>CAKJTW010000011.1:46947500-49347500 GCA_917880005.1 Nanger dama
GCATCATCAAAAAATCTGCAAACAACAGGAGAACAGTATTTAGGGTCCTTTAAAAGCTAAATGCATAACTACCATATGTCCCAGAAATCCCACTCCTGGGCGTATATTTAGAGAAAACTATAGTTCAGAAGATAAATGTACCCAGATATTCATAGAAGTACTGATTAAAAGCCAAGACATGGAAGCAACCTAAATGTTCATCAACAGAGGAATGGATAAAGAAGATGTGGTACATATATGCAATTTAATATTACTCAGGCATAAAAAGAACAAAATAATGCCATTTTCAGCAGCATAGACAGACCTAGAGATTTTCATACTGAGTGAAGTCAGAGACAGAAAGACAAATATCCTATGATATTATTAATATGTGGAATCTAAAAAAAAAGGGTTCAGATGAGCTTTTTTACAAAACAGGAGTCACAGATGTATGGTTACCAGGTGATAAGGAGGGGAGGGATAAATTGGGAAACTGGGGCCAAGATATACATACTGCTGCTGCTGCTGCTGCTGCTAAGTCGTTTCAGTCATGTCTGACTCTGTGCGATCCCATAGACGGCAGCCCACCAGCCTCCCATCCCTCGAATTCTCCAGGCAAGAATACTGGAGTAGGTTGCCATTTCCTTCTCCAGATATACATACAACTATATACAAAATAGATAACTAACAAGAACTTGCTGCATAGCACAGGGACATACTCAATACTCTGTAATGGTTTATATGCTAAATGAATCTAAAAGAGAGTGAATATATATATTATACAAATATATATATATATGTATAACAGATTCACTTTGCTCTATACTTGAAACTAACACAACACTATAAATCATCTGTACTCCAATAAAAGCATTAAAAAAAAGAGTGATACAATAGTATAATATCTTATCTTGTCATTCTTGGTAGTTATATTCTATAATGTCTTTAAAAAGTTTAAATATTTTGGTTTATTTTCCATTGTAAAAGCAAACAGCTATGTAATACAACAGCTAGATATTATCTAAATCAGTGGTATGTATATCAGCTAAAACTCAGAGGACAATGAATGATCGTCTTGCTGAAAAGCAAACATGCCTAACACTGTTCCACCTTATGACCTTTTTATCTAGTATTCTCTCTGCAAGGAATTCTCTCTACCCAGGTGTCTGCATGATTCTTTTCTTCACTTTATTCTGGTGAAGAATGACCCTTATTTAGTGTCATTTTCTCAGAGGGCCCTTCTCTAAAAGAGTGCACTGTTAGAGCTCTGTTTTGTTTTTTCCAAATGTGCTTACCACAAATGTAGCATTATATACTTATTTGACTTTTTCATTAATATTGCAGAAACTTTATAAAGGCAGGCGATGATTCCATTTTATTCACTGAAGTGTTACCAGTGCCTACAATTGTGCCTGGCATACACTTGGCACTCAAAAAATATATGTTGAATAAATGATTTGTGCCTTTGAGTGTTAAGTAATGACAAATGCATATTAAAAATGAGAAGTCAAGAGATACTGAAATGGATATGATAACGTATTTCAATTTTACCTGTGATTTCTACTTGCTACAACATTAATTCTCTCTATGAGTGAACTAAACTTACAGCTTTTCTGCCCAGGTTCTTTTAATGTAAATTATTCTAATGATACTTAAATTGTGACAGATTTGTCATAGTATTCTTGCCTGGAAAATCAAATGGATAGAGGAGCCTGGCAAGCTACAGTCCATAGAACTGCACAGAGTTGAACACAACTGAAGTGACTTAGCATGTATGTCAGATAAATAAATATAATTGTAGAAATAAATAGAGGTTGAACACTTAAGCCCTACCTCTCATAAAATTTAATATTCCTATTTAGCTAAATAGATAGACTGGAATTTTGAAGATTAGTTGTTATAATTTTGTTAATTTAATACATATAAATGTAAATAATTACACAAAATTATAGTAATTTGTCATAGTTAGGCCATTGCACAAAGGTTGTGAAATTATAAAAACATATACAGTAACAATTTGCTATATAAATCTACACTTCTGTAGTGTCTGTGTGGTCACTAGGTAAAGTCAAGAAGGCCCTCTTCCCCCATCAAATATTAATAAAATCCAGAAAATGAAAGGACAGGCACTAAGCTTTCAGAGTTACAATTAAAGATGGGCTTTGCCGTTTAGGATCCTGTTACTGGTAAAATTTGCATCAATACATATAAACAGAAAGGAAAAGCTGCATATTTCAGGCATGTGCTTCTGTTTGCTAAGTTGCTTTAGTCATGTCCAACTCTTGGTCCTGTGGCCCACCATGCTCCTCTGTTCGCAGGATTCTCCAGGTATAATATTAAATGTATAAAAATGTCTAAAAAGAAACAGGCATTATTATCTACAGGAACACATGTACACCTGTGGTGGATTCATGTTATTGTATGGCAAAATCAATACAATATTGTAAAGTAATTAGCCTCCAATTAAAATAACTAAATTTATATTTAAAAAGAAAGGAAAAAAAACCACAATGTCTCTTATTTGTACAGCAAATGAGTGCTTTGGCCACTATTTCATCCCTGAACAGATTTTTTTTTTTTTTTGCTTTTTGCTTTCTCATTGAAAAGTTAAGATTTCCATTATGGAAATTATCCCATAAAAGTAAATATTTTCCATCAAAGAAATAGACTTTTTCTCCTGGTCACAGGAAGGTTGGCAGAAATTCTGGATGCTGATTTCCAGTGTGAAAGGATTTTCTCTTCAGTTATTTATCAAAATGGTTAATAAGTTCCATGTTCAGAATTCCAATTAGTTGCACAGTCTTAGGACAGGAACAATCACTGTAACCAACCTGAAGACATATACCTCACTTCAGAGCTGTGATTAACATTAGCTCTCACTCCAGTTGTAAGACCTCGCGGCCTTTTCTCAGGATCTGTCGCTCCAAAGACCACAGTGACTCGAATTCGATGCAATAAGCAAGAGGATTTATTAGGCCGGGCGCGCCGGGGTTCAGTCTCCTCGGGAGGAGTGAACCTCGAATGCTAATCGTGAGGGACTTTATACAAAAAAATCACAGGCAGGTGGGAATGAGGTCAGGATATAGGAAACAATGTGATAGGGGCCATAGGTAGGGGTGGAGACACTTGATTGGTGAGAAAGGTCTACAGGTAATTAAGTTGAAACAGTTGGCTGACCACCCTGCAGCGTTTGGTCAATTTTTACCCGGAAAAGTTTGACAAGGAGATACATTCTTGGGAGGGGGTCTCCTACACTAAGTCATAAGTCATCTGTTAAGAAACAATCAGGAGGCTCTGAGTCACCAGATAAGGGGAAAGCTATTTTCCATGAGGTATGGCCTGCCTCCCAGGCTTAAATTTTAACCTAAGTTCTTCACAGTATACTTGCCTGGAGAATCCCATGGACAGAGGAGCCTGATGGTCTACAGTCCATGTGCTTTAAATAGTCTTACTTAAAATATTTATCAAAAGAGAAAAAAAATGTATATGGTAGTCACAGCAAAAATTTAAACTAAATTTAGTCTTCATAACAGGTTCACAATTTAAGTCTTTAACAAGCTATCCTACTTTTTCTAAATAATATTTTTTTTTCTTTCTTTTAAAGAATAAAGCTAATAAGTGACTTATTTGGGAGAATGTTACCCATTGTTCTAAAAAATAGTGAGCCATAATATAGAGCCATAATATTATGCTTTTAATAAAATCAAAATATTTTATAAAAGAAAATTGAACCACAAAACTAATCATTTCATAAATAAATCATTTATGTCTCAACATTCAGTGTAGAGTTAAACCTGAAGAAGATGAGATACCTCAAAGTAACATTTTACACTTTTGTTTGAATATTTGTATTGCTTTATTTATTGAAACCATGATTTTTTTCATCTCTAAGACAATGTTATTTTGTTTTACTGGGAAAGAAAATAAAATACCATTGATTATTAAAAGCATTTTTATTTCAAAGATGCCATATTATGAAAACATGAGTGCCTTCGGGAGCAGTTGAATATAATTTCATCAGTTTTAGGGAAAACTACGAGACTGCAAGGAGAGCCGACCAGTCAATCTGAAAGAAAATAAAAATGTTTCAAATAAACATATTACTTTATAAGGTAATTTTAAGAGGATATTTATTATAATAATATGGATGTTATAGTTATACACACACACACACACACACACACACATATTTTCCCCCTCTGGGGTTGAGCAATCATTGATGATAAGCTTATCAGGTGTATATGTGTGTGTGTATATATATATATATATATATATATATATATATATATATTTCAGCACAGTATATTTGAATAAAATTATTCCCTCTACTTATTTTCATTTGTGTTGTGATTGTCTCATCAAAATAGTTTGTATAAGTCTGAGTATCTTTTGACAATCATGGAGATAGTCAATTACACCACAAAAAGTATATTATTAATATTTTTCAAAAACTCTTGTAAGGCTAGCTAGCAATCAAGCAATAAGCCTCAAGTAGAATCACCTTAAAAAATTTGCAACTAGATGATTATGTTGAAATTGAAAGTTTAAATAACACTCATTCTGCTAATTGCAGCACATCTACAATAATTCAAATGTCTAGTCAAACTGGTGGAATCAGGTAGAAAGGTAGAAAGAGCTAGTAGAAAGGTAATGAGTCAGCTGCATATTTTTATCCCTCTTTCCTTTTCATAAAATAAATTAAAGAATCACTATATTATATAAAATTTCTAGTTGCAATTTTGAAAAATCTTAAATTTTGACTTGTGTAATCCATTTTAAAACTTGTTTTTAAAATATTCATTTCAAATTGTGGCTTTCTGTGGTCAAATATTTACATATAATTGTTTTGAGAATGGATATTAAATGAAGTAAAAGAATAGCAAGATGAAAATAAACTACCTTCCTTCTCTAAGTGCCCATCAGTAATGTAATGTTTAAGTAATGTAAATACCTATTGCTTCTTCCTCCCTTTACTTGAGTCAACTTCAAGTTAATGGCATTCTTAATTTAAAGTTTGTCTTAGGTTTTTAATTACAAAAGCATAGGCATACATTATATGTATGCAAGACATACATTATAAATCATACATGATTTATATATACTGTCTTCAAAGCATTTTAATTGGAAAGGTTAAAATATTTGTATAAAATAGGGAACAAAATATACAAGGCAATCCATGACAGAAGACTGAGAAGGATGTTAGAAAAGTGATGACAAGAGACAAACCAGAAAATTCGGAGGGCCCTGAGGAATTAATAGGCACTGGGATACGCAAGTCAGCTTCCAGAATGTCCATGTCTCATGTCATTTAGTCTTTCTTTGGGTTCACCACACAGAGCTGAAGTATTCATACAATAGCAAACTCTGTAGATCATGGAGCACTGGGACAAATTATGCAGAGGACAATCCTGAATGAGGCTGGCCTGAGAAAGAGTAGAGAAAACCCATCCTCCAGCATGCCACAACTCCTGAAGTGCATTACTTCTGTACAGAGAGTAGGTTGATGGAAAAAAGAATTCCATTGGCATACCTGCATTTTCATGCCCCATTATCAGCTCACTGTGACATCAAACCCTTTTCCTTCCAATGACAGGAAAATTTACAAGGACTATGCTTGTGAAAAGGTAGAAAACAAGGATGAGTTGGAACTCTGCCAATGACTTGGAGTGGGCAGTTTTCTCCTTACAGATAAAATCGGCACTGTTGATTATAATTTATAAGATTTTTAGTCTAATACACATGCCTTCTCTACTATAAAAACAAAAACCACTTAAAATCCTTTCAACTTTCTGCACTGTCCCATTTTCAAATTATTATTTTTGTAATGTTTGATTTGCAAGAAAGAAAATGCATGAGATGTGTTTAATTTAAAGTCTAAAGCAAAAGTACAGAATAAGGGAGTGAGAGTTTGCCTGGGGTTAAAAACAAGAAAAGCAAAGCAAAAATAAAAGCAAGAAAGTAAAGCAAAAAGCTTACCATAGTGTTTTGTCATTAGCCTAAGGAAACCATGTCTGGCTTGTCAATTTAAATGCAGAAGTTGTCTGTCTAATGATTTCAAAATGTAGGTAGATTTTCCCATTCCTACAAGATTCCAATTCAAAGGATCAGTCGTTCTCTAGCTACACTGTTGTTACTAATTCAGAAATATAGTAGCAGATTTGAATTAGAACTTTGGGAATCAACCATCACGAAAAGTTTGAAACGTAGAGGAAAAAAAGAAATTGGAAGTTCGTATTAAGAGCAAATCTTTACCTTTGAAGTCTGAGGTGACTTTCTCCCAGTATCACTTTCAGGGACTTGATCTCTACTTCTCTATTAAACTAAAGATATCAGTGTTTATCTATTAAATATTATCAAGTGGATATCAATCTACTAGAATTCTAAGGAGATGCATTCAGTTTCAGACATATCTTGACTCAAGGTCATCAGTCTCCATTTCTAGATTCTTATTAATGTTTTCAGGAAACCAGTCTCCATGGTGACCAACCAGACTGTTAATGATATTTATATGTCTCTATTGCCTTCACAGATCTTTTCCTGAAAAATAATAGTTCAACAAAAGTTTCAGAAATACTGATTTATCTATCTGGTTTCAAATATCCAATTATTATGAGTGAAGGTTAGAGCAATAATTAACCAAACATGGGCAAATAACTACATTTTGGTCTGAGATGGTAGAAAGGAAAAGACTCTCAAGTGAAACATATATTAGGCAGGATTGGATACATTCATTTAATAGAGGCAAGAAATAATGGTAAATTTTACTTTTATATACAAAAATATACAGATTTTTGGAAGCTGATATTAATATGTGCATATCATTTGCATTTGTTTATTTAGGTTGAACCCATAAAATACTACAATGTTCTTTCTTTAGGATAATTTAACACATTGTCTTCTGCTATTATTATTGTTGTACCTGTGTTATTTCCCCTTCACATTCCTAAGAGTGGGATAATGATGTTTATTCATCTTTTTGTTTCAAAAATCATCTGGCTACTTGTTTCGTCCATAACAGGTTCTCATTAATATATCTGCAAATAACTAAAATAATAAATGCTTAACTGAATAGCACAGCTAGATATTTTTGAATGATAATATTTCTAAAGTTAAAAGTCTAGATGAATGAGAATAAACTAAAATTTATTAGGGATTAAAATTGTGTCAGGAAAACTAAAAAGGGCCAATTGGATTTTGGCAGTTCTATTTTGATTTGCCTAAGTGTTTACCAGGATTTTCCCCTTCTTCTCTGATCAGTTTGTCTTGCTGGAAGCCAAACCCAGACCAAAACTGAGATAGAAGAAAGCTATTGGCAAAATTACTCAAAGTAGGTAAGTCAGAGATTCCGAGTATCTCTACTTTATAGGAGACATTAGAAGGTAAGGTTAATTCTGATAGTGGCAAATAAGTGTTATAAATTCTTGACCTGGAGAAGAAATATGATATTGATACTGCTTTTCTGCATCTAAAGAATATCAAGACCTCCTTGTCCTGCCCCAGCTTCATCCAACATTAGAACCTGACACAGCAGAAAGTCTGAGATTTAGCAGAAAATTTTATGGCACACAGCGAAGAAAACCAAATGGTTAAAGTAATTGAAGGGCTTTAAAGAAAATTAAAATGGAGACAAAGGTCCCAAACAGAATTCCCCTGCGGCTATGACATAGCTGGCCTTTTGGAGATAACTCAAGAGATAGAAGGGCCTCCCAGGTAACTCTATTGGTAAACAGCCTGCTTGCCAATGCAGGAGACTTAAGAGACAGATGCAGTTTCCATTCCTGGGTGGGGAAGATCTCCTAGAGGAGGGCAGGAAACCTGCTCCAGTATTCTTGCCTGGAGAATCCTATGGGACAGAGATGCCTGGTGGGTTACTGTCCATAAAATTGCAAAGAGTTGAACATGACTGAAGTGACTTAACAGGCAGGCAAGAGATGACAACGGGCTTCCTCAAAGGCTCAGTGATAAAGAATCCACCTGCAGTGCAGGAGACATAGGTTTGATCCCTGGATTGAGAAGATCCCCTGTAGGAGGGCTTGGCAACCAACTCCAGCATTCTTGCCATGAAAATCCCATGGACAGAGTAGCCTGGCAGGCTATAATCCATAGGGTTGCAAAGAGTCAGACATGACTGAAGCAACTGGGTACATACACAAGAGATAGCATAAAGTGTAAGAAAGCTGGATCTAGAAACAAACTTCTTAGGTTCAAGCTCCAAGTTTGATATTTATTATCTCTGGCACTTAAGACAGCTTAACTTTTTTTTTTTTTTTCTTGCTTTAATAGCTTTATCTGCAAATGGACCTGTACTTCACTTGGTTGCCAATACTTTTGATAAAAGATAAAATATTTTAAGAACAGTTTCTAGCATATTTCATTAGAGAAGTTTTAAGTTTGACAATTCCAAAATTCCAGTGCCTATTGATGACTTACTAATTAAAGTTGATTTCTCAATCCTATTTGAGTTCAATGCAGATGGAGATAAGTGACATCTGGAAAGTGGCTTTGTACCTCACAGGATCCACCAACTCAGAGTGTTACCACTGCATTTTTATTGCCCATTTCTATATCATGAAAATCCATAAGCTGAAGAAAAAAAGAGACAAAGCATCCCAAGAGACAATTTTTGCAGATTATCTGGAACTGACCACTTGAATACCAGTCAGATTTTACTTGCTAGAACCCAGGGAAATGATCACATTAACTTTAAGAGAGGCAGAACTTTGCTGTGAGTCCTGATGAAGCACAGAAAACAATATTGATGCTCACTTACAGGCTCTATCACACACATTATTAGTCCTCTGTAAACATAAACTGCTTTTTTTCCTATTAGAAACCAAGGTCCTATGTCATTCATTTGAATATAGTAGAGATCTGCCCAACTTTTACTTGACTGCAGACACTTTGGCTCCAGAGCTGTGTGCGCAATAAGTCCATTACATTGTACTGCCTCTTAAATACGTTAATGAATACATATTATTTTGTTATAATCATGATAATATTGGATGAACAATAATGCAAACAATATTACACATGCTCCATAGATATTAAATTTCATATCAATAGCCCAATATCTAACAGTACTCTTTAATTCTTGTTTGTACCCCTTAAATGGACGTTACATGAATGGATGAATCAGTGTTTACAATCCAGGCAGCAAATTCATTAAACACTTTAGCATTTTTATTTTCTAGATAATAAACCTCCTGATACTTTGAGAAAAAAAAAAAAATCTTAGTATTACACTTACTTGCATTGTGCTGTGCTCAGTAAGTCACTTCAGTCATGTTTGACTCTTTGTGACCTATGGACTGTAGCTCACCAGGCGCCTCTGTCCATCGGATTCTCCAGGCAAGAATACTGGAGTGGGTTTCTGTGCCCCTCTTCCAGGGGATTTTCCCAGCTCAAGAATTGAACCCATATCTCTGGAGTCGTCTGCATTGCAGGCAGGTTCTTTACTCACAGAGCCACCTGGGAAGCCCTCACTTGCATTAATGAGTTATTAAAAAGAAAAAAAAGAAAAAAAAAAAGGAATTTTCTTGAATTAGAGAAATAACTGAAAATTATTATTGCTTAAAAATCATGTAAAGGTATTTTGGAACTTCCATAGCTAATGGCTTCAAAAGGGCTATACATTATTTTTTGGTCTTCTGAGAGTGTAATAATTTAAGTAAAAATATATTTTTAATTTGACTGCTAAGTCTCACCCAGTTATCTGATTGATAATTTTTTTTTTTCCAGATTGAGAAGTGTCAGTGGGTTGAGAGGCAACAGAGAATGACAGATTGATATAATGAGCAACTAAAAGATTCTAAGAAACTCTGCTTTGTCTTTAATCATCCATCTGTGGTGCCACATTATTCAGAAATTAATGCAATCCCATAAATGAATAATGATTTAAATGTACTCCTAATAATGGTTAATGCACAAGCATTTTCCTCTGCCATATAATTAGAAAAATTAATGGGTCTTTGGCTAGACTTATGCTCTTTTTGAAAGTTATTTACCACAGATACTAAAAAGAAATCAGAAAAAAAAGCTATTTATAATATATGACACATTATGTAAGCTGAATGACACTACTCAAATTTTCCTAACTTGACGTCCTAAGATTGATAAAAATCACATTTTTAGTATTAGGGTCTATAAATTTGTCTCTGGGAGATCTTTGTTAAATGTGATGAAACTGATCATGTTAAATGAAATACGTAATTTATGGAAATAAAAGATTTAACAAATACAAAATTAGCCCTTTCCATTGTTCAAGATAAGGCAAATGGAAAGTCAGATCTTAATTAAATGCAATTTTAGAGAAAAATGTGGGTGTTATGATTTTGGTTCTTATTTATTATCAAACATTTGTGCTATGCTTATTTTCTTTGTCAGTCCACACAAAGTATTAATGATACAGAAGTAACAAGAACAAGAAATGTTCTATCACTGAGAATTTCAAAGCATTGTACGATGAAATACGTACCATGTTAAAATATAACATGGTAAAGGTATATATAAGTTATCATAAGAGCAAAAAGAACTTATGACTCACCCTGGTTTTGGAGAAAAAATGATTATTGAACTATGGTAACTTCATGTGTATATATGAGGATTTGCTCATCTATCGAATCTTCTGGTTTATTTGGATATCTCCATCATCACTACATATGTTATTATGGGACTGTTAATTACTATATAACTACCTCCAAGAAGTGAGCCTTCACCTGAGTGCCAAGAAGTATTTTTCAACTCCAAGTATATCATATTTGGGTCTGGGGTTGTCAAGCCTATCTAAGTCTCTCTGGTATCAGGATTGAGACATAGATATTAGGAAAGAACCAACCTGGCTAAACTGGAGTGATATTAAACTGGAGCGACCATTTGTCATGGTTGTAGTGCCCACACTTGGGAGAAGAAAAACAATAGAGACCAGGAAAGATCAAGAGGTCCAGAAGAACAGTCTTCTGATGAAAATTTTAAGCCACAAAATCAATTCATTAACGAAATAAAGCAAAAGAGAAGCTATAACAACAACAGCAAAAAATAGGTAAGTTTCTTAAGATTTGAACTTGTGATTTCCCACCACTAATCTTGGCAATTGACGTGCCCTGCTACAGTTATGGTTGGGGGTAAAAGATGGAATCTTGCTAGAAGTGGATACATTTAAGATAAAAATTGAAAGATGATTATAATTGAACTATTTGTTTGTTCAGTTGGCAAGGGTTTGCTCCATACGTAAACATGATTAAACAGCATGTATAAATTATTCAACAAAAACCAGTAAACCGTATTCAGGAAATAATACATGGTGAGGCATTCTAGAAAGAGTGATAGGAAAGGTTCTAATTCCTGAGAGAGTTATGGTAGTATGTTGAGAATTTGGAATTCATGTTAAAATTATTGGAATGATCTTTAAGGATTTAAGGAGGGGACTGAAATTATGAAAATTATATTTTTACAATCATCCCTCTATACAAATAAGGAAAACTATCAAAGGTTGGAAGACTACTCAAGATTCTGTTGCAATTAACATGAGAGATAACAAAGACTTGTTAGAGCATTTGCCAAGACATTTTTAATAGATAGAGTCGATGGTATTTGGTGCCAGCATCATATGTGGAGTGAAGAGAAGAGCTTAATTTAACATAATTATCAATTTTTGGCAGATAGTGTCATATATTGAGAGAAGGGTACCAAAAAGAAAGGAAATATAGAGAATGAATAAATTGTATTTTCTGAGTGATATACCTGTCAGCGTGTTGGAGAAGACTCTGAGAGTCCCTCGGACTGCAAGGAGATCCAACCAGTCCATTCTGAAGGAGATCAGCCCTGGGATTTCTTTGGAAGGAATGATGCTAAAGCTGAAACTCCAGTACTTTGGCCACCTCAAGCAAAGAGTTGACTCATTGGAAAAGACTCATGCTGGGAGGGATTGGGAGCAGGAGGAGAAGGGGACGACAGAGGATGAGATGGCTGGATGGCATCACTGACTCGATGGATGTTGAGTCTGAGTGAACTCCGGGAGATGGTAATGGACAGGGAGGCCTGGAGTGCTGCGACTCATGGGGTTGCAAAGAGTCGGACACGATTCAGCAATACTCAATAGAAATGAAAATTAGCTTATCAATCAATTCACTCCAAAATTTGGGTTAAAAAATAATGAGAAGAATGATGGCCAGCTAGATGCAAGAGTAAAAGTAAAAAGAGCTGAGTGAATCGGAGATGCCATGGCAGATAACTGTTGTTCATTGAGTTCAGTTCAGTTCAGTTCACTCACTCAGTCGTGTCCGACTCTGCGACCCCATGAATCGCAGCACACCAGGCCTCCCTGTCCATCACCAACTCGGGAGTTCACTCAGACTCACATCTATTGAGTCGGTGATGCCATCCAGCCATCTCATCCTCTGTCATCCCCTTCTCCTCCTGCCCCCAATCTCTCCCAGCATCAGGGTCTTTTCCAATGAGTCAACTCTTTGCATGAGGTGGCCAAAGTACTGGAGTTTCAGCTTTAGCATCATTCCTCCCAAAGAAATCCCAGGGCTGATCTCATTTAGAATGGACTGGTTGGATCTCCTTGCAGTCCAAGGGACTCTCAAGAGTCTTCTCCAACACCACAGTTCAAACACATCAATTCTTCGGCGCTCAGCCTTCTTCACAGTCCAACTCTCACATCCATACATGACCACAGGAAAAACCATAGCCTTGACTAGACGGACCTTAGTCGTCAAAGTAATGTCTCTGCTTAGCTGAAACTTATTTTTCTGATTCTTTTAACCGCCTATGGTAACAATTCTTCTGAGGGTCTCATCTAAATATATTTAGCATGTCTCAAATATTTATTTATCAGATATCATATGTTTTCAGCCATTTTCCCCACAAATCTCCCTCTTTGGCAATTTCTGTTGAATATTCCCTAAATGTGAAGTATGATGTCCATTTTGGGATAAAACAGTATCCTACCAGATACATATACTGTGGCTTCCTGGTAAACTATGGGTTTACTGTCACTGGTAGGTATAAAATTAGGTCCACTGAAATAATTTTTTAAAAATAAAAATTTCTCATCTAATTCAAAGTTGTTTTTTTTTCTCCTACAACTGAGGCCGATGTCCCTTTTCTTTCTCCCTTCCTCCAGTCACAGGCTGAGTAGGACAGCTCTAGAGTTGACCAGGTGGTAGGGGAAACTCTGTTTAACTGGGACAATTGTCATCTGTGTTTGGTGCCCTATAGATAGAATATTCTGAAGTTCTAAATGCTTATTCTTTATTTCCTGAGGTGCTTTTGAGTTATATTTTATACTTTCTCTATTCTGGAAATCTTTCAACTATAGTTTCCTTGAAGGGATTGATCTCTTTTCTGTCACACACAAAATATAAATTAGTGTCATATTTCTGCCTCTCACATTTCAGTGGCTTTCCCTTTGTGTGTTTGTGTTCAGTTGCACAATTGTGTCCAACTGTTTGCAACCTTATGGACTGCAGCTCATGAAGATCCTCTATCCTTGGAATTTTCTGAGCAAGAATACTGGAGTGGGTTGCCATTTCCAACTGCAGGGGATCTTCCTTAACCAGAAGTCAAACTTGGGTCTCCTCTGTTTCCTGCATTGGCAGGTGGATTCTTTACCACTGCACTACCTTGGAAGCCTGGGAAGTCTTTCCCTTTACCCTTAGAGTATAATGAAAATACCTCAACACTGGCCCAACATCAGTGCCATCTGCCTCAGCATCCTCCAGCTCTATGGCCGCTCCATTGCTCACCTTGCTTGTGGGGTATGGACACATGATGCCTGTTTCCACCCCAGATCTGTTTTATGCCTGCTGTAATCTCTCTCCAGCTCTCTGTATCCTTTCCATCCTTTGCCTCTCAATTTAAATATTAGCAAGTTATATAAACCTTTCATGAAAACATACTCTTGAAATGGCCTTACCCCATTTTAGCACATTAATTTGCAAATTCATAGTCATTATTTATTATCTATTTCATTTCACACTCTAAGCTTTACCATGTCATGAGATTTCTTTTCATTTGTTGATTAGCGCTTACATATTAATAGGAATGCATCACTAATATTTAGGAGGAATATTTATTTGTAATAGAAAAAATTTAGTGTGTAAGTAAAAACATAGAAAGATGATCTATCAATACCTATAAACATTTTGTATGTTGCCTAGTAATGCATGTGTTTTCTGCAAAGGGAATTAAATATAATTTTATATGCCACAAAAACTTAACTATGTTCAGCATACACCAAAATAAGACTCTAGTATGTTCTTTTTCTAGGTTCTCCTGATTCTAAAGTAACATGTGTGTGCATGATCAGTTGCTCAGTCCTGTCTGACTCTTTTGTGACCCTATGGACTGTAGCCTGCCTCCTCTGGTAGGCTCCTCTGTCCATGGGATTCTTCAAGCAAGAATACTGAAATGGATTTCCATTTCCTCCTCCAAGGGACCTTTCTGACCCAGGATTCAAACCTATGTCTCTAACATCTTCTACATTGGCAGGCAGGTTCTTTACCATTGAGACTCTTGGGTAAAACATGTCTTAAAATTGAAAATCTTTAGTTAACTTTAGTTAGCTTAAGCCTGGCATGTGGCAGTCCATGGGATTGCAATGAGTCGAACATGACTGAGTGACTGAACAATAACAAACTTGAATTAAATTTAGTTATTAATGTTTTAATGTAGAATATGTTGCTGATTGCTATAATTTTATAAATCAGTGTTCAAAAGTTAAATTATACAAGTCATGGGAAGTAAATTAGACAACTTTTCTATTACCATGTTATACCTTTCTAACCATCCATTTACTTTGCAAACATATAATGTCTTTTCCAAAATACTCATTTTAAAAAATTTTACATAAAATTATTATACAAATAGCATGAAAGTTCTTTAATATGGAAAAATAAACATAGAAATATTTAATTTATATTTTAAAAGCAATCTTTATTAATAAATTTATAGGAATTTCTCTGCATTTTAAATGTTTTCAGCAATATGCCATGTTACATATTTATAAATAATTGCATTGTCTTTGAAGAAGCTACACTAAATATGAAATGTGAAATGCTAAAATATGTACAATCTTCCATAGCTATGAGCTTTTCATCTGTGGGGTCTACATCCATAGATCTTTGTATCCCAGGAGTCCTGGAATACGTCCTTTGCAGATAGTGTGGGATAACTGTATTTCAGTCTCTTTATCACCCTTCTCCCCTAAAGATTTGTAAAAGGTGGTTTGTCGTGTGTGTGTGCAACTCTTTGCAACCCATGGACTGTATCCTGCTCTGCTCTTCTGTCCATTGCATTTCCCAGGCAAGAATACTGGAATGGATTGGCATCTCCTTCTCCAGAGGGATCTTCCTTACCCAGGGATCAAATCCATGTCTTCTGCATTGGCAGGTGGGTTCTTTACTTCTAGAGCCATCTGAATTTCTGGTGTCCCAAACCTTTTTCAAGGGAATTAGTGATTCAACAGGAGGTTGTTCAGATCACAGAGATCTCTAAATCTAATAATTGTTGTTTAAAAGTAGTGTACAAATAAGAGCAATATTTTCAAATTGGTTCCTTAAAGCCAGTTTTCCCTCAACTCTTCCTAGCAAGAATTGCAAATAATCAGTCATCAAGATTATTTTTAAAAGTTTATTAATCGATATTATGATAATTTTTACTTTAATTTTCTTAGTTTTCTTGTAGCTTAAGTACCCCATTTACCATTTCAAATATATCTAAAAATATACTGTATGATTTAGTAGTATTTAAATTTAATATTTAATGTTAATTCTTTGAACTAAAAGTTCTACAGTAGTGTCTAATAATAGAGATGTTTTAAATAGGATAAAAGTGCAAACAAATAGAAATTGTCTTGATCCTAGAATGTAATCTAGATTAATTTTTGCTATCAAGTCATTATATTAATATTTAATTAATGAATTGATATATTTTACTGATGCTTTATTAACATCAGTATTTATTTATTTTATTTATTTATCTTATTTATTGAGATGATTCAATTCATAACTGCATTACTTTACACTCCTTACTTTATCTGTATAGTAAGAGCCACTTGATTTCATTCCTAATTCTATCAAGTATCTTCCCACATAATCAAAACCTTTTTGTATAAACAAAAAGGATTTGCTTCCCTCTCAGGATAAAGAGAAGATAACAAGAGGAAGAGCCATTTCTCTCTTTCTAAGAAAGACTTGGTGAAGTGGAATTTATAGATATCTTAGAAGAAATGTAAGGTTAAGATAAACAAAGTGGAGGTGAGTTGACAGAAACAAGCATGTTCATTAGTTAGAATTTTTGTTTTTAATTTAAAAATTCTAAAGAAAAAAGACCTTGAAATTTAAAATATAAATTTATTTATTTTAATTGGAGGTTAATTACTTTACAATATTGTATTGGTTTTGCCATACATCAACATAAATCCGCCACGGGTATATACTTGTTCCCCATCCTGAACACCCCTCCCTCCTCCTTCCCCATACTATCCTTCTGGGTCATCTCAGTGCACCAGCCCCAAGCATCCAGTATCATGCATCAAACCTGGACTGGCGATTCGTTTCATATATGATATTATCCATGTTTCAATGCCATTCTCCCAAATCATCCCACCCTCGCCCTCTCCCACAGAGTCCAAAAGACTGTTCTATACATCTGTATCTCTTTTGCTGTCTTGCATACAGAGTTATCATTACCATCTTTCTAAATTCCATATATATGCATTAATATACTTGGAGTTTTAAAAAGGACAATTGGAGAGAAGGCTTGGAAAGACTTAAATAGCTTTTGAATGATCACATACAGTCAGGATGAAGATGATGTGAAAAACCTCAGAACCAAATATGGCAGGTAGGCTACTCTTTGATGAATTCAGATTTTGAAAAGAAAGCTCTAGAATGAGGCACAGAGCCAGCTGTCAATTTAATATAGAATGATGAATTAGTATAGGGAGAGTGTCTGGAAGACTAATGCTCAGAATTAACTTAGGCTTCCAAAAATATTCAAGGAGAGAAATTGCTTAGCGTTAGCTTAGATTTCTGAATGTCTAAATGAAGATATGTATATCAGGTAAAGGCAAACTCTTTTATATTCATTAAATACTTTTTGTTACTAAGTAGTTGTGGTGGTTACTTTCATGTATCAATTGGGACAGGCTATGAGCTGTTCAGATTAAACCTTATTTCTGAGTGTATTTGTGATAGTATGCCAGTGAAATGAGTAAAGTAAATTGCTCTCCTTATTGTGGATGAAAAGAAATTGAAAGCGCCAGTCTTAGCAACCCCATGGACAGTAGCCCACCAGGCTCCTCTGTCCATGGAATTCTTCGGGCAAGAATACTAGAGTGGGTTGCCATTGCCTTGTCCAGAGAATCTTTCCAACCCAGAGATAGAACCCGGGTCTCCTTCATTGCAGGGAGATTCTTTACCATCTGAACCACCAGGAAAGCCTTATTGTGGATGAGCCTCATACAATCCTTTGAGGGTATAAGTGAAACAAAAGGTGGAGGAAGGAGTAATTTACTGTTTTTTCCCCTGACTTACTACATGAGTGGAAACATTTCATATCATCTACTCTGTCCATCAGACTGTAATTTACACCATCTGCTCCTCTGTTTCTCAGGTCTTCAGAATCACAATGAATAATATCATCAACTTTTCTGAGTCTCCAGCTGTCAAATGGCAGTTCATGGTACTTCTTCAGGCTTCAAAATCATGTGGACCTATTCTTCATAGTAAATTAAAACATTTAAGCACACAGTGTGACATTTTAATGTACATATATATTGTAAAAGGATTCTTCCATCGGGTTAACATATTCATCAGCTCATTTATTTCTAGAGGTGATAATATTTTTCTACTTTCTTAACAAAATTCAGTTATATTTCAATTATTTTGTTATCAGCTATAGTCACCATGTTATACATTATAACCACAGCTCTTATTCATCTCACAGCTGAAAGTCTCTCCCTTTTACCAAACTCTCCCTATTTTTTCCACTCACCAGCTTCTGGCAATCACTTTCCTACTCTCTGTTTCTATGAGTTCAACTTTTTGATGTGTTTTTAGATTCCATGTATAAACGATCACATGCAGTATTTGTTTTTCTTCTGAACAATAGCCTCCAGCTTCAGCCATGTTTATGTAGATAAAAGGATAATCCTCTTTTTAAGCTGAATAATATTCCATTTTGTGTTTATGTGCATGTATAATAACTATATCTATTTTATTAACTTATTTGTATTATACAAATAAAGGCAATGGAAGCTGAGATCTGATTCAGCTCAGTACACAGAAAGCTTCCCTGAGTTGTATCCATACAGTTGTCTTGTCTGTTGTTTACTTGCTCAGTCATGTCCAACCTTTGTGACTCCATGGACATAGCCCATCAGGCTGCTTTGTTCATGGTATTTTCTAGTCAAGAATACTAAAGTGGGTTGCCATTTCCTTCTCTGGTGGATCTTCCAAACCAAGGGATTGAACCCATGTCTCCTGTGTCCCCTGTATTGGCAGAGGGATTTTTTACCACTGAGCCACCAGGGAAGAAATGTTTTTGTCTGTGGTGATTGATAAAACTGTTTTCCACTTACTTTTGTCTAAAGGGTCTCCATCTGTGCTACAGCTCTGTTCCCTTATGTTCACTATCTCTTTACCAAAAGCTGCTCTTGGAATTTACATTCCCATCAGCTGACTGTGGTAGACAGTCAAGAAAAAATAGTCATCATTGTGACTCCATCTCTCTTGTTTTTCTCCTGTTTTCTGCTGAACAGAATGGATAGTGTTTTCTCCATTAATTTTGATAACTCCTCTTGTTTTAGATTCTAATACTCTGATGAATGCATTTTACACCTCACTATATATGTCTTCATCAAAAATGTTCAAACTGGGTTTGGCAAATGGTGACCCATGTCCTATCCCACAGAATGGCTTCAAAAGGATAAGAATATCATCCAATTTACTATAATCAGCCCTATATTCATCTGAAAGTGTCCCTAGGATAATATTCTTACAGAGCTTTTCCTGAAGAGCAACATCAACATCAATGCAAATGCAGTGCCCTAACCAGGAGATATGATGAAGGACAGGGATGCCTGGTGTGCTGCAGTCCATGGGGTTGCAAAGAGTTAGACACGACTGAGTGACTGAACGGCAGAAACAACCACCTATTAATAGATGTACTGGAATAGAACTCTCAGGGTGGGACTACGCTCTCTGAGTCCTAACAAGCCTTGCAGGTGATTGTAGTGGCATCCCACTTTGAGAACATCTGTGTTAGAATATCAGAGACAATTCTAATACAAAGAGCCCACAACTCATAAGAAAAAACAGAGTCAAATCTAAATCATTATAGTGAGTAGGAAATGTCAGCAATTACTGAAGCCAAAGGGAAAAAAATAACCATGACTCATTTATTTATTTAAATATATCTATTAAACATCTATGATGTTTAAGTCATGAGAGGTCTGTGCTAACTATCTAGATGTGACAAAAACTGTACTCTTCAATATTGTAATATAATACAATGAAGTAGAGCAATGTTAAATACAAATACTGCACAAGAAAAATGTAATTACACACTTTGTGAATTTTATATAAAATAGTATAGTTGTTATGAAAGAATTTTAAAAGAATTCTTCCTTCACTTTCTTTCAGCTCCAGTAGAGCTCCATGAGCTTCCCAGGTGGTGCTAGTGAGAAAGAACTGGTGTGCCAATGTAGGAGACATAAGAGATGCAGGTTCGATCCC
Organism: Nanger dama; assembly: GCA_917880005.1. Taxonomy (NCBI): domain Eukaryota; kingdom Metazoa; phylum Chordata; class Mammalia; order Artiodactyla; family Bovidae; genus Nanger; species Nanger dama. The sequence goes on from CAKJTW010000011.1 coordinate 46,967,222, forward strand.
TGGGTCAGGAAGATCCCCTGGAGGAGGGCATAGTAACCCACTCCAGTATTCCTGCCTGGAGAATCTTATGGACAAAGAAGGCTGGCGGGCTACAGTCCATAGGGTTGCAAAGAGTTGGACATAACTGAAGTAACTTAAGTACGCACACACAGAGCTCCACAATAAACTTCCTAAGCACATTTCTTTTTCAGTCATTCCTAGGGAACCTGAATTAAGACAAGAAGAAGATGATTGAAATCAGAGGGTGATTAGAAAGGGGGAGAGCAGTGTGAGATGGGCATGGATGGTTAGGCATAAAGTCCAAATTCATGTTAAAGATAATACATTTGGTTCTAAGTGCAAAAGTGAGCCATTTAAAAGAAATTTTAAAAGAAAGTTTACTAAATATGGTTTAAGGTGATCGTATTATTTTAACTGTATGGATATACAATGGGAAAGCTTTCTTCCTACATGTTGATGTAAAATAAAGGGACTGACATTCTAATTTTAACACACTATTGTCTTTCATATTTAGAACTCTTAATCATTGCCTTAGAATAAGAATAAAATTATTTCATAAATGAGATTTTAAGTTCTTTAGAAAACCTCCAAATTTTCTAACTGAATTCTCAGGAACTACTATCATGATTATAGATACACAGTAAATGCTAAATATTTAAATTGAAGTAAAAATTGCCTTGAGCATGTGGGTTGCAGGAGAGGCGTTGGCTCTCTCCAGGATGCTTCATTTGTCCTCATTATTTTTGAGTGTTCATTGCAGCTGCCTGCCATCGGTTCTTTAGCCTTGGCAGGCACAAGGACTGGATGCATCAACACACTTAGTCTCACAAATGCAGGCTCACATTAACCAAGCCCCTAGAGACAGATGTTTAATGCCTGAATTCAAAGGTGGATCAACAATTTTCTCTCTTTAAGCGTGCTACACTAAAAACCCAAATATAGCTTAGATGCCATTTGTACATATGCTAGACTGAAAGTCAAATTACAATCATAAATGTGTTTGATAAGCATAGAATCAGAAAAAAAAAAAAGTCACTGTGATCTGAATGTGTAAAAGCATCATTCTATGAAGGCAAACTGATTCATTCATACCAAATCATGGATTTTTCCATTTGAAAAAGCAACTCAAGTATCTTGATGCTTAAAGTAACTTGTGCCAAATATGCTTTTCTGATGTTTCCAGAGCTAAATAGGGTCCTTGTGAAAGAAACATACATTTATCAATTATGCTAATTACTTTAAAGAGATTGTAGTTAATTCTTGCTTGGGTAATTTTATGATTTTATAATTATTTTTTCTTGTTTCTCACATGACTCTGTTTATGGTAATTTAATAATTCTGTTCAAGATATTTACTTTCAGTTCAGTTTAGTTCATCGCTAAGCCATGTCTGACTCTTTGTGACTCCATGGACTGAAGCATGCCAGGACTCCATGTTCATCACCAACTCCCAAAGTTTACTCAAACTCATGTCCACTGAGTCGATGATGCCATCCAACCATCTCATCCTCTGTCGTCCCCTTTTCCTCCTGCGTTCAACCTTCCCAGAGTCAGGGTCTTTTCAAATCAGTCAGCTCTTTGCATAAGGTGGCCAAAGTATTGGAGCTTCAGCTTCAATATTAGTCCTTCCAATGAACATTCATGACTGATATCATTTAGAATGGAATGGCTGGATCTCCTTGCAGTCCAAGGGATTCATAAGTCTTTTGCAACACCATAGTTCAAAAGCATCAGTTTTTCAGTGCTCACCTTTCTTTATAGTCCAACTCTCACATCCATACATGACAACTGGAAAACAATAGCCTTGATTAGATGGACCTTTGTTGGAAAAGTAGTGTCTCTGCTTTTTAGCATGCTGTCTACGTTGGTCATAACTTTTCTTCCAAGAAAGAAATGTCTTTTATTCATGGCTGCAGTCACCATCTGCAGCGATTTTGGAGCCCAGAAAAATGAAGTCTGACACTGTTTCCCCATCTATTTCCCATAAAATGATGGGAACGGATGCTATGATCTTAGTTTTCTGAATGTTGGGCTTTAAACCAACTTTTTCACTCTCCTCTTTCACTTTCATCAAAAACATATTTAGTACTTCTTCACTTTATGCCATAAGGATGATGTCATCTGCATATCTGAGGTCATTGATATTTCTCCTGGCAATCTTGATTCCAGCTTGTGCTTATTCCAGCCCAGCATTTCTCATGATATACTCTGCATATAAGTTAAAGAAGCATGGTGACAATATATAGCCTTGACGTACTCCTTTTCCTATTAGGAACCAGTCTGTTTTTCCATGTCCAGTTCTAACTGTTGCTTCCTGATTTGCATATGGATTTCTCAGGAGGCAGGTCAGGTGGTCTGGTATTCCCATCTCTTGAAGAATTTTCCACAGTTTATTGTGATCCACACAGTCAAAGGCTTTGGCATAGTCAATAAAGCAGAAATAGATGTTTTTCTGGAACTCTCTCACTTTTACAATGATCTGGTGGATGTTGGCAATTTGATCTCTGGTTCCTCTGCCTTTTTAAAAACCAGTTTGAACATAGTTCACGTCTTGTTGAGGTTTGGCTTGGAAAATTTTGAGCATTATTTGCTAGTGTGTGAGATGAGTGCAATCGTGCCATAGTTTGAACATTCTTTGGCATTGCCTTTCTTTGGGATTGAAATGAATACTGACCTTTTCCAGTTCTGTGGCTATTGCTGAGTTTTCCAAATTTGCTGGCATATTGAGTGCAGCACTTTCACAGCATCATCTTTTAGGATTTGAAATAACTCAACTGGAATTCCATCACCTCCCTAGCTTTGTTTGTATTGATGCTTCTTAAGGCCCACTTGACTTCATATATTAGGATGTCTGGCTCTAGTTGAGTGATCACACCATTGTGATTTTCTAGGTCGTGAAGATCTTTTTTGTATAATACTTCTGTGTATTCTTTCCACCTCTTCTGAATATCTTCTGCTTCTGTTAGGTCCATATCATTTCTGTCCTTTATCAAACTCATCTTTGCATGAAATGTTTCCTTGGTATCTCTAGTTTTGTTGAAGAGATCTCTAGTCTTTCCCATTTTTGTTTTCCTTTATTTCTGAGGGAGACTTTCTTATCTCTTCTTTCTATTCTTTGGAACTCTGAATTGAAATGGGTATATCTTTCCTTTTCCCCTTTGCTTTTTGTTTCTCATTTTTTTTTCACAGCTATTTGTAAGGCCTCCTGAGACAGCCATTTTGCTTTTTTGCATTTCTTTTTTGGTGGGATGTTATTTTTGTTATATGATGAAGCAGAGCTTATCTGTATGGAAGGGTTTTTTTGCCTTTTTTTTTTAGTGGTTTTTTTTTTTTTTTTTTTTTTACACCATTTGTGTAGTAATTAAACTCTAACACTTTAGAGTGACAATTCCAGTTGTGTACCAGGTAATAACATTTGAAATCCTTGTATTAGGAGCTAATATTTGGCATTAATATTGATTAGTCAAACGGATGACAAATGAAGAAAAAAATTATAGAGTAACACAATGTTAATTATCTGAATTTGCTATTAGTTATGAAAGCATAGAACTATTTATGCCAAGTTTCAGAGATATACATAGGTTAAAATATGACTTCCAGAAAACTTTGAAAGTTATTCCTTTGATTTATCTCTGCTTCTAAGTTCCCTTTAATCAGAAGAGTGATTAAAATTATCAGGCTATATTGTAGTGAAAATGTTTATGCAGGGAAATAATTAAATTATCTAATTCAGCTCTTCTATGCCCAATTTGAATATAAAGTAGACTATCAGCAATTTAAGCTGAGACAGATGTTTTATTCTCAATTAGGTCAATAATGAATTTGGACAAGTTCAGTATTTCAGTGATAAATTTTAATTATGGCCAGAGATTAAAAGAGGAAAAGAGGTCTCAAGTGAAAGCAAAGCAGCAGGAAAAAATGCAGGGTGGTGGAATAAAATAAATGAGAATTTAAAATACTCTAGTTCTATAATGATTGGGTGACATAGAATTATCTAGTATCACTGATTAGTGGATTACCTAGGTATAAAATAAAAATAATAATATGTGCCCCATCTAGACACCTTGCTTATTAAGGCTAATTGAAATAACGTGTGTGAAAACAGACCCTTAAACAGATGTTACTGAAAAGTATTGATATCTCTAGCAAAAATATATTACAACTAATACAATAATAGGATTCACACTTTTTACTAATAATGATAATAATAAAATCAAGACTTCTAGATTATCACAACCCTGAACCTATTTAGTGCAAGAAAAATGAGATGAAACTGAAGAATAATAAATAATTCATTATTCATTATCTTTAAAATTATCAAACAAAAATTTGAAAGTTAAGATTTTCACTTTTTATGCTTTCAAAATTGGGTTTTATGTTGACAAGTATATTTAGAATGAAATGGAAGAAGATTTTTGGTTTATTCTTTTGTCATTTTGTCTTATTTTACAGTTCAGCTCATCACATCCAAGACTTTGCCATCCCTTGAAATGCAGCATGTCAGTCTTCCCTGTCCATCACCAACTCCTGGAGCTTGCTCAAACTCATGTCCATTGAGTCAGTGATGCCATCAAACCATCTTATCCTCTGTTATCCCCTTTTCCTCCTGCCTTCAGTCTTTCCCAGCATCAGAATCTTTTCCAATGAGTCAGTTTTTACATCAGGTAGCCAAAGTATTGGAGTTTCAGCTTCAGCATCAGCATCAATGCTTCTGATGAATATTCAGTCCTGATTTCCTTTTGGATTGACTGATTTGATCTCTTTGCTGCCCAAGGGACTCTCCAGTTCAAAAGCATTGATTCTTCAGTGCTCAGCTTTCTTTATAGTCCAACTCTCACATCCATACATGACTACTGGAAAAATCATAGCCTTGACTAGATGGACCTTAGTCAGCAAAGTAATGTCTCTGCTTTCTAATATGCTCTCCAGGTTTATCATAGCTTTTCTTCCAAGGAGCAAAAGCCTTTTAATTTCATGGCTCAGTCACCATCTGCAGTGATTTTGGAGCCCAAGAAAAGAAAGTCTGTCACTGTTTCCATTGTTTCTCTATCTATTTGCCATGAAGTGATGGGACCAGATGCCATGATCTTAATGTTTTGAATGTTGAGTTTTAAGCCAGCTTTTTAACTCTCCTCTTTCACTTTTATGAAGAGACTCTTAGTTCCTCTTCACTTTCTACCAAAAGGGTGGTGTCATCTTCATAGCTGAGGTAATTGATATTTCTCCCAGAAATATTGGGTCCAGCTTGTGCTTCATTTAGTCCAGCATTTCTCATGATGTACTCTGCATATAAGTTAAATAAGCAAGGTGACAATATACAGCCTTGATGTATTCCTTTCCCAATTGCAATCAGTCCACTGTTCTATGTCGTGTTCTGTTTCTTCTTGACCTTCACACAGATTTCTTAGGAGGCAGGTAAGGTGGTCTGGCATTCCTGTCTCTCAAAGAATTTTCCATAGTTTTCTGTGATACAGTCAAAGGTTTTAGCATAATCATTGAAGCAGGAGTAGATGCTTTTTCTGGAACTCTTTGCTTTTTTTTCTATGATTCAGTGGATGCTGGCAATTTGATCTCTGGTTCCTCTGGCTTTTCTAAATCCAGCTTGAACATCTGGTAGTTCACAGTTCATGTACTGTCGAAGCCTAGCTTGGAGAATTTTGAGCATTACACTGCTAGTGTGTGAGATGAGTGGAAATGTGCAGTAGTCTGAACAATCTTTATCATTGCCTTCCTTTAAGATTGGAATGAAAACTTACTTTTTCCAGTTCTGTGACCACTGTTGAATTTTCCAAATTTGCTGACATATTGAGTGTAGCACTTTCACAGAATCATCTTTTATGATTTGAAATAGCTCAACAGTAATTCCATCATCTCCACTAGCTTTGTTCATAGTGATGCTTTCTAAAGCCTACTTGACTTTGCACTCCAGGATGTCTGGCTCTAGGTGAGTGATCACACCGTCATGGTTATCTGGGTCATTAAGATATTTTTGTATAGTAATTCTGTATATTCTTATCACTTCTTATAATATCTTCTTCTCCTGTTAGGTCTGTTCCATTTCTATCTTTATTGTGCCCAACTTTGCATGAATGTTTCCTTGATATTTCTAATTTTTCTTGAAGAGATCTCTAGTCTTTCCCATTCTATTGTTTTCCTCTATTTCTTTGCATTTTTTTTCACTTAGCCAGGCCTTCTTATCTCTTCTTGCTATTCTTTGTAACTCTGAATTCAGAGTAATATGTTTCCTCTTTCCTCAGGAAGAGAATTAAGAAAATCCCATTAGCAACTATATCAATTGGAATAATAAATTTAGCAATAAATTTAACCACGGAGGACAATTTGCTTTCACTCATTACTGGAAATGTCCATTAAACTCATCAACCCATCAAACTCATTGCAGTTGTTCTCAAGCCCATTTTCTTAACAAAGATTGTTTCTAGTTTTCCTACATCACATTCTTGTGACAGATTCACACAGTTTACTATTGTGAAGAATTGCACAGTTTACTATTTATTTGTTACTACATCTATTAATAGTCTGCTACTGCTGCTAAGTCATTTCAGTCGTGTCTGACTCCTGTGACCCTTAGACAGCAGCCCATTAGGCTCCTCCGTCCCTGAGGTTCTCCAAGCAAGAACACTAGAGTGGGTTGCCATTTCCTTCTCCAGTGCATGAAAGTGAAAATAGTCTACTCTCAACTAAATTACTGGCTGCAAGGTATATGATCACATTATTCTAATGTCCTCCCTTTGTTGCCTACCTAATTTCTAGGTATAGGTTTCTCTGACTATCTGAAAGTAGAGAGTTCTTATGAAATCTTCATAACTCTGAAAGGTATGAAACAAACAAGCAATTACCTTAGGACATATCTTGCTAATAAATGCACAAAATAAATCAACATAGAACACTGATGCTCTAAGGCAATTTAAAGCTATGGTGACTTTAAGCTGATCACTGAGTATAAATGGGCTTCCTAGATGCTCAAAGGTAAAGAATCCACCTTCCATTCAGGGGACACTGGTTTGACCCTTGGCTTGGGAGAATCCTCTGGAGAAAAAAATGGCAACCCACTACAGTATTCTTGCCTGGAAAAGCCCATGGACAGAGGAGCCTAGCAGGCTACAATGTTTAGAGTCAGAAAGAGTTGGACATGACTTAGGAACGAAACAGCAACAAAAACTAAGTATGGATGCCAGGGAAGGGCCTTAGTGGTGTAAATCTCACTGCTGCCACGAGTTTGCATGGCCTTTTAAAGATACAGTGCAAAAAGAAAAAAAAAAGTAAACCTTATTTCACTTATCATCCTTTTTCATAAAAGCAAAAATTCATTTCAGATTTTTTTTAATATTTAATGAAAAAGCATTAATATAAGCCTTTTGTAAAAACAAAATGGTGTAAAATGAAATTTTATTAATATAAAGCCAGTGAAACTTGTATTTACTGAGTATCTAACGAACATCTCACTAATCTTTAAAAACAGAAGACATTTTCCATAAACACTATTACTACAGATTTAAGATGAAAACTCTTAACAAATGTAACTAAGTTTACTTATTAAAAATAAGTAAATACATTTTAGACTTTGGTGTTTTCTGCTTGTTATTTTAATCATGCACTATAACATATTTGAGAAATATATTATCTAAGGAGAAACCTGTATGCAAGTCAGGAAGCAACAGTTAGAACTTGACATGGAACAACAGAATGGTTCCAAACAGGGAAAGGAGTACCTCAAGGCTGTATATTGTCACCATTCTTATTTAACTTAAATGCATAGTACATCATGAGACATGCTGAAGTGGAGGAAGCACAAGCTGGAATCAAGATTTCTGGGAGAAATATCAATAATCTCAGATATGCAGATGACACTACCCTTATGGCAGAAAGTGAAGAAGAACTAAAGAACCCTTTTGATGAAAGTGAAAAAGGAGAGTGAAAAAGTTGGCTAAAAGCTCAACATTCAGAAAACTAAGATCATGGCATCTGGTCCCATCACTTCATGGCAAATAGATGAGGAAATAGTGGAAAAAGTAGCTGATTTTATTTTTTGAGGCTCCAAAATCACTGCAGATGGTAATTGCAACCATGAAGTTAAGAGACACTTACTCCTTGGAAGGAAAGTTATAACCAAACTAGATAGCATGTTAAAAAGTAGAGACATTATTTTGCCAAAAAGGTGCCTCTAGTCAAGGCTATGGATTTTCTAGTGGTCATGTATGGATATGAGAGTTGGACTATAAAGAAAGGTAAGCACTGAAGAATTGATGTTTTTGAACTGTGATGCTTAAGAAGACTCTTGAGAGTCCCTTGGACTGCAAGGAGATCCAACCAGTCCATCCTAAAGGAGATCAGTCCTGGATGTTCATTTGAAAGACTGATGCTGAAGCTGAGACTCCAATATTTTGGCAAACTGATGCAAAGAGCTGACTCATTTGTAAAGACCCTGATGCTGGGAAAGATTGAGGGCAGAAGGAGAAGGGGACGACAGAGGATAAGATGGCTGAATGGCATCACTGACTCAATGGACATGAGTTGGGTGAACTCCAGGAGTTGGTGATGGACACTGAGTCCTGGCATGCTGCCGTTCATAGGGTCGATAGAGTCAGACATGACTGAGTGAACTGAATTGAAGGAGACCAAAGAACTGTACACAGAAAATTATGACACTGATGGAAGAAATCAAAGATGACATAAACAGATGGAGAGATATTCCAAATTCCTGTTGGGAATCAATATTGAGCATCTTTTCATGTGTTTGTTAGCCATCTATTTGTCTTTCTTGCAGAAATGTTTGTTTAGGTCTTTTTCCCACTTTTTTCTCCCACTTTTTAATTGGGTTGTTTGTTTTGCTGGTATTGAGCCAATCAATATTGTATTGTTTTCCTGGTATTGAGTCAATCAATCAATATTACAAAATCAATATTGTAAAAATGATTATGCTGCCAAATTCAATCTATAGAGTCAATGTGATCCCTATCAAATTACCAATGGCATTTTTCACAGAACTAGAACAAAAACATTCACAAATCATATGTAAACACAAGAGACTCTGAATAGCTAAATAAGTCTTGAGAAAGAAGAATGGAGCTGGAGGAATCAACCTTGCTGACTTCAGATTATACTACAAAGCTACAGTCATTAAGACAGTATAGTACTGGGACAAGAAAAGAATATATAGACCAATGGAACAAGACAGAAAGCCCAGAAATAAACCCATGTCTCTACTGGTACCTAATTTTTGACAAAGGAGGCAAGAATATACAATGGGGCAAAGACAGCCTCTTCAATAAATGGTATTGGGAAGACTGGACAGCTAAATGTAAAAGAATGAAATTAGAACACTTCCTAACATCATACACAAATATAAACTTAAAATGGATTAAAGACCTATATGTGAGACCAGAAACTATAAAACTCTGAGAGGAAGTCATAGGCAGAACACTCGATGAGATAAATCAAAGCAAGATCCTCTATGACCCATCTCCTAGAATAACAAAAATAAAAACAAAAGTAAATAATGGGCCCTGATGAAACTTAAGAGCTTTTGCACAGCAAAGAAAACTATGAGCAAGGTGAAAAGACAGCCCTCAGAATAGGAGAAAATAATAGCAAATGAAACAAGTGGCAAAGGATTAATTCCCAAAATATACAAGCAATACATTCAACTCAATACCAGAAAAATAAACAACCCAATCAAAAAGTGGGAGAAAAAATGGGAAAAGAGACCTAAATAAACATTTCTCCAAGAAAGACATATAGATGGCTAACAAACACATGAAAAGATGCTCAACATTGCTCATTATTAGAGAAATGCAAATGAAAACCACAATGAGATATCATCTAACAGCTGTCAGAATGGCCATCATCAAAAAGTCTACAAACAATAAATGGTGGAGAGAGTGTGGAGAAAAGGAAGTGCTGTTGCAATATTGGTGGGGATGTAAACTGATACAGCCAATAAGGAAGATGATGTGGAGATTCCTTAAAAAAAAAAAAAAAAAAGGAATGAACTAGGTTTTTTTTTTTTTTGTAGGTTGCTTTTTTTTTTGGTGTATATGTATGTATGTATTTATTTTTTAAAACACTTTATTCTACATTACAATACTGTATTTGTTTTGCCATACATTGACATGAATCAGCCACAGGTGTCCACGATCTCCCAATGCCAAAGCCCCTCCCACTTCCCACCCCATATCGTTGCCCTGAATCATCCCGTGCATCAGCCCCATGCATCCTGCATCCTGTATTGAACATAGACTGACGCTTCGTTCTTACAAGATAGTATACATGTTTCAATGCCATTCTCCCAAATCCTCCCCCCCTCTCCCTCTCCCTCAGAGTCCAAAAGTCCGTTCTATACCTCTGAGTCTCTTTTGTTGTCTCACATAGAGGGTCATCATTACTATCCTTCTAAATTCCATATATATGTGTCAGTATACTGTACTGGTGTTTTTCTTTCTAGCTTACTTCACTCTGTATAATCGGCTCTAGTTTCATCCATCTCATTAGAACTGAGTCAAATTTATTCTTTTTAAGGGCTGAGTAGTACTCCATTGTGTATATGTACCACTGCTTTCTTATCCATTCATCTGCTGATGGACATCTAGGTTGCTTCCATGTCCTGGCTATTATAAACAATGCTGCAATGAACATTGGGGTACATGTGTCTCTTTCAATTCTGGTTTCCTCAGTGTGTATGCCCAGCAGTGGGATTGCTGGATCATAAGGCAGTTCTATTTGCAATTTTTAAAGGAATCTCCACACTGTTTTCCATAGTGGCTGTACTAGTTTGCATTCCCACCAGCAGTGTAAGAGGGTTCCCTTTTCTCCACATCCTCTCCAGCATTTATTGCTTGTAGACTTTTGGATCGCAGCCATTCTGACTGGTGTGAAATGGTACCTCACTGTGGTCTTGATTTGCATTTCTCTGATAATAAGTGATGTTGAGCATCTTTTTATGTGTTTCTTAGCCATCCGTATGTCTTCTTTGGAGAAATGCCTGTTTAGTTCTTTGGCCCATTTTTTGATTGGTTCGTTTATTTTTCTGGAGTTGAGCTGCATAAGTTGCTTGTATATCTTTGAGATTAGTTGTCAGTTGTTTCATTTGCTATTGTTTTCTCCCATTCAGAAGGCTGTCTTTTCACCTTGCTTATAGTTTCCTTTGTTGTGCAGAAGCTTTAAAGTTTAATTAGATCCCATTTGTTTATTTTTGCTTTTATTTCCATTATACTGGGAGGTGGATCATAGAGGATCCTGCTGTGACTTATGTTGGAGAGTGTTTTGCCTATGTTTTCCTCTAGGAGTTTTATAGTTTCTGGTCTTACATTTAGATCTTTAATCCATTTTGAGTTTATTTTTGTGTATGATGTTAGAAAGAGGTCTAGTTTCATTCTTTTATAAGTGGTTGACCAGTTTTCCCAGCAGCACCTGTTCAAGAGACTGTCTTTACTCCATTGTATATTCTTGCCTCCTTTGCCGAAGATAAGGTGTCCATAGGTGTGTGGGTTAATCTCAGGGCTTTCTATTCTGTTCCATTGATCTATACTTCTGTCTTTGTGCCAGTACCATGCTGTCTTAATGACTGTGGCATTGCAGTAGAGCCTGAAGTCAGGCAAGTTGATTCCTCCAGTTCCATTCTTCTTTCTAAGATTGCTTTGGCTATTCGAGGTTTTTTTGTATTTCCATACAAATCTTGAGATTATTTGATCTAGTTCTGTGAAAAATACTGCTGGTAGCTTGATAGGAATTGCATTGAATCTGTAGATTGCTTTGGGTAGTATACTCATTTGCACTATATTGACTCTTCTGACCCATGAGCATGGTATATTTCTCCATCTATTAGTGTCCTCTTTGATTTCTTTCATCAGTGTTTTATAGTTTTCGATATATAGGTCTTTAGTTTCTTTAGGTAGGTATATCCCTAAGTATTTTATTCTTTTCATTGCAATGGTGAATGGGATTGTTTCCTTGACTTCTTTTTCTACTTTCTCATTATTAGTGTATAGGAATGCAAGGGATTTCTGAGTGTTGATTTTATATCCTGCAACTTTACTATATTCGTTGATTAGCTCTAGTAGTTTTCTGGTCGAGTCTTTAGGATTTTCTATGTAGAGGACCATGTCGTCTGCAAACAGTGAGAGTTTTATTTCTTTTTTTCCAATTTGGATTCCTTTTATTCGTTTTTCTGCTCTGATTGCTGTGGCCAAAACTTCCAGTACAATATTGAATAGTAGTGGTGAAAGTGGACACCCTTGTCTTCTTTCTGATTTTAGGGGAAATGGTTTCAATTTTTCACCATTGAGGATAATGTTTGCTGTGGGTTTGTCATATATAGCTTTTATTATGTTGAGGTACGTTCCTTCTATTCCTGCTTTCTGGAGAGTTTTTATCATAAATGGATGTTGAATTTTGTCTAAGGCTTTTTCTGCATCTATTGAGATAATCATATGATTTTTATTTTTCAGATTGTTAATGTGATGTATTACATTGATTGATTTGCAGATATTGAAGAATCCTTGCATCCCTGGGATAAAGCCCCCTTGGTCATGGTGTAGGATCTTTTTAATGTGTTGCTGGATTCTGATTGCTAGGATTTTGTTAAGGATTTTTGCATCTATGTTCATCAGTGATATTGGCCTGTAGTTTTCTTTTTTTTGTAGTGTCTTTGTCAGGTTTTGGTATTAGGGTGATAGTGGCCTCATAGAATGAGTTTGGAAGTTTACCTTCCTCTGCAATTTTCTGGAATAGCTTCAGTAAGATAGGTGTTAGCTCTTCTCGAAATTTTTGGTAGAATTCAGCTGTGAAGCCGTCTGGACCTGGGCTTTTTTTGCTGGAAGATTTCTGATTACAGTTTCAATTTCCATACTTGTGATGTGTCTGTTAAGATTTTCTATTTCTTCCTGGTTCAGTTTTGGAAAGTTGTACTTTTCTAAGAATGTGTCCATTTCTTCCAAGTTGTCCATTTTATTGGCATATAATTGCTGATAGTAGTCTCATGATTCTTTGTATTTCTGTCTTGTCAGTCGTGATCTCTCCATTTTCATTTCTAATTTTATTGATTTGATTTTTTTCTCTTTGTTTCTTGATGAGTCTGGCTAATGGTTTGTCAATTTTATTTATCCTTTCCAAGAACCAGATTTTTGCTTTGTTGATCTTTGCTATGGTCTCTTTTGTTTCTTTTGCATTTATTTCTGCCCTAATTTTTAGGATTTTTTTCCTTCTACTAACTCTGGGGTTCTCTGTTTCTTCCTTTTCTAGTTGCTTTAGGTGTAGAGTTAAGTTATTTATTTGGCTTTTTCTTGTTTCTTGAGGTATGCCTGTATTGCTATGAACTTTCCTCTTAGCACTGCTTTTATCGTGTCCCATAGGTTATGTGTGGTTTTGTTTTCATTTTTATTCGTTTCGATGCATATTTTGATTTCTTTTTGATTTCTTCTGTAATTTGTTGATTATTCAGAAGGGTGTTGTTCAGCCTCTAAATGTTGGAATTTTTAATAGCTTTTCTCCTGTAATTGAGATCTAACCTTAGTGCATTATGGTCAGAGAAGATGCTTGGAATAATTTCGATTTTTTTAAAATTTATCAGGTTAGATTTATGACCCAGAATGTGATCTATCCTGGAAAAGGTTCCGTGTGCACTTGAATAAAAGGTGAAATTAATTGTTTTCTGGTGAAATGTCCGATAGATATCAATTAGGTCTAACTGGTCTATTGTATCATTTAAAGTTTGTGTTTGTTAATTTTCTGTTTAGTTGATCTGTCCATAGGTGTGAGTGGGGTGTTACCGTTTCCCACTATTATTGTGTTATTATTAATTTCCCCTTTCATGCTTGTTAGCATTTGTCTTGCATATTGCGGTGCTCCTATGTTGGATGCATATATATTTATAATTGTTATATCTTCTTCTTGGATTGATCCTTTAACCATTATGTAGTGGCCTTCTTTGTCCCTTTTCACAGCCTTTGTTTTAAAGTCTATTTTATCGGATATGAGTATTGCTACTCCTGCTTTCTTTTGGTCTCTCTTTGCATGGAATATCTTTTCCAGCCCTTCACTTTCAGTCTGTCTGTGTCCGTTGTTTTGAGGTGGGTCTCTTGTAAGCAGCATATATAGGGATCTTGTTTTGGTATCCATTCAGCCAGTCTTTGTCTTTTGGTTGGGGCATTCAACCCATTTACATTTAATGTAATTATTGATAAGTATGCTCCTGTTGTCATTTACTTTAATGTTTTGGGTTCAGGTTTGTACGTCCTTTTTGTGTTTCCTGTGTAAAGTCTATCCTTTAGTATTTGCTGGAGAGCTGGTCTGGTGGTGCTGAATTCTCTCAGCTTTTGCTTGTCTGTAAAGCTTTTGATTTCTCCTTCATATTTAAATGAGATTCTTGCTGGGTACAGTAGTCTTGGCTGAAAGTTATTATCTTTCATCACTTTAAGTATGTCTTGCCATTCCCTCCCTAGCTTGAGAGTTTCTGTTCAAAGATCTGCAGTTATTCTTATGGGGATCCCCTTGTGTGTTATTTGTTGTTTTTCCCTTGCTGCTTTTAATATTTGTTCTTTGTGTTTGGTCTTTGTTAGTTTGATTAGTATATATCTTGGGGTGTTCCGCCTTGGGTTTGTCCTGTTTGGCACTCTCTGGATTTCTTGGATTTGGGTGATTATTTCCTTCCCCATTTTAGGGAAGTTGTCAACTATTATCTCCTCACGTATTTTCTCATGGTCTTTCTTTTTGTCTTCTTCTTCTGGGACTCCTATAATTTGAATGTTGGAGTGTTTCATATTGTCTTGGAGGTCTATGAGGCTGTCCTCATTTCTTTTAATTCATCTTTCTTTTTCCCTCACTGATTCATTTATTTCTACCATTTTATCTTCTATTTCACTAATCCTATCTTCTGCCTCCAATATTCTACTATTTGTAGCCTCCAGAGTGTTTCTGATCTCATTTATTGCATTATTCATTATATGTTGACTCTTTTTATTCCTTCTAGGTCCTTGTTAAACCTTTCTTGCATCTTCTCAAACCTTGACCCCAGGCTATTTATCTGTGATTCCATTTTGATTTCAAGATTTTGGATCATTTTCACTATCAGTATTCGGAATTATTTCTCAGGTAGATTCCCTATCTCTTCCTCTTTTGTTTGGTTTGGTGGGCATGTCTCCTGTTCCTTTACCTGCTGGGTATTCCTCTGTCTCTTCATCCTGGTTATATTGCTGCGTTTGTGGTGGCTTTTATATATTCTGGGAATTTGTGGAATTCTCTTTATTATTGAGCTTCCTCACTGTTTGTGGGGTTATATCAGTGGCTTGCCAAAGTTTCTTGATTAGAGAGGCTTGTGTTGAAGTTCTGGTGGGTGGAGCTGGATTTCCTCTCTCTGGAGTGTTGTGAAGTGTCAAGTAATGCGTTATGAGACGTCAATGGTTTTGGAGTATTTTGAGCTGCCTGTGTATTGCATCTCAGGGGCTTGTTCTTGTGTTGCTGGAGAATTTGCATGGCATGTTTTGCTCTGGAACTTGTTGGCCCTTGGGCAGTGCTCAATTTCAGTATAGGTATGAAGGCATTTGATGAGCTCTTATTGGACAATGTTCCCTGTATTCAAGAATTCTTTGATGATCTCAGGATTTGGACTTAAGCCTCCTGATTCTGGTTTTCAGATTTATTTTTACAATAGCCTCATTATTTCTCCATCTATTCAGCACTAATGTTAAAACATTGGGTTAATGATGATACATTTCTCCACTTTGAGGGTTGTCCCTAGAAGATCGCTGAGTTACTTGGAGGAGAGAAGAGGGAGGGGGTAGTTAGAGGTGAGTGGAATGGGATGAGGTGGAATCAAAAGAGGAAAAAGCTAGCTAGCCCGTAACCACTTTCTTGTGTGCGCTCCAAAGTCTGGACCTCTCAGAGGTGGTCACAGAGTTATACATGGAAGAGGAGAGGGAGGAAGTAGATAGAGGTGGACAGGAGGATAAAAGAGGGAGATGCAATGGAGGGATACAGATCTGGCCAGTGGCCAGTTCTCTGAGAATTCTCCACCTTCGGGAGCACACAGAGATTCATAGAGTTGGGTAGAGAAGAGAAGGGAGAGGGATGAGACAAAAGCCACCTGGTGGAGAAAAGAGAGATTCCAAAGGGGGAGAGAGTGGTCAAGCCAGTAGTCTCGCACTCATGTAAAATTGGGTACTGAAGATTAGGTTTTTAAAAGTACAAAATTGGCAACAAATACCAAAATGTTGAGATTAAAAATCTGGAGTAGAGATTGGATTTTCAAAGATAAAATATTAAAGATAAGAAGAAGAAGGAAAAAAAATTTTAAAAAATTTGAGAAAAAAAAAGATAAAACAAAAGACTCCAGAATTATTAAAAGACAGCTTCCACCACCAATAGGACTATATATGGTGTTTGCTTTAAAGATAAGGTTTTTTTTTTTTTTTTGAAAAGTAATAATAGATTATAAAAATAATAAATAGAAATATAGAAGACTTAAAATTTAAGCAAGTTTAGAAAAAAAGAAAAAGAAAAGAAGAGAAAACAAATTTTAAAAAGAAAAAAAATTTATAAAAAAATTCTTAAAAAAAAAATCATGCTTCCACATATTCCTCCCCCCCAAAAAAAATTGATCATAAAAGCAGTAACAGTATATCTGGCGCTTTCTCTGTTGTTGTGAACTTTGTGGGGTCGCTACCAAGGTAGTTCCCTCTGTTTGACTTCCTCTGTTTGCTGGTCCCTTCCATGTCTGATTTCCGTCTTGACACAGGGAGGGTGGTGGTGGACTCTGCACTGGGCTTGCCCTTTCTCGCTCCTTGGGATAACCTTGTGGGGCCTGTCCTATGCTTCATGCACTTCCCCAGTCTATGCCGCTCAGGTTTGGCACTCAGGATTGGCGGTCAGGAAGCCCTCTGAGACTTGGATTTGGTTGAACAGGGGCTTTGTTCCCTTGTCAAGACCGAGTGGCTAGGGAGTTTGGCGCATGCTATTGCGACTTCTGGGCTTCTGGGTCTCTCAGTTTTCTGGGAGCTCCACCGGGGCTCTTTCTCAGGCAGATGATGACTGTTCAGAGCCCCCCAGCAGTCTCAATAGCAAAGAAACCTGCTTGCAATTTGGTAGGTAATGTCACTCTTGAGCTGCGATTGCCCCCTTCCAGCACTTAAGGCTCTGGCTGCCTGTTGCCAGAGGGGGATGGTCTGCAGTCAGCTATTGCCGATCCATCCTTTGTTCTGTGCGCGGGCCTGTTGGTGTCTTATGTTCAAGCGTTTCGCGTGTTAGCTATCCTACAGTCTGGTTTGCTAGACCAAGATAGTTCTTTCTAGCCACGCGCGGACCCGATTCTGGCCCCGTTATGCCCCGATTCTCGAGAAAAGCCCTGCAGCCTACGTCTCCCGTGGCCCAATTCTTAGAAAGCACTGTCGCTGGTGCGATCCTCCCTGCCCAACCCCAGTGCTGTCAGACGCAGGCTTTTGCGCTGCTTATCTGCTGGGGGTTATACTGTTGAATTTGTAATCTGTTGGTTTTAATTATTTATTTATTTATTTATTCTTCCTTCCTGTTATGTTGCCCTCTGTGCTTCCAGGACTCGCCTCATACACAGCTGTGAGAATGTTCCCCAATTTTAGGAAATCTCTCTTTTTAAGAGTCTCTTCCTGGGATGGGATTCCCTTCCCGGGACGGGGCTCCCTCCCTACTTCCTTTGTCTCTATCTTCTTCGTATATACTGATTCCTACCTGGTTTTGAAGTCAATGATCTGCTTTGCTGGATGCCTGATGTCCTCTGCCAGCAGTCAGAAGTTGTTTTGTGGAATTTACTCAGCGCTGAAATGTTCTTTTGATGAAGTAGTTAGGAGAAAGTGTTCTCCCCATCCTATTCCTCTGTCATCTTTCTTCGTCCTCCTAAATTAGTTTAAATCAGTTCAGTTCAGTCACTAAGTCATGTCTGACTCTTTGTGACCCCATGGACTTCAGCATGCCAGGACTCAATGTTCATCACAGACTTCTGGAGTTCACTGAAACTAATCTACATTGAGTCGGTGATGCCATCAAATCATCTCATCCTCTGTTGTCCCCTTCTCTTTCTGCCCTCATCATCTCATCCTCTGTCGTCCCCTTCCCTTCCTGCCCTCAATCTTCCCCAGCATCAGGGTCTTTGCCAGTGAGTCAGTTCTTAGGATCAGGTGGCCAAAGTATCAGAGTTTCAGCTTCAATATCAGTCCATCCAATGCATATTCAGGACTGATTTTCTTTAAGATGGACTGGCTGGATCTCCTTTCAGGTCAAGGGATTCTCAAGAGTCTTTTCCAATATCACAGTTCAAAAGCATCAATTCTTCAGTGCTTATCTTTCTTTATAGTGCAACTATCACATCCATACATGACAACTGGAAAAACAATAGCCTTGACTAGATGCACCTTTGCTGGTAAAGTAATGTCTCTGCTTTTTAACATGCTGTCTAGGTTGGATCTTATCTTTCCTTCCAAGGAGTAAGTGTCATTTAATTTCAAGGCTGCAGTCACCATCTGCAGTGATTTTAGAGCCCAGAAAAAGGAAGCATGATACTATTTGTACTGTTTCCCCATCTATTTCCCATGAAGTGATGGGACTGGATGCCATGATCTCACTTTTCTGAATGTTGACCTTTAAGCCATCTTTTTCACTCTTCTCTTTCACTTTCATCAAAAGGGCTCTTTAGTTCTTCTTTATTTTCAGTCATAAGGGTGGTGTCATCTGCATATCTGAGGTTACTGATATTTCTCCCAGAAATCTTGATTTCAGCTTGCACTTCTTCCACCCTAGTGTTTCTCATGATGTACTATGCATATAAGTTAAATAAGCAGGGTAACAATATAAAGCCTTGATGTACTCCTTTTCCCATTTTGAACCAGTCTGTTGTTTCATGTCCAGTTCTAATTGTTTCTACCTGACCTGCAAACAAATTTCTCAAGAGGCAAATCAAGTGGTCTGGTATTCCCATCTCTTTCAGAATTTTCCACAGTTAATTGTGATCCACACTGTCAAAGGCTTTGGCATCGTCAGTAAAACAGAAATAGATGTTTTTCTGGAAATTTCTTGCCTTTTTGATGATCCAGCAGATGTTGGCAATTCGATCTCTGATTCTCCTGTCTTTCCTAAAACCAGCTGAAATATCTGGAAGTTCCCAGTTCACATTTTGTTGAAGCCTGGCTTGGAGAATTTTGAGCATTATTTTGCTAGCATGTGAGATCAGTGCAATTGTGCAGCAGTAGGAGCATTCTTTGGCATTGCCTTTCTTTGGCACTGGAATGAAAACTGACCTTTCCAGTCCTGTGGCTACTGCTGAGTTTTCCAAATTTGCTGGCATACTGAGTGCAGCACTTTCACAGCATCACCTTTTAGGATTTGAAATAGCTCAACTGGAATTCCATCACCTCCATTAGCTTTGTTCGTAGTGATGCTTCTTAAGGCCCACTTGATTTCACATTCCAGGATCGCTGGCTCTAGGTAAGTGATCACACCATCATGATTATTTGGGTCATGAGATCTTTTTATACAGTTCTTCTGTGTATTCTTTCCACCTCTTCTGAATATCTTCTGCTTCTGTTAGGTCCATACCATTTCTGTCCTTTATGGAACCCACTCTTGCATGAAATATTCCCTTGATATCTCTAATTTTCTTGAAGAATCTCTAGTCTTTCCCATTTTGTTGTTTTCCTCTATTTCTTTGCAATGGTCACTGAGGAAGGCTTTCTTATCTCCTTGTTATTCTTTGGAACTCTGCATTCAGGTGCTTATATCTTTCCTTTTCTCCTTTGCTTTTCACGTCTCTTCTTTTCATAGCTATTTGTAAGGCCTCCTCAGACAGCCATTTTGCTTTTTTGCATTTGTTTTCCATGGGGATGGTCTTGATCCCTGTCTCCTCTACAGTGTCATAAACCTCTGTCCATAGTTCATCAGGCACTTTGTCTACCAGATCTAGTCCCTTAAATCTATTTAGTGGTTTAGTGGTTTTCCTCACTTTCTTCGATTTAACTGAATTTGGCAACAAAGAGTTCATAATATGAGCCACACCTCACTCCTGGTTTTATTTTTGCTGACTTAATAGAGTTTCTCCATCTTCAGCTACAAAGTATATAACCAATCTGATTTCAGTATTGACCACCTGGTGATGTCCTTGTGTAGAGTCTTCTCTTGTGTTTTTAGAAGAGTGTGTTTGCTATGACCAGGGCATTCTCTTGGAAGAACTCTATTAGCCTTTGCCCTGCTTCATTCTGTACTCCAAGGACAAAGTTGCCAGTTACTCCAGATGTTTCTTGACTTCCTGCTTTTGCATTCCAGTTCCCTATAATGAAAAAGACATCTTTTGGGGGATTTTCATTCTAGAAGGTCTTGTAGGTCTTCATAGAACCAATTAACTTCAGCTTCTTCAGCATTACTGGTCAGGGCGTAGACTTGGATTACCATGATATTGAAAACCAACAGAGTTCATTCTTTCTTTTTGAGTCTGCATCCAGCTGATGCATTTCAGATTCTTTTGTTGACTATGATGGCCATTCCTGTTCTTCTAATGGATTTTTGCCCACAGAAGTAGATACAATGGTCATCTGAGTCAAATTCAGCCATTCTATTCCATTTTAGGTCACTGATTGCTAAAATTTCAACATTCACTCTTGCCATCTCCAGTTTGACCACTTCCAATTTGCTTTGGTTCATGAATCTAACGTTCCAAGTTCCTATATAATATTGATCTTTACAGCATTGGACCTTGCTTCTATCACAAGTCACATCCAAAACTGGGTGTTACTTTGCTTTGTCTCCGTCTCTTCATTCTTTCTGGAGTTATTTCTCCACTGATCTCCAGAAGCATATTGGGCACCTACCGACCTGGCGAGTTCATCTTTCAGTGTCCTATCTTCTTGCCTTTTCATACTGTTCATGGGTTTCTCAAGGCAGGTATACTGAAGTGGTTTGCCTTTCTCTTCTCCAGTGGACCACAAATGTCAGAGCTCTCCACCATGACCTGTTCATCAGCAATCCCACTCCTAGGCATATGCCCTGAGGAAATCAGGACTGAAATGACAGATATATCCCATTTTTCATTTCAGCACTATTTACAAAAGCTAGAACATGGAAGCAACCTATATGCCCATTGACAGGTTAGTGGATAAAGATGTTGTGGTACATATACACAATAGAATATTCAGTTCAGTTCAGTCACTCAGTCATGTCCAAATCTTTGTGACCCCATGAATCGCAGCATGTCAGGCCTCTCTGTCCATCACCAACTCCCGGAGTTCACTCAACCTCATGTCCATTGAGTTGATGATGCCATCCAGCCATCTCATCCTCTGTCATCCCTTTTTTCCTCCTGCCCCCAATCCCTCCCAGTATCAGGGTCTTTTCCAATGAGTCAACTCTTCTTATGAGGTGGCCAAAGTATTGGAGCTTCAACTTTAGCATCAGTCCTGCCAATGAACACCCAGGGCTGATCTCCTTTAGAATGGACTGGTTGGATCTCCTTGCAGGCCAAGGAACTCTCAGGAGTCTTCTCCAATACCACAGTTTAAAAGCATCAATTCTTCAGTGCTCAGCTTTCTTCACAGTCCAACTCTCACATCCATACATGACCACTGGAAAAATCATAGCCTTGACTAGACAGACCTTTGTTGGCAATGTAATGTCTCTGCTTTTGAATATGCTATCTAGGTTGATCAGAACTATCCTTCCAAGGAGTAGGTGTCTTTTACTTTCATGGCTGCAATCACCATTTTCAGTGATTTTGGAGCACCCCCCACAAAATAAACTCTGACACTGTTTCCACTATTTCCCCAACTATTTCCCATGAAGTGATGGGGCCAGATGTCATGATCTTCGTTTTCTGAATGTTGTGCTTTAAAACCAACTTGTTCACTCTCCTCTTTCACTTTCATCAAGAGGCTTTTTAGTTCCTCTTCACTTTCTGCCATAGAAGTTGTGTCATCTGCATATCTGAAGTTATTTATATTTCTCCCAGCAATCTTGATTCCAGCTTGTGCTTCTTCCAGCCCAGTGTTTCTCATGATGTATTTTGTATATAAGTTAAATAAGCAGGTTGATAATTTACAGTCTTGATATACTCCTTTTCTTATTTAGAACCAGTCTGTTGTTCCATGTCCAGTTCTAACTGTTGCTTTCTGACCTGCATATAGCTTTCTCAATTACTCAGCCATAAAAAGGAACACAGTTGAGTCTGTTTTGATGAGGTGGCTGATCCTAGAACTTATTATACCAAGTTAACTGAGTCAGAAAGAGAAAGATAATATCATATTCTAACACACATATATGGAATCTAGAAAAATTGGTTCTGATTAATTTATTTACAGGCCAGCAATGGAGAAACAGACATAGAGAATAGACTTGTGGACATGGGGAGATATGAGGAGAGGGTTAGATGTATGGAAAGAGTAACACAGAAACTTATATTACCCTATGTAAAATAGATAGCCAATGAGAATTTGCTGTATGGCATAGGAAACTCAAATAGGGCCTCTGTATCAACCTAGAGGTGTGGGATGGAGAGGGAGATGAGAGGGAGGTTCAAAATAGAGGGAATATATGTATACCTATGGCTGATTCAATTTGAGGTTTGACAGAAAACAATGAAGTTCTGTAAACCAATTATCCTTCAATTAAAAAAAAAAAGAAATAAAGAAAAAAAACATGCTCCTTGACTTTACCATCCAGGTTGCAAACCTAATAGTTAAAGTCTGATATGCTCTTTGTGGCAAGAGCCAGTGAATTAATGATGAGTAAATGCTTATTTCTATGAAGAAATTTCATTTTTTTAATCCAGTCTGAGCTTTTTGTTTTCTTTATCTGGTGAAGATCAAAATGTCAGGTTCATGGGCTTCTCCTGAATTGCTGAACGTAGAATAGTGATGATGTGTCTCAGTTTTGCTAAAGCACATGTGAAGTTGGTCATTACGTTCTATTTATGAACATTTCCTTTTCACAAAAGTTATCTAATATGCAGTTTTTCTATTTCATGCATATGTGTAGGGACTGCTGTTTTTAACATAGGGCATGTAAATGTGTAAATATTCTCAATCAGAATGACTACAGGAAATAATTTTTTTTTCAGATATTTGAATATTTCATTTGGCATTTGGAAGAACACAACAAGCAATTATTTTGAAAAATAAAGTTCTGACCCAGATCTGATATTTATGGTTTAGGAAAATTATTAAAGAGTGTTTCTACAAAGAGTATTTCTACAAGTGAACTTTTAAGTCTAGGCTACTACAACTATACCCTTGAATTTCAAGTGATAAAGTGAATTTTAAAATAGTTCTGATAAATTTTGGATATAGTGCTATATTGAAGAGACTACATTTTCCTGTATGATTAATGACTGTTTTCTACTCTTCATTACATTTCTTTCTTTATGAGCAACATCTGTTTGAAAATATGGCATAACAGAAACTTTCTTGTTGAACTGAATCACTAGGCAAATATATAGCTACAGAAGAAGAAAGTAGAAAAGAGGCAAAATATAAAGAATTTTGTGGAGTTAATTTCCCATAGAATTCTTTATCGGTTGAAGATTGCTAGCCTAAAAGACGTTACTAACTTTCCTAATGCTATGGTTCAAGGGTTTTTATTCCAATGTGCCTTTAAAAACTTTCCTTGGAGCAATTATAGTACTTTCCATCTTTAAAATAGTTTAAAACTGTCAACTAGCTAGTCCTCACGACACTCGTTTGAGGCAGGTAACCATTATTATTCCCATTTTACCCTTGGGAAAAAGGGTAAAATGGTTAAAAAGAATAGTGACTCAGGCAGAACTCTGTAGCTGAATTCTAGCCTATTACAGTCCTATCCTTCACCAATGTTTTCTTTTAATAGCTGCCCTTGTAATAATGTTGGTTTAATTAAGTCAAATATTCAGTAAGTAGTAGTTGAGCAGTAACTCCATACAACATTTAGTTTCTGGATAAACTTGATCTTACATCCACAAATATAGGATAAACTAATACACACATATGCGTTTGTGCACACATACAGAGATGCATCTATGTGTGTGTATGCGTATATGTTGTGTGTGAGAGATGGCAGTGATGCAAAATTTAAATAAATACATTTGATTATCCATAGCAGTATGTTTTAACCTGCATGAGGAAAATGCAGTGATTCAAGAGAGAGATGCCCTCTACTTAAATATTATCAATAAAAGTCTCATTTAGTAAGTGTCATTCAGATCACCTCTAAAAGCATATTGCAAACATCTTCCTCTTTATCTCCAGTCTTACAACTCTAGATGCCAACTATTCCTTTGCTGCCAAAGGCAACATCCCTTAAATCTTCCCATATGTATCTGTGAAAATTTTTTCCAACATCCAAACTTAACTATATAGTTTTCCTTGTTTAAAATTCTTCAAAGTCTCATTAAAAGTCTCCATGGCAGATGGACCCTTCTTCAGAAGCCTTGGTGATTTTGTTATCAAATTTAGAAAAAATGGATCTTGAAGAATAAGATCTAACTTGCATTCACTGAAACAAGGCTTTTCTTTCCTTTGTCTCCAATTCACTGGTTCTTGTTCACCTTCCCATACTGGTGCTATTGCACTATGCTTTTACACGTTTATAAAATCACTGGCCATGCTCTATTAAGATCCTTTGTTTCCTAATTCATTTCCTTACTAAGCTGTCAGCCACAGGGTATACTATCTTGTCTCCAAGTAGTAGTAACTTACTAAATATACATTTAATATTACTCAAAGAATGAGTGATCCAGTTGAGTGTAGAAGTTGTATGCATGCCAAAGCATAGGGAATGTCTCAAGTAAACTCTTCAGAGATGGCAAGTTCATGACATGCTTAGAAAAGCAGCACATGGTTCTGTTTGGCAGGAGCACTGGATTTGAGTAAAGAAGGAAAAGGGTAGAGCAGGAGAGGTAATTTGGGATCAGGTAATAGAGAATTTTGCATAGTGATATCTGTTCACAGTTTCCTATTTTTTTCCTGTGACCCTTTCTCTGTTTTATTTTGTTCTAAGCATTCCCTACTTCAGTTTTTACATTCAATAAAGCAACTGTTGTTCCTTCGAATTCAATCTATCTGTACAGACTGGGTGGTTCTGGTATTGTCACAAAATTACTTCTTAAAAAATCTCTATTAACTGATTCTTATTCCCTCAGATATTAATTTATCCTGTACACACAGACTGCTAGATTAATCTTCCTGCTGTACATTTTTTGTCTTAACATTCTCTTCTCTAAAAACACTAATGATTCTCCATTATCTGCACAATACAAGCAGGGTTAATTGATTTCTGCATTTTCTTTGCCTTTATCTACATTTGCTGAAATTTAAAAAACTGCAAAATATTATTGAACTAGGGGACATGTGATGTAGTAATATTGTAAAAAATATTATTTGTCTATAAGTACATTTATTCTCTGTGTAAAACTAGCTGAAGACATATGTAAAGAAGAGAAAAACTAAAGAAAAGAAGTGTTATAAACCCAAGGTGGGAGAGTCCTACTGAGAAAATATTCACCTTCCTAAACTTTGGGGGGGCTAAGATGCATATGGTCTTTTTGATACAAATAACATGACTGTTTTTAGTGGGGCTTATTTTACTACTATAATCTAAATTTAAGATCTTATATAAAGACACAGATATTTGTCTCAATATCAGATATTTAACAGCTG
The DNA here is from genome assembly GCA_917880005.1 of Nanger dama. NCBI lineage: Eukaryota > Metazoa > Chordata > Mammalia > Artiodactyla > Bovidae > Nanger > Nanger dama. Next base: position 46,992,870 of record CAKJTW010000011.1, read on the forward strand.
TTATTTCTTGTTTCCTTATATGTAATTAAGTTTCATTTTTTTTTCTTTTGTTGCTATCAATATTTTACCTGTGTCATTCAGCAGTTTGAATATGATTATCGTGATGTAGGTCACTGTGTGTTTGTCCTACATGAAAGTTTTTGAGAAGCTTGGATCTGTAAATCAATCCCCCCCACCATTTTAAAATGAATTTTAAATTTTAGAACAGTTTTAATTTGAAAGAATTATTTGGACAATAGTGTAGAGAGTTCCAAAAGACTACAGATTATTATTACCATTTTACATAAGTATGGTACATTTTTCACAATTAATGAACTAACACATTTTTATTAACTAAAGTCCAAATTTTATGAAATTTCCTCAGTTTTTCTCTAATGCCCTTTGGAAGTCCCAAGGTATCACCCAGGCTACTGTATTATATTTATTATTCATGTCTCCTTAAGACCTCTTTGTTTGAGCAGTTCCTTAGGCTTTTCTTGTTTTTAACAACGTTGACATTTGCAAGGGTTACCGATTGCACATTTGTAAAATGTTCCTCAATTGAGATTTGTCTCATGTTTTCCCATTATTGGGCTGGGGTAATGTGTCTTAGGGAGAAAGATCACAGAGATAAATTACCATTCTTATCAAATTATATTAAGGGTATAAACTATTAATATGATTTATTACTACTGATATTAAACTTGATCAACTGGTTTTAGATAGTGTTTGTAAAGTTTCTCCACTTTGAAGTATTCATGTTTTCTCGCTTCTCTTTCTGTACTGCATTCTTTGAAAGAAAAACACTACATGCAGCCTTCACCTAAGGCATGAAGAGTTATACTGTGGCTCTTTAAGGGCTAGAAATTCTTTATTTTATTATCTGGAATAATGTACTTGTAAAATCATTTTTAGGAAGCTTTTATCAGTTATGTATTTAAGCAGTTTCCTCAGTTCCTTTCTCTCCCTTCTATGCTTCCTTGATCATCTTTACAATGATCTCTGGAGAAGAAAATGGCAACCCACTCCAGTGTTCTTGCCTGGGAAATTCCATTGACAGAGGAGCCTGGCAGGCTACAGTCCATGGGGTCACAAAAGAGTCAGATGTGACTGAGCTACTAAACAATAATAACAATAACAACTATGTTATTAAATAGTGTTTAAGACTGTTTTACAGGTCACTGAAGCTGTGTTTTGTACTTCAATATTTTTTCTGTTTTATGGACTAATTTTTATTGTCCTCAAAAATAATCAATAAACAATCTATAATAGGAATAGAAAAGTTTTATTTGAGCCAAACTGAGGAGTGTAACCAGGAAGACAGCCTCTCAGATAACTCTGAAGAACCACTCTGGAGAAACATGGTTTTCATCACCATTTTAAATCTTGTCAGAACAAAGAACATCAAATAAGTCAAGGAGATATATATATATATACACACACAAATATATATATATATTTTTTTTTTAACAGCTAAAAAAATTCAAACAAAACTTAACAGCACATACACAGCAACTCAGTATGCCTTGGCACCTAGAAAGGGAGTCATCACTAAAGTACCAGCATTGGTTTCCCAGGAAGTGAGACAGTCAATCTTTATTTTTAACATGGACGTTCTTTGCTTGCATTCGTTTATTGAATAATTAAAACAGATGTGTAAAGTATGTCTGATTGGCCACAAACAGGTTGTTTTGATTAACATAAAATTCAAGTTAACCCATTTATAACACAGAATTACTTCTCCACACCTCAATATTTGAAAATTTATTTTATCACTATCAATCAACCTGTAAGTACACTAATTTTTCTTTCAGTATCATGCATACTGTTGAGTCAGTCTAGTGATATTTTAATTTTTGTTCTTTTCAACTCTAGAGTTTCTATTTGGCTTTCTTTTGTAGTTTTTTTCCTCTGTTGAAATTCCCCATTTGTTGACTAATCACCATTACAACTTGCTTTAATTCTTTGAACATACATTTAATTGTTTCTTTGAAATCTCTGACTAATAACCCTATGTTTGTGCCTACATTGAGTGAGCTTCTCTTGGTGACATTTATTCTTGAGTATGGGTCCCCATTCACATTTCCTTGCATGTCATAACTTTTAAGTGAAAATTAAAAATTTAAATCATATAATGCAGAAAATAGTTCTGTATTCTGCTTTATTCTTTTTTATATTTACGTAACTTAGACTAGAATTGCAAAATATTTCCCCCTAAAGTGTATAGCTACTGGTCTCTGCTCATGTTAGTTTGTGTGTGTGTGTGTGTGTGTGTGTGTGTTTTGCTTTTCTCCTTCTTCTCCTCATCTTTTTGTCAAGGTTACTAGTGGTTGCATAGATTAGTGGTCAATGATTTGTGCACAGTTTGTGCTCAAACACTTTAATCCCTTCTGTGACCTTCATTTCCAGGATTTTGCTAATTTTTTACTTGGTTTCCTGCCCCTACTGGGACTCATATTTTAGATTAATAAGGCTGTGGTTTCTCATATTCTCACTTTCTACTAAGTTTGTCAGCCTTAGTTGACAATACCTCAGGGCTTTGTGCACCAACACAGATCAGTTTCACTCCTCTAGAAGCAAAGGTCATGTCTCATTCCTTTATCATCTCCCTGCCCTGCAATCCTCAATTTTTAATGAGAATGTTTTTGTCAACTGGACTGAGGATGTCAATGGGAGGAATCTCAGGCAAGTTTTTTAGTCTGTGTGTGTGTGTGTGTGTGTGCGTGTGTCTGTGTGTCTCTGTGTGTATATGTGTGTGTGTCTAAAGGACCTACCAGCTTATTCATACTGTCTTGGGGTTTCCCTGGTGGCTCAGTGGTAAAGAATAAACTACCAAGCAGGAGATGTGAGTTCAGTTCCTGGGTTGGGAAGATCCCCTGGAGAAGGAAATGGCAACCCACTTAAATATTCTTGCCTGGAAAATTCCATGGACAGAGGAGCCCGACCAGCTGCAATCCATGGGGTCACAAAGAGTCAGACTGGCTTTAGTGATAGGCTTTCACTTTCATACTGTCTCAATGGGAGTCATTTTCATTGGGAGTCATTTTCCAATATTCATACAAGAGTCCACTGTTCACATCCACTGCCCCATCAGTCTCTCTTCTCTTTGGGGGTTAAAAAGATATTTTATGAATAGTTTATCTTCAGAATGTGTTGTGACAGAAACAGAAAGTTATATTCTTAGAAAACCTTTCCAAAGTATATGAAAGATAAGAGGAATCCAATATGACTTAAACACTACAGTTTATATAAACTATATTGCATAATTTAATATTATTAATATATGACAGTTTTTTCCACAGGCACATGACATTTTAAATTATTCATTTGGGTTAAGATTCTGATTATCCATTAGTTATATGAGTTGTTTATTTACTAAAGGTATCAAATCTTAGTCACTTAGGAACTCATGTTGACTTCATAATAATATATCATTTAAATGGATACTCAGGTAGTACATAATATGAGTATATATCTAGCACAGAAATGTCTGTGAATTGGTGAAGAGTGAAGAACAAGAGCAGAAACTTAAATTATCTATTTCTAAATGACAAGATAGCATGACTGTAGTATGAAATTTTCTCATAACTTTTTCTGAGAATAGTGCTACTTAAGCAATGCAAGAAACTTTGAATTTTGCCTACTTTATTTTTATTTTATAGGTGGAAAACTTGACAATTTCACAAAACAGTAATAAGAATTTTTAGCAAAAGTGTTGCCAGGAGCATATATAGTTCTTTAATATTTCACATATAATATATAATAGGTTATATACTAATTTTATTAAACATTCCATAAATTTCCAGTAGTTCATTATTTTAAAATGTATTTATTGGGGTAGACTATCTCATGTTATTTAAATAGCACAATGTCAACAATGAAATGTCACTTTATATGCAAATTTGCAAATATATGTGAAAATTCTGATTTATATAGGTATATGGAAAAAAAAATTAGTGTTCCACAGAGTCTTTAAAATAATTAATCTAGAAACGCCAACATACATCTAATAAAAGTTCCAGTGGAGGGGCAGAGAGAAAAATGTAGCAGAGAAAATTGTCCAAAAATAATAAAAATTTTCTTAACATGAAAAATGATGTTTCTATATTACTAAATTCTACTGAGTATTCAACACAATGATTTTTAAAGACTCACACTAAAGCAAGCTACCATGAGATTTCAGAACATTAGTGACAAAGGGAAAATTTAAAAGACTCCAGAAGAGAAAAATCACATCACATTTAGACAGAGTTCAAAACAGGATTCCGCTTTCATGCAGCAAAATGGAAATTATTTAGTAATAAGCACACAGAAAACTAAAAATGGAAAAGTGATATAAATATTACATTTTTCTCAGTAAAAGCAAAAATTTACAATTAAATTTAATCTTAGTAAAATAGGTGACTTAGAGTCATGTAGGAATAATATTTAAAGAGTAAATATAAATATATATGAGTATTATATATATATTATAATACTTAGTGGCCATTATTTTAATAATAACAAGCACTGAGTGTCAAATAAATAAAAAATATTGCATAAATAGACTGTGAGGATAAAAAGAGCCCTATGTTTTTTGAGAATATATATAATAGTGGCATAAATGGGTTAGGCAGAGAGCATTAAATCTTTACCTTTTATGATAACTTTCATATCCAAGTGATGGCTTAACACGTGAAAATTAAGGAAGAGATGCAAAGAAAATTAATTTTTTTGAAAATTAATTTTTAAAGGATGATAAATGTCAGTGGAAATAAGGATTGAAGGTAGTTAATTTTAGAAAACAGGGTTGCTATTTTTCTTTATAATTCAGTATAAACTAGAACTTTTTTTTTTTTTTTAATAAGGATGGCACACACAAAAACAAAAACCAAGATTGTTTGATGGGATTTTTAGAAGTGTTAATTTCAAAATAACTATTCTTTCCACATATACTTAGTAAAATTTGTGTATATTTTTAATGAAGTTCCTAGTGAAAAACAGTTGATTGTTTTCCCCTTTTCCTTTGTTCTTTTATCTCTTTGTTCTTTCCCTTCTTCCTTCTCTTCTTCCCTGTCTTTATTGTGTTCATTTCAGAAAGCAATGAGCGTTCAGGTTGTGATTCATATCTAGAATGGTGTTAGATTACCATATAATGTCTATTAAAAGATATAGAATAGAGAACAAGAAAGCTGTAGAATGAAGAACAAAAGAGCAAAATAATCAAGCTGTAGAAGTCTGAATTCACCTTGATAATCTGACCCCTAGGAATTAAGAAATTTGATGAATTTTTTTTTTTTAAAAAACTTTTCTAAGGTTTTAAGAGAAAGTTCCTATCACTTCATGGGAAATAGATGGGGAAACAGTGGAAACAGTGTCAGACTTTATTTTTGGGGACTCCAAAATCACTGCAGATGGTGATTGCAGCCATGAAATTCAAAGACGCTTACTCCTTAAAAGGAAAGTTAAGATCAACCTAGATAGCACATTAAAAAGCAGAGGGATGGTACGGGGAGGGAGAAGGGAGGGAGGTTCAGGTTGGGGGACACATGTATACCTGTGGCAGATTCATGTTGATGTATGGCAAAACAATACAATATTGTAAACTAATTAACCTCCAATTAGAATAAATAAATTTATATTAAGAAGATTAAAAAAAAAAGCAGAGATATTACTTTGCCAACAAAGGTCCATCTAGTCAAGGCTATGGTTTTTCCAGTGGTCAGGTATGGATGTGAGAGTTGGACTGTGAAGAAAGCTGAGCACCGAAGAATTGATGCTTTTGAACTGTGGTGTTGGGGAAGACTCTTGAGAGTCCCTTGAACTGCAAGGAGATCCAACCAGTCCATCCTAAAGGAGACCAGTCCTGGGTGTTCATTGGAAGGACTGATGCTGAGGCTGAAAATCAGTACTTTGGCCACCTCATGCAAAGAGTTGACTCACTGGAAAAGACTCTGATGTTGGGAGGGATTGGGGGCAGGAGAAGGGGACAACAGAGGATGAGATGGCAGGATGGCATCACTGACTAGATGCACGTGAGCTTGGGTGAACTCTGGGAGTTGGTGATGGACAAGGAGGTCAGGCATACTGCTATTCATGGGGTCACAAAGACGCGGACATGACTGAGCAACTGAACTGAACTGAACTGAAGAGGAAGTTTGAGTTTTTAAAAAGAGCAAGGAAACATCAAGTGCCATCTAAGTTAGTATTAATTGGTAGTTCTTAGTAGAATATAGAAATGAAAATTAATAAAATTTCACTTCATTCAAATCTCAAAACTAAAACAAATATTGTATTTTTTATAATATTTTCATGCATAGTGAGAAGTGAGAATCTGAGCAATCTGTTAAAAAGATTATCCTCACTTCAAAACATTAAAATTAACACATAAGTTACAGCAGGTGACAATTTTTGCCCCAAACCAATAGGAGGCTAATCATAAGTTTTGCTACTAAAATATTAGTGTGCTTCATTATGGGAAGTTGTTCCATTCCTGTTATGGGTGTTATGTAAAGTACATATTGTTACCTAATGTTTAAAATACACATGAATTAGGAACACATCTCACTCTAAAGGTTTTGAATAAAAGGTTGTGAACTTGTGGAAGCAGTGATTACAATACAGTGTTTCTGATTCTGATATTCTTTCTGTTACAATAGGCTATCTCCCACCCAAAAGTTCAACCAACCTTACAATTGAAATTGCATTCAGTTCAGTTCAGTTCAGTCACTCAGTCATGTCCAGCGCTTTGCGACCCTGTGAATGACACCACACCAGGCCTCCCTGTCCATCACCAACTCCCGGAGTTTACCCAAACTCTTCTCCATCGAGTCAATGATGCCATACAGCCATGTCATCCTTGGTCATCCCCTTCTCCTTCTGCCCCAAATCCCTCCCAGCATCAGGGTCTTTTCCAATGAGTCAACTCTTTGCATGAGGTGGCCAAAGTATTGGATTTTTAGCCTCAGCATCAGTCCTTCCAATGAACACCCAGGACTGGTCTCCTTTAGGATGGACTGGTTGGATCTCCTTGCAGTTCAAGGGACTCTCAAGAGTCTTCCCCATCACCACAGTTCAAAAGCATCAATTCTTCGGTGCTCAGCTTTCTTCACAGTCCAATTCTCGCATCCATACATGACCAATGGAAAAACCATGGCCTTGAGTAGATGGGCCTTTTTTGGCAAAGTAATGTCTCTGCTTTTTAATATGCTATCGAGGTTGGTCATAACTTTCCTTCCAAGAGTAAACATCTTTTAATTTAATGGCTGCAATCACCACTTGCAGTAGCCATAGTAATTTATTCTCCAAGACCTATTCCATCCCAAGTGATTAGTCTAAGTTATTAATAGTAATCTTTTTCTCACTCTCATTGCAAATATCTGGCTTTGGAATAGCAATGAAACTATTTCTTGCCAATCAAAGTTGACAAAGTACACTAGTTGTCTTCTGAGAAAATATTTTTGTCCCAAAGTAAGAGACACAAAAGTCCATTTGGTCAAAGCTATGATTTTTCCAGTAGTCATGTATGGATGTGAATTGGACCATAAAGAATGCTGAGCACTGAAGAATTGATGCCTTTGAGCTGTGGTGCTGGAGAAGATTTTTGAGAGCTCCTTGAACAGCAAGGAGATCAAACCAGTCAATCCTAAGAGAAATCAACCCTGAATATTAATTGGAAGTACTGATGCTGAAGCTGAAGCTCCAATACTTTGGCCACCTGATGCAAAGGGTGGACCATTTGGAAAAGACCCTGATGTTGGAAAGATTGACGGCAAGAAGAGAAGGGGGTGTTAGTGGATGAGATGGGTGCATGACATCACTGACTCAGTAGATGTTTGTTTGAGCAAACTCTGAGAGATAGTGAAGGACAGGAAAGCCTGGTGTGCTGCAGTCCATGGGGTTGCAGAGTAGGACACAACATAGAGGCTGAGAAACAACAAAAAGACACAAGAAAGAGACAATTCATGATCTTTTCTTACTTGAAAATTGTTAATCCATATGTGATGCTATATCTGATTAACAATTTGAAAGAGGAGTAGGCTTAATGAATGCCAAAACCTAGCAATAAAGATGGCAGAGTTGAGAAATGGAGTCTGTATTTCTGATGATATAATTGTTTCATCAGTTGAGCCAGCTTTGGATCAGAGCCACACAGTTGAACTTCCTATCAAGTGATACAATAGGTTATTACATTTTAAGTCAAATTGATTTATGCTTTTTGCTTACTTATAAGTAAAATCACTTAAACTCATAGAGCTATTTTAATAACTATCATCATCTATCTATCCTTGTCTATATATTTCACTTTTCCTCCACACCAAATGGGATCATGTGTAGTTGACTATTGGCCAAAATAAAGACCAAGTAAATTAAACATCATAATATGCTTGCACATTTGAAAAACATAATTTCAATTCAATTTCATGTTTTGATTTTTCCCTATTGGCATACTTAGATGAATATGTCAGATTTAAAGAAGTAAATCACTAGAATTTGTGACTGCCAGAAAAATGTAAGTTGTTTTAGGTCATGTACAAGTTAATTCCCTGGCAAAAAATCAAAACAATTGAGCTCTTTTAAGGGTATAATTACTTCATATTAGTATTACAAATATTTTTATAAAGATGAGCATTAATTGCTTATAAAATATCTGAACACATTACATGTCAAATTTTTTAAAAGATAGTTTTAGTAGCATATACTTCAGGGCTTACCAAAATTGATGCAGTCATTTCTACAAGGACAGAAAATTCAAATGGCTCAAGGACCAAGTAAATTATATACTAACGAAGTGGCCCGATGACAACAAAGAGATTGTAAAGCCCATTTAAAAGCATCACCTTCTATGTCATTTCAGCAGATACTGATTTTCCCAAAGACTTCCCGTAGACCATTGCTTTGGGGAACTCCAATTAATCACACTATCTATTACTCACACCATTCTAAAATCACCATCTATGTAATTCTGGAATTTGCCAGGTGAGTACCTTTGCCCAAATGGGTATTTTTAAGTGTGACACAGTAGAGTATTAATAGGTGTTAGTGGCCTGCATGCAAGGGCAGTTTCTTACAAAGTTTCTTTTCAGAACCTCACCATCAAGATATGAGTCAGCCATACTAGCAGGTGGAGAGGTGTACATAGAGCAAAGCCAATATGCCCAGTCAGTGGCCTCAGTTGAGCTTCTAGATTCCCTCTAGATGACTCCTGGCCTCTCATCTTACACCATATATGAGAATAAGCACCTATTAAACTACAGGGCTTCCCAAGTGGTACTAGTGGTAAAGAACCGGCCTGCCAATACAGGTAGACATAAGAGACGCAGGTTTAATCCCTGGGTTGGGAGATCTCCTGGAGGAGGGCCCTGAGACCCACTCCAGTATTCTTGCATAGAAAATTCCATGGGCAGAGAAGCCTGGCGGGGTACAGTCCATAAGGTGGCAAAGAGTTGAACATGACTGAATCTCATGGATGAGATTGGAGGCATATCACCAAACAGAATTAATGGTTGTGCTTATTCACTAAACACTGAGGTGGTTTATTAGATTGTTGCTGTTCAGTTGCTCAGCTGTGTCTGACTCTTTGACCCCATAGACTGTAGCACACCAGGCTTCCCTGTCCTTTACCATCTCCCGGAGCTTGCTCAAACTCATGTTTATTGAATAGGTGCTGCCATCCAACCATCTGATCCTCTGTCATCTCCTTCTCCTCCTGCCTTCACTCTTTCCCAGCATCAGCATTTTTCCTAATAAGTCAGTTCTTCACATCAGGTGACCAAAGTACTGGAACTTCGTCTTCAGTATCAGTCCTTCCGGTGAATATTCAGGATTGATTTCCTTTAGGATTAACTGGTTTGATCGCCTTGCTATCCAAGGGACTCCCAAGAGTCTTCTCCAACACTACAGTTAAAAAGCATAAATTCTTTGGCGCTCAGTCTTCTTTACGATCCGACTCTCATATCCATACATGACTACTGGAAAAACCATAGCTTTGATTATTCGGGCCTTTGTCTCTGCTTTTTAGTATGCAGTCTAGGTTTGTCATAGCTTTTTTTTCCCAGGAGCAAGTATCTTTTAATTTCATGGCTGCAGTCACCATCTGCAGTGACTTTGGAGCCCAAGTAAATAAAGTCTGTCACTGTTTCCATTCTTTCCCCATCTATTTGCCACAAAGTGATGGGACTGGATGCCATGATCTTAGTGTTCTTAATGCTGAGTTTTAAGCCAGCTTTTTCATTCTCCTCTCTTTTTCACTCTCCTTGTTTTTATTGAAGGTGAAGGTGAAGTCGCTCAGTCGTGTTTGACTCTTTGCTACCTCATGGACTGTAACCTACTAGGCTTCTCCGTCCATGGGATTTTCCAGGCAAGAATACTGGAGTGGATTGCCATTTCCTTCTCAAGGGGATCTTCCTGACCCAGGGATCGAACCCGAGTCTCCCGCATTGGAGGCAGACACTTTAACCTCTGAGCCACCAGGGAAGTCCTTGTTTTTATTAGATAGAAAGAAATGATGGAGACACTCCACAGATTCAGCTTTTATGTAGCCTCTTAATTTTGAAAAAGTTACTTTATTCTCAAGATATAGATGATAAGTAGCATAAATTTGTGACCTTTCATAAAGTTCAAACTTTACATTTACTGAAGAAACTGATTTCCAGTAGGTCAAATGGTAACGGTAGAATCAGTCCATAGTGTTAGTTTCAATAAACATGAGAGTGCTCACAGATGTTAGGTAATAGATGAATTCACAAGCCAGCTTCAGATTGTTCTTTCAAGAAATTGATGAAGTAAATGTAAACAGTTACTTTGCCTACAATATATACCATACCAAACCATTTATAGTGTTTTTCCCATTATCCAAGCCTATCTATTTAAGACAGTAGTTTGCTCAGTTTGTTGTATAATAAGTAAGAAGTGGAAAGATGGCTGGTGGAACACTGGAGTCAAGCTTAGCGTTAAATGACTACTTAAAAACTGTTTGATTGAATTTTTTTAAATTTACATTTAGCTTAACTTAGAATCCATCTCTTCTACTTCACAAGGTATACCTTATGTTCCTTGAATACCAAAATCTTCTACATATGCACAGTGTCTTCAGGAAAAAATTCTGTTCAGAATACCAGCTCTTAAGCTTACCCTATAATCTTCCATATGTATGCTTCATTTTCAACATCCTTTTATCAACTAAATGTGAACAATCATACATTCTTCTCTTCTTCACTGAATCATGAGCAGTGGTTTAGAATAGCCTGAAAGTAAAAAAATATATATATATATATTTTTTGGTAAAGCTTCTGTTATGAGACACAAGAGGAGATTAAAGCACAGCCCTGTCAATCTGCAGAAAAAGAACATATTGCTCATGGCTGGTTACTCTCTTTTCAGAGTATGGAACTTGGCAATAAAATCAGCAGAAGTAACTGGCATGGGCACAGGATTGGCAGGGATTTGGCAGCCCCTGTGGAGAGGCTGTCTACAGATGACATAACAATAACCACAGGACCTGCATGTGGACTGGTTTCACTGGAGAAACTAATCAAGTAGTAAGAGTAAAGTTTAAGCTTTCAAAATGTATGCACTTGCTTACTCAGTAACATAAAGAGGAGGATGGTTAGATGCAAGTTATTTGGTAAAATGTTTAGAGATATGTAATTGAAGGCACATAACATGAGAGAGGAAAAAAATACTTTTTCAAAAAAATTCCATTCTATTTATTTCTAAAATTGATCACAGAGAGAATGTGTTTCTCTTCCTATTGCCTGCTCCCATCTCTCTAGATTACTAGATGTGTATGGTGATCATAGGTCTTTTATTCTTTGCTTTAATATTTGCCTCAGACATTTTTAATGATATCTCTTCTTTAAATTTCTTTCATATGTTGTATATAATATTTCCATAAGGCTTATTTGGACTCAGCTGTGAATATTTAGATGTGAAAGTTTCAGACCAGGGCCTCTGGCCACCATATAACACTTCTCTCCAAAATAAATCTCCTCCTCTATAACATGAAGTCTACCATACAGATAGTAACAGGGAAGTGCCTCGCTAGAACATGTGCATTTGTATGCTACAGAGCAAGGTACAGAACTAACTTTTGTTCTGAGGCCCTACTTATATCACTATATTTTATTTATGGAAGGGTTAACACTTATGCTTTCCAACACCTTGTGAATAATAAGTAACGTAACATTTAAATAGTGACTTACTAATTTCCTAAGTTACACTTAATTACTTTTAAATTTGGCACAAGCTGTGAGATTTTTAATGTAACCGCATTTACCTTTCAATGTTTGGCCTGCTCTATCCTGGTAACGCCGGTGAAGGCAATGGCACCCCACTCCAGTACTCTTGCCTGGAAAATGCCATGGGCGGAGGAGCCTGGTAGGCTGCAGTCCATGGCGTCGCGAAGAGTCGGACACGACTGAGCGACTTCACTTCACGCTTTGGAGAAGGAAATGGCACCCACTCCAGTGTTCTTGCCTGGAGAATCCCAGGGACAGCGGAGCCTGGTAGGCTGCCGTCTATGGGATCGCACAGAGTCGGACACGACTGAAGCGTCTTAGCAGCGGCAGCAGCAGCATCCCGGTAACTCATTTCTCAACTGAAACAACATATACAGAGAATAGTGCAGTATGACCAGATAGGATTTATTAAAAGAACGTATAGGTACTCTGTCATTTGAAAACCAATTCATGAAATTTGCCATGTTATCAGAAATAAAGAAAAATACATGAGATAATTAACAGATTCAGCAAAAGATTTGAGAAAATTAAAATTGGTTTATAATAAAGTCTCATGTGATTTAAAATATATTGCATAAAAATACCTATAAAATTGTACTGTTGAGGATATAAATTGTAAAAATGCTATACACTTGACAGTAGGAGAGGGTTAACTATGTAGAATGAAGAAATAATACCAGATGGTAAAACAAATCCATAGAAAAGAAATGAAGAAAGCTTGAAATGTTAAATAAAAGGTAAAAACTCTGTAAATTTGTATTTGATCTCCTTTATTCTCTCAGTTTTCTTAAGACTTAAGTTGTTATGAAACAATATTGTTACTATATCTTACTGAGTTTGCAATAGTAATGGTTGAACAATTTGCAAAATACTAAAAATTTATTGAAGTGTGCTGCTGCTAAGTCACTTCAGTCATGTCTGACTCTGTGCGACCCCATAGACGGTTCTCCAGGCAAGAACATTGGAGTGGGTTGCCATTTCCTTCTCCAATATATGAAAGTGAAAAGTGAAAGTGAAGTCGCTCAGTCGTGTTCGACTCTTCGCGACCCCATGGACTGCAGCCTTCCAGGCTCCTCCGTCCATGGGATTTTCCAGGCAAGAGTACTGGAGTGGGGTGCCATTGCCTTCTCCTTATTGAAGTGTATACTTTAAATATTTTAATTTTGTGGCATGTAAACATTTAAATAAAGTTTATTTTTAATAGAAAAATAAGGAGATAGCTTTTAAGATTGAAAATAACAATAATTACTTTAGAAACATTTAAATAAAGTTTTTTTTTAATAGAAAAATAAAGAGATAGCTTTTAAGATTGAAAACAACTATAATTATTTTAGAAATATCAAAAATCTAAATTGTTATATGGAAAATAAAATTAAAAAAATATTTTGTTAACTCCCTCATTCCTACAGTTTAATTTACTTTTCCTAATTTAGAATCCCTCTCAATTATGTCATTAGAAATAGAGTGTGGAGAAATTAGGTGAGAGATTTATTGCTGTTCTTATTGCAATGGAGTTCCTTTTGTCTGTACTAAAGTGTTTATGGTGATTTAGTTGCTAGGTCATGTCCAACTCTTGTGACCCCATGGACTATAACCCACCATGCTGTCAGTTCATGGGATTCTTCAGGCAAAAATACTGGAGTGAGTTGCCATTTCCTTCTCCAGGGGATCTTCCTGACTTGGATGGAACCTATGTCTGTTACATCTACCTGCACTGGCAGGTGGGTTCTTTACTACTAATGCCACTTGGAAAGTCCAAGGTCCTTATAAATTTAGTTAAAAATTATTCAAGTGTGCATTTCACAAGAAACTTGAGATATCTTTTTCTTTTTGTCCAAACCATAAGACAAATACCTAACAGTAAGCTCAATAAGAATATAATAAAATTACTACTGCTGTCTCTGGCATTACCCATCATTAATCCTGTACTTGGTGCTGGACTCTATCATTTACAAGTAGATTTTTTGAAAAATTTATTTATTATGTTTATTTTGAAAGTAAGGAATGAGTTACATACAGCTACAGAGGTTCCAGTTAATATCTAAAGAATGTCTTAGTTGTAATCTTGTCAAATTAGAAAAAAAAAGATGCTTCTAATTGTAAGATTCTCTGATAAATAATCAAAAAAAAGACATGGGAGGCAAATTATAACATATCAGTTGATTAGTCAACACAAGCTTGCAGCTCTTGTTAGTGTTTTACCTTACTATCCTGATATTGAGGGTGATACTATATCTTTTAAATATACAGTATTTATATATACTATATATATAGTATTTATACTATATAGTATATGCTATACTAAAATACATATTATTTACATAATATACATATATAGTATACTATATATTTAAAATATATAGTAGTGTAAAATAGATAAAATTAGAAGTATTTTTTTTTCTTTTCTAATTTGAAGGGATTGTAACTAATAGTGGGATGCTACTGTATAGCACAGGAACCCAGCTCGGTGTTCTATGATGACCTAGAAGGGTGGGATGGGGGGTGAGTGGGAGGATCAAGAGGGAGGGAATATAGGTATACATATAGCTGATTCACTTTGTTATACAGCAGAAACCAACATAACTTTGTAAAGCAATTATACTCCAATAATAATAATAATAATAAAAAGAATGCAGTGATGTTCATTATGTGCTCATTTTAACTTTCTTTTACTGAAGCAAGTATTTATAAGAGAAGAAAGACAAAGAAAAATTGTGTGAAAGGACATATATCTTATGGTAAATTATGTTTTCATAAATTTTTACCATTTTCTATGTGTGTGTGTATGTAGTCTTAGTTATGTCCAACCCTGCAACCCCATGGACTATAGCCCATTAGGCTGCTTTGTTCATCGAATTCTCTAGGCAAGAATACTGGAATGGGTTGCCATTCCCTTCTCCAGAGGATCTTCCCAATCCCGGGATGGAACCTATGTCTCCTGTATTGGAAGCCATCTTTCCCACTGCACTACCTGGGAAGCCCATTTTCCATATATTTTCAGCAAAATAATATCAGGTTCAAATAATATTAAGTGTGTACACAAAAGGAAAAGAAAGGCCTTAGCTGGGGTGGGGTAATTGTCAGAATGTAATAAATTACGTTTGTATATCAGTGAATCTTGGTTACATTCCTATTTTGTCTATGTATTTGTTAGCCTGATATAACAGCTCCTCAAACTGTTGTCTTCATGGTTGTGTCCTAAAATAGATACACCTTAATGATAACTCTGATCTCTCATTATTGTTAGGACATTACTTTACAGCCAGTCCCTTCAATCTGTACAGGTTACCAACCAAGAAAATCCTTCAGTTCAGACACAATCCATTTGTACTTTAAAAATAACTATATTTCATGTTTTCTATATTCTTCCTTGAAATTCTTTGTTACAAGTTTGTAATGCAAATAGATAATCTGAAGAAGAATAGCTCTAGTCAATACTTTTGGCACTGTACTTAGCAGAAATATTAGAGGGATTACAGGGGAAAGGAGTATTATAACAATTATTATTATCATACTATAAATATCTCACTTATTGGTTAATTTTTGTAAGATGTGTTACATACATTATCTCTTATTTCCTGACATGAGAGTAGACATTACTTTTCCCATTTTACAAAAGAGAAAATGGATGTGCAGAAAATTTAAGCTTTCCTGAGTTCATACAGTAAGTAAATGGAGAAGATGGATTTCAAACTCACTATTTTCTTGAATCCAAATTTTCCAAGTTACACTGATTTGTAATTCCCAAAGTTCAGGAATTATCATTGCTCTACCTTAACACATATGCACAGTTATATTTAATAGCCAGATTTCTTTCTTAGGAGAATAAGTAAGTTATATTTGAAGATATTTTCTTTGCTTTATAAATAGAAAAAAAGACTAGCTTTATCTTTTATTAAGATATGGTCAGGGGAATGTTCTGTCTAAATAATGAGAGAGAATATATGTATACACACACAGTGATGTTTGGAGGCAAAGGTTTGTAATGATATTTGTCTTTTTTTTTTTTCCACTTTTCTCAGTTTTTAAAATTTATGTTCAGAAAAAGACCTAGATTTTGGCTGTGATCTCCTTGTGAGTAACTATTTCTGAACTTATCCATTACAGATTCAATGAATTCAAAATAAATCTATAATTTTAGTTAAACATTTAAAAAGATAATCTAAGTCTAATGATTACAGTAGAAAATGCTGTTGAAAGTAGGGTATATTATCTTCAGTTTTGTTGTATCACCAGTCTAAAGAAAACATTAGAGATGAATGATGAGATACATTAGAATAACTGACAACAGTGGCCAAAGAAAATGTAATGATTGCTTTTGTACTACATCATTTGAATGTAACAAAATGGTATGTTACAAGGATAACATTTCTCATGGATTTATTGATAAGCATTCTAAATATAAAGCCAAAGTAACCAATTTTTCAAAATTTAATTTAGAAATAAAACCTATTTTTGGTTTCTAGATTAATTTTTCCTAAGTGATCAGTTCTTAGGTTCTACAAATTTTCTTACCCACTATAAGTAGTACACTAGAAAATAAGCCAGAGAAGGTAATGACACCTTACTCCAGTACTCTTGCCTGGAAAATCCCATGGACAGAGGAGCCTGGTGGGCTGCAGTCCATGGGGTTGCACAGAGTTGGACACGACTGAAGCAACTTAGCAGCAGCACGAAACAAGTAAAAAGGGAATCTCTTCCATTTTCATGTCTGGATCATTCAAGTTAAAGTCTATTTAAAGACCAGTTTAGAACGGTGGGTGTAGATGATGAGAGCTGAATACTCAAATGTCCAAATATAGTAAGTGTGTCCATACTCAGAATGGGAAGATCTGGAAAATCAGATCTTGTAAGTCTCTTATCAGCTTTAAACAATATTTGCATGTGGTGACTGACTGCCTAAATTGCTACAGGTAAGCATTATTTATAAGAGCTATCTCAGTTACTCAGTCATGTCCGACTGTTTGTGACCCCATGGACTATAGTCTACCCAGCTCCTTTGTCCTTGGAATTTTCCAGGCAAGAGTAGTGGAGTGGGTTGCCATTTCCTTCTCATTATAAGTACTGCCCATCCTCTACCCTGTTTTTAGATCCTACCATTATCTTTCTGACTTTCAAGTTCTGGGGGTTAAACTCAGGCTATGCCTGCCCAACCAACATTTTTGTTTAAGAATTATTCTGTCTTATCTTGAATTTGTATTATTTATTTTCTTACAATTTTATAGTCTTTAAAACCAGGTGTGATAAATTAACCCATCCTAATTAATAGTACAGTCAATGTGATCTCTTTCTCTCTCTCATTCTCACTTTCTCTCATTTACTCTCCAATCCAATCATTTATTTATATACTTACTGAACCTATCAGGGTTTGCACTACATGCAGGATAGACTCTAGGGATTCAACTGCCTAAAAGAGAAACTCAAATCTAGCAAAAATGCAATAGTTTTATAAAATAAGTAATTGGAATATGAGTTAATGATTATTATGATAAAGGTATGTGTTAAAGCATCTTGTAAAAAGATTTATTTGTTATGAAAATATATAAAGTAAAAGTGAATTTTGCCTGCAAACAATTGGAATTTTTTTGGGGGTTGCCATTTGAAGTTTAGAAAGTTAAAAAGTGAATAAAAAAAAAAAAAGAGAGGCCAGTCAAAAGACAAAAATAGAAACAAACAAACCAAATAAGTTTAAAAGAAAGCAAAACCAAACATGAAGACATAAATGTTTAGAGAAATGGTTTGCCTACAGTTCATATACTAATTTCTTATGAATAGAAATATTTGGGACAATTCAGACTTATTGACTAAGAAACTCTGGGAGTTGGAACTAGTTACCTGAATAATAACCATGTTTCCCAGAAGATTCTGAGGCTTCCTTTGAGAACCACAGAGCAAACCTTTTAAAAAGTAACTATTTTGTATGACTCCAATGTAGGTCATATGGCTGAGATGGAAACAGATCTAGATTTTGTTCAGCAGGTGACTGGGAACCATGAGATATATCTTAGGCATAGAACTGACATATTTATAAAAGTTTTTTTTTAATTTTATTGGAGTATAGTTGCTTTACAATATTGTACTAATTTCTGCTGAACAGCAAAGTGAACCAATTATGTATACATATATCCGTCTTTTTTCTATTTCTTTCCCATTTACATCACCAGAACAATTAATAGAGTTCCCTGTGCTGTACAGTAGGTTATCATTATCTATTTTATACACAGTAGTGTAGATATATCAATCCCAAACTCCCAATTCATCCCACGACCATTTCCCCCATGATGTCCATACACTTGTTCTCTACATCTGTGTCTCTATTCCTGCTTTGCAAATAGGTTCAACTGTACCATTTTTCTAGATTCCATACATATGTATTAATAAAATAACTATGCTGGTATTGTTGGTTTTTAATAAGTTGATGAAGAGGCTGAAGTCCATTAGTAGGATATGAATAAAGCTATACCATCAATAATGGCAGGGAAGATGGAGGAGAAGGCATAGATGCCTGAGAAAATGTCAATGTAGAATTTTTCAGATAATGTGTATACTTTTCAACAGAATTTTCTAGAGACAATTTTTTTCCAAAGAAAATCCAATATAGGAAATTTTAAGTGCCAAAGCATGTTGATGGGGAGATGGGGGAATAAGGTCACTTGAAGGAGTTTCATTCTACCCTGCAAAGCCAAACTGACTTCCTTCTTTTTAAAGCAATGCACAATATGCAACCTGGAGATATGAAAGACTCTCTTGTGCTGTTTTGTTCTTCAAGTCAATTAGGTATATCTGTGCCTCTCTAAACTCTATTTGTGGGTTAGAGTTGAGTCAGCTTCAAAACAGTTCCTAGACTCTAGGCAAGTGCATATGACTCTCTAACCCATGTTCCTGTATAGCTAGCCAAAATGTTGTAACAATTAATTAATTTTTTGGCAGCATTTGAAAAGTGAACTCCTAGATTTGTCTGCAGAATTCAAAGAACGCTTCAGAGAAAGGAACTCGCTTTTGAGCTGACTCTCTAATATTTCATAGATTTATGTGGACAGAAAAGGAAATAGGGCATTCTAGAGAGAGTATTCATATGAACAAGGTCACAAAGTGCGTAGGTCTAAGGATACTTAGTAAAAGTAATTTTTAGATTGAGAGATTCTCATGTCTGTGTTTTGACCAGCTCATTCTGACCTCAACATGTATCATTTTCAAGATAAATAAGTCTGGAGGAAAGAAGCACAATAAGCAATTGTTCTCAACACTCTAAGTAGGAGATGAGTGATGATGGAAGGGCACACCACTGTGAAAGTATTGGACTCAAAACATTTGAATTAAAAAACTGGGACAGCCGGCACCTTCCAGTTAGCAAGCAGCAAGCATACCTGGGCTGTCCATTTTTCTACTCTCAGTGGATTTACTAGGATCTCTTAAAATGACTCCCATTCACTGCCTCTCATAAATGTCTGTCATGTGATTTTTTTTTTTTTAATTTCACTTTGCTTTGAAGAGGAAACCATCATTCTATATGAAGATTTTATTTATTCTATGCCCATCACATACATAAAAAAGGAGACCCCGTTATTATACTTTCTCCCAGGGAGCTTGATTTTGAAGCTTTATTTTGGCCCTCAGCTTTTTCTGGGCTTCTTTCCAGACTCCAACAGTAGGGCAATGCTATTTAGGTGTCTCATCATCCCAGGAGAGTGTTGTCAGAGAAAGCAAGCCAGGAGCTTGCAATGAGGCTGCTCCGTGCTTATCTTTCCTTATTTATCTCTCCATTGCTACCTTCCTCTCATCCATGAGATTGCTTGAATACTGCAGTTAAGAAGCAGAACTCGAAATCAAGTCTAAATTTCCCAACTCCAAACAAGCTTTTTTGTGAAATACTTAGGATGATACAAAAATAAACATATACCACATATTGTATTAAATTAAAAAAAAATCACCATTAGTTTGAATTGTGTCTACCTAAAGACGAATTCTAAGCACTTTAGGATATGGACTTATTTGGAAATAGGGTCATTACAGAGGCAAGTAAGTTAAAATGAGGTTGTTAGGATGAGTTTTAGTGCAATACGACTGGTATTCTTATGAAAAGGGACAATTTGAACAGATACTAACACTCGTGAATGAGGAACACTCTCTGAAGATTGGAGCTAATCTGACACAAGTCAAGAATCTACCAAGACTAGGAGAGAGGTCTGGGACAGATCTTTCCTTAGTGCCTTCAGGTGGAACATGACACCAGTGATATCCTGACCCCTCTTGAGTTGGGAGATAACACATTACTGTTGTTAAACCACTCAGTTTGAAATATCTTTTTATGGCAGCCATAGTATTCTTTACAAACACCTAACTCTCCCTTAATTTTATTGCAAACGTCTAAAACTTATTTTGTCAATTTTAATAATCCCTTGTAATATTTCACTGTTAACTTGCTGTCAATATTGCAAGCATTTCAAATCAATTCTGATACAAATAAATAACACCTCAAAACTAATTTTCCAATTTGGCAAGATGAATTTTTGAGACTAATTATTATTATTACGTACTTTGCTCCATTTCCACCTTCACATTATAGGAGAGCAGCCAGAAAATTTATATTTCTTTGTGTCAAAAGGAGGGATGGCATGGGGCTTTAGAACTTATAAAACACAAGGCAATTGAAGATACATCTCTAATAGTCATTTGTGAAGGCCTCGTCTCACTGAGATCACGCTTGGTAAACCAGAAAGGAAGGAGAAGAGAGAGAAGGAATAGCTTTCCCACAACAGGCTAATAAAGATGTCTATGGTTTACAGATTAGCAGGGACTTTCATGTCTTTGAAGAGCCCTGGAGGATGATAAAACCTCATTATGAAATTTTGTGCAGGTGAATGGGTTAAGTGAAGACTAAATGAGGTTTCCAACCTTATTTAAGATGTCTCTGTGTAATAAGCAGAATTCTAAAGATGTCCAGGAAGATTCTTGTCCCATGGTTACTTAATCAAACATTAATATGAGTACTGCTATGAAGTGATTTTGCAGATGTAATTAAGGTATCCATCTTTAAATACAGAGATTACCTTGGTTAGTTCCATCTAATTACATGAGAGCATGAAAGTCAAAAAATCCTCTGGCTAGAGTCCAAAAGATGTAGCAGAAAAGAAAGGTAGAAGAAAGAGAGGAAAAGAAAATTTATAAGTGAGAAGAATTTGACATATGCTTCCCGGCTTGGGGAAGCAGGGATTATGTTCAAGTACCTGTGAGACAGCCTTAGGAGCTAAATGCAACTGTAAGCTGATAATCAGCAAGGATACTGGACCTCAGTCTTATAACCACAAGGTTCTGGATTCTTCCAGTAATCTAAATATGCTCAGAAGTATATTATTATTGAATACCCCAAGAAGAGACCAGTCAACTGATAACTGACATGGTGATTTTGGTCTTGTGAAACAGATTAACGAAGGGAAAACTAGCCAGGCCAACCTGAACTGCTGACCTAGAGAATTGTGAGACAACGTATTATGTATTATATGTATTTCTTTGAGTTTAGTTTGCAGTACTACATTATAGCAATAATAGAAAACAAATATACCATGCTTCCGGGGTAGGACAGAGCAAATTTACCACTCTTCAAGGCACCAAGGAGTCTTGGACAAAAGATAACATCACCAGGGATCTTTTTATAATGAGAATTGGAGGTAGATTTCCTGTTTTGAAAACACAACTTAAGCCTCCAAAATTCCCATGCAACCTCATTAATTAGAATCAGGCTTTCCAGGTGGCATAGTGAGAAAGAATCCACCCGCCAGTGCAGGAGACAAAGTTCTATCCCTGGGTCAGGAAGATCCCGTGGAGGAGGAAATGGCAATCCACTCTAGTATTCTTGCCTGGAAAATTCCTGCTGGGTTAAAGTCCATGGGGTCACAAAAGAATTACATATGACTGAGCAACTGAGAATGCACCAGTATTTCTGAGTTGGATTTGAATTTTAACAAACAACTGAATGTTATCTTTGTTTGTCTGAGTTTATGAACAAAGGTTTATTTCTACTACCATAAGATAAAATATGAATTGAGTTTATTCAATATGTTTAATCTCCTTTGTGCTTGTAATTCACATGTCAAGGACTTTTATATTTATATTATCTGATCCAAAAACCCCACCCTATCATCTTCATTTCATGAGGCTTCTCTGTCCATGGGATTCTCCAGGCAAGAATACTGGAGTGAGTTGCTATGTCCTCCTCCAGGGGAGCTTCCCGACCCAAAGATTGAACCTGGGTTTCCCACATTGTAAGCAGATGCTTTACTGTCTGGTCTGAGCCTCTTCATGAGTCACTTCATAAGCCCTTCTAAATTCTTCTATCCAGTTCTTCATTAACTGAACATCACCAACAGGTAAATTTTGTTCTCTGGTATTTGTTAAATAGGTTCAACTGATATATTTTGATCAACTATTGTGTTAAACACATCATTTTTTTCTAGTTCTTCCTTATGGTAGCATTTACTTGTCTCTTGAATGAGACAATTTCAAGAAAACTTGTGTATATCATGAACATTAAACTCAGATAAAGACAAATCCTATCCTACCCAGAACACAGTATTTATTAAGAAGAGCGAGTGTTCAAATTTAAGTCTGCTGGTCTCTCATTCTAAGATAAGACTACTTACTCAAGCATCGGTTGGAAAGTATTTAACAAGAAATGTGTATGGAAAAACCAATTGTGGGTGCCCTAATCCAGTATCCTTTGGACTTTCCTGGAGACTCAGTCAGTGGTAAAGAACTTCCGGCAATGTGGGATACCAGGGTTTAAGCCTTGGGTCAAGAAGATCCCCTAGAGAAGGGATTATTTTTGTCTGGAGAATTCCATGGACAGAGGAACCTGACTTGCTACAGTCCATGGGATCACAAAGAGTTGGACACGACTAAGCAACTACTTTCATTTTTCACTTTCAAAGCATTATCCTTTACTTTTAAACAAATCATAAGGCTTTAAATTAAAGGAATTAAACTTCAAGAATAGAAAATTCTCTCAGGCAGTTGAAAGTAGGAGCATCATCCAAACATTATGTCAACTTCAGTAGCATGCCATGCAAAATTTATATCTAGTGAAATGGACTTGACTTTATCTTTGTTCTCTTCTTTTCCATAAGGACAATACGGCCTCGAACTAGGGTTCATCTTTTTGCTACATCTGCCATGTCATGTTTTCTGCATCTCTCACTGTTTCTTATGCACCTCTATCTAGTTATCTTTCTGCATAAGAAGAAGGAAAATCTGCCCAGGCATGCTCCTTCACATATAGGGAAGAGGATGTCACATATAGTCTGCCTCACAAGCACAGACCTTTTGGTAAAGACTGGTCATAATCTTGAGATACTTAAAGTGTGCCCTAATTAAGCTAGTTGCTTTCCTGACATAAATAACATTAATGAAACATTAATGATTTCAGACTAAAACTAATAGTCTGATTTTAAATCTATTAATGTTCTCAACTATCTTAAAATTGTAATTTCAGTAAGCTCCATTAGCAGAATGACTCCTGCTTTCGAATTGAATTATGATTGAATGAGTGGACACTTTGGTATAAAGAGGTATGTCATTAAAAGTTACTGGGTTGGTTCTTTTAAAAATTGGGAGAAATTAGAAAGAATTCTTATTGTGAAGTGAACACATTCAAGTTATGAAATTTAAGCTTTAAAGCAAAATAAGATATATATATCATATATATATATGATATATATATATACATATATAAAGGAGTGGAAACACTTGTAAATATGCAAGTGAAATGAAGCTTTACAAGAACAAAGGTGATGTAATATAGTATTTTCAGTTTACTTGAATAATTAAATAATTATTTTATTAAACTTGACATGATGCAGAATATTATTTCTCTAAAGTTGACTGTTCTGAATGTTAGTCTGGATGAGTTAACTATTGCACTCTTTCTTTATTTCCAAAGCTTCTTGGGGCAGCTCCTAAGAAGAAAATATTTTAAACAGCATTGGTCAGAACAGTTGTAAAAGTCAAGTACCCTCTAATCAAAATATGTCCTTTGAAGGACATTTGCTCCCAGCTGCTAATTTTGCTATGAAACTTTTAGCAGTGTGAAATCCTCAGAGAACTGTGTGATATATCATTAGATAGTAGGAACTATTATTCCTTTATGGGATAGTTGAAGTCAAGTTTTATTTCTGAATAACTTCCATCAGTAGCAGTTAAAGAAATATTAGGCTAGAATGTTCTGAATTTGCATTTTGTATTCACAAGATATTAATTTTTAAAGATGGAATTTTAAACATATTTGTGGCTCATTTTTCAAATGTCAAAATTTTTATGTTGATACAGTGAGGAAGTGATCATTATTCTATAATTTTAAGCTTCTATTGACACAAAAACTGCCTTATTCTGTCTTTTTTTCTTATATAATACTATTTTTCAAAGTAATTATTCAAAATTTAATAATGCTAACATCTTGTTTGAAATTTAAAAATTAATGTGACATGGCAAACTGATGAAGAGTTTTAAGTCAAAAGAGAAACAGGTACTATATTTGTATGCTAAAATTATATACATATATATGACATATGTATATATGACATATATATATTCCTTTATATTTTCAAAAATGATTAAAGATAAAAGATTCAGCATAGGTTAAAAATATATGATATAAAATGAACCTAATTCAAAAAATAATTTTTCTTCGTGTTTTTTGTTATGCAAATGAATATTATATACTCTCTTAAAAAAATCAGGGTAGAGAACTGTGTTCATGCATGCATGCTAAGTTGCTTCAGTCTTGTCCAACTCCTTGTGACCCCATGGACTATAGCCTGCCAAGCTCCTTTGTCTGTGAGATTCTCCAGGCAAGAATACTGGACGGGTTGCCATTTCCTTCTCCAAGGAATCTTTCAGACCGGGGGATTGAACCCACATCTCCTATATTTCCTGTATTGGCAGATGGGTTCATTACCACTGAACCTCCTGGGGGGCCCCAACCTATATTAATACTTTTTAGAAATTCTGAGTCCTCATTGAGCTAAGAGAAGTACACTGTTCATTCGAATCTATGCTTAGTAGTTCCTTTTTACCTGTGAACATGAATTGACCTTATAACAATTAACCTCGTTATCCATACACAAAACATTTCTGTGGGCAGAGGTCCTCACTGATAGTGACTTAGGTGCTTGCTGCTGCTGCTGCTGCTTAGAAAGCCTATTAACTCTAAACCAATAGGGTACCATTTAATGAACTGCAGCAATAACACTTCAAATGGTTCCTTTGTGGACTGAACAGATTTGCTGCCCTAGATGCCTAAATAGTTTCAAGGAGGAATTTAAACACTTAGGAAAATACAGGCCATGGCAACTGCATCTACATAAGCAATGCAAAGTCAAGACTTAAGTCTCCTTTCCAGATCATTCAGAGTAAAAGTATTTAGTAATTGAGGAAAACAGAGTTTCTCATTACGAATTTATTAAGGGGTCTGGTCTGGGATCCCTATCTCCCTAGTGAATTGTGATATATAACACATAACAAGCCCTCAAGTTTCCCAGGTGGCACAGTGGTAAAGAATCCATCTGCCAATGCAGGAAATGCAATAGATGTTGGTTCAATCCCCGAGTTGGGAAAATCCCCTGGAGTAGGAAATGGCAACCGACTCCAGTATTCTTGCCTGGAAAATTCCATAGACAGAGGAGCCTGACATTTTACTGAATAAGTGAGTGATGTGAATAGTTGCATCAGGTATTCATTTCATTTAATTTTGATAGATT
Organism: Nanger dama; assembly: GCA_917880005.1. Classification (NCBI taxonomy): domain Eukaryota; kingdom Metazoa; phylum Chordata; class Mammalia; order Artiodactyla; family Bovidae; genus Nanger; species Nanger dama. Next base: position 47,018,818 of record CAKJTW010000011.1, read on the forward strand.
AAGCCTTGTTTAATCTTTTTTCTTGTTATAAATAAAAAGATTATTAGCTTATAGTATTACATTGCATGCATCCTGTATGTTATAAGGATGCATATATTTTGGCCATTATATTTTTTATAAGTAAGTAAATCATGATAATTTTTGTTTTATGCATAGTTGTTTGATTTAATCTCACTTCACTTTTCCTATGAATGTTTTATGGAAGATTTGTATAGTAAAAATAAAATGAATCAAGCATGTTTGACAAATCTAGAATTTCACCACAAACAATCTGCATCTTGAGTTGCACACTATAAAAGGTATTTTAAATTATTCTTCTGGGAGTAAACAGTGTATTCCTCAAAAACTGTCTTTTTCTATACAGAAAAAAAACAAAAAGCAACTCAGTTTTGTTTCTTTTGTAAAATATTCTTCATTCAATGAATTATTATAGCTCTGGAGGTCAGAGATTTGATGAAGTCTATGTTCATACTATTGCTTTACCTGCTATGTTATTTTCCCATGTCATTTTATTTTAAATTTATCTCCTCTACACCATCCTAGATGGTTGAATCCTAATATATGAGCCTCTATCATACAACTTTTTTGTTTCTAGGATTATTTAACTTGCCTTTCTCTTTTGCTAACTTTAAATGAGGGAGGAAAATACCTACAGAAAGCATTTCTTCATTAAATAATTAGAATCCTGTGAAAAACTTACTGTAGATAAAGTGCTAGAATATGCCAATCATTAATTATGTTGCTTGAGCTACAAAATTATAGGAGACTGATGTCTTCAAATAACTAATGATTATTCTTAACTTTTAGCTATCAGTGTAATTGAAAAGAATATCTCATCTTTACAAGGGTAATTTGAATTATTATTTTCCTAAAGGCCTTAACTGAAGTAATTTAAGAATCATGTTTACTTAGAGGACTGCCAGAGATTTTTTTTTTTTTTTCATTTAGCTTAAGAGTTCCCTTTGAATACCCAAGGAAAGCATATCTCAAAACCTAAAAAATTTTCATAAAGTTTTTGTAAGTATTAACTGATGTACTTAAAGTATATACTTTGGCATAATAGATTTTTTTTATATATTGCTGATGTCAACAAAAATATAATGCCTAATTTAATGGCATTGGTATTATTACAAAACAAATTGTTTTAGTAGAATTTTATTGAACATTTTTAAAAAGTATTACAATGCTAAATAAATATTTTTTATATAATTTAGGTCCTTTGTTTATGTTTCTATTAACTCTCTAAAAGAAATCTAATAAGTCATTTTGCTAGATTGCTACAGTTTTGGAAAATAAGCTCTCCCACACTGGTACGTAAATGTATATTTTACTAGGTGTGTGTCACATGAATTAATCTGTATTTAAGGATCATTTTTTGTGTGTGTTGGTTCAGTTCCTAGGATATTTCAATATGAACTTTTTACTAATCATAAAACAAATAAAGGTTTAGAAAAAGATTAACTCGGGTCTACTGAGAGGTTATGAATACACATTTATAATTCTAGAGATACCTTGAGTATTGTTTCAGGCAGTCAATTTACTGAAGTAAAGACTCACACACTATCAATATGTACATTTGGGAGTATATTGATGATCCTTTTCAGAAAACTGAAGAAATTCTCAGGTTAGCATTACAATATGAGACCACTCTTTGAGTCTTCCATTAAAATGAAACTGGTGAATATGAGTTCAAGAACTAAGATTTTCTTTGAAACTTTATGTCTTTAACACACAAACAGGTGTGTGATCCAAGGTAACACAAGTATAAGTTGTCTAGTTTTCTTTATATAAAATAAATCATTTAAAATTTAAGAGCATTATACAAATATAAAGTAATGTTGAACTTTGGATTTGCTTGTAAACATAAATGTTATCATACTTTGTTATATTTATATTCTCTACAAATTAACCAGCACTGATGATATATTTTAAATATATCATTGGGATGAAGCAAGTAATTTTACTCATACATAAATGTACTTTTGGTACTATTTATAACCTATGACTGAATATATTTAAATATTCATATAAATATACGGAATTCTTCAAAGAGCAAGAATCCCAGAATTACTGGTCTCTGACATTTACTTTTCAGACTTAAGCTCTGAAATATCTTTTCCTTAAAATCATGTTGCCATAGTGATGTTTTGTGTAATTTTGAACACATAGGATTTAAGACACAGTCATTTCAGTGGAATTGTAAAATTACTTAAAATATGATTGGAATCTGGAAACTATTTGTCGGGCCTCAGCCAACATTCTTCATCTTTTATAATAAGGTAAGATGTTACAATTTATTTTCAAATGAAGATATTCATGCAAGAGCTAGTTTGAGGTTTAGATGCCACTGATTTCAATATGAAACTGCTAGGTCCAAATGTGATACAGTTATACAAAATGCAACTTACAAAGTGTGTCATGACTTTATGTGGGAAAAAACTTTTAACACAATTTAGCCTTAGGCTCATCTTTGCTTTGATACAGTTTCAGATCTTTAACCTTTCTGTAGTATCATGTGTAAAATTTTCCATGGATATTTCAAAGCACAAAAATTTCAACTTAAATTAGAAGGAAGACCTTTATGATTTAACTTTGAAATATGAATTTAGGGCCAATCTTCTGCCGGATCACTTTTCCTAACTTTGTATATAGCTACTTGGAATAAAAGAAATCTCATTCTGTACTATATGAGTGAAGCCAAAAACATCCAAAATTGCAAGGACTCCTTGTTTGGATACAATGGGAATCTCCGGAAAAGTGAAACTACCATTTTTAAAAAGAACCAGGAGTCATCAAAATATTGTGTAGTTTTTGGTTTGTTTTTAAAAGTGTTGAATTTGAATAAATGAATATTTTGTAGTCCATAAGTTGATATTAAATGATACTTTCTCAATAATAGTATCATATTTAAATGTTTTTAAAATAATTTAGTGAAATAATTTATTTTTGTATTTCCCTACTTGATTTTGCTTTATTTCATGAAGCAGAATTATTTTTTTAAATGTATATATTTATCTAAAATATAAACTGCTAACATTAAAGCAACTGGTTATTACCACACTCATTCAAGCTCTATGTCTAAATCAAAATTTTATTTATTTCCTTTTTTTCCATTCTATCAAACCTAATTTACCAGACTGTGAATGCTTAATATGTGCTCTTTTTTTCTAGAATAGTCATTCCTTAAAAAAAAAAAAAAAAAATCTTAAAACAATACATGGCGCATTCTAGTTTTCCAAGATGATTTTTTTAGTATGCTTTTGCATACACTTACCTTGAATATTTTTCTATATCTTTTTTCATGACAAAAATCTCTAGAGAGAGGCAAAAATAACACAAAGCTTACCAGTAAGCCTGAATTAATTATAAAGAAGGAAGATGAATACTACAGAAGCATAAAAATCTTGTAAAATGTATTTTTTCCTGAATACCAAGAATTACAAAGCAATTGTAATGAATAATGTTTGCTGTATACTTCCTTTAAAATATCAGAAAAAAAGAAAAGTGTAGTGATAAGGATCAGGGCTTAGGCCTCTGTTGTCTGTACTGACCGAAATCTCTCTTTTTTTAACCTAACAGTGAATTTTAGTATAGGCTGCTTCAAAAGCCTTGAATTTTGAATAAATAAAAAATACCAGTTAATTCAGAATTTGTATTTGTCCAAATGTTCCTCCTTAAATTATTGTAAGTAGTATCTCATTCTTGCCTACTGCATCTCTCAAAAAATGTACCCCCTCGAAAATATATTTAAAAATTTCTTTGAATTTCATAAGTGAGTAATTTCTTCTATATCTGCAGTAAAACCTCTGGGAAAGAACCTATGAGAGTATGGTGTCAGCAATTTTACCTTATTGCACATGACTTGTTCCCTTTTCCACATAACTATTTAATGAATTTTAACTTCAGATTGTATAATGCTATAGCTGATAGGAGCCTTGAGCTTTTTTGGAGCATTTTAAACATTAAGATTACTGACCACTTTAGGAAGAAAATTTAATGAAGGCGATAACTCTTAAAAGCTGCTGAGTGGTATTTGCTCCTGACATTTCCCTGGGACCAGCATGAGATGTTATCTGTCCACAATGTTTTTATGGATATGTATACTATCATATAAGAAACAAAGTGCCAGTCTATGTTCAATACAGGATACAGGATGCTTGGGGCTGGTGTATGGAATGATCTGGGGAGATGGTGTTGGGTGGGAGGTGGGGGGGGCTTCGGCATTGGGAGATTGTGTACACCTGTGGCTCATTCTTGCCAACGTATGGCAAAACCAATACAGTATTGTAAAGTAGAATAAAATATTAAAAAATAAAAATAAAAAAAATAAAGTCTACTTCAAAAATTCTTGAGCTGCAAACATGCTGGTGAGTTATTGAGTATGTAGAATCAAAATTCTTTGTCAACAAATGTTAAAGAGGAAAAATGGAACCATGGAGATGGCCCAACTTAGTATTCTGTTGCTTGTCATCATTTTTGTTCAATATTCAGCAGAAGGAAAGAGAATAAAAACTGGCAATTGCAATTGAGCAGAAGTGTTCATTGTCCTAAACCAGATATATATTTGCCTTCAAGACAGTAAAAGGAGAAAGAAGTGGTATCAAGAGTCCAACAGGACCTGATTTGCTATTTACTGTTTATTATTAACAAGACATTTGCCTATTGTGAAATTACACTTGACTTGGTAAGACTGGAAAATAGCTTCTGTCTTTCCTCACAAGAAAGCTCTGATCATTAAAAAAAGCTCACACATCAAGAGAAACATTACAAGAGTTTCATTATATATGGGGGGCTTCCTGGTGGCTCAGACATTAAAGTATTTGCCTACAATGCGGGAGACCCGGGTTCGATTCCTGGGTCAAGAAGACCCCCTGGAGAAGGAAATGGCAATCCACTCCAGCACTCTTGCCTAGAAAATCCCATGGACGGAGGAACGTGATAGGCTACAGTCCACTGGGCCGCAAAGAGTCGGACAGGACTGAATGACATCACTTCACTTCACTTCATTATATATGTATATATTGCTATCAATCAATACAAGCTGTTTTAAAAATGGAAACTGTTGGGTATTGGGTATTTTTCTCACATTAAATTCTGACACATTTGGCATGTATCTGGGAAATCTTTCTAAGACTGTGTACAAGGCTCCAATCATCATCTTCCTTCACTTGAAGCAAGCTACCTATTACACTAGCTAACTCACTAGCATCTGGCTTCCCAGGTGGCTCAGTGGTGAAGAAATAGCTAAAGTGGAATTCCTTCACCTCTACTAGCTTTGTTCATAATGATGCTTTCTAAGGCCCACTTGGCTTCACATTCCAGGATGTCTGCAGAAGGGAATGGCAAACCACTTCAGTATTCTTGCCTTGAGAACCCCATGAACACTATGAAAATGCAAAATGATAGGATACTGAAAGAGTAACTTCCCAGATCAGTAGGTTCTCCACTGGAAATCAGTGGAGAAATAATTTCAAAAAGAATGAAGGGATGGAGCCAAAACAAAAACAATACCCAGTTGTGGGTGTGACTGGTGATAGAAGCAAGGTCTGGTACTGTACAGAGCAATACTGCATAGGGACCTGGAATGTTAGGTCCATGAATCAAGACAAATTGGAAGTGGTCAAACAGAAGATGGCAACAGTGAATGTTGATATTCTAGGAATCAGTAAACTTAAATAGACTGGAATGGGTGAATTTAACTCAGACGACCATTATATCTACTACTGTGGGCAGGAATCCATTAGAAGAAATAGAGTAGCCATCAGAGTCAGCAAAAGAGTCCAAAATGCAGTACTTGGATGCAATCTCAAAAACAAGAGAATGATTTCTTTTCATTTCCAGGGCAATCCATTCAATATCATGGTAATTCAAGTTTATGTCCCAACCAATAATGCTGAAGAAGCTGAAGCTGAATGGTTCTATGAAGATCTATAAGACCTTTTAGAACTAATACACAAAAAGATGTCCTTTTCATTATAGGGGACTAGAATGCAAAAGTAGGAAGTCAGGAAACACCTGGAGTAACAGGCAAATTTGGCCTTGGAATATAAAATGAAGCAGGGAAAAGGCTAATAGAGTTTTGCAAAGAGAATGCACTGGTCATAGCAAACACCCTCTTCCAACAACACAAGAGAAGACTCTACACACAGACATCACCAGATGGTCAATACCAAAATCAGACTGATTATCTTCTTTGCAGCCAAAAATGGAGAAGCTCTATACAGTCAGCAAAAACAAGACTGGAAGCTGACTGTAGCACAGATCATGAGCTCCTTATTGCCAAATTCAGACTTAAAATGAAGAAAGTAGGGAAAACCACTAGACCATTCAGGTAGACCTAAATCAAATCCCTTATGATTATTCAGTGGAAGTGAGGAATAGATTCAAGGGACTAGATCTGATAGATAGAGTGTCGGATGAACTATTGCCTGAAGTTTGTTATATTATACAGGAGACAGGGATCAAGACCATCTCCATGGAAAAGAAATGCAAAAAGCAAAATGGCTGTCTGGGGAGGCCTTACAAATATCTGTGAAAAGAAGAGAAGCAAAAACCAAAGGATAAAAGGGAAGATATAAACATCTGAATGCAGAGTTCCAAAGAATAGCAAGAAGAGATAAGAAAGCCTTCTTCAGTGATCAATGCAAAGAAATAGAGGAAAAGAATAGAATGGAAAAGTCTAGATATCTCTTCAAGAAAATTAGAGATACCAAGGGAACATTTCATGCAAAGATGGGCTTGATAAAGGACAGAAATGGTATGGACCTAACAGAAGCAGAAGATATAAAGAAGAGGTGGCAAGAATACACAGAAGAACTATACAAAAAAGATCTTCACGACCAAGATAATCATGATGGTATGATCACTCATCTAGAGCCAGACATCCTGGAATGTGAAATCAAGTGGGCCTTGGGAAGCATCACTACAAAGCTAGTGGAGTTGATAGAATTCCAGTTGATAACTTTATTTCTCCTAAACTCTTCTAAATATTCATAATATTTTACTGACTGCTATTATTTTGACAATTTTCTTCCACTTTTAAAATGGACTTCTCTATGAATCAAGCTAGAGGGAAGGTGTAGGAGAAATACAGACATTTGCTGGCAATGTATGTATCTTCTGAGTATAATGATGTACATAAATGGCCATCCAGTGAAAAGTGAAGTGAAAGTGTAAATTGCTCAGTTGTGTCTGACTGCTTGTGACTCTGTGGGCTGTAGCCCACTAGGCTTCTCTATCCATGACATTCTCCAGGCAAGGATACTGGAAAGAAAGTGAAAGTGAAAGTCACTCAGTCCTATCCAGCTCTTTGCGACCCCATGAACTATACAGTCCATGGAATTATCTAGACCTAAAACTAGTATGGGTAGCCTTTTCCTTCTCCAGGGGATCTTCCCAACTCAGGGATCAAAACCAAGTCTCCTGCATTGTAGTGGATTCTTTACCAGCTGAGCCATAATTCCCTTTTCAAGGGGATCTTCCCAACCCAGGGATCAAACCTAAGTCTCCTGCATTGCTTGCAGATTCTTTACTGTCTGAGCCACCAGGGAAGTCTCAATGATAAGAGAAAATATGACCTATATAAAGAAAAAATAATGAAATCACATAAAATTTCTGACATTACATTGTTTTTAATAAATAACAAACCCTTTATGGATTTTTTGCTGTTTTTGAGCAAGTCATATAAAATATTCTTATCTAAAATAATTTTCCTTACATATATCTCATCTAGATATTTTATGACTTATTATTCCATATTGTATTATTTCACAGACATGGTAGGCGGAATAATAATCCCCAAAGATACATACAACCTAATCTTTGGAATCTGTGACTATGCTACCTTTTATGGTAAAGGAAACTTTGTAGATATGATTATCTTTAGGACCTGGAGATGGAGAAAGTGCCCTGAATGGACCAGGTGAATCAGATCTAATTGCATGGATTCTTAAAAGCAGACACCTATCCTGGCTGACCCTGATGCTGGGAAAGACTGAAAGCAAGAGCAGAAGGGGGCAGCAGCGAATGAGATGGTTAGAGAGTATTACTGACTCAACGGACATGAATTTGAGAAAACTCCAGGAGACAGTGAAGGACAGGGAAGCCTGGTGTGCTGCAGTCCATGAGGTCACTAAGAGTTGGACATGATTTAGTGACTGAACAACAAAATCCTGGCTGCGGTGAACTGGAGAGATGGCATTATAAAAAGACTCAAACCACTGTTGCTGGCTTTGAAAATAGAGTGAAGGGCCACAAGTCAAGAAATGGGTGTGGCTTCTGGAAGCTGGAAATTGAAAAGTCAAGAAACTGATTCTTCTGAGAGCCTCCAAAAGGAATTAAGCCTTGCAAACACTTTAAATTTTTAAGCCTAGTGTGGGCCAAGTGGGCTTTTCAGGTGTTGCTAGTTGTAAAGAGCTGGCCTGCCAATCCAGGAGATTTAAGAGATGCAGGTTTGATCCCTGGGGTCAGGAAGATTCCCTGGAGAAGGAAATGGCAACCTATCCCAGTATTCTTGCCTGGAGAATCCCATGGACAGGGGAGCCTGGCAGGCTATCTCCATGGGGTTACAAAGAATAGGACACAACTGAAGCGACATGGGGCAAGTCAGACTTCTAACTACAGAAGTGTAAAATAATAATTGATTGCTTTAGGCCCCTAAATTTCTGGTAATTTGTTATAGCAGTTATGGAGAAATAATTCATACATACCCAGCGGAATTAATTTATACAGAAAATTAAAAGTTGAGAACAAGTGATCAAATGAAAGTGGAATGAAGTTTAATATAATCAACTGAGCAAAAACTTAAAATAAATAAATTTATATTATAAAAAAGAATTCTAATAATAAAAACATTATTTTAAGTTCCTTTTGTTATTGAGATACAGTTGCTGATTTTTTCATTGCATTGAAAGTTTATCCTTAAAAATATAGTTTCAAGAATGTGTAAGTCATTCTTTATTTAAAGTGGAGCTATCTTCCCAATGATTCAGTGAATAAAATATACTCTGTTGTTTACTATAAAATTCATTTTCTATTAGAGTAGTAAATATAAAGAGCTCCATAAAGACTGTACTTTATGTTAGCCCAATTAAAAATTAATTAAACTATGATTCTGAAAGCTTTTCATAAATTTAGATAAGCAAACTTTCAGAAAATATACTTACTTCCAAACCTGTTTAAATGAAATGATTGAACATGTTTCAGTAGGTTGCCAGATTGTGGCCAATTACCAGTAGGTGCAAACTTAAACCACATTTTATTTATCATCAAAGACATATATACTATATAGAGAAGTCTGAGAATGAGGTTATTATCAGCCATCAAGTGTTGATCAATTCCACTTCTACCACTGCTGCCATATTAAGTCAAACCAAATGACATCAGATAACAAAAGATTTCATATTAGCTCACAATTTGCTGAATAAAAATAATATAAATCCTCACAATATTTATTATAAGAGCTTTCTTTTATAATTGATATTCTTGGTGCAATGTTAAGTACATTATTTCAATCAACTCAATAATCATACAGTCCATGAAAGCTATAAGAATATAGACATCTTGTTTCCTACTTGGTAAATTGAAGAGTATATGACACTATATGGGTGCTCAATAAATATTTATTTGATGAATAGAAAATTCATTGGCATTTTTCATTACTGCTTGTGTTTTGATCACATTCCCCATTATAGAAAATAAACTATGACTTGAATGTTTGGAGGTTATCCTGCGATTTGCAGCAGAAGGGGTAGTTGATGCCAGTCAGTTAATTCTAAGCTCTTTATGTTTCTACTGAATTTGTTACCATTTATGCCTATTCAAGTGGACATTTCCTCTGGGCCAGATCCCCACTTTGTGGCTCACACTTCCATTCTATTTCTAGGAAATGTACATGTCTCTCTAGTATTTTAAGATGATTGTTTTGTTTTATTTTTCCTTGGTTGTTTTATTTGTTTTTAGAATAGAGTCAACTTCAAGTACAACTTTGTCAAATCACATTTTTGTACCTACATAAATTATTTAGATCCTAAATCCAAATTTACTCAGAAGTCTCAGATTCTTATTTCAGTTTTGAGACATTCGAATAAATATTTCACTCAAAATTAGAAGACAGTAATGATGACCCTATATGTGAGACAACAAGAGACACAGAGGTATAGAGTGGACTTTTGGACTCTGAGGGAGAGGGAAAGGGTGGGATGGTTTGGGAGAATGGCAGTGAAGCATGTGTATTTTCCTGTAAGAAACGAAGCGCTCATCTATGTTTGGTGTAGGATGCAGGATGCATGGGGCTGATGCACAGGATGATTCAGGCAAAGGATGTGGGGTGGGAGGTGTGAGGGGGCTTTGGCATTGGGCGATTGTGTTCACCTATGGCTGATTCGTGTCAATGTATGGCAAAACAAATACAGTATTGTAATTTAAAAAATAAATAAATTTAAAAAAAAAAAAAAAATTGGGTCTATAAAGTTTAATGGATATATGCTTTGATTTTATCATGTTTGGAAAAAAATCAAATGACTGTGGAATAAATCATTTTTCTTGTTTCATCATTGTTTCATTTCTCCTCTTTGTGTTTGGCTAACATAATTTGAAGAAACTTTTGAAATATATTAATATCTGAAATACAATACTCACTCATAGTATTGATGTAAGTGGCTGCTATACATCTTGAGAATAAAAGGAGTTTTGTCAGTTTGTCTTTTCATTGTTTCTCTAGTAATGAGGTCTGTGTGTTTTCCATTACCATTATTATTTTGGTTCATATGGCAAAACTGAATCACAGAGCTATGAGTAATAAGTTTTCTTTCTGCTAGTGTTTTTGACTCCATTAGTATGTCGATACATAAAGAATTGACAGCAAACTGATTTATTTTTATCATTTGAGGACTTGTCAAAATCCAAAATAAATTTAAAAACAGCTTCTTAAAAACATGTAAGAAACACATCTGAGTGTTTCCTTTTCTAATAGCCAAGGTTAGTGCTGACAGTGCACAAGTATTATCTAGTGTAAATGCATTAAAGAAATCCATGTGAGAATATAAAGTGATGTTCAGATACTTTGCCTCTTTGGGTTAAAATCTTGTGCTCATTGGATCAATATTACAGGTTGGATTTCCACAAAACCTACCAGTTAGTTATTGAAGAGAAACTCAAGAGTTCTCTGTTTCCTTGTGCATGCAATTACTAGGGTATAACATGTATCAAAGCATACCTAGGTGGTATGTATGAATAATATAGTACAACTTAGTACTTGTTGTTTAAAAGTACTACCAAGTGTTTGTGAATAGAGGTCATCAATTTACAGAAAACATGTTAAAAGCTAATAGAAGTTTTCAGATAAACTCTTGGCCTAAATAGTTAGTTTCGTTTATCATTTCAGATTGGTGATCACCAAATACAGGAAAAAAGATACAAACAGGACTTTGTCTTATTATAATGACAAAGTATATTAAGTTTCACAGCATAATTTGATCAAATTATCAGAACACGTGTTTCTGATCACAGCATAATTGCAATAAATATTATCCCCATGGAAAGATATCTTGTCTTTCATCATTAAATAATTTTAAATTGCATTGCTAATTGAGTATATACAATTAATCACAAGATTGACAATGTTGTTGGTAAAAACAGTGACACATGAGGACATTGGTATGGATCCTAAGAAACTAGGTAACTATCAGAATTTGTTTGATTTATCAAACAAATAACAGTAAAATTCAGCCAAGGGTAGTAGAAGTTACACATATAAACAGAATAAACAATAGTACTTTTACGACAGCAGTTACATTAATTTACTACTTCAAAAGAAAATGAATATACTTATTTGAGATATTTATTGCAAAACTTCTCTGAATGTAGATCTCCATATGGCTCTGTATGCTATTAAAATATGCTAGCAAACAGGGCCCTACTTAATAGACCTGCAACTGGAAGAAAAAGAAAATGTAGTTGTGCTCTCATGAACATTCAAATCTGAGGTAAAATTAGAAGACAAATATTACAAACTGTAGTAATTTCAAGTCTCTGGCTTTGGGAAATCTATCTTTGATCACATTATGCAAAGATGTACATAGAACAAATTTTGTCTCATCATGTTCCATGACATTTGTTTTATATCTCTTCTTTTCCATTAGCTCCTTACAGGTTTGCTCCTTATTCTGCCAGTATTTTATATCTTTATTTTAAAAAAACATACACTCATCATCTTCTTTGTACCAAGAATTATTATTTCTGCCACTGGGTCTACAATAATAAAACAGAACAAAACTAAAACTTCATGGAGTTTAACATCTAAAGGAGACACATAATTAAACATAAATAATTATTAAAATTTGATTTAAATACTTACAAAGGGGAGAGCAGTATGAGGGAGAGAGCACAATAAGGATTATGTATAGATCTGAAACACATTAAAAAAATTATATCCCTGGTAAGAAGGGAAGATCTTCATATAAATACAACTCTCTGACCAGGCAATTAAGACTTTCCTGGAATGCCTAATATAAACTTAGCATCCTTTAAGATTAAACATATAAAAATGATTAAGCAACAATACAAAGGATAAATGATAATATAAGAACTTAATGGAGAAAATAAGAAAGTACTGGTGTCTAAATCACCAGTATTAGTTATTAGTGTTATGATATCAGAAGGTGCTGACACTGTTTATTACTATTATTTTGTACTTGAGTGGATAGAACAGCCTTAATGAAAGGCATGCAGCTGGTTCTGCACACCATGCAGAGGCATTAAAAAAAAATCTGATATTTACACAATACATTATCCATTACTTTTTCATAATAAAACCAAAAACAACAACAAAATGATGTAACAAAAGAAATTGACTTTTTTTTAAATTTTGGAGATCGTTTTTTTTTGCTTTCTGAAGTTAAATTTCAAGCAATTATGTCTGTTCTGCTTGCGTATCAGTTTTCTCAGTTTACAGCATCATATGTGTATGAAGCAGCCAATGTGGTAATGGAAATATCTGAAACCTACAATGGCAGGAAAAGCAATTTATTCATTATATTTAAAGTATCACAACAAACAAAGGGTTTAACATGTCCTGTGCAAAGAAGCTTCCATAAGCCTCTTATCCTTCTCCATCAGAGTGCAGACAGACTGAAAACCACAATCACAGAAACCTAACCAATCTAATCACATGGACCACAGCCTTGTCTAACTCAGTGAAACTATGAGCCGTGCTGTATAGGGCCATCCAAAATGGACGGGTCATGCTGGAGAGTTCTGATAAAACGTGGTCCACTGGAAAAGAGAATGGCAAATCTCTTTGTATTCTTGCTTTGAGAACCCCATGAACAGTATGAAAAGGCAAAAAGATAGGACACTGAAAGATGAACTCCCCAGGTTGTAGGGTGTCCAAAATACTAATAGAGATCAGTGGAGAAATAATTCCAGAAAGAACGAAGAGAAGGAAACAAAGCAAAAACACCAAGTTTTGGATGTGACTGATGATAGAAGCAAAGTCCTGTGCTGGAAAGAGCAATATGGCGTAGGAACCTGGAATGCTAGATCCATGAATCAAGGCAAATTGGAACTGGTCAAAGAGGAGATGGCAAGGGTGAACTTCAACATTTTAAGAATCAGTGAACTAAAATGGACTAGAATGGGTGAATTTAACTCAAATGGCCATTATATCTACTACTGTGGGCAACAATCCCTTTGAAGAAATGGAGTAGTTATCATAGTCAACGAGAGTCCGAAATGCAGTACTTGGAAGCAATCTCAAAAACAACAGAATGATCCTTGTTCATTTCCAAGGTAAACCATTTAATATCATGGTAATCCAAGTCTACGCCCTGATTAGTAATACTGAAGAGGCTGAAGTTGAATGGTTCTAGGAAGACCTACAAGACCTTCTAGAACTAACACCCCAAAAGATGTCCTTTTCATTAAATGGGGATGGAATGCAAAAGTAGGAAGTCAAGGGATACCTAGAGTAACAGGCAAATTTGGCTTTGGAGTACAAAATGAAGTAAGGCAAAGGCTATTAGAGTTTCTCCAAGAGAACACAATAGTCATAGCAAACACCCTCTTCAAAAAAACAAGAGATGATTATACACATGGACATCACCAGATTGCCAACACCAAAATCAGATTGATTATATTCTTTGCAGCCAAAGATGGTAAAGCTCTATATAGTCAGAAAAAGCAAGACTGGGAGCTGATTATGGCTCAGATCATGAACTCATTATTGCCAAATTCAGACTTAAATTGAAGAAAGTAGGGAAAACCTTCAGGTATGTCCTACAAATCCCTTATGACTATGCAGTGGGAATGAGAAATAGATTCAAAGGTTTAGATCTGATAGACAGACTGCCTGATAAATTATGGACAGAGGTTTGTGACATTGTACAGGAGACAGGAATCAAGACCATCCCCAAGAAAAAGAAATGCAAAAAGCAAAATGGTTGTCTGAGGAGGCCTTACAAATAGCTGTGAATAGAAAAGAAGAGAAAAGCAAAGGAGAAAAGGAAACATATACCCATTTGTATGCAGAGTTCCAAAGAATAGCAAGAAGAGGTAAGAAAGCCTGCCTCAGAAATCAATGCAAAAAATAGAGGAAAACAATAGAATGGGAAAGACTAGAGATCTCTCCAGGAAGATTAGAGGTATCAAGGGAACATTTCATGCAAAGATAGGCTCAATAAAAGACAGAAATGTTATGGACCTCACAGAAGCAGAAAATGTTAGGAAGAGTTGTCAAGAACATTAAATAACTATACAAAAAGATCTTGATGACTCAGATAATCATCATTGTATGACCACTCACCTAGAGCCAGACATCCTAGAATGCAAATACAAAGTCAAGTGGGCCTTAGAAAGCATCACTACAAACAAAGCTAGTGGAGGTGATGGAATTGCAGTTGAGCTATTCCAAATTCTGAAAGATGATGCTGTGAAAGTGCTGCACTCAATATGATATCAAATTTGGAAAACTCAACAATGGCCACAGGACTGGAAAAAGTCAGTTTTCATTCCAATCCCAAAGAAAAGCAATGCCAAAGAATGCTCAAACTACCCAACATTTGCACTTATCTGACACACTAGTAAAGTAATGCTCAAAATTCTTCAACCATGCTTCAAGAGTACATGAATCATAAACTTCCAGATGTTCAAGCTAGTTTTAGAAGAAGCAAAGAAACCAGAGATCAATTTGCCAAATCAGTTGCATCACTGAAAAAGCAAGAGAGTTCCAGGAAAGCATCTAGTTCTGGTTTATCAACTATGCCAAAGCCTTTTACTGTGTAGATCCTAACAAACTATGGAAAATTCTGAAAGAGATGGGAGTACCAGACCACCTGAAAACTTCTTGAAAAATCTGTATGCACATCAGGAAGCAACAGTCAGAACGAGACATGGAACAACAGACTGGATCCAAATAGGGAAAGGAGTATGTCAAGGCTGTATATTGTCACCCTGCTTATTTAACTTATATGCAGAGTTTATCATGAGAAATGCTGGGTTGGATGAAGCACAAGCTGGAACAAAGATTTCTGGGAGAAACATCAATAACCTCAGATATGCAGATGACACCACCTTTAATGCAGAAAGTAAAGAGGAACTAAAGAGCCTCTTGATGAAAGTGAAAGAGCAGAGTGAAAAAAGTTGGCTTAAAGCTCAATATTCAGAAATCTAAGATCATAACACCCAGTCCCATCACTTCATGGCAAATAGATGGGGAAACAGTAGAAACAGTGAAAGACTTATTTTGGGGAGATCCAAAATCACTGCAGATTCTGACTGCAGCCATGAAAATAAAAGATGCTTACTCCTTGGAAGTTAATTTATGACCAACCTAGACAGCCTATTCAAAAGCAGAGACATTACTTTGCCAACAAAGGTACAACTAGTCAAAGCTAAGGTCTTTCCAGTAGTCATGTATGGATGTGAGAGTTGGACTATAAAGAAAGCTGAGTGCTGACGAATTGATGCTTTTGACCCGCGGTGCTGGATAAGACTCTTGAGAATCCCTTGCGCTGCAAGGAGATCCAACCAGTCTATCCTAAAGGAAATCAGTCCTGAATATTCATTGGAAGGACTGATGCTGAAGCTGAAACTCCAATACTTTGGCCACCTGATTAGAATAACTGACTCATCAGAAAAGACCCTGATACTGGGAAGGATTGAAGGTGAGAGGATAAGGGGATGATAGTGGATAAGATGGTTGGATGTCATCACCGACTCAATGGACATGAGTTTAAGCAAACTCCGGAAGTTTTTGAAGGACAGGGAGGCCTGGCATGCTGCAGTCCACAGGGTACAGAGAATGAGAGATGAATGAACGACTGAACTGAACTGTGTAGAGTAAGGCTATTTTAGCACCAAGACAAACTTAATATGATAAGCAATGATCATGAGATAATCCTGTTTTTCAACAGTCTTACCTCAGTAAGCATTTCTATACCTTTGATGTGTGGTGGAGTCACATGTTGGGCCACCTTTGTGAGCCCTCTGATTTCTATGATCTTAATTAGCTTCATATCACACAATCATGATTGTCAATTTCTCCTGCCCAGCACTTGTAGTGCCTCCACTTATGTTGAACCATTCCCTCTCCACCACAAATATAGCATTCTTGTATAGACATAGTTGCCTGGTGTTAACTTCTATTGTTTTTATCAATTCATTAATTATTTTTAATAGTAGATGATGTCAGATTAGATTTGAAAATCTAGTACATTCATATACTGTTATTTACAATAGTAAAAAAATAAGAAATGTATAATAGGTATTTTGTTTAATTACTGTAATTTTGTGAAAATGGATATTTACACTATAGTGTTTAGTGCAAAAGAAAGACTTTATGTACTACTTACATACATATTTATATCCTACTAAATGTAATGAAAATGAGAAAAAAAGAGTCTAAACAAATTCATGCTCCACTAATCTGATGGTTCATTTGAATGTGTCACAGGATTATATGGTTGCAGGTAATTGAAAACTTCAATAATTTTGGTTTAAATAAGATTTTATTCTCTTGTAAGAGACTTGTTTAGGCAACCCAGTGCCAATAAAGAAACTCCGTATGATTAGAGCCTAGTCAATTTCTATCTTCACTTTTCATCATCATGATTTACATCTTCACTGTAGTCTCGTCACCACATAGCTGCTGAAGTTCCAGCCATCTTGACAACATTTCAGATAGAAACAGAAGAGAAAGGGCAAAGGAGAAAAGTTCCGGCAGAAGCAGCCACTTTAAAAAGTTTTATTCTAAAGCTCTGTATGTGAACAAGTATGTGTGAAGTATATTGGAAAAAATAAATTTCAATCATTTTGTGACAAGAATAGTTATACTGATGAGAGGCGGGCATGCCCTAAAAGCTATAAAGTGAAAAACTGATAATGAATTTATTTGAATGACACATAAATGTTTTGTCAAAGAGTTAATATTACAAGAAAAATAAAAAAAAATGAGAGTATGAAGAAGATATTTTTGGTCTCTTTTGTCTGGTGTAAAATACTGACCAAAAATGACAATTAAAAAAAAGATATTTCAATAACACAGTAGTCCATTAAATAGAAGAGTGATTAATCACTTTTTCTCTTTCTCTAACTTTGTGATATTCCTTTACACTGCTCCATGTCAGGGTTTTCCTTCTCAGTCAAGGAGATATTCATTAAATACATACATAAATATAGCATAATATCATCAAATTTCAGTTCTAGATGAGACCTGAGATATCAGAACTTAGATATCAGATATATGTATGAATTTTGATTAAATATCATGGGAGATCTAAAAGCTCTTAATTGTATAGAGGAAGAGCATGAAAAAAATGAGGTCCTACATTGATTATCATTTTTTAATATATTTTTTGTTTCTCAGGAAAGAGAAATGTAATTGGCATAATGAAGTATATTGGGTGTTTTCCTAGGCATGCCTTGCTTTAGTATTTGGAGTAAAAATAGGGACATAGAAACTGAACTAGGATTTCATTCTTATCTATGCTAAGAATTTCAAATTACTTGAAATGCAAACTATGGCAAATGTAATTTAGGAAATTTCATTAGTAAAGTATAAAATCAGCAGAGAGAAAGATTGTTTCACACATATATTTTTACAATATAGCTTTAAGCAAATTAAGAATTTCATAGCATATATCTCTAAAATGTATTTCTACATATATGACTTATGTATTTATAGATGCAATATTCAAATCAGGTGAAGTTTCTTCTACAACTGTTCTTATGTTAATTTAGTAGCAAAAATGTTTTTGTTTTTATTTCTGCTTTGTTTCATTTCAGTTGTCTACATACATGTGTATAGCTTTTCTATCAACATTCTATGCATATCTATATTTCTGTTTGTTAATGTGTGATCTTGTTTCTTAAACTGTTTTTATTAACTCCAAGTGGTCACATACTGGGATGCCAAGTTGCAAACTGTTACTTTTTTCTATAACGTTACATTTTCTTCAGAACCATTTTTATATGAGAGAATGTATTATAATTATCAAAAGATGCAAATATAATTTCACAGAGTAGTTTAGACTACATTAATTTATTTCATAAAGTTGAAATCCTTTATAGCCAAAGAACAATTTCAGATTCCCCTACTAGATCCCTAGAATAAGCTGCCCTTTCCTCTTCCATTAGGAGTACTTCAGTGGCAATATTTAAGAATTTTTATACAGCATCTTTCTTTGCTCAAATATAGACCTTTTTTTTTTTTTTCCAAATCAAATTAGAAGTGACTTTCGTAAAATAAAAATGCTATCAGGTAATTTAAAGCCTTAAATGGCAGCCCCAAGGTATAAACTCATGAAGTATAAGCTCCATCTACCCCAAGGAACTTTGCAGAGCCTGCCAGTCCTGCCAGAGCAGTTCTTCCCTATCTAGTTAGACTCAATCCAGCCATTCTTCCAAACAGACCTACACCGTGATGAATATATGAAGGCTTCCTGAAAGGTGTTGTTTTTCATGTCTCCATGACCTTTCACAAACTCTCCTCTCTTCCTCTTTGTTCTGTTCCTTCCATTTTATAGGATTCCTGTGATCTTTCAGCGCTCAGCTTGCATGACCTCTTCTGCAAAGTTGGTTAAGTAGGGCCAAGTGTAGTCTCCTGTTTTAACTCTGATGTTTTCTATCATAGTACATCTCAGTTATAAAACTCAAAATTTTGTGAAAATTTTATTTACCATAATCCAGGTTCTAGAAAAATTAGACTACAATGTGTAGTACTATCAAAGTCATTTTGTATTAAAGTCTTAAAATCTCACTTATGAAACCTCAGTACAGTTTTCACCTCCCTAGGAACTTTCTTTAAAAATTCCTGTGGATGGGATAGTTCCTCCCATCCCTAAATTAGTCCTTCTCTCACAGCACTCTTATGAATTTTCTGTCTTTAAATTAGTCTGTGTGCCAACATGATTGTTCTTTCTTTCACACCAGATTGTAAGCCTCTCAAAGGTGTGTGCCAGGCATGTTTTTACAAACTTGGTTTACTAGTGAATAAATATGCACTGAATAAAAGAGCTAATTAATCAATTAGTGGGCTTCCTTTCTAGCATTCTCCCCTTGCCCTAGAGTACTTACCCTGCGCCCTATTCTCCCCTTATCACTACAGTTTAAATACGGTATTTTTTTTCTAAAATACTCTAAGCTCCTTTAACTGTAGGGCTTTTGCACCTGCTTCTATCTCTGTCTGGAGCAATCTTCCCATTCTATGTTCTCTTCACAATCCGTGTGTGTATGTGTGTGTGTGTGTGTGTGTGTGCACATGGGTGGGTGTGTTCAGTTGCTTCAGTCCTGTTCAACCTTTTAGGATCCCGTGGTCTACACCCAATATAGCTCTTCTGCCCATGTGATTTTCCTGGCAAGAATATTGGAATGGGTTGCAATTACCTCCTCCAGGGGATCTTCTTGACCTAAGGATAAAGTGTCTCCTGCATTACAGGCAGATTCTTTATAGCTGAGCTACCAGAGAAGCCCTCACAATTTCTATTTTAACTTAGTTAAACCTTCAAAGATTGTCCAGCTCGAACTTCTTCAGAGTGTTATGGTCCTCTTTTCTTCCAATTCTGCTTGTCTGTATCAAAACTTGTATTCATTTTACAACCATATAATTTGTTTTTATTTCTTCTGAATTTATAGTGTCTACCAGACTATGGATTCTACAAAGACGGGGACCATGCCTGATTTGGTCACTACTGAAACCCCAGTTTCTGGTGTTTCTGGTGATTTATGCATATTAGAGACAAGAACATTTTGAATGAAAAATGAGTAAAAGAAAATCCAATAACCAATGAACTATGGACACATATGTACTATTGCATTTCATATTACTCCTCCAGGAAAAGCACATTGTATTTATAAAAGGGTTGGTTATGAGAGAGCATAATAGATTTAAAACATGCTCAGTTTTCCCACAGATGCTAGTTTCTCTCTAGGTCTTACAGTTCCTAATCAAGGTTCATAACCAAGGTCCCTTGTAGCTGCTCAGGGATACTTCCATTGCTAAATCTACAAGAATCCAGGTGTGGGCATGCATCTCTACTTCTCCTCCTTTTGCTCTTATCACAGCAAACCAACCACATTAACTTTTCCATTACAGAATGGTCTCTCTCAATATGCAGTCACTCCATTGGAAATTGTGGTTTTATATATCTTTTGCTAATGGAAATTTTTCTGTTTATTTTTCAGAAGGTTTTTTTTTTTTTAATGGATTACCAGGGAAACTCTCATCCCATTTTCTTCTCAAGTTATTCATGCAAAAATAATGGCCACAGTGTTTTATCACAGTATGATATCATCTGATAGCAGTTGAAATTTGTGCATATAGAAAGAGGTGTGCATTACTGAGCATATGGTTTAGTTTCTTATCCTTCATAAGACACAAAAGATAGGAAGTCATATTACCTAAAAGTGCATTTCCCTTCTTTTGCTGACCAAGCATACTTATTTATGAAACAAATTTTCTCATAGATCAACTGGAAAATGTTACTCTTCAATTCTTTTCAGTATATGGTAAGTGATATGATGTTAGTCACACTAGCATGAAGCAATTGTAATTATTTTCTGCTTACATTACAGTCAGGTATAATCTGTTGAACAGAAAATGTTCATAATCTCGCCAATAACTGTGAAAGACTGCTTTAAAATAGTAAGAAGAAGTTACTGAAATTACTTTGAAAAAACCGTGCAACACCTGCATGCCCACATGTAAATTGCATGCAGGGTTTATTCTAGATTTGTACTTCTATATTGGAATATATTAATAAAACATTAAATTTTGAAATAATTCAACTAATTCACAGCATGTGTTAAAGGGCCACACATCCAAGCAAAACAGAATGAACATTCTATAGTTTGTATTGCTTTATCTTATGCACAGAAATGAAAGCACATCCTGTTACTTAGTAAAAAAAAAAAAAAAAAAAAAATTCCACACTCCAAATTTATCTATGCTGAAAAAGAATAAGAGAGAGAAGGAATGAACAAAAGCTCTCCCTATATGGGCATTCTATAACAAGTGTATATGAACTAAATAATTAACAAAACATTCATATTTATAGTGAAAGTTAATTGAAGAAACAGAATTTAGCCATTAAAAAAGGTGATGGGCAAAATATAAGGAAAATGGCTTATTTAATATACTAGGATATAAATTTGACTTGCTTTCACTTTCAAACTCTTTATTATTAAAAAAATAAAAGACTTTTTTTTTTTTTCTCAGAGTTTTGGAAGCTGGAAGTCCAAGATCAAGGTGTCAACAGATTTTGTTTCTTCTGAGACCTCTGCCCTTGACACCTTCTGACTATGTCCTCACATGATCTCTGTGTGCACATAAATGCCTTATTCTTAAATAACTGTAAATTTAAAGAGCTGTAAAAATAATTATTATAAATCCTGATTTATAGTATTTCTCTGAAGTTAGCATTTTATATAACCATACTTTCTTTATCAGTTTCTCAGGTGGTGCTAGTGGTAAAAACCTGCCTGTCAAAGCAGGAGCCATAAGAGACACGGGTTCAGTCTCTGGGTTGGGAAGATCCCCTGGAGTAGGAAATGGTAACCTACTCCAGTATTCTTGTCTGGAAAATTCCATGGACAGAAGAGCCTGAAGGCTACAGTCCATGGGGTCACAAAAAGTCATGACTGAGCATGCATGCACTCTCTTTATCAAAACTAAATAATTAATAATGATACAATACCATTACAAAAAACTTTTTATTCACATTTCACCAGTTAATCAACTAACGTCCTTTTCTGGATCCATGAATCACTAGGACACCATCTTGCACTTAAATCATTATGTCTTCTTTGTTGTTGTTGTTTAGTTGCTATGTCATGTCTGACTGTTGAGACCCCGTAGACTGTAGCCTGCCAGGCTCCTCTGTCCATGGGATTTTCCAGGCAAGACTACTGGGGTGGGTAGCCATTTCCTCCTCAAGGGATCTTCTTGACCCAGGGATCTTCTAATCTGTGAGAATTTCTCAGTCTTGTCTTTTTATAATTGAAGATGACTGGCAAGATATGTGATAGAATGCCCCTCAGTTTGGATCTGGTTTATGTCTTCTCATGATTAAATTGAGTGAGTAGATATGGGGAACAATGTCACATAGGTAAAGTGCCCCTCTCATGATATCATATCAGAAGGTTTATGATATCACTTTGACTACTGGTAACATAAAACTTGATTGCTTGGTTAAGGTTGTACCTGCCATGTTTCTCCACTGTCAATGCTACTATTGGTTTCTTCTTCATACTCTAGTCATAAGAAGTGAGTCAGTAAATCCAGCTCATGTGAAAGAGGATGAGAATTAAGCTACATCTTCAAGAGAAAGGAATATCAAAGAATTTGTGAACATGTGTTAAAATCATCACAATAACTAATATAATAGGAGAGAATGTCTGAGAATATACAAATATCTTGTCTCTTAAGATTTAGCCTACTAATTTTAACAGTATAAGTGGATCTTGCCTGTAGCAATTACTATTATTATTATGTATCTCGTCTACAATTATTATAAGAAATTCTTCTAAAGGGAAGGTTTGCTTCCCCCCCACAGTTATATAGTTATTCAATCATTTATTTATATCATTACAGACTCATGAATATTTCTTTTACTCTTAAGAATTTAATCCAAAATTCTTTTTATTTTATTACTTAAACTGTTCCTGTTTTGGTTACTGGAGCTATGCTCAATACTTTGCAATATGCTCAATACTATGCAAAATCCTTTTAGCATTTCATTACTGTCTAGCGCTAAAATTTGCTATAGGCTTATTTTGTGTTTTCCTGATACCAGCCTTAAAATTAGCTATTTCCTGTCTTTGCCTTTCTATTGAAGGTGAAATGAAGAAACTAAGCCCAATTCTGTAAGGGTTCTTTGCTACTGAAGTTTTACTGCTCTGAATCTTTACCAGCATTTGGTGTAGTTGGTATTTTTTGTTTTAGTCAATCTCATAAAGATTTAGTTATATCTCATTACACTTTTAATTTGCTTAATTTTAGTTGAAAATCACATGACTAAGTACAATTTAAGGATATTTTACTAATCCTAAATTAATTCTTTGTGATCATCACTACATGAAGCACATAATTATCAGCTTAGTTAATAAAATGGTACTTCAAGATTTATTAATCTGTCCAAGTGAAATATCTCTTTGTTGCTATGTTACCATTGCTTCTGGCCCAAACTCTCTATGATTAATTTATCATAATATTTAGCTTCCTTTCTATGTTGTTTTTCATTCAAAAGTAGACATCTGGCCAAAACATGTAGAGTTAAGTTGTAGTTGTATATTAATGTTGATTTTTAAATTTAATGCTTTTAGAGGAGTTTTAGATTCATTAATGTGAATTTTTGCAGGTTGTTAAAATTTAATGCAAAGATTTTTATTGTTATAGAAGTTTTAAATTGATTTAAAAATTATATTTAAGAGTGGAGCTATATGTAACTTTTTTTTGTATTTGCCAAGTATCCCATAAATGTGTTATCATACTTTCATAATTAAAACATAATTTTTAAAGTTAAAAATTCCATTTAGCTATATATATTTTTGAAAGGTAACTTTGTTTACATCCACATTTGAAACTGAAACAGAAAAATCATTTTAAAAAGATCAATATATAAGATAAATTATTTAAGAAGTTTCAGTTCAGTTCAGTTTAATCACTCAGTCATCTCTGACTCTTTGTGAGCCCATGAACCACAGCTCACCAGACCTCCTTGTTCCTCACCAACTCCTGGAGTCCACCCAAACCCATGTCCATTGAGTCAGTGATGCCATCCAACGGTCTCATCCTCTGTCATCCCCTTCTCCTCAGGCCTTCAATCTTTCCCAGCATCAGGGTCTTTGCAAAGGAGTCAGCTCTTCTCATCAGGTGGCCAAAGTATTGGTGTTTCAGCTTCAACATCAGTTCCTCCAATGAACACCCAAGACTAATCTCCTTTAGGATGGACTGGTTGGAATTTCTTGCAGTCCAAGGGACTCTCAAGAGTCTTATCCAACACCACAGTTCAAAAGCGTCAATTCTTCATTGCTCAGCCTTCTTTATAGCCCAACTCTCACATCCGTACATGACCACTGGAAAAACCACAGCCTTGACTACACGGACCTTTGTGGACAAAGTAATGTCTCTGCATTTTAATGTTCTGTCTAGGTTGGTCATAACTTTCCTTCCAAGGAGCAAACTTCTTCTCATTTCATGGCTGCAATCACCACCTGCAGTGATTTTGGAGCCCAGAAAATAAAGTTCGGCACTGTGTCCACAGTTTCCTTGTCCATTTGCCATGAAGTGATGGGACCGGATGCCATGATCTTAGTTTTCTAAATGTTGAGTTTTAAGCCAACTTTTTACTCTTCTCTTTTGCTTTCATCATGAGGCTCTTTAGTTCTTCTTCACTTTCTGCCATAAAGGAGGTGTCATCTGCATATCTGAGGTTATTGATATTTCTCCTAGCAATCTTGATTCCAACTTTGCGTCATCCTGCCCAGCATTTCTCATGACGTACTCTGCATATAAGTTAAATAATCAGGGTGACAATATACAGCCTTGATGTACTCCTTTTCCTATATGGAACCAGTCTGCTGTTCCATGTCCAGTTCTAACTGATGCTTCCTGACCTGCATGTAGGTTTCTCAAGAGGCAGGTCAGGCGGTCTGGTATTCCCATCTCTCTCAGAATTTTCCACCGTTTATTGTGATCCACACAGTCAAAGGCTTTGGCATAGTCAATAAAGCAGAAAGGGACATTTTTCTGGAACTCTTGCTTTTTTGATGATCCAGCAGATGCTGACAATTTTATCTCTGGTTCCTCTGCTTTTGCTAAAACCAGCTTGAACATCTGAAAGTTCATGGTTCATGCATTGCTGAAGCCTGGCTTGGAGAATTTTGAGCATTACTTTAATAGAGTGTGAGATGAGTGCAATTGTGCTGTAGTGTGAGCATTTTTTGACATTGCCTTTCTTTGGGATTGGAATGAAAAATGACAATTTCTAGTCCTGTGGCCACTGCTGAGTTTTCCAAATTTGCTGGCATATTGAGTACACCACTTTCACAGCATCATCTTTCAGGATTTGAAATAGCTAAACTGGAATTCCTTCACCTCCATTAGCTTTGTTCGTAGAGATGCTTCCTAAGACTCACTTGACTTCACATTCCAGGATGTCTGGCTCTAGGTAAGTGATCACACCATCGTGATTAACTGAGTCATGAAATCTTTTTGTGCAATTCTTCTTTGTATTCTTGCCACTTCTTCTTCATGTCTTCTACTTCTGTTAGGTCCATACTATTTCTGTCCTTTATTGAGCCCATCTTTGCATGAAATGTTCCATTGATATCTCTAATATTCTTGAAGAGATCTTTAGTCTTTCCCATTCTGTCGTCTTCCTCTATTTCTTTGCGTTTATCACTGAGGAAGGCTTTCTATGTCTCCTTGCTACTCTTTGGATCTCTGCATTCAAATGGGTATATCTTTCCTTTTCTCCTTTGCTTTTCACTTCCCTTCTTTTCACAGCTATTTGTAAGGCCTCACCAGACAGCCATTTTGCTTTTTTTTTGCATTTCTTTTTCTTGGGGATGGTCTTGACTGCTGTCTCTTGTACAATGTCATGAACCTCTGTCCATAGTTCTTCAGGCACTCTGTCTATCAGATCTAGTCCCTTAAATCTATTTCTCACTTCCACTGTATAGTTATAAGGAATTTGACTTGGTCATATTTGAATCTTCTAGTGGTTTTCTCCACTTTCTTCAATTTCAGTCTGAATTTAGCAATAAGGAGTTCATGATCTGTTCTACAGTCAGCTCCTGGTCTTGTTTTTGCTGACTGTATAGATAGAGCTTCTCCATCTTTGGCTGCAAAGAATATAATCAATCTGATTTCAGTTTCAACCATACGGTGATGTTCATGTGTAGAGTCTTCTCTTGTGTTGTTGGAAGAGGGTTTTGCTATGACCAGTGCGTTCTCTTGGCAAAACTCTATTAGCCTTCTCCCTGCTTCATTCTGTATTCCAAGGCCAAAGTTGCCTGTTACTCCAAGAATTTCTTGACTTCCTACTTTTGCATTCCAGTCCCCTATAATAAGAAAGACATCTTTTTGGGTGTTAGTTCTAGAAGGTCTTGTAGGTCTTCATTGAACCGTTCAACTTCAGCTTCTTCAGTGCTACTGGTCAGGGCATAGTCTTGGATTACTGTGATATTGAATGATTTGTCTTGGAAAGCAGAGGTTTTAAAGAGTTTAGGTCTTTATAAATAAAAATTCATCCATAAATGTGTTTCTTATAACATTTAAAAGACAATTTGAATTAAAACTTTATGCTTCATCTTGGGCTAATTTGAGCTTTCTGCATTAAATATTTCTTAGAAATATTAACTGACATTATTAACCAATCTTCCTAAAAACGGAGACAGTTTTGAATCAAAGAAAGATCTCAGTGCCAATGACTTTAGTTTCCTAATCATTTTTTCTCACATTATTCTACTATATTTCTTGTTTTCCAGAATTCTAATACAAATAATTCAAGTCTAACATAATTTCTATTCTTTTATTTGAATATTCTTAACTTTCAATGGTCTGTTATTTCACCAAGAAGTGTTAAAACTGGTTCAAAGGAGAACACAAAGTTTCATGTCTACACATATACATACACACAGATGCATACATACACATATGGTGAGTGGGGAGAGGAAAAATGTAAAGAATGATGAACTGAATATACAAATAGATGCAAAATTGGTATAAGGGAGAAGTAATTTCTCTCCAAAAGAAATAATTATTGCATATTTATCAGAAAAATTCCACTGATATTACAATTAATCTACAATTTATAGACTTGTAAAGTAGCTCAAAAGTAAGGCAATAAAAAGAAATCTGGTTGTTTGCATGGAAAGCTACTTAGATCATAGAAAACCCACACATTTCATCTTTCTTTTCATTTCAGACTTGTTCACAATTTTTCTTGAAGTAAATACTAAATAAATGTATACATATATGCATATATATATTTATATGCATCTATGTGACTGAATCCCTAAATTAAATCACATTTAAATAAAGAAAAGTCAGCATACTGCTTTTAAATTAATAAAGGGTTTTCATTCTTTGCTTGTTTAAAGACTTTTGAAGGGGATCCAAATGCAATTCCATTGTATTCTCAAAAGGCCATCTCTCCAGTTTCCTACTCTTGAAGATCTATGATACTCCAGAATCTCTCTGACTTCAAAGGACAAAGCTGAGCCCTTGGCCAAGACAGAATTAAATAATAAGCAGATTTCCTATATCTTTTGAGTTTAATCATCCTACCAGGAGAAACAAAGGACTCGATTAGCCTGGAGCTGAGACTCTTACATGAAGCTAGCTGAAAGATTAAACTCTTAGCTAAACAATAGACTAAAATAGATTTACTTTATGCAGAAAGAGGCTATAAAAGTAAAGTCTTACAACAAAAATTAAGTTGTTTCTGTCAGAGCTTTGCATGAAATAATAATAACAAGTGATCCCTGAGAATTTGTTAGCACAGTCCTGCCCTCAAGTGTGTTTGATATTTGAATTTTAAAATACTATGGTGACTCAGAATACTTGTTGATTAGAGTGATAAATTTTATTATATTATAAAGATATCTTAGATTACTGTAGCCACAGACATAAATGAATATATTATTAACATTTGTAAATAATAAAATATTATTATGCATCATATATAAATCATCCACCTAGAATCCAATAATGGGCAAAAATATGTCAAGGCAAATTCAAGTAAAAGCAATCTGAATGGGTTAATAAACACGTGAAAAGTATTCCATTTCAGGCAGTGCAAAAATTGACCAACAGAAGATTCCATTTAAGACAATATATAAATCCAAATTGTGAAGTTTCAATCATACTGAAGGTTGAGAATATAGCAAAACAGGAACATTCAAACATCTCCAGTGTGATACAAAAGTTTTGGTGAGCAATTTGGTAAAATACAGAGATTTTGATACTCTAAAACACAGTAATACTATTCTTAGATGTAAAGAATATAATTGCTTTTACACGTATACACAAGTATGTATCCAAAAATATTTATAGCAACATTTTTAATAGCCAAAAGTAGGAAATCACCAACATATTTATTAAATGGAAAAAAGCATAGGGAAATTAAAGCATGTTATCACTGGATTTTATTCAAAATGGCAAAAATATAAGGATACATGTATAAAATAGGCTAAATCTCTAAATATAACATTTAAAAGTAGAAATTATGATACTATTTTCATACCATTACCAGTATGAAAAGGCAAAAATAAGACATTGAAAGATGAATGCACCAGGTCAGTATGTACCTGATATGCTACTGGAGATCAATGGAGAGATAACTCGAGAAAGATGAAAGGGATGAAACCAAAGCAAAAACAACACCTAGTTGTGGATGTCAAGAGTGATGGAAGCAAAATCCAATGCTGTAAAGAGCAATATTGCATAGGAACCTGGAATACTAGGTCCATAAATCAAGGCAAATTGGAAGTGGTCAAACAGGAGATGGTAAGAGTGAGTGTTGACATTATAAGAATCAGTGAACTTAAATGGACTGGAATGGGTGAATTTAACTCAGACGACCATTATATCTACTACTGTGGGCAGGAATCCATTAGAAGAAATAGAGTAGTCATCAGAGTCAACAGAAGAGTCCAAAATGCAGTACTTGGATGCAATCTCAAAAACGAGAGAATGATTTCTTGTCATTTCAAAGGCAAACCATTCAATATCACGGTGATCCAAGTCTGTGTAATGCTGAAGAAGCTGAAGCTGAATGGTTCTATGAAGACCTATGAGACCTTTTAGAACTAATACCCCCAAAAATGTTCCTTTCATTATAGGGGACTGGAATGCAAAAGTAGAAAGTCAAGATGCACCTGGAGTAACAGGCAACTTTGGCCTTGGAATACAGAATGAAGCAGGGAAAAGGCTAATAGAGTTTTGCCAAGAGAACGCACTGGTCATAGCAAACACCCTCTTCCAACAACACAAGAGAAGACTCTATACACAGACATCATCAGATAGTCAACATTGAAATCAGATTGATTATATTCTTTGCAGCCAAAGATGGAGAAACTCTATCAATACAGTCAGCAAAAACATGACAGGAAATTGACTGTGGCTCAGATCATGAACACCTTATTGCCAAATTCAGACTTAAATTGATGAAAGTGGGGAAAACAACTAGACCATGCAAGTAAGAACTAAATCAAATCCCTTATGATTATACAGTGAAAGTGAGAAATAGATTTAAGGGACTAGATCTGATAGAGTGCCTGCTGAACTATGGATGGAGGTTCATGATATTGTACAGGAGACAGGGATTAAGACCATCCCCAAGAAAAATAAATGCAAGAAAGCAAAACAGCTGTCTGAGGAAGACTTACAAACCTGCGAAAAGAAGAGAAATAAAAAGCAAAGGAAAGATATACCCATTTGAATGCAGCATTCCAAAGAAATGCAAGGAGAGATAAGAAAGATTTCCTCAATGATCAGTGCAAAGTAATAGAGGGAAAGACTAGAGATCTCTTCAAGAAAATTAGAGATACCAAGGGAAGATTTCATGCAAAGATGGGCTCAATAAAGGACAGAAATGGTATGGACCTAACAGAAGCAAAATATATGAAGAAGAGGTGGCAAAAATACAGAGAAGAACTGCACAAAATATATCTTCATGACCCAGATAATCACGATGGTGTGACCACCAGTCTAGAACCAGACATCATGGAATGCGAAGTAAAGTGGGGTTTAGAAAATATCACTATGAACAAAGCTAGTGAAAGTGAGGAATTCCAGTTGAGCTATTTCAAATCCTGAAAGATGATGCTGTTAAAGGAATGCACTCAATATGACAACAAATTTGGAAAAAACAGCAGTGGCCACAGGACTTCAAGGTCAGTTTTCATTCCAATCCCAAAGAGAGGCAATGCCAAAGAATGCTCACACTACCGCACAGTTACATCATCTCACACTCTAGCAAAGTAATGCTTAAAATTCTCCAAGGCAGGCTTCAACAACAGGTGAACTTCCAGATGTTCAAACTGGTTTTACGAAAGGCTAAGGTAGCAGAGATCAAATTGCCAACATCTGCTGGATCATTGAAATAGCAAGAGAATTCCAGAAAAACATCTATTTTTGCTTTATTAACTATATCAAAGCCTTTGACTGTGTGGATCACAATAAACTGTGTAAAATTCTGAAAGAGATGGGAATACCAGACCACCTGACCAGCCTCTTGAGAAACTGTATGCAGGTCAGGAAGCAACAGTTAGAACTGGACATGGAACAACAGACTAGCTCCAAATAGGGAAGGGAGTACGTCAAGGCTGTATATTGTCACCGTGCTTACTTAACTTATATGCAGAGTACATCATGATGAACCTTGGGCAGGATGAACTAATCAAGATTACTGGGAGAAATATCAATAACCTCGGATATGCAGATGACACCACCCTTATGGCAGAAAAGGAAGAGGAATTAAAAGGCTTCTTGATGAAAGTGAAAGTGGAGAGTGAAAAAGTTGGTTTAAAGCTCAACATTCAGAAAATGAAGATCATGGCATCCGGTCCCATCACTTCATGGGAAATAGATGGGGAAACAGTGGAAACAGTGTCAGATTTTATTTTTGGGGGCTCCAAAATCACTGCAGATGGTGACTGCAGCCATGAAATAAAAATAGATGCTTACTCCTTGGAAGAAAAGTTATGACCAACCTAGATAGCATATTCAAAAGCAGAGACATTACTTTGCCGACTAAGGTCCATCTCGTCAAGGCTATAGTTTTTCCAGTGGTCATGTACGGATGTGAGAGTTGGACTTTGAAGAAAGTTGAGAGCTGAAGAATTGATGCTTTGTAACTGTGGTTTTGGAGAAGACTGTTGGGAGCCAGTGTGAGGAACTCCGCCCATGGCAAAGGTCATGAGGAAAAGAAGCTTGGCATATGCAAAGGCGTGATCAAGCCTCAGGAGATCCCCTGTTCTCGAGCATCTACCCCAAAACCAGAGTACTTTACAGGGAGCTCTCCCCCATAACCATTTCTCTCAGAGAAGGAGTTAACTTGCAGCTCCAGTTAATAAAAATTCCTGGGTGTGATAAGAGTGTTTCAGCTTACAAACTCTGAAGGTTCTCTAGCCTGCCTGATCAGGTTGTCCAGCCACATGTGATTGTTTACAGCCTCCCAACTGTGAGAGGCATGGGATGCTTTAAAACTTTCTAAATACAGACTCTTTTGAGAAGTTAGAAGATTATTAGTATAGTATTAGTGGGTTGATTAGGAATTATATTGGTGAAGGGTTTTTTCATTTGTCATGCCAATAATTACTGCTAATTCCCTGCCTTAGGTGTGACAAGGGTGGCTTAGGTCAAACCTCTCTGCTGACAGACTAGCTTGTGTGACAACCTCTCAACGATAAATAGCACAGAGAGTTTGGAGTATTAGCATAGGGCTTTTCTCAATTGATTGCCCACAGGCTTTCATATCCTTAGGCACCTGAGAATATATTAATCAATGTATTTGGAATATAGAAAAGGAAATATAGTAGTTTTTGATGTTAGCAATATTAGACTTTTGAGTTAATGAATTTTCTCTTTTGTTATAGACTACTGTACTTTGTTATAAATCACTGTGTCCTTGCTATGCAAAACTGTAACCTTATCACTATCTTAAGACTAAACAGATTGTAAAGGGA
The DNA here is from genome assembly GCA_917880005.1 of Nanger dama. Taxonomy (NCBI): domain Eukaryota; kingdom Metazoa; phylum Chordata; class Mammalia; order Artiodactyla; family Bovidae; genus Nanger; species Nanger dama. The sequence goes on from CAKJTW010000011.1 coordinate 47,051,005, forward strand.
ACATTGGTGCAGGGTTTTCATTTGGACTGATGTTTGCTGCTAAGTCTTCATATTCTCTACCCTTATAATAAATATAACTAGCATATAGGAGAAATAAGTATTAACCTTTAAGACTAATCACGTTAAACCTTAGGTTAAGTAAATTTCTTTCTTGACTGTAACTCACTACACCCACACTCTATAGGAATGCAACTTTATTTGGAGGGTGGTGCCTTGGAAAAATAAGCTTTCTGGTTAACTGACCAGTATCAGAAAGGGCCATAAAATGTCAGTGGACCTCATGGTCAGAAGATGATGTAAAAACTCATAAGACCTTTGTATGATTTTATATGAAACACCTGATTGTGATAAAGATCAGTTCTGCTGACCCCGCGTGACTCTCTATTCATCCCTATGTGTAACAAAAGGTATATAAACAAACCTGAAAAATAAAGAAATCGGATGAGTTCCAGAAAGACTGATTCCCTCATGTTGTTCTTCTCTGCTCCTCAATTTTCTGGCTGAATTCCCATCTGGAGCATAGGTGCCTGCCATTCAGATGGTGCAAATTCCTTGTCTGGAATTTTATTGGTACCCCACGTAAGCCAAGTTATTCAGCCCCTTTCTCTGTCTCTTACTATTTTCTGGCTGAATTCCCGTCTGGTTCATAGGACCCACCAAGCCTACTAATTCTGCCTGGGCTTCTAAGATCAGACCGAGGGGGGTGGGGCTCAGTGCTTCCTCTCCTTTGGGAGAACAGGAAGATGCCTGTGGCCTTCGTAGGTGGTGATTGGTACCCTGTGTCAACCAAGTTATTTGGCATCTTTTTCTCTGATAAATTCCTAATCCCTCTCTATCAGTAATTAACTAAGTTTTTCCTAGGACGCCTATTCCGTCCCCACCTTCGAGTCACCCTGGATCCACCGGGGCTGGATCCCAGCAGAAGACTCATGAGAGTCCCTTGGACTGCAAGGAGATCCAACCAGTCCATTCTGAAGGAGGTCAGCCTTGGGATTTCTCTGGAAGGAATGATGCTAAAGCTGAAACTCCAGTACTTTGGTCACCTCATGCGAAGAGGTGACTCATTGGAAAAGACTCTCTGATGCTGGGAGGGATTGGGGGCAGGAAGAGAAGGGGGCAACAGAGGATGAGATGGCTGGATGGCATCACGGACTTGATGGATATGAGTCTGAGTGAACTCCGGGAGTTGGAGATGAACAGGGAGGCCTGGCATGCTGTGATTCATGGGGTCGCAAAGAGTCGGACAAGGCTGAGTGACTGAACTGAACTGAGGGAGTCCCGGTGTGTTGCAGACCATGGGGTCCCAAAGAGTTGGTTATGACTGAGTGACTAAATTGAACTGATGGTACTATTTGTTTCCACTGTATAAAATAAGTGGTATATTCCTTTAACTTACAAATCTATAATGTAAAAATATAGAGACACATCTAGTGAGATTAAATATTATTTACTTTTAGTGAAAAATACCCATTCTCTTTGGGCTTTCCAGTTTGCGCCAGTGGTAAAGAGCCTGTCTGCCAATGCAGGAGACTTAAGAGACACTGATTTGATCCCTGGGTCAGGAAGATCCCCTGGAGCAGGGCATGGCAACCCGATCTAGTATTCTTGCCTGGAGAATTCCATGGACAGAGGAGCCTGGTGGGCTACAGTCCATAGGGTCACAAGGAATCAGATACAGCTGAATTTTCTTAAACACAGGGACTTAGCTATTAGTTTCACAGATCCTCTCACCTTTGGAGAAGGAAATGGCAATCCACTCCAGCATGCTTGCCTAGAGAATCCTGTGGATAGAGGAGCCTGGTGAGCTGCTGTCCATAGGGGCGCATAGAGTAAGACACAACTGAAGAAGCTTAGCATGCATGCGTGCTTTGGAGAAGGAAATGACAACCCACTCCAGTATCCTTGCCTGGAGAATCCCAGGGATGGAGGAGCCTGGTGGGCTGCCATCTATGGGGTCGCACAGAGTTGGACACAACTGAAGCAACTGAGCAGCAGCAACCTCTCACCTTAAGGGGAGGGAAGGAGTATCAGTACTATGAGTAAGTATCTTTAGCAAGGAGTGTGGATATGAGTTTTTAGTATTTTATTTATCATATATTTTCACACATTAACTGTTTCAAAATTGTAATACATTAAAAACAAAGTAAATAACAGTTTTGATATATATCTTGCAGGATGCAAGCATCAGGAAGATAGTTTTAGAGGAAGATCCAGAAGCGAGGGGATAGAATAAAGTAATACAAGATTCTTTTGCATTGCTTTTCTTTGGAATTGGAATGAAAACTGACATTTTTCCAGTCTTGTGGCCACTGCTGAGTTTTCCAAATTTGCTGGCATATTGAACGCAGCACTTTCACAGCATCATCTTTCAGGATTTGAAACAGCTCCACTGGAATTCCATCACCTCCACTAGCTTTGTTCATAGTGATGCTTTCTAAGGCCCAGTTGACTTCACATCCCAAGATGTCTGGCTCTAAATTAGTGATCACATCATCATGACTATCTGAGTTGTGAAGATCTTTTTGTACAGTTCTTCTGTGTATTCTTGTCACCTCTTTTTATCTTCTGCTTCTGTTAGGTCCATGCCATTCAGTGGCCACAGGAGTGGAAAAGGTAAGTTTTCATTCCAATCCCAAAGAAAGGCAATGCCAAAGAATGCTCAAACTACCGCACAATTGTACTCATCTCACATGCTAGTAAAGTAATGCTCAAAGTTCTCCAAGCCAGGCTTCAGCGATACGTGAACCGTGAACTCCCTGATGTTCAAGCTGATTTTAGAAAAGGCAGAGAAACCAGGGATCAAATTGCCAACATCTGCTGGATCATGGAAAAAGGAAGAAAGTTCCAGAAAAACATCTATTTCTGCTTTATTGACTACGCCAAAGCCTTTGACTGTGTGGATCACAATAAACTGTGCAAAATTCTGAGAGGTGGGAATACCAGATCACCTAACCTGCCTCTTGAAAAATCTGTATGCAGGTCAGGAAGCACCAGTTAGAAATGGACATGGAACAACAGACTGGCTCAAAATAGGTAAAGGAGTATGTCAAGGCTGTATGTTGTCACCCTGCTTATTTAACTTATATGCAGAGTACATCATGATAAACGCTGGGCTGAAAGAAACACAAGCTGGAATCAAGATTACTGGGAGAAATATCAATAACCTCGGATATGCAGATGACACCACCCTTATGGCAGAAAGTGAAGAGTAGCTAAAAAGCCTCTTGATGAAAGTGAAAGAGAAGAGTGAAAAAGTTGGCTTAAAGCTCAACATTCAGAAAACAAAGATCATGGCATCTGGTCCCATCACTTCATGGGAAATAGATGGGGAAACAGTGGAAACAGTGTCAGACTTCATTTTTGGGGCTCCAAAATCATTGGAGATGATGACTGCAGCCATGAAATTAGAAGACGCTTACTCCTTGGAAGAAAAGTTATGACCAACCTAGATAGTATATTCAAAGCAGAGACATTACTTTGCCTACTAAGGTCCTTCTCGTCAAGGCTATGGTTTTTCCAGTGGTCATGTATGGATGTGAGAGTTGGACTGTGAAGAAGGCTGAGTGCCAAATAATTGATGCTTTTGAACTGTGGTGTTGGAGAAGACTCTTGAGAGTCCCTTGGACTGCAAGGAAATCCAACCAGTCCATTCTGAAGGAGATCAGCCCTGGGATTTCTTTGGAAGGAATGATGCTAAAGCTGAAACTCCAGTACTTTGGCCATCTCATGCAAAGAGGTGACTCATTGGAAAAGACTCTCTGATGCTAGGAGGGATTGGGGGCAGGGGGAGAAGGGGACGATAGAGGATGAGATGCTGGATGGCATCACTGACTCGATGGATGTGAGTTTGAGTGAACTCCGGGAGTTGGTTATGGCAGGGGACTGGTGTGCTGCAATTCATGGGGTCGCAAAGAGTTGGACACGATTGAGCAACTGAACTGAACTGAATATGAGATTAATATCTATTTTTTTTAAACTTTATTTGATAAGAGCCACTGTACCAGGATTCTACAATCAACACTCCAGAATTTCGTTTTCCCTTTGGGTCTATTGAGGCACATCCAAGGCAATGATAGCATCGGTCTTCTATTTTAACATTTGTATTCAATATCTACAGACAGATTTAGTCTTCAGAAATGGATAGCCACTGGCCTTGAAACAATACATTTAACTAAATAGATTCTGGCAGTGGTGGTTCCAGATAGCACAGGTGAGTCACCGTGTTGTGCAAAGATTGTCCTTTGTTATTTTACATCATTTGAATAAATTAGCAGCCTGTTAAAAAAAAAACAAAACAGTCCATAAATTGGAACTGTTATACTTCTTGGATTTTTATTACTAGAATTTAAAGGAGTGAATGTTCATCTCTTTCATTGTCATGGGATTTACCACTCCAGATATTTTTTTGTCCCTTAACCTAGGAGCAGTGAGTCATTATCGTACATCTGGGTTCTTTTACCTTTTCTTCTTCATTGGGCAGGAAGCTTTTCAAAGAAAAGTTACAACCAAGCAAACATTAGCTTGTATTGGCCTAATGACAACTAAACACTGTTGTGCTAGTCTTTTCTGCAGTTAAACACATATGTACCACATATGTACCAACACATGTGTAGTCCACATATGTACCAACAATGTTGGTCATTCATAATCTTGGTTTCCTGAATTTCATTCTACATAAACATTAAATATTGTCTTTAAGTGTCAAGATTTATATCCCTTGGTTTCTTTACCACTCAAGGAATTATATATTATCTCTATTGATGATTGTTCCCTCTATGGCTTGACTTGTTGAAAGCTAGGTTCATTGATGGCCTTTTGAATGTCTTTTCCTATATAGAGTTGATACATCAACACAATCTCTTACTTAAAGGCTAATTGTCAGAAGAAATTTGATAGGAGTATCTCCTAACTTTGTCTTCACAATCAGTATCATAAACTTCACAACTTAGAAAGTCCTAGCATACAAGTTAATAAAATTCTGCCCTGCTTACCTCTCTTGGGCTTACATGCATATATATTACTGCTCTCTGTTTAGATTTTTGGTGAAGAGACCATGAGATAGGCCTCAAACCATCTGCCTTTTGAGCCATAGATGCTTTATTTGCTTGATAATGACACAATTCTTTTGCATAATTATCACTGGTAATGAAGCTGCACATTTCCCATTTCCTAATTACTGGTTTCATACTTAGGGCAAAATTCAAAGTGTTTGTGTTCAAATTTCCAGTATCCCTGAAAGTCCTACATTTGGATTTCATTACCATTAACTCTGGCTATATATTTGGCAATAATTTAATAAAGAGTATATGTGTGCATATGTGTGTTTATGTGTGTCTATGTATATAAATTTTAAATGTCAGTGACATAAAGGATATTATTTATATAATTAATCCACACTAAAATGTAAACATTAGTATAAGCTAGCTAATGAGGACTGCATATGTTTTTTTAATGCCCTTTTTCACATTTCTACAATGTTTATTCAATTATACATAGAGCATAAATACTCACATTAAATCTTTTTGGTTCAGAGTCTGTAAGATATAAACTTTCATGAGGTCCCCTGGGCCTCAATTTGCATTCCCAAATGGAATCTATCCATTTGAAAGCACAAATATTTTTAAACAATTTTCATGCTTAAATAGGCATGAAATTGAGGGGGCTTTCAGCTTCAGTAAATCATATATATTTTCCCATTCTCCTTAATTCCTTTTCCTTGTGAAGATGTGGCATATGTTCCTAAATTGTTTCAGAGTGTACATTTTTGGTAAGATGGCACAACTTGGAAGAATTTTACATTAATTTATTTTAAATTACCTCTAAAAGTAGTGAATAATTATTCAAAATACAATAAATTAAAAATATCCTATCAAAAATTCGTACTTAAAACAAAAAGAATAAATTTCTAGCTACACTTTGAGATCAAATATGATATTTCTGATGGTCAACAGAGGATATTATTTTTAATAGACACAATTTTTTTTCCTATTTAGAATAGCCTATTGTGCTTTATTAACATTAAAATATACTATAAAATGCGTGAACTGTGAAATTCCAGATGTTCAATCTGGTTTTAGAAAATGCAGAGAAGCCAGAGATCAATATGCCAACATCTGCTGGATCATGGAAAAAGCAAGAGAGTTCCAGAAAAACATCTATTTCTGCTTTATTGACTACACCAAAGCCTTTGACTATGTGGATCACAATAAACTGTGCAAAATTCTGAAAGAGATGAGAATACCAGACCACCTGACCTGCTTCTTGAGAAACCTATATGCAAGTGAGAAAGAAACAGTTAGAAATGGACATGAAACAACAGACTGGTTCCAAATAGGAAAAGGAGTACATCAAGGCTGTATATTGTCACCCTGCTTACTTAACTTAAATGCAGAGTACATCATGAGAAACACTGGGCTGGAAGAAACACAAGCTGGAATCAAGATTGCCGGGAGAAATATCAATAACCTCAGATATGCAGATGACACCACCCTTATGGCAAAAAGTGAAGAGGAGCTAAAAGCCTCTTGATGAAAGTGAAAGTGGAGAGGGGAAAAGTTGGCTTAAAGCTCAACATTCAGAGAATGAAGACCATGGCATCTGGTCCCATCACTTCATGGGAAATAGATGGGGAAACAGTGGAAACAGTGTCAGACTTTATTTTTGGGGGCTCCAAAATCACTAAAGATGGTGACTGCAGCCATGAAATTAAAAGACACTTATTTCTTGGGAGGAAAGTTATGACCAACCTAGATAGCATATTCAAAAGCAGAGACATTACTTTGCTGACTAAGGTCCACCTAGTCAAGGCTATGGTTTTTCCTGTGGTCATGTATGGATGTGAGAGTTGGATGTGAAGAAAGCTGAGCACTGAAGAATTGATGCTTTTGAACTATGGTGTTGCAAAAGACTTGTGAATCCCTTGGACTGCAAGGAGATCCAACAAGTCCATTCTAAAGGAGATCAGTCCTGGGTATTCTTTGGAAGGAGTGATGCTAAATCTAAAACTCCATTACTTTGGCCACCTCACGCGGAGAGCTGACTCATTGGAAAAGACTCTAATGCTGGGAGTTATTGAAGGGAGGAGGTAAAGGGGATGACAAAGGATGAGATGGCTGGATGGCATCACGGACTCGATGGACGTGAGTCTGAGTGAACTTTGGGAGTTGGTGATGGACAGGGAGCCCTGGCTTGCTGCAATTCATGGAGTTAGAAAGAGTCGGACACGACTGAGCAACTGAACTGAACTGATAAACTGATAAAATGCCCATAAAATAGTAAGAACTTCACCAGCCAGTTCCTTATTGCTTTTTATGTATTGCTTAGTTTTATTCACACAAATCTACCAAGGCAAAATTGTCATTATTTTATTATATGGATGAAGAAGCAAGCAAGGTGGTTAGTCATACAAGTAGATCAACTCTAGAGCAGTTGTGCTTAATTCTCACACTATATTACCTTCTCTCTCCATATGTATTTTCTTCAAAATACACCAATCATGGCATAATATTTAATGTTTGCTTATTCTTTTTCCAAACTAATTAATATGCCTACACATATATCTGTCATAATTTGCAAGTAAGATTGCTCAGGTATATAGCATGTGCATTGATTTTCACCTTTAGCACATGTTGTAAATACAAATGGTACAGACTCCAATAATTACAGAGGTTTAGTGCTACAAAGATCTTAAGTTAACCACAGGGAAGTTTAACAACCTAACAGAAATTCAGTGAGCAATAATGCAGGACAGATAATCTACATCTCGTTCTCTTTTTTCCTTGGCCAATTCAGGAATTTGACAAAGAGACACTCTCAAGCATTGATTAGTGAGAAGAGGATGCTATTAGGAAACACTTGACGACACTATTGTGACTTTTCTGGCATCATATATTTTTAAAGGTTTTGGCAACCTTTCCTCTGAGTATAAAATTTAATTGAGGTGGATATCAACTCCATGGTGTTATCTTGTTTTTAATATTAATAATAAAATATTCCAAGTTTATGGAAACCATTGAAATCTATCTTGATGGTAAGGGAGCACAAGTTTTAGGTATGTGCTTTAGGACCAGTAAAACATTTTTAAAATGGTATGCTGTGACATGATAAGTCATTTCAATCTTGTCGGACTCTGTGTGACACGATGGACTACAACCCACCAGGCTGCTCTCTCCATGAGATTCTCCAGGCAAGAATACTGGAGTGGGTTTCCATGACCTCCTCCAGGGGGGATCTTCCTGGCCTAGAGGTTGAACCAGCATCTCTTAACTCTGCACTAGTGGCAGTTTCTTTACCACTAGTGCAACCTGGGAAGCCCCTTTAAAATGGGGACACCCTCCTCCCCCAAAAAAAAAGTTTTATAGAATGCATGACTTCTCTGTTAAGATTAATTCTGATATATATTATCCAAGTTGACAGTATTTAAAATGCAGCATGTTAGTTTTATAAAGAAACTTTATACCAGATGACTAAAAATTGTATCTATCATTAACCAGTGATATTTAAGCAATATTTCAATATTTATGTAAAATTATGTTTTAACTTACTATGAAATTACACATCTGTTTAAATAGAATCCTTCTTGTTAAATAGCAGACAATAATTATCCTGGTTTTCCATGTGTCTGTTTTAATATTTTATACACATCAGACAGTGTATGCTGGTCACTGGGGCAAAACTTAATATCTTAACATTTATGAACCACATGAATATACTTCAGTTTTAATAAAATAACATGCACCCGTGAGCAGTGATTATTATGAGTAATATACAAAGGTGAACTTTTATAAAACTAGTTAGTAAGTCTCTTCATTATACAACAGATCCTATTTTTTTGAATTGTTTGAGAACCTTTGAAATTTGCTTTTCTTTATTCCCCTTCTTGCTAAAGAAATCTGTAGGGTAGAGCTTTGGGAGACTATCAGTGCTATTCTATGAGCAAATACAAGTAATATTAATATATGAGAAAAGTTGACTTCAACACAGAATAATTCAGTTTTGATAAGAATAAAGTCATATTAGAACAAATCTTAATGTTCAAGTTACTCAAATTCAATAATATACTTTAGGGAATGTCTTTTGCATTAGAACCAGCTTTTCTGGAATAAAACAAAAGCTTTTTAACATGCTAATTTTGTGAAAATAAGACAAGTCATTTATTGCAGGTATCTTCATCAGCAATGAACGCACACAACTCTTTGCAACCCCTGGAAAAATCAGGATTAGTAAACACATTCTTTATACTCTCTTTAAACAAAACTTATTTCCTACCATAAATTTTTCAGATATCTCTGAAATTATTCTTTAAGATAAGCTTTTCTAATGTCATTGATATTGAGAAATTCATAGATTAACATGAAAACTCATAGGTCACTTATGATGGACTCACATCTAATATTTGCAGGGCCGATAAGGACTTTATATAGTATGTCAATACTGAAAAATATACATTATTCTAGAAAATTAATAAATAAAACATGTCTTATACCTCGACAAACATAACCTCATTATGACAAAATTTAAAATATAATGATACAGTAACAAACATCCAGTTTATTAAATGTGACTATATTTAATTATTCTGATTCATGTATGGGCTGGTGATAACTGTGTCAAAGCAAATCTTGCACTGGAAAAAGTGAAACAGACAAGGAAAACTTCATTCAAAGCTATTGTAATGAGGGAGAGAGAACAGATCAGAGACTGTACTCAACTCCAGGAAAACAAAAGGTGAAGGGTATTAAGGAGCTGGTGTGTGTGTGTTGTAGTGGTGATGGTAGGATGGTGATCATAGGCTATCTATGTCTGTTAATTATCCTTACCCAAAGGAAAAGTAAACTTGCACATACTTTATGACAAGAGATAGATTTCTAATTTGATTCCAAAAGAAGCTGAGCTCCTATCTTCCCAATGAGACTGGTAGATAAAGACTCCATTTTCCCTGATGATTACATTTTAAAGAGATGGCTAGCAGGTCTTTGTCTCTCAAAAGAACAGAGACAGAATTCACAGTTGCATGTTTTCCAAAGGGAGGTGAAGACATCTCTGTGGTTAAGCCATTTGGATTCTGTAGGCCCTATGATGAGAGGGGAGTTAGGAAGAAAGCTGCCTAAACCACAATCAATAATAATCACTAAGATAAAAATAGAATGTTCTTAAGCTTTTAAAAATATTCTCAGGTTTTTTTCTGAAATGATACATGAAAAGGCAAGATAGAACCTATAATTGTATATATTTTGATATTTTAAAATCAAAATAATTAAAATTGAATTTTTAAAAGTATATTTATAAATCTTATTAAATATTTTATTAGAAATAAAATTATTTACAACTGTAATGTTCAGTGTCTATTAAATGACTATTGATCGATCATCTATATATCCAGTTTTCAGGATGGCACAAATTTTAAAATGTGATAAAATGCTTCTCAGCCACTTACACAAATGATACTGAGTTCCTGCAGACCGGTAACATGGAACACAAAAAGAAGCAGGAAAATGCACGTTAAACTCAACTGAGAAGTGACACATTTTTTGTTTTGTCTTGTTTTGGAAGAATCTATTTCATTCTTGCTGAAAAAAATTATAGTAGATTCATTTTTTTTCTTACTTAAGTGCTTGTGTGTTTTAAACCCATCACACTTACAAGCAGTGTCCACTTTGGCCTAGTAGCAGCCAGCCCACAAACTTTTCAGCATTAGGTCCATAATCTTTCACTTTGAGGATCTAGATCTTCATTTCTCTGGGGTGGAGTGATGGTGTAATGAGAGGGATCTAACAGTTTTAGTATATGATGTCCTAGGACTGAGGACTGAATTCAGGTATCATCCATGTGTATAACATACTGATGTCTCTCAGGCATAAGGTCCGAGACAGACCTATGTAGAGATCCAAGATGAAAACTTTTGGGGTACAGTATCATTATTACAGTATATCTAAAATTTCATTAGGATTTTAAGCCATTTACCTGAACCTTGTTCAATTACTTGTCTTATTTTAATAGTAGGAATATATTCAACACCTGCTTTTGTCCCTTTGAAATACATAAGATGGTTGGGATACTATCTTAAACTAACTGAATGTTGCTAATTAAAGGTATCAATCCATTTATATTTGGCTTATACCTTACCTGGAGCAATACAGCACTTTTTGAACTATACAATTAAGATAAATTTCATGTTCTGATGACAAATCCATTTTAATAATTCACATCCATCAGTCAACTATGACTTTGTAAGTTTTGTGTCCTTGATCAGAATACTAATAGTTCTTAAAACAATGTTGTCATTTGTCACTCACTAAAAATACTAGTGATGGGCTCACATAAGAGAAGTGATACATCCCAGAAAGGAAAACTCAACTTTTTATTGTAATTTGAAAAGTAATGTTTATATCACCACAAAGCACATACTTACTGTGTATAGAATATTTTAATAGAATAACTTTAATAAATGGTGTAAATATCTCCTATCAAACTAAAATGAGATGTTTGGCCTTAATAGAAAACAATAATTTTAATTTTTAAAATGTATGGTATAAATTAATTGTGAATCTGAGTTTGGCATTTGAATATTCTAAGCATGCAGCTTCTAAAAGGACATTCAAGAAGATGGAAGTAGGGGCTAACTAACCTGATAAGAATCATCTGAGAAAATTGCAGCTAATTTGAAAACATTCAAATTTTATAAGAAGTTGAAACAGTTATTGAGAAAATATGATATTATCTTACAAAAAAATATATTTTGAAGCTCAAAAGAGATACTGGCAATTATTGCTGCAATTATGATTGTAGTGATTATAGAGAAGATGATTTGGTTTAAAAACTAAGCAAAACTTAAAAACTAAACATTATTTATATATTTAATCATTGCATGTTTATATTTTTTATTACTAGAGGTTTGTTTATTGACTATCTAACTTTCCTAGTCTCCAATAATGCTAAAGAAGCTGAAGTAGAACAGTTCTATGAAGACCTACGATACCTTCTAGAATTAACACCCATAAGACATGTTCTTTTCATTATAGGGGGCTGGAATGCAAAAGCGGGAAGTCAAGAAACACCTGGAGTAACAGGCAACTTTGGCCTTGGAGTACAGAATGAAGCAGGGCAAAGGCTAATAAAGTTTTGCCAAGAGAATTCACTGGTCATAGCAAACACCCTCTTCCAACAACACAAGAGAAGATTCTACACACAGACATCACCAGATGGTCAGTACTGAAATCAGGCTGATTATCTTCTTTGCAGTCAAAGATGGAGAGTTCTACACAGTCAGCAAAAACAGAACTGGGAGCTGACTGTGGCACAGATCATGAACTCCTTATTGTAAAATTCAGACTTAAATAGAAGAAATGAGGAAAAAGCACTAGGCCATTCAGGTATGACCTAAATCAAATCCCTTATTATTATACAGTGGAAGTGAGAAATAGATTCAAGGGATTAGATCTGATAGACAGAGTGCCTGGAGAACTGTGGACAAAGGTTCGTGACATTACATAGGAGGCAGGGATCAAGACCATCCCCAAGCAAAAAAAAATGTAAAAAGGCAAAATGGTTCTATGATGAGGCCTTACAAATAGCTGTGAATAGAAGAGAAGTGAAAGACAAAGGAGAAACGGGAATATATATCTGTTTGAATGCAAATTTCCAAAAATACCAAGGAGATGTAAGAAAGCATTCCTCAGTGATCAATGCAAAGAAACAGAGGAAAAGAATAGAATGAAAAATCTAGAGATCTCTTCAAGAAAATTAGAAATACCTAGGAGAAGGCAATGGCAACCCACTCCAGTACTCTTGCCTGGCAAATCCCATGGACGGAGGAGCCTGGTAGGCTGCAGTCCATGGGGTCGCTAAGGGTCAGACACAACTGATCGACTTCACTTTCACTTTTCACTCTCATGCATTGGAGAAGGCAATGGCAATCGGTTGCAGAGTCGGACATGACTGAAGCAACTTAGCAGCAGCAGCAGCAGGGAACATTTCATGCAAAGATGGGCATAATAAAGGACAGAAATGGTATGGACCTAACAGAAGCAGAATATATTAAGAAGAAGTGGCAAGAATACACAGAAAATCTATACAAAAAATATTTTCACAACTCAGATAATCACGATGGCATGATCACCAATCTAGAGCTAGACATCCTGGAATGTGAAGTAAAGTGGGCTTTAGGAAGCATCACTATGAACAAAGCTAACAGAGGTGATGGAATTCCAGTTGAGCTATATCAAATCCTAAAAGATGATGCTGTGAAAGGACTGCATTCAATATGCCTGCAGATTTGGAAAACTCAACAGTGGCCACAGGACTGGAAAAGGTCAGTTTTCATTCCAATCCCAAAGAAAGGCAATACCAAAGAATATTCAGGCTACTGCACAATTGCAGTCATCTCGTATACTAGCAAAGTAATGCTCAAAACTCTCCAAGCCAGGCTTCAACAGTATGCGAACTGTGAACTTCCAGATGTTCAAGCTGGATTTAGAAAAGACAGAAGAACTAGAGATTAAATTGCCAATACCGTTGTATCACTGAAAAAGCAAGAGAGTTCCAGAAAACCATCTACTTCTACTTTATTGAATATGCCAAAATCTTTGACTTGTGGACCACAACAAACTCTGGAAAATTCTTCAAGAGATGGGAATTCCAGACCACCTGACCTGCCTCTTGAGAAATCTGTATGCAGGTCAGGAAGCAACAGTTAGAACTGGACACGGAACAACACGCTGGTTCCAAATAGGAAAAGGAGTATGTCAAGGCTATATATTGTCACCTTGCTAATTTAACTTAAATGCAGAGTACATCATGAGAAATGCTGGGCTGAATGAAGCTCACACTGGAATCATTGTTGCCAGAAGAAATATCAAAACCTCAGTATGCAGATGACACCATCCTTGTGACAGAAAGCGAAGAAGAACTAAAGAGCCTCTTGATGAAAGTGAAAGTGGAGAGTGAAAACGTTGGTTTAAACTCAGCATTCAGAAAACTAAGATCATGGCATCTTGTCCCATCGCTGCATGAAAAATAGTTGGAGAAACAGTGTAAACAGTGGCTGTCTTTATTTCGGGGGCTCCAAAATCACTGCAGATCATGACCGCAGTCATTAAATTAGCAGACACATACTCCTTGGCAGGAAATTTATGACCAACCTAGACAGCATATTAAAAAGCAGAGACATTACTTTGCCAACAAAGGTCTGTCTAGTCAAGGCTATGGTTTTTCCAGTAGTTATGTATGGATGTGAGAGTTGGACTATAAAGAAAGCTGAGCACTGAATAACTGATGCTTTTGAACTGTGGTGTTGGAGAAGACTCCTGAGATTCCCTTGGACTGCAAGGAGATCCAACCAGTCCATCCTAAAGGAGATCAGTCCTAAATATTCATTGGAAGGACTGATACTGAAGCTGAAACTCCAATAATTTGGCCACCTGATGCGAAGAACCGACTCACTGGAAAAAACCCTGATGCTGGGAAAGATTGAAAGCAGAAGGAGAAGGGGAAGATAAATCATGAGATGGTTGAATGGCACCAACAACTCAATGGACAAGAGTTTGAGTAAACTGGTTTTGGTGATGGAGAGGGAGGCCTTGCGTGCTGCACTCCATGGGGTTGCAAAAAGTCATGGGATTGCAAAGGTCAGAAATGACTTATCTATTGATCTGAATTGAATTGAACCTTTCCAGTTTACTTTATGGAGAAGGCAATGGCAGCCCACTCCTGTACTCTTGCCTGGAAAATCCCATGGTCGGAGGAGCCTGGTAGGCTGCAGTCCATGGGGTCGTGAAGAGTCAACCATGACTGAGCAACTTTACTTTCACTTTTCACTCCCATGCATTGGAGAAAGCAATGGCAACCCACTCCAGTACTCTTGCCTGGAGAATCCCAGTGACGGGGGAGCCTGGCAGGTTGCCATCTATGGGGTCACACAGAGTCAGACACGACTGAAGCTAGTTAGCAGTAGCAGTAGCAGCAGCAGTTTACTTTATTGGGTGAGCTGAAAGATCTGCCAGGTTGAATAAGGTTTAGTGATACTGTGCAAGAATATGGTACTTTGGTTACCAGAAGCATAAATCATTTATAAAGTGTGTTGGTATTGCTTACTGTTAAAGACTTTTAAAATGCTTTTTTCCTTTACACTTACACTAACTTTGGATGTAGTTCAATAAAATGGGAGTAAAGTGGGAAGCCCTGAGGCAAGCTGAGTAGGACAGTCCTCAGGATTGAAATGATGCATTGTTTCTGGGTTATATTTTTAGGCAAGAATGATCATGGTTTGAATCTAAGTAACTGTAATTGTTATTATAGTCTCAATCCTAGAGTTGTCTTCATTTTATGACAGTTATCAATGTTTTCCACTTTTTGTTTTGTTTTGTTTTATTTGTTTTAATTGTTGAGATTGATATGTCTAAAATATATAATTTATCTTTGATTAAAAATGTAAGTGCTATGATTAATATAATGCAATATCATATATTAAATTTTATTTTAATTAGTATTTCCTTTTCAAACTTTATCATCAGCTCCTAAATTAAGTTTAATTTTAAGGTTTACCTTTCAAGCAAGAATTAATTAGGTGGTTACTTTGTGAAGCTCAACACCCTGAGCTGTCAACATGAGTAACATATCTTCCTGCTCTAAAAGAGTGCATGGATTCAGGAAGAAAGCACTCATTTTATAGAGCACATGAGATCTACCATTTATTTTGCTCTGAATTAATAAAAGTATGAAATAGCCCCCAAATCTTAATATTAAAATTGGATATGTACATTAGATGAGTCAGAAAAGTTAAATGCTGACAGTCTGAGATAAGAATAAAGAAGAATTTTTTGGTTGACTACAGTGAATTGTGATATGTTATTTATTTTTTAGAATAACTATCTACTACTACATTAAAATTTATTATATGACCATGATATATAATTATATACATTGAATTATATTTTATTTATGTTGATTTATTATACATAGAATGCAATCATTAGAATGTTATTATATTATACCACATTGTAGATTCTTGCATATAAAAAAGAATATAAAGGGAATACCACAGCTTTTAACTTTCTTTTTTGAGAGAAAGGATTTCTTTGTCTCTGTGGGTCTTTTCATTTTAGGGGTCCTTCAATGACTCTCAGACACTTAAGCTTTAGGCCTGGAATCTGAGTAGTTACAGAGAAGAGGCTAGAGGAATTGAAGAATTATATGTATTCAGAAGAAGGAATGAAGTTTAAATATGAATTGCTATATGCACATTTAGAGGACCATACTATTCTTCTAAGATTGTATCTGAAGTGAATTATATGGATTTCAGTCTCTGAATGTCACCATTCCTACTCAAAACATCTGTCCTCAGATGGAATTATCTTGTTTTTTAATTCATAACAAAATCCATTTATTTTATGTGTTTAGTGAAAATCAAGATCCTTAGCTCCATCATACTGAAATAGCGAAATCATATCCATGGATGTGATTAAGAGACTCTAGAACAACTGACTATGCTTTACCACCAAAAGTAATAAGATGCAAACATTTCCCCTGCTATAGATTAAACTGCTGGTTACTTGCTCTGTTATGCCCACCTGCAGTCAGGATGCTGGCTGTGACCTGGGCCCCATCAATTATTGCATGATTGTAGCTAGACATTCGTAAAGCAGTGAATATGAGGAAGCTGTCTTTGTGAGCACTGTAACAGGGAAAGCAGCATTATCCACGTTAAAGAGGCAGTGCTGGCAGTGTTTTCAGCATCCCCAGCATGCCAAATCGATGACGTCCATGGTACGCTTTGCAGTGTCTGTTCTCAACTGTTGATAGACTCATTAGGTGAAAACATTTGTGATATTATTCCTGGCTGTGTAGTCTTCACACTTGATCTAGACACGTATGGAAGTTTCTGAAATCTACTGAATTTCTTTTATTAAATTCTGTTTAAAATAGCAAAAGCAGATATCTGTTGCTTGCAGTTAAGAATCCTGACTGGTATAGGAAACAAATCAATTAAATACTTAAAATACTATGTGTTCTAGAGATAAAAATCTCTCTATCCTTCAAAGCACTTTTTTATCCTTAATTATTAATAGATAAGTAAAAGTGTTATATACTTATTATACATGATTCTCTACATTAGAGCTTGAAATTTTTGGAGCATCTTGAGTCTCATGCTCACTGTAATTATTTTGTTGTTGTTGCTTTTAATTATATTCTAAAGGGATTATTCAAAGCCATAAAGTGTCACTCATGTGACTCCCTCAATGAATAGAATTTTTTCGAGTCAGAGTTTTTATGAGAACAAATACGTAATCAGTAAATATGTAAATACATAAATATGTAAAATTATTCCCATATCTGCTTGCTTCATAATCACCATATATGGGTTTGTCATTACCACACATATATGTATATGTCACAGATGTGTATATAGAGTTTTCATAAGCATAATAAAGGTGAGACATTTAGATATTTTTCAGTGAAGTATTTTGAAGGACAAATCATCCAGGTAAAGTTCTGCTCTTACACAGTTCCCTTTCTTTCTATCCCTGAGGTCATGGGTGCCTTATTTTTCATGTGTGCTAAGTCATGTCCGACTCTTTTCAAGCCTATGGACTATAGCTTGCCAGGCTCCTCTGTCCATGGAATTTTCCAGCCAAGAATACTGGAGTAGGTTGCCATTTCCTTCTCCAGGAGATCTTCTCGACCCAGGAATTGAACCCTCATCTCTTGAGTCTCCTGCATCCGTGGGCAGATTCTTTATCTGCTGAGATATCTAGGAGCCCCTACTCTTAGTGTGAAGATTTTGCCCCACAATTTGAGTTGAAACACCAAATACTTTTTTTCATTTATCTCCAGTCTTAATTCCTGTTCTCAACAATTAGATTTTTCAATCTTTGTCCCTGGTTTCATCTCTGTCTCTCTTGCTCCTTCTTCATCGAAGGCTGATGGGAAGATCTACCTGTGCAAAACTGTGGTTTCTCCCCAGGATGCTGCCTCTCCTTGCTCTTCACATCTACAGGAAATGCAACCTGTGAGTAGAACCCAGCTCTGCTTGACATTGGTGCAGACTCTCTGCGTGATGAACCCAGCCTGAACCTCACTCCACAGGCTCCAGCCTGTCTGGGAAAGGAGGTTATCTGACAAGAATAACTTAATAGCCAGAGGCAGGCTGCACACCAAGTGCATAGTTGCCAGAACAGCAGAAAAGCTAAGTTTACCGTAAGAGATGAGCAGCTTTTTAAAAGTGTCTAGCTGCAGGGAATTAAAGCTTCCAGATGGCAGAATTGCTCTGATCTGCAGCAAGACGCCCACCCTGCAATTCTCCGAGACATAGTCCCAATCTTAGCAATTCTAGGCTTAAACTCAAGAGAAACCTTCTCCTCTCTCCCACCCTTTCTTCTTCCTCCTCCAATATATGTAGCACATTCTTAATTTTTCTGCTCAAATTATAGGTACAGACTAAAAGTGATTTTAATATAGTGTATCTAGTTTAGTTTGGAAAATAAAGAAATAGATTCAGAAGACATAGAATGATTTATTCTCTCACCCACACTTGTGCCAAATAGTGCAAATAATTATACCTGCCTGGGCTTCAGGACATTTCTTCTGAAAAATTCATTGTCTGCTATGTTCTGTGAGAGCCAGAGTTATGGTGTTTTGATTGTAAAAATGGCTATTGTAAAAGGCTTTAAAATCCTAATCCAAAATATAATAATGTCCCACCATCTCCCCATGTGGAGATCAGACTCTGGCAACCTGAAGCACAAGCACAGCTCCAAACTCAACAGTAGATCATGAAGATTCTCATGAGTAAATATAGAATTCACATGTGTTTTACTTTCACACTGCAATATCAGCAGAGTTAGAAAGTTGTTCACAAAGGAGGACAAAGTGAAATGATTTTATTACTAAACCACACCAGATAAAAATTAAAGGGAGTCCAGCAGTAAGTACATCATCTTTAAAAATTCCAGCAGTCCATTGGTTCAGCACTGTTTATTGGGTTGACTATCCTCTTCCCACTGATTTTAAAATCACCTTTGTCATCTTATCAAGTTTCTATTCTTGTGGGTGTCCATTTCTCTGTTTCTTATTCTGAACCATTGGTTTAAATCTCTATGCTGATTCTATAATAGCATCGTTTTAATTGCTAAATTTTAAGACATACTATGAGCATGCATGCATAGTATGTCTTGAAATTAACAGGGAATGTTTCATATTTTATTTTCAGAATTATTTTGCCTGTTCTTGGCCATTTATTTTTAAGTGAAATTTAGGAGGGGTTTCTTAAATTCCATTAAAAGAAAATACATTTGTGATTTTTGTAAGTGTATGTGTGTGTGTGTGTGTGTGTGTGTGTGTGTATTAGCTCAGCCACTCAGTTGTGTCTGACTTTTTGCAACCCCATGGACTGCAGCCCACCAGGCTCCTCTGTCCATGGAATTCTCCAGGCAAGAATATTGGAGTGGGTTGCCATTTCCTCTTCCAGGGGATCTTCCTGACCCCAGGGATTGAACATGAGTCTCTTCCATCTCCTGAATTGGCAAAGCAGATTCTTTATCACTGAGTCACCTGAGAAGCCCTGATTTTTACAAGCATTGCCTCAAATTTTTATAGATCTTGCAAGAAAAACAACATTTTTATTTTTTTCATACAGTATGTGCTTTTAAAAATTATTTATATCTTTTCTTTAAAAATCCTAAACATATTAGATTTCTTAGAACTTACATTTTTAAATTCTATTCTTATAATATCCTTTCATCTTCTCATGCATACAGACATTGTCAATATTTTTGTGTTGTTCTTTTGTCTAGTTCACTTACTCATGCTAACTTATTTTAAGTATTTTGCTGTATTTTATATGCACTCTTACAAGTAAATATTCACATTATATAAGCATTGGAATTTTTCTCCTTTTCAATCTATAGGCCTTTAACTTTTATTTTTGATTGTTTTATTTCTCCACTCAGGACAATACACAATAGAAACAGTGAAATAGGGTATCCATTTCTGAAATAAATTTTAGGTTTTTTTTTTTTTTTTTGGTTGCCTTGTGTAGCATGTGAGATCTTAGCTTTTGGACCAGGGATTAAACCCAAGGCTCCAGCAGTGGAAGTATGAGGTAGAACCTTAACCATTGGACCACCAGGTAATTCCCCAGGGAACTTCTTACTCCTAAAACTAAGGGTAATTATTCTATAGTATACTTATTACTAACATTATTTGGTGAATAAATAAATGGAATGACCTTAATTGTGTTAATAGAGATATTTTCCATTCACAGATCACTAATAATCTGGTTTTTTAATATTGCAAATGAGTACTGAATTATAGTAAGTGCTTTCTGCATCTATTGTGATAATCTTTTCTTTTAAACTAATTAACTTGGTGGACTACATGTCAGATTTTTAAATTGAGGAATCCTTCTTTGCTATGATATAATCTTTGTTTCTACTTTTCTGACTCGATTTACTGAACTATTGAGTAAAGTGTCTATATCTGGTCAGTAAATGGAATATTGTCTAAGTATCTATGTAATGTAAGAACAATTAATAAATAGAAATATCATTTAAATAGAATTTAGATCAGATATGAAGAGCTCATGCCTTGTGATAATATAGCATGATAATGATAATATCTATCTTCCTAATAGATAATAGGAAGAGGAAAGACCCTCTTCTTTCCTGGCAAGGACGGTCAATGAAAAGCCACAGTTCTTTACTTATTGTGTCCTTGCCAACCTCCTTTTCATTCATATAAAGGCATTCTTTTTATTTTGCGTGAGGGGACTGCACTTTGCTTACCATGGTTGCAGTCTCTGAGCTGCAGTTCTCTGTAGATCCTGAATAAACCCATGTGTGCTAGAGAAATATCTGGTAGTCCATTTGCTTCAGGTCAGCATTTTGGTGGCCCATACAAAGAACAGAGATAACTCCCTACTGCTCTATGGCTCATAAGCAAATGAGTGCAGAACCCACAGTTGAACTATTATTGCTTACTGCTTTGCTCATCAATCATGGAGTTTGAAAATCCATCTTTCTTCTGATCCAGTCTTACGCCCTCTTTGCATTTGAAGCTCTTTAGGTTTGTTCTGAATCTATTTAAAGTCTTTTTTTTTTTTTTTTTCAGGTTAAGTTCTTTTCTGTATACAAGTACTGGTATGGTCTCTCTGTCTGATTTTGAGATCAGACTATCTCACTAAGCCTAGTGAAACTTTAACCTATTCTTTTGGGAACAGGGTTGGGTCATTTCTCTGAAATGGTGGAAGTTTTTTAGCCTTCAGGCTATTCTTTTGGAAGGACTGTTCTCTGGAAACTGGTTAAAATATTCTTTGGCTTGACTTCTCTGGAACCAAGCTGTTTCCTTTGAATTGTCTGGGGTTGGCTTATAAGCTGTCTAAATACAGTCATTTGTGTTGTATACTTTTCAAGCTGTTTGAAAAAATATTCTTTACTCTGGAGAAATAAAATAAAATAAAATAAAATAACTCTTAGAAATGGGATCACAGTTACCTAAATATTTTGAGGATGGCCTCTATACAAGGACTTTGGGAACTTTATCTTTAATAGTCATGCACATTTCTAACTAAATAGACCAAAACTGACTAAAGGCCATTATGGAGAACTTTTGATATCCCCAAATCGAATTTCCTTAAAACCAAATTGAACTACAGTGGCTCAGACATTTCCAGAACTGAGTGGAACACTTATTTTGATAGGTATTTTGAGGCTTCCCAGTGATATAAGGAATCTGTAATTGCCTCTCTGCAAAGTAAGATTTTAATATTAACTGAGCCCGACAAATGATTAAAGAAAGATACAATGTATTCCAAAGCCACAGGCTCTTCTTCCTTGGCATCTTTGTTTCCAGATACTACCCCTGGCATCATCTTCCTCCTTTTTCTACATTGGCTGTGCCTCTTCTGCTGCTGCTAAGTCACTTCAGTCGAGTTTGACTCTGTGACTATATCCTCACAAATCCCCCATGCTAATTTTCTTGCTAAACTTTCTTTTTTCTCTGAAACACCGATCATTTGTCCCTACTGATTCGGTAGCCACTTTCCTTATGGGCAAAATCTCCAACTGATATTGGCAAAATTCATAGAACCTCTTCTATCAAATTTCAAATGGACACCTCAAAACTTCTTCCCAAAATTAATCAATACCCTATAAATAATCCTTTCAAGACTGTAATAGAAGATTACAAGGCTCAAGGAAGGCCTCATTTTCCTTTGTATTAGCCCCTGAAGCACTCCCACATTACTGGTGAGAAAACCTAAGGGCTGAGGGTGGAGGTTGTGTGGGACTTCTGAGCAATAAACAACTTTCTCAATCCTTTCTCTCTCTCTTTTTTTAATTTTAATTTTAATTTCATTTTGCTTTGCAATACTATATTGATTTTGCCATACAGTGACATGAATCAGCCACGGGTGTACATGAGTTCCCAATCCTGAACCTCCCTCCCACCTCCCACAATATATCATCTCTCTGGATCATCTCCATGCCCAGCCCCAAACATCATGTATCCTGTATTAAACATAGACTGGTGATTCATTTCTTACATCATAGTATACATGTTTCAAAGCCCTTCTCCCAAATCATCCCACCTTCTCCCTCTCCCACAGAGTCCAAAAGTCCATTCTGTACTTCTGTGTCTCTCTTTGGCTATCTCACATACAGGGTTATCATTACCATCTTTCTAAATTCCACATATATGTGTTAGTATACTGTATTGGTGTTTTTCGTTCTAGCTTACTTCACTCTGCGTAATAGGCTCCAGTTTTATCCACCTCATTAGAAATGATTCAAATGTATTCTTTTTAATGGCTGAGTAATACTCCATTGTGTATACGTACCACAGCTTTCTTATCCATTCATCTGCTGATGGACATCTAGGTTGTTTCCATGTCCTGGCAATTATAAACAGTGAACATTGGGGTACACGTGTCTCTTTCAATTCTGGTTTCCTCAGTGTGTATGCCCAGCAGTGGGATTGCTGGATCATAAGGCAGTTCTATTTCCAGTTTTTAAGGAATCTCCACACTGTTTTCCATAGTGGCTGTACTAGTTTGCATTCCCACCAGCAGTGTAAGAGGGTTCCCTTTTCTCCACACTCTCTCCAGCATTTATTGATTGTAGACTTTTGGATCGCAGCCATTCTGACTGGTGTGAAATGGTACCTCATTGTGGTCTTGATTGGCATTTCTCTGATAATGAGTGATGTTGAGCATCTTTTCATGTGTTTCTTAGCCATCCGTATGTCTTCTTTGGAGAAATGTCTATTTAGTTCTTTGGCCCATTTTTGATTGGGTCATTTATTTTTCTGGAATTGAGCTGCATAAGTTTTGTATATTTTATGAGATTAGTTGTTTGTCAGTTGCTTCATTTGCTATTATTTTCTCCCATTCTGAAGGCTGTCTTTTCACCTTGCTTATAGTTTCCTTTGTTGTGCAGAAGCTTTTAATTTTAATTAGATCCCATTGTTTATTTTTGCTTTTATTTCCAGTATTCTGTGAGGTGGATCATAGAGGATCCTGCTGTGATTTATGTCCGAGAGTGTTTTGCCTATGTTCTCCTCTAGGAGTTTTTATAGTTTCTGGTCTTACGTTTAGATCTTTAATCCATTTTGAGTTTACACTAAGAATGAGAAAGTAGAAAAAGAAATTAGGAAACAATTCCATTCACCATTGCTACAAAAGAATAAAATACTTAGGAATAAATCTACTTAAAGAAACTAAAAACCTATATATATATAAAATTACAAAACACTGATGAAAGAAATCAAAGAGAACACTAATAGATGGAAAAATATACCATGTTCATGGATCGGAAGAATCAATATAGTGAAAATGAGTATACTACCCAAAGCAATCTACAGATTCAATGCAATCCCTATCAAGCTACCAGCGGTATTTTTCACAGAGCTAGAACAAATCATTTCACAATTTGTATGGAAATACAAAAAGCCTTGAATAGCCAAAATAATCTTGAGAAAGAAGAATGGAACTGGAGGAATCAACCTGCCTGATTTCAGGCTCTACTACAAAGCCACAGACATCAAGACAGTATGTACTGGCACAAAGACAGACATATAGATCAATGGAACAAAATAGGAAACCCAGAGATAAATCCACACACCTCAATGGTGACCCACTCCAGCACTCTTGCCTGGAAAATCCCATGGATGGAGGAGCCTGGTAGGCTACAGTCCATGGGATCGCTAGGAGTCAAATGCGACTGAGTGACTTCTCTTTCACTTTTCACTTTCATGCATTGGAAAGGGAAATGGCAACCCACTCCAGTGTTCTTGCCTGGAGCATCCCAGGGACGGGGGGGAGCCTGGTGGGCTGCCGTCTATGGGGTCACACAGAGTCGGACACTACTGAAGTGACTTAGCAGCAACAGCAGCATGGACACCTTATTTTTGACAAAGGAGGCAAGAATATACAATGGATTAAAAACAATCTCTTTAACAAGTGGTGCTGGGAAAATTGGTCAACCACTTGTAAAATAATGAAACTAGATCACTTTCTAACACCATACACAAAAATAAACTCAAAATGGATTAAAGATCAATCTTTTCTCAATCCGTTGTTTCTAACTTTCATACCTTACTAACATCCATTCCAACTGGAAGTAAATTCTTCACTGTAATTGATTTATGCAGTGCATTCTTTAGTATTTTGGTTGATGAAGCTAGCCTTTATGCCTTCACCTGAGAAGAAAAAAATTCAGCTGGATAGTAATACCTCTGGGTTATACTAAGAGTCCTTGTTATTTCTTGCAAATCTCACACACTGACCTGGATGATTAAAAGTTCCACTTTATAAGAATATGTGGATGATTTGCTTCTTTGCTTTCCTTCTTAAGTCTAGTCCCAAGAAGGCAGCATCCACTTACTAAAGTTTTATCCTTATAAGGACATAAGGTCACCAAAGAAAAGTTGCAATTTCCTCAAATCCAGGTTTGATTATTAGGACATCTGACAGCAGAACAATGGCTGCACATAGATCTAGATAGATATTCTAGTGTCCTAGGTTTCCCAAAACTAAACCTAAGTGCCAATTGTGAGGTTTTTCTCAAGCCATTTGGTTATTGCCTAAATTTGATTCCAAATTTCTCTATTATCAAAACTTTATATTCTTTGCTCTCAACAATAACACCCACATTTTATGGGAAGAACCAGATGGCACAGGCTTCAGGACCTTAAAGGAGAGTTTAATCCTCCATCTCTTGCCCTTGGATATCCCAATTATCAGATTCCTTTCTTCTTTTGTATACAAAAAGAAAAGAAATGCCCTTGTGAAATTCACCCCCAAAACATGGGGACTAATATTAATCCATAGTGTGTTATAGCTAGCAGTGGGGCTTTGTGGCATGGGTGTACTCACCTTGGCTAAGAGCCGTTATAGACACTGCCATTTTGATTGAAACCACTGGGGAAATTATTATGGACTCCCCTTTAACTATTTTTATACATTATGCAGTAGACAGTTCCCTTCACACTCAGCATTTCTCAGTCAGCCAGCTCACCTAATATGGAGTCCTTTTGTTAACTGGACCTTGTAGAACTCTTTTACATTGTCATACACTTGACCCAACTACTCTTCTTCCCTCTGTGACTAACAAAAATCCCTCATAATTGCTTAATACTGATGAATCACCTTCTGAATCCTTATAAAAATGTACAGGAAATACCATTGGGTGATGTTGCCTTCTCATGGTCACTGATGATTTTATTTAAAGGGTGAAAATGGAAATATTTTCCTGAGTTTGCTATTATGACTCCCTTTGATATTGTGGAGTCAGCATCTTTTCCTATCACTACTTTAGCCCAACAAGTTGAATTATACACTCTTACACCGGTCTGTACTTTAGCCAAGAACAAAATTGCAAGATTTATGCTGATAGTAGATATACTTTCAGAATCATTCATGATTTTGGATTATTGTGGAAGTAACATTGGCTTCCACACTTCCAGAAGAAATAAAATTAAAACTGGCCCCATATTCCGGAATCATCTAATTCAGTGAATTTTATCAGTAGATTTGGCTATTATTGATTCTGTGGTATTGTAAAGTTGACTTTCTGTAAGCTAAAAGAAATAATTTTGCTGATATTTCTGCAAGGAATTCTGTCTTTATAGGGACCAACAACAACCAGACGTCTGTTACAGTCCAAAGGGATACTTCCCCAAATGATATTTTAGAAAAACTGGTTAGAGAGGTCTAACCATTTACCAAAGAAAATGAAAAGCAAAATTGGTAATTCACAAATTGTTGATTTGATAAAAGAGAAAATTCTGACTTGAACCAGATAACAATAGTTTTACTGGAAATTCTAAGATTTCCATTCCCCACCAGTATAATCACAACCATTAGATCATTGGTTTACTGACAAAATGATAGCAGTAATTAACTAGTATCAGTGAGCAAACATTAATAAGGCTGAAAAACTGGTGATGTCACTTTTCCCATTTGTCTGAAACAACCCAGAGTGTCTGTTTGCCTTGCTCCTGGACATTTTAAACTGCCCAGTGGACTATTAGAAGTCTGGCAAATGAATTTCATTCAACTTTCTTTGCCTCATAAATATAAATATATTTTGGTCATGGTCTGTATCTTTTACACTGGATGGACAATACTTACTAGCCTCAATCCTCTGGTTTAGTCAAATGCATTAATGACATTTTTAAGATTCAGTTGACAAAATTTATAGAGACCCTTGTAAAAATGACCAAAAGCAGTGTTGCCGATCCTGCTCAATCTTAGCTCCACTTCTTTTGGTACTCACAAACTCATACTTTAAGATAGTTACAAGAGGATGATGTACTGCTTCTTCTGACACGCAACTGATAAAAGGATAGGAACTCCAATTTTGCAAGGCCTAATTGCCCCTACTAAAAATAATCATGTTTTGGTAAGGCAGTCTTTTCACTGTGTAAACTCAGAAGATGGAGACCTTAAGAATCATACTTTACAACCTGGAGATTTTTTCTATTGGAAAAGTACCTCTGAAAGAACTCTCTTCAATCTCAAGGGAAAGGCTCCTGTCAAGTATTCCTTACTAGTCTTTGTACCACCAAACTCCAAGAAAGAGACTCTTGGATTGACTTGACACATCTAAAGGAAGTACAAAACACTCATTGGACCTGCACATCACTTGATAAAATCTGAGACTAAAGATATTTCAGAATTAAATCATATGACATCCATTAAGTCAGCTTTCCCAAAATATCCAGACCAGGCCTGTTAGGAGTTTGTTGCCAAACAGAATAACAGACATATTTGGTCTTGGACTATGGAGTGAAGCAGGGCAAAGACTAATAGAGTTTTGCAAGAAAATGCACTGGTCATAGCAAACACACTCTTCCAACAACACAAGAGAAGACTCTACACATGGACATTACCATATGGTCAACACCAAAATCAGATTCATTATGTTCTTTGTAACCGAAGATGGAGAAGCTCTATAGAGTCAAAAACAAACAAACAAACAAACAAAAACAAAACAGAAGCTGACTGTGACTCAGATCATGAACTCCTAATTGCCAAATTCAGGCTAAAATTTGAGAAAGTAGAGAAAACCACTAGACCATTCAGGTATGACCTAAATCAAATTCTTTATGATTATACAGTGGAAATGAGAAACAGATTTAAATGACTAGATCTGATAGAGAGTATCTGATGAACTATGGACTGAAGTTCATGACACTGTACAGGAGAGAGGGATCAACAGCATCCTCATGGAAAAGAAATGCAAAAAAGCAAAAATGGCTGTCTGGAGAGAATTTAAAAGAGCTGGGAAAAGAAGAGAAGTGAAAAACAAAGGAGAAAAGGAAAGATATAAGAACCTGAATGCAGAGTTCCAAAGAAAAGCAAGAAGAGATAAGAAAACCTTCCTCAGTGATCAATGCAAAGAAATAGAGGAAAAAAAGACAGAATGGGAAAGACCAGAGACCTTTTCAAGAAAAATAAAGACAGCAAGGGAACATTTTATGCAAAGATGGGCTTGATAAAGGACAGAAATGGTATGGACCTCACAGAAACAGAAGATATTAAAACGAAGTGATAGAAAGTGATCCAATTTCATTCTTCTACAAGTGGTTGACCAGTTTTCTCAGCACCACTTGTTAAAGAGACTGTCTTTACTCCAAATAAACTCAAAATGAATTAAATATCTAAACGTAAGACCAGAAACTATAAAAATCCTAGAGGAGAACATAAGCAAAACACTCTCCGACATAAATCACAGCAGGATCCTCTATGATCCACCTCACAGAATACTGGAAATAAAAGCAAAAATAAACAAACGGGCTCTAATTAAAATTAAAAGCTTCTGCACAACAAAGGAAACTATAAGCAAGGTGAAAAGACAGCCTTCTGAATGGGAGAAAACAATAGCAAATGAAGCAACTGACAAACAACTAATCTCAAAATATACAAGCAACTTATGCAATTCAACTCCAGAAAAATAAATAATCCAATCAAAAAATGGACCAAAGAACTAAATAGGCATTTCTCCAAAGAAGGCATATAGATGGCTAACAAACACATGAAAAGATGTTCAACATCACTCATTATCAGAGAAATGCAAATCAAGACCACAATGAGGTACCATTTCACACCAGTCAGAATGGCTGCGATCCAAAAGTCTACAAGCAATAAATGCTGGAGAGGATGTGGAGAAAAGGGAACCCTCTTACACTGTTGGTGGGAATGCAAACTAGTACAGCCACTATGGAAAACAGTGTGGAGATTCCTTAAAAAACTGGAAATAGAACTGCCTTATGACCCAGCAATCCCACTGCTGGGCATACACACTGAGGAAACCAGAATTGAAAGAGACACATGTACCCCAATGTTCATTGCAGCGCTGTTTATAATAGCCAGGACATGGAAACAACCTAGATGTCCATCAGCAGATGAATGGATAAGAAAGCTGTGGTACACATATACAACAGAGTATTACTCATCCCTTAAAAAGAATAAATTTAAATCAGTTCTAATGAGATGAATGAAACTGGAGCCGGTTATGCAGAGTGAAGTAAGCCAGAAATAAAAACACCAATACAGTATACTGACACATATATATGGAATTTAGAAAGATAGTAATGATGACCCTGTATGTGAGACAACAAAAGAGACACAGATGTATAGAACAGATTTTTGACCTCTGAGGGAGATGGAGAGGGTAGGATGATTTGGGACAATGGCATTGAAATATGTATACTATCATGTAAGGAACGAAGCACCAGTTTATGTTCGATACAGGATACAGGATGCTTGGGGCTGGTGCATGGGGATGATCCAGAGAGATGATATGGAGTGAGAGGTGGGAGGGGGTTTGAGGATCAGGAGCACGTGTACACCTGTGGCTGATTCATGTCAATGTATGGCAAAACCAATACAGTAGTGTAAAGTAGAATAAAGTAAAAATAAAATTAAAAAAAATCCAAAGAAATAAAATTAAGAAATGAAATTGTATATATTTAACTTATACAGAACCTAGACTATTTGAGAAGTTCTTCTCTCCTCACTGGTTTTTTGAGACAGAGTAAATAAAAGTCATAATTGTAAAAAAATAAAAAAGAAATAAGACGGGGTGACAAGAATACACAGGAGAACTGTACAAAAAGATCTTCACAACCCAAATAATCATGATGGTGTGATCGCTCACCTAGAGCCAGATATCCTGGAATGTGAAATAAAGTGGGCCTTAGAAAGAAACAAACAAAGCTAATGTAGGTGATGGAATTCCAGTTGAGCTCTTTCAAATCCTGAAAGATGATGCTGTGATAGTGCTGCACTCAATCTGCCAGCAAATTTGGAAAACTCAGCAGTGGCCACAGGACTGAAAAGGTCAGTTTTCATTCCAATCCCAAAGAAAGGCAATGCCAAAGAATGCTCAAACTACCACACAGTGGTACTCATCTCACATTCCAATAAAGTAATGCTGGAGAAAATTCCAGAAAGTAATGCTTGGAAAAAAATTCTCCAAGCCAGGCTTCAGTAATACATGAACCATGAACTTCCTGATGTTCAAGCTCTTTTTAGAAAAGGTAGAGAAAGCAGAGATCAAATTGCCAACATCTGATAGATCATCAAAAAAGCAAGACAGTTCCAGAAAAATATCTATTTCTGCATTATTGACTATGCCAAAGCATTTGACTGTGTGCATCACAATAAACTGTGGAAAATTCTGAAAGATGGGAATACCAGATCAAATGACCTGCCTCTTGAGAAATTTGTATTCAGGTCAGGAAGCAACAGTTAGAACTGGACATGGAACAACAGACTGGTTCCAAATAGGTAAAGGAGTACGTCAAGGCTGTATATTGTCACCCTGCTTATTTAACTTATATGCAGAGTACATCATGAGAAACGCTGGGCTGGAAGAAACACAAGCTGGAATTAAGACTGCCAGAAGAAATATCAATAACCTGAGATATGTAGATGACACCACCCTTATGGCAGAAAGTGAAGAGGAACTAAAAAGCTTGTGGATTAAAGTGAAAGAAGAGGGTGAAAAAAATGGCTTAAAGCTCAATATTCAGAAAACAAAGACAATGGCATCTGGTCCCAACACTTTATGGGAAATAGATGGGGAAACAGTGGAAACCATGTCAGACTTAATTTTTGGGTCCCAGAATTTCTGCAGATGGTGATTGCAGCCATGAAATTAAAAGACGCTTACTCCTTGGAAGAAAAGTTATGACCAACCTAGACAGCATATTGAAAAGCAGAGACATTACTTTGCCAGCAAAAATCCATCTAGTCAAGGCTATGGTATTTCCAGTGGTCATGTATGGGTGTGAGAGTTGGACTGTGAAGAAAGCTTATCACCAAAGAATTTATGTTTTTAACATGTGGTGTTGAAGAAGACCCTTGGGAGTCCCTTGGACTGCAAGGAGAGCCAACCAGTCCATTCTGAAGGGGATCAACCCTCGGATTTCTTTGGAAGGAATGATGCTGAAGCTGAAACTCAGTAGTCTGGCCTCCTCATGCGAAAACCTGACTGATTGGAAAAGACTCTGATGCTTGGAGGGATTGAGGACAGTAGGAAAAGGGGACAACAGAGGATGAGATGGCTGGATGGCATCACTGTCTCGATGGAAGTGAGTCTGAGTGAACTCCGGGAGTTGGTGATGAACAGGGAGGCCTGGCGTGCTGTGATTTATGGGGTCGCAGAGAGTCGGACATGACTGAATGACTGAACTGAACTGAAAATGCTTCTGATGATCTCCGATGTCTGTGATCATAACATCAGGATTTTCGACAAAAAAAAATATGTCTGGGATTTCTCTCTCTAACTTCTCCTTGTTATCTGAATGCAACCTTCAGTTCCATTCAGTTCAGTCAGTCAGTCCGTGATGCCATCCAGCCAACTCATTCTCTGTCGTCCCCCTCTTCTCCTGCCCCCAATCCTCCCAGCATCAGAGTCTTTTCCAATCAGTCAAGTCTTCGCATGAGGTGGCCAAAGCACTGAGTTTCAGCTTCAGCATCATTCCCTCGAAAGAAATCTCAGGGCTGATAGTCAGAATGTACTGATTTGATCTTCTTACAGTCCAAGGGACTCCCAAGAGTTTTTTCCAACACCACAGTTCAGACATCAATTCTTTGGCGCTCAGTTTTCTTCATAGTCCAACTCTCACATCTATACATGACAACTTGCGGGGGGCACTCTGCAGAAAGAGTATAGGCAGTGGAACTTCCCTCAGCAAAGCCGAGGGGTTCCCGAGGAGAGGTGAGCCTGCGGTCTGCCAACCCAGCCTCTCGGCGAGCGAGAGACAATCAGACGTGACAGGGGTTCCGTCGAAGCAGTTCCAGTTTATTGTTGCAAACTCCCAACTTATATAGACAAACAGGAGGGTTTTAGGAGGGACTTTCCATAGTTGCACCAATCACATTAAAGGTCAAATCATGATGCGCCTTCATTATAACAGGAGTCTATGGAGATCACACACTGTCTACATGCACAGAAATCAAGAGAGCCAATCAAAAACTTTGACAGATAACATAGACCCTGCCCCCATCTCTTCCGCCAGGCACCATCTTAGGTTTTCAACTGCAAAGCTAGCCCCTTTGTTTTTAAGGTTTCCCATTTAGGGCCCCACAACTGGAAAAACCATAGCCTTGCCTAGATGGACCTTTGTTGGCAAAGTAATGTCTCTGTTTTTAAATATGCTAACTAGTTTGGTCATAATTTTTTTCCAAGGAGTAAGCGTCTTTTTATTCCATGGCTGCAGCCACCATTTGCAGTGATTCTGGAGCACCCCCTGCCCCAAGAATAAAGTCTGACACTGTTTCCACTGTTTCCCTATCTATTTCCCTTGAAATGATGGGACCAGATGCCAAGATCTTCATTTTCTGAATGTTGAGTTTTAAGTCTACTTTTTAACTCTCCTCTTTCACTTTCATCAAAAGACTCTTTAGTTCCTCTTCACTTTCTGCCATAAGGGTGGTGTCATCTGCATATCTGTGGTTATTGATATTTCTCCTGGCAATCTTGATTCCAGCTTGTGCTTCTTCCAGTCCAACATTTCTCATTATGTACTCTGCATATAATTTAAATAAGCAGGGTGACAATACACAGCCTTGATGTACTCCTTTACCTATTTGGAACCAGTCTGTTGTTCCATGTCCAGTTCTAACTGTTGCTTCCTGATATGCATACAGATTTCTCAAGAAGCAAGTCATTTGATCTGGTATTCCCATCTCTTTTAGAATTTCCCACTGTGTATTGTGATCCACACAGTCAAATGCTTTGGTATAGTCAATAATGCAGAAATAGATACTTTTCTGGAACTCTCTTGCTTTGATGTTGTCAATTTGATCTCTGGTTCCTCTGCCTTTTCCAAAACCAGCTTGAACATTTGGGAGTTCAGGGTTCACGTATTGCTGAAACCTGGCTTGGAAATTTTCAGCATTACTTTACTAGCATGTGAGATGAGTGCAATTGTACGGTAGTTTGAGCATTCTTTGGCATTGCCTTTCTTTGGGATTGGAATGAAAACTGGTTTTTTCAGTCCTGTGGCCACTGCTGAGTTTTCCAAATTCACTGGCTGATTGAGCTCCTTCCTTTAACAGCATCATCTTTTAGGATTTGAAAGAGCTCAACTGGAATTCCATCACCTCCACTAGCTTTATTCATAGTGCTGCTTTCTAAGGCCCACTTAACTTCACATTCCAGGATATCTGGTTCTAGGTGAGTGAGCACACAATCATGATTATCTTGGTCTTGAAGTTCTTTTTACATAGTTCTTCTGTGTATTCTTACCACCTTGTCTTAATATTTTCTGCTTCTGTTAGGTCCATACCATTTCTGTCCTTTATTGTGCCCATCTTTGCATGAAATGTTCTCTTGGTATCTTTAATTTGCTTGAAGAGGTCTCTAGTCTTTCCCATTCTGTTGTTTTCCTCTATTTCTTTGCATTGATCACTTAGGAAGGCTTTCTTATCTCTTCTTGCTATTCTTTGGAACTCTGCATTCAGATGGATATATTTTTCCTTTTCTCCTTTGTTTTTCGCCTCTCTTCTTTTCACAGCTAATTGTAAGGCCTCTCCAGACAGCCATTTTGCTTTTTTTCACTTCTTTTCCGTGGGGATTGTCTTGATCCCTCTCTCCTGTACATTGTCACAAACCTCCATCCATAGTTCATCAGGCACTCTATCTATCAGATCTAGGCTCTTAAATCTATTTCTCACTTCCACTGTATAATCATAAGGGATTTGATTTAGGTCATACCTGAATGGTCTAGCGGTTTTCCCTACTTTCTTCACTTTAAGTCTGAATTTGGCATGAAGGAGTTCATGATCTGAGCCATAGTCAACTCCTGGTCTTGTATAGAGCTTCTCCATCTTTGGCTGCAAAGAATATAATCAATTTGATTTCGGTGTTGACCATCTGGTGATGTCCATGTGTAGAGTCTTAAGAATGTGACCTAAGTAGGCTTCTAATCTGTCATTTTCCTTTCAAAATGAGACTTCACACCCAGGAAAGGTCTTTTTACCCTGAAGGGCAAAAAGGTACTGAGACTAGAAAACAGACTCTTTACCAGTAATGCGTCTAGTGAAAGATCTTAATGAAGACATAAAGAAAGATATAAAATAATTAATTAGCAGAAACTTCAGTTAAGTAGAATTGGTAGGCTAGAATGGGAAGCTCAAGTGCCCTGTGATGATAGCAGAGCCCAACAGGAGAGAAAAGAATTTTATCTTCTTTCCTAGCAAGAAGGTAATCAATAAAACACCATGGCCTCTGTTTACTGCAGCCCTTACAATTCTTTTGGCTCTATACAAAATTGTTCTCTTTCTCTTGCCCTTTGGGGACTTGCACATGACTCATCACAGTGCAAACACTGAATTGCAGTTCTCTGCTATTCCTGAATAAACTCATCTTTACTGAAGAACTATTTGGCAGTCTATTTGTTTCAGGTCACAATATATCTCTATCTATCTATCTATCTATCTATCTATCTATCTATCTATCTATCTGTTATCTCTCTAGCTCTAGGATAATCAACTAAAACAATCAGTGAAAAAACTCTAGATTGAGAAAGTTAGGTTTATTGACCCATAGCAACAAGAGAAAACACACTTAAAAGCCACCCAGGGACATTTCACTCAAAACTGAAAAAGTTTGAGTAATTGTGACATTAGGAAAAAGAATGGAGTTTAGGTAAATTCAAATCAAGTGTTTGGACAGGTTCAAATCAAAGTAGGTTGCATGTAAAGAGGTTAATATCTACTCTGGACAGCAAAGGGAACCTGGGATTTTGTTTCTTTCAAAACTACAAAGTTATGATAAATGTGGAAAAGTGTGTTTAGAAACTCCACTCCATCTGGATGGAAAATCAAGGATGCTCTTCTGTGTGAAAGCCAATTAGATCCTTCAGGCAAGAGAAGGATGATACATTTTATTGATGTAATTTCAAACAGTTTGTGATAGTCTTTCATTTTGGTGACAGAGAACAAAGTTTTGCTGTGAATAGAAAGTAGTCACTCAAGGAAGGGATTGCTACAATATTTTAAAGTTGCAGAGGGACCTTGGGAAAAATTGTTTCTTTTTAACTGGGCAGCTGGCTTTATCTGCATCTGTCATCCCAGCCTGATGAATGTAAGAGTAGATTTTTGCTTTCTCAGTCAGAGCTAATTCTTTTTCTCCCTCTCTTTCTCATATAAATGAGCTATATGCATGTAATTTGTACATAAGTATGTAGTTATATGAGGCTTCCTGGTGGCTCATTAGTAAAGAATGAGCAGTGAAGGAGACATGGGTTTGATCCCTGGTTCAGGAAAATCCCTGGAGAAGGAAATGGCAATCCACTTCACTATTCTTTCCTGGAAAACTCCATGGACAGAGGAGCCTGATGGACCTTAATACATTGAGTTGCAGAAGAATCAGAGATGACTTAGTGAATAAACAACAACAAAAATATATATATATATATATATATATATATATATATATATGCATATTCCACATTGAAGGTCAGGAACGTGGCGGTAAGGAGATACCGCTCGTCCAAGGTAAGGAGCAGAGGCTGTGCTTTGCTGGAGCAGCCATGAAGAGATATCCCAAGCCCAAAGTAAGAGAAACCCAAGTAAGATGGTAGGTGCTGCAAGAGGGCATCAGAGGGCAGACACACTGAAACTATACTCACAGAAAACTAGTCAATCTAATCACACTAGGACCACAGCCTTGTCTAAGTCAGTGAAACCAAGCCATGCCCATGGGGCAACCCAAGATGGGTGGGTCATGGTGGAGAGGGCTGATAGAACGTGG
This sequence comes from Nanger dama, assembly GCA_917880005.1. NCBI lineage: Eukaryota > Metazoa > Chordata > Mammalia > Artiodactyla > Bovidae > Nanger > Nanger dama. Next base: position 47,086,764 of record CAKJTW010000011.1, read on the forward strand.
TCCACTGGAGAAGGGAATGGCAAGCCATTTCAGTATTCTTGCCTTGAGAACCCCATGAACAGTATGAAAAGGCAAAATGATAGGATACCAAAAGAGAAACTCCCCAGGTCATTAGGTGCCCAGTATGCTACTGGAGATCAGTGGAGAAATAACTCCAAAAAGAATGAAGGGATGGAGCCAAAGAAAAACAATACCCAGTTGTGCATGTGACTGGTGATAGAAGCAAGATCCAATGCTGTAAAGAACAATATTGCATAGGAACCTGGAATGTCAGGTTCATGAATCAAGGCAAGTTGGAAGTGGTCACACAAGAGATGGCAAGGGTGAACATCGACATTCTAGGAATCAGCAAACTAAAATGGACTGGAATGGGTGAATTTAACTCAGATGACCATTATATCTACTACTGCAGGCAGGAATCCCTCAGAAGAAATGGAGTAGCCATCGTGGTCAACAAAAGAGTCTGAAATGCAGTACTTGGATGCAATCTCAAAAATGACAGAATGATCTCTGTTCGTTTCCAAGGCAAAACATTCAATATCAAAATTTTCCAAGTCTATGACCCAACCAGTAATGCTGAAGAAGCTGAAGTTGAACGGTTTTATGAAGACCTATAAGATCTTTTAGAACTAACACCCAAAAAAGATGTCCTTTTCATTATAGGCGAAGGAATGCTAAAGTAGGAAGTCAAGAAACACCTGAAGTAACAGGCAAATTTGGCCTTGGAATACGGAATGAAGCAGGGCAAAGACTAGTAGAGTTTTGCCAAGAAAATGCACTGGTTATAGCAAACACCCTCTTCCAACAACACAAGAGAAGACTCTACACATGGACATCACCACATGGTCAACACAGAAATCAAATTGATTATATTCTATGCAGCCAAAGATGTAGAAGCTCTATACAGTCAATGAAAACAAGACCAGGAGCTGACTGTGGCTCAGATCATGAATTCCTTATTGCCAAATTCAGACTTAAAGTGAAGCAAGTAGGGAAAACCGCTAGACCATTCAGGTATGACCTAAAGCAAATCCCTCAGGATTATACAGCAGAAGTGAGAAATAGATTTAAGGGCCTAGATCTGATAGAATAGAATAGAATAGATAGATAGATAGAATAGATAGATAGAATAGAATAGATAGATAGATAGAATGCCTGATGAACTATGGAATGAGGTTCGTGACATTGTACAGGAGACAGGGATCAAGACCATCCTCAGGGAAAAGAGATGCAAAAAAAGCAAAATGGCTGTCTTGGGAGGCCTTACAAATAGCTGTGAAAAGAAGAGAGGCGAAAAACAAAGGAGAAAAGAAAAGATATAAGCATCTGAATGCAGAGTTCCAAAGAATAGCAAGAAGAGAAAAGAAAGCCCTCTTCAGTGATCAATGCAAAGAAATAGAGGAAAACAACAGAATGGGAAAGAATAGAGATATCTTTAAGAAAATTAGAGATACCAAGGGAACATTTCATGCAAAGATGGGCTCAATAAAGGACAGAAATGGTCTAGACCTAACAGAAGGAGAAGATATTAAGAAGAGGTGGCAAGAATACAGAGAAGAACTGTACAAAAAGATCTTCACGACCCAGATAATCATGATGATGTGATCACTAATCTAGAGCCAGACATCTTGGAATGTGAAGTCATGTGGGCCTTAGAAAGCAGCACTATGAGCAAAGCTAGTGGAGGTGATGGAATTCCAGTTCAGCTGTTTCAAATCCTGAAAGGTGATGCTGTGAAAGTGCTGCACTCAATATGCCAGGAAATTTGGAAAACTCAGCAGTGGCCACAGGACTAGAAATTGTCATTTTTCATTCCAATCGCAAAGAAAGGTAATGCCAAAGAATGCTCAAACTACTGCACAATTGCACTCATCTCACATGCTAGTAAAGTAATGCTCAAAATTCCCCAAGCCAGGCTTCAGCAATACGTGAACCATGAACTCTGTGATGTTCAAGCTGGTTTTAGAAAAGGCAGAGGAACCAGAGATCAAATTGCCAACATCCGCTGGATCATGGAAAAAGCAAGAGAGTTCCAGAAAAACATCTACTTCTGCTTTATTGACTATGCCAAAGCCTTTGACTGTGTGCATCACAATAAACTGTGGAAAATTCTGAAAGAGATGGGAATACCAGACCACCTAACCTGCCTCTTGAGGAATCTGTATGCAGGTCAGGAAGCAACAGTTAGAACTGGACATGTAACAACAGACTGGTTCCAAATAATAAAAGGAGTACGTCAAGGCTGTATATTGTCACCCTGTTTACTTATATGCAGAGTACATCATGAGAAACGCGGGACTGGAAGAAACACAAGCTGGAATCAAGATTTCCAGGAGAAATATCAATAACCTCAGATATGCAGATGATACCACCCTTATGGCAGAAAGTGAAGAGGAGCTGAAAGCCTCTTGATGAAAGTGAAAGAGGAGAGTGAAAAAGTTGGCTTAAGGCTCAACATTCAGAAAACGAAGATCATGGCATCCGGTCCCATCACTTCATGGGAAATAGATGGACAACAGTGGAAACAATGTCAGACTTCATTTTTTCTGGGGTTCCAAATCACTGCAGATGGTGATTGCAGCCATGAAATTAGAAGACACTTACTCCTTGGAAGAAAAGTTATGACCAACTTCGATAGTATATTCAAAAGCAGAGACATTACTTTGCCGACTAAGGTCCGTCTAGTCAAAGCTATCGTTTTTCCAGTGGTCATGTATGGATGAGAGAGTTGGATTGTGAAGAAGGCTGAGTGCCAAAGAATTGATGCTTTTGAACTGTGGTGTTGAAAAGACTCTTGAGAGTCCCTTGGACTGCAAGGAGATCCAACCAGTCCATTCTGAAGGAGATCAACCCTGGGGTTTCTTTGGAAGGAAGAAAGGTGAAACTCCAGTACTTTGGCCACCTCATGAAAAGAGTTGACTCATTGGAAAAGACTCTGATGCTGGGAGGGATTGGGGCAGGAGGAGAAGGGGACGACAGAGGATGAGATGGCTGGATGGCATCACTGACTCGATGAACGTTAGTCTGAGTGAATTCTGAGAAATGGTAATGAACAGGGAGGCCTGGCATGCTGCGATTCATGGGGTCTCAAAGAGTCAGACATGACTGAGCAACTGAACTGAACTGTATGCATATACTTACACATCAATATGCACATTTATTGTAATAATGTTTTTACATTATAAACTAACAATATTTTATCAATGCAAATAAATACAGGAAAACAATAGAATGGTAAATACCAGAGGTCATATCAAGAAAATTAGCGATACCAAGGGAACATTTCATGCAACAATGGGCACAGTAAGGACAGAAATGGTTTGGACCTAACAGAAGCAGAAGATATTAAGAAGAGGCAGAAGCATACAGAGAAGAACTATACAAAAAGACCAAAATGACCCAGATAACCATGATGGTGTGATCACTAACCTAGAGTCAGACATCCTGGAGTGTGAAGGCAAATGGGCTTTAAGAAGCATCATTACAAACAAAGCTGGTGGAGGTGATGAAATTAAAGCTGAGATGTTTCAAATTTTAAAAGATGATGATAATGTGTTGCACTCAGTATGCCAGCAAATTTGGAAAACTCAGCAATGGCCACAGGACTGGAAAAATTTAGTTTTCATTCCAGTCCCAAAGAAAGGCAATGCCAAAGAATATTCAAACTAATGCACTATTACACTCATCTTACATACGAGCAAAGAAATGCTCAAAACTCTCCAAGCCAGGCTTCAATGGCATACAAAACGAGAATTTCCAGATGTTCAAGCTGGTTTTTGAAAAGGCAGAGGAACCAGAGATCAATATGCCAACATTCTTTGGATCATAGAAAAACAAGAGAATTCCAGGAAAATATTTATTTCTGCTTCATTGACTAGACTAAAGCCTTTGGCTCTGTGGATCACAAAAGTGTGGAAAATTCTTAAAGCAATGAGAAAACCACACCACCATACCTGCCTCCTGAGAAATCTGTATTCAGGTCAAGAAACAACAGTAAGAATTGGACATGGAACAATGAACTGTTTCAAAATTTGGAAAGGAGTACATCAAGGCTGTGTATTGTCATATTGCTTATTTAAATATACAGAGTACATCATGTGAAATGCCAGGCTGGATGAAGCACAAGCTGGAACCAAGATGGCCATGAGAAAGATCAATAACCTCAGATATACAGACAAGACCACCTTTATGGCAGAAAGCAAAGAGGAACTAAAGAGCTTCTTGATGAAGGCGAGAGAGAGTGAAAAAGCTGACTTAAAACTCAACATTGAAAACATTAAAATCAAGGCATCTGGTCCTATCACTTCATGTCAAATAGACGGGGAAACAATGAAAACAGTAGGAGACTATTTTATTGGCTCCAAAATCACTGCAAATGGTGACTGCAGCCATGGAATTAAAAGACGCTTGTTCCTTGGAAGGAAAGCTACAACAAACTTAAACAGCACATTAAAAATCAGAGACGTTACTTTGCCAGCAAAGGTCCATCTAGTCAAAGCTATGATTATTCCACTAGTCATGTATGAATGGGAGAGTTGGACCATAAGGGAAGCTGAGTATTACAGAATTGATGCCTTTGAACTGTGGTATTGGAGAAGACTGTTGAGAGTATCTTGGACTGCAAGGAGATCCAACCAGTCCATCCTAAAGGCAATCAGTCCTGAATATTCATTGGAAGGCATGATGCTGAAGCTGAAGCTACAATACTTTGACTACCTGATGTGAAAAACTCACTGATTAGAAATGACCCAGATGTTGGGAAATATTGAAGGCAAGAGGAGAAGGGAACAACAGATATGATATGGTTGGATGGCATCACTGACTCAATGGATGTGAGTATGAGCGGGCTTTGGGAGGTGGCAAAAGATAGGGATGCCTGATGTTCTGCAGACCATGGGGTCACAAAGAGTCAGACAGGGCAGAGTGACTGAACTGAACTTACAGATATACACTATTACATACACACACAATATTTTCAACTTCTACTGATTTAGACTACTTTATTACCAAAGCTTTAACTTCCTGAAAAAAATTAAGTTGCATATATGTCTCAATTTAGAAAGGTCCATCCATCCAAATAATTAGGAAGGTGTTTTAATTATTTTGTTATTCAATGCTATATTCTAATTTTAATAATACACAAAGGTATAGAAGATACTATAATAAAGTGAAACAGTCTGTGGCCTCACCAAAATGCTTAACAGATATTGCCATTTTGCCAATAAACCTAAGATTTTTTTTTTTTTTTAGAAACACACTGTTATAGACATAATTAATATCTCCTAATGAGAAGACTCTTGAAAGTCCCTTGGGCTGCAAGGAGATCCAACCAGTCCATTCTGAAGGAGATCAGTCCTGGATGTTCTTTGGAAGGAGTAATGCTAAAGATGAAACTCGAATACTTTGGCCAGCTCATGTGAAAAGGTGACTCATTGGAAAAGGCTCTGATGCTGGGAGGGATTGGGGGCAGGAGAAGGGAATGACAAAGGATGAGATAATTGGATGGCATCACTGACTCAATAGAAGTGAATCTGAGTGAACTCTGGGAGCTGATGATGGACAGGGAGGCCTGGCGTGCTGTGATTCATGGGGTCGCAAAGAGTCAGACACGACTGAGCAACTGAACTGAATCTATTCTCCCCATCTTAGCAACTGAATTTTAGCTATACATAAATATATACATATCCATACATGTATAGACCTATGTGTATAGGTAACTAAAATGAAGTAAAGTCACTAACCACCAAAAAGAATATATATGTGTGTGTGTGTGTATTCACATGGCCCACAGATTTATTTCTTTAAATTTTTATTCACTTTTTCATGGTAATAATTGGTATTTTTGTGTATTTTTTTGCTTCTTGTTACTGTTTTATAACATCTAGAATTTCTTGTCGCTTCTGTTCTATTCATTTTGTTTTGTTTTGGATATTGTTTTCCTCTTCCAGTTTTCAGAATCTACATATGCTTAATTTAGGTTTCCTTTTCATCAGAGGACATACTCATTTTGTCAAAATAGCATTTATATTTTTGGTTTTAGTAATATGTTTATTCATGAGTTTCCTCAAAATTTTCACAAATTTTAATTTTCAGATTCATCATGTATGGACATGTTTTTCCTTGTCCTTTTGCCCTGTCTTTCTGCATTCACCTTTATTCATCTAGTAGTTTTGTGTTTGCTTACTTTTGGCCTCTGTGGAGTCTCCATGTTTGAAGTAGATGTAAAGTATGTGTCTCTTTCCCCTTTTTTATAGTGATGGTGATATTAAAAATAAGTCAAAGCCAATAAGCAAGCCTGTCACTGAGTTCACCAAAGTTTGGATATGACACAAAATTCACATTATTCTCCTCTCCCATGTATGTGGCTACATGTCATTGCTCAAAGAGTCATTAGTAAGAAGTTTTCTGTAAATGTGTTTTTGAATAGGGAGAAGGAAATGACAGCCAACTCCAGTATTCTTGTATGGGTAGAGGAGGCTAGTGGGCTATGGTTCATAGGGTCACAAAGATTTCAACATGACTGAAGCAATTTAGCATCCATGCATTCTTTGAATAGGGGTGTGCTACCCCAGTTTTGAATTCAAGCTCTCTGTTTCAAGCTTCTATACTCCCTCCACAAAAAATGGCTGATTTGAATAGTTTCTAGTCATCATTACTCTGTACTTCTTACCTTATCAGGGATCCTTTCCCTGCCATTAAAAACAAAAATTACTGGACTATAGCTGATTTATTATTTTGCATTAGTTTCAAGTGTACAGCAAAGTGAATGAATTATACATATACAAATATTAACTATTTTAAATATTCTTTTCCCATTATAGGCCATTACAGAATACTGAGTAAATTTTCTTATGCTATACAGTTCATAGGATTCTCCAGGCAAGAATACTGGAATAGATGGTCATTTCCTTCTCCAGGGGACCATGTTTTGCCAGAAATCTTCACTCTGATCCAACAGTCTTGGCTGAACATGCACAGCAAGGCTCATAGCTTAACTGAGTTGCCAGTTAGCATGACAAGACTATCCTTGAATATGCAGATGATACCATTCTAATGGCAGGAAGTGAAGAGGAAATAGAGAACTTCTTGATAAGGGTTAAAGAAGGGAGTAAAAAGATGGCTCAAAACTCAATATTCAAAAAACTAAAATCATGTCACCTGGTCACATCACTTCATGGCAAATGGAGAAAAAGTGGAAGCAGTGACAGATTTTATTTTCTTGGGCTCCACTATCACTACAGACAGTGACTGCAGTCACAGATTTAAAAGATGCTTGCTCTATGGAAGGAAAACTGTGACAAACCTAGTTCAGTTCAGTTCAGTCACTTAGTACTGTCTGACTCTTTGCGACCCCATGGACTGCAGCACGCCAGGACTCCCTGTCCATCAAAACTCCCAGAGTTTACTCAAACTCATGTCCATTAAGTCAGTGATGTCATTTAACCATCTTATCCTCTGTCTTCCCCTTCTCCCACTGTCAATCTTTCCCAACATTAGGGTCTTTAAATGAGTCCAATTATTTGCATTAGGTGGCCAAAGTACTGGAGTTTCAGCTTCAACATCAGTCCTTCTAATGGACACTCTGAACTGATCTCCTTTAGGATGAACTGGTTGGATCTTCTTGCAGTCCAAGGGCCTCTCGGGAGTTTTCTCCAACACTACAGTTCAAAAGCATCAATATTCGGCACTGAGCTTTCTTTACAGTCCAAGTCTCACATCCATATATGACTTCTTGAAAAACCATAGCCTTGACTAAATGAACCTTTGTTGACAAAATAATATCTCTGCTTTTGAATACGCTGTTTAGGTTGGTCATAACTTTCCTTCCAAGGAGTAAGTATCCTTTAATTTCATGGCTGCAGTCACCATCTGCAATGATTTTGGAGCACAAAAGATAAAGCCTTCCAGTTTCCACTGTTTTCCCATCTATTTGCCATGAAATGATGGAGCCAGATGCCATGAACTTAATTTCTGAATGTTGAGCTTTAAGCCAATTTTTTCATTCTCCTCTTTCACTTTCATCAAGAGTATCTTTTCTTTAGTTCTTCTTCACTTTCTGCCATAAGAGTGGTGTCATCTGCATATCTGAGGTTATTGATATTTCTCCCAGCAATCTTGATTCCAGCTTGTGCTTCTTCCAGCCCAGTGTTTCTCATGATGTACTCTGCATATAAATTAAATAAGCAGGGTGACAGTATACAGCCTTGACATACTCCTTTCCCAATTTGGAACCAGTCTGTTGTTCCATATCCAGTTCTAATTGTTGCTTCTTGACCTGCATACAGATTTTTCAAGAGGCAGGTCAGGGGGTCTGGTATTCTCATATCTTTAAGAATTTTCCAGAGTTTGTTGTGAGATCCACACAGTCAAAGGCTTTGGCATAGTCAATAAAGCAGAAATAGGTGCTTTTCTGGAATTCTCTTGCTTTTTCAATGATCCAACGAATGTTGGCCATTTGATCTCTGGTTCCTCTACCTTTTCTAAAACCAGCTTGAATATCTGGAAGTTCATGGTTCATTATTATTGAAGTTTGGCTTGGACAATTTTGAACAGTGTTTTACTAACACATGAAAGTGTACAACTGTGTGGTAGTTTGAGCATTCTTTGGCATTTCTTTCTTTGGAATTAGGATGAAAACTGACCTTTTGCAGTCCCATGGCCACTACTTTTTTCCAAATTTGCTGCATTTGAGTGCAGCACTTTCACAGCTTCATGTTTTAGGATTTGAAATAGCTCAACTGGAATTACATCACCTCCATTATTTTTCTTTGTTCATAGTGATGCTTTCTAAGGCCCACTTGACTTCGCATTCCAGGATATCTGGCTCTAGATGAGTGGTCATACCATCATGATTATCTTGGTCCCGAAGATCTTTTCTGTACAATTCTTTTGTGTATTCTTGCCACCTCGTCTCAATATTTTCTGCTTCTGTTAGGTCCATACCATTTCTGTCCTTTATTCATCCCATCTTTGCATAAAATGTTCAGCTGGTGTTTCTGATTTTCTTGAAGAGATCTCTAGTCTCTCCCATTCCATTATTTTCCTCTATTTCTTTGCACTGATCATGGAGGAAGGCTTTCCTATCTCTCCTTGCTATTATTTGGAACTCTGCATTCAAATGGGCATAGCTTTCTTTTTCTCCTTTGCTTTTCTTGCCTGTCACAGCCATTTATAAGGCCTCCTGAGACAGGCATTTTGCCTTTTGCATTTCTTTTACTTGGGGATGGTCTTGATCCCTGTCTCCTGTACAATGTCATGAACCTCTTATCCATACTTCAGCAGGCATTCTGTCTATCAGATCTCATCCCTTAAATCTATTTCTCGTGTCTACTGTATAATTGTAAGGGATTTGATTTAGTTCATACATGAATGGTTTAGTGTTTTTCCCTACTTTCTTCAATATAGGTCTGAATTTGGCAATAAGGAGTTTATGATCTGAGCCACAGTTTGTGCCCAGTCTTGTTTTTGCTGACTGTACAGAGCTTCTCCATCTTTGGCTGCAAAGAATATAATCAACCTCATTTCAGTGTTGCCATCTGGTGATTCCATGTTTAGAGTTTTCCTTGTACTGTTGGAATACAGTGTTTGCTATGACCAGTGCATTCTCTTGCAAAATTCTATTATTCTTTGCCTTGCTTCATTCTGTACTCCAAGGCCAAATTTGCCTGTTACTCCAGGTGTTTTTTGATTCTACTTTTGTATTCCAATCTCTTATAATAAAAAGGCATCTTTTTTGGGTGTTAGTTCTAAAAGGTCTAGTAGGTCTTCATAGACCCATTCAACTTCAGCTTCTTCAGTATTACTGGTTGGAGCATAGCCTTGAATTACTGTGATATTACATGTTTTGCCTTGAATATGAGCAGAGATCATTCTGTCATTTTTGAGATTGCATTGAAGTACTACATTTTGGACTCTTTGGTTGACTTTTATGGCTATTCCATTTCTTCTAAGGGAGTCTTGCCCAAAGTATTAGGTATAATGACCATCTGAGTTAAATTCACCCATTCCAGTCCATTTTAGTTCCCTGATTCCTAAAATGTCAATGTTCACTCTTGCCATCTCCTGTTTGAGCACTTCCAATTTGCCTTGATTCATGAATCAAACATTCTATGTTCCTATCCAATATTACTCTTTATAGCATTAGACCTTGCTTCTATCACCAGTCATATCCACAACTAGGTGTTGTTTTTACTTTGTTTTTATCTCTTCATTCTTTCTGGAGTTATTTCTCCACTGATCTCTAGTAGTATATTGGGCACCTAATGACCTGGGGAGTTCACCTTTCAATGTCCTATCTATTTGTCTTTTCATACTGTTCATGGGGTTCTCAAGACAAGAATACTGATGTTTTTGCCATTCCCTTCTCCAGTGGATCACATTTTGTCAGAGCTCTCCAGCATGACCTGTCCATCTTGGGTAGCCCTGCACAGCATGACTCATATTTCATTGAGTTAGACAAGGCTGTGGTCCATGGTATCAGATTAGTTAGTTTTCTGTGATTGTTGTTTCAGTCTGTCTGCCCTCTGATACCCTCTCTCAGAGCTTACCAACTTACTGTGGTTTCTCTGACCTTGAACGTATGGTATCTCCTTATGGCCACTGCTCCATCTTGGTCGTGGGGTATCTCCTCTCAGCCACTCCCTGCGCTAGCCACTCCCTGTCCTATAGCTTATGGGTTTTCCAGTTGTCATGTGAGAGATGGACAATAAAGAAGGCTTAGTGCTGAAAAATTAATGCTTTCAAATGGTGATGTTGGAGAAGATACTTAAGAGTTCCTGGAACCGCAAGGAGATCAAAACAATGTATCCTAAAAGAAATGAGTCCTGAATATTCATTGGAAGGATTGATGCTAAAGGTGAAGCTTCAGTACTTTGCTACCTGATGTGAAAAGCCAACTCATTGAAAAGACCATGATGCTGAGAAAAATTGAAGGTAATAGCAGAAGGATGTGGCAGAGGATGAGATAGTTAGATAGCTTCACCATTTCAATGAAAATGAATTTTAACAAATTCCAGGAGATAGTGAAACACAAGGGAGCCTGGTGTGCTACTGTTCAGGGTGTCACAAAGAGTCGGACAAGACTAATTGACTCACCAAGAACAACCCTGTGCTATATAGCACATTATTTTTAGTTATTAGTTTTATATATCATAATGTGTATATGTCAATGCTAATCTCTCAATTTATCCCTCTCGCCCTCATCTGCAGTTAATCATCAAGTTTATTTTCTATGTGTTTGTTTTCTATGTCCATAATTCTACTTCTGTTAGATTCCACATTCAAGCTATATCACATGACAATTTTCTTTCTGTGTCTGATTTTACTCAGTATAGAAACCTCTCAGTTCATCCATGTTGTTGCAAATGGTATTATCATTCATGGCTGATTAATATTCTAGTATATATACATACTGTAATATTTGGTTATATACCCTGGCTATTGTAAGTGGTGCTGCAGTGAATACTGGGGTGCACCTATCTTTTCCCTTCCAAAAGCTATACTAAACTTTCTGTCTCAATACTTTGCATTTTAAATCAAAGATGTTATTGTTTTTAAATTCAACTCTCACTTATGATTTATTTTTCTTAATAAGCCATTGCTATGTGTTTGCAATAGTGAGTAAGAGAGAAATTTCCCAAACATAATACCAAACTACTAATGCTACTAAAACTTCTAATATCATCTTGAAATCATCCAAGAATGAAATCATTTGGATTTAAATGGAATTGTTGTTATCTTAAATTTAACTTTCTAAAGCTGTTCAATTTAATTTTTATTTAATTCAGATAACATTAGGTTAGAAATTTAGTTTTTCAAAATATGTATCATTATCCTTACACAAGAATAATTATATCATAGTGTCTTTTAAACATTCTTGTGATATTTTCTGACACTTTAGTTTCATAAATATAATCCCTATCTATTTAAAAGCACTAACATTCTTCACTTCCCCATTTTTTGGGGGTGGGGGTATTTTTCTTTGTTATTTAGTCTCAGCTTGAGTTGCTTCATGATTGATGAAACCCAGCAGGCTGTTACAACCATTCAGAGAGCAAGCTATGTCTTCATTTATACCTTTTAACTTAAGTACCAGGGTTCACTGGCATGTTACATTTGCCAAACACAGTCTGATCAACCACTAGGGGAAAAAAGACCGAAAATTTACTCAGAAATCTCTCAGTATGTAAGTATTTATGACATTAGTTATGAAAGATTTCTGATTCAGCATACAGGCTTTACTGTATTATAAATCCAATGGAAAATTTCACAGTCACTTGGATTACTGTACTTAAGAAGAAACACAAATCTAATGCCACTTATTTAACTAATTTCCTAGCCTTCTCTTAAGGGAAAGTTTAGAAGATAAGTGTTACCTTGCAGAACACTTTAGTTTTAGAGACAAAATTTTTCTCTCCCCCTCTGTGGGTCATTTCATATATATATATATCAATGATAATAATTTAATTTGAGCCACACTGAACTCAAATTAACGTGCTTTTGCACTATTTCACACCAGGCACTCTGCCAACCACATAAATATATATATTTATATCATTTGATATATATATATTATATATATATATATTTGAATTTGATATATATATATATCAAAGAATTTACAGATTTACAGAGATACAAATAAATTGTTTGATATTCTCTATGTTAAGTACAATAATAAGCAAGACAAATCTCTGTGGTCCGTTGAAGGATGACAAGGAATTAGTATCACAGAAAATTAATGTCCTAAATGGAGAATTGCATGAGATAAAACTGAAAGTCTGACTGAGGCCATGTTTTTTATGAAGGACAATATTGTGAATATAAATTATGGATTCATATTCATCACATAAATTATAAGATATAGTAAGGAGTTTATCATATTACATTTTAGATACTAGATAATTGTGGAAAAATTTTAGAGAAGGAATAGTAAAAATTTACTAAAGGAAAAAAGAGATGGGGTATAAATGGCTATTTTATAATAACCAGGGCTTCCCTTATGGCTCAGCTGGTTAAGAATCTGCTCATGAAGTGGGACACATGGGTTCAATCCCAGGGTTGGGAAGATCCCCTGGAGAAGGGAAAGGGTACCCGCTCAAGTATTCTGGCTAGCAAAATTCCAGAAACCATATAGTCAGCGGGGTCAAAAAGAGTTGGATACAACTGAGCAATTTTCACTTTCACTTACAAGAACTATGGAGGAAAATAAGTAGGAATTTATCTTAAATTTGAAGGATGAAATTACAGAAAATAAAATGAAACAAATGAAATTTAAAAATAAGGGATTTCAAAATATTTACAACCATTGACTGATTGTATATGGAGGCGAAATAGTGTTTCCCAGGTGGCACTCAGTTCAGTTAATTTGTTCAGCCATATCTGACTCTTTGTGACCTTAGGGACTGTAGTATGCCAGGCTTCCCAGTTCATCACCATCTCCCAGAGCTTACTCAGACTCATGTCCATTGAGTTGGTGATGCCATCCAACCATCTCATTCTCTGTGGTCCCATTCTCCTCTTGCCTTCAATCTTTTCTAGCATCAGGGTCTTTTCCAGTGAGTCAGTTCTTCGCATCAGGTGGCTTAAGTATTGGAGTTTCAGCTTCAGCATCAGTCCTTCAAAAGAATATTCAGGACTGATTTCCTTTAGGAAGGGCTGGATGGTTCTCCTTGCAGTTCAAGGGACTCTCAGGAAACTTCTCCAATACCACATGGCAAAAGTATCAGCTCTTCAGAGATCAGCTTTCTTTATAGTCCAACACTCACATCCATACATGACTACTGAAAAAAAACAAAAAAAAACATAGCTTTGACTAGAAAGACATTTGTTAGCAAAATACTGGCTCTGCTTTCTAATATGTTGTCAAGATTGGTCACAGCTTTTCTTCCAAGGAGTAAATGTCTTTAATTTCAAGGCTGCAGTCACCATCTGCAGTGAGTTTGGAACCAAAAATATAAAATCTGTCACTGTTACAATTGTTTCCCCATCTATTTGTCATGAAGTGAAGGGACCGGATGCCATATTAGTTTTCTGAATGTCAGATTTTAAGCCAACACTTGACTCTCTTTCACTTTCATCAAGACATTCTTAAGTTCTTCTTCACTTTTTGCCATAAGGGTGGTATAATCTGCACATCTGAATTTATTGATATTTCTCCCCCACAATCTTGATTCCAACTTGTGCTTCATCCAGTCTGGCTTTTGAAGTGATGAAAGTAATAGAGGAGAGTGAAAAATTTGGCTTAAAGCTCAACATTCAGAAAACTAAGGATGGCATCCAGTCCCATCACTTCATGGCAAATAGATGGGGAAACAGTGGAAAGAGTGGCTGACTTTATATTTTTGGGCTCCTAAATCATGGTAGATGGTGAATGCAGCCATGAAATTAAAAGATGCTTACTCCTTGGAAGGAAAGTTATGACCAACCTAGACAGCATATTAAAAAGCAAGAACATCACTTTGTCAACAAAGGTCCATCTAGTCAAGGTTATGGTTTCTCCAGTGGTCATATATGGATGTGAGAGTTGGACTATAAAGAAAGCTGAGCACCAAAGAATTGATGCTTTTGAACTGCAGTGTTGGAGAAGACTCTTGAGAGTCCCTTGGACTGCAAGGAGATCCAACCAGTCCATCCTAAAGGAGATCAGTCCTGGGTATTCATTGGAGAGACTGATGTTGAAGCTGAAACTCCAATACTTATGCCACCTGATGCAAAGAGCTGACTCACTGGAAAAGATTCTTATGCTGGGAAAGATTGAGGGCAGGAGGAGAAGTGGACGACAGAGGATGAGATGGTTGGATGGCAAAACCGACTCAATCGACATGGGTTTGAGTGGACCCCGGGAGTTGGTGATGGACAGGGAGGCCTGGCTTGCTGTGGGACATGGGGTCACAAAGAGTTGGACACGACTAAGTGACTGAACTTAACTGAGCTCTTCATATAAGTTAAATAAGCAAGGTGAGAATATATAGCCTTGACTTACTCCTTTCTCGATTTGGAACCAGTCTTTTGTACCATCTTCAGTTCTAATTGTTGCTTCTTGACCTGCATACAGATTTATCAAGAGGCAGGTCAGGTTGTTTGGTATTCCCATCTCTTTCAGAATTTTCTGTAGTTTATTATGATCCACACAGTCAAAGGCTTTGGTGAAATCAATAAAGCAGAGGTAGATGTTTTTTCTGGAACTCTCTTGCTTTTTCTATGACCCAACACATTTTGCAGCACTTTCACAGCATCGTCTTTTAGAATTTGAAATAGCTCAACTGGAATTCCATCCCCTCAACTAGCTTTCTTCACAGTGTTCTTTTCTAAGGCTCACTTGAATTTGCATTCCAGGATGTCTGGCTCTAGGTGAGTGATCACATCATTGTGGTTATCTGGATCAGGAAGATTTTTTTGTACAGTTCTTCTGTGTATACTTGCCACCTCTTTTTAACATCTTCTGCTTCTGTTAGGTCCATATGATTTCTGTCCTTTATGTGCCCATCTTTGCATAAAATGTTCCCTTGGTATCTCTAACTGTCTTGAAGAGATCACAATTTTTTCCCATTCTATTGTTTTTCTTTATTTCTTTCCATTGATCACTGAGTAAGGCTTTCTTATCTATCCTTGCTATTATTTGGAACTCTGCACTTAAATGGGTATAGCCTCCTTTTCTCCTTTGCCTTTAACATCTCTTCTTTTCCCAACTATATGTAAAGCCTTCTCAGGCAACCATTTTGCCTTTTTGCATTTATTTCTCTTGGTTCTCGATCACTGCCTCCTATATAATGTCATGAATCTCCATCCATAGTTCTTCAGGCACTCTGTCCTTCAGATCTAATTCCTTGAATCTCTCACTTCCACTGTATAATTGTAAGGGATATGATTTAAGTCATACCTGAATGGTCTAATGCTTTTGCCTACTTTCTTCAATATAGGTCTGAATTTGGCAATAAGGAGTTCATGATCTGAGCCACAGTCAGCTCTCGGTCTTGTTTTTGCTAACTGTATAGAGCTTCTTTATCTTTGGCTGCAAAGAATATAATCCATCTGATTTTGATACTGACCATCTGGTGATGTCCATTTGTAGAGTCTACAATTGTGTTGTTGGATGAAGGTGTTTGCTATGACCAGTGCATTCCAATGGCAAAACTCTGTTAACTTTTCCCCAGCTTCTTTTTGTACTCGAAGGCCAAATTTGTCTGTTACTCAAGGTGTTTCTTGACTTCCTACTTTTGCATTCCAGTTCCCTATAATGAAAAGGGCATCTTTTTTTTTTTTTTTTTTTTTTGGGTGGTGGTGGTGGTGGTGTTAGTTCTAGGAGGTCTTGTAGGTCTTCTTAAACCATTCAACTTCAGTTTCTTTAGCATTACTGTCTGGGACATAGACTTGCATTACTGTGATATTGAATGGTTTGCCTGGGGAAATGAACAGAGACCATTCTATCGTTTTTGAAATTGCATCCAATTATTGCATTTTGGACTGTTTTGTTGACTATGATGACTAGTCCATTTCTTCTAAGGTATTCTTGCCCACAGCAGTAGATATAATGGTCATCTCAATTAAATTCAGCCATTCCTGGCCATTTTAGTTCACTGATTACTAAAATGTCGACATTCACTCTTGCCATCTCTTGTTTGACCATTTCCAATTTACCTTGATTCATGGAGCTAACATTCTAGATTCCTATCCAACATTGCTCTTTACAGCATCAGATCTTGCTTCTATCACTAGTCACATCCACAACTGGGTGTTGTTTTTGCCTTGGCTCTGTCTCTCCATTCTTTCTGGAGTTGTTGCTCCACTCTTCTCCAGTAATATAGTGGATACCTACTGACCTGGGGAGTTCATCTTTCAGTGTCCTATTTATTTGCCTTTTCATACCATTCATGGAGTTCTTAAGGTGAGATTATTAAAGTGATTTGCCACTCCCTTCTCCAGTAGACCACATTTTGTCAGAGCTCTCCAGCATGACCTGTCTTGGGTAGCAATAGATGCCGTGGCTAATAGTTTCATCGAATTAGACAATGCTGTGGTCCATGTGATAAGTTTGATTGATTTTATGTGATTGTGCTTTTCATTCTATCTGTCCTCTGATGGATAAGAATAAGAGGCTTATGGAAGCTTCCTGATTGCATAGATTTACTGACTGGGAACCTGGGTCTTGTTCTGATGGGCGGGGTCATGCTCAGTAAATCTTTAATCCTATTTTCTGTTGATGGATGGGGCTGTGTTTCCTCCCTATTGTTTCAGTTCAGTTCAGTTGATCATCATGTCTGACTTTTTGAGACCCCATGAACTGCAGAACGCCAAGCCTCCCAGTCCATCACCAATTGTCAGAGTTTATTCAGACTCATGTCCATTGAGTCAGTGATGCCATACAACCATCTCATCCTCTGTCGTCTGCTTCTCTTTCCACCTTCAATCTTTCCTGTCATCAGGGACTTTACAAATGAGTCAGCTCTTCCCATCAGATGGCCAAAGTATTGTAGTTTCAGCTTCAAAATCAGTCTGTCCGATTAATTATTTTAGGATTGACTGGTTGGATCTCCTAGCATGCCAGGGGATTCTCAAGAGTCTTCTCCAATACCACAGTTCAAGGGCATCAATTGTTCGGGGCTCAGCTTTCTTTATAGTCCAATTCTCACATCCATACATGACTACTGGAAAAACTGTACCTTGACTAGACAGACCATCGTTGGCACAGTAATGTCTCTGCTTTGTAATATGCTGTTTAGGTTGGTCATAACTTTCCTTCCAATGAGTAAGCATCTTTTAATTTCATGGCTGTAGTCACAATCTGCAGTGATTTGGGAGCCTAAAAATAAAGTCTGTCACTGTTTCTACTGTTTTTCCATCTATTTGCCATGAAGTAATGGGACCTGATGCCATGATCTTCGTTTTCTGAATGTTGAGCTTTAAGCCAACTTTTTCACTCTCCTCTTTCACTTTCATCAAGAGGCTCTTTAGTTCCTCTTCACTTTGTGCCATAAGGGTGGTATCATCATGCCCAGCGTTTCTCATGATGTACTCTGCATAGAAGTTGAATAAGAAGGGTGACAACATACAGCCTTGATGTACCCCTTTCCCTATTTGGAACTAGTCTGTTGTTCCATGCCCAGTTCTAGCTGTTGCTTCCTGATCTGCATGCAGATTTCTCAAGAGGCAAGTGAGGTGGTCTGGTATTCCCATCTCTTGAATAATTTTCCACAGTTTAATGTGATCCACACAGTCAAAGGCTTTGTCATAGTCAATAAAGCAGAAATAGATATTTTTCTGGAACTCCTTGATTTTTTGATGATCCAGTGGATGTTGGCAATTTGATTCCTGTTGTTTACCTGAGGCCAAACTATAGTGGAGTTAATGAAGATAATGACACTATTGGTAACAGAACCAGCCTGCCAGTGCAGGAGACATAATGAGAAGCAGGTTCAACCCCTGAGTTGGAAAGACCCTCTGGAAGAGAGCGTGGAAACCCACTCCAGCAGTCATACCTGGAGAATCCCATGGACAAAGGAACATGGTAGCCTATGGTCCATAGGGTTGCAAAGAGTTGGACATTACTGAAGTAACTTAGCGTGGAGGAGAAATGACTCAATGCTACTCCGTTTATGAGATTATTGTAATGTAAAGGATTGCTCTATTACACTATTTTATCCCTCTATTTGTAGCTATTTTCCAACAGTTACCCAGTCTCTCTCACTAATTAAACTTTAGATAGCCCTGACTCATGTTTTTTCTTTCCATTCTGAGTCCTGCTATTTTTCTAGGTTGTCCTTAAAGATGCACATCTAGCACCCAGTCTCCAAGGTCTGTAAATTCTTAATTCCAGTGCAGTGTTCTTTGACTAATGTAAGTCTACACTCTAGACTCTAACTCCAGGCTTAAAATTATTATTGATAGCATTATAAGGGTCCAATTTATTTGTCCATATATATATTTCATTTTGATGTCAACAGCCATCAATTTGGAATATTGACAGCTTAGCTGAGTGACTGTTAAACATCTAACAGTATTCAAGGTCACTTTGGATGGACCTGTTCCCAGTCTAAATCATTCTGCTACACTCTCCAGCCATTCTTTATTTTCTGTCTTAGATCTTATTATAACTAATTATTATACATTTGAGGGTATATTTTTATAGCATAGTCTCTTCAGTAAAGTTTAAATTTAATATTTAAAGTGATTACATTTTCACCATGAAGAAACTTAGGTTTGTGTCCCAGGCAGAGAAGTTGTTGTTGTTAATAACTGATAAAGAATAGCAGAAAGAATAGACCTGGGTTGAAGATAGAAGAGAAAAATAACCATAAATTGAGATATTTCTTTCTCTGTTCACAGAAATTTCTTCCTGGTAACATTTTCAAATATGTATCTCTTTGAAAGAAATATAAGGCTGAACACCACCTCATTATCAAGACTTTGGAGACAAAATGCCTGAGTGCAAAACCTGGCTTTTCCACAGACCAGTTGGTTATACTTGGGAAAAACACCCTGATGCCTCCTGTGTAAAATATACATAATAATAGAGATAATTTTTTTTGTGAGAATTAAATGAGCTAAGTGCTTAGAATGTTGCCTGTCAAAATAAACTGCATCTCTTTTCTTCATGTTTAAGTGGTTGCTCTAAAATGCAATATGCACACATTGTGGAATAATTAGCATTAATATTATAGTCCTTAAAAATGGAAACTTTTAAAAATAGAAACTATATGGGTCTACTCATGACCTACTCAACATTTATGTTCTAAGTGTCAAAAGTATTATACCAACACAGAGTAAAATGTCCTAAGATATCTATATTTACCAAATAAAATGTAGAGTGGTCAGTTAAGTTTCAACTCAAAACACACAGAAATAATTTTCAATATAAGTACACTTCACCCTATATCTAGAATATATTTATACTTAAAGTATTTATCTTTCTAAAATTCAAATCAACTCCACATTTTAACTGTTAATCTAATAAACTTCCCAATAAAGTATTATATATTTTTCATTTAGTCATTATTTTAAAGAAGTTGAGAGGGAAAAAATAGTCTTGTGTTTATCAAGATCACATTCACTGCTTTTCATTCCTACCTGAATATTCAAGTTTCTATTGATATCATTTCTCAACCTGAAGACTTCATTTATTCTTTGAGTCTGTAGATATTATGTTTTACTGGTTGCTTTTAGTAAATATCTTCAGTTTTTTCTCCCTGTGACAATGATGTAACTTGTATGAAAACCTAAGTTAAATAATTTTCCCCAAGTTTTATGCTTTAGACCTTTAGACCGAATAATGTGCTCTCTATCCCGTATTCATACATTGACACTTTTCGATTCCCATATGATACCATCAGGAGGTGTGAAATTTGATTTAGTGACTAGGGCAGAGTCTTTATAAATGGGATTAGTGCCCATATAAAAGAGATTCTGGAAACCTCTTTTGAGAGGATTACGTGGATACAAATTTTTTTTTTTGCTATTTCTTGCATTTTATATAAACTAAAAACTGACACACAAAGCTCAAGACCTCGCTTGAGTATATATAGTTCTCTTCTTTTACAACCTCATGTTTCTTCTCCATTTTTAGAAAAAGGATCTTAGAGCTTCTATACTGATGTATCCTATTATTCTGCTTTATTATTATTATTTTTTTACATAAACCACTCAATCAGGATTTTGCCTCTACTATTCCTATTGTAAATTCTTTTTAAAGTTCCTACTAAGTTTTTTACTGGTAAATTCAATGATCAAATCTCAATTTTCACCTGACTTAAACTATCAAGAGTTTTTGACACAACTGATCTCTCTAACTTCTTTGAAATAAAGTAGGTTTGGCACAAGGTATTCAGGTGAATTCTGTGAAATACACGCAATAGAAGCTTTAATATGCAGAATTAAGCTTTTGCATCTCCAAACATATACATCCCATGAAAGGGATTTAATGATATAATTAAAATAAATATGTGGATGATTCATATATAAATGATCTTTTCACATTTATGAAAATTGAGAGAAGTATGATAATAGAAAAAGAAAGGTAACTAGGAAATATGAAAATGTACATCCTACAAGGCATATCAGAAGTTGTGGTCTTCTTGCCCATGATAAATATATTGTGTAAAAAAATTATCTCATGTTTTTAAAATTATTCAACATCTATATTTTTTACAAAGATTCTAATTTTAGATTATGTGGCAAAAAATTAGCCTAGGTTCTAAACTAGATATACCTTTAAGATAAGATAGGCTGATATGGTATAAATAGGTTAGCTAGATTTAACGTCTTAAGGTATTTTCAAGAGTATTATTGTAATATATAAATATGTATATATAGCCACATTTGCACAAAAATCCTTTCCATACACATGGTTAAACTAGACACAGTGGAAAATCTCTTAGAAAAATTTCATTATGTACATTTAGAAAATAACTACAGAAGTACTTCTTTACTATGGTTTTCAAATTCACTTTTGTTTATAAACATTTTTACAAATTTCAAGAATTCCTTTAGTACACACATTTCCACATTTCCATCATCATCCCTAATTATATTTAATTCATGAAAATAAAATATGAGTGTATATTTTTATATAAAATAGCACATTTGCTAACTACTGTTATAAATTATATATATATATATATATGGCATTGAGTGCATATATATATATATATATATATGGCATTGAGTGCTATATATATATATATATATGTATGTATATATATGTATGTGTAGTAGATGGAGATTTTCAAATATATAAACAATAGATTTGCCCTGCTATTGCTTTGAGCCATTTAAAGTATTCTGACTTTGGTTCACATAATTAATACTATTTATGACTCATAAAAGGAGATTTTTTTCCATAGGAAACTAAAAGTTTAAGGCCACACCCTAAAGATATTAAAATGTGTGCAATGAATGCCTATTTCAGTTTTGATAGCTAAGATCTGAAATATTCTTTCTTTTCCCCTGAGTTTATTGTTTAGCTATAAAATATTTGACAGATACAACAATAAAAATGAGAAGACTGCAACTAATTAAAATTAAGGGTCTTGAAATTGATTCTAAAACAGAAGCAGAAACAAATACTAAACACTCAAACTCTTGTCTTAAGAGATAGAAAGGTATTGGAATCCAAATGGAATAGTAATATTTCCTGGCTATAATATTAATTTGTTGAAAAGAATATTAAGAGAGAACAAGAATAAGCATTGTAACCTTGATATAATCTTTCACTTTATTTTGGAGTGATGACTAGAGAACTTCAGAAGTGATAAAGTTGGTTTACAGACACATACACAATAGCACTGATTGACACACAAAAAGCAACACACACACACATACATAAAACACTTAATGAACCTCAAAAATTTGATTTCTATTATTTAGAGCTAGTGATCTTTAGAGCATATGGCCTTTTGTACCCCTTTCTTAAGTTTCTCTGACCTATTAGATAAAAGCAACCAGAGTAATTTTTGTTTTAGGCCAAGGTAAAGGAAGGGTTCTCACAAAGTCGGACAGAGGTAAAATGGTCTTTTTGGGAATTAGTGAGTTTTCTCATGTGCATTTTAGCGTGGCCCTATCACTTGATTGGGAAATGTGAAAGATCACAAATACAATGAATAAAAAATTTCACATTTACACAGTTCACACATAAAAAAGAAATGGAAATTTATGTTTCAGTAACAATTAAATTTAGCTTAGATTATTGATTTTCTACTTACATTTGGGAGTAAAAACATTATGAGCTAATGGTAATCATAGTGTGGGTTTTCCTTATTTCTTCTCTTTCTACACTTCTGCACAGTGAAGACTTAATTTGCAGTGCTTCATTCATCATGGTAGTATCTAGAGAAATGAAGCACATGTTCGTTATGATCCTATATTTCCTAGAAGACTTTGCAAACATATATAATCCTTTCTGGTCTTTGGTCATCAGGAATGTTTGTGAGACCTTCATTTCTAGTACTTCTGTTAACATTTTTGCTTTTCTGTTTCCATATGTACTTGACTTCCTCTGCATCATTCTCTTCCAAGCAGGATGCCTCTCCAGGTTGACTAGCTCATAGGTAGTCAATTTTTTTCTTCTCTCAGGAGAATAGGAACTATTCAGATGTACTATTACATACCATTCAAGGAGTCCAAAACTCTGTGTTTCTATTTTCCAGCTCATATATCTGGTTGTCATGTTATCTCACTGAATTTCTATTTGACTTGGCATCTCAGGCATCTGTTTTTCAATTGCTCTGGCATCAGGCTAGATGTTTAAAGTTCTCTAATAGGCATAAAATCTCCCAAAATTTTTTGGGGAAGATAAAAGCACGTTCCTTAGATAAGGATCCCTAAGCCTGTTCATGTTTTGAATGTCCCTCCTCTCCACTACCACTTAGAATTTGGCCTAGTATAAAAATGGATCACTGCCTTCTCAGGAACACTGTCTTATATCTAACTTTATTAATATTTTACTCTTCTTTTAGTTCTTGGGCTTTTCCAGATCTTGGCCCAGAAATTACCTTTATCTCTTCTCTGTCTGATGGAAAAATTAGTTTCACATTTTTATGCATACTTTATAATTTACTTCTATGTCCTATGACTTAAAGTCAGTCAAATAGTGGCCCCAGAGATACATATAAATCCTACTCTCCAGGGCATGTAAATATTATCTTATTTGGAGAAAGGATCTTTACAGATATACTTAAGGACATTGAAATAAGGATATCACTTAGGATTATTCAGGAAGGTCCTAAGTGCCATCACTAGTATCCTTATAAAAGGAAGGCAGAGGTAGATCAGACAGACACCCAAAGAGAAGGAGCTTCCCAAGTGGCTCATTTGGTAAAGAATCCACCTGCAATGCAGGAGAAACAGGAGACATGGTTTGATCCCTGGATCAGGACGATCCCCTGGAGGAGGGCATGGGTTGTCATGCCCTCCAGTATTCTTGCCTGGAGAATCCCATGGACAGAGGAGCCTAGTGAGCCACAGTCCATGGGGTCACAAATAGATGTACACAACTGAGCATGCACTTACAGCACACAAAGGAGAAGACAGTGGAGGCAGAGAATGGAGTGAGCAACTAATGCAAAGAATCCCAGTGGCCACAACAAACTGAACAGATTTTCTCCTAGAGTCTCTGGAAGAAGCACAGCCCTAACAAAACTTTGTATTCAGACTTCAAGTTTCCAGAGGTGCAAGAGGATGAATTTTTATTGTTTTAAACTGTTTCATTTGTAGTAAGTGGTTACAGCATTCATTCACAGGGAATGAATACAGACTGACTTTATCAAGGATTCACTTTTAATAGAGATAGCTGAAGAAAGATAAGTGTATGTGTACGTATACCTCAAAATTCTCAGGTTCTTCATTAATAAGAGCAAAACCTGTGGTGACTGTTATGAGTTTGGGAATCTATTGAGAAACTCTCTCTATTTTAGGCTGTGTGTATGAAAAATAATGGCTTCTCAAATATTTCTATATTCTAATCCCAGACCCTCTGAATATGCTATTGTATCACAGAGGAGAATGAAGGTGGCAGGTGAAATTAAGATTGCTCACTAATCAACTGACTTTAAAATAGTGAGATAGTCCTTGGTTATTCTAATGAGCTTAATGTAACCACAAAGGTTTTGAAAGATAGAAGAGGGAAGCAGAAGAAGAGGCAGTGCCAGAGTGACATATGTGAGAAAGATTCAACTGTACATTGCTAGCTTAGAAAGGGGTCACATCCGTATGGAATGTAGACGGATCTTCTCACAGAGGCTCCAAAAAGAGCACAGCCCTGGTGACTCCTTGATTTTAGCTAAGATCCATTTTGAACTTCTGACCTCCATTAGTGTTAGTCACTCAGTTGTGTCCAAGTCTCTGCATCCCCAAGGACTATGGCCCACCAGGCTCCTCTTTCCATGGGATTCTCCAGGCAAGAACACTGGAGTGGGTTGCCATTCCTTTCTCTAGAGGATTTTTCAGATAACTTTAGACATCCTCACCTAGAGTGGAGCCCATTATTTCTGAAGATTGAAACATTGTAATTTGCAAAGCAAATTTCAATAAGTAATCAGCTAGTAATACTCATTCTCTCAATTAGTAATCAGTTGATTTAGTGATTTTTCATTCTTGTTTCAATTTTCTTCTATTGTACTCACTGTAATTTCCTTCATTCATTTCTACCCAAAATGATTGACCACTAAACTGATTATATAAGCATACACATTCTAAGACCATTGTTTACATTTACTGTACAATATCTGGTGCATCTTGTATTAAACATGCAAAACTAAATAGCCTTTGTGATCTAAATATTTTCCAAATAAAAATGGGACAACTCTCTCCTTAGTATTTCATGACTGGCTAAGTAAATATACATGTTACTCTGTTAAATACTCTTACCTGCATGCTCTTTAGGTTCGTATCTCATTGCTCAAAACATATCAGAAGAGATAGGTAGTGGAATGAAACTCATCCCTTAACCACCTTCAGCCTAAAGGCTGCACACAGCCAAGCTTCTTAATGTAAACATATTAATTGGTTGAGAGGTCTGTTCTAGTCTGCTTTTAATGCTTATACAAAGCTGACAGTTTTCAATTCATACTAAATAGACAAAAGAATGAAGAAAAAAAAGGAAACCACTCCAGTATTCTTGCCTAGAGAAGCCCATGGACAGAGGAGCCTGGTGGGCTATAGTCTATGGGGTCACAAAGAATCGGACATGACTGAGCAGCCAATACTTTCAACTTCAAAGACAAAAGAAACATATGAAGAGTTACTGTAAAAGAACAAAAGATAAGGGAGGCAAACAGAGTTTATATGATTTCTCATCTGTCAATTTTTCATCCTTCTATTACTTCTATTCTCCTTTCTAAGGTGACTAAAATAAATATCTTTTAAAAGTTACTACAAGTGTAATGGGGTTCTCATGTGGCCCTAGTGGTAAAGAATCTTCCTGCCAATACAAGAGACATAAGAGATGTGTGTTTCATCTCTGAATCAGGAATATCCCCTGGGGTAAGAAATGACAACCCACTCCAGTATTCTTGCCTGGAGAATTTATATGGACAGAGGAGCCTGGCAGGCTACAGTCCACAAGGCTGCAGAGAGTCAAATGTGACTGAGCACATAGCACACATCAGTAAAACATCACTGTGTAATCGTGGCAGTAAGACATCACTGCTATACCTTTTTGCAATGGAGGGCTCTTTCAGAAGCAGAGTTTTCTTTAATTACTGACAGGAGGAGCTTCTTTGAACAATATAGATTTAGTTGGAAAGGAGGCAGTGGGATTGGCAGTTATGACTGAAAAAATAATAAAGATTAAGTACTGGCGATAAATACAGAAGGCTATTGTAACAGAATTAATGTTATATTTTTCTTATAGCTTACACATTAAGAAATCCTCTAGTACAAGTTCCCAAAGAATGACCACAGATTTAATACATATACCAGTTGGTTATCACTAATACCATTTTATTGAATGTACAAAATGACTAAATAGGCTTCGACATAGCAAAAGCATGTGGAGTCACCAGCTTAGCCAAAACATCCCAAGCATAGAGACTCTATTAAGGCCCTGCTGAAACAAATCTGAATTTAATTTAAACTCCACAGGAAAGGGTGTTCTCTGCTCTCCAACTGCTGTTTTTGCCTCAACATCAAGGAGTGGGGCTTTTTATCAGCCACCTGCTCTTCCAAAAACCTGTCTTCACTGAAATGGATATTTTGTCTTTTTATTTTTATGGTTTTTAACAGTTGAAGTCTGTGATCCAGAACTGCTGCAGAGATATCACTGAGAAAGAAAAAAGAGTACATCCTTCTTAATATTTCATATAAGCTTAAGCAAAATAGGTAGATTTATGTAGAAATCATTACTTCACACTTTCTGTGTTCAATGTGAGGAGAATGACTGGATGAGGCCATTGGTGCTCCAGATTTTGTGTTAAGTATGTCTTTTAATTAATTAATTAGGTTGGGAGGGTCATGCAGTACATAGGATCTTAGTTGCCAGATAAGGGATTGAACTTGCACTCCCTGCATTGAAAGGTGGAGTCTTAACTACTGGATGATCAGAAAAGTCCCTGTTAAGTATTTTGAATGGGTGAATGTAATTTCTGGTGGAATTATTTTTCTTTTGATTACTTACTACTCATCACACAAACTATTTTTGAGGCAGATAGCAAAATCACAGTTTTTCTCTAAACAAAAAAAATTTATGTCAAAAACTTCTATACCATTTCTTAAGCTGTTGTTCGGTTGTTCAGTCATGTCCGACTCTTTGTGACTCCCTAGACTGCAGCACTCTAGGCTTCCCTGTCCTTCACCATCTCCTGGAGCTTGCTCAAACTCATGTCCATTGAGTCAGTGATGCCATTTAACTGTCTTGTCCTTTGTCATCTTCTCAACCTTCTGCCTTCAACCTTTTCTAGTTTCAAAGTCTTTTCTAATGAGTTGGCTTTTCACATCAGTATTGGAGCTTCAGCTTCAACCTCACCCCTTCTAATGAATATTCAGAATTGTTTCCTTTAGGGTTGACTGGTTTGATCTCCTTGCAGTCTAAAGGACTTAGGATAGACTAAAGAAGACCAAATGCTACGGTTCCATGGGCTCAATCAAGGTAGTATTTAAAGCATTACTTCAAAAACATTATTTTTATATATTTGGGTCACTAAAATCATTTTAG
This sequence comes from Nanger dama, assembly GCA_917880005.1. Lineage (NCBI taxonomy): Eukaryota > Metazoa > Chordata > Mammalia > Artiodactyla > Bovidae > Nanger > Nanger dama. The sequence continues at coordinate 47,114,404 of CAKJTW010000011.1, forward strand.
ATGACAAAAAGGTGAGAAGTTAGGGGAAATTGTGCTCTTTGTAAAATAATCTGGACCAGGAATCCATTCTGGTTCCATCACTTATAAGTTTGCTCTTTTTCATCTAGACAGAATCCTCTTTGTTTAATGTTAAATTGGAAAACTTATTAGATATTTTAAGCATAAATATAACATCTTGGACTATTATGAGTTGTATTTTCCCCAAGGAAATTTTCAATTTGTCTTAGTAACTTATCTTTTCTGTGTATTTTAGACTCAACAGACATTTTATACTGTTATATGATCGATAAACATTTCTGAATGAATTAAATATTATGCTTACTAAGAACTTTGGAAAAATACTAAGTTGAATAAAAATTAAGTCCAGCATTCAATATCATTTTAATTTAAAACTGTGGATAACTAAAAGAAGTGCCATTTAAAAATATCAATGACTGTAGCAGAAAAGGCAAATAAAAGAACTGTGGTGAGTGTGAACACGTGGAAAATCATCTCCAAATTCCTGAAGGTGATTCTAGATGCCTGCAGAAGTATTTTTATTGAGTAGTGAGAAAAAGATCCTTTGTTTTTGCTTCTGTTACTGGTATTTATTTGCTTTTATTTGTTGTCAATTTATCATCAACATGCTAACAGTTTATATATATTTTATTACTCTTCATAAAAATGTAATGGGAGAATGAAAATGTAGAGCCATAAAAGAGAAAATATTTTTTTCCTAAAATAGCTCAGTTACCCATTAAATAGCCTCAATATTGGTTGCCAATTTACCACTCCATCCCTAGGTGGATTTAATTTTTCTGGCACTGAGCACTAGCACATAAAAATATTTTCCAGGTCTTCCAGTGTAATTGGGAGTTAAGAAGCACTGTAGTCCATGGTACACTGGTTGTTTCTTTAGCTATTAAAAATGAGGACTATTCTAAAATAAAGATAAGATAAAGTATTAATTTTATTTCTAAAGCACATTTGTATCTGACATAACTAAAATTCTTAATATTGTCAATGCCAAAAGCCCTCTAGATTCACTGAGGTGCTCTGTCTAATCATACTTTTCTTCAGCATTTATGGAAGGCTCACCATGAATGAGAAACTGTCTTAGGAATGTTGTATTTTAACTGATGTAATATCCAGAACTGAGCTATGAGACTATCTATCATACAGACAAAAAACTGAAGAAGAAACATGAATGTTATGTAGTTCATTCAATGTCACATATACATTATATAACACGTCTAGAATTCCTTTTCAACTTTCTAGCTCCAGGACCCACTCTCTGAGTTTTGGAGCTTTTTTCATAGCCTTATGATTCTTCTGACTCCTTTCATCATTTTATTTCCCTGCATGGTACTATCTCTTTCTCTACAAGATTAAAATAATATTTTTCCTCTTGAAGTTCCATAGGTGATATAAGCATGTGTGTACAAAAGAACACTCTTCATAAAAAGTGAGCAGATAGATTAGTAAGTTACTATTTGAAGTTGCTTTTTTGAGAAACAGAATAATAGGCAAGTCTTTTAATACAATTTTTTTTATTTGAGTAATACAATTCAGCCCATAATAGAGATGACACTAAAAATATTACACAATTGGAAGATCATTGCAACAACCACTCAGGATGGAGGACAAAGAGTGACAATAACAGAATGATGACTGCCTCAGTAAAATCCCTACAACCGATACAAAACTAATTTTTACTCCATTGGATATTCTTGCCTCCTTTGTCGAAGATAAGGTGTCCATAGGTGTGTGGATTTATCTCTGGGCTTTCTATTTTGTTCCATTGATCTATATTTCTGTCTTTGTGCTAGTACCATACTGTCTTAATGACTGTGGCTTTGTAGTAGAGCCTGAAGTCAGGCAAGTTGATTCCTCCAGTTCCATTTTTCTTTCTCAAGATTGCTTTTGCTATTTAAGGTTTTTTTGTATTTCCATACAAATCTTGAAATGATTTGTTCTAGTTCTCTGAAAAATACCGTTGGTAGCTTGATAGGAACTGCATTGAATCTGTAGATTGCTTTGGGTAGTATACTCATTTTCACTATATTGACTCTTCTGATCCATGAACATGGTATATTTCTCCATCTATTAGTGTCCCCTTTGATTTTTTCCATCGGTGTTTTATAGTTTTTGATATATAGGTCTTTAGTTTCTTTAGGTAGGTATAGTCCTAAGTATTTTATTGTTTTCGTTGCAATGGTGAACGGAATTGCTTCCTTAACTTCTTTTTCTACTTTCTTATTATTACTGTATAGGAATGCAAGGGATTTCTGAGTGTTGATTTTGAATCCTGCACCTTTACTATATTTGTGCTGGGAAAACTGGTCAATCACTTGTAAAAGAATGAAATTAGATCACTTTCTAACACCACACACAAAAATAAACTCAAATTGATTAAAGATCTAAATGTAAGACCGGAAACTATAAAACTCCTAGAGGAGAACATAAGCAAAACACTCTCCGACATAAATCACAGCAGGATCCTCTATGATCCACCTCACAGAATACTGGAAGTAAAAGCAAAAATAAACAAATGGGATCTAATTAAAATTAAAAGCTTCTGCACAACAAAGGAAACTATAAGTAAGGTGAAAAGACAGCCTTCTGAATGGGAGAAAACAATAACAAATGAAGCAACTGACAAACATCTAATCTTAAAAATATAGAAGCAACTTATGCAGCTCAACTCCAGAAAAATAAACGATTCAATCAAAAAAATGGGCCAAAGAACTAAATAGACATTTCTCCAAAGAAGACATATGGATGGCTAACAAACACATGAAAAGATGCTCAACATCACTCATTATCAGAGAAATGCAAATCAAGACCACAATGAGGTACCATTTCACACCAGTCAGAATGGCTGCGATCCAAAAGTCTACAAGCAATAAATGCTGGAGAGGATGTGGAGAAAAGGGAACCAACCCTCTTACACTGTTGGTAGGAATGCAAACTAGTACAGTCACTATGGAAAACAGTGTGAGATTCCTAAAAAACTGGAAATAGAACTGCCTTATGACCCAGCAATCCCACTGCTGGGAATGGAAACCAGAATTGAAAGAGACACATGTACCCCAATGTTCATTGCAGCACTGTTTATAATAGCCAGGACGTGGAAACAACCTAGATGTCCATCAGCAGATGAATGGATAAGAAAGCAGTGGTACATATACACAATGGTGTATTACTCAGCCCTTAAAAAAATAAATCAGTTCTAATGAGATAGATGAAACTGGAGCCAATTATACAGAGTGAAGTAAGCCAGGAAAAAAAAAATACAGTATACTAACACGTATATATGGAATTTAGAAATATAGTAATGACGACCCTGTATGTGAGACAACAAAAGAGACACAGATGTATAGAACGGACTTTTGGCCTCTGAGAGAGAGGGAGAAGGGGGATGATTTGGGAGAATGGCATTGAAACATGTATACTATCATGTAAGAAACGAAGCACCAGTTTATGTTCGATACAGGATACAGGATGCTTGGGGCTGGTGCATGGGGATGATCCAGAGAGATGATATGGAGTGAGAGGTGGGAGACGGTTTCAGGATCGGGAGGTCGTGTACACCTGTGGCTAATTCATGTCAATGTATGGCAAAACCAATACAGTATTGTAAAGTAGAATAAAGTAAAAATATATTTTTTTAAAAGAAAGAAAACCCAAGGCTGATATGGCGTTAGTGGTGGATTCAATCAAATATGTAAAGGAAAAATAATACTAAACTTAAACCAACTCTCACAAGTAACATGTAAACTTACTTTACCATATGTAAAATAAATAGCCAGTGGAATTTGCTATATGGCTCAGGGAGCTCATACAGGGGTTCTGTATCAACCTAGAGTAGTGGCATGGGGAGGGAGATGTGAGGGAGGTTCAAAAGGGAGGGTATATATGTATAGCTATGGCTGATTTATGTTGAGGTTTGACAGAAAACAAAATTCTGTAAAGCAATTATCCTTCAATAAAAAATAAATTAAAAAATTAAAAATAAAACTAATTTTTATTCTAAATAAGTTTATTGGCTGTTTTAGCCTCATTAGCCATATTTAAAAGATATCAAGTCAGATACACAGAAACATAGCACAATGGTAATAACTGTTAATAGTTTTCAGTTGACTATTGTTTCAATCTATAGGTAATAGGCATAGTCATCACAAACTATTACTCTTGGCAAAAAGTCAGCTCCCTCAGTGTGCTTTAAATGAAATGTATACCATAAGAAGTCTCTAATTTCTTTTCTTTAGCTTAATATCCAACTTTCCAATTAAAAGTAACCTTTTCCTACTACTGATATAGCTTAAACTATTATTATCTCTCAGAATGGGCTTAACAATTTTCCTTTTCTTGATTTTAACATGACCTCTTCATCAAACTTAATGCATTTTCTATTTAAGTTTTCAACAAAATGTGCTAACATTTATTTGCAAGGTTAAGAAATGTCTCACACTTAAGAAAATACAAAAATATTTATGCAACTGTTTAAATATCTTCAAACTTTTAAACAAAGTGATGTTTCAGTTGAGAGTTTAATATTATGTCTTCACTAATCATATTACATTTTCCATGAATCCTACCTTGCAATGCTTCCTTATCAGATTTTAATAAAATTCCAAATTCTATCTTCACGGAGTACTGAATTTCTAAGTACTTCTTTAAAATTTAGATTTGCAAAAGTTTCCTTTCCAAAAATAATTTGCCATTAAAATGGCTTCTTAACATCTAACTCAAAACAGACTGCCAGAGGAGAGAATAAAGCTATGATAGATACTAATGTTCATTGCAGCATTGTTTATAATTGCCAAGACATGGAAACAACCTAGATGTCCATCAGCAGATGAATGGATAAGAAAGCTGTGGTACATAGACACAATGGAGTATTACTCAGCCCTTAAAAAGAATAAATTTGACTCAGTTCTAATGAGATGGATGAAACTGGAGCCGATTATACAGAGTGAAGTAAGCCAGAAAGAAAAACACCAATACAGTATACTGACACATATATATGGAATTTAGAAAGATAGTAATGATGACCCTGTAGGTGAGACAACAAAAGAAATGCAGAGGTATAGAACGGACTTTTGGCCTCTGAGGGAGAGGGAGAGGGTGGGATGATTTGGGAGAATGGCATTGAAACATGTATACATACTATCATATAAGAAATGAAGTGCCAGTCTATGTTCAATACAGGATACAGGATGCTTGGGGCTGGTGTACAGGATGATCTGGGGAGATGGTGTGGGGTGGGAGATGGGAGGGGGCTTTGACATTGGGAGATCGTGTACACCTGTGGCTGATTCATGTCAATGTATGGCAAAACCAATAAAGTAGATTAAAGTATTAAAAATAAATTAATTAAAAAAGAAAGTTATAATTTCCTGTTGAACCATTAACATAGGACACTAAACTTGGGCCATGCTTATTAAGAGCAATGTCTATCAAGCAAGATCACCTGAATTTTAAGTACTGCCCTTGCAATCATCAGCTGTGTATGCTGTGAAATATACTTCATGGCAAATAGAAGGGAGAAGAGCTGAAACAGTGACAGATTTTATTGTCTTGGGCTCCAAAATCACTGCCTACAGTGATTACAGCCATGAAATTAAAAGATGCTTGGTCCTTGGAAGGAAAATTATTACAAACCTAGACAACATATTAAAAAGCAGAGACATTACTTTGCTGACAAAAGTTTGTATAGTCAAAGCTATGGTTTTTCCAGTAGTCATGTACAGATGAAAAAGTTGGAACATAAAGAAGACTGAATGCTTTACAATTATGGTGCTGGAGAAGACTCTTGAGAGTCTCTTGGATAACAAGGAAATCAAATCAGTCAATTGTAAAGGAAATCAACCCTGAATATTTATTAGAAGAAATAACGCTGAAGCTGAAGCTCAAATACTTTGGCCACTTGATGTGAAGTGGAAAAGACTGACTCATTGGAAAAGACCCTGATGCAGGGAAAGATTGAGAGCAAGAGGAGAAGCAGGTGACAGAGGATGAGACGATTGGATAGCACCAACACAATGAACATGATTTTCAGCAAAGTCTGGGAGACAGGGAAGGACGGGGGAAGCCTGGCGTGCTGTCATCCGTGGAGTCACAAAGAGAGGGACACGTGTTAGCCACTGGACAACAAAATGCTGGGAAGTATTGTCTCCTTCATAAAAGAACTTCATATATGAACAGAGGACCTCTGTTTGGGACACTATTGTGATAGAATGTATCACTTTTGTGACCATGATGAAAATCTGAAGACAAACCAAAAACCAACAATTTTAACCAAATATCCACCTCATTTCCTGATGACCAAAAAGTGAAATCTCACTATCACCTTTAAAGGCAAGGCAAGAGAGGAAAATGTTTTTGGTTCATTTTAATCTTGGTGACGCAGAGGTTAAAGCTTCTGCCTGTATCTGCCTGCAATGGAAGACATCTGGGTTTGATCCCTGGGTTGGGAAAATCTCCTGGAGAAGGAAATTGCAACCCACTTCAGTATTCTTGCCTGGAGAATCCCATGGAAGGAGAAGCCTGGTGGGCTACAGTCCACGGGGTCACAAAGAGTCGGACACGACTGAGCGACTTCACTTTCAATCATATATTGAGGTCTTGTCAGGTAGGTCAGTGGTAAAGAATACATCTGCCAATGCAGCAGATGTAGATTTGATCCCTGGGTTGGGAAGAGCCCCTGGAAAAGGAAATGGCAACCTACTCCAGTATTTTTGTCTGGGAAATCCCATGGGCAGAAGAGCCTAGTGAACTACCATCCATGAGGTCTCAAAAGAGTCAGACAAAACTTAGTGACTAAATGACAACACTTATGTATAGCGGCCAAGCAAAGAAGGCACCATTATTGTTGTTTTACTTTGTCCCTATGAATCTTTAGAAAAAGAAAGGTAAATTGTTTTGAAATTTGAAAATTAGTCTGCTATTTCTACCTATAATGCCACCCCCAAACTGCCAAATTTTATATCCTCATTTTTAGTGTAAATCATATGATTGCTATTTGTATGTAATAGCTACATTATATGCTACTGGAGGTGACTACTCATTTATGGTCTTTATGAGTGGCATGGGGCTTTAGCGCTACTACCTGTAATGTCTCAATTAGAATATACCTTTCTTGGAAAGAGAGAGAGAAGAAAGGGTTAGGAAAAAGAGGGAGAATAGATTGGGAACTATTTTTTAAAAAGTATTGATTCAATTAAACTTCTGTCTAATTTTGCTTAGGGTGAGCCTTGAATAAAGTCATCAGCAATGAAAATCATTAAGAGTAGTCTGAATTGTCCTAATAAATATTTTAAAATACAGAAAATAGTGAAACACATATAAAATTCATACAGTATTCAGAGTTCATTAATTATAAATTGATTTGTCCTTTGATACTGAAGTTTAGTTTTCATATATTTCTCAGATTACTGTACCTATAATAAAAAATATTAAATTTATGAAAATTAACAGACAAATTTTGACTATCATTGATACCTTGATGAGCTAACTTTTAAAAACCTTACCTTAGTTTAGAAGTAATAACCTAATGAGGTGAAGTCACTCAGTCATGTCCAACTCTTTGTGACCCCATGGACTGTAGCCTATGAGGCTCCTCTGTCCATGGGATTTTTTAGGCAAGAATACTGGAGTGGGTTGTCATTTCCTTCTCCAATATCCTAATGTCTTAATCTAAATATATTTTAATTTAAAAAGAAGAAAAGAAATATATTTTTATTTATTTTTATTGTTTAATACTTTATTCTATGTTACAATACTGTATTTGTTTTGCCATACATTGACAAGAATCAGCCAGTATGCTAGTACCATACTGTCTTAATGACTGTGGCTTTGTAGTAGAGCCTGAAGTCAGGCAAGTTGATTCCTCTAGTTCCATTCTTCTTTCTCAAGATTGCTTTTGCTATTTAAGATTTTTTTGTATTTCCATACAAATCTTGAAATGACTTGTTCTAGTTCTCGAAAAATACCGCTGGTAGCTTGATAGGAATTGCATTCAATCTGTAGATTGCTTTGGGTAGTATACTCATTTTCACTATATTGACTCTTCTGATCTGTGAACATGATATATTTCTCCATCTATTAATGTCCTCTTTGATTTCTTTCATCAATGTTTTATAGTTTTCGATATATAGGTCTTTAGTTTCTTTAGGTAGGTATATTCCTAAGTATTTTATTGTTTTCATTGCAATGGTGAATGGAATTGTTTCCTTAACTTCTTTTTCTACTTTCTCATTATTAGTGTATAGGAATGCAAGGGATTTCTGAGTGTTGATTTTATATCCTGCAACTTTACTATATTCATTGATTAGCTCTAGTAGTTTTCTGGTGAAGTCTTTAGGATTTTCTATGTAGAGGATCATGTCATCTGCAAACAGTGAGAGTTTTACTTCTTCTTTTCCAATTTGGATTCCTTTTATTTCTTTTTCTGCTCTGATTGCTGTGGCCAAAACTTCCAGAACTATGTTGAATAGTAGTGGTGAGAGTGGACACCCTTGTCTTGTTCCTGACTTTAGGGAAATGCTTTCAGTTTTTCACCATTGAGGATAATGTTTGCTGTGGGTTTGTCATATATAGCTTTTATTATGTTGAAGTACGTTCCTTCTATTCCTGCTTTCTGGAGAGTTTTTTTTTTTTTTTTATCATAAATGGATGTTGAATTTTGTCAAAGGCCTTCTCTGCATCTATTGAGATAATCATATGATTTTTATTTTTCAATTTGTTAATGTGGTGAATTACATTGATTGATTTGCGAACATTGAAGATCCTTGCATCCCTGGGATAAAGCCCACTTGGTCATGGTGTATAATGTATTTAATGTGTTGCTGGATTCTGATTGCTAGAATTTTGTTAAGGATTTTTGCATCTATGTTCATCAGTGATATTGGCCTGTAGTTTTCTTTTTTGTGGCATCTTTGTCAGGTTTTGGTATTAGGGTGATGGTGGCCTCATAGAATGAGTTTGGAAGTTTACCATCCTCTGCAATTTTCTGGAATAGTTTCTGTAAGATAGGTGTTAGCTCTTCTCAAAATTTTTGGTAGAATTCAGCTGTGAAGCCGTCTGGACCTGGGCTTTTGTTTGCTGGAAGATTTCTGATTACAGTTTCAATTTCCATGCTTGTGATGGGTCTGTTAAGATTTTCTATTTCTTCCTGGTTCAGTTTTGGAAAGTTGTACTTTTCTAAGAAATTGTCCATTTCTTACACGTTGCCCATTTTATTGGCATATAATTGCTGATAGTAGTCTCTTATGATTCTTTGTATTTCTGTGTTGTCTGTCGTGATCTCTCCATTTTCATTTCTAATTTTATTGATTTGATTTTTTTCTCTTTGTTTCTTGATGAGTTTGGCTAATGGTTTGAAAATTTTATTTATCCTTTCAAAGAACCAGCTTTTGGCTTTGTTGATTTTTGCTGTGGTCTCTTTTGTTTCTTTTGCATTTATTTCTGCCCTAATTTTTAGGATTTCTTTCTTTCTACTAACTCTGGGGTTCTCTATTTCTTCCTTTTTAGTTACTTTAAGTGTAGAGTTAGGTTGTTTATTTGACTTTTTTCTTGTTTCTTGAGGTATGCCTGTATGGCTATGAACTTTCCTCTTAGCACTGTGTTTTTAGTGTCCCACAGGTTTTGTGTAGTTGTGTTTTCATTTTCATTCATTTCTATGCATATTTTGATTTCTTTTTGATTTCTTCTGTGATTTGTTGATTATTCACAAGGGTGTTGTTCAGCCTCCAAATCTGGAATTTTTAATAGTTTTTCTCCAGTAATTGATATATAACCTTAATGCATTATGGTCAGAGAAGATGCTTGGAATAATTTCAATTTTTTTGAATTTATCAAGGTTAGATTTATGGCCCAGGATGTGATCTCTCCTGGAAAAGGTTCCGTGTGCACTTGAGAAAAAGGTGAAATTCATTGTTTGGGGGTGAAATGTCCTATAGATATCAATTAGGCCTAACTGGTCTATTGTATCATTTAAAGTTTGTGTTTCTTTGTTAATTTTCTATTTAGTTGATCTGTCCATAGGTGTGAGTGGCGTATTAAAGTCTCCCACTATTATTGTGTTATTATTAATTTCCCCTTTCATGCTTGTTAGCATTTGTCTTACATATCGCGGTGCTCCTATGTTGGGTGCATATATATTTATAATTGTTATATCTTTTTCTTGGACTGATCCTTTAATCACTATGTAGTGGCCTTCTTTGTCCCTTTCACAGCCTTTGTTTTAAAGTCTATTTTATCGGATATGAGTATTGCTACTCCTGCTTTCTTTTGGTCTCTGTTTGCATGGAATATCTTTTTCCAGCCCTTCACTTTCAGTCTGTATGTTTCCGTTGTTTTGAGGTGGGTCTCTTGTAAGCAGCATATATAGGGATTTTGTTTTTGTATCCATTCAGCCAGTTTTTGCCTTTTGGTTGGGGCATTCAACCCATTTACATTTAAGGTAATTATTGATAAGTATGCTCCTGTTGCCATTTACTTTATTGTTTGGGGTTCGGGTTTATATGCCCTTTTTGTATTTCCTGTCTAAAGTCTATCCTTTAGCATTTGTTGGAGAGCTGGTTTGGTGGTGCTGAATTCTCTCAGCTTTTGCTTGTCTGTAAAGCTTTTGATTTCTCCTTCATATTTGAATGAGACCCTTGCTGGGTACAGTAGTCTTGGCTGTAGGTTATTATCTTTCATCACTTTAAGTATGTCTTGCCATTCCCTCCTGGCGCGAAGAGTTTCTATTGATAGATCTGCAGTTATTCTTATGGGGATCCCCTTGTGTGTTATTTGTTGTTTTTCCCTTGCTGCTTTTAATATTTATTTCTTTGTGTTTTGTCTTCATTAGTTTGATTAGTATGTGTCTTGGGGTGTTTCGCCTTGGGTTTATCCTGTTTGGCACTCTCTGGGTTTCTTGGACCTGGGTGACTATTTCCTTCCCCATTTTAGGGAAATTTTCAACTATTATCTCCTCAAGTATTTTCTCATGATCTTTCTTTTTGTCTTCTTCTTCTGGGACTCCTATAATTCGAATGTTGGAACGTTTCATATTGTCTTGGAGGTCTCTGAGGTTGTCCTCATTTTTTTTTTTATTTGTTTTCCTTTTTCCTTGCTGATTCATTTATTTCTACCATTCTATCTTCTATTTCACTAATCCTATCTTCTGCCTCTGTTATTCTACTATTTGTTGCCTCCAGAGTGTTTCTGATCTCATTTATTGCATTATTCATTAAATGTTGACTCTTCTTTATTTCATCTAGGTCCTTGTTAAACCTTTCTCGCATCTTCTCAATCCTTGACTCCAGGCTATTTATCTGTGATTCCATTTTGGTTTCCAGATTTTGAATCATTTTCACTATCAATATTTGGAATTCTTTCTCAGGTAGATTCCCTATTTCTTCCTCTTTTGTTTGGTTTGGTGGGCATGTCTCCTGTTCTTTTACCTGCTGGGTATTCCTCTGTCTCTTCATCTTGGTTATATTGCTGCGTTTGGAGTGGCAGCTTTTCTTTATTCTGGGAATTTGTGGAATTCTCTTTATTATTGAGCTTCCTCACTGTGTGTGGGGTTGTATCACTGGCTTGTCAAGGTTTTTTGATTAGGGAGGCTTGTGTTGGAGTTCTGGTGGGTGGAGCTGGATTTCTTCTCTCTGGAGTGCTGTGAAGTGTCTAGTAATGGGTTATGAGAGGTCAGTGGTTTTGGAGTATTTTGAGCTGCCTGTATATTGAAGCTCAGGGGCTTGTTCTTGTGTTGCTGGAAAATTTGCATAGTGTGTCTTGTTCTGGAACTTGTTGGCCCTTGGGTGGTGCTCAATTTCAGTGTAGGTATGAAGGCATTTGATGAGCTCCTATTGGATAATGTTCCCTGTATTCAGGAATTCTCTGATGATCTCAGGATTCAGACTTAAGCCTCCTGTTTCTGGTTTAAAGATATTTTTTACAATAGCCTCACGATTTCTCCATCTGTACAGCACTAATGTTAAAACATCTAGGTTAAAGATGATAGGTTTCTGCACCTTGAGGGTTGCCCCTAGAGGATCTCTGAGTTACTTGGGGGAGAGAAGAGGGAGGGGGTAGTTAGAGGTGAGTGGAATGGGATGAGGTGGAATCAAAAGAGGAGAGAGCAAGCTAGCCCATAACCACTTTCTTTTGTGTTCTCCAAAGTCTGGACCTCTCAGAGGTGGTTACAGAGTTATACCTGGAAGAGGAGAGGGAGGAAGTAGACAGAGGTGACCAGGAGGATAAAAGAGGGAGATGAAAAGGATGGATACAGGTCTAGCCAGTAACCAGTTCCCTGAGAGTTCTCCACCATCTGGAACACACAGAGATTCATAGAGTTGGGTAGAGAAGAGGAGGGGGAGGGAGGAGACAGAGGCCACCTGGTGGAGAAAAAGAGCTTCCAAAGGAGGAGAGAGTGGTCACGCCAGTAATCTCGCCCTCATGTAAGATTGGGTACTGAAGGTTAGGTTTTTAAATGTACAAAATTGGCAACAAATACCAAAATGCAAAGATTAAAAATCTGGAGTAGAGATTGGATTTTCAAAATAAATTATTAAAGAAAAGAAGAAGAAGGAGAAAAATTAAAAAAATAAATAAAAAATAAAAGACTCCAGAATTATTAAAAGACAACAACTTCCACCACCAAAAAGACTATATATGGCATTTGCTTTAAAAATTGTGTTTTTTTTTTGAAAAGTAATAATAGGTTATAAAAATAATGAAGAGAGATATAGAGGACTTAGAAACTTAAGAAAGTTTAGAAGAAAAGACAAAAAGAAAAGAAGAAAAAAATTTTTTCAAAAAAATTCTTAAAAAAAATCACACTTCCACATCAACCTCCCCCCCAAAAAAAAAAATTGATCATAAAAGTAATAAAGGTATATCTGGTGCTTTCTCTGGCATTGTGGGCTGTGTGGGGTTGCTACCAAGGCAGTTCCTTCTGTTTGACTTCCTCTGTTTGTTGGTCTCTTCAGTGTCTGATTTCCATCTTGACACAGGGAGGATGGTGGGCTTGCCCCTGCTCACGGATATCCTTCTGAGGCCTGACCTAGGCTTTGTGCACCTCCCCCGGTCTAAGCCACTCTGGCTAGGAGCTCAGGAAGTGCTCTGAGGTGCAGATTTGGTTGAGCCTGCACCTTGTTCCCTTCCCAGGTCCGAGTAGCTAGGCAGTTTGGCGAGCACAATTGCTGCGATTTCTGGCCTTTCCGTGCTGCCCAATTTTCTGGGAGTGCCACTGGGGCTCTTTCTCAGGCAGATGATGACTGTCCAGACTCCCCCAGAAGTCTTAATTAGCAAAGAAACCTGCTTGCAATTTGGTAGGTAACGCCTCTCTTGAGCTGCGATTGCCCCCTTCCAGCATTTAAGGCTCTGGCTGCCTGTCACCGGAGTGGGATGGTCTGCAGCTGGCTCTTTCTGATCCGTCCTTTGTTCTGTGTGAGGGCCTGTCAGTATCTTATGTTCGAGTGTTTCGCGTGTTAGCTATCCCACAGTCTGGTTTACTAGTCCAAGATAGTTCGTCTGGCCACGTGCGGACCCGATTCTGGCCACCTTACGACCCAGTTCTCGAGAAAAGCCCTGCAGCCTACGTCTCCCGCAGCCCAATTCTTAGAAAGCACTGTCTCTGGTGCCTCGCACTCCTCCCTGCCCAACCCCCACTTGCTGCTGTCTGATGCAGGTGTTTGCACTGATTATCTGTTTGAGGTTTTACTGTTGAACTTGTAATCTGTTGGTTTTGATTACTTATTTATTTTTCCTTCCTGCTTTGTTGCCCTCTGTGCTTCCAGGGCTCACCACAGACTCTGCTGCGAGAATGTTTCCTAATGTTTGGAAACCTCTCTTTTTAAGAGTCTCTTTCCTGGACGGGATTCCCTTCCCAGACGGGGCTCCCTCCCTACCTCCTTTGTCTCTTTTTTTCACCTTTTATATTTATTCCTACCTGTTTTTGAAGCCAATGATCTGCTTTGCTGGATGCCTTATGTCCTCTGCCAGCAATCAGAAGTTGTTTTGTGAGGTTTACTCAGCGTTGAAATGTTCTTTTGATGAAGTAGTGAGGGAGAAAGTGTTCTCTCCGTCCTATTCCTCTGCCATCTTTTCTCCACCTCGATTTTTATTATTTGACAAAAATTTTTCATTAATTGTCATCACCTAGATATCATTTAAAGTCAACAGTGTAGGTAAGAAGTGATTAATATATACATTGCATTATTCACCTATACAGATGATAAGAAGCCCACTGTTTAAACCTTTGTACTATATTGTAGAAAGCAAAATTTTATATCTAAATATTAGCAGTACTGTTTCTAAGGATTTAGAATATTACATGAGTCCTGTTCTTTTTTATTTCCCAGATCAGGCTTATTTATTGAATGGCTTGCATGCATGCTATGTCTCTTCAGTTGTGTCCAACACTTACAACCCTGTGGACTGTAGACTGCCAGACTCCCCTGTCCACGAGATTCTCCAGGCAATAATACTGGAGTGGGTTGCCATTTCCTCCTCATGCAGATCTTCTCGAACCAGGGATCAAACTGTCATTTCTTAAGTCTCCTGCATTGGCAGGCAAGTTCTTTACCACTAGTATTGTTAATCTACATAATTTCCAAGGCCACTATGTATAGACAAAACAGTTGGAGCTTTATTTCCTGGTCTCTTCTTCCTCTGATGGAGTTTTGGTTTTCTCCTTGTTGGTCTGGAATGGTTCTCAACTCTGCATCTTCTGTAGTCTTAGACCTGCTGGCTTTAGGCTTCTTGTTGCTCAGTCATCAAGTCATGTCTGACTCTGCAACCTCATGGACTGCAGCACACAAGCCTTCCTTATCCTTCATAATTTTCTGGAATTTGCCCAAATTCATGTTCACAGGGATGCCCTCTAGCCATCTCATTCTCTGATGCCATCTTCTCCTGCCTCTGATCTTTCTGAGCATCAGGAACTTTTCCAATGGGTTGTCTGTTCACATCAGATGACCAAAATACTGGAGCTTAGCATCAGTCCTTCCATGAATATTCATGGTCAATTTCCCATAAGATTGACTGGTTTGATCTCTTTGCTGTCTAATTTCTTCCTAAAATAAATTTCAGGAGTCTTCTCCAGCACCACTGTTTAAAGGCACCAGTTCTTTGGTGTTCTGCCTTCTTTACAGTCTAGCTATCACAACCATTTGTGACCACTGGGAAGAGCATATCTTTAACTATATGGACCTTTGTTGGCAGAGTAATGTCTCTGCTTTTCAACACACTGTCGATGTTTGTCATAGTTTTCCTGCCACGAAGCAATCATCTTCTGATTTCATGACTGCAGTCACTGTCTGCAGTGATTTTGGAGCCCAAGAAGAGGAAATCTGTCACCACTTTCACCTTTCCTGTTCTATGTGCCATGCAGAAATGGGACTGGATGCCATAATGCTAGTTTTTGTTTGTTTGTTTTGTTTTTTAATATTTAGTCTTAAGCCAGCTCTTTCACTGTCCTCCTTCACCCTCATCAAAAGGCTCTTTAGTTCCTCTTCATTTTCTGCCATTAGAGTGCTATAATTTGCATATCTGAGGTTGTTGATGTTTCTCCTGACTATCTTGATCTCAACTTATAACTCACTCAGCCCCGTATTTCTCATGATATGCTCACCATAAGGTTAAATAAGCAGAGTGACAGCAGACAGCCTAGTCGTACTCCTTTCTCAGTCTTGAACCAATCAGTTGTTTCATACAGGCTTCAAGGCTAGCCACCCAAAATCTTTGTGAAAACCTTCTCTGCCTTCACTTTGGGCCTGTCTTCCATGAGAACTTGCTTGTTTTCGAATATACGCCTCCTCACTTTCAGGTATAGGCTGTGATAATATGGTTTCTTGTCTTAATTAGATGTGTGCTTCCTGAGAAGTCCATGCAGAATTCTCATCCTCCTCTGCTGGGAGCCAGCGTGAGGAATCCCACCCGTGACAAGATCATGCGGAAGAGGCCTGATGGGCGAGGCGAATCAGTCCTCAGGGTTTGCCCCTGGTATTTCCTGAGCACATACCCCAAAAACAGAGTCTGCCTGCCTTATTGTACTCTGCTCTTCTGACATTCTCTGGAAAAAGTTAACTCAGGGCTCCAGTCTCATGCATATGAAAAGAATATCTCAGCTTATACTCCCGCTAATAACTCTCTAGCTTGCCCAACAGATTCCCCTGGACTGTTTACATCTTGTGAATTGCTTATAGCCCCCACAACAGTGAGAGGCACAAAGCTTAAAGCATCTTAAGATACAGAGCCTTTTCTAAAGAGCTAAAAATAATATTGGTGATGGGTTTTCACTGTTGACTCAATGATTACTGCCAGGCCTCCATATTCTTTATCTTTTAGGCACCTGGGAGGCTATTAATCAATGTAATCAGGATATGGGGAAAGGTATATAGTAGTTTTGATATTAGCAACAGTACACTTTTGAGTTATGTACGTTTCTCTTTATAAATCACTGTACTCCTTTTACTTGTTATAAATTGCTGTATCTTTGCTATGTAAGAATGCAACTTTATTTAGTGTTTTTCTGAGAGTGGCACCAGGCTTTGGGAAGATCAACACAAATAAGCCTTCTGGTTGACAAACCTTTATCAGAAAAGGGCTGTAAAATGTTAATCGGCCCTCTGGCCGGAAGATGATGTAAATCACCTAAGACGTGTATACAACTAGGTATGCAGAGAGAAAGCCTGGTTTTGATGAGTCTGGGCTGCTAATGCTGCATAATTTTGTATTACCCATTGATCTCTATGTACAATCAAAAAGGTACAAAAGACCTTTCTAGACAATAGAGGCCGGGCCAGTCATTGGAAGGACTGGTTTCCCCCATGTCTTCTCTTTACTCTAATTTCAGGCTGAATTCTCAACTGGGGCATGGAGGCTCGCCATGTCTACTTACTTGCCCCGGCTTCTAAATTCTGTAAGTGAGAGAGGCCAAGGTGGGGGTACTCCCCAGTATTCAAATGGACACCGGTGGCCTAACGTAGATGGTGCAAATCTCTTGTTCTGAGATTTTATTGGTTTTCCATGTAAACCAAATTATTCAGTTTCTTTTCTCCACTTAGTTTTCCTACTACACTATTTCTTCCTAATCTAATCTTATATTTCTAATTAAATAAATAAATGTTTTTCCTCATCTATCCATCTCCCCTTTGAATCACCCTGGATCCACCAGGGCTGGACACCGGCACTCCCCAACCAGATGCCTTTCTTGGGCACTCTGGTATCAGAATGCTTACCTCTGCCCACATTTCTGCCCTTCTCATGGAGCAAGATGAAAGTCATTACATTCCTGACATTAAACTAATACACATTCCTGAGATTCTTGACACTAAACTTGTGTTTGTTTTCTTCCTTCTTTGCATCAGTCTATATGATCCTAAGACACTGATATCTCTTAACATCTATAATTCCTTCACTTCTTATTTATCACTTAAGAAAAAGGAAACTGATGTTTTCTAGATATACATTTCATGTCTGGCATTATACATGAGGCTTTAAACATTGAAACACCAAGTCTAAGACATTTTTTAAATCATGCGTGTTAACCAACATCTGAAAATTTAATGAAATTCCCTATATTAATTCAGCCTCAAAATGTATTCTTGATAGGAGTTAATTCAAACATTTGGTTTCAAATGTTTATTTCTATAACTTACAATGCTTTATCATCCAAGTAATAGAACTTTTGCTCTCTAAAGAACAGAAGAAAATAGCTATGTATAGTTATACCAGGCTGAAAAGGATTGAAACATGTAAAGGTAGTGCAAATTGAGGAAGAGAGGATATCAGTGAGCAAATGAAAGCAAGGCATTTTTTAAAATCCCAAATGCTACATTTTATATATTTAAAATGATCTAGGAGTGTTAACGAAGAAGGCAATGGCACCCCACTCCAGTACTCTTGCCTGGAAAGTCCCATGGATGGAGGAGCCTGGTGGGCTGCAGTCCATGGGGTCGCTAGGAGTCGGACACTACTGAGCAACTTCACATTCAGTTTTCACTTTCATGCTTTGGGGAAGGAAATGGCAACCCACTCCTGTGTTCTTGCCTGGAGAATCCCAGGGATGGGGGAGCATGATGGCCTGCTGTCTATGGGGTCGCACAAAGTCAGACATGACTAAAGTGACTTAACAGCACTAGCAGGAGTGTTAGAATTGATGTAGACATTGTATACAATGATAATCACAATAATTAACTTTATAGGTCAACCTAACTGGGCTGTGGGATGCACAGGTAGGTGGTAAAACATTATTTCTGTGTGTGTCTATAAGGTGCTTCCAGAACAGATTATCATCTGAATTTGTAAACTAAGTAAAGCAGATGGCCCTCCCCAATGTGGTTGGGTATCATCCAATCCAATGGAGGCTTGAATAGAACAAAAGGCAGAAGAAGGGTGAATTTTCCTTCTTTGTCTCTCTCTCTGCTTGGTATAAGACCTCCATCTTGTCTTGCCCTTGGACATCAGTGCTCCTGGTTCTCAGCTTTTGGACTCAGATCTGGACTTAACACCATCAGCCCTATAATTCTCAGGCTCTTGGACTCAGACTGAATTTTACCACTGACCTTTCTGGTTCTCCAGGTTGCACACAGCAGATCATGGGACTTGTTGGTTTTCATGACTGTGTGAGCCAATTACTATAATAAATATTATCTCATATATGTCCCTTTATATATATCCTGTTGGTTTCATTTCTCTTGAGAATACTAATATGGTACTATTTCCAAAAAAAGAAATTATGGGACCAAAATTATTGGTATCAAAATAATATGAAAGCGCTCACTACCCTGTATGACATTTAGTAAGAATATAGCTTGATGTTATCAATGAAATTCAAGTTATTTCACCTTTGAAATGTTAGTTTGTAGTCTTATCACTTTTATGGTGGTAATAGCCATTGGGAGCTCCCTGATAAGCCTCTTTAATTGGGAGGAAATTGAAGCATACTTATTAATAGGACACTTCATTATTTCCCTATCCACAACAAGATAACTCCCTCTGTTTTTTCTAATAACACATTACAAAGTAGTATCTACACTTTTGCATTTCTTTTAAATCTATGTGAATTACATCCACCAAGTAAATTATATCTAATGGACTTCCCTGGTGGCTCAGACAATAAAGAATCTCTCTGCAATGCAGAGACCTGGTTTTGATCCCTGGATTGGGAAGGTCCCCTGAAGGAGAGCATGGCAACCCACTTCAGTATTCTTGCCTGGAGAATCCTCATGGACAGAAGAGCCTGGCAGGCTACAGTCTATGGGGTCACAGAGTTAGACATGGCTGAGTGACTAAACACAGCGCACAGCAAGGTTTAAATTCATTGCTGTTGAATGAATTTAATTAAAATCAAGAATATTCATTTGTTGTATTTGCAAAATTTTGTTCTCTGAAAGGAGTGTGGTGCTAAATATATTTAGTAAAGTTTTGTTGTCTTCAACAATTTTGAGGAACTTTCAACTTTGTAACTTGACAATGATCAATTATTTACACAGAAATTTTTACTCATATGAATATTGACATTATTTTATATTACTCCTGATTATAAAGATAAGATACATTCATGGAAGAAAAACGGAAATATAGAAATCACATTATATAAAAATTAAAGAAAAATGTATTATATCCACTAAACACAAACTGTGAGAAACTGTTACATTTCTGAAACAAAGGATATAAGTGAATAGCATTGTGACCTTGAGTTAGGCCAAAAAATATTCTTGTGGTAGGATGCAAGAAGCACAAACAGTAAAATACACACACACACACAAAAAGATATTATCAATATTTAGAATGCCCTTCAAAGGATATCCTGTGGAAGACAGAAAGAAAATTACACTGACAGACATAAGAGAAATTCACAGTACACAGATGAAAAAAGGACTTATTACATTTTAAAATGTAAAATCATGGAAAATAAATACTATTATGTGTGTACTGCTCTTAGAAACAATAAGCTGGTGATGATAGAATGTCATTTTATCCTGGAATATTCTCTAACCTTATTTACACCCACATTTCAATGTAAGTAGTATAAATAATGCTGTATGTTAATAATACAAAATAGTACAACCAGAATTCTGTCCTTGGAAAACTGAAGTGCAAAGTAAATACATCAAAATTCCAAAGTTGGTAATAGATATTGACTGATTAGGCACTTGAAATAATTTATTCAGATATTTGGGATAAATCTTACTTTTCATATATACTTAGGAAGAAAAGAAAAGAGGTAGGGAGAAGAGTAGGGCAGGGAAGATAGAGATAAGTAGATAGAGAGAGAGAGGGCAGGAGAGAGAGGTAATACAGTGTCATTAATTTTCCAAAGAGCTCTCTGGGCCTGCAGGTGGCAAATTGAAAGGTTTCAGTAGTGTCAAAGGAAATAACATATGTTGTTTTGACAGAAGATCATAAAAGAAGTCTACCATTTTAATTAGTCCCCTTGAATATTGATCATTCTAAACACAAACTTATTCCTGGCTTTTTAAGCTTACCTTTGAACAATGTGCTATAATGCAATTTAACTTAACCTTAACACCAAGTAAGAGATTAAATGTTCCTTTTAATACCAAACATTTAAAGTTATTATTTTCTTTAAATTTTTACAAGTTCAATTAAAGGATCCTCCAGCTCTGCCCACACACACACACACACACACACACACACACACAGGCACACACAAAGTTTCATCTGGAAAAAACTCACTGGTCACACATACTTGTGGCTTAAGGAAACAATCATTGTGCAGATTGACATTCAGCTTGCAGGACAAGAAACAGTCTCATCACCAAGTCAGAACTGTTTCAGCTGGGTATTGTTAATTTCTGTGGATGAAGCTAAGAAAGACTTAGAAGTAAATATGAAAGAGTTATATTATAGCATGACATATATAACTTTTGGAGATTTTAGATAGGTGAGGCATTTTGACTAGCTTGTACTTACTTAATTTTTAGATAATCTACAATGGACAACAAATGAGCAGATGTTTGACTTTAGAGTGTAAAATCAGGAAAAGGAGTGAGAGCGGTAAACAACTAAAATGGCTGTTTGCCAGTTACAGGGACATTTGCTTGTGGACAATGATGAAGTAGGCCTTGCTTTACTTTGCTTCTGTGACCCCATGGATGTGTGTGGACTTTATCTACTTTTATGCTAAATGATTTAATTTTTCTCATTAGGTTGATACATGAAACTACTTTACTATTGTGCTATACAGGTCTTGTAGTTGCTGTCATTTCAGAGAAGGAGTCTTAAATATCAATTTTTATATTCCACACAAACTTTTGTGGCTACATATGCAAATGTATTGTTTTTCCTCTGAGAAAAGGACTTTATCACTTTTAAAATTCACAGAATACCCCAAAGTTTCTAACCCAAGTTACTCTTTTATGGTAACTTGGACGTATCCTTCTTGATTTAATAATTTTGATTTCAGAGGTCAATTATCTTTACCTTATTTCCTAGAATTAATGTAGCAAATATCTTTTGCCCTTTGGATGACTTAAAAGTTTAATACTTGTAGAAACAAAGTCATGTTTGGTTTTCAGAAGTATGTGCAGTCATTTTCTATTGCTACGTAATAAATCTCCACCAATTCAGCAGTTTAGAAAATATTCACTGTTATCTCAGAGTTCTGTAGATCAGATGTTCAAGTTGGCTTGGCTGTTTTGCTCACAGTCTCACAACAAGTCTTCCATCAAGACAGGCTTGTGTTTACAAGCTCAAGGCAAGAATCCACTTTAAACTTGGTCTTATTGTTAGCAGAATCAATTTTTGCATCAAGAGGTCCAAAGTCTCTTTCCTTTCTGGCAGTCAACCAGAGGTCACTAACCTCTTTCTTTCAGATATGGCCCCTTCCATCTTTCACCCATCAGTTACAGAAAATTCTGCTTCATCAAGGACTCATGTGATTAATTCAGGCCCACCTGTTTAATCTCCCTATTTTTAAGTTCAGTTTGCCGATTCACAGGTTCTGAAAATTAGAGCAATTCTTTTGGGGGTGCAATCCCCAAATGCTGCAGGCCACAGTAGAAAAGTAAATACTTTGCTAACTTAAAAACCTGAGTTTCCATAACAGAATTTAACTGCATATCAAAGATTTTATAAAATTCAATTTATGTCTCATTTATTTAAAGAAATTTAAAGAGACAAGAAACTTCAGGAAATAAAAATCAAGAATATTCATTTTATTGTTAAAATTAAAGTCTATAATATTTCTTCTACTTTTCTTAAGATTAGAGTGACATGCCATAGAGAGAAAGAAATAAAACTGCCCTGTTACAAATAAATTCAACAGAAATTAAGAATTTCCAGGTCCATATTACTGAGCAGTAACTTTTGCCCAGTGGGTAATATTCATCTCTCAAATATATTTTAAAAGTAAAGTTTAGAATGATATATTTTAAGGACAATAGAGCAATGATAGAAAATTGAAATGCTAAAAAGTATTCTTAGGAAGATATTTCTTTAAACAAACTGACTTAGATATACTGGGTTAAACAACAACAACAACAAAAAAAAACATAATGAGAAAAAAAAATCAATCACGCTTAAAAATAAAACTTTCTATGGATATTTTTATATTATGAGCTCAACTTTAAGACAGAAAATAAAATTTTGAGTAACATTACTCCTAAAACTTTATTTTTACACTGTATGAAGTTTAGACAACTAGTGGTCTTAAGTCATTCGAGAGATCCCTGTTGGATATCATTATTCTGCTTTTCTTAGCACTACTTGTAGAGTAGAAATATAGATTTCAGGTTTATATTTTCAAAGTACTTTTATGAAATGACTCAGAAATAATATTTTATGTGGGATTTTTTCACTATTTTAAGGTACAAGATATAGCAATTTTTGTTCTGTTTGTTATTGTTTAGTTGATAAGTCATATCTGACTCTCTTGGGACACACAGATTTAGCCTGCCAGGCTCCTTCTGTCCATGGGATTTCCCAGGCAAAAATGCTGGAGTGGTTTGCCATTTTCTTCTCCAGGGGATCTTCCCAATCCAGAGATCAAATCCAGGTCTCTGGGTGGATTCTTTATCACTGAGCTACCAGGAAAGCCCTTTTATGTTATTAATTATATTTAAATTATAGTCCTTATTGCAAAATTCAGACAAATTGAAAAAAATAGGAAAAACCACTAGGTCATTTGGGTATGACCTAAATCAAATTTGTTATGATTATACAGTGGAAGACACCAATAGATTCAAGGGCTTAGATTTGATACAGTGACTGAATAACTATGGATGGTGGTTCATCACATTGTAGAATGATCAAAACCATCCACAAGAAAAAGAAATACAAAAAGGAAAAATGGTTTTCTGAGGAGGCCTTACAAATAGCTGAGAAAAGAAGAGACATGAAAGGCAAAGGAGAAAAGCAAAGATATATCCCTCTGAATATAGAGTTGCAAAGAATAGCAAGGAGAGATAAGAAAGCCTTCTTCAGTGATCAATGCAAAGAAATAGAGGAAAACAATAGATGGGAAAGACTAGAGATCTCTTCAAGAAAATTAGAGATACCAAGGGAACGTTACCTGCCTCCTGAGAAATCTGTATGTAGGTTAAGAAACAACATTTAGAACTGGACATAGAACAACAGACTGGTTCCAAAGTGTGAAAGGGATGTGTCAAGGCTCTATATTGTGGCCTTGTTGATTTAACTTATATGCAGAGTACATCATGTGAAATGCTGGGCTGGATGAAACACAAGCTGGAACCAAGATTTCTAGGGGAAATATCAATAACCTCAGATGTGAAGATGACACCACCCTTATGGCAGAAAGCAAAGAAGCAAAGAGCCTTTTGATGAAGGTTAAAGAGGAGAGTGAAAAAACTGGCTTAAAACTCAACATTCAGAAAACTAAGATAATGGCGTCTGGTCCCATCACTTCATGGCAAACAGATGGGGAAACAATGAAAACAGTGGCAGACTTTATTTTCTTGGGCTCCAAAATCACTGTGGCTGGTGACTGCAACCATTAAACTAAAAGATTCTTGCTCTTTGTAAGAAAAACTGTGACAAATCTAGGCAGAATATTAAAAAGCAGAGACATTACTCTGCTGACAAAGGTCTGTATAGTCAAAGCTGTGGTTTTTCCAGTGGTTGTGCATGGATGTGAGAGCTGGACCATGGAGAAGGCTAAGCACTGAAGAACTGATGCTTTTGAACTGTGGTGTTGAAGAAGACTGTTGAGAGTCCCTTGGACTTCTTCTTAATATTCAAGAAGATCAAACCAGTAAATCCGAAAGGAAATCAGTCCTGAACATCCATTGGAAGGACTGATGCTGAAACTGAAGCTCCGATACTTTGATCACCTGATACGAAGAACTGACTCTTTGGAAAAGACTAATGCTGGGAAAGATTGAAGCCAGTAGGTGAAGGCAATGACAAGAGGATGAGATTGTTGAATAGCCTCACCGACTCAATGGGTGTGAGTTTGAGCAAGCTCTGGGCTTTGGTTATGTACAGGGAAGCCTGATGTGCTGCAGTCCAAAGGTCACAGAGTCGGACACAACAGAGCAACTGAACTAAACTGAACAGAAGATTAACAATTCTATGATAGTTTTAGGTGGACAGCGAATTGGACTCAACCCTACAAATACACATATCCATTCTCTCTCCTGTCCAGGCTGCTACATTACATGGGTACATGTGATTCCAAACTCCCTAACTATCCCTTCCAGCCATCCTTCCTCTGTCAACCATGTAAGTTCATTCTCTAATTCTATGAAACTCAGCTGGATTTTATTTCTCTAAATAAATATTGTCTAAGAAATGGCAACCCACTCCAGTACTCTTGCCTGGAGAATCTCGTGGACAGAGAAGCCTAGTAGGCTACAGTCCATGGGGTCGCAAAGAGTTGGACATGACTGAGCAATTTCACTTTCACAATATTTGTAGATTCTTTAACGTCTGTAGGTTTGGTACGTTTCTTTGTATATACTTCAGTGAATAATCCAATGTGTTCATAGACACATTGTCTGATTAATATTAACGTTCATAATATAAATTGAAAGATCATTTGATTTTTAACAACTTCAATGACATTTCTTCCTGTTCTTGCTTTATTTTTGCTTTTAAAGTTTCAAAAGCAAATTCCTACCTAAAGAAACTAAAGACCTATATATCAAAAACTATAAAACACTGATGAAAGAAATCAAAGAGGACACTAATAGATGGAGGAATATACCATGCTAATGGCTTGGAAGAATCAATATAGTGAAAATGAGTATACTACCCAAAGCAATCTACAGATTCAATGCAATTCCCATCAAGCTACCAGCAGTATTTTTCTCAGAACTAGATCAGATAATCT
Source organism: Nanger dama (assembly GCA_917880005.1). Taxonomy (NCBI): domain Eukaryota; kingdom Metazoa; phylum Chordata; class Mammalia; order Artiodactyla; family Bovidae; genus Nanger; species Nanger dama. The sequence goes on from CAKJTW010000011.1 coordinate 47,139,698, forward strand.
CAAGATTTGTATGGAAATACAAAAAACCTCGAATAGCCAAAGCAATCTTGAGAAAGAAAAATGGAACTGGAGGAATCAACTTGCCTGACTTCAGGCTCTACTACAAAGCCACAGTCATTAAGACAGTATGGTACCGGCACAAAGACAGAAATATAGATCAATGGAACAAAATCGAAAGCCCTGAGATTAACCCACATACCTATGGACACCTTATCTTCGACAAAGGAGGCAAGAATATACAATGGAGTAAAGATAGTCTCTTTAACAGGTGGTGCTGGGAAAACTGGTCAACCACTTGTAAAAGAATGAAACTAGACCCCTCTCTAACACCATACACAAAAATAAACTCAAAATGGATTAAAGATCTAAATGTAAGACCAGAAACTATAAAACTCCTAGAGGAGAACATAGGCAAAACACTCTCCGACATACATCACAGCAGGATCCTCTATGATCCATCTCCCAGTATACTGGAAATAAAAGCAAAGATAAACAAATGGGATCTAATTAAAATTAAAAGCTTCTGCACAACAAAGGAAACTATAAGCAAGGTGAAAAGACAGCCTTCTGAATGGGAGAAAACAATAGCAAATGAAACAACTGACAAACAACTAATCTCAAAGATATACAAGCAACTTATGCAGCTCAACTCCAGAAAAATAAATGATCCAATAAAAAAATGGGCCGAAGAACTAAATAGGCATTTCTCCAAAGAAGACATACGGATGGCTAACAAACACATGAAAAGATGTTCAACATCACTCATTATCAGAGAAATGCAAATCAAGACCACAATGAGGTACCATTTCACACCAGTCAGAATGGCTGCAATTCAAAAGTATACAAGCAATAAATGCTGGAGAGGATGTGGAGAAAAGGGAACCCTCTTACACCGCTGGTGGGAATGCAAACTAGTACAGCCATTATGGAAAACAGTGTGGAGATTCCTTAAAAAATTGCAAATAGAACTGCCTTATGACCCAGCAATCCCACTGCTGGGCATACACACTGAGGAAACCAGAAGGGAAAGAGACACATGTACCCCAATGTTCATTGCAGCGCTGTTTATAATAGCCAGGACATGGAAACAACCTAGATGTCCATCAGCAGAGGAATGGATAAGAAAGCTGTGGTTCATATACACTATGGAATACTACTCAGCCCTTAAAAAGAATAAATTTGACTCAGTTCTAATGAGATGGATGGAATTGGAACCGATTATACAGAGTGAAGTAAGCCAGAAAGAAAAACACCAATACAGTATACTGACACATATATATGGAATTTAGAAGACAGTAATAATGACCCTACATGTGAGACAACAAGAGACACAGAGGTATAGAGTGGGCTTTTGGACTCTGAGGGAGAGGGAAAGGGTGGGATGGTATGGGAGAATGGCAATGAAACATGTATATTTTCCTGTAAGAAACGAGGCGCTAGTCTATGTTTAATGTAGGATGCAGGAGGCATGGGGCTGATGCACAGGATGATTCAGGTGGGGGGTGGGGAGTGGGAGGTGGGAGGGGATTCGGTATTGGGAGATTGTGTTCACCTATGGCTGATTCGTGTCAATGTATGGCAAAACAAATACAGTATTGTAATTAAAAAAATAAATAAATTTAATTTAAAAAAATAAAAAAAAAGATAAAGTTTCAAAATGCTTCTATTAAAATACTAAGTCGCTTCAGTTGTGTCTGGCTCTGTACGACCCCATAGACGGCAGCCCACCAGGCTCTCCAGTCCCTGGGATTCTCCAGGCAAGAATACTGGAGTGGGTTGCCATTTCCTTCTCCAATGCATGAAAGTAAAAAGTGAAAGTGAAGTTTCTCAGTCATGTCCAATTCCTAGCGACCCCATGGACTGAAGCCTAACCATGCTCCTCCGTCCATGGGATTTTCCAAGCAATAGTATTGGAGTGGGCTGCCATTGCCTTCTCCAATAGCAAATTAAATGTATACTCATGAAACATTTATGAATAAAATAAAATGATGTATAGAATTTGTTATAAAACAAATCAGGAAAGAAGTCAATAGATGTATAGATAAAAATATTGTTATTGATGGGCAAAAGAAGACACTGTATGATTCTCTCAAGTTTTGTATGTATTTGAAATTTTCCAAAAAAAAAAAAAAGAGTAAAAGGAAGTTGTTATACTAGTTAAAAACTACTTGTTTAGAAGGATTCCCGAGTTTTTCCAAAGTAACATATTTTTAATTTTTTTATATTACACTAGAAGGAAGAGTTTTAAAATTTTTACTTAAAGATGATTAGAAGTCACTTTTTAGCTTCCTGGAATAGTTTTTATATTTTAATGAATACTGATTTGCATCATTGTTCTTTATGAATATACTTCTTTTATTTTTCGGCTAAGTTCCGTTTATAGCAAGACGTAGTATTAGATATTAAGAAAAATAATATGTCTGTCTGGTATTAAAGACTATTATATATATTTGGGTATACCAAATTAAGGACATTAAGCAAATAATTTTACTGAAGTAGACATAAAGCAATAAAAACAGGCAAATCTAAATTATTATTTTATTTGTCATTATGTTGCTTAAAGTATAAAGAAGGTATGTCTTCAAAGGATTTTGAAAGACACGTATTTGGATAATTTCCCTTTATTTTGACTAAATATATAATTAGGTACGGTGTAATGTTTAATTGGGCATCCCAAGGTGGTGCTACAGGTAACAGAACCTAGTTGCCAATGCAGGAGATATAAGAGATGTGGGTTTTATCCCTGGGTTGGGAAGATCTCCTGGAGGAGGGCATGGCAACCCACTCTAATATTCCTACCTGGAAAAGCCCATGGAGAGAAAAACCTGGTGGGCTGCAGTCCATAAGTTTGCAAAGCATCAGACACAACTGAAGACACAACTGACTTAATATGCATATATACAATATCTAATTAACATATGATAAATATCAATATATAGCTTTTTTTCCCCTTTCAATAAACTGTACAAATATTTTCACCTTATTTGATACAGGTTGTTATAAATTTTTATGCTATCTTTTCTAAAGTTCATTATATATCAGAGAATATTCACTGAGTTACTATATTTTTGAATGTATAGTTCACCCACATGTTGACATTAATTTTTAATTATAATTAAAGGCTTTACAAATGAAACAGAAGTTCCACTAACTTTTGTTTCTATTTCCTAAATCAATGTATCTTCCCACTGACATTCACAAATCATATGGATCTTTTTATGGCTATTTTAAATCAAAACTAATTCTAGAACCAAAATAATGTTTCTAAGCTCTTTAGGTAATATAGAGAAAAGACTTCTAAGGACAAAATCATAGGAAAAAATCATAAAGGAAGAGCTATCTTTAAGTATAAAGTACATTGATTTCCAGAAAGAACAACTTGAAGTTACATAAACCTTTGGAAAATAAGTGGTTATTAACTTATGTCTACTTTTACAAGCTGTTTACATCTACCGTATTGTGAACTTAGGAAACATATCTGTATAACACTCTGTTAGTAAACAATGCTTTTTGGTTTTTATCCTAGTATTTAATCAGTTTATATTCTGGACTATCTTTATAGGGACATTTGTACAACACATAGTCTTGGAAGATAGAGATAATGTCACTCTGTATGGCTGAGGACAAATTGGTTTGCAAGACGGGATGATAAAGATCATGTCTTCCTCCAGGCAAACATGGCCCAGGATTGCTAGTACACTGTTTAAAAGATTGGGAATTTCCTAACCTTGGGGCTTCTTGGCTGTGACACAAGCCTAATAAAGGTACAATATACATCTGGGCCACATCCCTTGTTGGAACTGAGGGTCAAAGGGAACCAATGCAAGCAACAAATAATTACTTAGTAGTGTAGTATTTATGATTTTTGATAACAAAAATCCTCATGTAAATGAACCTGCTCAATCCATGCTGTTCAAACGTCAACTGTAGAATTGCCTCAGTTCAGCTCAGTTCAGTTCAGTCGCTCAGTTGTGTCCAACTCTTTGTGACCATTGCAGCACGCCAGGCCTCCCTGTCCATCACCAACTCCTGGAGTTCACTCAGACTCGCTTCCGTCGAGTCAGTGATGCCATCCAACCATCTCATCCTCGGTCATCCCCTTCTTTTTCTGCCCCCAATCCCTCCTAGCATCAGAGTCTTTTCCAATGAGTCATCTCTTCACATAAGGTGGCCAAAGTACTGGAGTTTCAGCTTTAGCATCATTCTTTCCAAAGAAATCCCAGGGCTGATCTCCTTCCGAATAGACTGGTTGGATGTCCTTGCAGTCCAAGGGACTCTCAAGAGTCTTCTCCAACACCACAGTTCAAATGCATCAATTCTTCATCGCTCAGCCTTCTTCACAGTCCAACTCTCACATCGATACATGGCTACTGGAAAAACCATAGCCCTCAGTGGGTAGCAATTGAGGCCTAAGAAGTTTGACTCTTGCTCAATTTACATTTTTAGTAACTAATATAGTGTCTGAACACACTAGGCGTTAAAAACAAACAAAGTAAATCAGTCATAACAACAAATGCTTTGAATGAGCAAATGGACCTAAATCCAGGTATTTTTTATCTATTTCAATTGTTTTCCTACCGTTCAACAAATGCTAGTTAGATTTAATATAAATGAATTCAATTATTTTGGTAAATTTACTAGTCAAGGAGTATCTATCACCATTTCTTTGAACACATTAATTCAAACTGCATGCTGATGATGGGATCTTGGTTCATTTTGTATGCAAAGAACTGTGTAACTGGAACATTTTCTATTTTGAAAAACAGCACCAAATTACTTGTCTAAAAATTTTCTTTTCATCTAAAATGAACTAAATACAAATAAATATTTGTGTTTTAAATATAATTATATCAACAATTGTGTTTTATATATAATCATATCAACAATTAAATAAATCATTTTGTATTTTTAACTCATACACAGAAGTGTTTGTGTTGTCACACAGTGAGTAAACTGCTAAAGATGGGTTTTTTACCACCTTATCTTTGTCACTTTTGCAAGAAAATGAAACTGGGAATTATATCCTTGTCATGTGCCATTCAAAGTAGAAGTAAAATCTCCAAATGAATGTGTCTGAGAAATAAGTAGGCACATCAGACTAGACACATGAAGAAAACAGAGTGTGGACTAGAAGCTAGACATAATACTTAAACAGTCGGTTTCATAAAAGCCAGTGAAAGGGTGAAACAGTGAGAATCTTATATTGAATCAAACACAATTGCAAGAACAGTGAAAATACTGATGAGAATTACAAAGGAGGTTAGTGAAGAGAGAAATGAGACCTGCTCAGAAAAATGAATTTTCCCCTTTGCAAATGAATTGGGTTATGCAAAGCAGTTATCACTTCATGTACAAGAACACTGGTGAATGAGTTGTCTCTTTGCTACTCCAAAAGGCCTCAGATAGCATAACTTATAAGAAAAGAGATAAGAATAAAGAATAGGAGAAAGAGAAAGAGGAAGAGGAGAAGAGAACCTTCTATCAGAATCATTGGGAATGTTAAATAGTCCTAGGAATCTTAAAGCAGATCAGAATATGCAGATTCTTTTCCAAAGCAGAGTGTGGAATTATTTAGGGAAACAATTGCAAATGACATAAACAAGTGAGGAGTATATAATAACAAAATAAATATTTAAAAAATGTTATTAACAGATGAAGTCTAGAAGGATAAAAGATGCAAAACCTCTGCCAGGAATGAGGTCTGGTAAGAGCCTGTTGTTGTTCCATGTTGTTATGACTGGCTTCTGTTTCAGAGTAAATCTCGCCTAGTGTACTAGGATCTATTTGCCTAGAAACTTGCTTTCCAAACACACATAGTGTGAAGAAGACCCAGCAAAATATAAAAGGGGTATAATAATTATAATCAATGACATTATATCTTTGTAAATATGCAAATGTTTTAGTAAATAAGTAGTATATGTCAAATATAAATAAATTTAGATAAGTATTACATAAATGCCTCCAGTAATTTTATTACACAGAGATAACTGCATTAAGTTTAAAAGTCCAATGCCCCCTTCTCCCTCTCCAACAACAGTATTCCAATTATGTTCCAGGCACTTGTTTGATCACTAAAGGTAAAATAACAGACATGGTAGTTTATGCCCTTGAGGATTTTCCCTACATATTTTACTAGGGAGAAAGATAAAAATCAAATGCAGGTACACATTTTTTTAAATAGATATATATTGAAATATATTGTGAAAAATGTTGATGTTGGTTAGCATCTTTCCTGGTGACTCGTACAGTAAAGAATCTGCGATGAAGGAGACCCGGGTTTCTTCTCTGGGTCTGGAAGATCCCCTGGAGAAAGGAATTGCTACCACTCCAGTATTCTTGCCTGGAGAATTCTGTGGATAGAGGAGCTTGGAGGGCTACAGTCTACAGGGTTGCAAAGAGTCAGATATCACTGAGTGACTTTTACCTTCAGTTTCACTTCAGGAATTATTAGTGATGCTGAGTAGAAAGATACTTTAAATGGAATGATATTGGAAGACTTTTCTGAGATGGTGACCTCTAAATTGACTGCTGAGGGATTGAAAAATATCCAGTCTTTGAAGAACCACCAAGCAGAGTGAACACATGGATAAACAGAAAATTGGAGATGTAGAAAAGCCACAGAATAAAGCAGTGTCTATTAGATCACGCATTACTGATTGACTGATCCTTCTATTTAATGTGTTTACTGAGTACCTGTCATGTCCTAGAAACTATTCTAGGAACTGAGGAATACTCTCTATGAAGTTTATACTTTTATGTGAGAGAAAGCAGAAAATAAATATAATAAACAGGAAAAATGTTTAGTGCATTGATAGCTGATAAATGCTTTGGAGAGAAATAAAACAATGAAAGGGAATTGGAATAGCTCCAGGAGGAAGTTTGCAAACTGCATTGTGTGGTTAAGTAGAGTCTGCACAGAATAGACTTTCTTATCCAGTAAGTGACCCTTTGTAACTGAAAGTGGTGGGTACAGCTGCTTTATGCTCGAGGAATGTTTGCTTTATCTTGGATGTTGGCAAGCAGGGTGGGGACTAGGAGCGGGTGGGGGGATAACTCCTGTCCAAAGGCTGACTGACCCCCACTGACAATCAGGGAGCAAGAGCTCTTATAGGTGAAGGGGGTGGGCTACATGCAGAAACAGCACAGTCAGCTCTGAGAGTCACCTTGGAAATTGTTCATTGGTCTGACCAGCATCATCTTGATTATTTTAAGTACAGTTAATCTTCACTTCCAGGATTTGTTCCCGTTTTCTTGAAGCTAATTCTCAGAATTGTGTCAGTCCATGTTATGGATACAGTCTTTCTGGCCATCATGTAGTAACTTCCTCTACCTGGTGGGAGTTTCAGTATCTATAAGACAGCTCACAGGATATGGCTTAGAATATTATCTATTGCTCTTGAGAAAGAACTAAAGCTCCTTGCCTTGCTTACTGACTTTGCTGTTAGGGGTATGTCCTGTTTGACTTCTTTTCTTTGCTTTTGCATTTTCTCACTTCTCTGATTAAGCTTATTTTTGGTTAAATTTTTTTTCCTCAGAAAAAAAGGCAGATTGAGGACATAGGGCAAAGAACCACAGGATCCTGTTCCTTTTACTTTAACATTAGAGAACCAAAGACTCCAGCCTTGGATCATGCTAGTTAGTGAAGTTGTTCAGTTGTGTCTGACTCTTTGCAATCCCATAGACTGTAGCCTACCAGGCTCCTCTGTCCGTGGGATTCTCCAGGCAAGAGTACTGGAGTTTTCTTCTCTAAGCATGCTAGTGCTGCCATTTTCTGAACATTCATCCCATGAAGAAGCATGTAACTCAGATATTCCTGCAAAGAGCAGTGATCACATCACAGTTTTCTTGCCTCCAATCACCTTCCCTCTACCTCTGACCACCCTACATTCTTCACCCATAAATATGCCAAGCCCCTAGCCTTTGGGAGGTATATTTGAGATTAATTCTACTGTCTCATCAGTTGGCTGCCTTGTGAATAAACTTCATCTCAGAAGCAAACCTCTGTGTCTGGCTTACTGCATGTTGGGCAAGCAAACCTGGTTTGGTAACAAGACCATAAGCCCATTTCTGCTTTAAGAGATTAAAGATGCTGGCTTGAAACATTTTGGCAACAGAGATGGAGAGAAAGGGATATATTTTTTAGTGTATTTTAGAAGACAGTACTGATTATGTGAATGATTAGATGTAAGGCATGAGAAAGAAAATATTGAAGGATGACTCATGAGGTTTTGGCTTGGAAGAAATGAGCATTTACCCAGGTTGTGACCAAAATATGAGATGGATAACACTGCAAAAGAATAGACTTTGTTCTGAATATAGCATGGGAAGAAGCTAAAATTGTGTTTTCTTTGGCATTTGCAGAATGACACATTCAAAAGTGAGTTTGTATGTGTCAACAACAAACAAAATACTGTCAACCACAATTTTTTAGTGCCTGGTTTGTGTCAGACACTGTTATAGTATCTAAGGGTATAGGAGAACAAGTTAGGGAAGTTACTTAATATCACTGTGCCTCATTTTTCTCTTCTGTAAAACTAAGTTAAGAATGGTGCCTACTACCTGGAGTTATTGTGGTGATGACATATATAAATATATATATTTTTTTCCATGGCACCTGTGTTTCTTTTAAAATGACCACTACAAAGTAAAATAAGAGTGCAAATTAAAGTTGGAACAAAACATTTGCTTTACAAATAAATTCGATAATTTCATCCTTTTATGCAAATACTTAAAAACAATTCTTCCTATAAAATAAAATATTCCAGGAGTACGGAGTTGGGTAGGAAGAAACTGGCATCCCCTAATGCATAGTTTTGAAAGTTAAAGTTGAAATCTATGATTTGTTACTTGGCAAGTAATGCTTCATTGCCTTGGTTCAAACATTGTTTTCTGCATTAAATTTAATTTTCCCCAAAAAGTGCATTAAATCTTCTATATTGAGATATTAGACAATAAAAATAATCTACATTCAAGGATAATCAAATTAATGTAACTACCAAAATACAATATTGTTATTCCAGTTTTATCAGATTATATTTTGAAAACTTTCAAATTTTCATGAATCAATGATCAGAATAGACCCCTACCCCAGTTTTGCTTCTCTGTTAAATGCAGGTAAATTAACACTTTTTCTTTAAAATGTGTTTTTCCTCTCTTCCAGCTTTCATGATTTTTTTGTTGTTGTTTTCCCAGTGAACAATTGACTATTTTAAAGATATTTCCTGCTGCAATGTTGAAACCATAATTTATGGCTTCAACTCCTTTCATTGTTCAGTAATGGACTTTATATACTTTCATTATAAAGGAACTTTCTTTCTATTGCCAACCATTGAAATACAGAATATTGATTTAACAACTGTATAAATCTATGAAGGGTCATTCTTCTTGGCAACATTATTGGTTGGAATGATAGGGTAGTCATAATGACTCACCATCTGTTTGTTGAGAGGGCTGGGGGTTTCTTTTTCTGCTCCCAAGTGGGCATTTTAAAAACATGACTTACTTCATATTTTCCTTGATCTACTGAACAATATTTTTCCCTGGCCTCCTCTGTATTATCCATGTTGTAGCTTTAATACTATCTTCTTCAGAGAAGATATCTTTCTCTCTGATCATTTTGTCAAATTAACTCTCTTCCTACTATGTTGTATCCATATACTTCGCTTAGTCTTTCAACATCACTTATTACAGGACTTCTCTGGGGTTCAGTGGTTAACAATCTACCCGTCAATTCAGGGGGCACAGATTCAACCGCTAGTCTGGAAATACCCCACACGCTGTAGGGTAACTAAGCCTGTGTATCACAAAGGCAGAGCCAGTGCTCTGGAGCGTGTGAGCTGCAGCTATTGAAGCCTGCATTCCCAAAAGCCTGTGTTCTGCAACAAGAAAAGCCCTGAGAAGCCCAAGCACCATAACTAGAGAATATCCCACCCCAACCCCCTTGCTGCAACTAAAGAAATCCTGTGCACAACACCGAAGACTCAGCATAGCCGAAGTAAGTATAAATAAGTAAATAATAAAAACATCACTCATTGTATTTTCTAATTGTCTGTTTGCTTATTCTTATTTCCTTATCTACTCCAGTTGATTATAAGTTCTACAAGATCAGAGACCATATATATTTTACTTAGTTAAAATGTTTATACTTATAGCCCAGGAAATCACTCCACTAGTTTCGCAACTGCTATCAACACAGTGCTGTGATGACCATGTTCACAAATCTTTAACCAGCTTCTCATAAGTCCCTCATCTGGGGCCCATGTGCATCACCTTCCTTCTTATTGTGAGTTTCTTCTAAAGTCCTTGTGAGTAGAGTCTCTGGTAAATCCTCTTAGTCTTCACATATATGTGCCAATAAAAAAAATTGCCTGCCGTATCAGTAAACAAAGTATGTTGCAGCCATCAATCACATTACAATCACCACAGTGGTGAGCACTGAGGAAACTCTGAATGGAAACAGGCTGACCATCAGCAGTCAGCCACTGTCACCACCCCTAGTGATGCACCTGGAGCAGATGCAAAATGAGAAAGCACAGGATATCTGAAGTGACTATCAAAGGAATGATTTCAGTCAGCCCAGACTTCAGATGCTTTCATTTTTTCATACATAAAAAACTGCTAAATTCCTTAACTTGAGATAGCTGCATTTCTTTAATTATAAGTGATCTTTTGATGTTCTGACTACCTGACCTTTGCTGCAAAAATACATATGTATTTTTGTTCCTACTATCTCCTTGATGCAGTCTCTCAGAGCTATCTGAGAGGCTCCATCTTGGGCTTAAGTTGTCAGTTTTGTCCACCAAATAAAACATAATTCTCAACTTTTATGTTGCACAATTTTTTTTCAGTTGACATGCGCAACCTTAAAGTGTGAGAAAGTTAATGCCTTTGAGATTCTGAATAAGTGGGAAATGGCAGCTGAGGGATAAATGCTTCTCCCTTTAATCTTTTGTATAAACAACTTTGAAATGAATTTCAGAAAGTTTCTCAGAAGTCCTAAAAAACTGAGCATCAGTTGCTACAATCCATGCCCAATTTGATAATACATCTGTATATTAACTTTTTGTTCTCTGTTTCACTTCTGCTGTCCACTACTGCTCCCTGCTCTTGTATTCTCAAATAAATTAACCTTGTGTAAGTCACTGTTTCAGGCTCTGCTTTTCAGGCAACCCTAAGTCAAACTCAATTTAAAAATTATACTATCAGTCCCACTAGCTGCATTTCTAATGCTTGATGGTCCCATGAGTCTAGTGACTACCATACTGGAAAGTGTAGGTATAGAACATTTCCATTAAAGCAGAGAAGACGACTCAATAACTCTAACCCTGGTGGCTCAGAGGTTAAAGCATCTGCCTCCAGAGCAGGAAACCTGGGTTCGATCCCTGAGTTGGGAAGATCCCCTGGAGAAGGAAAGGGCAACCCACTCCAGTATTCTTGCCTGGAGAATCCCATGGACTGAGGAGCCTGGTGGGCTGCAGTCCACGGGGTCGCAAAGAGTCAGACATGACTGAGTGACTTTATTTACTAACTAGTACAAAAACAAGTACAGAGTCTCCAAAGACAAGTGAAAGCATGTCTTTGTAGGAGTTAATCCACTTTTTTTGTCTAGAGAGAGGAAAATAAACCTGATGGTTTTTAGGTATGTAACAGAGCTTTCTTCACTGATTCATTTATCTTAGGTCATGTATTTTACATGCATTTTAATTTCTAGAATTTACTAACGTCCAAGGCTTATCATTCAAATCATTGGAAAAGACCCTGATGCTGGGAAAGACTGAAAGCAAGAGGAGAAGGGGATGACAGAAGATGAGATGGTTGATGAGCATGAATTTGAGGAGCCTCCAGGAGCTGGTGACAGACAGGGAGGCCTGGTGTGCTGCAGTCCATGGGACTGCAAATAGTTGGATACGACTGAGAGACTGAACTGAACTGAACTGATGCTTTATCAAATGACATTGTTAATTTTGAGATTTCTTGAAAGAATATATAAATAATTTATAAAGGCAACAATAGCACATGAATAAAACAGGTTTTTTAAAAGTTAAAAGTAAAGATACTAAAAATATAGGACTGATCTACCACTCCACCACTTCTATATTAAATAAATATTTTGCTATTTGTGCATCAAATGGAATTTAATACTGAATCTTATAGTGTAGTTTAAAATAAAATTAAAAGGAAAGTGCCACTCGATTTTAACCAAGTTAATTAGAATTATTAATTAAACTAAATCTTGGTACTATTTAATGTAAACAAGCATTTGTTTTTCCCAGTCTAAGTGGAATGCTATTTGAAATATTTATTGAAATCACAATTCTACTGGCTAGTTCTTGTTTCATAAAGCTGTTTCAGGGTTTCTGAGCAGTAACAGTATAATGATGTCTCTTCTTGAGTCACTTCAGGCATCAAATTTTTTGTTTGTTCTGGTTAATTATCCATACTGGGACTTCATTTCTGTCCTGCTTGTCTGATTCCTTTGAAATCCTCATAATGCTTACTTATTTTTCCAAGGCAGAAAACGTTTATTGGCCACACCACTGTTCTTTTCTTTCTTTAGAGTCACAAATATTTTTCATATATAACATGAAATTTGTCTTTTAACAGGTTGTTCAAATTAGAGGATTTGCCGTTCACTCTTTTGTCAGAACCAGAAGATTTCTTTCTTTTTTTTTAATACTTTATTCTACATTACAATACTGTATTTGTTTTGCCATACATTGACATGAATCAGCCACAGGTGTACACGATCTCCCAGTGCCGAAGCCCCCTCCCACCTCCCACCCCACATCATCTCCCTGGATCATCCCGTGCACCAGCCCCAAGCATCCTGTATCCTGTATTGAACATAGACTGGCGCTTCATTTCTTACATGATAGTATACATGTTTCAATGCCATTCTTATTAAATAGGAGAAACTACATTCTCAGAAAATATTTGAAGTATAATTATAACAAGATTTTTCTTATGATAAACAGATGCCCATATTTCGGTAATATTTCATTTTTAATATAAATACTTATCTGTTTGGACACAATCAAATGCTGTTTAAAGACTTAAAGATATACCTTCATGTTTCATAAGCAGGGACTTATAAAAATTAATGTAATATCTTTATAATCAATAATGCTATTTATGATAATTTTCATATTAAGTATAGAAATTTTCCACTTTGAAGACTGTTGATTACTTCTGGTTTTCATTCTTTGCTACACATTTTTCTCATTGTCTGTTACATTGTCTTAGAAAATAATGTGAACTGAGTAATTCTCAATAAACATAAAGAAAGTAAGCTCTTCATTCAAGTAACATAGAATTTGGTTTTCAGCACATTGGGTCATTCTGTAGCTATTTCTTAAGTCCCTACTTTTACTCAGCACAGTTCTGGGCTAGCATCTCTATTTCTGTTTCTTTCTGTTAGATGATGGATAGATAGATATAAATATCATTTATAAGTTGAGAAAGAAACTATGTATGTGAAATATGTATATATAACTTTGTATATAATATATATTATAGTAGATGTGTTATATATACATACTATATATGTTATAATAAACATTTTATACATAAAAGTAGCAGTATATAGGACTGCAGGTGAAAAGAGCAAAATTTCTGGGAGAAAGTAACTAAGCTGAGAAAACAGGTCTACCTAATGCTTTTAATTAAAGAGTAGCTGACATTAGATTATCTCTCCAACAAGAATTCCCTGAAGAGAAAATTTGGGTCGTTACTCTATATCCACAATTCTTATCCATGGTGTCAAGAATGGTGCTTTGTATAACTTAGTCACTCAAACGATATTTATGTTTATTTAAAGTGACTTCTTCTCTTAATTCCATGAGACAAGCTGTATATTAATAGAATTGTTGCATAGTACACCATATGTTTTAGCATAGTTTATTTTTGTGAGTTCTGTAGCCTGTGTTTCATATAAAATTATGAATATGACACCCAGGGGCTTTCAATTGTATGATGTGCAATAACTGACCCTTTCTCCCAATCCACATGTAATAGATTAGGACACCTTTTAAAATGAAAGCTTTTTTTCTCCTTTCCTTCCTTCCATTGTCCCTTCTTTCCTTCTTTTTCCTTATCCTTAAATAGTTGTAGCTTTATATGTAGTTTTTCAAGAGATAATACTGCAGGTAATTCTCAGCGCTAAGTTAATTTTAGATAAATGACTGATAACTAAAAGCTTTTGCATGCATGCAAAGTCACTTCAGTCCTGTCCAACTCTTTGTGACCCTATGGACCATAGGCCATCAGGCTTCTCTGTCTGTGGATTCTCCAGGCAAGAATACTGGAGTGGGTTGTCATGCCTTCCTCCTTGGGATGTTCCTGACCCAGGGATTGAACCCAGGCCTCTTATGTCTTCTGCACTGGCAGACGGGATCTTTACCACTATTGCCACCAAAGTATAATTATTACAATAAAATTTTTATCATACATTTTAAAAGAAACCTTATGCAGTAAATTGTAATGAATATACAAAAGGAAAGTTAATCTGCTACCTTCTGTGTTCAGCAAGTTTATAAAAAGAAATGTGCAAGATGATGGTCAGTGCCATATAATTAACAAATAGTATAGTGACCAAATTCTAAATATTTGGTAGGAACTTGTATTTAAAAAATGTAAATATGACTTCAACAGTTAAAATGAATGTGTCAAGAACCCAGAAGATAAAGTAACAAGATCACCAAAAATAAATACTAATTGTCAATAAATACATAAAGCATATTCAATATACCCATGTTCAGCAACCAATGGATAAAAAATAATAATTTAAGTGCAAGTACAGATCTGTGCAAATCTATGAAGTATATTTGGGGGAAAAACTAAGAAACCATGTTATCACTTTTAACTCATGGCATACCACATGTACACATTTATTTGAAGGAAGATAATCAGAGAAAATTACAAAACTTTTGTTTTAGGATACTTAACATAGCAACATTTACAATGGAACAAAAGTAATAAATATAAATTATCTACTTAGAGAACTGAATACTTCCAAATGATAGATTCTTATAAAATAAACAAAACACTGTAAAACAGCTATACTGCAATAAAACTTTAAAATATATGTGTATGTATATGTATACTTATGAGCCTAAATGTTTTAAAAACTAAAGTATTTTTAAATTTATAATTTTGTAGAAATATTTACAATATATTATTAAGCGATTAAACTCAACTATAAAACATTTTGTATTGCTATGATACCAACACTGTAATTAAAAATAGAAACAGAAACTAAGGATGCAACAAAAGTAACATTCTTTATGCTATGTTTCAAGGGTTTTATTTGAGGTGTGGTATATGATCATTTTAAACTTTCTTCCTTAGCAGTAAGCAGCAAGTCAGGCTCATAATCATATGATCATTTTAACAATTCCATAGGATACATAGTAAATTCTTAATCTTGTTCAATAAATGAGTAGATTAAATCTAATAGACATTAACTAATTCAACAAAAATAAGATAATTACATATCATCTCTAGAAGATTAAATTATGTTTAATTTGAAGTTTTCTTTTTCCAGCTTATATTAATGATTTTTTCTAGCTCATATTACTGCTTTTATTGAAAATAACTTTTCCTATACA
The DNA here is from genome assembly GCA_917880005.1 of Nanger dama. Taxonomy (NCBI): domain Eukaryota; kingdom Metazoa; phylum Chordata; class Mammalia; order Artiodactyla; family Bovidae; genus Nanger; species Nanger dama. The sequence continues at coordinate 47,155,303 of CAKJTW010000011.1, forward strand.
ATGTACAGAAAGAAAATTCTACTAGTTGTTCTGTCAGTTAGACAAAAGTACTGCTTTATAAATAAACATATGTCTTAAGGCACTAGTGTCTGACAATAAAAATATGTAGATGTTTTCATGACATCAGCAATTATCTTTATCTAAAGATTTGCAATAATATTGAAATTATATATAACCAAAAATGTATATTTAAATATAAATTATATTTTATATATAGCATAAAACCTATCCAAAGTCTCTATTGATTTAGAACTCATAATATTTTCCCATGGTAAGTGAATTTATGCTGCACGTGTAAATTTTGAGGTTTGAGTGATGAGCCAAATATCAGCATCTAAAATTAAATATCAAATTGTATAAAAGGTATCTGGGATAGATGTTTTGGGTAAAAGTTTGAAAATCTTACATTAAATATAAACAAGAGGAAAGCAATCATCAAAAACAAAAGTCAATTTTTTTTCCTCATCATGGTGGTCAAAATTCTCTGTAGATTAGATGAAGTTATTCTTTAAAAACAGACACTAGTTTCAAAATTTCATACTTTTTCTCTACAATACTGTTCATTAAACTTTAACTATAGGGAAGTGACTTTGAAATCTTCATTACCATAGTTTAGGACAAAGTCATCCATTACAACTACAGTGCAGGGGAATCACTTAACAATGCATCAAAGAATGAATTATGGAACACACCCCCACTTTCCTATTTTAGAGTCTCTTTCTCTTCCTTCCTCTGTTTCTTTTACTATTTCTTCCCTCTAACTACTAACTATTTTCAGTGGGCGCAGTGGTAAAGGTCTGACAATGCAGGAAATACAAGAGATGTGGGTTCCATCTCTGGACTGGGAAGATCCCGTGGAATAGGAAATGTCAAACCACTTCACTATTCTTGCCTGGGAAATTGCATGGACAGTGGAACCTGGCAGGCAACAGTCTACAGGGTTGCAAAGTTAAGCATGACTGAGCAACTGAGCACACACGCACAGCTACTAACCATTTTGTTACCACTGTTTATTATTTTCATGTTTCTTTAAAATATTTTTTGAATTATTATAAAAAGTATTATACCAATGTTAAATTCTTGCTTTTGATAATACCCTATGATTATAGAAGATATTAACATTAAGAAAAGTTCTACGAAAGGGAAACTCTGAATTAGTTTTGCAAATTTCTATAATCCCCAAATTATCTCAAAATAAAAGTGTTATTTTAATGTATATAAAATTATTTAAAAATTTTTTAACATTAAAACAATTTTAAACACAAAAATATCCACACACAACACACACACAGGTGCAGACATTTGGCCCTCCATATTCATGGGTTCTGTATTCTCACATTCAATTAACTTTTTGAAAAAATAATTCCTGAGAGTTGCAAAGCAAAGCTTGAATTTGTTTTGTGCTCTTAACTGTTTATAGATTATTTATATTGTATTAGATATTATAAGCAATCTAAAGATAATTTAAAGTATACTGGAGGATGTAAGCAGGTTATAAGAATCATCTGCAAATTTTGGTATCCATGGGGAGGTCTAGAATGAATCCTCTGTGGATGCCAAGGGAAGATCTGTAAATTGTCTCTCTAAATATATAGATATTTAGATAGGTAGATTTATCTAACTTTCTTACCCCTAGTAATCCTGCAAAGCTCAAAAAGCAGCTTCAGCTATCTTTCATTTATCTATGTATCAACCTAACATACCTAAATATCTACTTGTGAAGAGATACTTTAAAGTTGCTTTTTCACTGGACAATATATTTTGGAAACTTATCATTACATAAATGTCTTTTCTAGGTCTTCCCAAGTGTGTATGATACTTAATTTATGGAAGTGCTATTGTTCCTCCTTATTCCTGTTACTCCTATATTCCTGATGCATATTTGAACTGTTTCTAATATCTGCTATTACAAATAAGGTCACATGAATAAGTTTTGTGTATGGTAATTTATATATTAGCCAGGGTATTTTTAGATTCTTATAAGTACATCAAAGACTAAGTGAATGGGTAATTGTTGTTGCTACTAGGTTGCTAGTAAAGTAATGCTCAAAATTCTCCAAGCCAGGCTTTAGCAATATGTGAACCATGAACTCCCTGATGTTCAAGCTGGTTTTAGAAAAGGCAGAGGAACCAGAGATCAAATTACCAACATCCGCTGGCTCATCGAAAAAGCAAGAGAGTTCCAGAAAAACATCTACTTCTGCTTTATTGACTATGCCAAAGCCTTTGACTGTGTGGATCACAATAAACTGTGGAAAATTCTTCAAGAGATGGGAATACCAGACCACCTGACCTGCCTCTTGAGAAATGTGTATGCAGGTTAGGAAGCAACAGTTACAGCTGGACATGGAACAACAGACTGGTTCCAAATAAGAAAAGGAGTACGTCAAGGCTGTATACTGTCACCCTGCTTATTTAACTTCTGTGCAGAGTACATCATGAGAAATGCTGGACTAGAAGAAACACAAGCTTGAATCAAGATTGCCGGGAGAAATATCAATAACCTCAGATATGCAGATGACACCAACCTTATGGCAGAAAGTGAAGAAGAACTAAAGAGCCTCTTGATGAAAGTGAAAGAGGAAAGCGAAAATGTTGGTTTAAAGTTCAATATTCAGAAAACAAAAATCATGGCATCCAGTCCCATCATTTCATGGGAAATAGATGGAGAAACAGTGGAAACAGGGTCAGACTTTATTTTGGGAGGCTCCAAAATCACTGCCGATGGTGACTGCAGCCATGAAATTAAAAGACACTTACTCCTTGGAAGAAAATTTATGACCAACCTAGATAGTATATTCAAAAGCAGAGACATTACTTTGCCAACTAAGGTCCGTCTAGTCAAGGCTATGGTTTTTCCAGTGGTCATGTATGGATGTGAGAGTTGGACTGTGAAGAAGGCTGAGCACTGAAGAATTGATGGCTTTGAACTGTGGTGTTGGAGAAGACTCTTGAGAGTCACTTGGACTGCAAGGAGATGCTACCAGCCCATTCTGAAGGAGATCAACCCTGGAGATGTCTTTGGAAGGAATGATGCTAAAGTTGAAACTCCAATACTTTGGCCACCTCATGCGAAGAGTTGACTCATTGGAAAAGACTCATGCTGGGAAGGATTGGAGGAGAAGGGGACGACCAAGGATGAGATGGCTGGAAGGCATCACGGACTCGTTGAACGTGAATGCGAGTGAACTCCGAGAGATGGTGATGGACAGGGAGGCCTGGAGTGCTGCAATTCATGGGGTCGCGAAGAGTCGGAAACGACTGTGCGATTGAACTGAACTGAACTGAACTCGGTTGCTTCAATCATTTCCGACTCTGTGCAACCCCTTAGAGGGCAGCCCACCAGGCTCCCCACGTCCCTGGTATCCTCCAGGCAAGAATACTGGAGTGGGTTGCGATTTCCTTCTCCAATGCATGAAAGTGAAAAGTGAAAGTGAAGTCATTCAGTCCTGTCCTACTCCTAGCGACCTCATGGAGTGCAGCCTACCAGGCTCCTCTGTCCAGGGGATTTGCCAGGCAAGAATACTGGAGTGGGTTGCCATTGCCTTCTCTGAGGTAATTGATGCAGCTGCTGTTGCTAAGTCACTTCAGCTGTGTCCGACTCTGTGCAACCCCACTGAGGGCAGCCCACGAGGCTCCCCCCGTTCCTGGGATTCTCCAGGCAAGAACACTGGAGTGGGTTGCCATTTCCTTCTCCAATGCATGAAAGTGAAAAGTGAAAGTGAAGTCGCTCAATCGTGTCTGATTATTAGCGACTCCATGGACTGCAGCCTACGAGGCTCCTCCGCCCATGGGATTTTCCAGGCAAGAGTACTGGAGTGGGGTACCATCACTTTCTCCAGGAAAGAAGTCACTAGATAGTGTCAAATTTCCCTCCCAGAAGTTTGCACAATTTTATATTCCCATTGACTGAATGCCATTTCCCCAACTTTTTCAAAATATCATGTACTGTACTTCCTGGTTACTCCCAGGGGGTTGGTTCCAGAACCGCCATGGAGACCAAAATCTGTGGATGCTCAAGTTCTTTATATAAAACGGTATATTGCGGTTCAATCTGCATCCACAATTCTGCCTCCACATATTCAAAAACTACAGCTGGAATTTGAATTTGAGAATCTGCCAATTCAGAACCCATGTAGGAGTGTCTGTAGTTAAATTTTTGTGATGTGAACGATCAGAATGGTCTTATTATAATAATAATTTTTATGTAAGTTCATGGACATTTGCTTTTCTTTCTCTACAAAATATATTTATGTATCATTAGTTATAACTTTTTTGATTTCACAGTTTTCCATCTATTAAGAACATTAAACATCAATTTTTAAATTTTAATTTAAAAATTTAAAAACTTTAATTTTTTAAATTTTAATTTAATTTAAAAATTTTAATCTATTTTAAAGATTTTTTTGAGTTTTTCATCTGCTATAATTTCTGATTTGAAAATTACTTCTGACTCTTAAAATTTGTCTATTTTATTCTGAAAATTGGAAAAACTCAAGAATGAAGTCTTAAAGATTATTTCTAGTGGTAACACAGTTACAATTAACTTTGATGAAGATTTTAGAGAATTAATATATCATCTTGTTATGAAGCAAAAATATGATTCAGCATAGGTCAACCTATGGCTCCACAGTTCTGCTAAGACTGTTGATTTGCTAGACAGAGATGGATTTAGATAATTTGACACAGGTGCAATTGTATCTGTACAATAAATCTCTCCTATAGGGACAATGATGTGAATCAAATGGGCCAGGTGTCAAGAATAGAACAGCCAGCATCAACTAAGAGGAGAGGTTTGGAGCAGATACTGTTTGAACAGGTGCAGGATATCTACAAGTATAAAAGTGTCCATCTATTGAATGGAACATGTCCAGTTGGAATCAATACTGATTTGTAACAGATGAAGACAATTTACCAAACACCTGTTAGGTTTTCAGAAGAGAAAATATGTCAGTGGTATTAACTAACTAGGTTTTCAGATGATTATGAAAAACTATTATGAGACAACCAAAATTTGATTTTAATTTTGCTGTGATGCATCACCACACTGAACTAATGCCCCCTGAAGATATAGGCAATAATAACTTGTCATCAGCAAAGCTACTTCTCCATGGGAAATGATTAAAGACAGGATTAAAAATAAATTGGAACTTCAAATTTATACACAAAACCATAAATTATTTCAATTCACTATAAATGAATTGACTGATTTGACTAAATTGTTATAATGGTGTTTCAAGTATAGAATTTTATCTAGTTATGCACTTGGTTATGAAAGATATAAGTTGGATGTAATATTTTCATTTTAAATCAAAAGGTTACTTGTTTCTAGTTAAGTCACTTAATACCTTGATAGTGAGAGATAGAGTGAGAGAGGAGAGAGATACTAGTTTGAAGTTGTTATAAAATAAAAATTATTCTAAAAATTGCAAAAAACAGCTATGTTTGGAGGTCCTCTGAAATATTGTTGATTATGGAAATTGGTACTTTACTTTTTACAGATATTTTTTTGATATGAACAATTCTTAAAGTATTTTTGAATTTGTTACAATATTATTTGTCCTATGTTTGGGTTTTTTGGCTGTGAGGCATGTGGGATCTTAGGTCCACCACCAGTGATTGAACCTGCATCCCCTGCATTTGAAGAATGTGAAGTCTCAAACCATTGGATCACCAGGGAAGTCTCAAATTTGATACTTAATTTAAAGATAACATTATTCTTTTTAATATTCAGCTTAACACATCAGCATGTCTGAGTATTATGAATATATTCACGACACTTATAAAACAAAAGATACAATACTGACCAACAAAGAACTCTTAATAATTCCTGTAATACACCTAACAGTGGGAAAATCACTATTCTCCCTCCAAAATTACATGACAAATATATTGCAAATATATTTGAAGTGATACTGAATTTTTCCCAAAATATTTCATTTAAATTTTGCAAAAAGTTTAAGAATGTTACAGAATATTAGAAGTTTAAGAATATTACAATAGCAATATAGATTATTTGGAATTTTTATTCTAAAGCTAAAACAGGGATCATAGCTTTTTCAGATCTTTATCAAATGTTTATAAGAATTTTTAATATTTATTAGGCAGATGTGTTCCCACACTTAAAGTAATTAAATACCTGTGAACTTGTCATATACATCAGTTTGTGACAAGCATCTAACGTATTTCTTTAGCATATGTAGACTTTAAGTCTCTTCCTGAAAAAAATAATTTTCTGACAAAACACGTATCTCCTAAAGAAAAGTTAGACATCATCTAAAAGAGGATTAAGTAAAAAGACTTTCATATGAACATTTAGTTCACATACCTATTTATACATATATGCAATTAACTAATATAATCATTATATAATCACTTATATGATTGCATCATAATGATGATTATCAATGTACATCTTATAATATATTCTCATTTTTCAATTGGGAGAAGATAAAATTGTGCAGTGCTAAATTACTTCAGTCGTGTCTGACTCTTTGCTACTCTATGGAGCAAAAGCTGCCAGGTTCCTCTTTCCACGGGCTTCTCTAGGCAACCATACAGGAGTGAGATGCCATGCCCTCCTCCAGGAGGTCTTCCCAATCCAATGATCCAACAGATGTCTTTTACTCCTGCATTGGCAGGCGGGTTCTTTACTACCAGCGCCACCTCCAAAGCCCATAAAATTGTGCAGAGATAACTTGGCTCTCAACAAACCTCTAATGAAAGAAAAACCACTAAAATAATTTCAAACTTTTAAAATATTACCCAAAAATGGACTTCCCAGGCAGCTCTAATGTCTAAGAACTCACATACCAATGCAGGAGACTCCAGAGATGTGGGCTCCATGCTTGTGTTGTGAAGATACCCAGGAGGAGGGCATGGCAACTCACTCCAATATTCTTTCCTAGAGAATCCCATGGCAGAGGAGCCTGGTGGGCTACAGTCCATAGGGTCACAAAGACTCAGACACGAGAGAAGAGACTGAGCAAGCCCACAGCTGTTTTTTAAACTAATTTCTCTTAATTTGTTTCCTCATGTTCAATTTTAGGGACCATGCCTAGGAATGATACAAAAGGACATATTAAAAATTGATTAAGTTTACAAAGAGTTCCATAACAGGACTTGTAAGGTGAGTGGTACAGTGACGTTTCAAATCTGTATTATTTCATTTTCATCTAATATTCTTGTATAATTGAAATGTCTTAAAATAACTATGAATATTTTCATTTATATTCATATACTGTAATTCACATATTGCAATTTTTCAACTTTGCTCAATTTGTTTGTTTTGTTACATAAATGATGTCAAAAACATCTTTTATGTAACAAAAGAAAACATGAGTCTAGTGGACTTTGATATAAATATCTACTAGGACTTGTATAAAAGAAACTACAAAGGAAATCTGATCTCTTCTCTTCCTCAGCTATTTTACTTAACAATGGTAAGCTTTATTCTAGTACATATATATGTCACACAAGTTTGAATCTTAATGAGTTATTTTAATCTAGTTTGTAGTGGGACCTGGCTCATTTCTCTCTTTAAATATACTTCCAGGTCTCTCTTTGTGGTCCAATGGTTAAGAATCTGCCTTGCAATACAGGGGGGACACTGGTTCCATCCCTGGCTGGGAAGATACTGCATGTCACAGGGCAACTAAGTCCATGTACCACAGCTATGGAGACCACGCTCTAGAGTCCATGAGCAGCAACTACTGAGCTGATGAGTCACAACAACTGATGCCAAGGTGCCCCAGAGCCTGTACTCCAAAGCATGAAAAGCCACTGGCAGTGCAAACCCTGAGCACTGCAACTAAAGAGCATTGCCCGTTCACTACAATCAGAGAAATCGCTCACAGCCAGAAATAAGTAAGTAATAAATAAATTTAAATATATTTCCACTGCTATTCAATGATACTATCCTTGGGAGAGCAGGATAGAAGATTGTTAGGAGCCGAGTTAAGCATTACTGACAAAATGGAGGCATGGCCCCAGACCTCTCTCCTCATTCCGCAGGCACGGTCCTGGGATGAAGGAGTTAGGCCTTGTAATTCTGACTTGTCTTTTCCTCTCCTCGGCTGAGTTGACTGAAAAAGAATATTAAGGTGCTTATTGTTCTTGAGAGGAGCATGAGAAGGCACAAAGCCTTCTGCAGCTGTGCTCAGAAAATAATTCATAAAGTTAATCATTGACAATTGTTTAAGGACTTTTACAAAAGAGTGTTCCAGGATGAGCACATACGCCGCAGCTTGAGGCCATGGGAGGGATTCCTATCTGAAGCCTATTTGTGAGGAAAATGTTTATGGCAAAGGAGTTTACTAAATTTAGGGCTTAGAAATAATTAAAATAGTTAGAAGTTAAAGATTTAAGGAATGTTGTAAAGTTAGCATATTTTACTATAGCTTATAGAAGTTAGGAATTTTTAGAGACACTATAGCTAAAGCCTTTTTAAGAGAGAGTGAGCTCAGGATGTTAGGGGCAAACAGAATTTAGGAAAATAAGTAGTAAACTGAGGGATGTAGCATGTTCTATTCAGTTCAGTCACTCAGTCATGTCCAACTCTTTGCGACCCCATGAATCGTAGCACGCCAGGCCTCCCTATTCATCACCATCTCCTGGAGTTCACTCAGACTCATGTCCAGCCAGTCTGTGATGCCATCCAGCCATCTCATCCTCAGTCGTCCCCTTCTCCTCCTGTCCTCAATCCCTCCCAGCATCAGAATCTTTTCCAATGAGTCAGCTCTTCTCATGAGGTGGCCAAAGTACTGGAGTTTCAGCTTTAGCATCATTCCTTCCAAAGAAATCCCAGGGTTGATCTCCTTCAGAATGGACTGGTTGGATCTCCTTGCAGTCCAAGTGACTCTCAAGAGTCTTCTCCAACACCACAAGTTAACTATAGGACACATTAGAGGAAGTAGATAATAGATGGTAAAGCTGATTCCGAGAGAATCCCTGAAGCAGGAACTCTGATTGAAGAGCAACAATGATTTATGGAGATAATAAATCTGAGTGAGGGGGAACTGAAAATGTCAAACCTCTGAAATAATGTTTTTGTAAAAGTATAAAAGAGAATCTTAAACTTGAAATAAACAGGCAGTCCAAGAAAACTGAGTGGCTACCTCATTGCTGACACCGTTCATCTCTTCAGGTTGAATCCCTGGCTGCTGGAGCTGGACTCCGGCAGAAGATGATCTAACATTATAGATATAAGAAAAAATTACTGCTCTTGGCCAAGAGTCTACACATTAAGCAGGTGAGCCATGTCACTTCCTATATAAATATTGGCCAGAAAGGTATTATGAATACTGTTTTTGCCTACCTCCAGCTCTTCTTATTTTAGAGAGGTGCATGTAAAGAAATACTGAGTTAATTCATTTAATTCTTATAAATTCATAGGCAGCATGTGTTTCACTCTCTCTTTATTGAGCAAATAAACAGCAATGACATAATCAGTTCAGTTCAGTTCAGTCACTCAGTCGTGTCCGACTCTTTGCAACCCCAAGAATCGCAGCACGCCAGGCTTCCCTGTTCATTATCATCTCTTGGAGTTCACTCAGACTCACATCCATCGAGTCCATGATGCCATCCAGCCATCTCATCCTCGGTTGTCCCCTTCTCCTCCTGCCCTCAATCCCTCCCAGTATCAGAGTCTTTTCCAATGAGTCAACTCTTCGCATGAAGTGGCCAAAGTATTGGAGTTTCAGCTTTAGCATCATCCCTTCCAAAGAAATCCCAGGGTTGATCTCCTTCAGAATGGACTGGCTGGATCTCCTTGCAGCCCAAGGGACTCTCAAGAGTCTTCTCCAACACCACAGTTAAAAAGCATCAATTCTTCGGCGCTCAGCCTTCTTCACAGTCCAACTCTCACATCTATGCATGACCACAGGAAAAACCATAGCCTTGACTAGACGGACCCTTAGTCGGCAAAGTAATGTCTCTGCTTTTGAATGTGCTATCTAGGTTGGTCATAACTTTTCTTCCAAGGAGTAAGCGTCTTTTAATTTCATGTCTGCAGTCACCATCGGCAGTGATTTTGGAGCCCCCAAAAATAAAGTCTGACCCTGTTTCCACTGTTTCTCCATCTATTTCCCATGAAGTGATGAGACCAGATGACATGATCTTCGTTTTCTGAATGTTGAGCTTTAAGCCAACTTTTTCACTCTCCTCTTTCACCTTCATCAAGAGGCCCTTTAGCTCCTCTTCACTTTCTGCCATAAGGGTGGTGTCATCTGCATATCTGAGGTTATTGATATTTCTCCCGGCAATCTTGATTCCAGCTTGTGTTTCCTCCAGCCCAGCGTTTCTCTTGATGTACTCAGCATATAAGTTAAATAAGCAGGGTGACAATATACAGTCTTGGTGTACTCCTTTTCCTATTTGGAACCAGTCTGTTGTTCCATGTCCAGTTGTGACTGTTGCTTCCTGACCTGCATACAGATTTTTCAAGAGGCAGGTCAGGTGGTCTGGTATTCCCATCTCTTTCAGAATTTTCCACAGTTTATTGTGATCCACACTGTCAAAGGCTTTGGCATAGTCAATAAAGCAGACATAATGACATAATAAATCATGGCAAATAGAACCAAAATTTGTTTAATATTTATGCCTATTCTCTTTGCTGTATTACACATTATGATGGCTCTGTTTTATTGTCAATAAGAAATTAAAATCCCACTTTGGATCTTTAGGTTCCATGAAGAGCTTCTGCAAATAGAGTATCAGTACAATGATTATTATTATGAACCATTACTAAAAAAGTACATCTGAAATACTGTTCAAATGTATGTCATACTTGAGGCATTTACATAATATATGGCATAGAACCTATCTTTAGGCAAACCAAATTAGTCAAACCAATAAAACACACGCATACAAATGTACATTAATAATCATGTTCTTGCCAAATGAACTTGATGCGCCCAAAGGGACATTTTCTGTCAGAAGTAACAGAACTTTTTTCTAAATAACTGTAAAATACATGCATTCTTCAAGGATTACTGGGACAAGATGATTTAATTTGGATTTCATCTCTGACTCTTTTTCACCCAGCATTGTTTATACTGATGGTATTTTATAAAAAGAGAATCCATAAATAGTGGTTTATAGGAACATTTCTACATTATCAAGGAATATATAAAAGTAATGACAAATAACAAATGCAACCTGTCTTGAATCACATCACAATAGCATAAACTGTGTTTTATATTTGTGCTGATTATCCATTCATTTATTTCATTTCATATATATTCTTGTGTTACCATTGATAATATCATCTATTATATCATTAATGCTGTTGTTAACTGGGTCAAGTTACCATATGGTCTTTATGTTTTCCTACTTCCAGAGCTCATCTGACCTTACCCATGACAAATAACAATGGCAAAAATTAATCAAAATGGTACCTCTCATGCTTAAATGGAGAAGGCAATCCACTCCAGTACTCTTGCCTGGAAAGTCCCATGGACCAAGGAGCCTGGTGGGCTGCAGTCCATGGGGTTGCAAACAGTCAACCAAGACTGAGCAACTTCCCTTTCACTTTTCACTTTCATGCATTGGAGAAAGACATGGCAACCCACTCCAGTGTTCTTGCCTGGAGAATCTCAGGGACAGTGAAGCCTGGTGGGCTGCCATCTATGGGATTGCACAGAGTTGGTCATGACTGAAGCAACTTAGCAGCAGCAGCAGCAGCAGCATGCTTAAAACTCTTCTCACATACATGTGCTCTGCATTTAGAAATATTGGTTATTTTCTCATTATTTTAGGAAAATAAGCTCATGTTATACACAATGATCAGCATCTTGCTTTTCCCATCTATCAATACATTGTGGAAGTTTCTATACTCCAAATAGAATTAATTCTAAGGAACAATCAAATAATATTTCATGATCTGAAAATATTGATGCATCCCTCTCCTATTACTTGCCTACTGAAGGGTTTCCACTTTCATTCTAGCTCAATTTTTATTGTATTTTATTTTGCTTTTGCTACTGCAAATAATGTTCAAAAGACACTCTGAAGGACAAATTACAGAGAACAGAGCTTTCCAACATTATATTTTTTTTTTTATAGAATCCCAGAAATTGATCTGCTGAGCCAATGTATACATGTCTAATGCAAGACTTTTTAAAATATACTTTTATTTATATACTATAGGGTCCCAGAAATAAAGTTGCTGAATCAATGGATACATTTGTAACATAACTGTCTTTGATATATGCTTTTATTTTTTATAGTATACAGTTCTAAGAATTGGTTAGTAAATATGTACATTTTATGCAATAATTTCCAAAGAATGTTCTAGGAAAACCTAGATTTTGGAAAAAGATTGTTGCTGTTATTTTTTTCTGTCTTTTAAGAGGCTGAATGGATATCTACTCAGTATCTCCCGGGGGTAGGGTGGGGTGTGTTGCATATAGTCTCATTTTGAGTTTCAGCAAGAACATGTCTGCTTTTATGCATTTAACATATTATTATGGCAGCTAATTTTAGCTATTCACCAGAATCTTTTTCTCCTTTTCCCTGGGCACACGTCAATTCTACACTTCCTAGCTTCCCTTGCTGTTTCATGTAGCCATGTGACACAGTTCTAGACAAAAGAATGAGAACAAAACAAATGAGAATAGTCACTTAAGGCCTGCCACATAGAAACTTCCCACATGTGCACTGTGATCCATCCACCTTCTAACTGACTCAGTGGAGTCTATCATGGTGAACTTAGAAGCCATATGTTGAAGACTAAAGAAGCTCTGTTAGTTTAAGTGATTGTGGGAAGATATGTTTTCCTTTTGACCAAGAAAACTCACCTTGGAAAACTACTTTTCCTAAAAATACCATATCATATTTGAACCTCTAAATATTATGAAATCAATTTGTTATGCAGCTAAGAATAACTTAATTATATTCACATTTCACGTAAGACCTTAGAGTAAAGGTCTGAGGTCAGGTACCCTGTCTGTTTAATACCCTATTCAGTGCTTAATATAAATTCTAAAAAATGAATAACAATTTCTGAAAATAGTGGCAAAGATGATGATTATAGAACTCAAAAGACACAAAATACTTTAAAAAAATATAAGATGATTTTTCAAGATAGAGGATTAGCAATTATTTCCAGCTTGACAACAGAAGAAAATAATGATAAAACATATATATATATTTTTATATATATTTATTTATATATTGCTAACTTTTATTTTGGAATTATATAGAATACATCAACAATTTCTGTCTTTTAATAAATTGTGGTGTAGAGGTTGATAATTATGTGATACTCAGTAAAATATAGGAATATGACCACTGATATTGTTTATGACACCCCTTAACACAAACAATAGTAGTATTACTTAATAAAGACCAAAAGAAAGACCTTATCCCTCCTCATGAAATATAGACTATATCATTCTCTTTCTCTTTTCTCATTTTTTTGTCATTAATCTTGCCTTAAAGTAATATTATGTTTGTCTTCCAAAATTTGTCCAAGAAAAATATGATTCCTCTTTGTTTCCTTACTTTCTGTTTTCTTTAACAATTTTACAAAGGACCATTACATAGACAAAAGCAAAGAGGGAGTCCTGGTAAGACTTGAAGCCCATGTGAGGAAAGAAGTCAAATGGAGTGGGAGCTGTTAAGTGTAAGGATATTGATTATATATATAGGCGGATTGGAAAAAATAACTAAATATTTTGATGATGTTAGATTTTTCAGTGTTAGCAAAAGGAATTAAAAGGATAAGAAGAAAGAAATCTAGAATAAATCTCATTGTGCTGGATAGGAGTTAAAGTTATCAGCAAGATATTATATTTATATGTATAAAAGCACATGTGTATATATATATATAATATATATGCATATATAATACATGTCTACATATGTATATAATAGCATACTACACACACACACACACACCTTCTGTCCTCATTCTGTTCACGAAAGTATCATGGAGAACCAAGTACAATAATCAAAATAAGTGCTGAGTTCCTGGCTTCTGATTTCATTCCCAACTAAACAGAAACCAGTCTTCTGGAAGAAATGCTGGTAATTCTGTGGCAATCCAGTGGTTAAGATACAGAAATTCTACTTCACAGGACCTGGATTCAATTCAGTCCTAGGTCAGGGAACTAAGATCCCTGTAAAGCAGTGTAACCAAAAATAATAATAATAAAAAATTGAAAAGAGTATGTTCTTTTTAAGGTAAATAAGTAAAGTAAAAGAAAGAAAAAAGAGAATGCCGATTTCTAGGAATGGGCAAATAAAAGCACCATGAGAAAGTGAAGTGAAAGTTTTAAGTCACTTAGTCATGTCTGACTCTTTGCAACCCCAAGGACTGTAGCCCACTAGGCTTCTCTGTCCATGGAATTTTCTAGTCAAAAATACTGAGTTGCCATTTTCTTTTCTAGGTGATCTTCCCAATCCAGGGATCAAAGCCAGGTCTCCTGCATTGCAGGTGGATTTTTAACCATCTGTACCACCAGGGAAGCCAGTGACCTATAACATCTCATGTAATAAAATACATCAAAGGAGAATTAAAGTACACTGGAAAAGTATAGAGAACTTTTTTAAACAGTTAACTTTAAAAAAAAGTATATTGTGCTTGAACTACTTTTATTTTTTTAATACTTTATTCTACGTTACAATACTGTATTTGTTTTGCCATACATTGACATGAATCAGCTACAGGTGTACACGATCTCCAATGTCAAAGCCCCCTCCCACCTCTCACCCTACATCATCTCCCTGGATCATCCCATGCACCAGCCTTAATGTATATCTTATGACTGTAAAATAATTTAAATTTATATTATAGTTTACATAAAAATTTTAATACATACTAAACTTTTATTTGTCATGTCTTTAAAATTATGGATTATTTCATTTTTAATTTAAAATTACATATATATTTTCTAATATGGAAGTGATATCAGAATATATTCTGTTATAATATTAAGACAATTGTGTATTAACTTAAGGATAGACAAACAGCCAAGAAAATAGATGAAAGAATATAAAACCATGCCAAAACATAGGGTCACCTGATTTATGAAAATACAATGTAAAGAGTACAGGATGATACATTTTATTAATGTCTCTTATATGCCTATCCTATATTGTACACAAAAATTATTTTTAAATGGATTAAAAATATAAATGAAAAATGAACCATCTTTAGTGGAAAACATAAGAAAACATCTTTGTGACCTTGAGGAATGCAAAGATTGTTTAAAAAAAAACACAAATTTTCCAAGATAAAAAGTTAAAAATGAACTTTATTGAAATTATTTAATTTATATCTAACAAAAGATACCCTTAAGAGAATAAAAAGAAATCTTCTAAGTAGGAGAAAATATTCATAGTGCATGGCTTTCTCAAAGGACCCATTCAGAATATATCAAGAACTACAAAATCAATTAAAAAAAGAGATAATCTAATAGAAAAAAACTGAACAAAATATTTGAATAAATTCTTCATAAAAGATTTCCAATGGTCAATAAACACATGAAACACTGAATTTCCTTAATTATTAGAGATAACGCAAATTAAAACTACAACATGATACTACTACATGCACTTCAGAGTAATAAATAATGGTAGGAAATAATAAATGAAACAACTTTTATGTGCTGCTTGAGGAAGTATAAATTAGTACAAGGACTTCAGAAAAGTATTTGGCAATATTTGCTAAACATTATCAGAGAAGAAAATGGCAACCCACTCCAGTACTCTTGCCTGGAAAATCCCATGGACGGAGGAGCCCAATAGGCTGCAGTCCATGGAGCTTCTAAGGGTTGGACACGACTGAGCGACTTCACTTTCACTTTTCACTTTCATGCACTGGAGAAGGAAATGGCAACCCACTCCAGTGTTCTTGTCTGGATAATCCCAGGGACAGGGACTCCTGGTGGGCTGCCATCTATGGAGTCGCACAGAGTCCAGACATGACTGAAGCCACTTACAGCAGCAGGAGCAGCAGCTAAACATTATATGTGTATATCATATGAGCTAGCAATCCATTCTAGTTTTGTGCTCAATAGAAATGACTGTATATATTCACCAAAGGACGTGTATTAAATATTAAATATCCATAATAGTACAATTCATAATAACCTCAAACTATTCACTAGCCATGTACTGTGATTAGGAGAATGCGTAAATAAATCATGGTATATTGATAAAAAACCATGCAGCAACGAAGACAAATGATATATAACTACATGAGTTAATGAGAATAGATCTCATAAACACAAAACTGAGTGAAAGAAATCAAACTTAAAAGAATGAACTGTATAATTCCACTTACATAAATTATCAAACAGTCCAAACAAATCTATTGATTTGGAGTTATGAAAGTGAATGTCTTCAGCTGGCAGTGGGCTGTTAGTTGGAAAATGACATGAAACCTTCATCTAAGATGCAATTAATGTTGTTTCTTAATCTGAATGCTGGTTACATATATGTCTTCATCTTAGTAAAATGCATTGGGCTCTACACTTATGTATACTTTCCTGTATGTAGATTCATCTCAATGAAGAGCTTAAAAATGTATATTATTAAATGGGAATTAATTTTTATCATATGTCAAATGAATTTCTAATATAAACAAGCACAAAAATACATGAAATCTATAAATTTGAATTAAAAGTCTAGAAGTAATCATTTTAATGATTTACTTTCGAACATATTTTAATGTGTGCCTTAAGGAAAAAGTTATATAATTTGGTGATGACTTTCTGTACCTATACTGAATGTTTATAGAATGTCTCATTTCTATAGTTGTCACAAGACAAACTAATGAAAGTATTTTCATAGTAATTCTCACTGTAATGCTGTAGACTTTCTATCATAAAATGTTTTATTTCTACAGTTTTGTGAAATCTACTTGATACATCTTTTTAATGTATCATTATTTTGTTTTTTAAATATGGATGACCTAAAATATAATGTAAATACCATATTACTGTCAGGAATTGTAATCATAACTTATTAACAAGAAACATAGCAGACGACATTAGTGAAACATCACTCATGCTGAATGTATTTATCTTACACTTTATGTCCTATGTTGTTCTTTTCTGCTCATAGTATAGAAGGGCTAAAAAATTGCCTTTACCTAATTTTTGGAATCTTTGATAGTGTTTGATCCCATGAAGAAATCAATTAATCCCTACCAGTTTGGGACAGGATGCAGGAGGTACTTTTTCAGTTTCATAGTAAGAAAAAGAAAAGTTCCCTGATTCCTGGTTATGTAAATAAGCTTGTACAAACAATAGCTGTTGCAAATTTTCACAGCAAACAGCTAAACAAACCTGTTTATATTTCTTCAGTCTCAGATGACAACCTGGAAAATTACTTATTAGAAAAAAATTAGAACTTAAATAATAACTCCCTGGTAATTCAGAGGGGAGACTGGGTCAAATCTGACGCTGAGTGGAGTTGATATCTGAGTCAATCTCACATGAAAGATAAAAAATAAACTCTTTGACTCTCCTTGGATCAAGTTCAGATGAGGCAGACCTACCTCAGAACCTTGACTGTAATAGTCAGACTATGGAAAATCAGTACTCAGTAGCATAACATTCTGTCAGCAGGATGTAAGGCATCCATGCATTGATTAAAAAAATAGCTCTCATTGCTTGTATAGGGAAGTAGAGTAGACATCTTTCAGATTATTTGAGAATGGATTATCAATTTCAAATATTAGAAACCGGGACTTCCTTAGTGGTCCAGTGGTTAAGAATCTGCTTGCCAATGCAGGGATACAGGTTTGATTCCAGGTCCAAGATGATTCCACATTCCACAGAATAACTGAGTCCGTGTGCCGTAACTCCTGAGCCTGAACTCTTGAGCCCATTCTCTGCAACAAGAGAAGCCACCATACTGAGATGCCTGTACTCTGCAACTAGAGAGTAGCTGCACGCAGTAATGAAGGCCCAGTGCAACCAAAATTATTTTAAAAATTAAAAATTGGAAATGGGGGTGATGTGGAGTCTAAGAAGCAGATCTTAGTCTTTCTGCTACTCTAGCTAGTGGCTCCTGAGATGATTTCAATTTAAGGAAAAAGTAAAGGAGATTGAGAATGCTAGCATTTGAATGCTGTGTAGCCTTTCATATTGCTTACTGTGTGCCATACATTTTGGTATCAAAAACAAATAAACAAAAATAGAAACAAAGAAATTTTTAAAATTAAAAGAAACATAAAAAGAAGTTGAAGAAAAACTTGCTAACAATAAATACTATAAAGGCATATTTTAGAATGAGTTTAAGTAGCACATAAAAAATAGAATCCTTCTGAAAAAAAAAAAAACCACATAAAATAAAATAGTGAAACTATATGGCAGTTAAACCCAGACTCAGTTATATTTTCTTTGTACCGAGATATAGAATATTGCAACCAGCTTGTCAGTTTTTATCAAAAATAATATTAACAGAATTAGACAAAATATATCAGAATTAAAAAAATAATAATGGCAGATAGGTATAAAAGAGTAATTTTTAAGTAGATTTTTTTACTTAGTTAACTATAAGTTAATAGAAGTTAAATTTAAAATGTTCCAATTCTGAAATGCTTACTTAGAATAACAAAATACACCAACAGGTATTTTAGTTATATAAATGAATTCTCAGAAATTACATTCTAAACTAGACAGCTTGAAATAATTTAAGGTTTTGATTTTAAAACTTTGAAGAGCTATGATCAACTGTCTTCAGTGGTATAATTTTTTTTTTACTAATAATTCTTATTAGCAATTGGGCCCAATAGTCTCATTTTTTTAGTTTAATAAATCTTTTTCCCATTGCCTTAGAAAAGCTGTTCTATCAGCAACAGAAAATGTGTTATCATATTCTTTCATTCAATACATAACTATGTATTTATTACATGTTAGGCACTGCTTTGGGCTATGAGGAATGCACTAAGAATGTAACTGTGGTAAAATAGGTAGGGTTTATTCCTAGATTTTGTACTCTCTCCCTCTCAGCCTCTTTTTCCCTTGCCTCCTTCATGTTGTTCAGGGCTCAGCACACTAAGGCCCATTGGTCAAATCCTATCTACAACCAGGTTTTTTATGACCCCAGAAGCTAACAATAGTTTTTACATTTTTAAATGGAGAAAAAAACCCATGAAGATTAACATTTTGAGGCACATGTGAAATTTAGATTTGAATGTCTACAAATAAAGTTTTATTGTAACACAGGTACACTCACTTGTTTAACACTATCTAGCAGCAGCAGCAGCAGCACTAAATTCACACTACAACAGCAAGGTGAATAGTTGCAAAAGAATCTATACGGCCTGATAAGCCTAAACTATTTATTCTTGTTTCTTTACAGTGTTTGCCAATCCCTCACGCAGTACCCTATGGTTCTGTGTCTTATTAGTATAGTATTCCAGGTCAGTCAAGAATAGGAGCACTCTCCAGATTTCCCTGGTGCTGCAGTGGTTAAGACTATACAGTTCCAATGCAAGGGGTGTGTGTGGGTTTAATCTCTGGTTGGGGAACTAAGATCCCATATTTCTCTCAGCATGAAAAAAAAAATTCTATAAGAGGAGCACTGAGCCATACCTCATGTAGTAGGACAAACACCTAGCTCAGCAGTGGTCTCCAAGGGCTGCACGAGACAATCACTCCTGTTGTGGGAAAAAAGATCCACACTTATTCTAAAATTTAAAGCATTTTATTTAAAATGTACAAAAGTTACAATACATATGATTTATAAATAAATATACATTTATATATATGAAGCCACATATTTCATATGTACATTTGTATTACATATATTACACATGTATATATACACACATATATACACAAATGAAGTGAAAGTGGTCACTCAGTCCTGTCTGACTCTTAGCGACGCCATGGACTGTAGCCTATCAGGCTCCTCCGTCCATGGGATTTACCAGGCAAGAGTGCTGGAGAGATTGCCATTTCCTTCTCCAGGGGATCTTCCCAACCCAGGAATTGAACTCTGGTCTCCCACATTGCAGGCAGACGCTTAATTATAAATAAATAAACATATAGATATACCCATTATAGAGACAGTGGAATGAACAGTAGAAGATTTGGCTGAACTTCTAAAATGATAGTCATATGAAACTAGACTTTAATTATAATAAAAAATGTCTTTCTTTTCCTAATAGGAATATAATCCACATGTATTATGTCTAACATATTAAAAATGGGGAAGAGAAAAGGGAAGTATAAAGTGAATAAGCACACATTTTTTTCTTAAGTATTATATACAACATAAAAACTACCATTCTCATATGTATGGCTTTTTTTTTTCTTTTATCCAAAACTTCTATTTTAATAATGTTTAGGTCAAGTCCAGTGATAGGCAGAGAATGGTTAGTTATTTCTACATATACTTGTCAATTATGTGAAAGAATTTTCCTTTCATGGAGTATTTAGGTATTGCGAAACATGTTGATAAATTAGAAGGTAAAAATTTCAAAGAACTCATGTATAAGAAGACATAACTTTAAGGTGTGTCAAGAGTGTTTCTGAACTAGTCAAGAGTCACCTTTTAAGACAAAAGGAGTACACATAACTAATGAAAGTAGGGTGGGATGGTTATGTGGTTATGCCACATAGTCTGGATTCCCCCTCCCCCACCGGAATAAAGGTATTTTCATTTTAATATTTAAAACATAATTCAAAAATAACCTTCTAGTTCTTCTACATCAGTTCAGTTTAGTCGCTCAGTCGTGTCTGACTCTGCAACCCCATGAATCGCAGCACGCCAAGTCTTCCTATTCATCATCAACTCCCAGAACCTCCCAAAAGTCATGTCCATTGAGTCAGTGATGCCATCCAGCCATCTCATCCTCTGTCATCCCCTTCTCCTTCTGCCCCAAATCCCTCCCAGCAATCAGGGACTTTTCCAATGAGTCAACTCTTCGAATGAGGTGGCTAAAGTATTGAAGCTTCAGCTTCAGCATCAGTCCTTCCAAAGAACACCCAGGACTGATTTCCTTTAGGATTGACTGGTTGGATCTCCTTGAAGTCCAAGGGACTCTCAAGAGTCTTCTCCAACACCACAGTTCAAAACCATCAATTCTTCGGCTCTCAGCTTTCTTCACAGTCCAACTCTCACATCCATACATGACCACTAGAAAAATCATAGCCTTGACTAGATGGACCTCAGTTGGCAAAGTAATGTCTCTGCTTTTGAATATGCTATCTAGGTTGGTCATAACTTTCCTTCCAAGGAGTAAGTGTATTTTAATTTCATGGCTGTAGCCATCTGCAGTGATTTTAGAGCCCCCCAAAATAAAGTCTGACACTGTTTCCACTGTTTCCCCATCTATTTCCCATGAAGTGATGGAGCCAGATGCCATGATTTTCATTTTCTGAATGTTGAGCTTTAAGCCAACTTTTTCACTCTCGTCTTTCACTTTCATCATGAGGCTCTTTAGTTCCTCTTCTCTTTCTGCCATAAGTGTGGTATCATCTGCGTATCTGAGGTTATTGATATTTCTCCTGGCAATCTTGACTCCAGCTTGTGCTTCCTCCAGCCCAGCATTTCTTATGATGTACTCTGCATAAAGTTATATAAGCAGGGTGACAATATACAGCCTTGATATACTCCTTTTTCTATTTGGAACCAGTCTGTTCTACATACTGGAGAATAAATAACATTTCAGTTAAAAAAATGCAAAATATTTCAAGATTAGTCTGTGATTTCTCACCTTATTTAGGCTCATGCTTTTCCATTATGCCCCTCTATGCTCTTTAGACAATTTCCTTTTTCTTACTCTGTTAGTCTTATCACCCTCTAAATTAGTAACTTAATTGGATGGAGTAAGAACCAAGACCATTTTATTTTCAGAAATAAAATTGTGTAAATTGTATTTGCTGTCAATTCTTTGTAAGCTTTATGAATTTTATATTCAAATGACAAGCCACTATACAGTTAGAGCTTATTACACTGCTCTGAAAGTTTTCACATCATGATACACTTTAAAAAATGATAGTATCTCTGGGACTTACCTTTTCATGCAATGGATAAGAATCTGCCTACCAGTGCAGGGGACATGGGTTTGATCCCTGATCAGGGAATATTCCACATGCCATGGAGCAAGTAAGCCCATGTGCCACAACTATTGAGCCTATTCTCTAGAGCCCATGAGCTGCAACTGCTGAACCTACATGCCCTAGAGCCACATGATGCAGCTACTGAAATGCATGCATCTAGAGCCTGTGTTTCACAATAAGAGAAGCCATGCAATGAGAAGCCAATGCACAACAATGAAAGATGCAGAGCAACCATAAATAAATAAATATCTCCATGACACACTAGTAAACAACTGAGTGTGCTTCCACCAGATGGGAGCTTCCCTAGAGGCTCAGATGGTAAAGAATCTGCCTGCAATGCAGGAGACATGAGTTTGTTCCCTGACTTGGGAAGATCCTTTGGAGAAGGAAATGGTAACCCATTCCAGTATTCTTGCCTGGAGAATTCCATGGACAGACAAGCCTAATGGATTATAGTCCATAGGGTTGCAAAGGATCAGACACAAGTGAACAACTAACATCCTTCCCTTCCTCCACCAGATGGGCAAGAAGGCTCTAGGTAATTCAGACCTAAGCAAGCACACTGAAGAGTGTGAGGGATCAACCTTGGCTGTCTCAGACTGGGTAACCAAAGGTAAACTCTGGAAGAAAGGGTTATAGGTAGTTTATTTGGAAACTGATTTCAGGAAGTAAGAATGAGGGACGGGGGATCAAAAGGGAAAGAAAGATGCATTTCACCATGTT
The DNA here is from genome assembly GCA_917880005.1 of Nanger dama. Taxonomy (NCBI): domain Eukaryota; kingdom Metazoa; phylum Chordata; class Mammalia; order Artiodactyla; family Bovidae; genus Nanger; species Nanger dama. The sequence goes on from CAKJTW010000011.1 coordinate 47,178,051, forward strand.
GGCCATTATTATGAACCACAGGAGCTCAGTCATATAGGCTCTGGTACACAAAGAAGGACAGTGTGTATGTATGTTATGTTTGTATGAATGTGTTGTATATGTATGTATTTGTTTCTTTTTTTTTAAATTAAATTTATTTATTTTTTTAATTACAATACTGTATTTGTTTTGCCATACATTGACACGAATCAGCCATAGGTGAACACAATTTGTTTCAATTTCCTATCAGTCAAGGGTGACTCCATGAGAATTAGCAAGGCATGCTTCTGGATTGCATATACCAATAAGCCAGAGAGAGAGAAAGACAGAAACAGAGAAAACATTCTCTATAATGACAACAAGAAAATGAAGTTTGAGAGAAAAACCCTTCAGACTTAAAGAGTTAAGACATCATGAGGACACTTGTAATATATTCAAGCTAAAAGAAGTGTGGATGTTGGATGGGACACAGATGGGACCAAGTAGTTGAGTCAGTTCCAAGTTGTTACAACCTAGAAATGTTACTTTCCTCTGTAATAAACTTCAGTAAATCTTTGTAAAACCTTATTAAGACACATAGTTAACTTTGTATGCTTTAAATTAGGCAATATATATTAGAGATTCCATCTGTGTTTGGTCTGGTAACCTGGACAACTAGATATTTAATGAGCATAATTTAACAGTGCTAATATTTCCTCTCCCTTTCATGCTTTGATTTTGAGAAACTGCAATCTGTTGTCCCTTAATCACAATGTCAACTGAGTAATTAGAGCTTCGTTTCACACTCATGATTTTAATGGATGCTAAAAATTTACTCCCATTGTCATGTAATCACTAGACATTTTAACTCCTGCAAAACTTCAGAATCCAGTCACTTGTAATCTGCAAGTCTACCTCTTGAATCACTGAAGGTTACAATCAGTACTTATATTAGCTTCCTATTTTTATAACTCTTAAGTAATTATACTTAAATACTAATCATTGTCTCTTGCCTCATTTTCATTAAATAAAAATATATTTCTGATAGCATATATTTTAAAAGGAAAATGTAGTTTCCAGCAAAAATTTACTTACTTAAAGGTTTCAAACACAGGCTCAAGGGTAGGTTATAAAAATACTTTAGATACATTAAAAATACTAATAAGAGAAAGAGTACTGAACTAAGAGGCAATAATAGAGTCCTGATTTTCTTCTATAGCTAGAGACCTTGAATATGGCATATACCTTCTGAACATCAATTCCTTCATCAGAAAATTATAGAATTATAATTAATGCTTTCTAAGTACTCAATTCAAATAGTTTTTGGTTCATATACAGTAGCATTTTGTTATCTGTAAGGAACCAGACTTATATGCATTTACCATCCACCAAAACATGAGTTACATGAATGTATGTATATATGATTATATAGGTATATATGTATTATATATGTATATAACCATATATACATACATTCATGTAACTTTCATGTACATACATATATATATTATATATATATATTAGTCTTTACCTATATATATAATTGTGATGTTTTATCTGATTGAATTTTTATATGTATTCACAATCATTGAGTTCTTATTAAAACATAAAGCCATAGAGCAGGAAAAGATTGATCAATCTAATTCAGATATAAACTCAATAAAATAATTCTTTATACTTTATATCTAAATGACTGTCACCTAGAGTTTCCTAGTTTTGTTTAATAACTTCAGCAATAAGAAGAAACTTCTAGTAACAAAAAACCTCACTAACACTCAAGAAATCCTATTAATTTTTTTTAAAAATAGAATCAGCTATTTTAATCAAACACTATGTATTTTTTAACCATTTATAGAAATTCAGGTATCATTTCAGACACTTGTAATATTTTTCTTCAAACTAAAGTTAAAATCTGCTTTACTGTATTTTTTTCTAATAGGATTATGTGATTAATGAGTGAAATCAATATGCCTTAAAAACTGGTTATTTTTTTTTTTCAAATAAATTGAAACAGTAATTTACACATCTTTGTTAGAGTATTCATTGTTAATTTTCTATTCAGAGAAGTATTCTGATTCTTTCTGTCTCTCTAGTGGCATATTCAGCACAGAGGAAAAATGACAAGAGTATAGATTCATTCTCTGTACAGTTATCTTTTCCTGCAATTTCTCAGTGTAGCTTTGACAGGTAATGTAAGTTTGCCTTATTCTGTGGGTAGTTAGACGACATTTGCTTCATAAATTGTCAGCATGTTCTCTCTTCAAAGTTGTGGGGATGACCTTAAACAAAGACAAATGTCTTGTTAGAATACTAAATTCCTTCTTTAAAAGCCCTAGCCTTCAGACGAAATATCAAAACCTTTTTTTTTTTAGAACATCCAGAACTTTGAAACACAAATAAGAATAGAACCAAGTTAGTGATTTCCTGACTTTAAGTACGTATACATTGAAGTACACTTAAAATCCTCCAATGTTTCTCCAATAGAAATTAATTATATTGGGTAAAACTCTTTGTCAAACCACGGTAAACTTTATGTAGTGGAAATATTGTATTATCTCTCTTTAATTCTTATTTACTCTCCGCAGCCTTAAATTGCTCTGGACACATCATCTTTTTGGCTACCCAAGACTTGTCACTGCTGATTCACTTTTGTATCCTGGACTGAAATTTATCTCTACTCAATTTAGGATTTCTTTTATTTCTCAGGGTTTTGCATTATTTTTGGAGGTAATGCTATGTGATAATTTTGATGTAGAATATTAATGTAAAAATCTTTTCACCCCTGAATAGTATCTGTGAAACTATTGGCGAACCCTGGAGAAAATGCTCTTAGTTATTTTATATAACACTCAAAAAAGCAGTATGTCCACTAACGATTGAACCTTATATGGAGGGGAAGAGTGACATCTTTACTTATTTTATGCAATATATCTTTATACAGGGTAGAGAAAAATAGCACCACTCTTCAAGTCATATTACATAATCACAAATTACATCACGGGATATGCACATTTAATAAAAAGTTGATTCATCAAATTGTTCACTTATTATTTCAATACTATTTGAGTGCTACTATGAATAAGGCAAATGGGATATAGAGTTGAAAAAAATTCTACTTTCAAAATAAATTTTTATTTCTTTTAGCATAAACACCAATCAGTACAGCTGTTAACTGTAATGTAAACTACTATTTCTTACTTTTTTTAAGTTGGTAGCATTTATAGTATTCATCTGTATACCAAATGGAATAGCATATACAATTATTCTTGGTTTATAGTTTTGATGTTTTTGTTTGAGGGGTTAATTTCAGAATGTGAATTTAATATTTTTCTTTTGTTTGCTTTTTCTCCTTATCAAATTCTCTTGTGGTCAATCTATACCTACAAAGTAATTTGAAAGCACCCTAGATCTCAGAAGATTTTGCTGCTGCTGCTGATGCAATAAATCAAAGCCAGCAATTTAGTAACTAGGGCAAACAAGGAAATTAATAGAATTACTATGTGACAGGATAGAAGATTCTTTTCATACTTAATATTTCAAAGAGCAAAGATGATTTGGTTCGAGTAGTGGTTTATGAAAGTGACTGCTTGACAGATACAGGCTATTTCAATTGGACAATTAGGTATCTCACATATTTTTCAACATTGTATTAGAGGTCTAGGGCATTTGTAGAGTTCAACAAGCTTTGCATTATGTTTACTTTGATTATCTTATACTTGCATTTCTGTTATGTTATTTTCTTCTATTTATTTTAATGGCAAATCTAAAATGGTCTAGTAAAAGAGGATTTTATTCCTCAGGGGGAAATAGATTAGTTTTCTAGCACTGTTTTCTCCAAAGTAATGAATGAGTGAAAGTCACTCAGTTGTGTCTGACTCTTTGCAACCCCATGGACTATACAGTCCACAAAATTCTCCAGGCTAAAATAATGGGTTTGGTAGCTTTTCCCTTCTCCAGCGGATCTTTGCAACCCAAGGACTGAACCCAGGTCTCCCACATTGCAGGGGGATTCTTAACCAGGTGAACCACCAGGAAGCCCAAGAATATTGGGGTGGGTAGCCTATCCCTTCTCCAGCATTTCTTCCCAACCTAGGAATAGAACCAGGGTCTCCTGCATTGAAGGCAGATTCTTTACCAACAGAATCCCAAAAATATCCTATTTTTTAATCCCTTAAATTGAAGCATATGGTGGAGAGTAGGGTCAGCAAGATAAGGCTTGCCATCTGCTTTTGCAAATAAAGTTTTATTGGAATTCAGTCATGCCCATCCATTTATATACTCACTAAGGCTGATTTAGTACAAAGTTGGATAGATGTGACAGAGACCATATGGTATGGTGTGTAAAGCTTAAAGTATTTACTACCTGGTTCTTTATAGAAAGTGTTTCCTGACCCTTTCAGTAGAGGTAAAGAAATATGTGTTTCCAGAGAATAGAAATAGAAACCAATGTGCAGAGTGAGCACTATTCAGTAAAAGAACGAAAGTTGAGTGAAATAGAGAAAAGTAGAGAGGTCACAAAAGTACCACAGAAAATATATATATAAATTTACACAAATATTAAGCCATTGTAAAGACCAATGAAATCTTGGTAGTTATAATTATACATTCTTCCCTTGTATATTGAAAATTAGAGCTATTATTAGGGCAATATGTAACAGGTTAAGATGGAGGCAATATTTAGATCAGGTATCTAAATAGTCTGTCTATATTTTGCTCATCTTCAAAAACCATGAAGTGAAGCATGAAGTGAAGTAGAATTGGGGAGTTCAGGAAGAAATGCCAAAATTGGTAGTAGCATATTAGCTGTGAGTCATTAGACAGCAATTATCAGTGACATTTCTACCCAGTTTTCATCAACCTACTGTCTGTTAGACTGCTCTACAGAGGAGTTAGATTCTAGGAAAACTATAGTCACAACATCATCTTGCTACGAACTGCAGCCCTGGATAAAAGGGAGTGATATAGCTTGGGAAGCAATTAAAATATCAGCAGTAATCTCTGATGCTTAAAAAATGTGAAGACTGACCAGAAGGCAGTATGATAATGCCTTCAGGGAACTATCTTTTGAAGGGAAGAAGTAGAAGAGCATGGCATCAGATTTCTGATCACCAGCCTCTACACAAACATATTAGTCAACTTTGTGGTTCACTTCATGGAAGAGAAGGACTGGAAGTCATTGCCAGAGTGTGGATTGTGACCAAGGAGCCCTTTGACAATTTTTAAAAGATCCGTTTGGAGCTCCTCAATTTCCTCCATACCTTTGCAAAGGTGTCTTATCACTTAGTGTTTTGCTGTTGTTGTTGCTGTTTGTTTGTTCTGTTTTCCCTGGAAGAGAGTCTAATTTTCAGATAATGAAATCAATGACTTCATCTTTATATTTTGGTAAAGACACATAAAAAGGAGGGGGACAAGGTAATATCTCCATCACAGCAACAATTTAGAAATATTTTAAAAAGCTAGCAAGCAGTAGCTTTCAATGTAGCAAATCAGAGAAGTACAATAAATCCTGAGAATCGGGAAGAAAGTTAATACATATTTGCCTCTATACCTCCAGCATTTGCCTCAATACCTCCAGCCAGTTCAATAGAAATTATAATCCAAGAAATACATTATTTATGTTTAAGTTGGTTAAATGTAACCAAGGTTATGAGATTTATATTAATATTCAATTATTTTTGTTGTAGAGTCTTAGTTAAGAACTCTATCAAAGAGAGTTGTTGCATGTAATATTCTTAAGATTGTGTGTATTTATCAATTTTCCCATTAAACTGGGGATAAGGCACGTTATGACTATATTTGTTCTATGTCCTCAGCTTAGCAGAATAAGAAGATAAACAAGAAAATAATATTAAGACTTTGTGGAAAGATCAATACCTCACATTTGGTATGTTTATTCAGAGGTTGCTGTTGTTCAGTCACTAAGTTGTGTCTGACTCAGAAACCCCATGAACTGCAGCACACCGGGATTCCATGTCCTCCACTACGTCCCAGAGTTTGCTCAAACTCATGTGCATTGAGTCAGTGATACCATCTAACTATCTCATCCTCTATCGCCCCCTTTACCTCCTGCCCTCAATGTTTCCCAGCATCAAGGTCTTTTGCAATGAGTTGGCCCATCACATCAGGTGGCCAAAGTATTGGAGTATCAGTAGTTTCAATGACTTTCAGGATTGGTTTCCTTTAGGATTGACTAGTTTGATCCTCTTGACATCCAAGTGACTCTCAAGAGTCTTCTCCAGCACCATAACTTGAAAGCATCAATTTTTCTGCACTCAGCCTTTTTATGATCCATCTCTCACATCTGTACACAACTGCTGGAAAAATCACAGCTTTGACTGCACAGGGGTAAATTCTCTTAATTTTCTAATTTTTATTGACCCATACTTTCATAGGATATAAATATTCTCCATTCACAAATAAGACATTAATTTCAACAGAAAAGCAAGAAACATTGAAACATTAAGACTGTGCTATGAAACAATACATCATTATCTCCAAAAAATAAAATTCAGCTTCCCAAAGAGTCTAATAGAAAATCAGGGGGCAAGCATGGTGCAGCATAATCTGTTTTACTTGTATTTCTTTGGATTGGTAGCATAAAAGATGTAAGTATTGCAGATCCATGTTTTGTCTTATATTTTAAAAAGTAGTCATCAACAAACTGGCTTTTGCTTATATATATTTTGATATTTAAAATTTTTGCTCTAATGTGGCATAATGTAATACTTTTTATAGTCAGTCACCTTATAAACAACAAAAATGAGGACAAATTATTCCTTAGTACATTATATCAAAAGCTACCATTTATCTTTTAGCAATTCCCTTTGCTGATTCTGATCAGACCAAGGAACTTCCCAGTTTAAATACACATGTAAACTAATTAATATTCCTTGCTTTCAGATTATAACATCATCTTTTACCTCTTAGGATTCTAAATATTCTAATATATATTTAGATTTTCAGAACTGCTCCATAAAAGTATATTGCTTTTTCTTGATTACAACTAAGACAAATTATAACTAGCTGGGTGATGGTTCTATGTAAATGACTCTGAAATTAAGACAGCCTGACTTCCTCTGGAATGGCAAGCTGAGAGGAAAAAATAATTTCTCAGGCCTAACACATTTTTAGATAGAATAAACATTTATTTTTAAGGCCCAAGCACTAATGAATTTCTGAAAGATACACACAGATTTTTTTCATAATAAAAAATTATTCAGACATTCAGAATTATTTCCTCACTGTATTTCTGTAGGATTTAAACAATGTTAGTACATATGTATCCCTATTTTTTTTTTTTTTTGGTTTGTTTCTTTATGAACTCACTTATTTATGTTTATCTCTTTCAATAGCTGAGTAGTTTAAAACCAGGTACCTTGTGTTATTTATCTTTGTAGTGTGCCAAAAATAGTTGAAGGTACATAGCAGAGACATTATTTTGCTAATACAGGTCCTTCTAGTCAAGGCTATGGTTTTTCCAGTAGTCATGTATGGATGTGAGAGTTGGACTGTGAAGAAAGCTGAGCGACGAAGAATTGATGCTTTTGAACTGTGGTGTTGGAGAAGACTCTTGAGAGTTCCTTGGCCTGCAAGGAGATCCAACCAGTCAATCCTAAGGAAGATTGGTCCTGGGTATTCTTTGGAAGGAATGATGCTAAAGCTGAAACTCCAGTACTTTGGCCACCTCATGCGAAGAGCTGACTCATTTGAAAAGAGGGACTGGGGGCAGGAGGAGAAGGGGATGACAGAGGATGAGATGGCTGGATGGCATCACTGACTCGATGGACGTGAGTTTGAGTGAACTCCGGGAGTTGGTGATGAACAGGGAGGCCTGGTGTGCTGCGATTCGTGGGGTCGCAAAGAGTCGGATACGACTGAGTGACTGAACTGAACTGAACTGAGTGAGAATTCAAGTATTATTTCTGAAACAAATGGTAATTAACAAAAGCAAACTGAATTGCAAGTAGAAGAAGTTGCAAGCTTTATGAAATCTGTTGACATAATGCAGATAAGCTTGGCCAAATTGTATGTAAGGATTGCTCGGACATTTGAGTAGAGGGAAGAGAAAATGGAGACTGCTTATAACTAGAGAAAATGAAATAACATGGCTACATTACGGATTAAATTCATAGTTTTCTCAAAAGTTTTTCACTGCAATTAATATTAATAAGGTTTTGTACACATATGGATTTTTTAAAAACAAAAATCTCTATTTTAGCATTTTGGCTAAGCTAAACCTTAAATATTTCTAAAAATTATATTTTGGGCTACATCTCAAATGAATAAATGTGTATAAATGAAATAAAATTTTTACTATTAAGTTGAAAACACTATCAGTTAAAATCCTCAATTATTCGAAATGTTCTTCTTCATTATAGTGTATAACCAAGGGGGCTTCCCTGGTGGCTCAGAGGTTAAAGCATCTGCCCACAGTGCAGGAGACTTGGGTTCGATCCCTGGGTCAGGAAGATCTCCTGGAGAAGGAAATGGCAACCCACTCCAATATGCTTGCCTGGAGAATCCCATGGACAGAGGAGCCTGGTAGGCTGCAGTCCACGGGGTCGCAAAAGTCGGACATGACTGAGCGACTTCACTTCAATTCACTCTTGGTTATAGTGTATAATAAGGTTTTGTTGCATCGATAAGTGTTCAAATATTTAAACTATCATCTAGGTTAAGCAGACAATGTTTATAGAAATGGTTTGTAAATTTGGGGTAAGGAATTGATTTAAACATTTTTTCAATCAAAATTTTTGGATATTATTTGCATATTTTGGCTTCTTGATCATTCTAATTGAAAAGTAGAAGTGTTTCTTATAATATTGATGTTAAGAAATCCAGATTTTCATTAGAAATTGTTAACGTTAAAATTAAAAGGACAATATTCTAAAACGAAAATATTAGAATGTACTCAAAGTATATTAGAGGTTTAATATTTATTGATTGAAAGTTGAAAGTCTATGCAAGCATTTCTGCATAATAACATAAGTATAAGCTCTTGGGAGAACATTCAGTTCCGTTAAGTTGCTTAGTTGTGTCCGACTCTGTAACCCCATGGACTGCAGCACGCCAAGCTTCCCTTGTCCAACTCCCAGACCTTGCTCAAACTCGTGTACATAGAGTCGGTGATGCCATCCAAACATCTCATACTCTGTTGTCCCTTTCTCATCCTGCCTTCAATTTTTCCCAACATCAGGGACTTTTCAAATGAGTCTCTTCTTCACATCAGGTGGCCAAGGTATTGGAGTTTCAGCTTTAGCATCAGTCCTTCCAATGAATATTCTGGACTAATTTCCTTTAGGATTAACTGGTTTGATCTCCTTGCAGTCCAAGGGACTCTCAAGATTCTTCTCCAACACCACAGTTCAAAATCATCTATTCTTCAGAGCTCAGCTTTCTTAATGGCCCAGCTCTCACATCCATACACGACTACTGGAAGAACCATAGCTTTGACTAGATGGACTTTTGTTGGCAAATAAATGTCTCCATTTCTTAATATGCTGTTTAGATTGGTCACAGCTTTTCTTCCAAGGAGCAAGTGACTTTAATTTCATGGCTGCAGTCACAATCTGCAGTGATTCCGCAGCCCCCCAAAATAAAGTCTTTCACTGTTTCCATTATTTCCCTATCTATTGCCATGAAGTGATCTGATCAAATGCCATACCAATGCTTAAAAGCAGTTTTCAGCAATTATTAGCTCTATGAATTTAGTTCATTTAATCTCTGAGCCATACATTTTTTGTTCTTAAAACTGGAAAATAATAATCTCACAAGATTGTTTCAAGAATGAAGTGAAATATTTCTAAAAAGGATTATACTTAGAGTATTTTCTTAAAAATTGTTGCTATTTTTCTATTACATCTTATATTCTCTGGATGTCCTGCTCTGTGTAAACAGTTAATATTTCTAACTCTACAAAGAGAGTTTGTAATATCTCTAATTACAAAAGCACTGATAAATATTCATTGGCTTAATTAAAAGTTAAGATGAGAAAAAAATAATTTCAGAATAAAAGTATTTTAAAATCATAAAATCAGAGAGTAAGAACTAGAAAAATCAAGAGAATTTAATATTTTATGTCCTGGATACATTACAAACAAAGTAGACAACACAAGAAATTGGTAACACAGGTTTTGAAAGCCTAATTTTTTTTTTTTTTTTTTTTAAGTGCGGAAAGGGATAACCCAAATGTGACTGGAGAGAGAAGGAATGGGGTGATGTGATCTGAATACAGTTGCTTGCATAAGGACATCCTACATGTCCCCAGTTGCTAAGAGGGCTGCTCTGTAGATGCCTAAGCAAACATAGCAGAGTGATTTTATAAGTCGGAGCTATGAGCAGAGCCTGTCTGTCCTTAGATGATTAGGAATGTCTAACAGAGCCAGGAAAAGGAGAAACAAGTACCAGCTTGCTTCTTTTGTTTCAATCTCCCCTAGTGCCCCACATTGGGAGAACCTAATAAGCTAGGTAGTAATAGAGATGGTAAAATGTAATTTTCCCATTCTCATCCCAAGCACAGAGCAGACTGAGAAAGACTGATCTGGAGCAGAAACATATAAAAAAAAAAAAAAAAAAAAAAAAACAAACTGACACATGTTTCCTAGATCCATTATTTAGGGAGAAATGAAAAAATAATAAATTGCCTCTTCTCAGTGTAACTAAAAAGGAAAAGTGAGAGAAAAAGAAACTTCAAAAAGTTTTATATTCGCAATAATAAAAAGCAACAGGGATAGGGAATAAGAGTTCCTTTATTCCCTGTAGGAGTTCAAGTAAACATCATGTTCCTTAAGCAAACACTTGCATGAGCACATGAGGAAATTAACTAATTATGCAGGAAATTTAATAAGGAATTCAAGGCATCAAATTGGCTTAGTCCAGAACTAAGGAAACTTGAAAGACAGACAAGAATGATCCTGAATCTGGTAATCAGGGCAAGCCACAAAGGAGAACTATAGAGGAATAGTACACACGTACAGGGAAAGCAGTTGGAGAGCAGCGCATATAAAAACTGCAATGCAGCTTGAGAGGCCCTTCAGCAGCAATGAAAAGCATCGCTCAATGGTGTCTGGTGCAGTGGTCGTCCAGGACGTATGTTTTCATCTCATGAAACAAATTTTAATACCAGCAGATGTATTTACTTAAAATCATTCTTTTTTTTTTTTGAAAATGATAGCTTTTTTTTTTCTTTTAAACTCATTGCAGATTTCAATGAGAAGTGGAATTCTGTCTTGAATAATGAAGATGCAGAGTCAAGAAAATATTGAAAAGCACAACCCAGAATATTTGGCAATATTCATAGACTGTAGTTCTTGGTGCTATGCATCACAGGATTATTGTGATGATTACTGATATAATCAATCAGCAGACGTTGTTTCAAAGTAATTAACTGCTAACTAAGTTCCTTGGAGGGCAGCAGAAGCTGCTTGTGCATACCTGCTGAAGCGCTTCAGTCATGTCTGACTCTTTGCGACCCCATAGTCTGTAGCCAGCTGGGCTCCTCCATTCACGGGATTCTTCAGGCAGGAATATTGGGGTGCGCTGTCATGCCCTCCTCCAGGGGATCTTCCCAATCCAGGGATAAAACCTGCATCTCTTACATCTCCTGCATGGCAGCTTCTTAACTACTAGTGCCACCTGGGAAGGCCCAGAAGTTGTTTAAGATCATTCAAATTTGAAATCAGGAAAATGATAATTTTGGAAAATGTAGAGTTTTCGTTTTAATTTTAGGGAAGTAGCCAGAAAAATACAAGGACCAAAGAGCAAATTATTTTTCAATTAAAAAATGAATACATATTTGAGAATAGAATTTTAATTTGTTTTTAAATAAAGTGGTAAACCCAACAAATAGAAAGTAGCTATAGTGTGGTAGGAGAAGGCAATGGCAACCCACTCCAGTACTTTTGCCTGGAAAATCCCATGGGCGGAGGAGCCTGCTAGGCTGCAGTCCATGGGGTCGCTAAGATTTGGACACAACTGAGTGACTTCACTTTGACTTTTCACTTTCATGCATTGGAGAAGGAAATGGCAACCCATTCCAGTGTTCTTGTCTGGAGAATCCCAGGGACAGTGGAGCCTGGTGGGCTGCCATCTATGGGGTCACACAGAGTCAGACACGACTGAAGGGACTTAGCAGCAGCAGCATAGTGTGGTAGCTATGAGCTCATATATTTAAGCCAGATTCTAGGGTTCAGATTTCAGTATTTGCCCTAACTACTTCCATGAACTTGATTTCTTAACATCTCTGTCTCTCAATTTTTCCAATCTGATATGCCCCACTTTTTTGAACCTTATAATCCCTTTGAGCATCATTTACATTTGCTATTCTGACATTTTTACCCCACTTAGTGTTTTGCAATTGCTTATTTTCATGTTTGTAGGAAACTTCTTGGAAGCATATTCACAATTTCTCAGAGTCTTAGCCAGGGTCTTAAATCTTGCATCCTGGAAGAGTTGTCTAATATTGATATATTTTTTCATAATTTATGTTCTGGCTTCCTTATCCAAGCACACTCAGAACCAGTAATACACATACCCTCCATTATCTAACAGTACATGTTGGTGAGGTCTTGCAGTTTCTTTTCTCATCAGGTTCACTGTTCCTCTGCTGGTTCTATCATAACTTAACCAGAGTTTATGACATGATGTTCATGAAGGGAGATGAATACGGATTATGAGGAGGAGCCTGTTGTGTTCAGGGAAAGTTATCTTCATTGTCCACTAACAGAGAGTAGATTTAGATGATTAAGAACGTTTAAAGTGTCAAGTTTTGGAGGTATCTATCCAGATGTTCCCATGCCACGATTCAGGGTATTGTTCCCAAAAGAACAAACAAAGGCCCCAAATCTGGCAAAATAGACCTGCTTTGATTGGACATTTAACTTTCTTTGGGGCTTAACTTCTCTTGAAGTAAGTTTCTAATTCTGATCCTCTCTTTTCTCTGCTTGCTAGCTACAGAAGAAAAGAATCTCTTTATAGGAAATAGGGGCTTCCCAGGTGGTTCAGTGGTAAAGAATCTGCCTGCCAATGCAGGTGAAGTGGGTTCAGTCCCTGGGTCAGGAAGATCGCCTGGTGAAGGAAATGATAACCCACTCAAGTACTCTTGCCTGGAAAATCCCATGGACAGAGGATTCCAGAAGGTAGAGTCCATAGGGTCACAAAAGAGTTATACATGACTTAGAGACTAAACAACAACAATTCACATACAAAGACCATCACAGGTCAGAGAACTTGCCACCTGAATCCTCACCAAATAAAAAGAAAGATAAATGTAATCATTTTTCGGGAATATATTTAATCTCCTCTGCGGTAGGAGGATGTCTTTGTAGAGTTAATGACTTTATGATAACTGTTACGTATCTGAGTTTTAACTTTTTCTTTCTGAATTGTTGATTCTTTTTCAACTAATGAACTTGAATTTCTTTTATGTAAGTTTCAACAAATGATAATGTCACACAGGACTTTCTACTACATCTTAGCTGCTGCTATGCAAATTGGAGGCAAAATGCCAGAAAGTTAGAAAAGCATGCAGAAATGCTTCACAAATGCTTTGTGAATAAAACCCTTAATCCTGGTTACTAGCTGTACCATCTGTTCTCTAGCTAGGCATATTTTTCCTCCAAAAATACAAATGATATGAATCCTTCTTTTTAGAGAAGAAATATTAAAAAGCCATGTGAAGTGAGCAAGTTCTTTTTTATTCTTTTAAGGCTTTTGTTCCCTTCTGAAAAAAACAGGACAGAATGAGTTGAGGACAGTCTACAAAGTTGATATTTGAAAGAGATTTAATTGTAAAGAGTTTCTATTTACAAAAAATTACAAAGTGTTTAATGTAAATGTACTTTACAAAGGTAAGCTGAGCTGTAAGCAAGATTTATGCATTTTAGCATGTAAATAACTAAAAACAGTAGGTGCAAATTCTGTACTTCTACATTAAAGTCTATATTTCTTTTAAAAATGAGAAAAGAAGAGGAAAGGAAAAGAAGATGAAATGGAAGAGAAGGAGGAAAAGGAAGGAAGAAAAGGAGGAAGACATAAAAAATAAAACAAATCAAAGTTATAAAACCAAAAATCCCTATCAGACTGGTACTTTATGTACTGTTATTTGAAAAATAAATAAAAGGAAATAAGAAAATGCTGTCATCACAGTGAAGGCAAAATTCAAATAATAAATACTTTAATGTTTTTAGCACAAATATTCATTGTTTTAAAATTTTCACATTTTAGCATTCATGTTATATCAAAATGGAATCTGAATCATCTGTCACTGTCTTGGCATAACATCACCACATCCTGATTTGTGAGGTGAGTAGGTGACTCATTATTCTCTAGCAAAATACTCAGGTATTTTGTGTATCATTTCAGTTAATACTTGCAAACCTTCTCTCAATTACATATGATTTCAATTTTACATAAGAAGAAACTGATGGGAATTCCCTGGCAGTCCAGTGGTTAGGACTCTGCACTTTCACTGCCCAAGAAATAAGTTCAATCCCTGATCAGGGAACTAAGATCCCACAAGCTGTGTGGTCTCGTCAAAAAAAAAAAAAAAAAAAAAGATAATACACATTCAAATTTATACATTCAGGAGATGAACTTATGTTTGAAGCCCATTATTAGTGAATCCAAAGATATTTCAGTTTCATTATGTCATCTCCTTTCTGCATGCACTTAGATTTTCTTAGTAAATAGGTGAGAATTCGAAGGGAGTTAGTTAATGTGAATAATATTAAACATACATAGTGAAGTCACTCAGTCTTGTCTGACTCTTTGTGACCCCATGGGCACTAGGCTTCTCCGTCCATGGTATTTTCTAGGCAAGAGTAACTGTAGTGGGTTGTCATTTCTTTCTCCAGGTTTGTAATTTCCTTCTTCAGGGAACTTCCTGACACAGGGATCGAACTCGGGTCTCCAGCATTGTAGACAGACACTCTACCGGGCCGGTTGGCTCAGACTGTAAAATGTCTGTCTAAAATGTGGAAGACCTGGGTTCGATTCCTGGGTCAGGAAGATCTGGAGAAGGAAATGGCAATCCACTCCAGTATTATTGCCTGGAAAATCCCGTAGACAGAGGAGCCTGGTAGGCTACAGTCCATGGGGTCGCAAAGAGTCAGACACGACTGAGCGACTTCACTTTCAGCTTTCAAACATACATAATTTAACAGGTATAAAATTAACATTATTTAGGTAATGTTTATAAAACTAGTAAATTTAGAGAAAACAAAATCCACAAGATCAGTAGTCTAATTTCAAAATAACCCTTTCGATAATTTTCTAGCATTTGAACAAATGAAGCATCATTACTCTTAATTTGAATGTGGATATCTTTTTATAAAATAATAAAGATCTTTTAATGATCATTTAATTTATAAGAAAGTCACAATGTAAAATGTTTTACCATAGCAGTTTTTTCCTTTGTAAATTGTAAATAATTTCATTGAAGTCATTACCTAAACAAGCAGATTAAAAGTCTTAAACTGATTGACTGGGAGGATGAATTACACAGATCTCAATTTTTCAAACCGCTCAGTTTACAGTAAATTATTGTCATCATTGTGTATAAGATCATATTCTTGTTTGAACTGATTATACTTTAGTTGCCTCCTTAACACACATTCCCTAATCCACATTCCCTCATCATGTCTGATGCTCCATACAGTCCACAATAGGCACCTATTCTTACATGTTTGATATGTGTCCTTAGATAATGAAGTGTCAGGTAAAATATGTTATGCCTTCTTGTCTGTCTCAAATTTAAAATTACAACAATAATAGCATGCTATGCAGCTTGTCTCTTTGCTAACTTTTATTCATGAAACTACACTTTGGTATTTATCATTTTACGTATATGTTATTTGTGGTTCCTTACTACATAACATTTAAGAGAATTTTATCCACGGTATTGAATTCATCTATTACCGTAAAGACGTAAAGAAGGGCTTCCCTGGTGGCTCAAAGGTTAAAGCATCTGCCTCCAATGCTGGAGACCCAGGTTCGATCCCTGGGTCGGGAAGATCCCCTGGAGAAGGAAATGGCAATCCACTCCAGTATTCTTGCCTGGAGAATCCCATGGACAGAGAAGCCTAGTAGGTTACAGTCCACGGGGTCGCAAAGAGTTGGACACGATGGAGCGACTTCACCTCACCTCACCTCACCTCACCACATTACCGTAAAGATGAATGTATTGACTAACCCCAGCTCTCTACTACCACAAATATATTCATTAAATAAATGTTCCATGGTTCCTCATGAATCTATTACACAATCCAGAGAAATTTTCTGGTATATATAAACAAGGAATGAGATTGCTGGGTTAAAGGGAATATATACATTCAATTTGTTAAATATTGTCAGATTTCTTTTTAGAATGGTTAATATTTCACTTTTATTTCCAAGTTGTAGTTTTTGTATATAGTATTTAAGCAGTCTTAGATACCTAATATCTTGAAGGTTGCATGGACAGAAATTGGCTCATATCTGGGTTCAACTTTCACTCCAGGGGCAGAGGATGTGTTTAGTCACAATTTCCCTAGGATCTCATGGCTCCCTCTGCACAGCAAGGTAATCCAACACTTTGGGGAGGCCCTTTGATCTCCAGAGGGTGACAGCTATTTTCCCAGTGATTGGTTTAAATTGCTGTCACCTAATGTCAAGCAGCAATGCCACAAAAAGAGATAACAACAGGAGATGATATTCAGTGCATTCTGATCAGCTTTAGACCAAGTTACTGACAAGTTATCAGGAAGTCAGAGAACTATAAACCTGCAATTTTATGCATTTGATATTCAGCAAGCACCAAGAAATGTGGCTAGTGTTAACCCTCAGGTCAGAACATACAAGTAGTTGCTTTTTTTTTTTTTTTTTAAACAGCTCTAAAACATTACTCCATTACCTGCTTGCAAAGTATTGTACTTGGAGATAGTCTGATTATAATCTGATTCTTGTACTTTTTAGATTTCTCTCTTTTTTTAATTATTTTATATTTTTCCTAAAATTTTAATGACAATATAGATAAATTTAAAATATTCTTTTCATTCATGGTTTTATCAAATTCCATCATAAAATGTCAAGATGTGACTTTTTCCATATCCATTCTATTTGATACTGTATGATACACTTCCAACAGATGTTGTCATTTTTATTTTAGTAAATTGTTAGTTATTATATTTTCAAATATCTCCACACTTCCAATTGTTTATTTTTTTCTTTCCTTCTGGCAAAACTATAAAATGGCTTACCTTATCAGATATTAATACAAACTTCCTCATATTTCATTGATTGTTTGTACAGTGAGTCTTTTCCCAGTCTTTTACTTTAAAATTACCTGACTTTAAGTTTGAAATGAGATTTTCTTAAAGCCAGAAGGTAGTGGATCATTTTATTTTTAAACAAGTCTGCCAGTTTATGTCTTCTGATTGGTGGTTTTCGAGCGTTTACATTTAAAGTATTATATTACTGGTATGTTGTCAATATGTGATTGTACCACTGTATTATGAGACTTTTGTTTATTTATTCACGTTCTCATTCCTCTGTCTTACTTTTATTATTTTCTTTATTATCCAAATATTTGTCAGGATTATATCTCGCTTTATTTCTAGTAGTTTGTAGAGTATTGTGGCTTTTGCTTTTCTTGTAGAGTTTTTGTTGTGGTTGCTATAATATGCATATACTACTTAAAACAATCTACTGGTATCAACAATTTACCACTTCCAGTGAAGAGTGGAAATCTCTCTTGTATTTAGTTTTACTTTCTTTTACTTGTAAATATCATTGCTTTGTGCATCAGATGGTGCTACAATTTATATTTTGATCACAAAATATAACGTACAAAACTCATGAAGAACAGAATAATTTATTTTATATACTCATTTTTCTGCTTTTCTTGTTTTTCCTTATTCCTAGCTGATGTTTCAAAATTCCTTCCTTTATCATTTCATTTTATGCTATCAAGATGGCAGAGTAGAAGGACCTATGCTCAACTTCTCTTGCAAGAACTCCAAAATTACAACTCACTGCTGAACAACCATCGACAGGAGAATATTCGCTTCCACCAAAAAAAGATACCCCGTGTCCAAGGGCAAAGGAGAAGCCCAAGAAAAATGGTAGGAGGGGGGGGAAATCACATTTAGAATCAAACACCATGCCTGCCAGAGACACTTGAAGGAGTCAAACAAAACCTTCTGTGCACCAGGACCCAGAGACTCCACAGAGCCTGAGCCAAAACTGTGGTGAATATCTCCTGTGAAAGTACAGGTGAGCAGTGGCCTGTCTCAGGGACAAGGGCTGTCAGTGCAGGAGACCTGGTCACACAGATGTGGGATAAGCCCTCTAGAAGGAGGTCACCATTAATCCCACCACAGAGTCGCTGAGCAGACAACCCACAAATTGTAGAGCAGTTGCACCAAAGAAATCCTTGCACCACTAAGGAAGTTCTAGGATCCACAAAAGATTTCCCAACCTGGGGATTTGGCAAAGGGACTAACAACCCTGAGGGAATTTGACTTTGGAGGCCAGTGGGATTTGATTACAGAAATTACACAAGGCTATGGAAACAACTCTTGAAAGGCACAAACAAAACCTTGTGTATACCAGGACCCAGGAGAAAGGAGCAATGACCCCACAAGAGACTGACCCAGACTTACCTGTGAATGCCCAGGAGTCTCCAGGAGAGGCCTAGGTCAGCAGTGGCCTGCTCCAGTGTTGAGGGCGGGAGTTGGGGCTGAGTTTGGAGGAGATTGCCATTATCTTAAATACCTCCACCACAGCTTGATCTCTGTTGATGGGTGGAGCTGTGTACCCTCCCTGCTATTTACTTGAGGCCAAACTATGGTGGAGGTAATAAAGACAATGGCAACCTCCTTCAAAAGGTCCCATGCATGTACTGCTACACTCAGTGGCCCCAACCCTGCAGCAGGCCACCACTGACCCACACCTCTGCTGGGAACTCCTGGACACTCCAGAGAAAGTCTGGGTCAGTCTCTTGTGGGGTCATTGCACCTGTATGCTGTATTCTGGTGCACACAAGGTTTTTCAACAGAAAATTCAATTAAAGATTTACTGAGCATGCACAGAGGTATAGAACAGACTTTTGGACTCTGAGGGAGAGGGAAAGGGTGGGATGGTTTGGGAGAATGGCATTGAAACATGTATACTTTCTTGTAAGAAATGAAGCACCAATCTATGTTCAATGCAGGATGCAGGATGCATGGGGCTGGTGCACAGGATGATTCAGGTAAAGGATGTGGGGTGGGAGGTGGGAGGGGGCTTCGGCATTGGGAGATTGTGTTCACCTGTGGCTGATTCATGTCAATGTATGGCAAAACAAATACAGTACTGTAATTAAATAAATAAATAAAAAAATAAAAATTAAAAAAAAAATTTACTGAGCATGGACCTGGCCATCAGAACAAGACCTAGTCTTACCCTCAATCAGTCTCTCCCATCAGGAAGCTTCCATAAGCCTCTTATCATTCTCCATCAGAGGACAGACAGGCTGAAGACCACAGAAAACTAAATAATCTGATCAGAAAGACCACAGCCTTGTCTAACTCAATGAAACTATGAGCCATGCCATGTAGGGCCACCCAATACAGACGGGTCATGGTGGAGAGTTCAGACAAAATGCAGTCCACTGGAGAGCCAGTTAATAAGTTCAGTCGCTCAGTTGTGTCTGACTCTTTGTGACTCTAAAGACTGCAGCACGCCAGGCCTCCCTGTCCTTCACCAACTCCCGGAGTTTACACAAATTCATCTCCATGGAGTCAGTGATGCCATCAGCCATCTCATCCTCTGTCATCCCCTTCTCCTCCCACCTTCAATCTTTCCCAGAAATAGGGTCTTTGCAAATGAGTCACTTCTTCACATCAGGTGGCCAAAGTGTTGGAGTTTCAGCTTCAGCATCAGTCCTTCCAATGAATATTCAGGACTGATTTTTTTTAGGATGGAGTGGCTGACTCTCCCTAGTAGTCCAAGGGACTCTCAAGAGTCTTCTCCAACACCACAGTTCAAAAGCATCAATTCTTTGGCTCTCAGCTTTCTTTACAGACCAACTCTCACATCCATACATGACTACTGGAAAAACCATAGCCTTGACTAGATAGAATTTGTCAACAAATAATGCCTCTGCTTTTTATTTATTTTTATTTTTTTGCCGCTGTTTTTTAATATGCTGTCTTGGGATGACAGAGGATAAGATGGCTGGATGGCATCACCGACTCGATGGACATGAGCTTGAGTAAACTGCGGAAGTTGGTGATGGAGAGGGAAGCCTGGTGTGCTGCGCTTCATGGGGTCACAAAAAGTTGGACATGACTGAGTGACTTAACTGAACTGAACTAGACTGAAAAGGGGAACGACAAACCACTTCAGTATTCTTGCCTTGAGAACCCCATGAACAGTATAAAAAGGCAAAAGATATATGACACTGAAAGATGAACTCCAGGTCGGAAGGTGACTAATACTCTACTGGAAATCAGTGGAGGAATAACTCCAGAAAGAGTAAAGAGATGGGCCCAAAGCAAAAACAACACCCAGCTATGGATGTGACTGGTGATAGAGGCACAGTCCAATGATGTAAAGAGCAATATTGCATAGGAACCTGGAATGTTAGGTCCGTGAATCAAGGCAAATTGGAGGTAGTCAAACAGGAGATGGCAAGACTGAATGTCAACATTTTAGGAATAAGCAAACTAAAATGGACCGGAATGGGTGATTTTAACTCAGATGATCATTATATCTACTACTGTGGGCAGAATCCTTTAGAAGAAATGGAGTAACCATCACAGTTAACAAAAGAGGCCAAAATGCAGTACTTGGATGTAATCTCAAAAAAAGAGAATGATCTCTGTTCATTTCCAGGGCAAACAATTCAATATCACAGTAATCCAGGTCTATGTCCCAACCAGTAATGCTGAAGAAGCTGAACTTGGAATGATTTTATGAAGACTTAAAAGACCTTTTAGAACTAACACCCCCAAAAGATGTCCTTTTCTTTATAGGGAATTGGAATGAAAAAATAGGAAGTCAAGAAACACCTGGAGTAACAGGCAAATTTGGCTTTGGAGTACATAATGAAGCAGGGCAAAGTTTAATAGAGTTTTGCCAAGAGAACACACTGGTCAAAACAAACACCTTCTTCCAAGAACACAAGGGAAGACTCTTCACATGGACATCACCAAATTGTCCACACAGAAATCAGATTGAATATATTGTTTGCAGCCAAAGATGGAGAAGCTCTATACAGTCATCAATAACAAGACCAGGAGCTGTCACTCAGATCATGAGCTGCTTATTGCCAAATTCAGACCTATATTGAAAAAAGTAGGGAAGAGCCCTAGACCATTTAGGTATGACGTAAATCAAATCCCTTAAGATTCACAGTGGAAGTGATAAATAGATTCCAGGGATTAGATATGATAGACAGAGAGCCTGAAGAACTATGGACAGAGGTTCATGACATTGTACAGGAGGCAGTGACCAAGATCATCCTCAAGAAAAAGAAATGAAAAAGGCAAAATGGCTGCCTGTGGAGGACTTATAAATAGCTGAGAAAAGAAGAGAAGCAAAGGACAAAGGAGAAAATGAAAGATATACCCATTTGAATACAGAATTCCAAGAATAGCAGAGATAAGAAAGCCTTCCTCAGTGGTCAGTGCAAAGAAATAGGGGGAAACAATAGAATAAGAAAGACTAGAGATCTCTCCAAGAAAATTAGAGATACAAAGGGAACATTTCATGCCAAGATGAGCACAAGAAAAGACAGAAATGGTAGGGACTTAAGAGAAGCAAAAGATACTAAGAAGAGGTGGCAAGTATACACAGGAGAGCTACACAAAGATCTTCATGACCCAAATAACCACGATGCTGTGATTACTTACCTACAGCCAGACATCCTGGAACAGGGTCAAGTGGGCCTTAGGAAGCATCACTACGAACAAAACTAGTGGAAGTGATGGAATTCTAGTTGAGCTATTTCAAATCCTGAAATATGATGCTGTGAAAGTGTTGCACTCAATATGCCAGCAAATTTGAAAAACTCAGCAGTGGCCACAGTATAGGAAAAGGTAAGTTTTCATTGCAAACTCAAAGAAAGGCAATGACAAAGAATGATCAAACTACCACACAATTGCACTCATCTCATACACTATCAAAGTAATGGTCAAAATTCTACAAGCCAGGCTTCAAGAGTATGTGAACTATGAACTCCCAGATTTTCAAGCTGGATTTAGAAAAAGCAGAGGAGCCTAAGTTCAAATTGCTAACATCAGTTGGATCATCAAAAAGCAAGAGAATATCAGAAAAATATCCACTTCTGCTTTACTGATTATGCCAAAGCCTTTGACTATATGTATCATGACAAACTGAAAAAAATCTGAAAGAGATGGGAATACCAGACCACCTTACCTGCCTCCTGAGAAATCTGTATGAAGATCAAAAGCAACAGTTATAACTTGACGTGGAACAAGAGATTGGTTCAAAATTGGGAAAGGAGTACGTCAAGGCTGTATATTGTCACCCTGCTTATTTAACTTATATGCAGAGTACCTCATGAGAAATGCAGGGCTGGAGGAAGCACATGCTGGAATCAAGCTTGTGACGAGAAATATCAATAACCTCAGATGCTCAGATAACACTACTCTTGTGGCAGAAACTGATGAGCTAAAGAGTCTCTTAATGAAAGCGAAAGAGGAAAGTGAATATACTAGCTTGAAAATTAACATTCAGAAAACTAAGATCATGGCATCTGGTCCCATCACTTCACAGCAAATAGATGGGGAAACAATGGACACAGAGACAGATTTTATTTGGAGGGGGGCCTCCAAAATCGCTGCTGATGATAACTGCAACCATGAAATTAAACGATGCTTACTTCTTGGAAGGAAAGTTATGACCAACCTAGACAGCATATTAAAAAGCAGAGACATTACTTTGCCAACAAATGTCCATCTAGTCAAAGCTATGGTTTGTCCAGTAGTTGTGTACGGATGTGAGAGTTGGATTGTAAAGAAAGCTGATTGCTAAAGATATGATGCTTCTGAACTGTGGTGTTGCAGAAGACTCTTGAGAATCCCTTTGGCTGCAAGGAGATCCAACCAGTCAATCCTAAAGGAAATCAGTCCTGAATATTCTTTGGAAGGACTGATGCTGAAGCTGAAACTCCAATATTTTGGAGAACTGATGTGAAGAACTGACTCATTGGAAAAGATCCTGATGTTGGAAAAGATTAAAGGCAGAAGGAGAAGGAGATGACAAAGTAAAATTGTCTTTCTCTCTCGGTCTTGAAATACATTATTCCATGGATTCAGATGAAATATCTCCTGTCATTTGAACTGGTGGTCCCTATAGGCAATTAATCATTTCTCTCTGGCTTCTCTGAGGGTTTTCTTTTTTTTTTTTTTTTTTGTCTTAGTTTTAGAAAACTTAATTATGATGTGTATTGATGTAGATTTCTTTAGGTTTATCATTTGGGGATTTACTCAGTTTATTGGATCTATAAATTTTTATCTTTCCCCCAAATTTAGGAAGTTTTCAACCATTATTACTTTACATATTCTTTCAACACCTCACTTTTTTTTTTTCTTTCTTAGGCTCCAATCATAGAAACATTGAGTCTTTTTATATTATTGCCCTGAAGAAATGTGTTTTTAAGTCTGTTTTATCTCTGTTGTTTACATTGGAAGAATACTATTTTTCTTCTTTCTAGATCAATAATTCTATTCTTTGTCATCTCCACCCTACTACTGAGTACATCCTGTGATTTAAAAAATGTCAATTATTGTATTTTAATGCTACAATTTCCTTTTAGTAATTTACTATAACTTGTATTTGTTTGTTGACATTTGCTATGTTTTTGTTTGCTTCATGATAATTTCTAACTGACTATTGAAGCATTTTTATGATGAGTGACTTGAGGCCCTAATCAGATAATCTCAACATTAGATTCAACTTGATATTGATATCAGTTTTCCCCCCGCAAGTTGTGATTTTCTTAGCTCTTTGTATGACATTATTTTTCATTGTATTCTGGACATTTTACTGATTATGTAAGGAGACTCCAGGTTTAAAATAAGTTCATAGATCATCATTCACCTATTTAGATTTAGTACATGATTTTGGTGGTTTAGTCCATTTGGTTCAAATGTAGTTTAATTTTGGACTCTTTTCTGTTCAGTGCTTACTCTCAGTTCTGCTGGTTGTTTTTTGTGTTTTTTTTTTGTTGTTGTTGTTTTTTTGATGCTGTGGGAATCACACTGTTCCCTGCTGATGCTGCTTGCCTGAGAGGGCAGAAGTGGTTTCCCCTGACCAACCCTCTGGTTTTTCTTGGTGCAGAAGAGTATGGTGAGACCCAAGACCAGTGTCCTTCCTCTGCCCTAATGTCTGTGAATCCAAGAGTCTAGATACTATAAATACAAAGATAATTTCTAGACCAGGCTGCTCATTATGGCTGGGTCTCATTTCTAGTTTGGCCAGTGTGCCCAGGTATCTCTGTGTTGGGGAGGAGAGTCACAGTCTCATTGAAACCGATGAAAAAAGTTTAGTTGGTTTTGTCCCCTGAGGAACCTGGATTTCTTCTGCTGGTTCTGTCTGCTGGTGAAAGATATTGGGATGTCTCTTTGGCAGGAAAGAAGTCATTCTTCTCAGTGGTGTCAGTCTCACCCGATGAGACTCTTTTTTGGTATGGAGGAACCTTCCTATCTAAGCTGCCTTCTGTTGCTAGCATGAGAATCAATAAATGCTGGGTTTGGGTGGTCTTCATTTCTGAGTGAGATGTCTCAAGAACCTCTGCTATTCAGCATCCCCTCTCATCCTGGGGAACAAAATTAACTCCACTTTTGGGATTCAAAACTAGCTCTTCTACTTATCACTTTCAAAGTGCAGCTTTGGTATGGTCTCTGGCACCATTTCCTGGGTTTACATTTGTCATTAGTGAGGAGCAGGAGGAATAAACAAGTCTATGACATATTGTTGAAACCAGAAGTTTCAGTGTGCATTTATTTGTAAATAAGGCATTTCATACAATTGTGACCTAAGATGACTTTTGCTTCCAACATACTTTGAAGTGAAATAGAATGTTACTACATTTATATGCTTGAAATGTAGTGTTACTGTTACATAAATAAAATACAAGTTCCCAGTGTAACAAGAAATAAAGAATAAGAGTGTTTCAGTTTAACAAATTGCCAACACCCACTGGATCATGGAAAAAGCAAGAGAGTTCCAGAAAAACATCTATTTCTGCTTTATTGACTATGCCAAAGCCTTTGACTGTGTGGATCACAATAAACTGTGGAAAGTTCTGAAAGAGATGGGAATACCAGACCACCTGACCTGCCTCTTGAGAAATATGTCTGCAGGTCAGGAAGCAACAGTTACAGCTGGACATGGAACAACAGACTGGTTCCAAATAGGAAAAGGAGTACGTCAAGGCTGTATATTGTCACCCTGCTTATTTAACTTATATGCAGAGTACATCATGAGAAATGCTGAACTGGAAGAAACACAAGCTGGAATCAAGACTGCCGGGAGAAATATCAATAACCTCAGATATGCAGATGACACCAACCTTATGGCAGAAAGTGAAGAGGAACTCAAAAGCCTCTAGATGAAAGTGAAAGTGAAGAGTGAAAAAGTTGGCTTAAAGCTCAACATTCAGAAAATGAAGATCATGGCATCCGGTCCCATCACTTCATGGGAAATAGATGGGGAACGAGTGTCAGACTTTTTGGGGAGCTCCAAAATCACTGCAGATAGTGATTGCAATGATGAAATTAAAAGATACTTGCTCCTTGGAAGAAAAGTTATGGCCAACCTAGATAGTATATTCAGAAGCAGAGACATTACTTTGCCAACTAAGGCCCATCTAGTCAAGGCTATGGTTTTTCCTGTGGTCATGTATGGATGTGAGAGTTGGACTGTGAAGAAGGCTGAGAACAGAAGAATTGATGCTTTTGAACTGTGGTGTTGGAGAAGACTCTTGAGAGTCCCTTGGACTGCAAGGAGATCCAACCAGTCCATTCTGAAGGAGATCAGCCCTGGGATTTCTTTAGAAGGAATGATGCTGAAGCTGAAACTCCATTACTTGGACACCTCATGCAAAGAGTTGACTCATTGGAAAAGACTCATGCTGGGAGGGATTTGGGGCAGGAGGAGAAGGGGACGACAGAGGATGAGATGGCTGGATGGCATCATGGACTCGGTGGACGTGAGTCTGAGTGAACTCTGGGAGTTGGTGATGGACAGGGAGGCCTGGCGTGGTGCAATTCATGGGGTCGCAAAGAGTTGGACACGACTGAGCGACTGAAGTGATCTAAATGCAGACATTAATATTTTCTTTAATCCAGTACTCCACTAAGATGACTACAGAATAATATAATAGCTTAAACTTTGGAAGACAAAGATGAATGGAAATGAGGCCACAGGAGAAGGCTAACAATAAAATGTTGGAAGTTTGCAATGCTAATAGGAAAATAATAATTGAATCATTCATTCAGAAAAAGCTGAACTTGAGGCCATTAATATGATTTTTCATGTGGTGGTGGGGTGTGGTGGTCAAAAAGAATCAGAAAGATTTGATTTTATAATATGAACTTTATGTTAAACAATTTTAAAATTGAAGAAACAAGATATTACTTAAAACAGGAATGTGAGACACTAATAGCAGAGAACTTTTAAAATATTTATATAAAGTAACATAGATTTTCAGACACTAGCATTCTCTCTGCACATTTAAGCAACAGTCTGACACTCATCCCAGTGAAAAGGTTTTCTTTCTGAAGAGGCAGAGTTAATGATACACTAAATTTATAGATTCCCAAGCATGCCTGAGTATGGACATGAGGTGTCTGAGTGAAACAGAGACTACATCACATTCTGCATATAGGAAAATAAGGCTGTCAATGTTTTTCTCCTATTCACCTTTCATCATGCTATCTTGTAGGTTTATATAATCTGAAAGTGATTGGATTATTTTGCTCTTGTGAAAACCAATGACTATTATTCAAGATCTGCAGAGGCAGACATTTGAAAGCACCACATGAAGAGGCCAATATACTGCAAAATATTTTAATAGGAATCTTGCTTTTAACAATCTGTGTCTTCACAAATTAGCCTAGTCATTCAAGATGACTAGATATTTAAGGAATATTTGTGCCATGAAAGACAATAAGGCCATAAACACAAGCCAAGGTGTTGACACGAGATCTAATAATTATAAACTGGAGGATTTCCCTGGTGATCCAGTGGCTAAGACTACGCTCCAAGAGGGCCTGGATACAATAACTGGTCAGAGAACCAGATCAAATAATAATAAATCAGTTAGAAGCCAATATTCAAGGGCTAATTGAAAAAAACTGTTATTGTTTTGCAAATCTACAAATCCAAAAGTACAAATACTGAAAACAAGTCAAGGTCCACTGACACTTACCAGGCCCAAGACGTGGGTCTATTCTTCTCAAAATGATTGTGAAGGTGAAGGTGAAGGTGAAGTCACTCAGTCGTGTACGACTCTTTGTGACCCTGTGGACTGTAACCTACTAGGCTTCTCCGTCCATGGGATTCTCCAGGCAAGAATACTGGAGTGGATTGCCATTTTCTTCTCCAGCAAAATGATTGTAGATAATATAAAAGGTCAGGATATTAGAACAATATAATTCTATTCAGTTCAGTCACTCAGTCGTGTCTGACTCTTTGCGACTCCATGAATTGCAGCACCCCGGGCCTCCCTGTCCACCACCAACTCCCGGAGTTCACTCAGAGGCACCTCCATCGAGTCAGTGACACCATCCAGCCATCTCATCCTCTGTCGTCCTCTTCTCCTCCTACCCCTCTCCCAGCATCAGAGTCTTTTCCAATGAGTCAACTCTTTGCATGAGGTGTCCAAGTAATGGAGTTTCAGCTTCAGCATCATTCCTTCTAAAGAAATCCCAGGGCTGATCTCCTTCAGAATGGACTGGTTGGATCTCCTTGCAGTCCAAGGGACTCTCAAGAGTCTTCTCCAACACCACAGTTCAAAAGCATCAATTCTTCTGTTCTCAGCCTTCTTCACAGTCCAACTCTCACATCCATACATGACCACAGGAAAAACCATAGCCTTGACTACATGGACTTTAGTCGGCAAAGTAATGTCTCTGCTTCTGAGTATACTATCTAGTTTGGCCATAACTTTTCTTCCAAGGAGTAAGCATCTTTTAATTTCATGGCTGCAATCACCATCTGCAGTGATTTTGGAGCCCCCAAAATAAAATCTGACACTGTTTCCACTGTTTACCCATCTATTTCCCATGAAGTGATTGGGAAATTTTTAGCAATAAATACCCTAAGACTTGTGATAACAGATACATTTTTTAACTGTCCCTTTAAGTTATAAAGCTTATCATGTCTTTTAAATGTAGACACAGCCCATATGGCCTGAGACTGCAGCCTTGCTCAATCAGTAGATTCTATAAAAGAAGAAAAAAGATAAAAGAGACCTTTTCAAATTTTTCATGCCCAAATAGCTTTCTTAGAATTACATGTCAAGGGCAAAGACAGGTCTTAAAATTCATCTGTGCAAATGATAAAAGACTTCAGCCATCTGAGAGAGTAATCTAGTTTCTTCCAACAGTTATTTATAAACTAGTGAGTTTTATATCATACTTGACTCATGACTAAAATTTTAAAATGAAAACTATGAGATCTCTGGTTGTGGCTGCCTATATGTCTGTATACGTGTGCTAACTCTACTTAGCAGTCCCCAACTTTTTAGGCACCAGGGACTGGTTTCATGAAACATAGTTTTTCCACAGACTAGTGTGTGGTGGATAGTTTCAGGGTGATTCAAGTGTGTAACATTTATTACACACTTTATTTGGCATTAGATTCCAGAGGTTGGGGACCCCTACTCTAGATGATATGGCCAAAACTGATTTGCAAAAGCTCTATATAATTGGCTTAAACAAATAAGAGCTTATATAAACTCTCAGAAATATAATAGAAATCAACCCAAATGAATTTCAGGTTCACCTGATCTGAGGAAATATTCAGTATTAAAGCTATTAAGGCTTCCCTTGTGGCTCAGAGGCAGAAAAAATAAAATGAAATAAAATCTGCCTACAATGCAGGAGCTACAGGAGATGTGGGTTTGATCCCTGGGTGGGGAAGATCCCTGGAGGAGGGCATGGCAACCCACTCTGGTATTCTTGCCTGGATAATCCCATGGATAGGGGAGCCTGGTGGGCTACAGTCCATAGGGTCACAGGGTTGGACGTATCTGAAGTGACTTAGCATACATGCATGTAAAGCTATTTGACTGTGTTTAATTAACATACACGTTTCTTTAGAGTTATCATTAAGTATGCTACTCTTATTGTACTTAGGTTTACTGAAAGTAAAGCTCATGTTATCTCTGCTACAAAATTTGGCAAAAATCAAAAATACCTTGGTATAAAATATTTTCATAAGTTATAAAATAGATATAAACAGGATAAGAGTTTTAAGTAGACTCTATAAAAATAACTATACTTATGCTATGTCTATCAAATAGTAGTTTCTCCAAGTCTTTTGGTAAAACCTTAAGAGTTTTGTCAAGTTAAATAATAAGAATCCACTGTCAAGATTATTTTAAAATAAGATAGAATATTGGAAGATTTACTGTTAAACAAGTCTAGTAAGAAAAGGTACAAGGTATATGGAGATGGTTTTGTTTAGGAAGTTATCTTGTCCTGTTGTTGGTGTTTTGTTGCTCAATCATGTCTGATTCCTTAATGACCACTTGGACTATGGCCCACAAGGCTCCTCTGTCCATGGGATTTCCCAGGCAAGAATACTAGACTGCAGTGCCATTTTCTTCTCCAGAGGATGTTCCTAAGCCAGGAATTGAACCCACATCTCCTGCATTGGTAGCTGGATCCTTTACCACTGAGCCACCAGGGAAGCCTGATCTTGTCCTAAAGTTGGTTATTTCTAAATTGGAAATAAAACAAGACACAAACTAACATAAATAAAGTTGAACATTTTTGTTAAAAAAAAAACATTAGGGCAAGTATTTTAAAAAGAAATTTTGTATGTGGTCAGGGCCAGATAAAATAAAAATTAATTTAAGTAAGTGAGTTTTAATATTAAAAAGCATAATAAACTGGTAAAATCAGAATCTGTTTCTTTCATTCAAAGGAAGACAGTCTTTTTGTTTTGTTTTTCCCTATTGGTCTGCTCTAAATGGTGAAAGATTGCCTTTGAGTAGTCTGTCTAAAAAGAAAAACAACAACAACAACAAAAAAAACTTGTTTCTTATCAAGTGTGTATGTGCTGAGTCACTCAGTCATCTGACTTTATGCGACCCCCAGGCTCCTTTGTCTATGGGAATTCTCCAGGCAAAAATACTGGACTGGCTGGCCATGCCTTCCTCCAGGGGATCTTCATAAACCAGGAATCTATTCCAGGTTCCCCACATTGCGGGTGGATTGTTTACTGTCTGAGCCATCAGGAAGCCCCTGTCTTGTCAAAGTAGTCACTTACATCCTGTGTTACTTTATTAGGTGCTTGATTATTACATAAAACCTAGTTCCCTCAATAATAAAAAAGTTAGGTTTTGCTCTGAACTATATAACTATATATTTGAAAACGTTAACCATTAATTTGATTAAGTGAATAAACATTCACTTTTTTAAAAATGAATAAACAGTGACTCATTTGACTTTTTAAATGTTTTCATTATTGTTGATACACTTACCAAAAATCAAATTCTAGGTGAGTCTTTCTGACTTAGAATTAATTTTGAGATTTAGTCTCTTTATTTATATAAGGAGAGATGTTAGATTTATTTGATATGTTAAATTACACGGGAAGCTTTATCAAATCAGAAGTTACTTTAAGGTTTCTTTATATTCTATCTGAATAGTTATGTATTGCAAGCATTCCAGAAATTGTATAAAATTCCTGGACATCTTTTATGCCCTGACATAAAATGTTATCTGCCATCAAAACTGAAGCTCATGCTAAAGGGACTAATCCTGGGTACCAGAGAAACATCCTAGGCGATTTTCACACCAAAGCAACAACAGAATCTGTAAAGTGGATGAAGTCCATTCTACTTCTACTTTCTAATTTTGCCATTATAATGTTCTTGTAACATGGCAGGAGTCTGCTCCTTAAAAAATGAAAAGGGGGGGGGTTAAAAAAATAACTAATCTAAGTTAAACAGGGCTATGGAAAACCCAACATGGCTGCTTGTTTCTTCTTTGTTCTCCAGCTAATCGCATTTTTCCTCTGATGAATTAATACTTTCCCTTGCTGAAAGGTTTCTGCCACCATAATGGCAATGAAACTGTTAGAACATGTGTTTCGCTGTTGGAGGATATGTTTCACAATATCCTCTGATCAAGGCATCCACTTCACTGGGCAAACCATATATTGTTGTTATTCAGTTGCTCAGTCATGTCTGACTCTAGGTTACCCCCATGGAGTGCCACATCACAGGCTTCCCTGTCCTTCACCATCTCTTGGAGTTTGCTCAAACTCAAGTCCATTGAGTCAGTGACCACACGCAACCATTTCATCTTCTACTGTCCCCTTCTCCTCCTACCTTCAATATTTCCCAGCATCAGGGTCTTTTCTAATGAGTTGACTCTTCGCATCAGGTGGCCAAAGTATTAGAACTTCAGCTTCAGTATCAATTCTTATAATGAATATTCAGGATTGATTTCCATTAGGATTCACTGGTTTGATCTCCTTGCTGTCCAAAAGACTCTCAAGAGTCTTCTCCCACACCACAGTTCAAAAACATCGGTGTTCAGCATTCTTTATGGTCCAACTCACATCTATACATGACTACTGGAAAAACTATATCTTTGATTAGACAGATCTTTGTTGGCAAAGTAATGTCTCTGCTTTTAATATGTTCTCTAAGTTTGTCATGGCTTTTCTTCCAAGGATCAAATGTCTTCTAATTTCATGGCTGTAGTTGCCAGCTGCAGTGATTTTTGAGCCCAAGAAAGTAAAGTCTGTCACTGTTTCCCTTGTTTCCCTACCTATTTGCAATGAAGTGATGGGACCAGATGCTATGATCTTAGTTTTTTGACTGTTGAGTTTTAAGCCAGCTTTTTCACTCTCCTCTTTCACTTTCATCAAGACATTCTTCATTTCCTCTTCGCTTTCTGCCATATGGGTGGTATCATCTGCATATCTGAGGTTATTGATATTTCTCCCTGGAATCTTGATTCCAGCCTGTGTTTCATTCTTCTAGCATTTCCCATGATGTACTCTGCATATAACTTAAATAAGCAGAGTGACAATATTATTGTCACTATTCAGTCTTGACCTACTTCTTTCCCATTTTTGAACTAGTCCCAGTTTTGTTCTATGTCCAGTTCTAACTGTTGCTTCTTAACTTGCATATGAGTTTCTCAGGAAGCAAGTAAGTTGGTCTGGGATTCCCATCTCTTGAAGAATTTTCCACTTTATGTTGTGTGTCAAAGGCTTTAGTGTAGTCAATGAGGCAGAAGTGGATGTTTATCTGGATTTCTCTTGCTTTTTCTATGAACCAGCAGGTGTTTGGTAAATCATTTAAGCCTTTACAAAAATCTTGCAAACATCTTGGAATTATCACTGTCTTTATCAATCTTAGTCATTAGACAAAGCTGAGAGAACTAATGGAAAAAAAACTAGATTCTAGTGGAACAAGAGTTAGTTGCATTGGAGTGAATGAGCAAATAAATATGCTTTTATAATTCTAATATATTATTTTTTAAAATCTTTAGTTTTTCCAGATACAAGGAAGGATATTTAAGACACATCAATTTGATAAATTATAACTTTATAAGCATAATTAAAACTTCTATTATTTTATCTGAACTTGGTAATTCCAAATTTATTTATTTATTTATTTTTAAAGTAAATAATTTTTCAATTAAAAAATAGAAATCCAGAATTCAATTGTCTAAGACATATCAAGCAACATTTTCAGGTATGATTAATAGTAAAAGTTTCCAAATTCAGAAACTCTTAAACTAAAGCTGCCCTTCCCTTGAAGCCTTTTAGACAACTTTATCTACCAACTTCGGAGAAATTGTCACAACAATCCTCTTATGTATTACTGTCTGAACCACTCAGAGTTTACCTGAATACCCAACGACATCACCAGAGACACTTAAATTACAAAAGATGGTTCAAATCCAACATCTAAAAATCTTTTAATTTACTTTCCTGGGTCCAGAAACTTTTATAATTTGCTCCAATCATTAACCTTTGGGGATTTTTTGTTTCCATATAAATGACTCTTACTCTTACCTGATTACCTGCATCATTTGAAGTCCACCTACATCACACCCCTAAAATAAGATAAAGCTGTTTAACTGAACTAACCAACCTGTTCTCAGAGAAACTAATACAGATGTTTAAAAGATTTTTAAAGAACCACACTGGGTGCTTGTGTAGAGCACAGACTGATGGCAGATAAGAAGACTAGATAAGGAGACTAGATAAAAAGTATAGATGACAGGTAGACTAGACAAGAAACTATTTCAATGATCCACAGATCCATGATACAGGTGGTAAGAATCTTCAGGCTCTGATTATTTTGGAATATAGAAGCAAGAGAAATCTGTGATAGTTAAATGGAAGATAACAATAAAAGGAAACATTTTTCATGATTATCAAAAGTGCAACACCAAGGGTGAAGCCTAACATAAACTATGGAATATGAGTGATAATGGCGTGTCAGTACAGGTTTGTCAGTTATAACAAATGTACCACTCTGTTGCAGGATGTAGACAGCAGAGGGTGTTGGGCTTGTGTAGGGACAGTGTATACATAAGCAACTCTGTACTTTCAACTCAGTTTTGCTATGAACCTAAAACTGCTCTAAACAATAAAGTCTATTCATTAACAAGTAAATGACAGGTTAACATTTATGTAAACCAAAGAGGAATGGAGTTGCCATTTATGAAGATGGACAAACTGGGAGGCAAATGTGCTGCAAGGTTGAAAGTCATGAGTTTAATCTTGGACAAGCTAAATGTGATATGCCTGTTAGATTTACAAGTGAAATTAAATAGATACGTAGAAGCATAATTCAAAAATTCAGGAGGGAGAGGTAGGCTGGGAATAAAAATTTTAAAAATGTAATATATTCATTGTTTTTAAATTTATGGAGATGTGATCACTTAAGAAGTGAGAGGCAATAGAAACTGCAGTATTTCAAGTTCAGGAAGGTAAGAAGAAACTACTGAAAGGAGATGGAAAAGGAGATTCCAGTGAGGAAAAAGGACCAAAAATTTGAGATACAACAACTGATCCTTGGATTTGGCCATTTGAAAGTCACTGATATCATAGATGAGGGAGGTTTTTTTTTTTTTTTTTTTTTTTTTAAGTAGTGAGAATGAAAGTCTAGTGATTTGGATTTAAGGAAGAATAAGAGAAAAGCTTCTGGGCTTCTGCAGAACAAATTGGCTAAATCAGTTTATTTCATCATATCCTCCAAACACATGTATGTCAACTATGAAAAATAATCTATAATCAATAATTATAACATTATTCAGTATCAAAGGCTGCAACCAACTTTAACTTAGTGTGAACAGTAGAGAAATAAACTAATAAAACTGGTGCCCAAATCTGCTCTCGCTTGTATGGGTGCCAAATTAAATACAGGATACAGTCTGGAGTGATGTAGAAAAGAAGAGTTTTATTGCTTTGCCCGGCAAAGGGAGACACAGAGGGCTCCTGCCCTGGAAAAGTATGAGTTCCAACCTAGGAGGATTTGATGAGGAGTTTTATAGCAATAGTTTAAACGGTGGAGTTACTGACAAAAGTAGGGTATGTGCAGGGTTTCAGATGGTTGATTTCCTAGTCTTAATGGGCTTCTCTGTTTCTTTTAATTTTACTTAAAGTGGTTTTTTGCCTGCTCCTCCCTTGTTTAGCAACCAAGTTCTATCTGCCCATTTGAACTCCGGGAAGGTCATGGAGACTGGAGTCCTGCCTACAAGAAACAGGGGAAAGAAGTTTTCTGTGCTTGCAAGCCCCACAGGGTCCTTCTCAGTTTCAAAACCAGGAGAATCAGCTGTTATACAGAGCATAGAACTGGGAGAAAATTATGAAGGAACGGGAAGAATTGTTTTCTAAGTAGAAAATATGTGAGTGAAAGTCACTCAGTTGTGTCCGACTCTTTATGAGCTCATGGACTATACAATCCATGGAATTCTCCAGGCCAGAATACTGGAGTGGGTAGCCATACCCTTTTCAGGGGATCTTCCCAATCCAGGGATCAAATCTAGGTCTCTCACATTGCAGGTGGATTCTTCACCAGCCGAGCGACCAGGGAAGCCCAGAAAACATATGAATATGTATTATTTCTTTCCTGTGACTTCTTAAAGGTTTTTTTCACTGTATAATGCCCGGATGTGTGCTACCTAATCAAAGTTGTTACATAAATGACCTTTGTATATGTACATATGTTCTTGCTGAGACTTGCTCATGAAATATCAGTCATTTCATAGGGAAAATATTAAATATTAGCCATTGAAAACTAATTTCTTTTCATATTGTCCCTAAATTAATGGTTTATTTCTATAAACAACCTTTTAAAAATGCATTTATTGAGTCTATCTTCTGGGAAACCAAAAGGATGATTTAGCCTAAATAAACCTCATTTATATTAGTCTCACATTTCTGTGTAAAAATTATAATTTCCAATTATACAATTTATATTTAAAATTTAACATAGTTTCACTACTATTTTACACAACTTGAAATCCTTTGAGAAACATTGCTAAGCACATATGTAATTTGAGAATTTGTTTCCAAATAACATGTAAATAAAGTGGCAATTATTTCAGAGGAGATTAGCTTCTTGTTTTATTATCCTATTTTAGATACTGAGAATCAATTAATACAGAGTTTATATTCAAATTCCCATGATGATGTTCAATTTAGAGAATAAGAATGATTAATAATGTGGTGCAGTAGTAAAGAAGATATCTGACAATACTGGAGATCCAGGAGACGCAGGGTCAATCCTTGAGTAGGGAAGATCCCCTGCAGAAGGGAATGGCAACCCACTCCAGTCTTCTTGCCTGGGAAATCATATGGGCAGAGGAGCCTGGTGGGTTACAGTCCATGAAGTCACAAGAGCTGGACATTAAATAGCGACTAAATAACAACATGCTATTTCAACATTCAGTGACATTCTTACCCCGAGAACCAGCAATAAATACAGTAGAAGAGGATTAGAGTTGTGTTCCAAAAGTGAAATTTAGGTTATAAATTATAGTACTGTAATATTGTTAAATTGGGGAATAAAGACAAATTCCTAAAATGTTATCCACATGTATTGCTTTGAGGAGGGGAAGGTAGCATAAATTTTGCCTATGGGAGAAAATGTATATGAAAAAGAAGCAGATGGCTTCATAGTTATTCCTTTTTAGCACATCACCATTCATATTGCATGCCCTCTAGTCCTTGCCTACACCTCCATACCCCTGACAAACTCAAATCCCCTTCAGTTCGTTTCAGTTCAGTCGCTCACTTGTGTCCGACTCTTTGCTACCACATGAATCGCAGCACGCCAGGCCTCCCTGTTGATCACCAACTCCCGGAGTTCACTCAGACTTGCTCCCATCGAGTCCGTGCTGCCATCCAGCCATCTCATCCGCTGTCGTTCACTTCTCCTCCTGCCTCCAATCCCACCCAGCATCAGAGTCTTTTCCAATGAATGAGGTGGCCAAAATACTGGAGTTTCAGCTTTAGCATCACTCCTTCCAAAGAAAAATCAGGGTTGATCTCTTTCAGAATGGACTGGTTGGATCTCTTTGCAGTCCAAGGGACTCTCAAGAGTCTTCTCCAACACCACAGTTCAAAAGCATCAATTCTTCGGTGCTCAGCCTTCTTCACAGTCCAACTCTCACATCCATACATGACCACAGGAAAAACCATAGCCTTGACTAGACGGACCTTAGTCAGTAAAGTAATGTCTCTGCTTTTGAATATACTGTCTAGGTTGGTCATAACTTTTCTTCCAAGGAGTAAGCATCTTTCAATTTCACGGCTGCAATCACCCTCTGCAGTGATTTTGGAGCCCCCCAAATTAAGTCTGACACTGTTTCCACTGTTTACCCATCTACTTCCCATGAAGTGATGGGACCGGATGCCATGATCTTCATTTTCTGAATGTTGAGCTTTAAGCCAACTTTTTTCACTCTCCTCTTGCACTTTCATCAAGAGGCTTTTGAGTTCCTCCTTACACTCTGCCATAAGGGTGGTGTCCTCTGCATATCTGAGGTTATTGATATTTCTCCCGGCAGTCTTGATTCCAGCTTGTGTTTCTTCCAGTCCAGCGTTTCTCATGATGTACTCTGCATATAAGTTAAATAAGCAGGGTGACAGTATACAGCCTTGACGTACTCCTTTTCCTATTTGGAACCAGTTTGTTATTCCATGTCCAGTTGTAACTGTTGCTTCCTGACCTGCATACAGATTTCTCAAGAGGCAAGTCAGGTGGTCTCGTATTCCCATCTCTTTCAGAATTTTCCACAGTTTATTGTGATCCACACAGTCAAAGGCTTTGGCATAGTCAATAAAGTAGAAATAGATGTTTCTCTGGAACTCTCTTGCTTTTTCCATGATCCAGCAGATGTTGGCAATTTGATCTCTTGTTCCTCTGCTTTTTCTAAAACCAGCTTGAACATCAGGGATTTCACGGTTCACGTATTGCCGAAGCCTGGCTTGCAGAATTTTGAGCATTACTTTACTAGCATGTGAGATGAGTGCAATTGTGCGGTA
Organism: Nanger dama; assembly: GCA_917880005.1. Taxonomy (NCBI): domain Eukaryota; kingdom Metazoa; phylum Chordata; class Mammalia; order Artiodactyla; family Bovidae; genus Nanger; species Nanger dama. The sequence continues at coordinate 47,215,749 of CAKJTW010000011.1, forward strand.
GTTTGAACATTCTTTGGCATTGCCTTTCTTGCGATTGGAATGAAAACTGACCTTTTCCAGTCCTGCAGCCACTGCTGATTTTTTTGAAATTTGTTGGCATATTGAGTGTAGCACTTTCACAGCACCATCTTTCAGGATTTGAAATAGCTCAATTGCAATTCCATCACCTCCACTAGCTTTGTTTGTAGTGATGCTTTCTAAGGTCCACTTGACTTCACATTCTAGGATGTCTGGCTCTAGATGAGTGATCACACCATCGTGATTACCCGGGTCATGAAGATCTTTGTTGTACTGTTCTTCTGTGTATTCTTGCCATCTCTTCTCAATATCTTCTGTTTCTGTTAGATCCATACCATTTCTGTCCTTTATCGAGCCCATCTTTGCATGAAATGTTCCCTTGGTATCTCTAATTTTCTTGAAGAGATCTCTAGTCTTTCCCATTCTGTTGTTTGCCTCTATTTCTTTGCATTGATCACTGAGGAAGGCTTTCTTATCTCTTCTTGCTATTCTTTGGAATTCTGCATTAAGATGCTTATATCTTTCCTTTTCTCCTTGGCTTTTCACTTCTCTTCTTTCAGAAATTCCCTTCAGATTCTCTCAAAAACAGTTAGATTTCATTTGCTGAGGATTAGTATTTATTTGATTTCATAAGAACTCCAATCATCTGCCTTCCATGCAAAATGAATTATTTGTCTTTCAGTGTGCTGGTGAGTGCAGTTCATTTCTTTGAAACAAAGCAATTTATTAATATTTTACTCTTAGAAACAAAAGGCATAAATGTGTATCTGTTAACTCACCTATGCTCATTTCTTTTAAGTACAACCTCTTAAATGTCAACTATAAAAGACTGACCTGAGAAATTTTATTTTGTTTTGCTTCTAATTTAGTAGAGAAAATCCTTAAAGACGGTAAGTATCACTGTGGGTCTGATCATAGAAGAGCTTGCTGCCTGAGGCAAGAACATACAATGAAAAGGTTTCAGAAAAAGTAATTTCCAAGTAAGTGATTTTCACAGATTTCAACATTTTTTAAGAGTTGCTTTTATGTTCACTTTAGAAGGAGCACATGCAAGTTACATGGGTAGGTACAAATCTCAACGCTCATGTTTATGAGTTTGTCCCCCCCACCATTTAACAGAGTTGAAATTTTTGTAAAAGAATTTTATTCCTAGAAGAGTCATTAATCTAGATATCAAGGTACATGAAACAGTACTCAAACTCTAACATACATAAAAATAGCCCAGAAGTGTCATTTTAAAATACTGAGTTTCTTATTCTATTCTCAGAAATTCAGTAAATCAGAAATGGAGAAAAGAACATTCACTTGACAATTTTCTCTGCCACAAGTCTCATTGATAGTAATATTTCATAGGTGTGATATCTTGATGAAGTCTCACAACCATCATGTTACAGAGACATTATCACAGTTTTCAAGTTGAGAGAATTGAAACAGGGAGATTTCAAGTAATATACTCATTCATATTCATTCAATAAATAATAATAAAATGCCTCTTATGTAACAGGCATTTTTCTTAATGGCTAGTAAACTGTAGTGAACAAAACAAATCAAACCCTTGTTCTTATAATGACCCAGAGCTGTAGAGAGAGAAAATCAAACTTGGACAAATAAATGCAGGAATTAGATAATTTCAGTGGTTTGCAGAAATTACCAAAGACATTCAATATAAGTTAGATGTTCAGAGGAGGTCTAACTGAGAGAGTACTTTTGAGTGATACCTGAATAACAAGAAGAACACTGGTTATGAAAAAGAAGCTACAGAGGAAACAGCAAGTGTAAGAGACTCAAAGCATTTATGTTAAAGGTTACGGTTGTAACTCTTTGATCTTGATTTTTTTTAAATAGATGACTATTTTATGTTTGCTCTTTCCTCAACCACCTAACCTGCCTCTTGAGAAATCTGTATGCAGGCCAGGAAGAAACAGTTACAACTGGACATGGGAACAAAAGACTGGTTCCAAATAGGAAAAGGAGTATGTCAAGGCTGTCTATTGTCACCCTGCTTATTTAACTTATATGCAGAGTACATCATGAGAAACGCTGGACTGGAAGAAACACAAGCTGGAATTAAGATTGCTGAGAGAAATATCAATAACCTCAGATATGCAGATAACACCACCCTTATGGGAAAAAGTGAAGAGGAACTCAAAAGCCTCTTGATGAAAGTGCAAGAGGAGAGTGAAAAAGTTGGCTTAAAGCTCAACATTCAGAAAATGAAGATCATGGCATCCGGTCCCATCACTTCATGGGAAATAGATGGAGAAACAGTGGAAACAGTGTCAGACTTTATATTTTCGGGCTCCAAAATCACTGCAGATGGTGACTGCAGCCATGAAATTAAAAGACGCTTACTCCTTGAAAGAAAAGTTATGACCAACCTAGATAGCATATTCAAAAGCTGAAACACTACTTTGCCAACTAAGGTCCAGATAGTCAAGGCTATGGTTTTTCCAGTAGTCAGGTATGGATGTGAGAGTTGGACTGTGAAGAAGGCAGAGCACCGAAGAATTGATGCTTTTGAACTGTGGTGTCGGAGTAGACTCTTGAGAGTCCCTTGGACTGCAAGGAGATCCAACCAGTTCATTCTGAAGGAGATCAGCCCTGGGATTTCTTTGGAAGGAATGATGCCAAAGCTGAAACTGCAGTACTTTGGCCACCTCATGCGAATAGTTGACTCATTGGAAAAGACTCTAATGCTGGGAGTACTGGGGACAGGAGGAGAAGGGGACGACCGAGGATGAGAAGACTGGATGGCAGCATGGACTCGATGGACGCAAATCTGAGTGAACTCCGGGAGTTGGTGATGAACAGGGAGGCCTGGCTGCTGCGATTCTTGGGGTCAGAAAGAGTTGGACGTGACTGAGGGACTGAAGTGAACTGAACTGAACAACTTTCCTCAAACAGGCATGTAGAACTGGAGGGATATTTCCTGAGTTGATAACAGACAAGGACTCTCACACTAATTGTCAAGTAACACAAAAATATGTTCCCGTGACAAGTTGAACACAGTATACCTTCATCATGAGAGTGAGGTCACATTAGTCACAATTGTGTGTGGCTTTGGCAATTACTCATTAATTTGAACAATGCAGTAAGTCAAGAAAGCATAGACAAAGGAAGAAAAGTGAATACTGTGAACATGGACAAGCTGAATAGATTAAATAACTAGAAAGTTCTTGGTAAACATATTCAGCTACCAAAGATTAGGAGGAAAAAGATACTAACTAGAATTTTTGACTCAGCTCCTTTGACCAAATGCTCATCTGAATGGTGTGTGGTCAAATATAAACTCTTTCTAAATAAATAAAGAGACACACTAAAAGTAACTAAATAAATAAAATAAATTTAAAAATAAAATAAAATAAAAAGTTCCTGGAATCCATGGAAGTCTTGATAAATAAAATTATTATCTCTTTGAAATAAGAATTAAATATCTAGTTATAAATTTTAGTCAAAAATACATTTCTCTCATAGTATGACAAAAAGTGGTTTGTTCAAAAGTCTTCCAAATGTAATTACTAGTAGTTAATTAGCTCCTAATTAAGAGTTAGTTAAGTGCCCCTTTCTTAGAATTTTTGTCCCTTATCTTATGGACTGTAAAATACCTAAAGCTAAAGCCAAGTTCAAGGGAGAGAAATATTCATTGCTACTTTGGAAAATTAAAAACAATATAAAATTAATTTGGAATATTATCACTTCTTAATGCTTCAACTCGAAGACTTAAGAAAATTTAAAAATGCTCTGAGAAATTAATAACTTTTGATTTCTTCATAAGTGGAAAACTTCTAATCTAGAAGTTTTGCTTGAACTTAATCTTCTCATTAAAAATGAATATGTTACAAATGTCATATTTTCAAAATAAATAGTGATCTGAGCCCTGGGGGAAAATCCCACCTTTTATCCTGTTTAGAAATAGAAAACAGGCCTAAATGTCAAAAGTTACAAAGTGGGAGAAGGCGAGGGTAGGATGATTTGGCAGAATAGCATTGAAACATGTATATTATCATATGTGAAACAGATAACCAATTCAGGTTCAATTCATGAGACAGGGTGCGCAGGGCTGGTGTACTGGGATGACCCTGAGGGATGGAATCGGGAGGGGTGGCTGGGGGGGTGCGTGGAGGCAGTTCAGGATGGGGAACACATGTCCACCCATGGCAAAAACCATGACATAATTGTAATTAGCCTCCAATTAAAATAAATAAATTTTTTAAAAAAAAAAGTTACAAAGTATTTCTTACTCTACCCACTTCATTTCAAAACTTCCAATATCTTAAACTAATGTTATATAACTTTCTCCTGTCAGCTCAGGACTTAATCTGATTATTAGCAAAAGATGCCAGAGATCAGAATAGTTCAAGGCTTGACCTCGAACCTGCCCCCCTGCTTTCTAGGACATGTATTTTTCATTTTTGCCTTATTCTTCATAACCACTTCATTGACTTACATTTCAGTAAAGACCACTGAGCGCTTTTGCTGTACAATTACCAGATTCTTTAAATTGACTTTGTTTTACTCTCTAAGGTTCTGCCCCTGGAACTTGGTCCCCAGGACAACCTCTGCTCTTTTTGCCACATCAGTGCATCACCCTCTGCTATCATCTAAGCTTATATCCATCAATGCATCACCATCTGCTATCATCTAAGTTTATATCCATCTGCCAACCTATTAGGGCCCTGCCCATCTTCAAATTATCTGATATACAGGCAAGATTTAACTCCAGGTGACTGGTTTGCTAATAAAGTACTTCTTCAGTTCAGTTCAGTTCAGTCGCTCAGTCGTGTCCAACTCTTTGCGACCCCATGAATCACAGCATGCCAGGCCTCCCTGTTCATCACCATCCTGACTAAATATTGTTAGCTAGACAGGATTTAGAGTCCACCAATATGATGCATTTATGTGAAAATGAAAATTAGAGCTAAGTGGGGAGAGAAGCAAGCATGTGAATTTTAGCCATGGTGAACAGGTTCTGAGGCAAGCAGCTGTACTGACAGTTTACCATTTTGGAAGGGGACAGTAAGTAGTTCCATTGGCAGCTTGACCATTTTACGCATTGTAGCTTTGTGAACATTCTTGGAAGCTCAGCATAGAGCCTATTTATCCAACCTTCCCAATGATTCTATGAGCTCTTTAATATCTGATGACTAAAGCTTCCAAAATTGTTGGCTCAAAGTGCCCTTAGTGTCTCAGTAAGTTTTGTTTCTTCCCAAAGAGATACTGGAATTTAAAATCTGTGTTCATAGATGTAATCTTTAGCATTCATATTATGTTACATTTTTTTAAATAGGTCAAAATAGCTTAACTGTAGTACTTTCTACAATGTCCAATACATATCAGTGTGCTTGGCTCAAAAAATTTAAACTGTTTATCACTTGGCATCTCTGCGAATTGGCTACCTTCACAGTTGCACCAGAGGGTGCTTTGGCCAGACTTTGGAAACTGTGGCCCAATTGTAAATTGCATTCTGTTCAGACCAGGATAGAATCTGTTTACTCAGCCTTTTCAATATTTCTAAAAACTCTCTAGCATAAATTATTTGTTCAGTTTAGTTAAACAGAGTCTGTATTTGCAACTGAGTCTGGACTTATACATTGCATTCTTGAAGTAGAAGAGGAAGGTGCATTTTGAGAAGATAGTACCTTTTCCAAACAGCACATGTGGCAGAACTAGGATTCTAAGGCAGGTAATGTTCCTCAAGGACTAATAACAGTAATCACCATCCCACCTTATACCCAGCTATGTGGGAGGAAAATGAAGCTAGTGAAATACACTTATAAAGTTGAAATCACTCACCTTCACAGTTGTGGTGATGAGTTTTGAAGCCAAATATGTCTAGTGTGTGTTAGTGTATATGTGTGTGTGTAAGTCACTTCTAACTTGCCAGGTTCCTCTCTGTCCATAGGATTCTCCAGGCAAGAATACTGGCGTGGGTGGCATCTCTTCTAGGGGATCTTCCTGACCCAGAGATTGAACCTGTGTTTCCTAGGTCTCCTCATTGGTAGGCGGGTTCTTTACCATTACAGCCACCTAGGAAAGTCCCTTATAATATTCTACCCTTACTGTTATTATTTGGTAATAAGGGGGCATTTTTTTTTCCATTCAATAGTTATTAACATGTAAACATCTTCCCATGCCTTCTACTTCAAGGAATTTTTAACTTAAATTACAGGACACAGTAATAGTTTTTAAGCACTGCTTTAACCTCATTTTTAGAAGAGGACACTGCTTGGTTTTTCATGACTAACATCAAAATGATCACTCAATTGTTTATGAAAAAGACATAGATTTCTGCCTTCACTTTACATATTTAATACAGTGAACTAGTGCGGGGGGTGCTCCGCAGAAAGAGTAGAGGCAGTGGAACTTCCCTCAGCAAAGCCAAGGGGTTCCCGAGGAGAGGTGAGCCTGCTGTCCGCCAACCAAGCCCCTCGGCGAGCGGTGAGCGAGAGACAATCAGACGCGACAGGGGTTCTGTCGAAGCAGTTCTGGTTTATTGTTGCTAACTCTCAGCTTATATAGACAAACAGGAGGGTTTTAGGAGGGACTTTCCATAGTTGCACCAATCACATTAAAGGTCAAATCATCTTGTGCCTTCATTATAACAGGAGTCTATAGAGATCACACACTGTCTACATGCATGGAAATCAAGAGAGCCAATCAAAAATTTTGACAGACAACATAGACCCTGCCCCCATCTCTTCCGCCAGGCGCCATCTCAGGTTTTCGACAGCAAAGCTAGCCCCTTTGTTTTTAAGGTTTCCCATTTAGGGCCCCACAAACTAGAATAATTAGATTTCAGGTTTCTGCTAGGAATGTTCTTGGATATAAAACTCCATTTGGGGACTTCCCAGTCAGTCCAGTGGTTAAGCGTCCACACTTACAAGAAGGGGTTCAATCCTTGATCAGGGAACTAAGATCCCACATGCTCACAGTGCAGCTATTTTTTTAAAAAATTAAAACTATTTATTTTGAACAACAAAAAAGCAATCTAAAACATGAAAATTTTCCCATGTTTTGAGATTCTGTTTTGTTTCCAGATTTCAATACTTTATAATTTTAAATCTCATTTATATTTTCCTTGCTCAAAATTACTCTTCTAGCAACTTCTTGCAATGTGTTATTCCTAATGAACTCATTTGCATCTGTGCCACTACAACTGTTACAGGTTCTTAGTTTTCTTACTTGGGAAAACAGTTTTATTCTAACAATTTTCTCTACTGGGTAAAAACTGAGGGCAGGAGGAGAATGGGGTGACAGAGGATGAGATGGTTGGATGGCATCACTAACTCAATAGACATGAGTTTGAGCAAGCTCCAGGGAGATAGTGAAGGACAGGGAAGTCTGGCACAGTGCAGTTCATGGGGCTGCAAATAGTCAGACATGACTTAATGACTGAACAATAACAGTTTTATTTAAAATTTATGTTCAATACCCTTAAGAATTCTCAACTTAATTATAAAAGTTATTAATAGAAACATTGAAGTATTAGATATCCTGCAGATGTTGAACTGATCCTTTTTATTCATGGATTCTGCATTTAACCTCAAAGTCATTTTCAGACTTGTACAGAGTGAAAATTTGGAGTCCCCTATACACGTATATCTAGCTGAGGTCAAACAAGGCAATGCTCTGCCTTCTTGTTTTAGCTCTCATACTACAAACAAGTGTCGTCTTTGTGGTCTGCTTAATGCCATGGTTTTCACCTTGTTGGGCTTTCTGTTAGTGGTTTTGCTATGTAAAATGACCCCCAAGTTTAGTGCTGAAGTGCTATGCAGTGTTCTTAAGAGCAAGAAGCAGTGATATATCTTTGCAGAGAAGCTTTCAGGCAAAAGTTATAGTGGGGTTGGTAGTGAGTTCAATGTTACTGAATCAACAATATATCTAATAAGGTGGGTGACTTTAAACAGAAACAAACATAAAACAAGGTTATGCATTGATTGATTGGAAAAATATTGTGAGCAGAGACTCACAGGAACATAAACCTATATTTCCTCTTGGAGCCATGTTCAATATTCACTAATTCATTGTTAATGAAAATTTTATAGAACAAAATTACCACAAATAATGAGTCAAATGTATTACAAATTAGTTTTGCTTCAATCTAAAGCAGAAATACTACTGCTGAAATTTACTGAATCATTAATGAGCTTTTTCTGTACCTGACCACTTGGTACTGAATCTGAGATGCTCTCAAATATCCACTTATTTATTTAATAAAAAGGATCATAGTAAAGTATTTACTAAAACTAAACTGCATCACTTAGTTCAGTTCACTCACTCAGTTGTGTCTGATTCTTTTTGACCCCGTGAATTGCAGCACACCAGGCCTCCCTGTCCATCACCAACTCCCGAAGTTTACCCAAACTCATGTCCATTGAGTCAGTGATGCCATCCAGCCATCTCATCCTCTGTTGTCCCCTTCTCCTCATGCCCCCAATCCCTCCCAGCATCAGGGTCTTTTCCAATGAGTCAACTCTTTGCATGAGGTGGCCAAAGTATTGGAGTTTCAACTGCGTCACTAGTAATTTACAAAAATATGACCATATAATGTGAAGAACTGACTCCTTTGAAAAGACCCTGATGCTGGGCAAGATGGAAGGCAGGAAGAAAAGGGGACGATAGAGGAAGAGATGGTTGGATGGCATCACCAACTTGATGGACATGAGTTTGAGTAGACTCCGGGAGTTGGTGATGGACAGGGAGGCCTGGCGTGCTGCAGTATATGGGGTCACAAAGAGTCAAATATGACTGAGAGACTGAACTGAACTGTACAGTTATCTAATAATTATCTGTCTGTGGCCTCCTCTATATATGACATAAAATTCAATCAGATATGGCAAAAAGATATAAATTTTACTCTACTCAGGTACTCCATGAAAAACAGAAAATGAATTTATTAAACTATTTGACCCTATAACAAATAGTTCATTTTAGAGTCATTATTTAAATTCTAAAATTGTAAGAATAATATAATGTAATTTTCAATACCATACTTTGTTACCATTTATGTTCAGCTTAGCTTTGTGTTCATTGTGTGAAGCAAAATCTTTATCATGATAGTTGCTGGAAACACATCTATGAATACACTAGGATTCTCTAATAAGACAGAACAAATAGGATTTATGGGATTGGTTTCAGAACCCATCACATACACCAAAATCTGTGGATACACAAGTCCCTTATATACAATGGCACAATATTAAAGGCCCTCTGACCCAAGGGTTAAATATCTACAAACATGAGGTGTCTGCTAATCTGTGGTTGGTTGAATCTGTGGATCTGGAATCCCTGGATGTAGATGGCTGACTATAAAATAGGTAGCAAAATAGATATATACATATAGAAAAATATATAAATATATATATATCTTTATATCTGTAAATATATATTGATAGATACACAGAGAAACAGAGATAGATAGTAGATAGATAGATAGATAGATAGATAGATAGATAGATAAAAATAACATAAGGAATTGCCTCATGCAGTTATGGAGGTTGGCAAAATCCAAGATCTTCAGTTCACAAAATAAAGATCCAGGAAAGCTGATTGTTTAGATGTAGTCTGCAACTGACAGGCTCAAAAGCCAGGAAGAGTCACTGTTTCAGTTCAAGTTCAAAGACGGGGGAAAAAAAAAAAAACATATTCTGGCACTAAAATAGGCAAAAGAGGTTTTCTCGTATTCAAATGTGCTTGCTAAGTCACTCAGTCATGTCTGACTCTTTGCAAGCTTGTGGACTGTAGCCCGCCAGGCTTTTCTGTCCTTGGGATCCCCCAGGCAAGAATATTGGAATGGGTTGCCATGCCTTTCTCCAGGGGATCTTTCCGACCCATGGACTGAACCCAAATTTCTTACTTCTCCTGCACTGGCAGGTTCTTTAATACTAATGCCACCTGGGAATCCCTTATTTAGATGAAGGTCAGCATTTTGTTCCATGTAGGCTTTTAGCTGATTGGGAGAGGCCCATCCACATTAAGGAGAGCCATTGGCTTAGTCAGTCATTTGATTTAAGTGTTAAACTCATTCAAAAACACCTTCATAGAAACACACAGCCAAATATTTGAACAAATATCTGGGCACCTCATGGCCCAAACTGACACATAAAATTAATCTTTATGGTGACCAAGATATTTTGTCACACACTTAAAATATTTTTTTAATGAACGTTTACATTGAAGAGGGATTATTCTAAGAAATGATAAATGTTTTTCTCAATTAAATTGCATAACATCCTAAGTAGTTATTCTTAAAGATGACAAAACTGAGACACAGTGAAGTTAACCAGTTTCCCCAAGACAGTACAGCTAACAAGTTCTAGAGCCAGATATAAATCCATGCCATAACCCAGAAGCACTAAATGATAATATCTTTGCATTTTTCTTTACAAATTCTCTCAAACTCCAAAACTTACTTTATCCTTACAATAAAACTGTAAGAAAACAGTTATTACCTCCATTTTTCAGATGGGAAAATTGAGCTTCAAAATAGCTATTCAATAGGTTTAGAAAATTAGAAATACCGTTAAGCCAGGACTGCATTACACCATTTATCCCACTCAGGAATGATTCTCAATTGTAAAATGGAAGCATTGGATAAAAATATATTTAGTTGAGCTATTACAGTACAAACAACTTAAATGGTTTCACAATGAACTTAAAAATAATCATGTGGAATAAGAATTGCTAAAATAGTTATATTTTGCCTGCTACTCGGTTATTGAGTTAATATATCATCAGGACACTATTGTTCTAATTATGTAACAGTGCAATTCATCATCACAAATACACTATCACACTGATAATGTATTATTCAATAAAGTTACAACAGCTGGCAAGAACATCCATGGAATCAGGCAATGTGTGAGTTTATGTGTTTTATTAATTTACTTAACTCAGATTGAGGCAAGACAACATTATTTGTGAAAACTCCAGAGAAAGTTTTCCAAATTTTCCAAATTAGCTCCTACTGTGTAGACAAATATTAAACCAAAATGACATTTATTTTCAAACCTTATATATGTTTTCCAGCTTGATAGCAGTCATGAGAATCTCTACATCATGACCTATTTGAATATCTCTGGTATATGTAAATAGTATTGAGTTCTCTTGTTATTCTAAATCAAAATGTTTCCATCCATTGAATAGAAGTGGATTAAAAATAAGCTTTAAATGATTTTTATACACTCAGTTATTTTGTTGCTGCTGCTGCTGCTGCTAAGTCACTTCAGTCAGGTCCGACTCTGTGTGACCCCATATATGGCAGCCCACCAGGCTCCCTGTCCCCGGGATTCTCCAAGCAAGAACACTGGAGTGGGTTGTAATTTCCTTCTTCAGTGCATGTAAGTGAAAAGTGACAGTGAATTTGCTCAGTCGTGTCTGACTCCTAGCGACCCTATGGACTGCAGCCTACCAGGCTCCTCCATCCATGGGATTTGACAGGCAAGGGTACTGGAGTGGGGTGCTATCGCCTTCTCCAAATTATTTTGTTATATGCAAGTAAATATGCATCAACTTGTAGCTAAGGTTTATACTCCATAGTATCGATTTGCTACTTGAGTCTGGTTCCATTGTGAGTAGCTACATTGCTGTTCTGATTTCCAAAGCTGACATGGGTTGTACTGAAATTACACATTTGTATAACAATAGGAATGTATTTTGTTTGATTACCCTGATTTTCAAACACGAAATAACAAGCTGTGAAATCCTAGAAAGAGACTTCACCTGCACAGCCAATCTATTTTTGTTCCCAGAACAAATGTTCTTCTTCCTGCTGGCTTCAATAAAACCCCCTCTAAATGATGAATCTAGGGAACACCTGGTGGCTCAGTGGTAAAATAGTCTGTCTGCAATGCTGGAGACACAGATTAAATACCTGAATCAGGAAGATACCCTGAAGAAGGAAATGGTAACCCAACTCCAGTATTCTTGCCTGAGAAATCCCATGGACACAGGAGCCTGGGATGCTAAAGTCCATGGGATTGCAAAGAACTGGACATGACTTAGTGACTAAACCACCACCACTAAATAATGAGTCTACAAATTGATCCCACTGAGGGATATAAGCATATGAACTATTTACTTGTATCTTATTGTGGTCTTATTCTGTCTCTCATACAGATCTGAAAACTATCTTTGACTCTTCCCCCTCTTTTGACCATCACCACCTCAACTCACAATATAGCCTGTTGAGGATATCTTTAAAACCTGATCACTGTCATACAGTGCATTTTTGGAGGACTGCAGCCAGTAGACAAGAATGGACCACTGGTAACACCAAGCTTGGAGTTAAGGCAAGTCTCTGATGCCCCAGACCTTCCACTCACCAACCCCTGTCCCTACCCAGATGCTCACTGAGTCTTGGTTTCCTCAAGTGACACCCTGTCCATCATTGATTTCATGGGTTTTTATGGCATTCAAATAGCAAAGGTAAATGATATAATTGTTTTTCTAAACTAAAATATATATTATACAATTCTAAGGGATACTTTGGAGAGAATGTGTGATTACTGGATATAGGTTTGAATTTGGCTCAACAGAAATGGGTTAAATATTGAGTCTAACATGAGTGAGTATGCTACTCTTGTAGGATCACTATAAAATGAAAGCCATAAGTAGTCATCTCTTGCTTCTCCTAAATAGCCTGAGTAGTTATTCTGTGCCAACTTGAATCCATCGAGCACACCTCTTCTAAATGGGGGTCCACCAAAGGAAATGACCCTTGCAGTCTTCCAACTACAGGGATCATAATTAACCAGAGTCCCGACTGTTGCTATTGTTCAATCATTAAGTCATGTCTCTTTGCAACCCCATGGACAGCAGCACACCAGGTTGCTCTGTCCTCACTGTCTCCCAGGTTATGTTCAAATTCAAGTCCATTGAGTCAGTGATGCTATCTAACCATCTTATCTTCTGCCGCTCCCTTTTCCTTTTGCCTTTGATCTTTCCCAGTATCAGGGTCTAGCCAAAATATTGTAGCCTCAGCTTCACCATCAATCCTTCAGTGAATATTCAGGGTTGATTTCCTTTAGGATTGACTGATTTGATCTCCTTGCGGTCCAGGGAACTGTCAAGAATCTTCTACAACACCGCAGCTCAAAAGCATCAATTCTTCAATACTTAGCCTTCTTTATAGTCCAGCTCTCACAACCGTATATGACAATGAAAAAAACACATCTTTGACTTTACAGACCTTTGTTGGCAAAGTTATGTTCCTGCTTTTCAACACACTGTCTAGGTTTCTCATGGCTTTCCTTCCAAGGACCATCTTTTAATTTCATGGCTGCAGTCACTGTCTGCAGTGATTTTGGAGCCTCCTAAAAATAAAATCTGTCACTGTTTCTGCTTTGTTCCTTTCTATTTAACATGAAGTGATGGGACCAGATGCCAAACTCTCAGGTTTTTGGATGTTGAGTTTTAAGCTAGCTTTTTCACTGTCCTATTTTACCCTCATTAAGAGACTGTTTAGTACCTCTTTGCTTTCTGCCATTAGAGTGGTGTCATCTGCATATCTGACATTATTGATATTTCCTCTGGCAATCTTGAGTCCAGCTTGTGATTCATCCAGCTTGGCATTTCACATGCTATACTTGCATAGAAATTAAATAAGCAGGGTGATAATATAGAGCCTTATACTCCTTTCCCAACTTTGAACCAGTCAGTTCGTCCATTACCAGTTCTAACTGTTGCTTCTTGTCCCGCATATGGGTCCCAACTGCTATACTCTGAAATCCATTATAGCCAAGCTACATGTAAGGTTTTTCCCAATTACTGGACATGACAGATACCTACAGCAGACTTATTCCTAGAAAACAGAATTCCTCAGACTTTGACTTTTAGCCCGTAGGAGGACTTATCTGAACATTCCCTAGATAATAAGGTAGTCCATCTCCCTGATTGGGATCTTACCTGCATGTTGTCTGACAATTTTTCAGCATCCATATATTTTTTTTATCATTTACTCTCCCATATATTTCCCTTCAGTTCAGTTCAGTTGCTCAGTCATGTCTGACTCTTTGCGATCCCATGAATAGCAGCACACCAGGCCTCCGTGTTCATTACCATCTCTCAGAGTTCACTCAGATTCACATCCACTGAGTCTGTCATGCCATCCAGCCATCTCATTCTCGGTCATCCCCTTCTCCTCCTGCTCCCAATCCCTCCCAACATCAGAGTCTTTTCCAAGTTGACTCTGTGAGTCAACTCTTCACATGAGGTGGCCAAAGTACTGAAGTTTCAGCTTTAGCATCATTCCTTCCAAAGAAATCCCAGGGCTGATCTCCTTCAGAATGGATTGGTTGGATCTCCTTGCAGTCCAAGGGACTCTCAAGAGTCTTCTCCAACACCACAGTTCAAAAGCATCAATTCTTCAGCACTCAGCCTTCTTCACAGTCCAACTCTCACATCCATACATGCCCACAGGAAAAACCATAGCCTTGACTAGACGGACCTTAGTCGGCAGAGTAATGTCTCTGCTTTTGAATATACTATCTAGGTTGGTCATAATTTTTCTTCCAAGGAGTAAGCGTCTTCTAATTTTATGGCTGCAATCACCATGTGCAGTGATTTTGAAACCCAAAGAAACAAAGTCTGATACTGTTTCCACTGTTTCTCCGTCTGTTTCCCATGAAGTGATGGGACCAGATGACATGATCTTTGTTTTCTGAATGTTTAGTTTTAAGTCAACTTTTTCTTTCTCCTCTTTCACTTTCATCAAGAAGCTTTTAGCTCCTCTTCACTTTCTGCTATAAGGGTGGTATCATCTGCATATCTGAGGTTATTGATATTTCTCCTGGCAATCTTGATTCCAGCTTGTTTTTCTTCCAGTCCAGTGTTTCTCATGATGTACTCTGCATATAAGCTAAATAAGCAGGGTGACAATATATTTCCCTTACTAAAATACTTGTACATTTAATATTGCCTCAGAATCTGGCAAACTCCACCCCCGCCTCCGCCCCCAACAAATTGCCTCTGGTTATCCTAATGGATAAGTTAAGTTGCTCGCAAAGTCATGTCCTACTCTTTGCGACCCCATGGACTGTAGTCCACCAGGTTCCCTCCATCCATGGGATTCTACAGGCAAGAATACTGGAGTGAGTTACCATTTCCTTCTCCAGGGGATCTTCCCAACCCAGGGATCAAACCCAGGTCTCCCACATTGCAGGTAGATGCTTTAACCTCTGAGCCACGAGGGAAGCCCAATTACCTTAATGGAAAAATCACTGGCAGCAAAATCAAAGCCATTTCTCTTTCCATGAGTAGACTTGTCATTATCAGCAAAATAACACAGAGTAGTCACTGAGGCATAAGAAATCCTTAAATATAAAATGTTTAAGCTGTAGAATTATCAAAGTGATAAGTGAAGTCACTCCGTCTATCCGACTCCTTGTGATCCAATGGGCTGTAGCCTACCTGGCTCTGCCATCCATGGGATTTTCCAGGGAAGAATACTAGGGTGGGTTGCCATTTCCTTCTCCAGGAGATCTTCCTGACACAGGGATTGAACCCAGGTGTACCGCATTGTA
Source organism: Nanger dama (assembly GCA_917880005.1). Classification (NCBI taxonomy): domain Eukaryota; kingdom Metazoa; phylum Chordata; class Mammalia; order Artiodactyla; family Bovidae; genus Nanger; species Nanger dama. Next base: position 47,231,288 of record CAKJTW010000011.1, read on the forward strand.
GGCAGACACTTTACCATCTCAGCCACCATGGAAGTCCTTAGAACTATCAAATGTGATATAATTTTGTCATATTTGTATAAAACTGCTGAGATATGCAGTAAATAATCATTTGCAACATAGCTAATAGACAGCAAATCAGAAATTTAACCTTGGTCTGCTTGATTCAGAGGTGAAGTTTCTGGGAGCTATGAAAAGCTACCTCCTGGATATTACCTTCCACTGTGTCATATAAACCAGCTCAAAGCTTATTTCTAGCTTTATGCACAGTTTCCCCAGCCCCTATATGCTTCTCTCTGTTTAAGATGTTGATAATGTTGTCCCATAATTCATAAATGGCAAGAGTTTAATAAGGGGGTCATGCTAGTAAAGAAATGCTCTAAATTCTCCAAGTCAGGCTTCCACAATACGTGAACCATGACCTTTCAGATTCTCAAGCTGGATTTAGAAAAGGCAGAGGAACCAGAGATCAAATTGCCAACACCCAATGAATCATCAAAAAAGCAAGAGATTCCAGGAAAACACCTATTTCTGCTTTATTGACTATGTCAAATTCATTGACTGTGTGGATCACAATAAACTGTGGAAAAGTCTGAAAGAGATAGGAACATCATACAACCTGACCTGCCTTCTGAGAAACATGTATGCAGCTCAGGAAGCAACAGTTAGAATTGAACATGGAACAACAGACAGGTTCCAAATCAGGAAAGGAGTATGTCAAAGCCATATATTGTCATCTTGCTTATTTAACTTATATGCAGAGTACATCATGAGAAACGCTGGGCTGGATGAGGCACAATCTGGACTCAAGATTGCCAGGAGAAATATCAATAACCTTAGATATGCAGATGACATCACTCTTATAGTAAGTAGAAAGGGAAGAAGAACTAAAAAGCCTCTTGATGAAAGTGAAAGAGAAGAGTGAAAAGTTTGCTTAAAGCTCAACATTCAGAAAACTAATATCATGGCATCTGGTCCCACCACTTCATGGCAAATAGATGGGGAAGCAGTGGAAACAGTGATAGAGTTTATTATTTGAGGCTCCAACATCACTACACATGGTGACTGCAGCCATGAAATTAAAAGATGCTTGCTCCTTGGTAGAAACTTTATGACCAACCTAGACAGCATATTAAAAAACAGAGACATTACTTTGCCAAAAAAAGTCAGTCTAGATAATGCTATGATTTTTCCAGTGGTCATGGATGGATTTGAGAGTTGGACTCTAAAGAAAGCTGAACACCAAAGAACTGATGCTTTTAAACTGTGGTGTTGGAGAAGACTCTTGAGAGTCCCTTGGACTGCAAGGAGATTCAACCAGTCCATTCTGAAGGAGATCAGCCATGAGTATTCACTGGAAGGAATGAGGTTGAAGCTGAAACTCCAATATTTTGGCCACCTGATATGAAGAACTGACTCATTTGAAAGACCCTGATTCTGGGTAAGATTGAAGGCAGTAAGAGAAGGGGACAATAGAGAATGAGATGGTTGGATGGCATCACCGACTCAATGGAGATAAGTTTGAGTAAACTTCGGGAGTTGGTGATGGATAGGAATGCCTGGTGTTCTTCAGCCCATGGGATCACAGAGTCTGACATGATTGAATGACTGAATGGAAGTGAACTGAACCATGCTTTAATTAATGAATCAGTATGTAGGCAATAGAAAAATTAAGTTGTTAAAACATATAGATATTAAAATCCTATGTATAAGTCCCCAGTTCAAAATGTTTCTTATGAGATTTTTCTCTTCAAAATTTTGGAAATAGACATAAAATATATAATTATTTTGACCAAAGTTTACTGTTAGAAATGTCTACAAAACTCTTCTGTCACTGGATTCAAATATAGCTTAAAATTAAACAGAAATTATATGCTCATATATGGGCATTCTTGTCATTTTGATGTTGCTTTATTTCTAGCATATTTATTTCTCCCTGTGAGTACATTTCTACCTGCAATTTAAAAACTATTAGGTAAATTGCATAAATGAAATGTTTGTAATTTCATTGACATCTTATTTAAATGTGTAAAATCAAAATAAGGGGAAAATCTTGGTAGATTCCAATAGCATATTTAACCCAAGTTACAAATAAGTATTCATGTATTTTTAGGTGAAATACTTGATAAAATATATTTCAGTGTTAATGATATCAAGAGGAAATTTATTGTAAGTGCCAAATCAAATTCCTGGAGTATATTTTTATAGAGAAAACTAACTTGCATGAATTAAAAAAAAGTATCATTTTCATCAGTGTATCCCTTGCAGACTTCTGAATTCTCATTTTGTTTATTACTCTGGAAATTACTGCTTGCCAAATTACATCTCCATGGTGTGAGTGAATCAGAGAAATACAAAGATATTCAAAGCTGTCATATTTAGCACAAGAAAACTTGGAGCTCATTCAAATGACTATCTAATCCTACTTTATACAAAGGCAGAAATGCGCTATTAAGTACCAGGTTTATGGAATGAGAAGGAAGGTTAATGCATTTTCTTTGTTTAAAGAAGGTAAAACATGGTTCATTAAACATAATGTAGGTCTAAACAGAAACTTTAAGCTTAAATAGTTATCAACAAAATAACCTGAAAACATTGCATTACATTCATTTCATTCTTTCTACCAATTTTTGTTGAACACAAATTGTGTGCAGGACACTTTTCTAGCTCTTTGGGACTCAGCTTGCAAGAAGTGTGGACTCCAGTATGAGAGGTAAGCCAGATATACAAATAGTCACATATAGAATTTAAAATTATAAACATATCATAGGAAAAATGTTCTGTTAAAATGGAAGTTTGAGTGGAAGGATGTAAATATATCTTTCACAAAATTAAATCCCATATTTGACCCCAAAATAATTTCAAAATAAAATATAAGTTTAATGTAGCAATTAACAAGAATCACCATCAGCAGTTTACAATTAAGAAATGGAACTTACTTCTGTTTACTTCCTAAACCAAAACTTTACTTTATGGCACAATTTGTCTCTGGTTTGTGCAAATGAATTTAGGATTCCAGAAACAAAGTTGAGGATAGCTGGATCTAAGCATCACTTGAATGCTTACGTGAACACCACTGAATCATCAACTTTATCATAATAAAGCTATTTCAAGTAGTATTGGCTAAATAACTTGTTCTTAATGAATAGAATCTTTATTTATTCTGAGTTGTCACTTCTATAAAAACTTTAAAATGCATTTTTTTTCAGAAATTTTACTTTTAACTTACAGTCTTAATTAAGACATAGAATATAAGCATGAGTCTTTAGTGATAATAACATTTATACCAGCTACAAATAAATAATTCAAAAATTATTAAAATTTATAAACACTATTACTTTTAATGAAGGCAGTTACCTCCTACCAACAGCAATTATTTATACTGGAAAAAATATTGAAAAATATCTTATTCATAAGTGCAATGGAAAGATAGCATATTACTTAAAAATTGCAAGGAATGTATATAGCCAATGAATAAAAAGCCTTCTAAATATGAAGTGATGGACAAAAAGAATTTGCAAAAAATGAAAATATGTTCAGTCGCTAAGTCATGTACCACTCTTTGCTATTTCATGGGCTGTAGCCCACCAGACTCTTCTATCCATTGTATTTCCCAGGCAAGGATACTGGAGTAGGTTGCCATTTCCTTCTCCAAGAAATCTTTCCAGCCCAGAGACTGAAACTGTGTCTCTTTATCTTCTGTATTGGTAGGCGGATTCTTTACCACTACAACCACGTTGGTAGCTCAAGCACTCATACACACCTGCCCTATATTTCAATTACACTGAATTGTAGCAAAAGATAGTTACCCAGGTCTAGTTTTAGAGAAAATAGAGAAGAGTTGACATCTTCATCCAAATAGTCCATCGGGAGGAGCCTCATTGTGCAAGTTTGTTCTCTAAGCATATCCTTAATGGATTAACCACATTTCTTCTAGAACCAACTTCTTCCCCCAGAATCTGTTGACTCTGAAGTTCCTCTTCACCAGGTCCTTGTGAAAAGATAGAATTTCTGAGGAGCTGACTCTAAAATGGTTCCTAGTGATCCTTGCTTTCTGATACTCACACTCCCGTGTAATCCCTTACCCTTGAGTGTGGGTTAACCTAGTGACTTGCTTCTAATGAATAGAATACAGAAAGGTGATGAGATGTTACTTCTATGTTTAGACAAGTAAGATCATGACATTCAGCAGTCTCTCTCTCTTGCTGGATTTGGTGAGGCAGGCTGCCAGATGGAGGAGTCCAAGTGACAAAGAATCAAGAGTGGCTTCCAGTCAATATTCATCAAAGACTATTCATCTGAGAGCCAAGGCTCTCAGACCAACAACCTACAAGAAACTGAATCCTGCTAACAACTACTTGAGAATAGATGCAGATTCTTCCCCACCTGAGCTTCCTTGTGGGCCTGAGTAACGGCTGACACCCTGAATGAAACCTTGTGAGATAGTCTGAAGAAAGAGAATCCAGATGAGAAACCTAGTCTCAGAAACTTAGAGCTAATATGTATGCTTAGTTTTAAACCTCTATGTCTATAATATATATCAGTTCGGTTCAGTTCAGTCTCTCACTCATATCCGACTCTCTGCGACCCCATGAATCGCAGCACACCAGGCCTCCCTGTTCATCACCATCTCTCGGAGTTCACTCAGACTCACATCCATCAAGTCAGTGATGCCATCCAGCCATCTCTCCTCAGTCGTCCCCTTCTCCTCCTGCCCCCAATCCCTCCCAGCATCAGAGCTTTTTCCAGTGAGTCAACTCTTCACATGAGGTGGCCAAAGTACTGAAGTTTCAGCTTTAGCATCATTCCTTCCAAAGAACACCCAAGGTTGATCTCCTTCAAAATGGACTTGTTGGATCTCCTTGCAGTCCAAGGGACTCTCAAGAGTCTTCTCCAACACCACAGTTCAAAAGCATCAATTCTTTGGCACTCAGCCTTCTTCACAGTCCAACTCTCACATCCATACATGACCACAGGAAAAACCATAGCCTTGAGTAGATGGACCTTAGTCAGCAAAGTAATGTCTCTGCTTTGGAATATGCTATCTAGCTTGATCATAACTTTTCTTCCAAGGAGTAAGTGTCTTTTAATTTCATGGCTGCAGTCACCATCTGCAGTGATTTTGGAGCCCCCCAAAATAAAGTCTGAGACTGTTTCCACTGTTTCCCCATCTATTTCCATGAAGTGATGGGACCAGATGCCATGATCTTCGTTTTCTGAATATTGAGCTTTAAGCCAACTTTTTCACTCTCCTCTTTCACCTTCATCAAGAGGCCCTTTAGCTCCTCTTCACTTTCTGCCATAAGAGTGGTGTCATCTGCATATCTGAGGTTATTGATATTTCTCTCGGCAGTCTTGATTCCAGCTTGTGTTTCTTTCAGCCCAGCGTTTCTCATGATGTACTCTGCATATAAGTTAAATAAGCAGGGTGACAATATACAGCCTTGACATACTCCTTTTCCTATTTGGAACCAGTCTGTTGTTCCATGTCCAGTTGTGACTGTTGCTTCCTGACCTGCATACAGATTTCTCAAGAGGCAGGTCAGGTGGTCTGGTATTCCCATCTCTTTCAGAACTTTCCACAGTTTATTGTGATCCACACAGTCAAAGGCTTTGGCATAGTCAATAAAGCAGAAATAGATGTTTTCTATAGACATCTTTATTTTCATTTCAAATATTTAAAATTTTGAGCTCAAAATGATTTCTACTTTTGAAGAAACACAAAGTTCATTTCTTAGATCAAATATTCTTGTGAGAAATCTTACCCATTATAGTCATCTTACCCTTACCACAACATATAATAACACTTGCTGTTTGCAATCTTTAAGTTCACAGATTAACAGACATCATAAAACAACTTTGGTTCAGCCAATGTTTTCTTCACAGCAAGATAGTTTCAGTGGAGAAACTACTGTGCTGCCTTGCAATCTGGCATAAGTTTCTTTCTTTGGCTAGCTACTCCAGAATGTTTTTAAGTCATTACATCTGTGCCATCCAGACATACTCCTAAAAACAGTTAAAACTCCAAGCAACATTTATTAACTATATAGACCTTTATAATAGTGATCAGTTAGTTCTACTTTTTGGCAATTAAATTGAAAAAGAATAGTTTCCTCATATTACTATCACATTTAATCTATTTCTACTAAAGGACTTGCCATGTTAGCAATTTCTTGCTTTGGCAAAGTATGTGTTTATCCTACGAGTTAGTCTTCCTTCCCATTAGCCAGTACCTGAATGTAGTAGATTCACCAAACACTTCCAAAACAAAATCACTAATGAAGTTTGAAGTTTTCAGTAATGTTTTAGAAATTGTGTGTGTATGTATATATGTGTATATATATATGCATTCATGAATGTTATATAAACATGCATTCATATATGTTATATATGTGTCTTAGCAGCCTTATGTATCACTTACTAGAAAAGATTAAAACACTTAATGTTTATATGTGAAATATTGAACATTTGTTTATTTGCCTCCTTGCTTTTTCAAAATTCAGTGTTTTTCAATGAATTATTTTGGTTTTGATCTAATTTGTGTTTTTATGCAAATACCACTTGTGTCTTTTTCTTCTATTTGCTGCATTAGCCAAATCACTGATAGCACACTGTGGTTTTAACTCTTCACTATCAGTTATGTAGGAAATGGTAGTCTATAATGTGAGTTCATATTTCTGAATAAAGTTAGTTAAAATGTTGGATCTTTATTGAGGCATTTTCATCATTATCATGTATTCTAATAATGATATTACATTCAAAGAGATGTGTTTTTTTCCTGACCAAAAGAAGGTAAGTGAAACTTATTTAATTAAATGTAAAGCACGGTTAAAAGAGAGAATGTAAAATTCACTTCCTCAACTTAGGTAATAATGTTAAATTATAAAATAAAAGTAAAATTTAAATTTATAACTTCTGCTGCTCAAAAGACACTATTAAGGAAATGAAATGGCAAGTCATATCTGTCAAAAAATTTATACATAACTTATTAATAAGAATACAAATAAACATAATTTTTAAATGGGTAAGAGATGAAAAGTTACTTTACAAAAGATATATATACATATATATACATAACTTATTAATAAGAATACACATAAACATAATTTTAAAATGGGTGAAAGATGAAAAGTTACTTTACAAAAAATATATAAAGTGAAGTCACTCAGTCACTCTTTGCTACCCCATGGACTGTAGCCCACCAGGCTCCTCTGTCCATGGGATTCTTCAGCCAAGAATACTGGAGTGGGTTGCCATTTCCTTCTCCTACAAAAGATATATGAATGACTATAATTGCCTAAAAACATGCTTAGCATCTTTAGTGTTCAAGGAAATTCAGATTATGACTACATAGAAATAACAATACATTTCTACTTTGATGTTAAAGTTAGAATGAGGGACAGTCTCAAGAGATTAAGAAAAAGTGTGGAGCAACAGGATTTCTCAAACCTAGCTGGTAGATGAATACATAAATCAACCATTTTAGAAAAGAGTTTTGTGGTTTCTCACACACCTTACCATGTAAATAAGTATTTCACTTTTAGGTAGTTGCCCAAGAGAAAAGAAAACTTATGTCCACACAAAGACTTATATTTATCCCAAATGAAAATATCCCAGATGTTTTTCAATGGAGTGAATAAAAATATTAGAGGATGTTGGTAAAACTGAATATTGCTTAGCAATATAAATGACTACTGATATACAAAAAATGTGAGTGAATCTCAAAAATATGTTCAGCAGAAAAATCTAGTCACAAAGGGATATACACTTCATGATTTGATTTATAAGACATTCCAGAACAGACAAATATAATACTTAATTAAAAGTAAATCAAATAAAGGCTGCTTGGGGTCAGGGATGGTGGAACTGACTGCAAAGGGATTCAAGGGAGCTTTTTGGGGTGATGGAAATTTCCCATTGTTTATTTGAATATTTCCACAATAGTATAAACTTCTCAAATTTCATTTATTTACACATAAATGAATTTATTTTTATTGTAATTTGTAATTAAAATTGCTTTAAAAATCATATTTGGTTAATAAAAATTATATTAAATTACCAAAACTAATTCAATTAAAATAGTAAAAATTAATTTGACTTAAATGACTGTATAAATGGAAACTGTTAAAAGTAAAAGTTTATTTTTTCAGATTTTGATCACTTTAAATTAGAGTTAACAAAAGAACTTCTGACATAGCACGTTGTAATATATTTCTACTGCTTATGTCTAGAATGCATCTTGCTTCATGTCCAATCCAGCACACTAATTTCCTAGTGTATCCACACCCTGTCTGATCTACAGCCTGTTCAGTAAGTAATATGCATCCATTGATCACAAGCATGGACGAAACAACAATGCCAGATTGTTATAAAAGTTTGCAATATTTACTTTAGATGTTCTTGCAGACTGGTAAACGGTATTCAGAACATACTTGAATATCACGAGCTGTGAAAACAATAGTTAGGCTAATGTAATAAACATCCAAAATAACCAATAATAAATTAGAGGAAATGATTTGCATTATGTGTTAATTTATGGACTAAACTCTTAACTGGCTAATTTCATATATTAATTAATTGTAGAATTTTAAAATACATTTGATATTAAAATACTCAAAATCACAAGACCTCTATACAAAAATACACATTTTAATCAAAATATTTTCCTCCAAAATTATATATTCTTTGTATAATAACCAATGGAACCAAAACCAAAAATAAAATTGTAAAATAAAAGCATAATGATTAAAATGTAATGAGGAATTTCTCTTTAGTATTTCCTTTTGCTTTAGCCAGTATGCTCAGTCAAGCTTGTCTGAATTCTATTTATTAATGGTAAAAATATACCACATAATAATTAAGTTGATTGATCTTTTCAAGGACTTCCCAGGTGGTGCTAGTAGTAAAGAATCTGCTTGCCAATGCAAGAGAAAAAAGAGACAATGAGTAACAAAATGGCAACCCACTTCAGTATTCTTGCTGAGAGAATTCTATGGACAGAGGAGGCTGGTGGACTTCTAAATCTATATACATATACACATATATAAAAATGTGTATTTATATATATATACATTTATATATATATTTCACTTATATATATTCATATGTGTATAACTATTGCTTTAGATTCTCTACTGAGGTCATAGAAATCCCCTAAGGGGAAATCAATAAGTAAAACTGATTATATTGTCATTCATGAGACCAGTGTCATGCTAATACCACATAGGTTAATATCTTTAGGAGATACAAAGTGTATAACAAATATGTACTAGTATGGTAAAATTAAGTGGTTATTTAATCTACTATCCACTGAATATGACAATAGTATTAGGAACACCTGTAACAGTGTCTTTAGAAACTCCTGTGCTGTGGACTTATCAATGACAAGGTGTCTAAAACCCAGGTCCTATTTCCTGCATTTGTACTTCACTAGTTCTCCATGTCATTTTTTTCAAGCTTCACTTTCATTTATAATGGACGATGATATTAGTTTTAAAAGTTATTTTATCAATAAAATTGTATAATTTTTGAAAAATGCTTTTGAAATGCCCTTGAAAATATACAATATGAAAAGTGATTAGTTCTTAACCTGTAGTAGCACACAGCACACAGAATGGCCAAAAAATGTGTTTAGGTTTTTCCATAGGATGTAATGGGAAATCCCAAATAAACCTTTTGGCCAACCCAATAAAAGACAAGAACATATTTCTGACTTCTTCCCTGCTTACTCTGACCCTGGGTACACTTTTCCTCAAATTTATCTTTTCCCAAAAAGCTTATCCTTATCTTGATTAAATATTTACAAAAAATCTGGTAGCCTTAGCCATTCGTTCTGGTAGAAACTTAGATCAAGATCTTTGGATTCAAGATCCAGTGTCTCAAACATGCTTCTTGGAATTCTCCTTGACTCCACAGCTGTGTGATTGTTCTTATCTCCAGTAAATCTAATGGATATGTCAGCAGCCCCTTTAAAGTTGATACTTTGAATTCCAGCCTTTCTCATTGCAGCAAAAACATTCTGTGTAATTCCTCTCCTAAGACCTATGAGTATCCCACAGATATCTACTGAATATGTCAAAATCATTCCATTTACAGACACGTGTCTATAACCAAGATATAGAACCTTTCTTCACTAATCAGTCTCAGAACTCATTTCCCTGTTCTTTCTACTTGATTAAATCATGATTTAGGGACTTTCTATGTAATTGCATAACTGCAGTAAGTCACTGTTAATTATTAAACATCATTCTAGGAACTGGGTAAGTCATTCCTTCCCAGTCACCCACAGTTGGCTGACTTGTACCACAGGGTTCTTGGCTTTTCTTCCCACAGTCTGTGCTGAAGGTTGGTCTAATGTTTAGACTGAACAGAGACTAAATTTGAAGAGGTATGTGTCTGCTTATGGGATAATCAGACACTATGTTTTAATAATGGTTTCTTGGCAAGGAATTGGAAATCATTAAACTGTATATGTTGCAGAAATAACTTTTGCTTAGTTATGTCTTTCCAATTATTAGGTCAACTTTCTTTATCAAAACAGTGGAAGTACTCTTTGAAGAAATCATTAGTGAAAACCAATAAGAGTAAGTCAGCTGCATGGTATGCATTTATCCTTCTTGTCTCATTTTAGGTTCCTGGATCAAGATGAAACTACTGGTACTCAGTTGTTCTAATTACACAGAGAGTTTTATCAGGTAAGCTGTAAAGGAAATGAGGCGAAAAAGTGCTAAGCCAAAAAATGAAGAATTGAAGCCTCTAATGATAGGGTTATGTACTGGAATGAACTGTTGAGTGGCAGTTGGGACTGAGCAACGGGACACTAAGTGAAGGTGAAAGTCAGTGTTACCAATATTGTGGAGTCAGTTGGAAGGACAGTAGTCCAAATTTACAGACACAATTTCAATGTCTGGGTAGGGTTTCTATGTTAAATACATGCAGGATGTCAGAAGTTCACATAGAGAGCTATGGAAGTATAGTTAAGGATACATAGAGTAGAATCCATTTTAACATACTTTATTAAAAACTGGGAAATAAGGGGAGAGAATATGAATGGGAAATTCTAAAAGTCTGTCATGGGGAGATGAAGGCAAACATACACTCTAAACAGGTTACCACAATTATTACATAATTAAACTTTCAAGAAATTTGTTATTCACTAGACAGACCTTGCTAGTAATGTCTCTGCTTTTTAATATGCTGTCCAGGTTGGTCATAACTTTCCTTCCAAGGAGTAAGAGTCTTTTAATTTCATGGCTGCAATCATCATTGGCAGTAATTTTGAAGCGCCCCCCCCATAATAAAGTAATGGGGTGGTGGAAAAGGGTATAATAGATTAGCTGAATCCTGGTCAAATAAAGCAAACAGAAATATAATAAATATAAAATAAAATTTATTTAGTTATATTTACCTCAGTTCAGTTCAGTTCAGTCACTCGAGTCCAACTCTTTGAAACTCCATGAACTGCAGCATGCCAGGCCTCCCTGTCCATCACCAACTCCAGGAGTCCATCCAAAACCGTCTCCATTGAGTCAGTAATGCCATCCAATCATCTCATCCTCTATTGTCCCCTTCTCCTCCTGCCCTCAATCTTTCCCAGGATCAGGGTCTTTTCAAATGGGTCAGCTCATCACATCATGTGGCCAGAGTACTGGAGTTTCAGCTTCAGCATCAGTCCTTCTAATGAACACCCAAGCCTGATCTCCTTTAAGATGGACTGGTTGGATCTCCTTACAGTCCAAAGGACTCTCAAGAGTCTTCTCCAACACCACAGTTCAAAAGCATCAGTTTTTCAGTGCTCAGCTTTCTTTATACTCCAAAACTCACATCCATAGGAAAAACCATAGCCTTCACTAGACAGACCTTGCTAGTAATGTCTCTGCTTTTTAATATGCTGTCCAGGTTGGTCATAACTTTCCTTCCAAGGAGTAAGCGTCTTTTAATTTCATGGCTGCAATCATCATTGGCAGTAATTTTGGAGCGCCCCCCCATAATAAAGTCAGCCACTGTTTCCATTGTTTCCCCATATATTTGCCATGAAGTGATGGGACCAGATGCCACAATCTTTGTTTTCTGAATGTTGAGTTGTAAGCCAACTTTTTCATGCTCCTCTTTCACTTTCATCAAGAGGCTCTTTAGTTCTGATTCACTTTCTGCCACAAGGGTGGTATCATTTGCATATCTGAGGTCATTGATATTTCTCTTGGCAATCTTGGGTCCAGCTTGTGTTTCTTCCAGCCCAGCATTTCTCATGGTGTACTCTGCATAGAAGTTAAATAAGCAGGGTGACAATATACAGCCTTGATGCAATCCTTTTCCTATTTGGAACCTGTCTGTTGTTCCATGTCCAGTTCTAACTGTTGTTCCTGATCTGCATACAGGTTTCTCAAGAGGCAGGTCAGGTCATCTGGTATTCCCATCTCTTTCAGAATTTTCCACAGTTTATTGTGATCCACACAGTCAAAGCCTTTGGCATAGTCAATAAAGCAGAAGTATATGTTTTTCTGGAACTCTTGCTTTTTCAATAATCCAGAAGATGTTGGCAATTTGATCTCTGATTCCTTTGCCTTTTCTAAAACCAGATTCAACATCTGGAAGTTCATGGTTCATGTATTGCTGAAGCCTGATTTGTATAATTTTGAGTATTACTTTACTAGCATGTGAGATGAGTGCAATTATGTGGCAATTGGGCAGCTGCGATGCACAAGAGCAGCCAAGAGGAGCTACCCCACATCCAAGGTCTTGGGTGGTGACTGACAGGAGCTAAGCCACGTCCAAGGTAAAGAGCAGCAGCTGTGCTTTGCTGGAGCAATGGTGAAGCGATATCCCACGTCCAAGGTAAGAAAAACCCAAGTAAGACTGTAGGCACTGAGAGAGGGCATCACAGTATAGACAGACTGAAACTACAATCATAGACAATTAGCCAATCTTATCACACAGACCACAGCCTTGTCTAACTCAGTGAAACTAAGCCATGCCATGTGGGGCCACCCACGATGGTTGGGTCATGGTGGAGAGGTCTGACAGAATGTGGTCCACTAGAGAAGGGAATGACAAACCACTTCAGTATTCTTGCCTCGAGAACCCTATGAACAGTATATTTACCTCAAACATTTTAAAAATATGTATTTAACCTACAGATAACATCCAGAAGCATAAAAATGGTCAGGTGTAATTCTTGCTAGAATAGACTCTTTTATCTATTTAATAGAGTTTTCTCTTTTAGAATCAAATATTAAAACTAAACCTATATAAATCATTTTTGATATTAATAAATTCCAGAGAAACATCTAATTCTGCTTCATTGACTACGCTAAATATTTTGAATGTGTGGATTATAACAAACTGTGAAAAATCTTTAAAGAGATGGGAATACCAGACCACTTTATCTACTTCCTGAGAAATCTGTATGCAGGTCAACAAGCAACACTTAGAACCAGACAGGGAACAACAGACTGGTTTTAAACTGGGAATGGAATACGTCAAGGATGTATATTGTCACTCTGCTTATTTAACTTATATGCAGAGTACATTATGTGAAATGCCAGACTGGATTGCCCAAAGAAATATCAATAACCTCATACATGCAGATGACACTGTCCTTTATGGCAGAAAGTGAAGAGAAACTAAAGAGCCTCTTGATCAAAGTGAAAGAGGAGAGTGAAAAAACAGACTTAAAACTTGACATTCAAAAAAATGAAGATGGAATCCATTCCTATCATATCATGGCATCCAGTCCCATCACTTCATGGTAAATAGATGAGGAAGCAATGGAAGCAGTGACAGACTTTATTTTGGGGGCTCCAAAATCACTGCAGATGGTGACTGCAGTCATGAAATTCAAAAACACTTCCTCCTTGGAAGAAAACTATGACCAACCTAGACAGCATATTAAAAAGCGGAGACATTAGATCTGTCTTGTCAAGATCTATCTTGTCAAGCTGTTGTTTTTCCAGTAGTCATGTATGGATGTGAGAGTTGGAGCATAAAGAAAGCTGAGTGCCAAAGATTTGATGCCTTTTGAACTATGGTGTTGGAGAAGACTCTTGAGAGTCACTTGGACTTCAAGGCCATCCAACCAGTCAATCCTAAGGGAAATCAGTCCTGAATATTCATTGGAAGGACTAATGATGAAGCTGAAGGTTCAATACTTTGGCTATCTGATGTGAAGAACTGACTACTCAGAAAAGATTCTGATGCTGGGAAAGCTTGAAGGCAGGAAGAGAAGTGGGCAACAGAGGATGAGATGGTTGGATGGCATCACCAGTTCAATGGACATGAGTCTGAGCAAGCTCTAGGTGTTGGTGATGGACAGGGAAGCCTGGTGTGCTGCAGTCCATGGGGTCACAAAGAAGAGGACATGACTGAGAGACTGAACTAACTGAAATGGTCTTTGAATGTTCTAAATGGACTGCTCCACAGTATAGGTTCAGTTCAGTTCAGTTCAGGTGCTCAGTCATGTCTGACTCTTTGTGACCCCAGGATTTGCAGCACTCCAGGCCTCCCTGTCCATCACCAACTCCTGGAGTTCACCCAAACTCATGTCTATCGAATCGGTGATGCCATCCAGTCATCTCATTCTCTATCATCCCCTTTTCCTCCTGCACCCAATCCCTCCCAGCATCAGAGTCTTTTCCAATGAGTCAACTCTTTGCATGAGGTGGCCAAAGTATTGGAGTTTCAGGTTTAGCATTAGTCCTTCCAGAGAACACCCAGGAATGATCTCCTTCAAAATGGACTTGTTGGATCTCCTTGCTGTCCAAGGGACTCTAAGAGTCTTCTCCAACACCACAGTTCAAAAGCATCAATTCTTCAGCGTTCAGCTTTCTTCACAGTCCAAATTTTACATCCATACATGGCCACTGGAAAAACCATAGCCTTGGCTAGACAGACTTTTGTTGGCAAAGTAATGTCTCTGCTTTTGAATACGCTATCTAGGTTGGTCATAACTTTCCTTCCAAGGAGTAAGCATCTTTTAATTTCATGGCTGCAGTCATCATCTGCAGTGATTTTGGAGCCCCCCAAAATAAAGTCTGACACTGTTTCCACTGTTTCCCCATCTATTGCCCATGAAGTGATGGGACAAGCAGTATAGGTTAGTGGAAAAATATATTAATATGGGTATTTACTAGCACTTGAAGTTTTCACCATCAAATGGTATCTTGATGCCGTTGTTTCTGTGACGTTCAAAGCTAAGTTCATATGTACCACAATGAAGATGCTCACTAAGAATTCCTTTCATCAAGTTGTCTATCAGTGAGGATGCTTTTAGTTATAAGTAACTGAATATGCAACTATGACAAAAGCCCTGAAATTAAGGTTCCATATTATTTGCAGTTTTAATGGCTTTACCACCATAAATTCCCCTCCTCATTCTGCTCCTGCAGAGCAAGACCTTTAGCTAAACAACCATCCTTACTAAATGGACAAAATACAGGTCCTGGTTACCCTTGAATGTTCAGTTTTCAGTACACTGCTAATACCTAGATTATTCAAACTGCTGTTGTTGCTCAGTAGCTAAGTCATGTCTGACTCTTTGTGACCCCATGAGCTGCAGCACACCAGACTCCTCTGTTACCTACTGTCTTCCAGAGTTTGCTCAAATTCATGTCCATTGAATTGGTAATGCTGTCTTACCATCTTATCCTCTGCTGCCCCCTTCTCCTTTTGTCTTTAGTCTTACCCAGCATCAGGGGCTTTCCCAACGAGTTGGCTCTTCATATCACATGTTCCTTGAGGACATCACACTGTCTTGATAAAACAGGGCTGCCTGCCTCTCTTGGCCCTATTTCCTAGTGCAAGACCCTTGTAGCCCTGCATGACCTGCAGCATCCATGTACCCAGTCTATGATTTTGTGACTAATCAATTGTTGATCACATATGGCCAGAGTGGGCAGTTCAGCCATCTTCCATAGCCCTAGGGTAGGAATCAACCCACACTAGTGGGATTAAGAGGAGGTGATTAAATCAGTGACTAATAGTGGTTTAAATAACAAAGATTTGAGCTGACTCATTGGAAAATACCCTGATGCTGGGAAAGATTGAAGGCAGAAGGAAAAGAGGGTGGCAGAAGAAGAGATGATTAGATAGCATGACATGAATTTGAGCAAACTCCTGGAGATAGTGGACAACAGAGGAGCCTGCTGTGCTGCAGTCTGTGGGGTCAAGTCAGACAGGACTTAATAACTGAATAACAGCAACAGAAACAAGCAATTTCACATAACAATATAGAAGTAGTCTTTTTATGTCTGTTTCAATATCACAAAATAATGATTAACTACCTAAACTCATTCAAGCATTTTCAAGCATGAAGTCAACTATCTTTGGACCTGTCTAAGCTGCCATTTTACTTTTTTTTTTTTTTTTTCTTTTCCATCTTTAATACAAGAAACTTTGTATTCAGGCTTATTTCATCTTTATTGCTCGTAGCTTCATCATATGTTCTCACATAACTGTATGAAAAGTGAAAGTACTAGTCAGTCAGCCTTGTCCCACTCTTTGTGGCCACATGGGCTGTAGCCTGCCAGGCTCTTCTGTCCATGGAATTCTCCAGGAAAGAATACTAGAGTGGGTAAACTTTCCTTTCTTCAGGGGATTTTCCCAACCCAGGGTATGAACCCAGGTCTCCCACATTGCAAGTAGTTAAGTAATTAAAAGATAGACATTAAACAAATTATAAACTATTTAACTTTAAACAAAAGCAAGCATTTTACTAATGAACAAGAAATGTGGACCACTTGAATTTTAATATAGAGTAGAAAAATATCATGATATTAAATAGAATGAATGAATTTTTGTTATTCATCTCTTTTGAAAACTGTAAAAACAAAACTTGAAATAATCTTTGTACTTTCAGAAAAAAAAAAAAAACACTACATAAATTCATTAAAATTAATGTGATCACTCATCTAGAGCCAGCCATCCTGGAATGTGAAGTCAAGTGGGCCTTAGAAAGCATCACTATGAACAAAGCTAGTAGAGGTGATGGAATTCAAGTGGAGCTATTTCAAATCCTGAAAGATGATGTTGTGAAAGTGCTACACTCAGTATGCCAGCAAATATGGAAAACTCAGCAGTGGCCACAGGACTGGAAAAGGGCAGTTTTCATTCCAATCCCAAAGAAAGGTAATGCCAAAGAATGCTCAAAGTACCGCACATTGCACTCATCTCACATGCTAGTAGAGTAATGCTCAAAATTCTCCAAGCCAGGCTTCAGCAGTACATGAACTGTGAACTTCCTGATGTTCAAGCTGGATTTAGAAAAGGCAGAGGAACCAGAGATCAAATTGCCAACATCTGCTGGATCATAGAAAAAGCAAGAGAGTTCCAGAAAAACATCTATTTCTACTTTATTGACTATGCCAAAGTCTTTGACTGTGTGGATCACAATAAACTGTGGAAAATTCTGAAAGA
This sequence comes from Nanger dama, assembly GCA_917880005.1. Lineage (NCBI taxonomy): Eukaryota > Metazoa > Chordata > Mammalia > Artiodactyla > Bovidae > Nanger > Nanger dama. Next base: position 47,248,694 of record CAKJTW010000011.1, read on the forward strand.
GATGGGAATACCAGACCACCTGACTTGTCTCTTGAGAAATCTGTATGTAGGTCAGGAAGCAATAGTTACAACTGGACATGGCACAATAGACTGGTTCCAAATAAGAAAAGGAGTACGTCAAGACTGTATATTGTCACCCTGCTTATTTAACTTATATGCAGAAGACATCACGAGAAACGCTGGGCTGGAAGAAACACAAACTGGAATCAAGACTGCTGGGAGAAATATCAATAATCTCAGATAAGCAGATGACACCACCCTTATGGCAGAAAGTGAAGAGGAGCTAAAAGCCTCTTGATGAAAGTGAAAGAGGAGAGTGAAAAAGTTGGCTTAAAGCTTAACATTTAGAAAATGAAGATCATGGCATCCGGTCCCATCACTTCATGGGAAATAGATGGGGAAACAGTGAAAACAGTGTCAGACTTTATTTTTTGGTGCTCCAGAATCACTGCAGATGGTGACTGCAGCCATGAAATTAAAAGATGCTTACTCCTTGGAAGAAAAGCTATGATCAAGCTAGATAGCATATTCAAAAGCAGAGACATTACTTTGTGAACTAAGGTCCACTTGTCAAGGCTATGGTTTTTCCAGTGGTCATGTATGGATGTGAGAGTTGGACTGTGAAGAAGGCTGAGAACCAAAGAATTGATGCTTTTGAACTGTGGTGCTGGAGAAGACTCTTGAGAGTCCCTTGGACTGCAAGGAGATCCAACCAGTCCATTCTGAAGGAGATCGGCCCCTGGATGTCTTTGGAAGGAATGATGCTAAAGCTGAAACTCCAGTACTTTGGCCATCTCATGCAAAGAGGTGACTCATTGGAAAAGACTCTCTGATGCTAGGAGGGATTGGGGGCAGGGGGAGAAGGGGACGATAGAGGATGAGATGCTGGATGGCATCACTGACTCAGTGGACGTGAATCTGAGTGAATTCCTGGAGTTGGTGATGGACAGGGAGGCCTGGTGTGCTGCAATTCATGGGGTCACAAAGAGTCGGACACAACTGAGTGACTGAAATGAACTGAAGCAGCCCAAATTAAGTCCAGAAAGATAAAAGTCTTTACACGAAAATTTTTTGACCAAAAGGTAAATTTAGATACATCTTCTGCATAGTTAGCCAAATTCATACAATTCAAACAAGGGCATCAGATTCGAAGTAATTAAATTGTGGTTGATCCTATTAGTTGCCTTTTTAATAGTCCTAAAATGCCACTTTAACCTCACTTCCTAAGGTGGAAACTGTAATAGATTCTAAGATAAATTTCCCTTTCTTAGTTACAAAAAGATGCAAGTGGTCCACATTTTTGCTCATTAGTAAAATACTAGTTTTTGTTTAATACTAAATGATTTATAGTTTTGCTTAATCTTATCCCATAATTACTTAGCTACATACTAGACTGGTGACCATGAGAATATTAACTACACATGAGTACACATCCCCAAGCAATAGATACATTTTAATATGTGGATATACACTCTGATTTCATTTATTCTCAAAATTTCATTACCTTTTTATTTTTTTATTTTTATTTATTTATTTTTTAAAAATTTTTTATTTATTTATTTATTTTAATTACAATACTGTATTTGTTTTGCCATACATTGACACGAATCAGCCATAGGTGAACACAATCTCCCAATGCCGAAGCCCCCTCCCACCTCCCACCCCACATCCTCTACTTGAATCATCCTGTGCATCAGCCCCATGCATCCTGCATCCTACATTGAACATAGATTGGCACTTCATTTCTTACAGGAAAATATATACGTTTCAATGCCATTCTCCCAAACCATCCCACCCTTTCCCTCTCCCTCAGAGTACAAAAGTCTGTTCTATACCTCTGTGTCTCTTTTGTTGTCTCACATACAGGGTCATCATTACTATCTTTCTAAATTCCTTATATATGCGTTAGTATACTGTACTGGTGTTTTTCTTTCTGGCTTACTTCACTCTGTATAATCGGCTCCAGTTTCATCCATCTCATTAGAACTGAGTCAAATTTATTCTTTTTAAGGGCTGAGTAGTATTCCATAGTGTATATGTACCACAGCTTTCTTATCCATTCATCTGCTGATGGACATCTGGGTTGCTTCCATGTCCTGGCTATTATAAACAGCGCTGCAATGAACATTGGGGTACATGTGTCTCTTTCAATTCTGGTTTCCTCGGTGTGTATGCCCAGCAGTGGGATTGCTGGGTCATAAGGCAGTTCTATTTGCAATTTTTAAGGAATCTCCACACTGTTTTCCATAATGGCTGTACTAGTTTGCATTCCCACCAGCAGTGTAAGAGGGTTCCCTTTTCTCCACATCCTCTCCAGCATTTATTGCTTGTAGACTTTTGGATCACAGCCATTCTGACTGGTGTGAAATGGTACCTCATTGTGGTCTTGATTTGCATTTCTCTGATAATAAGTGATGTTGAACATCTTTTCATGTGTTTGTTAGCCATCTGTATGTCTTCTTTGGAGAAATGCCTATTTAGTTCTTTGGCCCATTTTTTGATTGGATCATTTATTTTTCTGGAGTTGAGCTGCATAAGTTGCTTATATATCTTTGAGATTAATTGTTTGTCAGTTGTTTCATTTGCTATTGTTTTCTCCCATTCAGAAGGCTGTCTTTTCATCTTGCTTGTAGTTTCCTTTGTTGTGCAGAAGCTTTTAATTTTAATTAGATCCCATTTGTTTATCTTTGCTTTTATTTCCTGTGTACTGGGAGTTGGATCATAGAGGATCCTGCTGTGATTTATGTCGGAGAGTGTTTTGCCTATGTTCTCCTCTAGGAGTTTTATAGTTTCTGGTCTTACATTTAGATCTTTAATCCATTTTGAGTTTATTTTTGTGTATGGTGTTAGAAAGGGGTCTAGTTTCATTCTTTTACAAGTGGTTGACCAGTTTTCTCAGCACCACCTGTTAAAGAGACTATCTTTACTCCATTGTATATTCTTGCCTCCTTTGTCGAAGATAAGGTGTCCATAGGTGTGTGGGTTAATCTCAGGGCTTTCTGTTTTGTTCCATTGATCTATATTTCTGTCTTTGTGCCAGTACCATACTGTCTTAATGACTGTGGCTTTATAGTAGAGCCTGAAGTCAGGCAAGTTGATTCCTCCAGTTCCATTCTTCTTTCTCAAGATTGCTTTGGTTATTCGAGGTTTTTTGTATTTCCATACAAATCTTGAGATTATTTGATCTAGTTCTGTGAAAAATACTGCTGGTAGCTTGATGGGAATTGCATTGAATCTGTAGATTGCTTTGGGTAGTATACTCATTTTCACTATATTGATTCTTCCGACCCATGAGCATGGTATATTTCTCCATCTATTAGTGTCCTCTTTGATTTCTTTCATCAATGTTTTATAGTTTTCGATTTATAGGTCTTTAGTTTCTTTAGGTAGGAATATTCCTAAGTATTTTATTCTTTTTGTTGCAATGGTGAATGGAATTGTTTCCTTAATTTCTCTTTCTACTTTCTCATTGTTAATGTATAGGAATGCAAGGGATTTCTGAGTGTTGATTTTATATCCTGAAACTTTACTATATTCATTGATTAGCTCTAGTAGTTTTCTGGTCGAGTCTTTTGATTTTCTATGTAGAGGATCATGTCATCTGCAAACAGTGAGAGTTTTACTTCTTCTTTTCCAATTTGGATTCCTTGTATTTCTTTTTCTGCTCTGATTGCTGTGGCCAAAACTTCCAGTATGATGTGGAAGAGTAGTGGTGAAAGTGGACACCCTTGTCTTGCTCCTGACTTTAGGGGAAATGGTTTCAATTTTTCACCATTGAGGATAATGTTACCTTTTTAAATAGAATTATTTTACAAAAAGACTAAGTCACCACAGGTGTTACAAAACTGCACTTGGGAAAGCTCTCCTGTGTGCATCAAAGCCAATCTACTGATACTGGGTTGTGGCACAGGAAAGTACAGCACTTATTATAGGGCACTGAGGAGCAGAACGGACAGCTAATGCTCAAGAGACCCAAACTCCTGATGTCTTTCAATGTCTTTAAAGCAACATTGAGGGAAGAGTTGCAGCAAGTGTTATCAGTTCATGGGCTTCCTTATGATCAGTTGGTGGTGAGGGAAAAAGGTGATGTTTAGGAAATCTTAATCATCAGCCTTCTTGTTCCAATTAATCTGAGGTCTACATGCTTATTCCCTCGAGGAGGACACGGCAACTCACTCTAGTATTTTTGCCTGGAGAATTCCCATGGACAAAAAAGACTGGCAGGCTATAGTCCATGGGATCACAAAGAATGGGACATGACTAAGCTACTAAGCACTCATGCTTATCAGGTTACTGTAGTCTAAATGTCTTGATCTTTCCATTCAATTAAGGGAGGATCAATAGAATTCCTGATACTATTATGGAGAAACTCATCTCTTGGTAGGGCAAATGGGCCTTGATCTGTCTTGTATAATGTATTAATTGAAAATTCTGGGGAAAAAATTTAAAAAAATTTTTTTTTTTCAGCCTCAACAGGAAGAAAAATCCTCCTCAACTTTACATTCATCATGTGGAAACCCAAGACAGATTCCATTTATCAGAATTAACACATATTTCTCTTTCAACCACTCTCTTCCCACTCTTATGCCTCCTTCTCAAGGACCACTAAATGATCTTTTTATGGAGTCTCTTTCCAAGTCATAAGGTCCTGTTTCAGAACAATGGGTTGTTGAACCATGATCAATAGCCTGATCAGCCATACCAACTGGAATTACTGTCTGGAATCTGAAGCTGGAATTGATTGTTTCTGGTGAGTTTCTATCAAACCTGTGAACCATAATATATAGAAGGAAGGACAGGCTGGGTTCACTGAAGGCCAGTCAAATAAAACAGAAGAACAGAACAGATAAAAAAGAAAACAGGAGAAAGAGACAGAGAAAGATATAACATTCAATAAAGAGGAATACAGAGACGCAGACAGAGACAGTAGAGGAAGTAAGAACAAAATGAGGATTGAGGAAAAAGAGCAATACTTTGGATTTCTCAGGACTTGCCGGATCCTGGAGTCAGCCTTTTCAAAAGCCTCTCTGTGAGGCTTTATAACACTGTGTCATGTTATATCACTCCAAGAAACTTCATATTATATCATTCCAAAAATATCCTTTATGACTGTAACCTAACTTGCTTTGTCCTCTTTCTTGAAGTTGAAGAAGCCCTACATGAAGAAACAGAAATACAAATACAAATGGAATTGAGTTCTGAGAAAGTCGAAAGATGAATGAGCTTTATATTTTGAAGATACTAATTTTATTTGTACGTACAAAAAATGAGCTCTGCATTTTACCACAGATTACACTGGATGTATTCTGCTCAATATGCTTATTTTATATTTCCAAACTGACATGAGAAAACATCTATGTAGATGCAATTCAGTTCAGTTCAGTTGATTCACTCAGTCATGTTCAACTTTTGTCACCCCATGGACTGCTGCACACCAGGCCTCCCTGTGCATCACCAATTCCCGGAATTTACTCAAACTCATGTCCATTGAGTCAGTGATGTCACCAAATCGTCTCATCCTCTGTCATCCCCTTCTCCTCCCACCTTTAATATTTCCAAGCATCAGGGTCTTTTCAAATGAGGTAGCTCTTTGCATCAGGTGGCCAAAGTATTGGAGCTTCAGCTTCAACATCAGTCCCTCCAATGAACACTCAGGACTTGACTCCTTTAGGATGGATGGGTAGGATCTCCTTGCAGTCCAAGGGACTCTCAAAAGACTTCTCCATTACCGCAGTTCAAAAGTATAGATCCTTCAGTGCTCAGCTTTCTTTATAGTCCAACTCTCACATCCATACATGACCAAAGGAAAAAGCACAGCCTTGACTAGATGGACCTTTGTTGGCAAAGAAATGTCTCTGCTTTTTAATATGCTGTCTAGGTTGGTCATAACATTTCTACCAAAGAGCAAGCATCTTTTAATTTCATGGCTGCAGTCACCATCTGCAGTGATGTTGGAGCCCAAAATAATAAACGCTGACACTGTTTCCACTGTTTACTCATCTATTTGCCATGAAGTGGTGGACCTGATGCCATGATCTTAGTTTTCTGAATGTCGAATTTTAAGCCAACTTTTTCACTCTCCTCTTTCACTTTCATCAAGAGGCTCTTTAGTTATTCTTCACTTTCTGCCATAAGGGTGGTGTCATCTGCATGTCTGAAGTTATTGATATTTCTCCTAGAAATCTTGATTCTAGCTTGTGCTTCATCCAGCCCAGCATTTCTTATGATGTACTCTGCATAGAAGTTAAATAAGTAGGGTGACAATATTGCTTTGATGTACTTCTTTCCCTATTTGGAACTAGTCTGTTTTTCCATGTCCAGTTCTAACTGTTGCTTCCTGATTTGCATACAGATTTCTCAAGAGGCAGTTCAAGTGGTTGGGTATTCCCATCTCTCAGAATTTTCCAGAGTTTTTGTGATCCACACAGTCAAAGACTTTGGCATAGTCAATAAAGCAGAAATAGATGTTTTTTCTGAGAGTCTCTTGCTTTTTTGATGATCCAGCAGATGCTGGCAATTTGATCTCTGGTTCCTCTGTCTTTTCTAAATCCAGCTTGAACATCACAATGTTCATGGTTCACATATTGTTGAAACCTGGCTTGGAGAATTTTGAGCATTGCTTTACTACTTTACTAATGTGTGAGATGAGTGCAATTATGTGGCAGTTTGAGCATTGTTTGGCATTGCCTTTCTTTGGGATTGGAATGAAAACTGACCTTTTCCAGTTCTGTGGCGACTGCTGAGTTTTCCAAATTTGCTAGCACATTGAGTGAAACACTTTCACAGAATCACCTTTAGGATTTGAAATAGCTCCACTTGAATTCCATCACCTCTACTAGCTTTGTTCATAGTGATGCTTTCTAAGGCCCACTTGACTTCACATTCCAGGATGCCTGTCTCTAGGTGAATGATCACACCATCATGACTAGCTAGGTCATGAAGATCTTTCTTGTCCAGTTCTATGTATTGTTGCCACCTCTTAATATCTTCTGCTTCTGTTAGGTCCATACCATTTCTGTCCTTTATAGAGCCCATCTTTGAATTAAATGTTCCCTTTGTATCTCTAATTTTCTTGAAGAGATCTCTAGTCTTTTCCATTCTGTTGTTTTCCTCTATTTCTTTGCACTGATCTTGATGAAGGCCTTCTGATCTCTCCTTGCTATTCTGTGGAACTCTGCAATCAAATGGGTATATCTTTCCTTTTCTCCTTTGTTCAGCTTACCCACGTGTAATCTGGTAATTATAACACCTTAATACAAAATCTAAAATAAAATACAAAAAACAATTTCCACAATAATTGGAAAAAAATGCTCATGCATATTTATTACTCTGAGTTCTTCAAAGACTGCCCTTTTCACATTTCTCCTCTCCTTGGAAACTATGAAAATTGAAGGATTAAAAACAAAAACAGAAAGCATGCAAATCTGTAGTGGTGATATAAACACTCTTCTCTTTTTCCCTAAAATTTCATTTTCAGGTTTTTTTAGAAAAGCAATCAGCTGACACATATCACATTCTAATACACTTTACACACTTAAAAGTAGGCATATTTGGCTCTCAGCTGTGTCAGATTTTCACAAGCATCCAGATTTTTAAACTCATCACTGACAAATTATTTTCAATAAATGGTTCACTCACATAAAATATGTTAGTTTAATCATATAAAATAAGTAGGGTGAGAAACTTGAATTTTGGAAATATTCTGGGATTCAGTTTAGAAATCAATAGTTATTTAATTCTTAAATTCCTAACATGTATAGTGAAAAGTGTTAAAGACAATTAAAAAAAAATGACATCAGATCAAGTAATCATATTATAAGTAAACTCCTTATTATCTTTTCTGGAGAAATTAGACCTCAAGAAACATATAATCAGTTATGTTCTAAGGGGAAATAAACTGTTTTATATGATCATATGATAGTAAACTGAGAATTTATTCAGATTAGACGATAGAATTCAGATTGGATGATTGAGAATGTCCCCACTGACTTGAACTGTCTGTCTCTCCAGCATCTGTGTCTGCTATTCTCAGTCTTGAACTTGACAATCCTGTTGCTCACAACAGCTCAGAGTTCTCTACGCATAGAGCATACAGTTTTGGGACTCCACCTGGGCTCATATTGCCATCTCTCTCAGGACATTCTTCCAGAAGTCTTTCTTTAATACATCACCCCATCTCCCAAAGTATAGATAATGTATTTTTCCTCTGTTCTCCAATAATAATTTTTATCTAGCTTTTCTACATCAGATACTGTGATAATCACTTTATGCATCTATTTTACCCGAACATTTGATAGGTCTTTGAAGATATGGGTTATTTTCTGCCCTGTCTTGTGAGTCCCTACAAATCCCTGAGTTTCTATTGATACTTGCTGTGTTAGCACAGAAAACCTGCATCCCTGCTTCTGAGAGTAATCATGTTAGACATCATTTCCCTTCTTGAATTTTGTTTCCCCATCATCAGTTTTCTTGTCACAGCTAACTTAGATGCACTCTGATTCTGGACTGTGACCTCTAAAGTGTTACCGATGGCCCTCCTCCCAGAGCACCAAAACAACAGTTGTAGTTGTTGCCCTCATGGTTAAATTTACTTGTTGCCCCAAGAATATTTGAGAGATTTTGGTCATAAATATTGATGCACCTTTAAACGTTAAACTTTTATTTTGTCACCAAAACTCATTCTTCTGTTTTCATACACTTACACTGTAAGGAGAGGTAAAAAGTGAGAAATTCGATTACATTCTTAGCCAGTGGTAAAAGATAATAAAAGCCTTTAAGAATCATTTTAAAAACTATTTATGATATCTTTCTAAAAACATCAGCAGTATCACCATTGGCTGGAGAATGTGTTGTCATCCACATATCACTTGGGAGCAATAGCTTCTTACTCAAAGACTTCAATCTAAGTGCGTATTGAGAAAGACTCAGGGTCCCAGCTTTACAGTATTTTTCCAGTTGACAATCTTATATACTGCAATGTATATAAAAAATCAGATATATCTTGAGAATTTATTGTCAAGTAGTGTAGGATGGAGAAAAACAATAGAGTAAATAAAAATTGTCTTATTGGCCATTTGCCTGAAGAAAACACTGCTGGACGTACTAGTTTAGCCAAATTAAACAATATCATGATCATTTTTAATCCTGGGGATAGAAATTGACTTGATAAATGGATGATGAATTTTAATCCACAGAAAAATTACTTCAGACAAGATCAAACAGATTGGCTTTCAAAAGAGTCTACCACTTAATACTAAATATTAGTGAAGTGTATAATTGAATGACAGTTTGGGAGTATAAGATATTTTCTTATTAGATTGGGTTTATAAACTTTTGTGAAGAATGCCTTTTCATAGACTCAAGGATCAAACCTATGTTTCCTTCTTTTTCTTTTTTTTAATTTTATTTTTACTTTATTCTACATTATAGTACTGTATTGGTTTTGCCATACATTGACATGAATCAACCACAGGTGTACACAATCTCCCAATGCCGAAGCTCCCTCCCATTTCCCACCCCATATCATCTCCCTGGATCATCCTGTGCACCAACCCCAAGCATCCTGTATCCTGTATTGAACATAGACTGGCGCTTCGTTTCTTACATGATAGTATACATGTTTCAATGCCATTCTCCCAAACCATCCCACCCTTTCCCTCTCCCTCAGAGTACAAAAGTCTGTTCTATACCTCTGTGTCTCTTTTGTTGTCTCACATACAGGGTCATCATTACTATCTTTCTAAATTCCTTATATATGCGTTAGTATACTGTACTGGTGTTTTTCTTTCTGGCTTACTTCACTCTGTATAATCGGCTCCAGTTTCATCCATCTCATTAGAACTGAGTCAAATTTATTCTTTTTAAGGGCTGAGTAGTATTCCATAGTGTATATGTACCACAGCTTTCTTATCCATTCATCTGCTGATGGACATCTGGGTTGCTTCCATGTCCTGGCTATTATAAACAGCGCTGCAATGAACATTGGGGTACATGTGTCTCTTTCAATTCTGGTTTCCTCGGTGTGTATGCCCAGCAGTGGGATTGCTGGGTCATAAGGCAGTTCTATTTGCAATTTTTTAAGGAATCTCCACACTGTTTTCCATATGGCTGTACTAGTTTGCATTCCCACCAGCAGTGTAAGAGGGTTCCCTTTTCTCCACATCCTCTCCAGCATTTATTGCTTGTAGACTTTTGGATCGCAGCCATTCTGACTGGTGTGAAATGGTACCTCATTGTGGTCTTGATTTGCATTTCTCTGATAATGAGTGATGTTGAGCATCTTTTCATGTGTTTGTTAGCCATCCATATGTCTTCTTTGGAGGAATGTCTGTTTAGTTCTTTAGCCCATTTTTTGATTGAATCGTTTGTTTTTTTGGAGTTGAGCTGCATAAGTTGCTTGCATATTTTTGAGATTAGATGTTTGTCAGTTGCTTCATTTGCTATTGTTTTCTCCCATTCAGAAGGCTGTCTTTTCACCTTACTTATAGTTTCCTTTGTTGTGCAGAAGCTTTTAATTTTAATTAGATCCCATTTGTTTATTTTTGCTTTTATTTCCAGTATAGTGGGAGGTGGATCACAGAGGATCCTGCTGTGATTTATGTCGGAGAGTGTTTTGCCTATGTTCTCCTCTAGGAGTTTTATAGTTTCTGGTCTTACATTTAGATCTTTAATCCATTTTGAGTTTATTTTTGTGTATGGTGTTAGAAAGGGGTCTAGTTTCATTCTTTTACAAGTGGTTGACCAGTTTTCTCAGCACCACCTGTTAAAGAGACTGTCTTTACTCCATTGTATATTCTTGCCTCCTTTGTCGAAGATAAGGTGTCCATAGGTGTGTGGGTTAATCTCAGGGCTTCTGATTTTGTTCCATTGATCTATATTTCTGTCTTTGTGCCAGTACCATACTGTCTTAATGACTGTGGCTTTGTAGTAGAGCCTGAAGTCAAGCAAGTTGATTCCTGCAGTTCTTCTTTCTCAAGATTGCTTTTGCTATTCGAGGTTTTTTTGTATTTCCATACAAATCTTGAGATTATTTGTTCTAGTTCTGTGAAAAATACTGCTGGTAGCTTGATGGGAATTGCATTGAATCTGTAGATTGCTTTGGGTAGTATACTCATTTGCACTATATTGACTCTTCTGACCCATGAGCATGGTATATTTCTCCATCTATTAGTGTCCTCTTTGATTTGTTTCATCAGTGTTTTATAGTTTTCAATATATAGGTCTTTAGTTTCTTTAGGTAGGTATATTCCTAAGTATTTTATTCTTTTCGTTGCAATGGTGAATGGAATTGTTTCCTTAACTTCTTTTTGGGAATGCAAGGGATTTCTGAGTGCTGATTTTATATCCCGCAACTTTACTATATTCATTGATTAGCTCTAGTAGTTTTCTGGTTGAGTCTTTAGGATTTTCTATGTAGAGGATCATGTCATCTGCAAACAGTGAGAGTTTTACTTCTTCTTTTCCAATTTGGATTCCTTCTATTTCTTTTTCTGCTCTGATTGCTGTGGCCAAAACTTCCAGAATTATATTGAATAGTAGTGGTGAAAGCGGGCACCCTTGTCTTGTTTCTGACTTTAGGGGAAATGCTTTCAATTTTTCACCATTGAGGATGTTTGCTGTGGGTTTGTCATGTATAGCTTTTATTATGTTGAGTACATTCCTTTTATTCCTGTTTTCTGGAAAGTTTTTATCATAAATGGATGTTGAATTTTGTCAAAGGCTTTCTCTGCATATATTGAAATAATCATATGACTTTTATTTTTCAGTTTGTTAATGTGGTGAATTACATTGATTGATTTGTGGATATTGAAGAATCCTTGCATCCCTGGGATAAAGCCCACTTGGTCATGGTGTATGATCTTTTTAATATGTTGTTGGATTCTGATTGCTAGAATGTTGCTAAGGATTTTTGCATCTATATTCATCAGTGATATTGGCCTATAGTTTTCTTTTTTGTGGCCTCTATGTCAAATTTTGGTATTAGGGTGATGGTGGCCTCATAGAATGAGTTTGGAAGTTTACCTTCCTCTGCAATTTTCTGGCAAAGTTTCAGTAAATAGGTGTTAGCTCTTCTCGAAATTTTTGGTAGAATTCAGCTGTGAAGCCGTCTGGACCTGGGCTTTTGTTTTCTGGAAGATTTCTGATTACAGTTTCAATTCCCATGCTTGAGATGGGTGTGTTGAGATTTTCTATTTCTTCCTGGTTCAGTTTTGGAAAGTTGTACTTTTCTAAGAATTTGTCCATTTCTTCCACGTTGCCCATTTTATTGACATGTAATTGCTGATAGTAGTCTCTTATGATTCTTCGTATTTCTGAGTTGTCTGTCATGATCTCTCCGTTTTCATTTCTAATTTTATTGACTTGATTTTTTTCTCTTTGTTTCTTGATGAGTCTGGCTAATGGTTTGTCAATTTTATTTATCCTTTCGAAGAACCAGCTTTTGGCTTTGTTGATTTTTGCTATTGTCTCTTTTGTTTCTTTTGCATTTATTTCTGCCCTAATTTTTAAGATTTCTTTCCTTCTACTAACTCTGGGGTTCTCTATTTCTTCCTTTTCTAGTTGCTTTAGGTGTAGAGTTAGGTTATTTATTTGGCTTTTTTCTTGTTTCTTGAGGTATGCCTGTATTGCTATGAACTTTCCTCTTAGCACTGCTTTTATAGTGTCCCACAGGTTTTGTGTAGTTGTGTTTTCATTTTTATTCATTTCTATGCATATTTTGATTTCTTTTTCAATTTAGTCTGTGATTTGTTGGTTATTCAGAAGGGTTGTTCAGCCTCCAAATGTTGGAATTTTTAATAGTTTTTCTCCTGTAATTGAGATCTAACCTTAGTGCATTATGGTTAGAGAAGATGCTTGGAATGATTTCAGAAATTTTTAAATTTATCAAGGTTAGAGTTATGGCCCAGGATGTTATCTATCCTGGAAAACATTCCGTGTGCACTTGAGAAAAAGGTGAAATTCATTGTTTTGGGGTGAAATGTCCTATAGATATCAATTAGGTCTAACTGGTCTATTGTATCATTTAAAGTTTGCATTTCTTTGTTAATTTCCTGTTTAGTTGATCTGTCCATAGGTGTGAGTGGGGTATTAAATTCTCCCACTATTATTGTGTTATTATTAATTTTCCCTTTCATGCTTGTTAGCATTTGTTTTATATATTGCGGTGATCCTATGTTGGGTGCATATATATTTATAATTGTTATATATTCTTGGATTGATTCTTTAATCATTATGTAGTGGCCTTCCTTGTCTCTTTTCACAGCCTTTGTTTTAAAGTCTATTTTATCGGATATGAGTATTGCTACTCCTGCTTTCTTTTGGTCTCTATTTGCATAGAATATTTTTTCCAGCCCTTCACTTTCAGTCTGTATGTTTCCGTTGTTTTGAGGTGAGTCTCTTGTAGGCAGCATATATAGGGATCTTATTTTTTTATCCATTCAGCCAGTCTTTGTCTTTTGGTTGGGGCATTCAACCCATTTACATTTAAGGTAATTATTGATAAGTATGCTCCTGTTGCCATTTACTTTATTGTTTTGGGTTTGGGTTTATATGCCCTTTTTGTGTTTCCTGTCTAAAGTCTATCCTTTAGCATTTGTTGGAGAGCTGGTTTGGTGGTGCTGAATTCTCTCAGCTTTTGCTTATCTGTAAAGCTTTTGATTTCTCCTTCATATTTGAATGAGATCCTTGCTGGGTGCAGTAGTCTTGACTGTAGGTTATTATCTTTCATGACTTTAAGTATGTCTTGCCATTCCCTCCCGGCCTGAAGAGTTTCTATTGAAAGATCTGCAGTTATTCTTATGGGAATCCCCTTGTGTGTTACTTGTTGTTTTTCCCTTGCTGCTTTTAATATTTGTTCTTTGTTTTTGGTTTTTGTTAATTTGATTAATATATGTCTTGGGGTGTTTCTGCCTTGGGTTTATCCTGTTTAGCACTCTCTGGATTTCTTGGACTAGGGTGATTATTTCCTTCCCCATTTTAGGGAAGTTTTCAACTATTATCTCCTCAAGTATTTTCTCATGGTCTTTCTTTTGTCTTCTTCTAGGACTCCTATAATTTGAATGTTGGAGCGTTTCATATTTTCCTGGAGGTCTCTAAGATTGTCCTCATTTCTTTTAATTCATTTTCCTTTTTTCCTCACTGATTCGTTTATTTCTACCATTCTATCTTCTATTTCACTAATCCTATTTTCTGCCTCCTTTATTCTACTATTTGTTGCCTCCAGAGTGTTTCTGATCTCATTTATTGCATTATTCATTATATGTTGACTCCTTTTTATTTCTTCTAGGTCCTTGTTAAACATTTCTTGCATCTTCTCAGTCCTTGACTCCAGGCTATTTATCTGTGATTCCATTTTGATTTCAAGATTTTGGATCATTTTCACTATCAATATTTGGAATTCTTTCTCAGGTAGATTCCCTATTTCTTCCTCTTTTGTTTGGTTTGGTGGGCATTTCTCCTGTTCCTTTACCTGCTGGGTATTCCTCTGTATCTTCATCTTGGTTATATTGCTGTGTTTGGGGTGGCTTTTCTATATTCTGGGAATTTGTGGAGTTCTTTTTATTATTGAGCTTCCTCACTGTGTGTGGGTTTGTATCAGTGGCTTGTCAAGGTTTCTTGATTAGGGAAGCTTGTGTTGGAGTTCTGGTGGGTGGAGCTGGATTTCTTCTCTCTGGAGTGCTGTGAAGTGTCTAATAAAGGGTTATGAGACATCAATGGTTTTGGAATATTTTGAGCTGCCAGTATATTGAAGCTCAGGGGTGTGTTCTTGTGTTGCTAGAGAATTTGTGTGGTATGTCTTGCTGTGGAACTTGTTGGCCCTTGGGTGGTGCTCAGTTTAAATGTAGGTATGGAGGCATTTGATGAGCTTCTATTGAATAATGTTCCCTGTATTCAGGAATTCTCTGATGATCTCAGGATTTGGACTTAAGCCTCCTGATTCTGGTTTTCAGATTTTTTTTTACAATAGCCTCAGGACTTCTCCATCTATACAACACTGGTGTTAAAACATCTAGGTTAAAGATTAAAGGTTTCTCCACATTGAGGGTCGCCCCTAGAGGATCACTGAGTTACATGGAGGAGAGAAGAGGGAAGGGGTAGTTAGAGGTGACTGGAATGGGATCAGGTGGAATCAAAAGAGGATAGAGCGAGCTAGCCAGTAATCACTTCCTTATGTGCGCTCCACAGTCTGGACCTCTCAGAGGTGTTCACAGAGTTATACAGGGGAGAGGAGAGGGAGGAAGTAGACAGAGGGGGCCAGGGGGATAAAAGAGGGAGATGAATAGGAGGGAGACAGATCCAGCCAGTAACCAGTTCCCTGAGTGTTCTCCACCATCTGGCACATATAGAGATTCACAGAGTTGGGTAGAGAAGAGGAGGGGGAGGGAGGAGACAGAGATCACCTGGTGGAGAAAAAAGAGAGTCCAAATGAGGAGAGAGTGGTGAAGCCAGTAATCTCGTTCTCATGTAAAATTGGGTACTGAAGATTAGGTTTTTAAATGTACAAAATTGACAACAAATACCAAAATGCAAAGATTAAAAGTCTGGAGTAGAGATTGGATTTTCAAAAATAAAATATTAAAGAAAAGAAGAAGGAGAAAAAAAAAAAAAAAAAGCCACCAGAATTATTGAAAGACAACAACCTCCACCACAAAAAGACTACAGCGTTTGCTTTGAAAATAGTGTTTGTTTGTTTTTTGAAAAGTAATAATAGGTTATAAAAATAAATCCAGATATAGAGGACTTAAATATTTAAGAAAGTTTAAAAAAAAGAAGACAAAAAGAAAAGAAGAAAAAAATTTTTTTAAATTTAAAAAAAAATAAAAAGAAAAAAATCACGCTTCCACATCAACTCAACAACAACAACAACAAAATTGATCATAAAAGTAGTAAAGGTATATCTGGCCCTTTCTCTGGGGCTTCCCTCTCTGGCATTGTGGGCTGTGTGGGGTCGCTACCAAGGCAGTTCCCTCTGTTTAACTTCTTCTATTTGCTGGTCTCTTCCATGTCTGATTTCCGTCTTGACACAGGGAGGGGGTGATGGACTGTATGCTGGGCTTGCCTCTGCTTGTGGCACACACTGCTCAGGTTCTGTGTTGCTCCGCTGGATAACCGTCTGAGGCCTGCCCTAGGCTTCATGTGCCTCCCTGGTCTAAGCCACTCAGGCTCGGCGCTCCAGAAGCCCTCCAAGGTGCAGATTTGGTTGGGTCTATGTTTTGTGCCCTTCCCAGGTCTGAGTAGCTAGGGAGTTTGGTGAGCGCAATTGCTGCGATTTCTGGCCTTTCTGTGTTGCCTAATTTTCTGGGAGTACCAATGGGGCTCCTTCTCAGGCAGATGATGACTGTCTAGAGCCCCCCAGAAGTCTTAGTTAACAAAGGAACCTGCTTGCAATCTGGTAGGTAATGTCTCTGTTGAGCTGCGATTGCCCCCTTCCAGCCCTTAAGGCTCTGGCTTCCCTCTCACCAGAGGGGGATGGTCTGCAGCTGGCTATTTCTGATCCACCTTTGTTCTGTGTGCGGTTTAGGTGGTGTCTTATGTTCGAGCATTTCACGTGGTAGCTATCCCACAGTCCAGTTTGCTAGCTCAAGTTAGTTTGTTCTGGCCGCGCATGGGGCGTTATGACCCGATTCTCGAGAAAAGCCCTGCAGCATGCATCTCCAGCAGCCCGATTCTTAGAAAGCACTGCCACTTTTGCCTTCCGCTCCTCCCTGCCCAACCCCCACTTGCTAGAGTCGGATGCAGGTGTCTGCGCTGCTTATCTGCTGGGGGATTTACTGTTGGGCTCGTAATTTGTTGGTATTATTTATTTATTTATTTTTCCTTCCTGTTATGTTGACCTCTGTGCTTCCAAGGCTCACCACAGACTTGGTTGCAAGAATGTTTCCTGGTGTTTGGAAACCTCTCTTTTAAGTCTCTTCCCAGGATGAGATTCCCTTCCAAGGACGGAGCCCCTCCCTACCTCCTTTGTCTCTTTTTTCATCTTTTATATTTATTCCTACCTGTTTTTGAAGCCAATGATCTGCTTTGCTGGATGCCTGATGTCCTCTGCCAGCATTCAGAAGTTGTTCTGTGGGATTTACTCAGCATTGAAATGTTCTTTTGATGAAGTAGTGAGGGAGAAAGTGGTCTCCGCATCTTATTCCTTAGCCATCTTTTTCCACCTTCGTGTTTCCTTCTTTGTAGGCAGATTCTTCCCCGTCTTAGTTACCAGGGAAGTCCCATATTGGGAAGTACATGATATCAATATAACATCACTGATAATGAAAATTCTGATCTTTTGACTAAGGGGCTAGCAGGTTTCCCCAGGTAAAATTATAAATTTACGCATGCCATACTCCATTCATTGGAAGCAAATAACTAAGATTATATTCAAGAGAAAGGAAATTAAGCTCTAACTACTATGGATGTGAGATTTAGACTGTGAAGAAGGCTGAGCACTGAAGAATTGATGCTTTTGAACTGTGGTGTTGGAGAAGACTCTTGAGAGTTCCTTAGACTGCAAGGAGATCCAACCAACCCATTCTGAAGGAGATCAACCCTGGGATTTCTTTGGAAGGAATGATGCTAAAGCTGAAACTCCAGTACTTTGGCCACCTCATGTGAAGAGCTGACTCATTGGAAAAGACTTTGATGCTGGGAGGGATTGGGGGCAGGAGGAGAAGGGGATGACAGAGGATGAGATGGCTGGATGGCATTTCTGACTCAAAGGATGTGAATCTGAGTGAACTCCAGGAGCTGGTGATGGACAGGGAGACCTGGCATGCTCCGATTCATGGAGTCACAAGGAGTTGGACATGACTGAGCGACTGAACTGAACTGAACTGAACTAGAAGGGGCATCAACAAATTTGTAAATATAATTTTAAATTAATTAATATATATTTGGAGGGAGATTCTTTGAAATTCTTTAGATATCTTATTTCTCCTTAAATTTTTGTACACTAATTTAAGCATTTACTGATGTATTTTACTGTCAGGAATTGTTACTATGTTGAAACACAGTCATTTTAAATTTACCTCATTACTTTTACATTTTTTAATTAAAAATATTCTGTAGGGAAGATGTTTCCTTCACTTCTTTGTTTATTTTTTCAATTATTTATTTACATCATATGGATTCACTGCACTTATTTTATACTATAGGTCAATATTATTATTTATTTATTTACTCAAATTATTCCTGCTTAAGCTTATCTCAGCTCTTTCATATTGGCTCCTATGTCCTTTGAACATGACACTGCTTTTTTCTTAGTTTGTTTTGGCTTTGCATACTCTGGTAGTACAAAATGCTCCGGACTCATATTTTCCCTTCCCCTTTCCTAGAATCAAGACTGGTTCTTTTTTTGAAAGATAATATTTGAAACCTAGATCTGGATACTAGATGTGATCATAGCTACCAAGGTGTCTAATTTTATGTTTTTTTCAACAGTCAAAACGAGAATATATATATATATATATAATGTAATACATATATTTATATATGTTAATTTATGTTTTCTATATTTCCAGGTTGTACTATATACAGTAAATAGATAAACAGTTATAAAAATATAAAAATATATATAAAAATATAAAAAGTTGCTAATATATATGTATATATACATATAAAATCCATGTACACACATATATATATATTTATTAGTCTATCTAATATCTGACTTTACTCCACAAACATAAGGTTCATCTATCTTTCCTGCCTTGATTATTGTAACTTGTTTTTTACAGTAAGAAATTTGGCCTTCATTATTTAAAATATGTACATGTATCTTTTCAACCCTTTTCAATCTGTTTTACATATAAAACAGGTTCAATTGCTAATCTATAACTCTACAAGAAATCCACATATTAACTATAGTAGAGTAATTATGTATAGATTTTTGTTTGGTTTTTGCATTACTCTATCTAGCTCAAAGAGGTTTCCTAAGTAACTTTTATCTGTTTGCTTCTCCCTGTTTTCTTTGATGAGGTTATGGGATGTATTTTATCGAGCACATTTGTAGTATAGTTAGTTTCATTTGCTACAATTTGCTTTTTGTACAATTTCTTCCCACATCCTGGTTAATGTTTCAATATTAGTCCTCATTATGTTTTACTATTCATGACATATACTTCCGCAGGTTTTGACAAACCTAAAGAGATATGTGTCTACTGCAACTACCTTACATAACACTTTCAATAAAATAAAAATCCCTTCAGAGTTAAAACTTCCTCCTTCTCCAGCCTCTTAACAACCATTGGTATATTTTCTTTCCCAAGACTTTTGACTTTTCCACAAAGCCACATCATAAATGGAATCACACAATATGTAGCTTTATGGTTCTGTCTGCTTATGTTTATCAAAATGCATTTAAGAAACTTTAATATTGGACCATGAACTGATAATTAGCTATTTCTTGCTAAATTATGTTCTATTAAAGTTTGTTTTATTACTAGTTTATAGAGAGTGTTTATCATAACTGGATGCCAAATACTCTTTCTGTATCTGTTGAGTTTTGTAGATATGACAAATTACATTGGTTGTTTTTTGATTGTTAATCAGCTTTGAATTCTTAGGTTAAAACTTATTTGGTCATGATGTATAATATATCACAAAATAAGAGATGGGAATACCAGACCACCTGACCTGCCTCTTGAGAGACCTGTATGCAGGTAAGGAAGCAACAGTTAGAACTTGACATGGAAAACCAGACTGGTTCCAAATAGGAAAAGGAGTACGTCAAGGCTTATATTGGCACCCTGCTTATTTAACTTATATGCAGAGTAGATCCGTAGAAGGCAGTGGCAACCCACTCCAGTACTCTTGCCTGGAAAATCCCATGGGCAGAGGAGCCTAGTAGGCTTCAGTCCATGGAGTTGCGAAGAGTCGGACACGATTGAGCGGCTTCCCTTTCACTTTTTATTTTCATGCATTGGAGAAGGAAAAGGCAACCCACTACAGTGTCTTGCCTGGAGAATCCCAGGGCTGGGGGAGCCTGGTGGGCTGCTGTCTCTGGGGTCAGACAGAGTCGGACACGACTGAAGCAACTTAGCAGCAGCAGCAGCAGCAGAGTATCTCATGAGAAGTGCTGGGCTGGATGAAGCACAAGCTAGAATCAAGATTGCTGGGAGAAATATCAATAACTTCAGAAATGCAAATGATACCACCCTTATGGCAGAAAGTGAAGAACTAAAGAGCCTCTTGATAAAAGTGAAAAGGAGAGTGAAAAAGTTGGCTTAAAGCTCGACATTCAGAAAAATAAGATCATGGCATCTGTTCCCATCACTTCATGGGAAATAAATGGGGAAACAGTGGAAACAAAGGCTGGCTTTATTTTGGGGGCTCCAAAATCACTGCAGATGATGATTGCAGCCATGAAATTAAAAGATGTTTACTTCTTGAAAGGAAAGTAATGACCAACCTAGATAACATATTCAAAAGCAGAGACATTACTTTGTCAACAAAGGTCTGTCTAGTCAAGGCTATGGTTTTTCCTGTGGTCATGTATGGATGTGAGAGTTGGACTCTAAAGAAACTGAGTGCCAAAGAATTGATGCTTTTGAATTGTGGTGTTGGAGAAGACTCTTTGAGAGTCCCTTGGACTGCAAGGAGATCCAACCAGTCCATCCTAAAGGAGATCAGTCCTGGGTGTTCATTGGAAGGAATGATGCTGAAGCTGAAACTCCAATACTTTGGCCAACTGATGTGAAGAGCTGACTCACTGGAAAAGACTCTGATGCTGGGAGGGATTAGAGGCAGGAGGAGAAGGGGACGACCGAGGATGAGATGGCTGGATGGCATCACTGACTCGATGGATGTAAGTCTGAGTGAACTCCAGGAGTTGGTGATGGACAGGATGACCTTGCATTCTATGATTCATGGGGTTGCAGAGTCAGACATGACTGAGCGACTGAACTGAATTGATACATATATGTATATGTATATCACAAACTGCAAATATATATATCGCATATATATATAGGCATATATATATAGGCTTCCCTAGTGGCTCAGCTGGTAAAGAATCCACCTGAAATCAAATCCAGAGACCCAGATTTTATCTCTGGGTTGGGAAGATCCTCTGTAGAAGGGAATGGCTACACACTCCAGTGTTCTGGCCTGGGGGAATTCCATGGACTATAGAGTCCATGTGGTCACAAAAAATCAGACATGACTGTGCAACTTCCACCTTCACTGTATATATATATATATATATATATATATATATATATATATATTATGTACTTGGGTGTGTGTTACTATGTGCTAAGCTCAGGTTGTTGGTAATATGTATTTTCTACCAGTTGTAGTTCTCTGTAGCTGTAGATTCCTACTAGTTGATCAAATAAGTCAATCCTAAATATTCACTGGAAGTACTGATGCTGAAGTTGAAACTCCAATACTTTGGCCAGTTGATGTGAAGAACTGACTCACTGGAATAGACCCTGATGCTGGAAAAGATTGAAGGCAGGGGAAGGGGTCGACAGAGGATGAGATGGTTGAATGGCATCACCAACGCAATTGACATGTATTGAGGAAGCTCTGGGAGTTGGTGATGGACAAGGAAACCTGGCATGTTGCAGTTCTTGAGGTTGCAAAGAATCAGACATGACTGAGTGACTGAAGTGAACTGAGCTGTAGCTCTGGGGGCTTCCCAGTTGATGCAGTGGTTAAAAAAAAAAAAAAAATTGGCTAACCAATGTAGGAGATATAGGTTTGATCCCTGGATCTGGAAGATCCCTGAAGAAGGAAATGGCAACCCACTCCAGCATTCTTGCCTGGGAAGTTCCATGGACAGAGGAGCCTACAGGCTACAGTACATGGAGTCACAAAGAGTCAGATACTACCAAGCACACACACACACACACACACACACACACACAGCTGTAGTTTGAGGACCCCAACTTCTTGCTGGTAATCAGCTGAAGAAGTACTCAGCTCTAGAGTCAAACCCCACTTCCCCAAGGCTGTCCATAGTTTCTTTTCATGTGGGGTTCCTCAACAGGGCCCTTTTTTTCCAGCAAGGAGAGTTTCTGCTAGTTAAGACAGAGACCTATGTAATGAAAGGCAATCATGGGACAGACATCCCATCACTTTCTCTATATTTTATTGTTAGAAGCAATGTTTAGGCCCTACACATACAGAAAGGGAGAAAACAGAGGAGACAGTAATCATGGGGACCACTCAAGAGTCTTTTTGCCACAGTCAGTATGACTAGAAAGTGAAAGTGAGGTCGCTCAGTCGTGTCCAACTCTTTGCGACTCCGGGGACTGTAGCCTACCAGGCTCCTCGTCCATGGGATTTTCCAGGCAAGAATACTGGAGTGGGTTGCCATTTCCTTCTTCATGAGATCTTCCTGACCCAGGGATTGAACCCAGGGCTCCCACATTGTAGGCAGATGCTTTACCATCTTAGTCACCAGGGAAGGGATATTTGACTAGAGGTTTATCAATTTATTGATATTTTCAAAGTACCAATTAGTAGTTTCATTAATTTTTTCTGTTACTGTTGTTCTCAATTCGATGTATTTTTATTCTTGTCTTTACTATTTCTCTCTCTCTCTCTCTCTTTTGCCTACATTGTGCAGCATGTGAGATCTTATTTCCCTCACCTGTGCCTCCTGCCTCAGTAGCTTGGAGTCTTAATCACTGGACCATTAGAGAAATCCCAATTATTTCTTTTATATTTTCTTTGTATTTTATTTGTTCTCTCTCCTTAGTTTCTTAAAATTGAATCTTAGGATACTTATCTTAGATTTGGCTTCCTTTTTATCATATGCATTTACTGCTACACTTTCCCTTTAAGTTCCACTTTAGTTATATCCCACAAATTTTATTATGTTGCATTTTCATTTCTTATTCAGTTCAATTAAAAAAAATTCTTTTGAAATGTATTCTTTGACTTATATGTGCAAATGTGCATCTCAGTATCGAGATACTTGGAATTCATTTTTTTTGTTTGACTCTATTATTTACTGAATGTACTTGGTATTATTTACATTCTCTTATATTTGTAAAGGCTCGCACTATGGCCCAGAATATGGCTTTCATTGGTGAATATTTTATATGCTATTAAGAAGGATATATACCAGGCTATTATTATTGGCTGGAGTATTTTATAAGTATAAATTCAACGAAGTTGATGAATTTTTTGGTTTGTTTTTGCTCTACTTTTTCTGTCAATTACTGGGAAAGAAATTTCAAAGCCTCCAAAGATCATTGTGAATTTGCACATTTCATCTACAAAATCTCTTATCTACTGCT
The DNA here is from genome assembly GCA_917880005.1 of Nanger dama. Lineage (NCBI taxonomy): Eukaryota > Metazoa > Chordata > Mammalia > Artiodactyla > Bovidae > Nanger > Nanger dama. The sequence continues at coordinate 47,271,928 of CAKJTW010000011.1, forward strand.
TCATGTATTTTGAAACTCTGAATATATATGTCGTTTTGAAGTCTTGCATAAAAAAATTATAATTTTTCTAGATAGCATTAATTTTTTGAAAATTTGATATCTGCCAGAAGTAATAATAATAATAAAAACTAGTGTGAACTTCATCCTATTGCTTGTAGAATTGAAATTTGGTTACTTCTTTAAGCTTCAGTCTCCTAACTTAAATCTATTAGGATGATAATAGCACCCTAATAATAAGAAAGTAGTCAGATAACCAACAGCATGTGTGGCAGGAACTGCTGGGTCTTGGTATATATCTGCTGAGCTTAATCATTCTCATAGGTTGCTAACTAGATAAGATCACTTTTCTACAGTGACAAAGGGAGTCTAGTATTAAACTACTCCTTAATCATGCCTAAGAATAAAGATACTATGCAAACCATAAAAATTACTAAACTTACCTTCTCCTAATATCCTGAGTCACTTTTGCTCCTTAACCAACTGGAACTTTAGCTTCCTTCCATTATTCCAGTTTCCTCAAGAAGGTATTTAAAATACCCAAGGAGACTTATCTCTATTCTTGACAATTACCAATCTAAGAATAATCATCAGTCTATTGATCCTTTCTTAAAATCACTTTACACAAGACCAAATTCTAATATAATCTACTTATCACCTTCTTACTGAGACATCTCATCATTTACCAAAGGAAGTAAGCTCATTGTTATTGCAAGCGTCAAGAAATCTAATTTTATCTATAACTTTCTTTCTTGTGCAGTTCTATAGCTTGGCATCAACAGATGCAACATAGATATAGTAATTAAGGTAACACAAAAATATATGGTAAGCATTTAAGGTTACAAAAATAGCACTGGTAGTACCATGCGATAAATATTCATACATTAACTCATTTTCTAGTTGAATCAGTTTATTTGATGGAAGCAGCTATGTTTCATTCATCTGTGTTTCTACTGCAAATAATGTACTTGAAAAATAATAGACGTTCAACGAATATTTGTTGAAAAAATAGATCAAACATTATTTTTAATGTAAATTTATTTATTTCAATTGGAAGCTAATTACTTTACAATATTGTATTGGTTTTGCCATACATCAATATGAATCCACCACAGGCATACACATGCTCCCCAACCTGAACCCCCTCCCTCCCTCCCTCCCCCGTACCATCCTTCTGGGTCGCCTCAGTGCACCAGCCCCAAGCATCCAGTATCATGCATCGAATCTGGACTGGCAATTTGTTTTATATATGATATTATACATATTTCAATGCCATTCTCCCAAATCATCCCACCCTCTCCCTCTCCCTGTCCCACAGAGTCCAAAAGACTGTTCTATACATCTGTGTCTCTTTTGCTGTCTCACATACAGGATTATCATTACCATCTTTCTAAATTCCATATATATGCATCAGTATACTGTATTGGTGTTTTTCTTTCTGGCTTACTTCACTCTGTATAATAGGCTCCAGTTTCATCCACCTCATTAGAACTGATTCAAATGTATTCTTTTTAATGGCTGAGTAATACTCCATTGTATATATGTACCACAGCTTTCTTATCCATTCATTCATCTGCTGATGGACATCTAGGTTGTTTCCATGTCCTGTCTATTATTATAAATAGTGTTGCAATGAACATTGGGGTACATGTGTCTCTTTCAATTCTGGTTTCCTCAGTGTGTGTGCCCAGCAGTGGGATTGCTGGGTCATAATTTAAGATTTAGAAATTACAAAAGAACATAATGAATACCATAAATAACATAGAAAACAGTAAGTAAAGAGTAAGATGGCAAGAAAAAGTAAAATCATGGAAAAAAGAAGAGCAACAGAAAGTAAGATAAAATTTATTCTTTAAAGTGACTATGAAGAATGAGCATCTAGATTTGTTAACTAATAGCACTCCAATATTTAATATCACTAGGCTTTCATTTTCCATTTCTTCTTAGGTGATATATTTAAAGAATATTAAGTCAAACTTTAGACTTTAGGATTCTTTAACAATTGTTTTTCAACTCATCCTCTGACAGTACATTCTTATTTCATACTAGGCTGCTAGTCTCTTCTAAGACCCATGATCTATAAGCAGTGATTGATTTCCTTTGAAGCCCTACCTGGCTTTATTCACAATGCAAGTTATAACACAAATTTTGGTTTACTCACCTTGGAATCCAACATTGTTTTCTCAAAATTCCAGACTATTGTTATATTTGCTAAACAACATTTGGCTTCTGGGATAGAGTTTAATACACTAGAACAGACTTTCTCTATTAAACTAATGCACTAAATGGCACATTGATGACCTGCAAAAATAAATGTGTCTCCTTGAGAACAGGACTTCTAACTATGGAGAAACTTGAACATTAGGAAAAAGATGGTTCATTAATGCTTAACCATCAGCTACATAATCAATAATCTAAGAATCTAGAAAGTCTCTTTATGCAGCAAGGTATTAATATATTATTAATATTCTTTTTAAACATTGATAAGGTACATCTTGTCAGCTAATTAAAACACTGTTTCTACTAGATAAATACAAAGAATTTATTTATAAAAGAAAGAGTAACTTTCCAGTGTACTCTCTCAGTTGATTAGCTTATAGGCTGATTTATGAGAATTATATTTAATTAAAGCCCAACTTGGTATCAGTGGATAGAAGCTCTGTTCAACATTAATTTATTTTTAGAGTCCTCCTTTTCATCACTAAATCTGTGTTACAAGTTCAGTTTTTCTGGCTTTAAAAGGTCACACCCATCCACATATTCATAAAATGTGTAGTTAAATGGCATGAAACTGCAATTAAATATTCTTTATTAAAAGTAAGACTTTTTAAATTGTTAATTAAGAAGATAGATTAACAGGGTTTTAATAATACTAATTATTGAGTATGTAACACACTTTTAACTTTTCATTGTTAAATCACTAGAGACTAACAGGAATTTGAAAAAATACTACAAAGATATTTTTGTACCATCACCTAGATTCTCCCAATGGAAACACAAAACTATAGTACAATATCAAAACCAAGAAATTGACATTGGTATATTGGTACACCTTTTATTAGACCACAGGTATTATTATTATTATTCAGTTTTATCATTTTTAAAGCCTGAATTTATTGTTGGGTGTGTCTTCAGGTATAAATAATTCTATTCACTTTCATTTCATGTGAAGTGTTATGTAGCTATGCCCACAATCAATCTCCTTTGAGAAGAGATACATAGAGAGATTTAATTTGGTATCAAAACAAAGATGGGTCATGCAAAAACTATCTGAAAAAAATTGAGATAGGAAAAATAAAGAAAATTAGTAAAAATTAGTAAAATTAGTGGAAAATTAGTAAAAAGTGATCTTGTTATATAGTATTAAGATGAGAACTAAGTTACATGGCAGCTATCTCCAAAAACCAGAGGAAGAGGAAGAAAATGCTTGACAAAATGCATTTGATTTCTTCAAATATAAAAAGTAAAAAATACTGGCAAAATTAAATTTGCTGCATATATTAGACAACATTTTGGTAATGACATTATCATGTTTGTTTAAAGTACAAAATTGTTAGTGACAAATAATTTTGTAACTTTTAATAAGATTTATATTTTAGAGCCTTTTAGGTTTATAACAAAACTGAGCAGGAAGTAAGAAATTTCCCTGTAGCCCCTGCTCCCATGCATGCATGCCTCTTCATTATCAACATCCTTCACCAGAGTTGTACATTTGTTACAACTGTTATACCTACATTAACACATCATTATCACCATGAGTCCATAGCTTAAATTAGATTTCACTCTGGGCATCTTACATACTGTTGGTTTGGACAAATGTAAAAGGATATGTATATATCATACATATATGTATAACATCATTCATAAAAGTTTTACTTCCTTAAAAATCATCTGTTCTCACCTATTCTTCCAAATCTTTTCTGTAATCCCAGCACCCACTGATATTATTGTCTTCACAGTTTTATCTTTCCAGAAAATCTAGATAGCCTGGTATTTGGCCAAGAATTTTTGAGTGTAATGTCATCACAATTCTTGAAAAAGAATTGATAAGCTGGACTTAATTGAAATTAAAAATTTCTAATTTAAAAGATACTGTTGGGAGAATGAAAAAAAAAAAAAAGCCACAGACTGGGAGAAAGTATTTGTAGAAGACATATTTAACTGTTATCTAAAATTTATAGTGGAGATAGTGGAGGACAGAGGAGCCTGGCATACTGAAGTTCATGGGGTCACAAAGAGTTGAACATGACTTAGCAATTGAACAACAGCAACAACAAAAGCTTGTGACTCAAAGAGTCTCAATAGGAAGAGAATAGAATGCATACTGGGTGTGGCAGAGGGTTAGTGTGGATACTGGCATCAAACACTCTAATACCTCAATGTTCATTCTAGTTTTTTTCCAGTTTTCTTATTTGTCTCTCCCTTCTCTGGCAGTAGCAAGCTTGGCTCACAGTTCCCTCAAAATTGTACATATTTCAGTAATTTATTGTAGGATTGAGCTGAAGAGAAAAGGGGACTTATAGATAAGAAAATGAATAAAACAAATGACTATTGGGTAACTGTGTTGCAGATATTGGGACCAACTCACAGTTTCACAATAGAGAAATTATGTAGCTCAGTGTCAATGTCCTTAATTATCATGACATGATCCAGAGAAGCCACCTACCAGGGCTGTGATGGCTGGGCAACCCTCTGTCTATCAGTTCAGTTCAGTTCAGTTCATTTCAGTCGCTCAGTCGTGTCTGACTCTTTGCGACCCCATGAATCGCAGCACGCCAGGCGTCCTTGTCCATCACCAACTCCAGGAGTTCACTCAGACTAGCGTCCATCGAGTCAGTGATGCCATCCAGCCGGACCGCAAACTTCCTCTGTCTATACTCCCCCACTTCATACAGGCTCTATCTCCCCCAGCAAGCACTGCATTTCCCCCAAACCCACTGCCATGTGGTCCAGGATTCTTTTTCTTTTCTTTTCTTTTGTCTTTTGGCTTCACCGCATGGCTTGTGGAATCCTTGTTCCCTGACCAGGGATTGAAACCCAGCCCTAGGCAGCAAGAGCATGGAGTTCTAACCACGAGATAGTCAGGGAATTGTCTAGGGTGGTTTTAAAAGTGGAGTTTTGATTGTGGAAGCCTTTGCATAAATGAATTGAAATAATCAGAAACTGTGATTGGAGAGGTAGGATTTAATTCATGACTTTGGAAGATATACAACTGCTTCTGGTAATGACAAAAATCCAGACTATGTGCAAGAGTATTGTCACCATAATGGAGAGCAGATGTTATTGCCGATAAAACTTTTGTAACAACAAATGTATAAATTGTCAAATGCAGTGTCAGAGGAAAGTTTAAAAGTTGTTAAGAATATCAATTGTCTGTAAGAATTTATTTCTATTGTCTCTGATCTCTGAATTCAAGTTATGAAAGCTAGAGAAAAATATTAAGTAATCATTTGACGTGAAATACTTGACTTTGTCTCAACTTCTGAAAAATGCATCTGTGCTAAAGGAGCTACAAAACATGCTTTGCATGTTAATTTATCATATAGACACAAAATACAATTAAACTGTACACCAAAGACTTAAAATAGACTACTGTAATCAACATGAGGTTTATAATGATCTGTTGATTAGTTCTTTGAATGTAATTTAAATATAATAAAAATGAGAAACATAAAAACTAATTCCATTAGAATATGAGTTCAAAATTGTAGTTTTTAATGTTTGAGTCCACATTGATAATAAATAATATCATGCTGTTTAATTACTTGCAGAAACTCTAGCTATTTAAAATAAATGTTTCATGACATTACTAATTACAATAGAACAAATACATTTTCAGATTATTTAATCTAGTCATTTATTTAGCAAATAAATATAGATTATATATATAGTAGATTGAAAGAGAGGTAGAGTGAGATATAGTAGACTTTAGTTTTCCCTTTTCAGTTTTAATTGCTAAGGCATGTCTGACTCTTGTGATGCCATGGACTGTAGTCCATCAGGCTTCTCTGTCCATGGGATTTACCAGGCGAGAACACTGGAGCGGGTTGCCATTTCCTTCTCCGGCAGATCTTCCCGACCCAGGAATCAAATCTGTGTCTCCTGCACTGCAGGCAAATTCTTTACCAACTGAGCCACCAAGGAAGCCCATATTGGACTTTAAAAGTAGATTTATTCCAGACTTGGATACTAAAGACAACCTTTGACAGATTTATTTTATTTAAGAGTATTTTCATATTGTAAAAATATGTTGATAAAGTTCCTAAACATTGGCATTTCAATGAGAGGAAACCATACATAGAGATTAATTTTGCCTGATTCTAAAAACATTTAAATGAAATAATTCAGTATGGAGGTGTTGCAAATATTTTCTTACCTTAAATCCTAAGTATTTGATTCTACTGTAAACAGTTTTTTTCTTTAAAAAAATATATATTTTCCATTTTTTCACTGATAGTACTAGAAACACAATTCTGTTTCTATATATTGAATTTTAGCATTAATATTGCAATATTCAGTTGATTCATTTTTGTAAATTACTTAAGATGTTATTAATACACACAAAATGTTTTCTTTGAATACACTTTTACTTTTTCCTTTCTGATCATTGCCTCTTTTCTTTCTTTTTCTTTTATTACTTTAATACCTGGGAAGTAGCAAAATGCTTAATAGAATGATATAAACAAAAATTATTGCCTTCCTTCAGATTCTAAAGAAAAGCATTCATATTTTCACTATTGTGGATGATCTAGCCCAATAGTTTCCATAGGTTTTTTTTTTTTTATTAAATTGTAGAATTTTCCCATTTCTTTCTATGAAAACTTTATTATAATACAGTGTTTAATTTTGACAAATGCTTCTTTTTTATTTTTTGTAACTATTGAGATGATTACAGGTTTTCTCCTTTCAGGTGAATTATACTGTTGAATTTTAAAATGTTTTCTATTTTGTTTTACTAAACAAAACTTTGTTCCACATGTGTTATTATTTTTTAAATTATTGCTGGATTTGTTTTGTAAACTTATCACACTGAACATATGTCTTAATTTCTTCGGGCTGCTATAATAAACTACCATAGACTGTGTAGGTTAAGAGCAACAGAAACATATTTCTTACAGCTCTGGAGGATAGAAGACTGACATCAACAGCCAGCTGTTGGGGTAAGGCCACTTTTATAAGGGCAATAATCCCATTCATGAAGGCTACACCTTCATGAGCTGATTGCCCCTTAAAATGTCTACCTCTAACATCACCACCTTTACATTATAATGTATAAATCTTGGCAATACACAAGCATTCAGACCATGGGAATACAGAAAAGCTCTTTTAAAAATAAATAAAATATTAAAATGAGAAGAATGCATATGTTGTACAAAATGTGTCATAAACAAGAGTGTGATCATTTTACCCTGAGACTCAGATGAAATATTATAAAGTAAGCAGTTTAAAAGAGATTTTCAAACAACTTTACCATAGTATATTTGGAAAAGCTGGTAAATAGAACAGCATGAACAGGTTCATAGCCAAAGCAGAAAGTAAAAGAATAATGAGATTAAACAAGTTTACCTGAATCAGAAAATTTTCTATACTGGAGTTATGGATTTGATGGGAAGGTTAAATAATGGGTAGGTTTTAAAGGTCGTTGAATCACTTACTACAAAGTTTGAGTTCATCTTCTAGATAGCTGATACACATTTTTTAGCATTATAGTTCAATGATTAGGTAAAAATTTTAAGAATATTAACTGGCAATGAATAAAAAGAAACACTGGAGGAGAATAAGACCACAGAGAGAAGATACAATTTGAAGACTATTACAGCAATCCCCAGGAAATCATGGAAATAAAACATTTTTTGCAAGATATATTGTAGTAGATTCAATAAGAAGTGGTAACTGAATACGGAAAAGTAAGGAGAGGCAAGTAGTAAGATTTCATCAAAATTTTGAAACGAGTTGATAAGGGAAATGGTAAAATCTATTTCAAACAGAAGTAAGATGATAGAGAAATGGCTTGTTCTTTAGGGGAAATAAAGTGTTTAATTAAATGGTTAGGTGGAACCTAAAGTAGTGATGAGACATCAAAAATAATTACCCACCAACCAATGGAAAAGATGTTGGGAAAGGGCCCATACATAGAGATTAATGATCCTCATGAATTAAAGCTAAAGAAATTCCACAGATATTGGATATGGTAACAGTGATCAAATTGCAAATTTCACAATCAGTTGACTACTGGAAAATTAGCTTTGTATGTTATAAGAGAAGAGCTCAAGGCTGTTTTAAGCTCTATTTATGGGGTCTTTTTAGTGATAAAGGAAAATTTAGATAACAATTAAAAGTATATGCAATTAAAATTGAAAATTCACTTTCCAAACACCATGTCTTCTACCATCTCAATCAAATCATCATCAGGCCCAGAAACTGCAAATACAGGCTTTCAACAACGTATTGGTCCTATTTATTTCTCCCTCATACCGCTTAGTACTATGTATTATATAGAGCCAATACTCAAATATTTTTCTTATATAATATTTTTATGAGGAATAATACAGAGAAAAGAGATGTTGTAACATAATGAAGAGTGTAAAATGAAGCTGAGACAATTACATACCAAATATGACAAAAAAATTCCTAGTTCACACTATACATACTAAAATACTTGAATAATATTAAAAATAAAAGATGTAAAATTACTCTATAGTTATGAGGATTACTATGATATTGGTGTAATTAAAAGATTTGTATCACATTTAAATATAGTACAAAGCATAAACATCCAGAAAAAAATTATAAATTTTGTTACATTGAAATATAAAAACTTCTTGAGTGCAAAAGATATATTAAGTACATTTTAAAACACACTACAAACCGGGAAGAGATATTTTCATTTCAAAACCCAAAGAAATATTGCTATTTATAATGTGTAATAATGCTGCTTTAATTCTTAAAATAACAACAACCAATAGACATTAAACAATTCAAAAGAGAAAATGGGAAAGCCTATCAATAACAAATTGACAGAAAAAATAAGAACAAGAGACCCATAAAGCTGTGTGAAGATGCACCATTACATTAGTAGTTAGAGAACTGCAAACCAAAGATCATTTTTCATTTTGGCATTACCATCATAATGGCAAACATTATCATCTGATAGCACCAAGTTTTTCTAAGGATGTGGGGCAAACAGAATGGTTTACATATTTGTTAGAAGTATAAATTGTTACAGTCACATTTGAAATCAATTTACATTCAACTTTGTATCTAAGAAATACTTCAGGATATGACTAAGAATTTACTTGGCTGAGGCAGGTCGTTGTTTAATATTTATAGTAGTGAAAAAGTAGAAACAAATTAATTAAGATAATTGATATATTTTTTTCAAATACTGAAAATTCTCCATTAGAAAACTAAATTTACATATATTTACATGAATAAAAGTAAAATATATTATATAGGAAGAAAAAACAATTTACAAAAGTTCATGTATGGTGTGCAACCATTCAAATAAAAAGAAAAACAATATAAATTGTTATATGAATGCATAATTATGAGCAAATTTTTAAAAAATGGAATAATACATACAAACTTCAGGAGAGTGATTATTACTGGGAGAGAGTTGGTAATATCTGCAATTATTTATTTCTGAAAAAGAAAAACATAGTAATATTTTTCCTTCTCTGAGAATTACTTCATTTGGTATGACATTCTCTGGATTCTTCCATGTTGCTGCCAATGGCCTTATTTTGTTCTTTTTAATGGCTGAGTTTGGAAGGAATGATGCTAAAGCTGAAGCTCCAGTACTTTGGCCACCTCATGAGAAGAGTTGACTCACTGGAGAAGACTTTGATGCTGGGAGGGATTGGGGCAGGAGGAGAAGGGGATGACAGAAGATGAGATGGCTGGATGGTATCACTGACTCGATGGACGTGAATCTGAGTGAACCCCGGGTGTTGGTGATGGACAGGGAGGCCTGGCATGCTGCGATTCATGGGGTCGCAAAGAGTCGGACACGACTGAGCGACTGAACTGAACTGAATATTCACTGTGTGTGTATGTGTGTGAGTGTGTGTGTGTGTATACCACATCATCTTTATCCATTTCTCTGTCGATGAGCATTTAGTTCATTTCCATCTTGGCCGTTGTAAACAGTGCTGCAGTGAACATTGGGGTTCACGTAACCTTTCAAGCCATGTTTTTCTCTGGATATATGCCCAGGAGTGGGATTGTGGTGTCATATTATACCTCTAAATTCAGTTTTTAAGTGACTGTGTTCTCCGTAGTGGTTATTCCAATTTACATTTCCACCAACAGTGCAGGAGGGTTCCCTTCTCTCCACACCCTCTCTAGCCTTTGTTGTTTGTAGATTTTTTGATGATAGCCATATCATATGGCATCCCTTATATGTGGAATCTAAAGAGAAATGACACTAATGAAATTACTTATAAAACAGAAAGGGGTCACAGAAAATGAACTCATGGTTCCCGGGTGAAGGGATATTTAAGGACTTTGAGAATGTCATGTACATACTGCTATATTTAAAACTGATAACCAACAAGGACCTACTGTATAGCGTATGGAACTCTGCTCAATGCTTATGTACTAGCCTGAATGGGAGGGGGTTTGGTGGAGAGAAGATACATGTATATGTATGACTGAGTCCCTTCACTATTTACCTGAAACTATCACAACATTGTTAATTGGCTCTACTCCAGTACAAAATGTTTTTGGTGTTAAAAAAAGAACAAAAGGAAAATAAAACATAAAGAAGAGAGCAGAGAGCTAAATCTATGTTTAGTTTGCTTATTCTCAATAATGAATACCTAGGTATCTGTAAAGTAAACATAATATTTCAAAATTAAAATTTATCATTTACAAATAAATAGTAAAGGTGAACAGTATCTTTATCCTAGCATTTAAGTGGGCTAGATATAAACATCTGTTCCCTGAAAAGGTTGTTATCAGAGAGCCCAATTCTCTGCAGATACAAAGCATGACTTGAGTTTTCACTATGCATGAGAGAAATGTCCCTGATTAAAACTAATAAAGTCTCCTGAAGAACAACTACACATAAAGTTTCTTTTGATTTGTCTTTAGTCCAATTAGAATGTACTGTATTAAAATTTAAGTATGGCTCCTAAGCCATACACATACCATTAAATTTGCAGGAATAATGAAGTCAACCAATTTTATTCCTCTTTAATAATGCATTCCTATATTTGCTCTTAAGGTAAGGTTAGCATTTATCTATTGATCATGATGCATTATCTACACAGTGGAAACTACTAAGCAGTTTTCATCTCCTGTGATATTTCTAAATAATTCAGAAACTAATTTCTGTTTTCTTTTTCTCATTAAAGTTTGTCTCTTTTAAATATAGACAATTTCAATGATCTATAGCTTAGTTTGTTTCTATATTGCCCAGATGTCACAGGCACATAAAGTAGCCAGATAGAATTTGAAGACAAACTTTATCCCCTACAGCTTCATTTTCTTCTGCATTAGCACCTTTCGTCTCCAAGTAGTTAAGAACAAAACAACACAAAATAATAAAGAATACACTCTTTCAACTTTGTCTCTCCATGTAAATGCTATAGTCTCCTGCATGATATTCACAGATATTTTTAAATATCTAAATTTTCTTGCTTCCCATTAACTCTTAAATATTAGAAACATTTCACTATAAATCCACTAAACTTATCTTGTTAATAACTACAAGTGTTTCAATGTTTATCATATTTACATCTACCTAGAATGTGGAAACATGGACCATTTTCATTTCTCCATAAAAATAATACTTGAGAATGAGTTATGCTTTCAAAAAGTAGAGGTAAAGTACACATTAAGATGTAAAAATATAGATTCATGAACAATTGAAAGAGCATTGAGTTTTCTGCTATTAATTCCATATTTCACAATTCATACCTAAACATTACATTTGCTGTTGAGTTTTGGTTTTCTTGAAGTCAGTCTTTAAATACAGTTGACCTTTGAATAACACCATTTAAACTGGGTGGGTCCACTTAGGCATGGTTTTTTTCACTAGGTACTCACTATCATGCTATATGATCAGCATTTGCTTAAATCTGAACAGGTGCAGCATCTAGGTATGGGGAGTTGACTCTAAAGTTATAGCAGATTTTTTACTGCAGGGTTGGAGTTCATAATGCCTTTATTGTTACAGGGTTAACTTTATATTATCTTTCTATTTCAACCTACATCTCACCTTAGTATTGTTTATCAGAGCTTATATGACTGGATTTACCATTGACTAAACAATGTGATTTTTGTAAAGTAACAACATCTCAATGCTCCACTTTCCACAACTATAATATGAGGTTATTAGTGATGCCTATTTAAGGTGTTGTTGCAATAATCAAGCTACTTAATATCTGCAAAAAAATTAGTGGTAGTTAAAACCATGTATAGGAAAACTGACCAATAGAATAGAGTTCAGCAACAAATTCACACATGTATTATCAACTGATTTATTGCAAATATGGGAGCAATGTCGTAAGCAGTAGCCTTGATCTTTTCAAAAAATGACTGGGCTGGTTGGGTTACTATCTGGGTAGAATATAGCTTGATGCGTACACATCTCACACTATAAACATGAAAAAAATTTTAAAGTTATTGGTCTAAATGTTAAAGAGAAAGCAATAATGCATTTAAAAGAACACACAGGAGGACATCTTTACAACTTTGGAGTAGACAAAGTTCTCTTACACACACACACATGCACAGAGTACAACCCAAAAAAAAAAAAGAAGAAGTGAAATCAGGTATATTAAGATTCAGAAATTAGGTCACGAAAAGTAGCCCATACGAGAATGAAAATACAGCCCACAGAGTGGGGAAAGATGCGCACAATACCTACATTAAACAAAAAAAGCATATGAAAAAGATTTTTTTCACGCATGTGTGAACAGTTGCTTCAGTTGTGTTGGACTGTTTGTGACCCTATGGACTGTAGCTCACCAGGCTTCTCTGTCCATGGGATTCTACAGGCAAGAATACTGGAATGGGTTGCATGCCTTTCTCCAGGGGATCTTTCCAACCCAGGGACTGAACCCACCTCTCTGTGTCTCCGTCTTGCACCACTTGATAACTTGGTGGAAAAGATGATAAGAAACTGACATACATTTTATAAGGAAGATAACCAGGTGAAAACAAGTAAAGTCAATTTACACTGTTGGATGGTAATGTTTTACCTTAGTGAGGGTGGAGGTAGGGTTAGGTGGCCACAGAAAAGGAGGACAAGGGATGTTTGTCCAGTATGTCTGTAACCTGATTACATGAATGCTTTCAGTTTGCAAAAAAAAAAAAAATCAAGCTTTAGACTAATGATAGGTTTATATGTGTGTGTATATACACACACACACACACACACACACACATATATGCATATAAATATGTATGTATATGTATACACATTTTATGTATGCATCTGTGCTTAGTTGTGTCTCACTCTTTGCTACCTATGGACTGTAGCCCACAAAGCTACTCTGTCTCTGGAATTTCCCAGGAAAGAATATTTGAGCAGGTTACCATTTCCTTCTCCAGGGGATCATCCTGACCCAGGGATTGAATCTGAGTCTTGTGCATTGGCAGGCAGATTCTTTACCACTGAGCAACCTGGGAAGCCAAGATGTGTACATATAGGATATGTATATGTGTATATACATGCAATATTTTTATATATAAAGTATTTAGCCTGGCAGATAAACATTGTAAATACTATGAAAATATTAACATTACTATTATTACTATTATTATTTAAGAAGTAACAATATTTTCTTGTATTTTACTATGAACATGACAGACCACTTTTCTGTTTGTTTAGAAAGTGATTTTTAGAAGTAACTCTTGTTCAGGGTAATACTCTCTTGTTCCTTATAGTGCAGAATTTTTATACACCTCATGTTGATTTTTTTTCCTGTTTGTTCATCCTTCAAACAAAGGAACATCTGCTATGCTGAGCTCAAGCCAACAGCAGGGTATATCAACTGCACTTGACCCCTACTTACTGTCCACATGAACGCTTGTAGACTCTCCTACATGGATGTAAAAGAAGAAACAGGTTGATACAGCTTCTAGTATAATTTTTGGGGTTTGGTGGAGATTCATATAGTGCCTTTCTATCAAATTGTGGGCATCTTTTCCTGCTCTACTGCCCTATTGTCTGAAGCACAAGGAAAAGGATGTATGTTCTATATCAAAAGCTTTCTAAAATTTGCTCCTCCGAGGCAGGCTGAAGGATGAATTCAAAAGAGGGCTTTAAAATTTGTATTGTATAGATGGGAAATTTTGTTTATGATTTCATTTGAAATTTGAATTTTTATTTCTAAAGAATATAGTTATTTCTAAAAATGGCTTCAAAAGGATTACTCTATAGCTAATATAAAATCTCTTTAATCAATTCCATTGCATGAAACCCTGCAACAGCTTCCCCTATCTGCTCCAAATACATCCAAAAACACCCACTGTTCAAACTACATTTCAATCACTTAGAAACCACCAATTGGGCACATGAGCATGTTTCCGAATTTATAGCTCTTTATTTCCATATATCTAGTAAGCTATGGCCTTGAATAAGGTAAATCAGGGGAAATAATCCTACAGCTGATGGAGAAAAGTTGCCTGGTCAACTCAGAATAATCTCATAGCATTATGCTGGTAGCCAGTTTGCTTTCTTGTTGGTGAAGAAATCCAAACTAGGAAGAAGAGATAGGAAAAAGATGAAGGAGGATGAGAAGATGAAAAAGAGGACAGTGGGAAGAAGAATTATAACTGTATTTGTCATTTAATTATTCAGTGTTGCTAATATGTATTATGTGTCTGGCAGTAGGTTGAGTACCTTATATGCATTATCTCAGTTATTTTTACATGTTCCTGTGGCATAAGTATGCTAATCTCCATTTTACACAGAAGAGAAATGAGCATTAGAACCAATAAGTAATTTGCTCAAGAACACACACTAAGAAAGTAGAAAATACCGGCAGTCTTCAAACACTTATCTTTTTGGTGTCTGGCTGTGATCATTTTAATAGAAAGTTATAAAAGTACATAACAGATGCGCTGGCTTCATGGTATTCTGATCAAATAAGGTAATATTGGAGTTAATATTACCATAGTTTGAAGACAGTCACTAAACATTAAGCTAATGCTATTATACATTAGTATGTGTATGATATACATGACATGTAGCCAGTATTGTTGCTAAAATTAATAATTTTCTATTTATTCACTCTCATTTTTTGGAATATGAAAACAAAAATTCAGAACTAAACATTCAACCTCTACTGACACTGCAAATATCATACATGAGAGAGTATATTTTTAATGTAGGGAAAAAAATGAATGTGCTATGTGAAGGACTATTTCTTACTCATTTTTTTATTTTTAGCACCCAGAATAAGATTTGACCCATAAGGTTACTCAAGTGTTTGTTGAAAAAATGAACCATTTTTATAATTTAGAATTTATGAAGTACTCATACACATTGTATCAAATAATCCTCCACACAAACCCTATGAAGCATGTTCTGAATTATCTCACCAGTTCAGTTCTTTTTGCTCAACCATTTGAATTCTGCTGTCCACAGAACAAGCCATTTCTTTAATAGATAATAAAAAATATGAGCAAGTTGCTATGCAGTTTTAAAGCACTTTAGATAATTCTACCCATAATGAACTCAACCAAGTTTAAATGTATATGTAAATACAATATGATCCTATTCTGTGGTTATCAACTTCCCTTTTCGAATCTGTTCTTCCTTCTATTTTATCTAATCAAATAGTAAGAATGATGCTGTCTCTGAAACTGCAACATAAAAGTCCTGCATTAGTCATATCTAGACATGTAGGCTGAAGTTTTCTTTATATGCTACTTTTTAAACGTCTGATTTGATTGCCTAGTCATGTCAAATTTACAGCTGAAACAGCTCTATCTGTCACAGCACTCCATTGTCAGAATCATCCAGTGAGATCAGGCTTTTGTTACCCTATGCCTTTCTAGCTCAGTTTAGAAAATTTCTCACTCTCTTCCACTCTATTAACACAAAAGAGACTAATTGCATCACTCATAAATCTTCAACATCATCATGGCCAGAGAAGACAACCTAGACTTCTTTCCTTGACTCTGAAGGCCCTTCACAGCTTTAATCTCATTTCTTTAATCCAACCAGCTTTAATCTCATTTCTGTTCACCATGCACTTTCTCCTCTGGTCAAATCTAATTTCCTTCACCACATGCCGTACTGTTTCTCAGATGTGAGATTTTGGATACATCTCATCTTTCTACCTGGAGCGTTCTTCTAGATATTCACATTTTCACAAGCTTATTTTATTTTATGGAATAGTCCAATTGTCATCTAGTCCAATGTCATGTTTTACTCCTCTGAATGTTCAGAACTTTTTATTTGATCTTTTTAAAATTTAAATAACAATGAAAACATGGCATAAGGGTTGTTTACATATGCCTCACTCCAAAGGCTGAATCAGCATCCATTAAAACTGTGTATGATCTCCTCCTCCTATTAAACAAGTGTAGGTACCCAGTGTCTTAAAATGTTATGTGCTTGAATAGTTACTATGAAGTCTGACATACAATTATAATCATAAATTTAAATCCTCATGATAGACTGTAGGATATTTAATATAATAAATCAAAATTCTCTCCCTTGCTTTTTTATATTTTCCTAAATAACAAGATTACTGTTTAGTAATTTATCTTTAAATTTTTCTCACATTCTACAATTTACCCCTATCAGTCCCAGAAAAAGAATATTTACTCTCTGAAATTTTCTTCTTTGGCCAGTCTGATCAAAAAGCAATGAAAATTTCAGCAAATTTGGATCTGTAATATTTTTTCTTCAATGTTTTCCTTCCATAAAACATCAGTGTGGCTTTTAAAAAGAGGAAAACCTCAAAGATTTATAAGAGAAAAAGAGCATAAAGATGGTGTTTCATGTGTATCTATAAACTTTTGCTTATGGCTCTAGAAAAGTTACTATGGTTTCTCTACTATGAAAATTGCGATCCTAAGGGATTATGCCCATTAAATATTTGTAAATCCCCTATAAATATCATTATAAGACACCAAATAAATTTGTTGAACTGTTTGAATTACAAATCAACAGTGAGGGGAAATCATTCTGAAATGTGCAATTTGTGAATTCACTATTTGGGACACTAAATGAGGCTGATGATGTTAAGACTGTTCTTTGCCATTGGTCCTTCATGTTCCTCTCTTTAGCCTGTGCAGGTTGAAAGCTTGGACAACCTCACAGGTCTCAAGACTGAGTCCTGGCAATGCTACAGCTGCATCAATCTCAATTTTGGTTTGGCAACCATCAGACTTCAGTATCTTCTGTAGTTCCAGGGCCAGCAGTTCTGGACCTCTCTGTGGAATGTGGATTGGTGGTTGTTCTTTCACATTTTAGTGGTTATTATGGCCATATTATTTGAAGAAACATTTCAGAACCAAGCATTGTGTCAAAGATATCTCCATAGGAACTACAAGCCTTCAAAATATGACTTTGTTAATTCTTCAAGTGCAAAAAGAGCCAGCAAATGTGCTCTTTGTAAAGTTTTCAAACAGAAGTTAGGGGAAAAAGTCCATAATTGTTTTAATGGAAAATGATAATTTGAAAGAAGATTTTTAGTATGAGGATATGATCTACTTAAATACATATTTTTAAGCCCTTCTTCAGGTTTGCCATGATAACATGCTACTTTGCTCCAGAGATGTGCACTTTTCCAATATGACTTTCTTTACTGTTCATTTTTATATACTGTGAGTTAATCAAATCTATAATATTGTAAGTCTTAATGTTAATGAATTTAAAGTTATTTCTAGAATATGTCTTTATTAATTTCTTTATTCAGTTGGCCAGCAAATGTGATTCAAGTCCTTTTTATTTATTACTTTCTAGTTGGTCTCTCTGCCTCTAGTCTTGAAAGTGTAAAAGTATTAGTTGCACAGTTGTGTCTGACTCTTTACAATTCATGGACTGTAGCCTTCTAGGCTCCTCTATCTATGGGATACTCCAGGCAAGAATATTGGAGTGGATAGACATTCCCTTCTCCAGGGGATCTTCCCAACCCAAGGATCAAACTTGGGTCTACTGCTGCCTCTAGTCTTCAGTTCATTTCAGTTGCTCAGTCGTGTCCAACTCTTTGGGACCCCATGAATCGCAGCATGCCAGGCCTCCCTGTCCATCACCATCTCCCGGAGTTCACTCAGACTCACGTCCATGGAGTCAGTGATGCCATCCAGCCATCTCATCCTCGGTCATCCCCTTCTCCTCCTGCCCCTAATCCCTCCCAGCATCAGAATCTTTTCCAATGAGTCAACTCTTCACATGAGGTGGACAAAGTACTCGAGTTTCAGCTTTAGCATCATTCCTTCCAAAGAAAGCCTCTAGTCTTAGACATCCAAAATTTCTTCTTCAGTAATATCTTAAGGCAAAACTGATACAGAATTACATGTTTTAAATAATTCAATGCCTGCTTGCTCTTTCCAAGATAAAATCTAAGATTTTCACCAGCTAAAGCTAGGTCCTTTATGACCTAACACTTGCTCATTTTCCCTTCTAATTCTAAAATCTTCTCCAAATGCACACCTACTCTAACAAAGCACTCTCAGTTTGTAGGAGGCTACATTACATTCTATGATAGGATTTTACTCTGCTTATCATAGGTATTCCTGCTCCATTTTCTTCTATACTTGGATAACCTCTTACTGAATTGTCATGATTCTTCTCATATGTTACCCCCAAGAAGTATTCCCTGACTCACTGAGGTATTCAATAGACAGATAAGTTAGATTTGTACTTTTATTTACCTAATGCAGTTTTGTTTAGGACAGCAGTCTGCAACCTTTTTGGAACCAAGGACCAGTTTCATGGAAGACAATTTTTTCACAGGCTTGTGGGGGTTAGGGATAGTTTCAGGATGATTCAAGTGCATTATATTTCCTGTGCATTTCATTTCTATTATTATATCAACTCCTCCTCCAATCATCAGGCATTAGGTATCAGAGGTTGGGAACCCATGGCTTAAGGGTTTTGGGTGTTTCTATCATTGCAATCAAATTTATTTTTTTCTACCTCTTTAAATCCATTGAAGTCACCGGGAGGAGAGTTTGCTTTTGCTCTCTCAAGATTTGTCTGAATTACACTTGTGAAAATACTTTGAAGATCTACTGATTCTATGCAAACAGAAGTCAACAGGTATCAACATCATTATTATTAGTATCAACATCATTATTGTCATTATCAACACCATCACCATCACCACTATCACCATCAAATATTGGTATGCAGTCATAAAAAGGTCAGCTGACCTAGACTGGCCCTTTGTTGCTTGATGAGTTAAATGGAGGCAATATTAATTGGATTAGGAAGATTTTAGTATACCCTGGCACTGTTCTAATCAGTATACATGAATTTATTCTCACATTAATGCTATTAAGTTGGTAGTATTTTCTCCACTTTATAGATGAAGTATAGAGAGGTTAAGTAACTTGCTAAATGTCAAAAAAAAAAAAAAAGAGTAAATGTAAGCCAAGATAGAAGCAAGAAGTCTCTTTAATATTATATCATCTCAACTTTTGAAATTATTTCTTTCTATAAGGAGAACATGTTGAGAATATATTCTGAAATTATAAAACACACACAAAAGAAATAATATTAATAAAAGAAAAAAACTATATTATTTTCTAAAATTATCCTTAAAGTAAGCAGAATAAGCTGATGAGGTATTTGTTAATTCTTACAAGTTAGAACTATTTTTTTTTTTTCTACTTGTTGCTCAATCAGTAAAGAATCCATCTGCAATACAGGAGATCCTAGTTCGATCCCTTGATTGAGAAGGTCCCCGAGAGAAGGAAATGGCAACACACTCCAGTATTCTGGCCTGGAAAAATCTCACTGACAGAGAAGCCTGGTGTGCTACAGTCCATGAGGTAGGAAGAGTCAGACATGACTTAGTGACTAAACCACCACCACAAGTTAGAAGTGGAAATAACCTACTCTATTAGCCTTTTTATGTGGCTTCTTTACCTCTGCAGTAAAGAATACACTTGCCAATGTAGGAAATGCAAGTTCGATCCTTGGGTTGGGAAGATGTCCTGGAGGAGGAAATGGCAAGCCACTCCAGTATTCTTGCCTGGGAAATCTCCTGGACAGAAGAGGCTGGCAGGCTACAGTCCACGGGGTCAGAAAGAGTTGGACACATTTAGTGACTAAACATTACCCTTTGTTATACCTAAAATAGTTAGAAACAACTTTTTTGTTACACCTCATAATTTAGATGTGAGAATTTTGTTAATAAACTATATTTGTTTTTTCCTCTCAAAATAGAATTTTGGCCATTTAAGATAGTTCAGTGGAGATATTCCGAGATATAACTTCAATGATCTTTTACAGGGTTTCATGTTTTAAGTGCAGAATTGGACTAAATGATTTCTACTCTCTCTTCTGAATATAATATACTATGATTCTGCCACACTTCACTGCCTGCTTAAAGGATCTTCCTAAGAGAGCATCCCCTAGGCTTAAATTAGTACATGCTGTCAACAAGTTGCCTGTGATAGCACCCCAAAACCAGTTCCCAACCCCATCTCCATATTAATGTAGAGTCAGTTCCTAAAGACTACCAGCATCCAATTCCAAAACCCACCAACTAGAAATTTATGCTGATGAAAAATTTATTCACTGAAAAGCCCTTTGAGATTTGCAGATCTCATCGGTAAATCATCTGATGTTATGCAAGGCAAAGCTTGCCAGGAAAGTACAGGACCTAAAATTAATTAGTGATTACACCTGTTAGGAGCATAGCTTTCTTCCCAGCCCTAATAATACACTTAAAAGAGAAGAACAGAAGGAGAGAGAAAAGGAGGGAGAGCTTAACTTTAAAGCTTTGATTAACTTTAAAACTTTAGCGTAGCAAACTAGCCAACTTGGAAATTTTGCATTCTCTTTGCAATTGGATCACCTTAAAAGTGCTGAGGGCTAGATTTTTTAAAACTATTTTAGACAGACAGATCTGTCTGACTCAGACTTAGTGGGTATTTGAGATCCATTGATCATGTACAAGAAAACTTCCTTTTACTTTTTAATTTCTGGAAGGCGTTCATATTTAGTGTCAAATCAGCAAAATTGTTCTCTCAGGTTCCTAGATAAGCAGGTTACTCAGAAATGCAGATGAAGTAATTGGACATACCCTAATGTAGCCTTGATAGTTTGGCTACTTGCAACTATCTTGCCCATGAAAATGTTAGAGCAGGTTCCTGATGCTGAGCCATTCTGCAGTGGTAGTGTGATGATGGCAGTCATGTGCAGTGTTAGCCTGGAGAAGTACTGAATGGAACACTAATAGCCATAGTATGTATTTTTCTGGTTTCACTAAGATATTTATATTGTAATGTGTGGTTCTTGGATTCAAACTTGAAACTGTAGGCTTCTATTCACTGTCATGACTGCCTCCATCTCAGAAAGCTTTTTAATATTCATTTTGTTATTTATCATCTCATTTTGTTACAAATAGATATGTACATCTCCTGTACACACCAGCAATTCATGCTTACATAATTCTCCTCCTTTTCATTCCCTCAATATTTTCAACCTCAAGAAACAAACAGAAGCACAGGAAAGGTATTCTATCAGCACTTGAAATGTAGCTCATCACCATCATGGACAACTTCCCTGGCCAATTTTCAATAGAAGAGTGACTTAAAGTTTCATGGTAAACAATGGCAATACTCATTGAATCTATCACTTGCAATTTTACTCTTTGACAATGTTTATGTCAGAAAAATGTTGCAGAGCAATACTATATGAATATAGACCTAAGATGAATCTGTGAGAAAAAAAGAATGTTTAAAAGTGTTAAAAAGCAATGTTCTCATTGCCAGAATTTTCATATCCTGGAGTTAAAAGCCTAAACATAAAGTAGAATGACATATTTCAAGATGCTGCTTCATCTGCAGTTTGTGTCCTGTGTGTTTGTTTACTGAAAACATAGCATATTTTAAAAGCATAAAAGGGCATTGCAGTGCTAGTGAATTATTAAGCATCATAGGGTCTACAACAATTGGGTTAATTGTTGGATCGTGCAAAAAAAAAAAAAGTCACTTACAAAGTACTCCCCCATGGACTCTATTGTGTGGATCAGTTAACTTCTTGTGTTCTCTGAGACTAGAACATATCCAAGCTCTTTAGAGCAGATAGTAAGGGATGTGATAGCCATCAAACAGGCATCCATTGAGCATTTTGTTGAACCAGACTTTTGTTGCTCTTGGAACTAATTCTGTGCTCCCTGGAGTCCTGATAACTTAAATTCCTAATGTAGCTCCATATTTTGAAACTCATCCTTGCTAAACACATTTTAGAATGCCTCTGCCCCACTCCCATTAAATCTATCCCTCCTCTCACTCTCAGCATCTGGTGAGTGCTCGTTTCTATACAAACTCTCTGCTTTCTCAGCCCAGTTCCTAAGACCAAACTTGGGAACCTAATTTCAGGGCACTCCATGCACCAGAGGTCAAAATTTTATGTCATATGCTGCTGCTACTGCTGCTAAGTCGCTTCAGTTGTGTCTGACTCTGTGCAACCCCATAGATGGCAGCCCACCAGGCTCCTCCATCCCTAGGATTCTCCAGGCAAGAATACTGGAGTGGGTTGCCATTTCCTTCTCCAATGCATGAAAGTGAAAGTGAAGTCACTCAGTCGTGTCCAACTCCTAGGGACCCCATGGACTGCAGCCTACCAGGCTCCGCCGTCCATGGAATTTTCCAGGCAAGAGTACTGGAGTGGGTTGCCATTGCCTTCTCCCACAATAAACCATAATTGTGTAAAATAACATAATTTGTATACTTTTCCTAAGTAAAGTCTACATTACCCTCTCCTTATCTCACTTTTTTTCCTGCTAAGCAACCTGACCCCTACGTCAAATGCAGGTATGTCATATAGAACTCAAGATAATCAGCATCCTCTGGATAGGTGGAATTGGGAAATTGAGGGACTTTTGCTAAAAGAGCTGTGAGCAGCTAAGCTGCAAGAAGGTGGCTCAGTGGTAAAGAATTTGTCTCCAATGCAGGAGACTCACAAAGACACTTGGGTTTAATCCCTGGGTTGGGAAGATCCCCTGGAGTAGGAAATGGCTACACACTCCAGTATTC
Source organism: Nanger dama (assembly GCA_917880005.1). Classification (NCBI taxonomy): domain Eukaryota; kingdom Metazoa; phylum Chordata; class Mammalia; order Artiodactyla; family Bovidae; genus Nanger; species Nanger dama. Next base: position 47,295,106 of record CAKJTW010000011.1, read on the forward strand.
TTGCCTGGAAACTCCCATGGACAGAGTAAACTGGAGAGCTGTAGTCCATGAAACCTGGAGGGCTGAAGTCCATGGGGTCACAAAGAACTGGACACACTAAGCGACTAAGTAACAAAACAGAAAAATTGCTACAAGAGCTGTGAACAGCTGAGCTGAGTCATCAGAGTTCAGAGCTAAGAAAACCACCTCAAGCTTTCACCAGAGGGAGCTGCTTGCAGGGAGGAAACCGGAGAATATTTAACATGTTTCCAGCTACATGTCTGGCATTCACTGAATAGTCATAGATCAATTGTTAATTAAGAAGTAAATAGTCAAATACCATTGAACTCCTCTATTACAACTATTATTTTAAGCCAGAAGAAGGTGGGCACTGACATATACATTCTCTAATTACCTCAAGAAATCACTACTAGAGTATGACACCTCTTTCCCAACATCATCCCTAAGACAGATGGCGACTGAAACAAAGCAGAAGATAGGGTATTTAAGACAGAAAGAGATGAAGTAATTTTCTTGCATCACGATTTCTACCACAGGTAGACCAGCAAGCCTGTGGCTCTCTGACTGAGAAATCATCCAGGCCTAGACTTAGAGGAAGGTGGAGGAAAAGGAAAGGCTTATAATATGCTTTATGCTCTGAACACCACATCAATATAAATAGGTTTCTTTATCAAGAGTATGGATATTAATCACGTTTGCTTGAAGTCACTCCATGCGAGTTAGGAAGAAATTTAGAAACTGATGAGTGTAGATCTTCTAGCCTGCGTCATCAATGTCACAGGAGAAAAACGAAAAAGGAGTAACTTCATGTAACAGCTCACGAGCTATATCCTCTCTCCTCTGGGGAGGTATGCTGGATGTATAAAAAATGCTATATGTTAATAATGATTTCAGGTGAGAGTAGACCAATGCGATGCACAATCAATCTGAAGTCAGAGGTCTAGATTCCTATCCCATGTTGCCATCGAGAAAGCTGAGAAAGCATTGATTTAGGAAATTTTATTATCCTCAGAATCTCGTTTTCTCTTTCTTAAAGATGTGATACATATTCTTGGCTGAGTTTCTGCAAGAATTAACATAGGAAATGTTTCTGGTCTTGTAGTAAGTATCCAAAAGGATGGTTACTAGCATTATCACCATTTCTAATACTATCCCTCTGCTTGACTCCAAAGTCCCTGAAGACAGAACATATTCCTTGTTTCCTTTTGTATTTGCAGCATCTCACCAAGACCTAGAATCAAGTAGAAGCTGCTAATTATTTTTGTTAATCAAATTGATATTCAGGCATGTCAAACTCTTTGCATCCCCAAAGGCTATAGCCCTTCAGGCTCCTAAGTCCATGGAATTTTCTAAGTAAGATTACTGGAGTGGATTGCCATTTCTTTCTCCAGGGGATCTTCCCAACCCAGGGATTGAACTGGTGTCTCTTATGTCTCCTGCATCAGCAAGTGGGTTCTCTAACAACTGAGCCATTGGGGTAAGCCTCAAAATATGCTATTATTTACTTATTTAGCCACTCAAGGGATATTTTAATTGCAGCATATGGGATCTAATTCCCAGACCAGGGATCAAACCCAGGCCCTATGCATTGGCAGGATCCCGTGCAGCATCTAAGCCCCTGGACCACTAGGGAAATCCCAATATTATCATCACTTCTGATACTACTCCTCTGCTTGACTCCAAACTCCCTGAAGATAGGGCACATACTTTGTTGCTCTTTGTATTTGCAGCATCTCACCAAGGCCTGAAACTAAGTAAATACTGCTAATTATTTGCTGCTGTTAATAGAATTGCCCCAGATAAAACTAGTACTTAATGTCAGTGAAGTGAAAGTAATAGGCCAGATGGGGAATCTGTGGGACTAGGGGTGTTAGGGTAATACACAGAGCAGTAGGCAATTACAGGAAGTTCACATACACACATAGGGCATGCTATCTACAGGAAACCATTCACAGAAAATGGAAGTAATAAGCATACATGAATCAGTGAGGACCAGAAAGGGGACACTAGTAAATGTGTTACAACAGGTTAGAAAAACCTGCTCTCTGACAGCTGTCAGCATAGGACACATAAGCAAGTAGTAACAGAAGCAGGGAAATCTTTAAGAAGCTAGGGTATGAGTTCTCAGATAAAATATAGGACATCCAGTTAAATTTGAATTTCAACCAATGACAAATAATTATTTTAGATTAAGAATGTTCTATGTCATACATTATCTCTCTGTATTCTTGAAACAATCTTGCCAAGCATGGGTAACTACAATCTTTGTATTTATGTATGTATTTATTTATTTTCCTTTGCAGAAACTTGCAGGATCTCAGCAACCCTGACCAAGAATTGAATCCAGGTCAAGGAAATGAAAGCCCAGAATCCTAACCATGTGGCCACCAGGGAACTCCCCAACTACAACCTCTTTTAGGAAGCAGTTGAGATTCTGAGGAAATTCCTATGTAATTTGTGGGGCATACTTACACTAAGAAATAAAAAGGTATTTTTAATTCAAATAGCTGAAATTCAAATTTAGCTAGAGTCCTGTAATTTTTGCTCATCTGGTTACTTCAAGTTAGTGTGTAAAGATTAGGATGCCAGGTTAAAGCAGGGCCCACATGTGGCCGGAAACTAGATTCCTAGATAATAGAAGTAAGCCTATCCCTTCTCCAGTAGATGTTCCCAACCCAGGGATCAAACTAGGGTCTCCTGCATTGCAAGTGGATTCTTTACCAGCTGACCCACCAGGGAAAACCAAAAGTAACACAAGCAAATGACCATGACAGAGGTCAAGATGCTGGAATTCATGCCTAGTCCAAAAACAGAAGCAAACAAGCAAAAGCTGAATGACTATCCAGGAAATCTAAGTAAGCAATCTCTTCTCAGTTTCCCGTAAGGGAAGGCTGTCTTTGGTGGATGAATTTGAGCTCACCAACCTAGGTAGCATATTCAAAAGTAGAGACATTACTTTTCCAACAAAGGTCCGTCTAGTCAAGGTTATAGTTTTTCCAGTAGTCATGTATGGATATGGGAGAAGGCAATGGCAACCCACTCCAGTACTCTTGCCTGGCAAATCCTATGGACGGAGGCACCTGGTAGGCTGCAGTCCATGGGGTCACTAAGAGTCAGACACGACTGAGTGACTTCACTTTCACTTTCACTTTCATGCATTGGAGAAGGAAATGGCCACCCACTCCAGTGTTCTTGCCTGGAGAGTCCCAGGACGGGGGAGCCTGGTGGGCTGCCGTCTATGGAGTTGCACAGAGCTGGACACGACTGAGCGACTGAACTGAACTGAAGTGAGGAGACAGTGAAGGACATGGAAGACTGATGTGCTGCAGTGCCTGAGGTTGCAGAGTCAGACACAACTGAACAACTGAACAACAACAACTAGTTGCTGAGCACATCTTGCCTTCAAAACTCCAGGGTCTCTTTGTTTTCCTCTATATAAGAACCAGATTGGCACTGATGTCTAGGTTAAAGAGAAATCTGATACTTTAGAAAAGGGAGAGAACAGGGCCAAGAATCCAAGCAGGTTTTCACTTTTTATATTTTGTGTTTCATATTGTATTTAATTTTGTAAGCTGCCTCAAATTCCTTTAGGACATAAGCTCAGGTAAATCCTAAAAGAATGAATAAGTAAGTGGAACCCTAAATAAATAAGTGGAACCCTGACTAGCCCAAGGCAATTACAGGAAAACTAAGATAAGGGACCCAGCCACAATCTAAGAAGCAGCTTGCTTTTCTTGGTATCTCAGTTAGCGGCCTATAGTCCCTCTGCCACTTTACATTAACTCCTTAATTTCCTTGGCAAATTAAAATTTCAGCTCCTTTTAGAGGTTTCATTAGACTCGGGGGATAGGCATTCCAAAGACTAGCTAGAATTACTATAAATAAATCAAATTTTGGCAAAGATATTCATTGAAACTATTTTTTTGAAGCTTTTTTTTAAGTCTGGCAGTTTTTATTACTTAAACTTTATTCTGCTTAGCTTTTTACCACTATAAATGCTTATCCATACAAGATGATTTGATTGAATTCCTCAACATTTCCAGCGAATAGAATAGAGGAATCACTTTAATCGAATATTTTTAAACAATATCATTACTTTGTAAGATCCAGGACCTTTTATAAGATGTTCAGAGAAAATGCTATTATCCACTTCCTACATTTAGTATTATATAGTATAAACTTGTAATAAATGCTACTCTGCTTATTTAAATGCCATGTAGTGAAAAGCTTGACTGAATTGTCTGTTATTACTCCCAACAACTACACATTGGATTTGTTGCCCCTAAAGCAAAATCTTTTACCTATAATACTTTTTTATAACCTCCATTATGCAACAAAACATTTATACATTTTTTTCTGTTGTGATAGATTACTACATATGCTGCCGCTGCTGCTAAGTCATTTCAGTCATGTGTGACTCTGTGTGACCCCATAGACGGCAGCCCACCAGGCTCCCCTCGTCCCTGGGATTCTCCAGGCAAGAACACTGGAGTGGGTTGCCATTTCCTTCTCCAATGCATGAAATTGAAAAGTGAAAGTGAAGTCACTCAGTCGTGTACTGACCCCATCCTACAGACCCAGACACTGGCCTTAAGAAATCTGAGGAGCATCTCCTCAACAAAGATTGGAAAGAGGTAAAAGAAGGAATGTGTGAGATTTATTTCGTCTTCCAGTGGTTAAGACTCTGGGTTTCCAATGGAAGAACTTCAGGTTTAATACCTGGCTGAAAAACTATGATCCCATATGCCACGTGGAACCACCAAAAAAGAAAAGAATAAACAGGAATATGTTATCATAACATTCTTCTGGGTCCTTACAAGAAATGATAGTAGCCCTAGAGAATTTAAAAAAAAAGGCATTGCTATGAAAATCAGGAGTTTTTACTACCCAAAGATGTAAATGGTAAGCTGCTGCTGCTAAGTCACTTCAGTCATGTCTGACTCTGCGACTTCGTAGATGGCAGCCCACCAGGCTGCCCTGTCCCTGGGATTCTCCAGGCAAGAACACTGGAGTGGGTTGCCATTTCCTTCTCCAATGCATAAAAGTGAAAAGTGAAAGTGAAGTTGTTCAGTTGTGTCCGACTCCTAGCGACCCCATGGACTGCAGCCTACCAGGCTCCTCCATCCATGGGATTCTCCAGGCAAGAGTACTGGAGTGAGTTGCCATTGTCTTTTCTGGTATTAAGCTGATTTACCACTAAAATAATGAAAGAAATGGCTGATATAACTCCCTGTTTTGTCTCCTTTCTGTTCATGATTCATTCATTCATCTCTTTTGATTTTCTGTGTAAAATGCATTAGAACTTTAGATAAAGTTCAGATACTATGATCCTTTTCGTTGAAATGAAGTCACCCAAACTGTTTGCCTTCTCTGAAAAATTATGGACTAAGAACTCCTGATTCCTCCTTACTGTTAGAAAACAACAGATTCATTTGTAATGTGGCATAAGTAAGGAAGAAGTGAAGAAGAGGTCAACTGTTTGTTTTCCCATGAATAACTTGTCATATTACTATTAATCAGTTGCTCAGTTAGTAATTTCATATCTGGAAGTATTTGAGTACAATGGCAGTAGAGACAATTCTTGACTATCTAAGAATACAAATGGCTAAATACCAAAATAGAGACTTCTCTCATTCATCTCTTCCTTCTGGCATCTCCCCAGTGGGATTGACTATAAGAGTTCTTGTTCATATCACACTCAAAAGTTTCCCCCTTTTCAAAAATAGAAAAAAATATATATAAAGCATATATAAAATATTTTTTCTTAGTTGATGTTTCCACTGAACTGAACACTGTTCAGCTCCAAAAAATGAAATTCACTCAGAGAAGACAATGGCACCCAACTCCAGTACTCACCTGGAAAATCCCATGGACAGAGGAGCCTGGTGGGCTTCCTTCTATGGGGTCACACAGAGTCGGACAGACAGAGTAACTTCCCTTTCACTTTTCACTTTCATGCATTGGAGAAGGAAATGGCACCCCACTCCAGTGTTCTTGCCTGGAGAATCTCAGGGACGGGAGAGCCTGGTGGGCTGCTGTCTATGGGGTTGCACAGAGTCACACACAACTGAAGCAACTTAGCAGCAGCAGTAGCAGTTAAAGCACAAGGGATCTATTACAGATATTAAATTGCTTATAGAGTTAATGTGGAGGTTGAAGCAAGATGGCAGACCAAGCTTTTACTGATGATTTCAAAAGCACCATAGAACTTGGTTACCAGGGGAATGACCAGTATCTTTCACAATCATGAAGTAGTTATGTTAGCAAATATCCAGAATCAAAAATTCACCCCAGAAATGCAAACACTCATAAGACTGAGTCTACCAACAGAAGCTGCAGAAGTACAAGGTTTTTGCAGACAATGTCTTGCACAACTACATCTAGTTAATGAAAATAAAGCATATTCATCTAGATGTAAGCAAATTCAGGAAACGCAGTTTTGAGCTTTTCATGTTTTGCAGTATGTGCTTTTCACTATAATGAATGAATGCTTAATGTTATACACCATCTTGCCTATCAGGCCACTACATATTCTTCTATAACTTGTATCCATGTTTAAACTTTCAGATAAGAACTATAGCATGTTACCATTCAACACAGTGCACTGATGTCCCATAAAAATGAAAACCCCTCTATCCCAAAAGAGATGACCCAACATTCCAAGTTACTAAACCCATTTCTGGATGATGTTATTCTCTTATAGTTAAGTCAATATTCCCCCTTTATATCCTGTACCTTATGAATCAAATTTAAAAAATTATAATGTATGGCAAAAACCGCTACGATATTGTACAGTAATTAACCTCCAATTAAAATAAATGAATTTAAAAATTTTTAAAAATTCATCACTAAATCTGCATACTGCATAAAGCCTTGAAACATATGAATTACAATACATAAAATAGATAGCCAGTGGGTGTTTGATGTATGATGGAGGAAACCCAAAGCCAGTGCTCTGTGACAATAGAGGGATGGGATGGGGAGGGAGGGGAGTGGAGTTCCAGGAGGAGGGGACATATGCATACCTAATGCTGATTCATGTTGATGTATGGCAAAATCCATCACAGTAATCACAGTATGGTAAAGTAATACTCCTCTTACCAAAAAGAGAGAGAAGGAAACAAGAACTTGGATAGATAGACAGACAGAGATAGATAGATAGATAAATAGAAGAAAGAATGTTGATAAATGACAGATGGAAAAATAAAAATAGCTAGTAGAAGCCTTGTTTCTGCAACACGCCATGAGGTTGTTTATAGTATTAATGATTTTTTTCTTTTACCACATAGTTCATGCATCCTTTGCCTTTGGTAAAATCTCAGATTCCTCAAATGAGGTATAGCAAGGATATGACCAACCTAGATAGCATATTCCAAAGCAGAGACATTACTTTGCTGACTAAGGTCCGTCTAGTCAAGGCTATGGTTTATCCAGTAGTCATGTATGGATGTGAGAGTTGGACTGTGAAGAAGGCTTAGTGCCGAAGGATTGATGTTTCTGAACTGTGGTGTTGAAGAAGACTCTTGAGAGTCCCTTGGACTGCAAGGAGATCCAACCAGTCCATTCTGAAGGAGATCAGCCCTGGGATTTCTTTGGAAGGAATGATGCTAAAGCTGAAACTCCAGTACTTTGGCCACCTCATGTGAAGAGTTGACTCATTGGAGAATACTTTGATGCTTGGAGGGATTGGGGGCAGGAGGAGAAGGGGACGACTGAGGATGAGATGGCTGGATGGCATCACTGACTCGGTGGATGCGAGTCTGAGTGAACTCTGAGAGTTGGTGATGGGCAGAGAGAGCTGGTGTGCTGCGATTCATGGGGTTGCAAAGAGTCGGACATGACTGAGCGACTGAAATGAACTGAACTGAACTGAACTGAAGGATCTAGTCCTGAATAATTCATGCATTTGGAAGTCATATTATTGAATCATTCTAGAATAACATTAATTTTCCTCAAGAAACTTGGTAGTTGAAACCACTTTGAAGGATCCCAGACATACTCATTTGTGCCACCATTGCTTGAGGACCTCTTGAGAGTCTGGATCAATCCTCTCAGCATGAAAGTAAAGCTCTGTTGGTTCTGGAGGGGCCTCAAATTGGTCAGATGTAATCTTTAATTTTAAATTTTCATGGAATCATCACTGTGTCTCCCTTTGTGTGCTGAGGCCTCTAAGCTAGTAGAGGTTAAAAGCTGGAAGACAGGAAGCAAATATTTCCCTAATAAGTCATTTAATATAATTGTTGGAATTGCCATTCCTAGTTGCACTTCATGCTTTTAGAGTCCGTGTTTTCTGCAAGAAAAATGACAAACTAACATTCTCCTCCTACATTCCTCCTCCACAGAAACATTTCCCTCCCACAGATACCCGTATAACTGACTCATATCATCCTTCAAACCTTACCATTTAATGTAGTTTTCTTCATGCAAACTTCACTAACCTCCTACATTTGGGAGAGGTGATGTCCCATTGAGTACCATAGCATCCTGTCCTTCCACATCATATCTCCACACTGTAATAACCTTACACTCAAAATTATGTCTCATTATACTTTTTGCCATAAGGGTAATGGGACAGGTGTTTGTCATGTTTATAATTAGAAATCTGAACTTAACACAACATTTATAATATATTTTTAAAATATTTTTAAAATCAAGAGTATGTAAAGTTAGTTCATGAAGGATGAACACATGATCATTATGTATGATAGTGTTTGTCTTCAAGTCAAAAAATCTCAAAGGTAAGATTTCATTAAAAACAGCACTTTCACATTATGATATTAATGTGGTTTTTCAGGTAAATTTTGATTGACAGCTCAGGCAATCAGTGACTGGAATGGTTATCTGTTTAATAACAGTGCTTTAAGGCAGAGAAACACCCGCACTGGCATGAAAATAGATGTCTCTTCCCTTTTTCACAAAGTAACTTACAGCAAATATCAAAGTAAAATAAAATGCAAGAATCCTCAGGTCTTATCAAGATTCATAAAGAAATTTTGACTTATTGAGAAAACTTTTATTTTAACTTACTGCTTTCTTTACATCAAGGGGTTTGGATTATGAAAAAAGTTTGGGACTAAATGCTAAACATGTAGAAAGCTCAAGCTGTCCAAGTTATATTGAAATTAAAAGGTGAATGGGAATAATTCTCAATAGGTCTTGCTCTGATAACTTTCACAAGAGCTTTAGACAGCTTGAATGTCATTTGAGGAAAAGTAACAGATTAAAAATACTAGAGGGATTTGATACAAATTTCTATCCATTTCTTAGAATTAAAATAGTGCTTAAATTCTGTTTCAAGATCTGTCAAGCAGAACAAGTAAATTTTATCTACTAAGTGCTTCCATAAAAAAGGGATACTAGTAAAGCATGAAAATAAAAATCAATGTATGTAAACCTGAAAAGATTATTCAATAAAACCAAATGGATTTTTCTACAAGATTCACAATTATATATGCTATCATTTATAACTGCAAATTAATTTATAACTGTATTTTAAAGTCATAATAAAAGGATTTACTAATTACAGTAATGGAGATTAAGAGTACTATTTTACTAATTTTTTTCTAGAGTAGAACTTATCTTATGCCAGAGAGCAATTTTTCAAAGACTAATCCATATTTGATATCATGGACATTTATATTAAATTAGGATCAAAACTAAAATGCTCTGTATAAGCATTCAAATATATTATCATAGAGGTATTAAGCTTTGCTCTTCCATGGTTTGAGCTTTGGATGTAAAGGCAAATTCTATCCATAAGACTACAATAGTTAATACGTCATTTTTGGCATTAAACAATTTAGTGCTAAGAAGATGGAAGATGTTCACGTTATAAAAGAGCCATACTATTATTCTTATAGCAAAAACAAGAAAAAGAAAGCAAGACATCTTTTTAAAATATGTACTCATTATATGGCTAGATTATATATTGAACTGATTTTGAAAGTGATAGAAATGCTAGAGTAAAATTCCTCAATGTGTGCATTATGTATGTGCTTGCTGAGTCCTGTCCGACTGTTTGTAACTCCATGGACTGTAGCCCTCTGTCCAGATAATTTTCCAGGCAAGAATACTGCAATGTGTTGGCATTTTTCCCTCAAGGAATCTTACTGACTCAAGGCTAGAACCTGCATTTTCTGCACTGGCAGGTGGATTCTTAACTGCTGAGCCACCTGGGCTGACCCTCCTCTATATGTGTTGTATGTAATTCAGGGGTCAGAAGGAGATCTATAAAATCCAGTTGAAAAGTATAACAACTATGCTACAGTTCTGTTCAATTGCTCAGTCGTGTCACACTCTTTGTGATCCCATGGACTGCAGCACACCAGGCCTCTCTGTCCAACACCAACTCCTGGAGTTTATTCCAACTCTTGTCCATTGAGTCAGTGATGCCATCCAACCCTCTGTCATCCCTTTCTCCTCTTTCCTTCAATCTTTCCCAGCATCAGGGTCTTTACACATGAATCAGTTCTTCACATCAGGTAGCCAAAGTATTGGAGTTCAGTTTCAACATCAGTCCTTCCAATGAATATACCAGTTGACATGCTTAGGACGGACTGACTGGATCTCTTTGCAGTCTCATTGAGACTCCCAACAGTCTCAGCAAGGGACTGTCAACAGTCTTTTCCAACACCACAGTTCAAAAGCATAGATTAGTGAGTGCTCAGCTTTCTTTATAGTCCAACTCTCACAGCCATACATGACTACTGGAAAAACCATAGCCTTGACTAGATGGAAATTTGTTGGCAAAGTAATTTCTCGGCTTTGTAATATGCTGTCTAGGTTGGTAATAACTTTCTTCCAAGGAGTAGGCATTTTTAAATTTCATGGCTTCAGTCACCATCTACAGCGATTTTGGAGCACAAAAAAATAAAATATATTACTGTTTCCACTGTTTTCCCATCTATTAGAGCCAGACATCTTGGAATGTCAAGTCAAGTGGGCCTTACAAAGCTTCACTATGAACAAAGCTAGTGGAGGTGATGGAATTCCAGTTGAGGTATTTCAAATCCTGACAGATGATGCTGTGAAAGTGCTACACTCAATATGCCAGAAACTTTGGAAAACTCAGCAGTGGCCACAGGACTGGAAAAGGGCAGTTTTCATTCCAATCCCAAAGAAAGGCAATGCCAAAGAATGCTCAAACTACAGCACAATTGCACTCGTCTCACATGCTAGTAAGGTAATGCTCAAAATTCTCCAAGCCAGGCGTCAGCAATACGTGAACCGTGAACTCTCTGATGTTCAAGCTGGTTTTAGAAAAGGCAGAGGAACCAGAGACCAAATTGCCAACATCCACTGGATCATGGAAAAATCGAGAGTTCCAGAGAAAACATCTATTTCTTCTTTATTGACTATGCCAAAGCCTTTGTGCGGATCACAATAAACTGTGGAACATTCTGAAAGAGATGGGAATACCAGACTACCTAATCTGCCTCTTGAGAAATGTGTATTCAGGTCAGGAAGCAACAGTTAGAACTGGACATAGAACAACAGACTGGTTCCAAATAGGAAAAGGAGTACGTCAAGGCTGTATATTGTCATTCTGCTTATTTAACTTCTATGCAGAAGACATCATGAGAAACGCTGGACTGGAAGAAACAATCTGGAATCAAGATTACCAGGAGAAATATCAATAACCTCAGATATGCAGGTGACACCACCCTTATGGCAGAAAGTGAAGAGGAGCTAAAAAGCCTCTTAATGAAAGTGAAAGAAGAGAGTGAAAAAATTGGCTTAAAGCTCAACATTCAGAAAGCAAAGATCATGGCATCTGGTCCCATTACTTCATGGGAAATAGATGGGGAAACAGTGGAAACAGTGTCAGACTTATTTGGGGGCTCCAAAATCTCTGCAGATGGTGACTGCAGCCATGAAATTAGAAGACACTTACTCCTTGGAAGAAAAGTTATAACCAACCTAGATAGCATATTCCAAAGCAGAGACATTACTTTGCCAACTAAGGCCAATCTAGTCAAGTCTATGGTTTTTCCAATGGTCATGTATGGATGTGAGAATTGGACTGTGAAGAAGGCTGAGCGCCAAAGAATTGATGCTTTTGAACTGTGGTGTTGGAGAAGACTCTTGAGAGTCCCTTGGACTACAAGGAGACCCAACCTGTCCATTCTGAAGGAGATCAACCCTGGGTGTTCTTTGGAAGGAATAATGCTAAAGCTGAAACTCCAGTACTTTTGCCACCTCATGCAAAGAGTTGACTCATTGGAAAAGACTCTGATGCTGGGAGGGATTGGGGGCAGGAGGAGAAGGGGATGACCGATGATGAGATGGCTGGATGGCATCACGGACTCGATGGATGTGAGTCTGAGTGAACTCCGAGAGATGGTGATGGACAGGGAGGCCTGGCGTGCTGCGATTCATGGGGTTGCAAAGAGTCGGACATGACTGAGCGACTGAACTGAACTGAACTTATTTGCTTGTGAGATGAGTGCAATTGTGTGGTAGTTTGAGCATTCTTTGCCATTGCCTTTCTTTGGGATTGGAATGAAAACTGACTTTTTCCAGTGCTGTGGCGTCTGCTGAGTTTTCCAAATTTGCTGATATATGAGTGCAACACTGTAACGGCATCATCCTTTAGGCTTTGAACTAGCTTAACTGGAATTCCATCACCTCCAGTAGCTTTGTTAGCTTCCTAAGGCCCACTTGACTTCACATTCCAGGATGTCTGGTTCTAGGTGAGTGATAATACTCTTAGGTGGTTAGAATAGGAAAAAGGAGTCCAGAATGGTGGTGGCTAAAAGACAGGGAAGGGAAAAGCCCGCGAAAATAGAACAAAGGAAGGTCTGAGGACTGGACAGCAGACCTCAGGTAGAACAAACAGCAATCTTGGCTAGCCCTAATTTACATAGGTCAGGCCCATGGGCAGGAGAAAAAACATGTAAAAAGAAGAGCCAAAGGGCCAGAGGTCACACACTTTCTTTCTGTCTCTCTTTGTCTCTCTTCTATTCACATGCCTTGAGGATGTATTTTCCTTTATTTTCTAAATAAAGCTGATCTGTAACATGGAGCAGTGACTCTGGTCCATGGCTTCAAATTTTGTTGTGATGCGACAGAACCGAGGAAATTACACGCTCCCCTGACATCTATAGTACCATGACTCCGATTTAACCTGTCTGAAACAAACTCAGTGCAGCCCCCCTCAAGGAGGAAGCCAAGCACAGCAGGAGCCCAGCTAGGCGAAAACTCCTGTGGTGGAAGCTGAAGGCGAAGGAAACTCAGCACAGGGGAAGTGACAAGAGGCCCGGCATACTGGGAAACTGGGACAGCAGAAAACAGACTCAGCAGAAAGCTCACACAGCTCAGTTTCAGATTCCAGAAGACCTCTGGTTATGGTAGGAGGTCCTCGCTTCTATGGCTGGAGGGACATAGGCCAAACAAAATCTTAATTCCTTACAATCTCTCCCTTCTTGTTTCCTTGAACCTCCCATGAAGTGGGTGCAATTGAAGGACTCTGAAGAGGCTACTTCTCAGTGTGTCCCAAAGGCTCCACTATCTGCTGAGCCCCAGTATCTGTTACCCAAGCTGTTGGAAGTTCTTCTGTACTTAATCTTTGTGGCAAGGATCAGGCCAATGAAAACTGTGAGCACAGGCCAGGTATTTAGCAGATTTTTCAGCTGGTTATGAAGGGGATTTCTTAGCACATTTTTCCCACTGCTTTTTTCTCCCATCCTCCAGCTCCTCTCTCCTGGGACTTGAGCCCATCCAAAACCCGTGATGCCTGGCTTCAGGACCTACTGAAGCTCAGGCTCTGATGTCTCATTGCAAAAATTCAGTTAGAGACACAGAGATAGTCAGAGGTGGATTTGTTCAGATTCAGAGAGAAGCACATTCCACAGGATGTGGGCCATAACAGAGAGCAAGTGCTTTCCTATGAAATATGGTGTGGTTAGTTTTTGTGAGCTGGGTGAATTCATATGCTAATGAGTGGGAGGATCATCCCAACCATTGGGGAACCACCCACTCCTCCATCTTTTGACAGTGCCTTGGAACTGTCCTGGGTGTATCATTTAGCTTGCAGATTGGGGATCATGGTTTAGTTGAATTTGACTTGTCACTTTGGACCCATTTAATTTTAATCAGTTTATGTCATGCCCTTGTGCTATGTCATTCTGTCAAAATCTGTGCCTTCCTTCTTCCCTCTTCTTTCATGCTGTTTTCCTGAGCCCTATGCAGGCCCACAATGTTGCTTCTAGAATCTTCTGGATGAATAACCAGAAAATAGCTGGCCCTTGGGAGTGAAATACTGCATAGTATTCAGGCCTTCATCTTCCATGTTTCCTACATGTGCAACATCAGCATCTCACAGTGAACCTGCTAGGGTGAAAGACAGGCACACAGTGCCTACTAGAAGTCCATCTGTTGGCATTCCTTCAAAGGCAATTGAGCTTCCAGGGATAATGTCTGCCACTTTGGGAGTTCACCCCTGCAGGCCATTTGGGCCCAAAACCTTTCCACCCTTCTTCTAAAGTTACAAACATACCCCGGGATTAAATCTGCACTCCACTTTTATGGAACATCTGGGCTGTTGCTTCTTATCAATTTGTTTTTAAGTCAACTACTAAATCCTATAACCAGAACCCTGCCCCTTGTAGGCAACATTGCTCTATCCCGCCTATTATTAACATACTCTATTGCCTCTAACAGGATCAAATGACCCACTCCCTTGTCATTACTTCTGTTATCACCTAAAGTGGGTCCATGACAATGAAATGTTTACCATTGGAAATAGCCTAAACTGCTCTTATTAGAGGACTAGGGGAGGAAATCAGTGACTTACACTCCTTTAGAAAAATAAGAGGATAAGGCTTACAGTTGCTTCACCAGATTCCCTGTCTCAGGGCACAGGCTTGGATTGCCTTACATCATGATACCTATTCCCATCTGTGGTGAACAAACTGGCAATGAGTTAAGATTACAAACCCTTAATCCTAGCCAGTACTGGTCATGCTGGAGACCTTAGGGACACACAACTCCAGCCTGGGGATCCCAGGAAGTCGACCAGCCCTGATCTGCCTAGGGATCTGGTCCTTGAAAGGTTGTCATCCCTCAACCTGCTCAGGGATCCGCCAGTCCAGGGGTCCCAGGAGGTCATCACGCCTCGACCTGCCCAGGGACACAATTCTCAGGAAGCTGACCTGCCTCGACCTGCTCGAGGACTTGGTCTCCAGGAGGCTATCATGCCTCAGCCTACCTGGGCATCTGCACTCTGACCTGGGTACGCCTGACTCTCAGGTTGCAACAGTACTGGGTAGGATAAGCTTCAGAAAGACATCCCTAAAGAAGTCCACCCATGGAAAGAGAAGAAAGCCTATTACTTGTGGGACTGTGCCCAGTCTCAGCAATAACTCAGGAGCCCAATAAGAACCCTATTGTCTTTCTGGAAAGGCTAAAAAGGACTTTGAAGAGTTTACCAATATGGACTTAAACTGTTATGAGGGACAGGTGATTTAAAGGACAAATTCCTGTCCCAATGTGCATCAGAATTCAGGATAAAATTACAACAGCTACAGCAGCAGGACTCTGCTGCCTCTTTAGATGAAATGGTCTAGACAGCCACCAATACCTTTTATAACAGAGAAGAGGAGAGGGAGACCAAAGCCTAGGAGAGGGAGAAAAGAAAAGAGACAGGGCATGCCCAATGCTGGCTGCCCTCCAGGGAAGCTCTATGGCAAACCCCAAGTATTTGAAGGACAAGGCATGAGGCAAAAGTATAATTTGTAGACAGGCAGGGAATAGGGCTAAGGAGTGTCCAAACCATGACAAGTCTCCTAAAATGGCTTCCTACAAATACCATTAATTGAGACATTGGGCAACACTCTGCTCTTGGGACCCAAAGCCTGAAGGTCAAGAGCCAAGTTTTCCCTCACGGTGTTTCAATAGGACTGAAGAGGACCACTCCAGCCAGCCTGCCTGTCACAGATAACCATCACTGGCCTGGAGCCAAGGGTGTAACTATCTGGCAGGAAGGTCCAAGAATTTCTTGATTGACACAAGTGCTACTTACTCTGTCCTGACCTCCTAATCCAGAGCCTGCTCCTCCCAAACTCATACCATTTTGGGTGCTACAGGAAAAATAATTACAAAATGATTCACCTGAGCACTTTGTTGCTGGAATGGACAGGTATTTTCCCATCAGTTTCTGGTGGCCCCTGAATGTCCTACTCCCTTATTGGGAAGATATTTCTCCTTGCCTTTGAAATCTTGCAGCTACTGTAATCCTGATAGAAGATTATTTAAAATTTTTTGGATGCAAACTAACTATTTTTACCAGCCACCAAATGAAACAACTCCTGAATGGGAGAGGCCATTTATGGATGTCTGATCAAAGAATCCTCAGATATCAAGCAGTGCTGATGGAAAATTCAGTCCTGACTATATCCCCTTGTGAGGTTCTTAACCCAGCCACCCTCCTGCCTACCCCCGAGGGCTCTCTCCTCTTTCAATCTTGCCTAGAAACCTTGGACCACTGGACAAAACCCTGAGAGGGATTGTCGGAAAATCTTCTGACTAATTCTGAGGAAATCATGTACACTGACAGAAGGAGTTTTGTCTTGGATGGATAAAGAAGAGCCAGATATGAAGTAGTCTCCAATTTTCAGACCATAGAGGCTAAACATTTGACATTAAGTGAGTGAGTGAGTGAGTGAGTGAGTGAAGTCGCTCAGTCATGTCTGACTCTTTGCGACCCCATGAACTGTAGAAAACCCACCAGGCTCCTCTGTCCATGGGATTTTCTAGGCAAGACTACTGGAGTGGGTTGCCATTTCCTTCTCCAGGGGATCTCCCCAAACCAAGGATCGAACCCAGGTCTCCCGCATTGCAGGAAGACACTTTAACCTCTGAGCCAAGCCCAATTAGTTGAGCCCATAGCTCTGAATTGAGCTTTAGGGCTGGGAAAAGGATAAAGAGTAGCCATTTACACTGACCCCAAGTACGCCTTTCTGGTGCTATATGCACATGCTGCCATTTGGAAAGAAAAAGGCCATCTGAACACCCGAGGGTCCCCAATCAAATGTGGCAGTCCACCTGCCTGCTGAGGTTTCAATCTCCCACTGTAAAGGACATCAAAAAGGAAGCATGGAAGTGGCATGAGGGAACCAAGCAGCTGATCAGGTAGCTAAGAGAGCAGCATTATGGAAAAGTGACCTAATAGGGGTTGGCACTTTAGTTTCACAGACTAATTGGCCAGAAACTCCTTAGTATGCTGAAGGTGAGACTCTTAAAGCTAAGAGTGAGGGCTTTTGAGAAGATCATATGGGGTGGTTCCATAAGGAGGGACTTGAGTCATCCTGGTGATGGAAATTTGGAGTTGGCTAATCTCCTACTATTCCTTGTTATAACATATTGATGCTACTTATGATTGTTCCACGTATTATCAAAACCCACTTAAGGGCCTAGATCTGATAGAAAGAGTAGTACCTGATGAACTATGGAATGAAGTTCATGACTTTGTATAGGAGACAGGGATCAAGACCATCCCCATGGAAAAGAAATGCAAAAAGCAAAATGACTGTCTGGGGAGGCCTTACAAATAGTTGTGAAAAGAAGAGAAGCGAAAAGCAAAGGAGAAAAAGAAAGATATAAGCATCTGAATGCAGAATTCCAAAGAATAGCAAGAAGAGATAAGAAAGCCTTTTTAGCGATCAATGCAAAGAAATAGAGGAAAACAACAGAATGGGAAAGAGTAGAGATCTCTTCAAGAAAATTAGAGATACCAAGGGAACATTTCATGCAAATATGGGTTCAATACAGGACAGAAATGGTATGGACCTAACAGAAGCAGAAGATGTTAAGAAGAGGTGGCAAGAATACACAGAAGAACTGTACAAAAAGAACTTCATGACCCAGATGATCACGATGGTGTGATCACTCAACTAGAGCCAGACATCCTGGAATCTGAAGTCAAGTGGGCCTTACAAAGCATCACTACAAACAAAGCTAGTGCAGGTGATGGCATTCCAGCTGAGCTATTTCAAATCCTGAAAGATGATGCTGTGAAAGTGCTGCACCCAGTATGCCAGCAAATTTGGAAAACTCAGCAGTGGCCACAGGACTGGAAAAGGGCAGTTTTCATTCCAATCTCAATGAAAGGCAATGCCAAAGAATACTCAAACTACCGCACAATTACACTCATCTCACATGCTAGTAAAGTAATGCTCAAAATTCTGCAAGCCAGGGTTCGGCAATACATGAACCTTGAACTTTCTGATGTTCAAGCTGGTTTTAGAAAAGGCAGAGGAACCAGAGATCAAATTGCCAACATCTGCTGGATCATGGAAAAAGCAAGAGAGTTCCAGAAAAACATCTATTTCTGCTTTATTGACTAGGCCAAAGCCTTTGACTGTGTGGATCACAATAAACAGTGGAAAGTTATGAGAGAGATGGAAATACCAGACCACCTGACCTACCCCTTGAGAAATCTGTATGCAGGTATGGAAGCAATAGTTAGAACTGAACATGGAACAACAGACTGATTCCAAATAGGAAAAGGAACACATCAAGGCTGCATATTGTCACCCTGTTTATTTAACTTCTATGCAGAGTACCATGAGAAACGCTGGCCTGGAAAAAACACAATCTGGAAACAAGATTGCTGGGAGAAATATCAATAACCTCAAATATGCAGATGACACCACCCTTATGGCAGAAAGAGCAGAAGACCTAAAGAACCCTTTTGATGAAAGTGAAAGAGGAGAGTGAAAAAGTTGGCTAAAACAAAGATCATGGCATCTGGTCCCATCACTTCATGGGAAATAGATGGGGAAACAGTGGAAACAGTGTCAGACTTTAATTTTGGGGCTCCAAAAAATTTCATGGCTCCAGATGGTGACTGCAGCCATGAAATTAGAAGGTGCTTACTCCTTGGAAGAAAAGCTATGATCAAGTTAGATAGCATATTCAAAAGCAGAGACATTACTTTGCTGACTAAGGTCCATCTAGTCAAGGCTATGGTTTTTCCAGTAGTCATGTATGGATGTGAGAGTTGGACTGTGAAGAAGGCTTAGTGCCGAAGGATTGATGTTTCTGAACTGTGGTGTTGGAGAAGACTCTTGAGAGTCCTTTGGACTGCAAGGAGATCCAACCAGTCCATTCTGAAGGAGATCAGCCCTGGGATTTCTTTGGAAGGAATGATGCTAAAGCTGAAACTCCAGTACTTTGGCCACCTCATGTGAAGAGTTGACTCATTGGAGAATACTTTGATGCTGGGAGGGATTGGGGGCAGGAGGAGAAGGGGACGACAGAGGAAGAAATTGCTGGATGGCATCACTGACTCGATGGGCGTGAATCTGAATGAACTCCGGGAGTTGGTGATGGACAGGGAGGCCTGGTGTGCTGCGATTCATGGGGTCACAAAGAGTCGGACACGACTGAGCTACTGAACTAAATTGAACCCATTTTGTCTCTGCCCATGTCAACAAGCTACAACATGCGGTGTCAGTTCAACAGAACAACTTAAAACTTGAGCTGATCACAGAAAATATCACTTACTCTTAGAGGTACACCGCTACAAGGGCTGTGAAACCTAAGACTAGCAAGAGGAGAGGCCCAATGCCCCTCACCATCCCAGTTCAGCAGGAAGTAGCCAGGAAGACCTCGACACCCCTATTCCCAAAGAATTGGGCCTCAGAATGTTAGGTAGTTAGAATAGGAAAAAGAAGTCCAGAATGCTGTGGCTAAAAGACAAGGAAGGGAAAAGCCCACAGAAATAGAACAAAGGAAGGTTCAAGGAACTGTGTGAAGACCTCAAGTATAACAAACAGCATTCCTGGCTAGCCCTATTTACATAGGGCAGGCCCATGGGCAGGAGAAAAAACATATAAAAGAGGAGCCAAGGGGCCAGGGGCCTCTCTTTCTGTCTTCGTCTCTATCTGTCTCTCTCTTTCTTTTCATGTCTTTTGGGTTGGCATGCCCTCATGCCTCAAGGATGTATTTTCCTTTATTTTCTAAATAAACTGAGCTGTAATATGGAGCTCTAACAATGATCTATCACTTCAAATTTTTGTGGTGATGAGAAAGAACCGAGGAAATTACACACTCCCCTGGCAATACCATAGTGATTATCTGGGTTGTGAAGATCTTTTTTGCATAGTTCTTCTGTGTGTTCCTGCCACCTCTTCTTAATAATATTTTCTGCTTCTGTTAGGTCCATACCAAGTATGTTACATAAACTTCTAAATTAAAATACTGAAAGGTAAACCTTGAAACTACAACAATAATCATCAAACAAACACACAAGAAGCAGAATCACAGAAACAAAATAATAACTTTGGGAAAAGGTAAACAAATGCAACAAAAGAAAAAAAATGGGGATTTTAATAAAACAAGCAAATATAGATTGACATGCACTTCCCCTTCCTAATCAGAGCTGTATATAAAGAATAGATAGTTATCTAATGGTATCATTTACAGTGTTTTAAAAAAATAGTCCATGCGCCAAATATCCCCTTCTTATACTCAAATCACATTATTAAAGACCTTAAATTTTTAAAGAGAAATTCTCCATATTAAGCATGCAAATAAATTCACTGGGAAGTGGCTTTAAATAAGTCTCACAATAATTTAAAATAACACCTGTGGTGGATTGCTCATGCAAGTAGAGGGATAAGATATTGAATTGGCTGAAAAGTTCTTTCAGGCTTTTCCATAAGATGTTAGGTAAATGTAAGAAGGGAATCCTAATTCAGTGGTACAGGTAGAAGTCTTGGTAGGAGGCCTTGATTACTAGTGGTCAAAGGATCAGACTTTGGGACAAAGTCTCCCTAAAAGCATAAAATCCAGTTTTATTTATTTGAGCATGTACTTGGTTCGGCCTTTTCCCCTTGACATTCAATACATACAAGCCTCACATACATTCTCCAATCTCCAAGATAAGAGTACAATTAGAGTTGTATTCCCATACTACCTTTGTTCTGGTGGTCCATTAGGTGAAATTATTAGCACTGACTCTATTTGCATTATAGTATGTTGTTTCAGTTCAGTTCAGTTCAGTTCAGTCGCTCAGTCATGTCCGACTCTCTGCGACCCCATGAATCGCAGCACATCAGGCCTCCCTGTTCACCATCTCCCAGAGTTCACTTAGATTCATGTCTATCGAGTCAGTGATGCCATCCAGCCATCACATCCTCGGTCGTCCCCTTCTCCTCCTGCCCCCAATCCCTCCCAGCATCAAAGTATTCTCCAATGAGTCAACTCTTCGCATGAGGTGGCAAAAGTACTGGAGTTTCAGCTTTAGCATCATTCCTTCCAAAGAAATCCCAGGGCTGATCTCCTTCAGAATGGATTGGTTGGATCTCCTTGCAGTCCAAGGAACTCTCAAGAGTCTTCTCCAACACTACAGTTCAAAAGCATCAATTCTTTGGTGCTCAGCCTTCTTCACAGTCCAACTCTCACATCCATACATGCCCACAGGAAGAACCATAACCTTGACTAGATGGACCTTAGTCAGCAAAGTAATGTCTCTGCTTTTGAATATACTATCTAGGTTGGTCATAACTTTTCTTCCAAGGAGTAAGTGTCTTTTAATTTCATGGCTGCAGTCACCATCTGCAGTGATTTTGGAGTCTAAAAACATAAAGTCTGACACTGTTTCCACTGTTTCCCCATCTATTTGCCATGAAGTGATGGGACCAGATGCCATGATCTTCGTTTTCTGAATGTTGAGCTTTTAATGTTGTATATTTAAATAAATCACAAAGAAAATTTAAGAGTTGACTGAAAAATAAAGATTCAGATAGATATTAAACAAATTCTGATTCCATTAGTAACTAACCTTGTAAAAGTTATCATCTGAACCACCAGGGGAGCACCTATTAATTGAAAGCCACATTTAAACAGTACTTCATAAGTTATAAATGTACTTTATTATTAACTACCTCACAGTATTGATTTCTGATAGCTTGATATTGCATAGACATTTTAAAGTCAGCCATCTAACTCTTTTCCTTTCACTATCACTGGAGTTTACCAAACTTGCTTTGGATTTTCTTAAATGCTCAGAGCCCCTCATAACCAACTGAAGTAACTCTGGTAGAAAAGGACTGAAGGAGAAGAAAGCCAAATGGAACCTGGAACTGCAGAGAAAAGAAGTTAGTCAGGAAGAGGAAAGTGGAAATATTTCTTCAAAAGTTTGAATTGAAATCATTTTTCTAAAAGTGATTCATTTAGGTGCTCTGGGGGGCAGATTTGGGATGCAGTACTCACACAACCATCTTGCTTGCTCCTGAAAAGGAAGCAAAAATACCCTTTCATGTATCCATGCCCAGATCTGATCAACTCACTATTCCTATTTTTTCAGTCTCAAATTCCACCCTTTGCATTTTTTAAAGTAAATTTGTAAAACTGAAACATCAGTACATACATGGAGATGCATACAAATCATAAGCATACAGCTCAAAAATATTTTTACAAAATAAATTTCAAAAGATTGAATAATTCATAAATTTGTGTGTCAGCCTGGAAGAGAAGCATGCTAATATTCTTGTTATCATAAAATATATATATATATATATACACAAAGCCAGCAAAACTACCCTGCTGTTGTTTTAGTAATAAAGAAAAACAAAATGTCTGGGAGTTCAAGAAATATGTGCAGGAGTAGATAGTGGAAGAGAGAATTTTTCAACAATGAAAATAATTACAGGTGAATTAAAAAGAAAAGCAGCTCACCACAGATATAACCATCATGTTTATTTTCTCTTTCCTTTTATTTGAGTTAAATATGTGTCCTTTATCCAGTAAGGTATACAAAGAAATAAAAGTGGACCCTAGTAAAACATTATAATTCTTTTACATTGATCTTACTAAAATTTAGAAAATCTGAGAGTTATTTTTGCCATATTTATGTTATTAAAAGTATAAATGATACTCATATTAACACAAAAACATAAAAAAGTCAAATATTTTCTTTCTGTCACTAGAAAACAATGTTGGCAAATTTTCAAAGCACTACTTTTGTTAAAAATTAGTGTTTGCCATTAATTTGCTAACTTACTCGTATGTATACATGATTTTTTTAGCAATCATGGCTAAAATTAGTTTTTAAAATTATTTAATTGCTTAGTATATTTCATGAATGGAATACTACAGCCTCTAATTATATAATATAATTTCTTATTTATATATAGTATATATCTTAATTTTAAGCTTGAAAAATGTACCACTGTTAGGCATTTCTTGGCAGTTAGTATCTAACTAGATTAACAACTTCTATTTTGAACATCTGGGGATATTGTTGTCACAGATTATTCTTGATTTTTTCCCATCTCAACCATTATTTTTTTAGATATAAATGATCATGAGTATTCTTTTTAAGTAGCAATCTACTATAGGAACTATAAACAATTATCTCTATGTATAATCATGAAAGCTTTCACAAGTATACATATTTCAACATGACGTGCATTATATAAACATGCAAAGAATAAGTAAATTCATTACCTGATACATTATGCCCAAAAGTACGCTCTTTGAGTATTTGATCTAATCTCTAATATGATCTTAGAGAGTATTTTTTCTCTCAGAATTCTTTATAGCCCAGTAAAATTCTAAATCACATATTTACTTGGACTTTTTAGAAATATTTTATTTATTAGAGTGTTCATACAAAATTTGTTAAACTAATATTATTTTAACCCTATTAATAGCTTAAAGTACATAAGACATTTAGTCTTTGTTACAGTATTTCATTAAATATTGACTGTGAATATTTTATTTTTCTTGTAATTTTATTATTAAATGTTGACATATGGACCAAATTCTCCAAGTTGTGTATTACACCCATACACACACACACACACACACACACACATACACACACACACACATGCATTCTGTACATATAGTAGGCAATAAAATGTAAAGTGTGTTCATAGATTGCTACAAAACAAAGTGGAAAGTGTCAGCAAGGGAACAACATATTTCAGTATAGCAATTCACATGAAGAGGAAAAAATATATATTTTTGGAAGAAACTAAGTGTCCAAATATTCTTGTTGCTTTCAAGAAGCAATTATGTACTTTTGAGATGGTAGAAAATATATATGCCTCTAAGGTCCCAATTCTTCAAATGTCCCCTGTACTTTATTACAGCCTTGGGTTTATACGTGCCTCAAGAGCCAATGATGGCTATTAGAGGCAACAGCAATACCAGATCCCTCTAGAACTTTCTCCCTTATTTTTGTTAAAGGAAAAAAAAAAAAAAGTTTTGGTCTCCTAAGCCTTTTAGTAAAAGTAATCGGATTCAGTTTTTATCTGTGAGGAAGAAAAATAATGAAAGCATTCCAAAACTTGACAGAAGATTTTCTTATGATTTGTACTGAAGCCACAAAATATTTTCAGTCTGATTTTGATAAAATAATCATAGTTTTAATTAATTTATAGAAGGACATCATGTGATTTTTCCACAAAAAAATAGTGAAATTAAGGAAAGAAGTAAACAATAGAGCATTTTGATAAACCTCTTCTTAATCATTCTTTCTATGAAGAAAATTAAACATGTTTACTGACAATTTTCTATTTCAGAGCTATATACCTAGAGGGATGGACTTTTGTCAGCTGATTTGTAGTTACGATAAACTTCAAAAACACTGCAAGGGACCTTCTAATCAACCTTATGAAAATGTAAGGGACAACTTTTATCAGTTTCTGAATCACAATGACCCACCTGGATCATTTATTCTCCCATTACCATGTCAATCAGAAGCATATAGATATTTTAATTTTTGCACACAGGATTTTTCCCATTAAAATAACACAAAATTAGGGTATGACTTCTGATTTATCTAAGAAAATGCTACTGTATTCTTGAAAATTTAGAAATATACAAATTTTTTTTATTTAGCAAGAAAATGAAAATTACTTTCAATATTTCAGAAATTTGTCTAACTTTACAGTTTCTATTTCATTCAGAAACAGTGCATTAGATAGTGCTTTCTTTTATATAACAAATTTTTTGAGAGAAAATATACATATAACAATATGTGCTAACCTAATGTATAAAATATTTAGTCACAGTATATTTACTGAGTTGTGCAACCATCATCATATCCAATTTTAGATCATTTTATCAGTTTAAAAGAAAACTCATAGCAATCAGTAGTTTTAGGCATATCTAATTTACTGTCTGTCTATAGATTTGCTTATACTGGAACACATGTAAAAGCAGTTATATAGTATATATTCTTTTGTGACTTGCTTTTTTCACTTAATATTATGAGGCTTTTTAATTTTGTTTTTGCCAACAGCTTCCTTCACATTTAAGTTAAAATCCATATAACTTATTCTTTTAAAGTGTGCTACTCAGTGACTTTTAGTATATTCACAAGGCTGTGCAGCTATAACTATGAATTTAAGAAAATTTTTATCACAATGAGAAGAAATTCCACATCTATTTTTAAAATTTTATATGCTTATTTTTAATTGAAGGATAATTGCTTTACAGTTTTATGTTGGTTTCTGCCTAACATCAACACGAATCAGCCATAGGCATATACATATGTATTATGCAAATTAAAATAATGAAGTGCTGATGCTTGCTACAAGATGAATGAATCTTGAAAATATTCAATAAGCCGATCACAAAAGACCACATATTAACAAATATGAATGTCCAGAACAGAAAAATCTATAGAGGTAGAAATTGGATTAATGATTATCATGGCCAGAGAAGAGCTGAATGGAGAATGACTGTTAATAGGTGTGTAATGATTTATCCATGTTGTAGCATGTATCAGCACTTCATTCTTTTATTTGCATAATATAATTCAATTGGATAAATGTATAATGATTTATTTATCAGTTTATCAGGTAACAGGCATTTGGTTTATTTGCAGTTTTGGTTTATTATCACTATTGCTGCTACGAACATTAATGTATAAGTTGTTGTGTGAACATATATTTGCATGTCTATTCCATATGTACCTAAAAGCGGAATTTTTGAGTCATATGTTTCTTACTAAGAATCCAAGGAACTGGAACCTTTAGTCACCAAGGGCTATTAGCTCGTAAGTTCTGTCTCTGGCTAGTCTTGAAAGAGTGTGTGCCTAGGGCACAGACATGGTTTTCTAGATGGCTATGATTTTAACAGTGTCATCTTTGATGGTCTATTGCCCAATTTCACATCTAAACTTCTTGCTGATCTGCCTCTATTAGTATCAAGCTATTGCCCCTACCAACTGATTGCTAATTGACTGCTCTGTTGGTTTCATCACCACAGCTTGGAGCATGATTTGCGCCAAATAACAGTTCCTCCCCTCAGATAGAGCATGGTATTTATTACCAGTCTTTGAGGCTTCCTTCCCTAACATGCTCCTCACTTTTTCCTTAACAGGACAGAACAGCTGGCCTATGAAATAAGTGTTGAAGGTAGAATTCACCTTTCCCAGTGTGTTCCAGCAAAAGTCAATCTAGGGTGTAGGACCTGTGTAGATGAGGAAAGACTAGTGCTACCAGCCAACTATGCATCATTCACCAGGAAAATATGTCCCAACATGGAGCTATAGGGATTTGGGGGACTATACTCTTTACCAGTTGCCTGGCCAGACTTTCCCTAGAGAATGGCAAATGGAGGTGGGGAAATGGGACCATTGCCAGCCTGCTATCATCTACCTAATATAGAACATTTGCAGGGTGGAACTGGAAAAGATAGGTTCTACCACTGGTTTCTCAGCACACTGGGATGATATTTCTACACCATGAATCTCAATAGGAGTGGCAGCAGCCACCAACCTGAATGCTAATGCCTTGCACTCTTATTACTAAATTTCCAGAGGCCTAGTTGAATAAATGCTTTTCAGTGTGCTATAAGTCATTCTGCAGAGACAATGACTAATTGTCTTTGCTAATTTTGACCAATTTATACATACTTCTCTGGGTGAGACCTTTTGCCAAGCTACTCATGCTGCTATTCCATTAAGTCCCACCTGGGTATTTGTTTCTAGCTTCAAATACCAAATTAGATCAACTTATGATGTATAAAATATCTATATTCTGTCACAAATGAGAAGAAGAAATTCTGAATAACCTTTATATAAGTGGAAGAGGTGGGCAGGCAGGATGTTGTTTTTAAAAAGTACAATTTTTTAATAATCACTAGTCTTTTTCCACTGGGGTCACACAGAGTTGGACACGACTGAAGCGACTTAGCAGCAGTAACAGCAGCAGTTTTCTTCCATGAAAAAAAAAAAAAAATAGAATTATTCATGAGCTATTTTGAAAGAATAGGGTGTTAAGTTCTCAAATTTCTTACAGCAAAAATAAGATCTTAAATATCTCCAATCTACTTGATTTTAACCTACTTCCTTTCTTGGTTCTTTAAAAATAATAAAGTTTTATATAATTAAAATGAATATCTATAGCTTGCTGTTGTGTTTAATCACTAAGTCCTGTCTGACTCGTTTGTATCCCCATGGACTGTAGCCCACGAGGCTCCTCTGTCTATAGGATTTCCCAGGCAAGAATACGAGAGTGGGTTGCCATTTTCTCCTCCAGGAGATTTTCCCAACCTAGGGATTGAACCAGAGTTTCCTGTATCTCCTGTATTGGCAAGTGGATTCTTTACCCTGAGTCACTAGGCAAGCATTATACTTTTCCACATAAAGTATGTCCTTAATAGAATCATCCAGGGTTTTCACTAGAAATCAAACTGTTTTTTAACTTACAAATATTCTTTTTTTTTTGGCCAGTGAAACTTAGTTAAGGGAATTAAACTAGACTATTTTAAATCTTAATTCATATTCAAATCTTAAAATAAGGAGATCTTAGTTTTATTGATCATATGGCAATATCTTTACGATTGAGAGTTTAAGGCCTTTTCATTGCTTTTCACTGGTTCTAAATAATTCTATTCTTACTCTTCATCAGTACTTTATAGCAATTTAATTTTAAAAATTCTCATTGATGCCTACTATGTGTGAGATTCTAAGCTAAGGGAAAAGAAATAAATTATAGTCCCTGACATATAATTTGTACAATTAATACCTAAAAGGAAGTACATAAATTTGTTTAAAATAAGTTAATGTGATAGGGCCAATGGAGACTGAACATACAGCACTGTGGCAGTTCAAAATAGGGAAAGATCACATTAGATTGGGAGTCTCAAGACAAAAATTCAGTGTAGTTAATATGTATTATTCATCCATTATTCAGTTCTTGCTGAGCAAGGGGGTATAAAATAGAGAAAAAGAGAGAGAGATAACAAACACAGTCCAGTTCCAGTTCAGCTGTTCACTCATGTCTGATTCTTTGTGGCCCTATGAACTTCAGCATGCTAGGCTTCCGTGTCCATCACCAACTCCCAGAGTCTACCCAAACACATGCCCATTGAGTCGGTGATGCCATCCAACCATCTCATCCTCTGTCATCCCCTTCTCTCACTTTCAATCTTTCCCAGCATCATGGTCTTTTCAAATGAGTCAGCTCTTCACATCAGGTGGCCAAAGTATTGGAGTTTCAGCTTCAGCATCGATCCTTCCAATGAACACCCAGGACTTATCTCCTTTAGGATGGACTGGTTGGATCTCCTTGCAGTCCAAGGGACTCTCAAGAGTCGTCTCCAAAATCACAGTCCAGAAACATCAATTCTTCAGTGCTCAGCTTTCTTTATAGTCCAACTCACACATCCATGCATGACTAATGGAAAAACAATAGCCTCGACTAGATGGACCTTTGCTGACAAAGTAATGTCTCTGATTTTTAATATGCTCTCTAGGTTGGTCATAACTTTCCTTTCAACAAACATAATCATACTTAAATCAATAATTACAAAAGAAAATTTTGTAACCTATATATTCTTGATTATGGATTTTTATTATGATACATAATATTATATTATTTAAATTACATTTTGATTCAATAACAATCATCATTTCCATACATTTATCCAAGATTACTACAAGTCATAATTATCTATGTTCTCTGGAGGAATTCAAAATGTAGTGAACTAAAGGTTAATTCCTTATTGAGAAGGATTTGAATATTCTAATTAAAGTCCAGGGAAAGCAGCCAAAATTTCTGGCATGTGATCTACAGAAATGCATGCACATTATTGTTAAGTAAAGTGGTATTAATTTTTTGTAGTGTAATGAAGATGAGATGCAGTTAAAAATAAAGCCAGTCATGTAGAGGAGATAATCTCATCAAACATTTCTCAAGCATTTCTATTTTATTAATGTCAATGTTTTCCTATTTCTCCTATTTCAATAGAAAGTTCTTATTCATCTGTATTAATAGCAACAGCTAAATTTGAGCTCTAATGACTAAGATACTTAACCTTAAGCTTTGTATAATAGAATTTTTTTCAGTCTATAGTGAAATATTAATGTACTATGAATATTAGGCTCAAAAATTGATAGATTTCAAATATGTGCTAATGTGACATCAACATTTTATCTGAATCTATTTTGTTTTCTTTTAATAATAAAACTGGGAAAAATTGATCATTTTAAGGAAAGCTAAAAGTTTCAAGCACAGGCAAACTATCAAAGTAAGTTTGACTATTTCTATTGTGGTTAATAGACAATTCATCATTTCAGAAGCTTAGTTTCAAATTTATGACCTAGCTGCATTTATTTTTATGTAAGGAAGACTGAATTAATCATGAAACATGCAAGTTAGAAACTTAAGATTCTAGAAAAGATAGCAAATGGAAACAAATCATATTATTTTAGTAAAGAATAACAAGTAAAACTCCAAAATAGTGCTTCTGCATTTCTCCTCCCTAATATTTCTGTAGTGTATTCTTCTTTGACTTCAATTGTGACACCTTTTCATTTGAATTCCTGAGGCTCCACTCTCTCATCTCTCCACACTCTTTCTTCTTCAGGTCACACATTCATAGTTTTATTACATCCATTGTGAATGACCTCCAAGAAACCCAAATGTTCTTAGTTCCCACTTGTCTTGTTCACAGGGATTTCTAAAAGATTGTAAAAATCATCATGTATATGTCTTTCTACTTCAAAGATAACACACACATATTTTTTTTAGGAATGTTTCTCAGCTGACTGCTTTTCACACCACAAATCTATAAAAGGTATCACCATTCTTTATGTTTGCTCTTCCTTTCATAGCACCTACTTTTAATGTGTCTCTAAATGTTGTTAGTTCTTTCTAATAAACTCATTCTTCCATTTCTTTCTTTACTTCTGTCACAGATTGTCTAGGTTTTACGGCTCAGCTGGTAAAGAATCTGTCTGTAATGTGGGAAAACTGGGTTTGATCCCTGGGTTGGGGAGATACCCTGGAGAAGGGAAAGGCTACCCACTCCAGTATTCTGGCCTGGAGAATTCCATAGACCACATAGCCCTTGGGGTTGCAAAGAGTTGGACACAACTAAGGGACTTTCACATTTACTGCAACCTATACTTTACAAATTGCTTTTCACAATACTGCCTATGCTGCTGCTGCTAAGTTGCTTCAGTCGTGTCCGACTCTGTGCGGCCCCATAGACGGCAGCCCACCAGGCTCTCCCATCCCTGGGATTCTCCAGGCAAGAACACTGGAGTGGGTTGACATTTCCTTCTCCAATGCATGAAAGTGAAAATTGAAAGGGAAGTTGCTCAGTCGTGTCTGACCCTTAGTGATCCCATGGACTTCAGTCCACTAGACTCCTCTGTCCATAGGATTTTCCAGGCAAGAGTACTGGAATGGGGTGCCATTGCCTTCTCCTAATACTACCTATACCTCTCTCTTAACTATTCTGCATGTAATCATAAAAAATAAACTTTATAAAATACTATTTTACTGGCTTATTCATTCATTCCAAAATATTAATCATATATAACAATAAAATATGCCATTTTCTGAAGTGTATTTTATACACTGTGATGAATATTTAAAATATCTTATCATATTTAATGGAATAATAGAAAAAAGTACTTTGGATAGCCAAAGCAATCTTGAGAATGACCAGATGGAGGAGTCATAATTCCTATCTTCAGATTTATACTACAAAGCTATAGTAATCAAAATTGTGTGGTACTGCCACAAAAACAGATGCATAGATCAATGGATGGAGCAGAGAGTCCAGAAATAAACCCACATGATCACTTAATCTATGACAAACAAGGCAATAATATTCAATGGAGAAAAGATGGTCTCTTCAATAAGTGGTGCTAAGAAAACTGAACAGTTAGATATAAAAGAATGAAATTAGAACGTCTAACACCATATACAAAAATATACTCAAAATGGATTAAAGCCCAAAATGTAAGACTAGAAACCATAAAACTCCTAGGAGAAAAATAAAAATTAA
This sequence comes from Nanger dama, assembly GCA_917880005.1. Classification (NCBI taxonomy): domain Eukaryota; kingdom Metazoa; phylum Chordata; class Mammalia; order Artiodactyla; family Bovidae; genus Nanger; species Nanger dama. The sequence goes on from CAKJTW010000011.1 coordinate 47,326,372, forward strand.
CATAAACCATAACAATATTCTTTCTGGTTCTGTCTCTGAAAGCAAAGGAAATAAATGAAAAATAAATATATTGACCTAATTGTATTTAAAAGCTTTCACAAACAAAGAAAATCATTGACAAAATGAAAAAGCTACTGAATGAGAGTAAATATTTTCAAATAATATGATTGATATGAGGTTAATATCCAAAATATATAAACAGCTCTTACAAAAAAATGTCTTCATCATCAAGAAAACAAAAAACCCAGGGAGGAAAAAAAAATGGGCAGATGACATAAATATACCTTTTTTTTTCCCAAGAAGACTATACAGATGGCCAACAGTCACATGAAAAGATGCTCAACATTGCTAATTATCTGAGAATTGCAAATTAAAATCATAAAGAGATATCACTTTACACCTGTCAGAATGACTAACATCTAAAAGAATATTAAAGGATTCCCCAGCAATACAGTGATTAGGACTCCGTACTTTCACTGCTGAGGGCCTGGATACAACCCCTAGTGGAGAAATTAAGATCTCATAATCTAGGTGGCATGGCAAAAGAGAGAGAGAGAGAGAGAGAGAGAGAGAGAGAAAGAAGTAACTAAATATACAAATAACAAATGCTGGCAAGGATATGGAGATAATGAAACTTTTGTATACTGTTGGTGGGAATATAAATTGGCACAGTCACTGTGGAAAACAGTATGGAGGCTTCTCAAAAAACTAAAAATAAAACTACCATATGATCCAGAATTCCACACCTGGATATGTACCCAAAAGCAAATGAAAACACTAATTAAAAAAAAAAAAAATACATGCAATACAATGTTCATAGCAGCATTATTTACAACTGTCAAGAGATGAAACCAAATCATGTGTTTATCAACAGAAGAATAGATAAAGAAGATATAGAGAATATAGTCAATATTTTATAATAACTATAAATAGAGTATAACTTTTAAAAATTGTGAATCATTGGTATACACCTGCAACTTACATAATATTGTACATCAACTATACCTCAGTATAAAAATATTTTAAAAGTACACTGCCACTATTTTGAGTTAAGTATCATTATTGCAACTTACAGAGAAATTTTTAGCATCTCAGTGAAGTTAAGCAACCTACAAGATTAAGTAGAATACACCAGAACCTTGTTAGTAACACAGGTCTGTTAAAGACTCTCCCATATTGTACAGGGTCAAAGCACTTTTTATTTCTGACTTAAATTCAGCTTTCCCTTTTTTTTTAAAGTTTGATTATCAAAGGTAAATTTATGACTTTTAAGCAAAGATAAGATTTTTTAAACCCATTAGTTAATGAGGAAATGAGTAAGATGTCATGACTGGTTCAAAAAGCATCTGAGAATGGAAGGATACACAGGCATCAAAGAAATCTTAAAATATAATTTCTGAGTTAGATATGAAACAATTTAATATCTACAAGGCAATATCTTGTATCATTAAAGTTATCTGCATCTTTATTAGACAAATATGTAGAACTTAGCAAATAACTTCAAAAGCATAGACTCTTTAATCAGTGATAACTAATGGCATGTCCTTACCCCTAGACTGGCACAGTCTATTATATATAGAAATATAATTTAAGCTACATGTCATTTTTATTTTTAGTGGACTTATTAAAAATAAAGAGATAAAATTAATTTCGGTAGCATAGTTTATTTAACCCAATATATCCAAAACGTTGCCATTTCCAACATCTAATCTATGTGAAAAAAATTTGCATTTTTTAACACTGTCTTAGGAACCAGTTTTGTTTTTTAACAGTACATTTTAATTGACACTTCATAATTCAAGTGCACAATAGCCACATGTGGCTCCTGCTATCTTATTGAACAATGAGGCCCTAGATAATCTTTGTGTGACCTCTTCCCCTCTATGATATGTCACCCAGATTTTATGGCCTTATTTACAAGTTTCAGACATTTTTTTTTTTTCTAACAGGATAAACTTTCATACCCTCTATGAACTAGAAAATATCTTCTCTCCAGGAATTACTTACCTGAGTCAGGAGAGCTCAAGTCTGACTGATCACACAAAACTGGTCATTTCTCACTGGACTTTCCTCACTTGTATGGTTAATCCATACTAAAGGTGAATTTTTATTGAGTGCAAATTGGTCTATATTCATCATCTCATTTATTTCTTTCAATCATCTCATGAGCTAGGAACAATGCTATTCTTATTATATAAATGAGAAACCCAAGGCATGGAAAGCTAAAAAAACTGGCCAAGATCACAAAGGTAGCACATGGCAGAGCTAGGATGCTAATCCAGGCATCCCTGAGTCTGTAAGGTGAACTTGGTGGAAACATTTTTTCTCCCTACTCTTGGGCCTATACTTGAATTCTGGTTGGGTAGTGATGGAGAATGGTTGTCAAGTGTGACATACTGGATACAGGTGGTAAAGAAAATCAATGGCTATGTAAGTAAAGTGATTAAACTTAAACAGGTTTTATCACTTAGCCATTAAGTTTAAGAAACCACACTGCTTCTTTCCGGTTCTACAATTTACTTAGCACCGAGGAATATTGATTCCATTTTTAGGGTACGAATAGATTTACCAACAAAAGCATCTCTTTACTTTCCAAAAGTTTTACTGATTTCAAGTAAATTGGTAATAAAATAAAAATTATAATATAAAATTTTGGTAAATATATTTTAGCTACTACTCTATATAAAAATAGAAAGTATTTTGTTTAGTAATACATCTAGAAAAAAAATGGAGCAATGTACTAACTGATTTAAATTCTATTATTGATAATACATGGAGGCTCAATACCCAAAGTCAGTGTTTCTGAAAGTCTTCATTCATTTATAAATTCAGTAAGTCTGTTCTCCAAAAATTTAAATTTAAATATTTTTGTTCACAGGGTTATATAGGTGTAGTTGCACACATTAGTCAACAATTCACTAGATCATAGTTTTTTTTTAAAAAGTTATTGAAGCAAACATATTTGCATTTATATATTATTGAAAAAATGAATTTGTTATTGTTCTAGAGAAGCATCTTGTGAAAATAAGACTTTAAATTCTGTTAAAATAAACTTTCCAATGGCAGATAGACTCTTCAATATGACAGGATCAGTTCAGTTTAGTCGCTCAGTCGTGTCTGACTCTTTGCAACCCCATGGATTGACAATGTATACCTGCCCAGTTATCACTTCCGGCTGCAGGAGGCTCACAAGTATGTCACTCACAAGCTAAAGACATTGAAGGTCCCTTTTCTCAATCGTGGCAACCCAGGCCTCCCTGTCCATCACCAACACCCGGGGTTCACTCAGATTCACATCCATCGAGTCAGTGATGCCATCCAGCCATCTCATCCTCTGTCATCCCCCTTCTCCTCCTGCCCTCAATCCCTCCCAGCATCAAAGTCTTTTCCAGTGAGTCAACTCTTTGCATGAGGTGGACAAAGTACTGGAGTTTCAGCTTTAGCATCATTCCTTCCAAAGAAATCCCAGGGTTGATCTTCAGAATGGACTGGTTGGATCTCCTTGCAGTCCAAAGGACTCTCAAGAGTCTTCTCCAACACCACAGTTCAAAAGCATCAATTCTTCAGTGCTCAGCCTTCTTCACAGTCCAACTCTCACATCCATACATGACTACTGGAAAAACCATAGCCTTGACTAGATGGACCTTAGCAAAGTAATGTCTCTGCTTTAGAGTATGCTATCTAGGTTGGTCGTAACTTTCCTTCCAAGGAGTAAACATCTTTTAATTTCATGGCTGCAGTCACCATCTGCAGTGATTTTGGAGGCTAAAAACATAAAGTCTGACACTGTTTCCATCTATTTCCCATGAAGTGATGGGACCGGATACCATGATTTTCATTTTCTGAATGTTGAGCTTTAAGCCAACTTTTTCACTCTCTTCTTTCACTTTCATTAAGAAGCTTTTTAGTTCCTCTTCACTTTCTGCCATAATGGTGGTGTCATCTGCATATCTGAGATTACTGATATTTTTTCCGGCATTCTTTATTCCAGCTTGTGTTTCTTCCAGTCCAGGGTTTCTCATGATGTACTCTGCATATAAGTTAAATAAGCAGGGTGACAATATACTGCCTTGACGTACTCCTTTTCCTATTTGGAACCAGTCTGTTGTTCCATGTCCAGTTCTAACTGTTGCTTCCTGACCTGCATACAGATTTCTCAAGAGGCAGGTCAGGTGGTCTGGTATTCCCATCTCTTTCAGAATTTTTCACAGTTTACTGTGATCCACACAGTCAAAGGCTTTGGCATAGTCAATATAGCAGATATAGATGTTGTTCTGGAACTCTCTTGCTTTTTCCATGATCCAGCACATGTTGGCAATTTGATCTCTGCCTTTTCTAAAACCAGCTTGAACATCAGAAAGTTCATGGTTCATGTATTTCTGAAGCCTGGCTTGGAGACAAAGGCCCAGCTTATTTTTCAAACTGCTAATTTCCTGAGTTTATGAACTCACTTTAGCTAACTTCCAAGGTTAACATTTAGTTTTATGTTTCTAAATTTTTAATTTACTATACAGTGTGCATTAACTTAATGAAATGGTCACTAAAAAACTTAACATACCACTTATAATTTAAAAACAGTTTAAATATGGTAGTTTCCATGCAGAACTCTTCCCTTAGCCAAAAGTTTTCTTTATTTTCTTCAGCTAACAACTTTTGTTCTAGATACGATATCTAAGATGATGATGTCACTGTATTAATAGTTGATCTTCCTATTATCTTACAAATCTTGGATCACAAGTTTTCACATTTTTCCAGTTCTGAATATTCATTTTATCTTGACTTATATGGTGTCCTAGATAAAGCAAAGGAATATAGGATAGCAAGAATGAATTATACACAGAAACCTGCTTATTGATAGATTTTTATGAAGGTTTCCAATGTGAACTTCTTTGTAAATGTAAGAAAAATAATTATCATAAATTTGAAATAGCTTTTACTTCAAGGGAAGCATGTGTCAAAGAATACCATGTGCAAAATCTAGCACAAAGTTTGAAAATCTTATAAAGCGTCAAAGTTACAGATTTCAAGGAATTATCTACTTTTGGTCTGCTTTTCTTCAATCTGACATATTCTATTTTTCAAAACTGTGCATATGTGTCACATATCAGATTTTAACTTTCAATTAAGGGAAATTTATTGATCATTTTATTTTAATTGTGAGGAATATTTCAATCGTGAAAAACATTAAAAATAGGTAGTTATAAGAACTTTGTTTAAAAGGAAATTAGCTATTTATGAATTATGATTTTTGATACACACATTTCCTACTCCCCTAATTTCCTGTGTCCAAAGACATTGAGAATACAAGAAACTAAAGTTCAGCCATGAAATTAAAAGATGCTTACTCCTTGGAAGGAAAGTTATAACCAACCTAGATAGCATATTCAAAAGCAGAGACATTACTTTGCCAACTAAGGTCTGTCTAGTCAAGGCTATGGTTTTTCCTGTGGTCATGTATGGATGTGAGAACTGAACTGTGAAGAAGGCTGAGCACCGAAGAACTGATGCTTTTGAACTGTTGGAGAAAACTCTTGAGAGTCTCTTGGACTGCAAGGAGATCCAACCAGTCCATTCTGAAGGAGATCAACCCTGGATTTCTTTGGAAGGAATGATGCTAAAGTTGAAATTCCAGTACTTTGGCCACCTCATGTGAAGAGTTGACTCATTGGAAAAGACTTTGATGCTGGGAGGATTGAGGGCAGGAGGAGAAGGGGAAGACAGAGGATGAGATGGCTGGATGGAATCACTGACTCGATGGAAGTGAGTCGAGTGAACTCTGGGGGTTGGTGATGGACAGGGAAGCCTGGGGTGCTGCGATTCATGGGATCGCAAAGAGTTGGACATGACTTAGCGACTGAAATGAACTGAACTGAACTGAACTGAAAGGCCCATAAAAACTTTTAAACTGTAATTCTATAGCTTTTAAAAAACTTAATAATTCAATTCAATTGTATTTTATATGGTTTGATCTTTAAAATCAATGTTTTTAAAATTGTAGAAATAATCATAATTCTATGTGTTATTTTAAAGTGGAATTTTTTTGTTTGGCAATGGCTCATTTTAAATCCTTTGATACTGCAAACATTCATAGGAGTTATGAATATTAAAATGAGGGCTGTTTTAACAGAAGATTGGTACAACACCTAATTCCTATATTTAGAGTAACTTTTCTCACTATAATTTCACTCTGCATCTGCTGAGAAGGTGATCATTCAAGTCCTTGTTTTGTTTATAAAACAAAGGACTGGGCATTGAAGTGGAATATATTGAAATTTCAGAATTAAAAAAATTTATTTTAAATTAAACAAATAAATGTATTTAGAATGACTCATGCCTTTTACAGATTGAATTTATATGTGTTAGAGATGAATGTGGTTAATATTCCTGTGAAAACATCAGACCTTCTGAAATGAGAAAAAATATGGGAAAAAGTTTATACCCACTCAACTCTATCTATACATATATACACAAAAAAAGTTATGTCTAGAAATGAATATACATATATTCAAATACATATACACACACAAATATATTCAATGGCTGGTTTCATTTACATCACTTAGAAAGCCAGTAGTAAAGAATATTTTGGATTCATCTCAGTGGTTAAAACCTAAGAAGATAATTTAGTTCAAGATCTAAGCTGTAGCACTAAAAATACTTAGGGAAACAACATAAATTCTGATTTAAGAAAACAATGCTAATACCATCACCTTTGATGCAGTGGTCTAATTATCTATAAATATTAGCTATTGCACCACTTGTAAAGGTTTTAAAGGTCAGTCTTGGATCAAACATTTACAGTTGACCCCTGAACATGGGTTTGAACAGCATGAGTCCCCTTATACAAAGATTTTTGTCAACAAATACTTCAGTAGTACTACAGGATCTGTAGTTGGTTGAATCCATTTATATAGAGGACTGACTATAAAGTTATAGAGGGATTTGCCACCATGCAGGCAGTCAGCACCCCGACCCCTAAGTTGCCAAGGGTCAACTGTAATCACTTTGTGACATCATCAAATCACAAAACACTTCCAGTCTCACTTTTCTCACAAGAAAAATAACAATAATAGTTACACTTACTTGTGATGGGTATACATATACGCCTATCAATTCAAGTTCTTGTGGCGGGGCAAAAAAAATCCTATGAGTGTCCATTGTTTCCAATAATGCTTTTAAGCACAATTATGGAATACTTTCCAGTGCACTATGTATTGTATATCACTAAGTCTAAAATTATAATGTAGGTTTCTATTAGTATCATTCTGATATTATACTGTGAGTAAATTGGGATTCTCAGGTAGCACAGTGGCGATATATATATATATATACATACATGTAGATATATCTGCCTGCCAACACAGAAGACACAGTTTCCACCCCTCAGTTGGGAAGATCCCTGGAGAAGCAAATGGCAACCCACTCGAGTACTCTTGCCAGGATATCCCATGGACAGAGGAGCCTGGTGGGCTATACTCTATGGGATCTCAATCAGTCAGACCTGACTGAGCACACACACACAAACCAGATTTCTCAATAGTAGCATAACTGACATTTTAGACAAAGTCTCTGCTGTGCAGAAACACTGTCTGTAACATAAAACATTTAGTAGGATATTTGGCCTCTGCCCGCTAAGGACCAGTAGCACATCACTTTGCCCCCACTGCCCAGAAGACTCTCTCAGACAAGCAGGCTGCCATCACATACTACATTTACCTTTGGTGCCAGCATGCATGGGTTTTGTGTGTGCCTTTTTTGAACGAAGCCTCAGGATTTCCCTTGTGGTTAAGAATCCACCTTCCAATGCAAGGGAGGAGGTTCAATCCCAGGTCAGGGAACTGACATCTCAAAAGTCACGGAGCAACTAAGCCCATGCTCAGCAACTACCAAGCCTGCACAAGCTGGAGCCCACAACTGCTGAAGCCTACATGATACTACTAGAGAGCCTGAGTGCCACAACAAAAGATCCCAAATGATGCAATGAAGATCCCACTCACTTTAATGGAGACCTGATGCAGCCAAATAAACAATTTTTTTAAAGAGTGAAGTCTCTATTCCCTCCAGTCAAGTGGAGGCTCCTTCAATTAACTCCTGCCCCCAGCCTTCAAAGCAAATGCTCTGGGGGCTTGTCTTCCTTGTGTCAGGCACCTGGATGGGGAAGCCGATGTAGGGCTCATAACTCTCACTCCCATGGGAGAATGTCTGGAAAATAATTATTCTCCAGTTTGTGGGTAGCCAACCAAGGTTACAGAATTTGATTGTATCAAGAGTCTGCTCCTCTTACCTGTCTCATTGTCTTTCCTTTACTGGTAGGTCTTTTCTGGTAGGTTCTAGGTTTTTTTGTTTTTTTTTTTTTCCCATCAGTGTTAGTGTTACCAGAAAGGGGACCCTTCCAGAGCCCAAAAGTGGGTTATTATCTAACAATCAGAAATGAAATTTCTGAGGAGACACATCTTCAGACAAAGTAAATGACCTTATCAGGAAGGGACATCCCAAGTAGAGGGGCTTCCCAGATGGCACTAGAGGTAAAGAACCCATCTACTAATGCAGGAAACCTAAGATATGCAGGTTCAATGGATTGGAAAGATCCACTGGAGAAGGGAATGACAATCCACTGCAGTACTCTTGCCCGGAGAATCTCATAGACAGAGGAGCTTGGTGGGCTACAGTCCATGGGGTCACAAAGAGGTAGACAGACTGAAGAGACTTAGCATGCATGCATACCCAGGTGGAAAGCAGCAGGGTAAGGGGAACCAGGGAGAACTGCTCTGCCAAGGCTCACAGTCTCAGGTTTTATGTTAATGGCATTAGCTTTCAGGGTCATCTCTGGTTAGTCATTTTGCTTGTGCTTACATTTGGTCTGACTCAGGGTCCTTTCTTTTCACACATGCATCTTTCAGCCAAGGTGGATTCTAGCCTGAGGATTCCTGGAAGGTTGGCTCATACTATGGGCTGGAATCTCCTCTCTCATTTTGGCTCCTCCCAAATCTCCTGGTTAGTTTTCCACAGCAACACAGGCATCACTGTATTCCTTATCAGATGGAACCTCCTGTTGTGAAACAGCTCACGCAAGCAGTTATTATCTCACCCGGCTAAGGTGGGCAGTTTCGGTCAACAGTTCCCTAACAGTTGTTTTAGAGACAGTTGTGATTTTGGAGTGCTCACGAGAGGAGGTAATCTGAGAGTCCTTCTGCTCTGCCATCTTGGCTGCTCTCTATATTGCAACTCTGACATGTGCCAGAGATCTGTTAGATTTCAATGGTATATTGACTCATTTTTTTCTTTTAAATTTCAAAAGAACACAGTATGAACAAGCTTGACAATGTTGTTCTTTAGACAAGATCAAAATGAAATTGAATGATTATTTGTTATCAGGAAAGAAAATCGAAACAAATTTTAAAGGAGGGAAAAGAGAAACAGAATCTTTGAAAGTGAACCAGGCTAAATTTACATTTGTTCAAATAATCATGCAAGTTATCCCCATCAACATTTACCTCAAAGATGCTAAACTGACCTTACAAGGCAACATTTGATGAAATAGATCTGAAGCTTAACGCAAAAGTAAGTCAATTTAGAGGCAGGAAAAATTTACTGAGACTGAAGTGCCTAAGAATTGCCTATAAACCATTTATGTACATAAATTCCCAGGTATCAATGCAAGAGATTCAGATTCAATAGATTAGAGATGGAACTCAAAAGTTTGTGTTTTACTGGTACCCTAGAAAATTCTAATGCAACTGATTTAACAGACTTTGAGAAACTGCAATTTCATCTGAAAAGAGGCCTAAGCCTAGAATTTCTTGGTAATAATCCACAGTTAGTTCTAGTGCTCAGTCACTCAGTGGTATCCAAATCTTTGTGACACAGTGGACTACAGTCCCCTAGACTCTTCTGTCTATAGAATTTTCCAGGCAAGAATACTGGAATTGGTTGCCATTTTCTGATTATTACCTTTTAAATTTTTGAAAACTTTGCTTCATCATCTTGTAAACATGAAGTGAAGTGAAGTGAAGCAAAGTGTAGTGAAGTGAAAGTCACTCAGTCGTGTCCAACTTTTTGTGAACCCATGGAATTTATAGTCCATGGAATTCTCTAGGCCAGAATACTGGAGTGGGTAGCCTTTCCCTTCTCCAGGGAATCTTCAGAACCCAGGGATAAAACCCAGGTCTCCTGCATTGCAGGCAGATTCTTTACTAGCTGAGCCACACAGGAAGCCTAACACCATAAATTGAAGTTATTTTCTTTCATTATTTGGGACTTTAGCTGCAAAAGTTGGTTCACAAATAAGCATAGATATACATGGAAGAATCATATTATTATCTGTGTCTATTAAATCACAATATTTAATTTCAATCTGGTCCATATATTTTCATTATTTAACAATTTTAATTGAAATCACCAGCAAATTTTAGTGTCCATGAGTTTGAATCAATTGGTCTCACAAACAAAACAAAATTTTTGGTTTTGAATTCCCATAGTTTTGAGAAAATCAGTCAACTGAAAATTTTCTTTTGTAAGAATTTTATTAAGACTAGAGACTTCTGTTTAATTTTTTTAATTTTAAGTTTTGAGAGTTTTACAGATGAAATATTATTTTAGTTACAAAGGTCAGACCTATGGAAACAGTTCTTACTATTTTTAGAAGGTTTCTCAATAAAATAATCAAATGTTATTATTTCCATTATACGTAATGGCAAAAGACTAATTTAAACTAGCCTTTTCACTGAAGACAATCAACAATGGTGGAATAAATTTCTGCATGAAGATTTCAGAAAGTTAAAACAAAGATGCACTTTGTAATCTGTGAGAAAAGGTAACTACTGACAGAATGTTTAACTATAAAGCTAACAGTGGACAAAAAAAAAAAAAAGTGGGAGGAATATTAATATACTATGACAATCCAAGCTTGAATCAAGATTGTTGGGAGAAATATCAATAACCTCAGATATGCAGATGACACAACCCTTATGGCAAAAAATGAAGAAAAACTAAAGAGCCTCTTGATGAAAGTGAAAGAGGAGAAGAAACAGTTGACTTAAAGGTCAACATTCAGAAAACAAAGATCATGGCATCTGGTCCCATCAATTCATGGCAAATAGATGGAGAGACAATGGAAACAGTGGTAGACTTTTGGGGGGCTCCAAAATAACTGCAGATGGTGACTGCAGCCATGAAATTAAAAGATGCTTACTCCTTGGAAGAAAAGTTATGACCAACCTGGGAAGCATGTTAAGAAGCAGAGACATTACTTTGTCAACAAAGGTCCATCTAGTCAAGGCTATGGTTTTTCCAGTAGTCATGTATGGATGTGAGAATTTGACAATAAAGAAAGCTGAGCACAGAAGAACTGATGCTTGAACTGTGGTGTTAGAGAAGACTCTTAAGCATCCTTTGGACTGCAAGGAGATCCAACCAGTCCATCTTAAAGGAAATCAGTCCTGAATGTTCATTGGAAGGATTGATGTTGAAGCTCAAACTCCAATATTTTGGCCACCTGATGTGAAGAGCTGACTCATTAGAAAAGACCATGATGCTGGGAAAGATTGAAAGTGAGAGGAGGGAACAATAGAAGATGAGGTGGTTGGATGGCATCACCAATGTGATGTACATGAGTTTAAGTAAACTCTGGGAGTTGGTGATGGACAGAGAGGCCTGGTGTGCTGCAGTTCATTGCATCTCAAAGAGTCAGACACGACTGAGCAACTGAACTGAACTTAACTGATGACAATCCAAGATCTAAAAGAAGGAAAATGAAGTAAAGTAGGCTGCAGTCCATGGGGTTGCTAAGAGTTGGACATGACTGAGCGACTTCACATACACTTTTCACTTCCACGCATTGGAGAAGGAAATGGCAACACACTCCAGTGTTCTTGCCTGGAAAATCCCAGGGATGGGGGAGCCTGGTGGGCTGGCCTCTGTGGCGTCGCACAGAGTCATACAGGACTGAAGCGACTTAGCAGCAGCAGCAGTATCATAAGCAGGAGTCTTGGAAATGACAGTAGAAGTGAGAAGGATAGAATTGATGGAATCATATAAAGAACAGACTCGTATTTCCTCATGAACTTGATTAGTGTAATAAATGCTTTTAAAGCTGAATTGAAGAAAGAAATTTTTTTAAAATATTGACACCTTATAAAGAGATTTTCAGTTAATAGATTATGCATGTAGCTTCACAAGTGTTTTGCCTTTGTTTTGTTTTGAATGGATGGCAACCTAGTCCAAAATTTTCTTTGTATTACAATTTCTTCACATCGATTTCTACTCCCTGCTTATTCCTGAGATACTGCTCCATCACTTTTGGCTATGATCATTATTAGAAAGTTGTTCATTTCTATCCCTGAGTGGGCAGGTTTGCAATCCAACCCAGAGACTGAACCTGTATCTCATATCTCCTGCATTGGCAGGCAGATTCTTTACCACTAGCACCAACTTGGGAAGCCCATTTTTTGGCTGTACCACCTGGCATATGGGATCTTAGTTCCTGGACCAGAAATAAAATCTATACCCTTCTCAGTGGAAGTAGAGTCCTAACCACTGGGCTACCAGGGAATTCCTAGCAGGATTTTTTTTTTTTTTTACAGCTTAATGTTAACCAGTATTAGTACTCATTAGTGAGATCTTTCAATTACCTGCTTCATATTGTTATCATTAACTGAATTAAACATAATATAAAATTTGTCTTGAAGGAAATAATTTTATTGCATGATATTTGTATATTGCAAAAAATAATGTGCTTTTGTATGAAAATTGTTACAAGAGGCATAAAATTTGTGGGATGTGGAGATTACTAATATGGTTACTAGGAGGGAAAAAAGACCAAGAGGAAGTGTTTTGGACAATTTGCAAGGTTATAACTTATACCCTTGCAAAAATGTAGATTTTAGATCTACATAAGAAGTTTGCAATAATCTATGTAAAATATCAAAGAGTGAACTAGATAAACAGAGATTTTAGAGTGGTAAGGATTGTATGACTTAGAAAGTAAAGGTATTCCTAAAGAATAACCACTACCACAAAACTTAGCAATATAAATGTTAGACTCTATATTTCATTCAAAGCTAACTAATTTGAGCTATAAGTTCATTAAAGGATTATAAGTATTAAAAAACAGTAAAATTATATATATATATGAATTCTATGAAAGAAGAAAATGAGATTTCACAAAAAAGAACCAGGAATTCTTCTATTTTGGAAGATCAGCATCACCTAATTCATTAAGGAGAATTCTCATGAGTAATCGTTAATATTTTTCCCTCACTGAATTTTTATATCCTCTAAAACCTTCCCTAGTCACTTAGGTAAAGATTTATCATCTGGAGAAAATTAAATCTGAAAATCAAATTACACATTTGACTTTTGACTGAAAAACTAAACATGAGGTGATTCACAGAATTCTATGTTCTGTGAAAAATTAAATAGTCTTAGGGTACAAGCATAATTTTCTTGAAAAATTGAAAAACTGCTCAAGTTTTATATTTATGGGTAGAAGTTTGATTGTCTTATTCAATCTAAAGGATCACAGAAGTATAATATAATTATAAAAGGAATTATATGCTTATACCATGCTGCCTATATTCAAATGTATATCTCTATATTATATCTCTATCCCTATCTCTGGGGCTCCCTAGGTGGCTCAGCAGATTCCATCCCTGGGTTGAGGAGATCCCCTGGAATAGGAAATGGCAACCACTCCAGTATTCTTACCTGGTAAATCCCATCGACAGAGGAGCCTAATAGGCTGCAGCCCATGGGGTTACGAACAGTCATACATGACTGAGCACATTAAGCACACTCCTAACTATACCACTATATTAGACTGTTAATTTTCAATTATTCACTAAGAGACAGATGTTGTTATAGATGAGTAAATTGATGATTACCAGGCTGTTTTTCCCATGTCACAGTTGTATTAAAGACAGAAGCATAATTTGAATCCTAGATCTGTTTGCTAAGGAAATCCTTCATTCATTCAAAAATATTTATTGCATGACTTCATGTCCCAAGTACTTTTTATTCCAGGGACAAACTTGTGAAAAGGAGAAATTTTCCCCACCCAACCTTCATGCTCTTTCTCTACCAGGTACGCTGAAGATTGGTTAAAATGCCAAAGATGGAGAAGCTCTATACAGTCAGCAAAAGCAAGGCTGGGACCTGACTATGGCTCAGATCATGAACTCCTTATTGCCAAACTCAGACTTAAATTGAAGAAAGTAGGGAAAACCACTAGACAATTTAGGTATGACCTAAACCAAATCAGTTATGATTATCCCTTTGGTTTATAAGGGATAAACCAAATACCTTATTTTGGAAGTGAGAAATAGATTTAAGGGACTAGATCTGATAGACAGAGTGCCTGATGAGCTATGGATGGAGATTCATGACATTGTACGGGAGACAGGGAGCAAGACCATCCCCAGGAAAAAGAAATGCAAAAAAGCGAAATGTCTTTGGCTATCTGAGGAGGCCTTACAAATGGCTGTGAAAAGAGAAGCAAAAAGCAAAGGATGAAAGGAAAGATATACCTATTTGAATGCAGAGAAAAGAAAGCCTTCCTCAGTGATCAGTGCAAAGAAATAGAAGAAACCAATAGAATGGAAAAGACTAGTGAGCTCTTCAAGAAAATTAGAGATACAAAGGGAGCATTTCATGCAAAGCTGGGCTTAATAAAATACATAAATGGTATGGACTTAGCAGAAGCAGAAGATATTAAGAAGAGGTTGCAACAATACAGAGAAGAACTGTACAAAAAGATCTTCATGACCCAGTTAATCACGATGGTGTGATCTCTCACCTAGAACCAGACAACCTGGAATATGAAGCCAAGTGGGTGTTAGGAGGCATGACTATGAACAAAGTTACTGGAGGGGATGGAATTCCAGTTGAGCTATTTCAAATCCTAAAAGACGATGCTGTGAAAGTGCTTCATTCAATGCGCCAGCAAATTTGGAAAACTCAGCAGTGGCCACAGGACTGGAAAAGGTCAGTTTTCATTCCAATCCCAAAGAAAGGTAATGCCAAAGAATGCTCAAAAAAACCACACAATTGTACTCATCTTACATGTTAGTAAATAATGCTCAAAATTCTCCAAGCTAGGCTTCAACAATACATGAACCATGAACTTCCAGATGTTCAAGCTGGGTTTTAGAAAAGACAGAGGAACGAGAGATCAAATTACCAACATCTGTTGGATCATCAAAAAAGCAAGAGAGTATCAGAAAAACATCCACTTCTGCTTTATTGACTTTATGAAAGCCTTTAACTGTGTGGATCACAATAAATTGTGAAAAATTCTGAAAGAGATGGGAATACCAGACTACCTGACCTGCCTCCTGAGAAATCTGTATGTAGGTCAAGAAGCAACAGTTAGAACTGGACATGGAACAACAGATTGGTTCCAAATAGGAAAAAGAGTATAACAAGGCTGTATATTGTCACCTTGCTTGTTTAACTTATATGCAGAGTACATCATGAGAAACACTGGGCTGGATGAAGTGCAAGCTGGACCCAAGATTGCCGGGAGAAATAGCAATAACCTCAGACATACAGATGGCATCACCCTTATGGCAGAAAGTGTAGAAGAACTAAAGAGCCTCTTGATGAAAGTGAAAGAGGAGAGTGAAAAAGTTGGCTTAAAGCTCAACATTCAAAAAAGTGGGCATCCAGTCCCATCACTTCATGGCAAATAGATGGGGAAACAGTGGAAACAGTAAGTGACTTTATTTTTCTGGGCTCCAAAATCACTGCAGATGGTGATTACAGCCATGAAATTAAAAGACTCTTACTCCTTGGAAGAAAAGTTATGACCAACCTGGACAGCATATTAAAAAGCAGAGACATTACTTTGTCAACAGTTCCACCTAGTCAAGCTGATGGTTTTTCCAGTAGTCATGTATGGATATGAGAATTGGACTATAAAGAAAGTTGAGTGCCGAAGAATTGATGTTTTTGAACTGTGGTCTTGAAGAACACTCTTGAGAGTCCTTTGGACTGCAAGGAGATCCAACCAGTCCATCCAAAAGGAGGTCAGTCCTGAGTGCTCACTGGAAGGACTCATATTGAAGCTGAAACTCCAATACTTTGACTACTTAATGTGAAGAACTGACTCATTTGAAAAGATCCTGATGCTGGAAAAGATCCTGATGCTGGGTGAAGAAGATGACAGGATGAGATGGTTGGATGGCATCATCAGATCATTGTATATGAATTTGGGTAAACTCAGGGAGTTGGTGATGGACAGGGAGGACTTGCATGCTGCAGTCCATGGGGGCGCAAATAGTAGGTCATGACTGAGCAACAGAACTTAACTGAACTAAATTAGTGTGTTTTTAACATTCTGCTAACTCACTCAGTATATAATTTAGGCTTGCAAAAGGTATATTTATTTTTCCATAACACCCTTGTACTGTCTTTGTAAATGGAGATAAATAAAATTTTTACCTCATCACAGCTGTCTTCACAGAGGATACAAATCATTGCTGTCAAGTTGTCCTGTGGCAGCACTCATTGATTTTTAAGACAGTCAAAATAAAGAGATCACCCATGCTGTGCTCAGTTAATTTTGCATGTGTAGACAAGATGCCTTAAAGAACTCAGTGATTAGTTTACAGCTGGCTTAATTAAAGGACATGTGTAGAAGCAGAGTTCTTATTTGGTTCACAATAGAAAATAAGACATACAGCTAGTTAAAACATCATAGTACTGCTTTAAATTTCAGTATTGTCTTTCACAAATTATACACAGCAAAGAAAAACAACAAGCAAAACATTGCATATAAAAGATTTACTGGCATTGACAAAGCTAGCAGTAAAAAACGTTTCACAGTTATGCTTACTTGATCTTAACAACTAGCCTGAAATTCTTTGATACAATAAAGAATATTAATTATGAGGATGTTTTAAGAAAAAAAAAGGAACTTTGAAAACACACACCGGAAAAATGATATCATTTGTTTGAATTCCCTTCCACACCTTTATAGCTTTGCAGCTGTAACATTCATGGGGAATAATATTGGCCATGAAATTAAAACAAGATAGTACATATAAAAGGCCTGTGGCTCCTATGAAACAGGTGCAAACTTTATGTTAGAAATTTTATATTTCTTTTATCATTAAAAAGTTGATGATTTTTATACCTAACAAGAACAAATTTGATTCATCATGCTATAAAATTTCAAAGTAAGTGGAGTAGAGTGACTTGAATAAAGAGAAACCAACAGTCTTCATGGTTTAGATCAAATTCTAACCTAAAGCAAAATATTTGTATATGTTATACTCCATGCAGAAAATATGACTACTTCTAAGCAAGAAATCAGAGATGCAAGCATAGGTGTGTAAATGTTTTGCTAGAAATTAAAAAAAAAATGTGATAGTTTCTATTACAATAAACTGAAGTGCACATAAAAAATAAAGATGAAACATGCATATATAATACAAAAAAATAATAACCTTCTTCATAGAGTATTTCAATGTTAGGACACCCCAGTTTACTTCTAGTAAACATAGTGTTGTTTTCTCATCATTAAATTGCTAATCATATCAGACCTTTTGCAACTTAATGAACTGTAGCTTGCCAGACTCCTTTGTCTATGAAATTTCCTGGGCAAGAATGCTGGAGAGGGTTGTTACTGCCTTCTCCAGGGGATCTTCCCATCTCAGGGACTGAACTCACAGCTCTTGCTGTATCTCCTGCATTGTAGTTGGATTCTTTATTGCTGAGTCACAAGGGAAGACCAATTAAACATGAGTAAAGGATAAAGAAACTCTTTGAAACTATACCAATACTGGGACTAGGTAACATTAATTCTCATAGTGAATATTAAGGTAGAAGAAGGTAAAAATATTTTATTCATTTTAGCATGTTTATATAACTATAATATTTGCACTTCTCTGGCATGAGTTACAGCATACTTTTATGGTATTTCCCAAAATGGTGAGCAATACTTCATATTTATTCCTTTAGAGTTTTGTGGATTATTGTTAGGTATATTAGATTATTAGGGTTGCCATAACAAAATACCACAGGCATTTCTTTCCTGTAAGTTTTAGGGACAAGAAGTTCAAAGTCAAAGTACTAGCAGGGCTAATTCCTCCTAAGGCCTCTCTCCTTAGCTTGAAGATGACCACCTTCTCACTATATCCTCACATGGCCTTTCCTCAGCTTTTTCATACCTCTGGTGTCTCCTTCTCCTCTGACAAGGACACCAGTCATATGGGATTAGGACCCCACTCTTACAACTTCATTTAACCTTGATGATCTATTTAAAAGCCCTATCCCCAAATAGAGTCACATTTGCAATTAGGGCTTCAACATCCTAGTTTTGAGGGGGACAAAGTTCAACCTCCTAGGACTCCTTTTCACTATGAAAGGGAGAAGCAATTACATTTTAAAATGTTAATGGATGGATGTGCAGTAAAATTTATCATTGCTCAAAGAAAGGTCTGACTCATGACCAGATCCTGCGAGGTAACATCTTAGCTCTCTTAATGTCTTGCTTCCTTAGAACTTCTTTGTTTACCAGGGGACCTAAGAGTTTGCCAGATAGTTCAAGCTGGCAATGGGATTTATAGTGGAAGCCTTGGGCTATATGATATCAACTTGACCTCTTCAGGGACTGGAGAGCTACAATACAAGGATTTAGCCAAACCTGAAATAAAGGGCATGGTTTTCCAGACTGCCAAGCCTTACCAAATCTTTTGAACCTGACTTTAAGTTCAGGGCTTTTTCAAAACCATCTTCAGATTCAGTAATTTTCTAAATTCACAGAACTCACTGACAATGTTATATTTGTGGTCACATTTATTACAGAGAAGATACAAAGTAGAAACAATCAAAGGAAGAGAGTTAAATGGAAAAGTCTCAGAGAGTTACAAAGGTTGAACTTTGACCTTCTTCTGGGTATATGTGGCAAAACATATGAATTATTGACAACTCAGAGAGCTTACCCAAGCTTCAGTATCAAGAGTTTTTTACTGAGACTTTATCAGTCAGGCAGTCAATTCAGTCACTCAGTCGTGTCCGACTCTTTGAGACCCCATGAATCGCAGCACACCAGGCCTCCCTGTTCATTACCTAGAGTGAACTCTCTAGGAGTTCACTCAGACTCACATCCATCGAGTCCGTGATGCCATCCAACCATCTCATTCTCTGTCATTCCCTTCTCCGTTGGCCCCCAATCCCTCCCAGCATCAAAATCTTTTCCAATGAGTCAACTCTTCACATGAGGTGGCCACAGTACTGGAGTTTCAGCTTTAGCATCATTCCTTCCAAAGAAATCCCAAGACTGATCTCCTTCAGAATGGACTGGTTGGATCTCCTTGCAGTCCAAGGGACTCTCAAGAGTCTTCTCCAACACCACAGTTCAAAAGCATCAATTCTTCGGCACTCAGCCTTCTTCACAGTCCAATTCTCACATCCACACATGATCACAGGAAAAACCATAGCCTTGACTAGACGGACCTTAGTCGGCATAGTAATGTCTCTGCTTTTGAATATGCTATCTAGGTTGGTCATAACTCTTCTTCCAAGGAGTAAGTGCCTTTTAAATTCATGGCTGCAGTCATCTACTGCAGTGATTTTGGAGCCCAGAAAAATAAAGTCACTCACTATTTCCACTGTTTCCCCATCTATTTGCCAGGAAGTGATGGGACCAGATGCCACGATCTTCATTTTCTGAATGTTGAGCTTTCCCTTTTATTTTCATCAAGAGGCTTTTTATTTCCTCTTCCCTTTCTGTCATAAGGGTGGTGTCATCTGCATATCTGAGGTTATTGATATTTCTCCCTGCAATCTTGATTCCAGCTTGTGTTTCTTCCAGCCTAGCATTTCTCATGATGTACTCTGCATAGAACCGTGAACTCCCTGATGTTCAAGCTGGTTTTAGAAAAGGTAGAGGAAACAGAGATCAAATTGCCAACATCTGCTGGATTATTGAAAAAGCAAGAGAGTTCCAGAAAAACATATACTTCTGCTTTATTGACTATGCCAAAGACTTTGACTGTGTGGATCACAATAAACTGTGGAAAATTCTGAAAGAGATGGGAAACCAGACCACCTAACTTGCCTCTTGAGAAATCTGTATGTAGGTCAGGAAGCAACAGTTAGAACTGGACATGGAACAACAGACTGGTTCCAAATAGGAAAAGGAGTATGTCAAGGCTGTACATTGTCACCCTGCTTATTTAACTTCTATGCAGAGGATATCATGAGAAACGCTGGACTGGAAGAAACAGAAGCTGGAATTAAGATTGCCGGGAGAAATATCAATAACCTCAGATATGGAGATGACACTACCCTTATGGCAGAAAGTGAAGAGGAGCTAAAAAACCTCTTGATGAAAGTGAAAGAGAAGAGTGAAAAAGTTGGCTTAAAGCTCAACATTCAGAAAACAAAGATCATGGCACCCGGTCCCATCACTTCATGGGAAACAAATGGGGAAACAGTGGAAACAGTGTCAGACTTTATTTTTTTGTGCTCCGAAATCACAGCAGATGGTGACTGCAGCCATAAAATTAGAAGACGCTTACTCCTTGGAAGAAGAGTTATGACCAACCTAGATAGTATATTCAAAAGCAGAGACCATTACTTTGCCAACCAAGGTCCATCTAGTCAAGGCTTTGGTTTTTCCTGTGATCATGTACGGATGTGAGAGTTGGACTGTGAAGAAGGCTGAGTGCCGAAGAATTGATGCTTTTGAACTGTGGTGTTGGAGAAGACTCTTGAGAGTCCCTTGGACTGCAAGAAGATCCAACCTGTCTATTCTAAAGGAGATCAACCCTGGGATTTCTTTGGAAGGAATGATGCTAAAGCTGAAACTCCAGTACCTTGGCCACCTCATGCAAAGAGTTGACTCTCTGGAAAAGACTCTGATACTGGGAAGGATTGGGGGCAGGAGGAGAAGGGGATGACTGAGGATGAGATGGCTGGATGGCATCACGGACTCGATAGGCATGAGTCTGAGTGAGTTCCGAGAGATGGTAATGAACAGGGAGGCCTGGTGTGCTGCGATTCATGGGGTCGCAAAGAGTTGGACACGACTGAGCAACTGAACTGAACTGAACTCTGCATAGAAATTAAATAAGCAGAGTGACAATATACAGCCTTGACGTACTCCTTTTCCTATTTGAAACCAGTCTGTTGTTCCATATCCAGTTCTAACTGTTGCTTCCTGACCTGCATACAGATTCTCAAGAGGCAGGTTAGGTGTTCTGGTATTCCTATCTCTTTCAGAATTTTCCACAGTTTATTGTGATCCACACGGTCAAAGGCTTTGGCATAGTCAATAAAGCAGAAATAGATGTTGTTCTGGAACTCTCTTGCTTTTTCCATGATCCAGTGGATGTTGGCAATTTGATCTTTGCTTCCTCTGCCTTTTCTAAAATCACCTTGAACAAATGGAAATTCATGGTTCACGTATTGCTGAAGCCTGGCTTGGAGAATTTTGAGCATTGCTGCAATTGTGTTGTAGTTTGAGCATTCTTTGGCATTGCCTTTTTGGGATTGGAATGTAAACTGACCTTTTCCAGTCCTGTGGCCACTGCTGAGTTTTTCCAAATTTGTTGGTATATTGATTGCAGCACTTTCATAGCATCATCTTTCAGAATTTGAAATAGCTCAATAGGAATTCCATCATCTTCACTAACTTTATTCATAGTGATGCTTTCTATGGCCCACTTGACTTCACATTCCAGGATGTCTAGACATAATTGTTTTATTTGCTCCAGAAACTGAACCTAATCTAAAGCCCACTCCAATACCTCCCCCGGTCAGCAAGATATTGTGTGTCCCAAAGCCCCAGGCGTCTAATCACATGATTGGTCTTTCTTGCCTCCCCAATCCCTGCTCATACTCATCTTGTTCCCATAAGCTATCACGTGTGATGCACAGGGCCCACTATGAATAACAGTGATACTCTTAGCACTCAGGCACTCAGGAAATTCCAAGAGTTTTAGAAGTTACCTCTCAGAAGCCCAAACAATGGCAAAACCTCTCTTTAGAAGATAAATTCCTTGCTACACACAGACTGGCCACATAAGCAGCTGTGGGTTGGACCTGCATCTCTCTGGTCTCCTGCATTGGCAGGTGGGTTCTTTACTGTAATGCCATCTGCTTATTGCCAAACATGGGGCTCAGAGGAGTGAACACTGTCTACACACTCCAGGTAACTCCAGACCTGGTCTTCCTGGACCCTGACTTATGTATTCCTTCCCTTTGATGAAGTTAATCTGTATTTTTGTTGTTGTTGTTGTTGTTTAATACAATGTAATTTTGAATGCAATGGCTTTTCTGAATTCTGTGAGTTTCTATATGAATCATTGAAACTGAGAGTCTTCTTGAAGACCTCCCAAACAGAATAGTGACTATATGTGATCTGAAGTATCTTTCCCATGGCACTATTTTAAGGATGGGAAAGAAATTGAGAACTATCACTGTACAGTGATATTTTTGGTTTACCCAGGAGTTACAGAAACTAATTCTACTAATTATTTTATCCACATCATGATGACACAGAAGATCCTGAATCATAATGCCCACTCATATTTCCCTTTTAGAAGTGTTATATGAGAAGCAAATCAATCTGATAACCTCTAAAGGTTTCATCTTGGCCAGCCAGATAAAATTTTTGATTTGCTCCCTGTCTAGTGAACTTTAATGACAATCACATTTTCTACCATTCTTTAGCAGCAGCAAGAACATCTGAGTCAGGGATAGCAGGACTTCATAGATATACCAAGGGATGTTTCCTCAACCAAAAACACTGATGGTAGAACAAATTTAAGCCTAACCCCCAAAAATGGTAAATGTGAAAATGTTGATGTTAACTTCAACATATTCTAAGTCCATAGATCTGTTGCCTATAAATATACAAACAGACTCACATGGTAAGGTTTATATATAAATATATATAAGTAAACATCTATACCTATACACATGTCTTTTGAACATTTTGCATATATTAATTCATGTAATCCCCACAATAATCCTGTGCCTTAAGCTCTATTATTGTACTTGTTTAATAGGTAAGATATTCTAAGCATGAAGGTTAAGTAATTGAGCTCATTATTTTGTGATAGATAGATAGCTATTCTTTTCAAATCTTCCAGCTTGGCCCCAGAGTGTAAAATCACCACACTATACTGAAATAAAAACCTCGTATATTTATATACATAGAAAATTTTGTCCAGAATCACTATACATCAGTTCAACGTTTAAAAGAAGTAACATTAGAATTAAAAACTGCACTCCCACATTTTGCTCTTGTATGTTTTAGGACATGGTAATAACCTCACTGTGTCCAATTTCCACATTAAAAAATTGATGCAATCTTTGTAATCACTATAGGATATAATATAATAATTAAAGGAGCAAACGTATGCCAAGCATTTAGAAGTTATCCTGGATCATGGTAAACACTCAATAGATATTATATTTACAATTTTATAGCTCAAATTCACAAATTGTAGATAATTCTTAGACAAAAATCTAGTATTGAAACTGTCCTATAAATTTATTCAGATAGCATGCAATGGGAAGAGTTCAAATCAGAATATTTGTGAAAGCTTGTCCAGTTAACATTTTATTTAACTTGAATTTTGACTATGGGTGTGTATATTTGGGTCCCCACATGTATTATTTCTGTGTCATACAGATTACAATTTCTAAGAATATTTCAGAATCACCTAACTCCAGCTACAAACAAGCATTTCTCTGAATTCAGATATAATTCGCATGTGGTTCCCTTCACAATAAATATTGAGAGCTCTTATGAAATTTGGCTTTCATACATTTGTACAATTTGCTCAAAAATTTGCAACAATAAAATGTTTCTTTACACAAGCAAAAGGGGCTTCTGAAAGTAACTTACCTTAGCTTAAGCCTGTGTTCATCTCTGATGGGAGTTGACTTTCATATATGAGATAGAATCTGCACAATATTGATGTGTCCCTTGGGATGGAACCTTAGCTAAAGATACAAATAAATCAGATTAGACTTTTTCCACTGATAAAGCTTTAATTGCTGGATGAAAGAATTTCTAAATTGTTTGTTCACATAACGACCATTTCTTTCAAAAAACTAAAGAGGTGACTTGCAGTTAGAGCTTGAGACATTTGCAGAGCTTTAAAAAAATGTGATTGGAATAGTGAAAGAGTAAACTAGGACAAGTGAGGACCTGTCAGATCAAAACTAATGGGAGAGGAGACATTTTCAAACTAGATTAATTCTGAAAAGTTCTCTACTGCCCAAGAAAATCTTACAAGCTAAGTTTGAGTATATTTTGGAGGTACACAGCAGTTCAGGGAGAAAAATAGAAACCCAATGCAGTGACAATAGACAGGCAATAGCAACATCTTTCAAAGGATAATGAATCATAAAAGTCATCAGTTCAGTTCAGTTCAGTCGCTCAGTCATGTCTGACTCTTTGCGACCCCATGAATCGCAGCACTCCAGGCCTCCCTGTTCATCACCATCTCTCGGAGTTCACTCACATCCATCGAGTCTGTGATGCCATCCAGCCATCCCATCCACAGTCATCCCCTTGTCCTCATGCCCCCAATCCCTTCCAGCATCAGAGCCTTTTCCAGTGAGTCAACTCTTCCATTGAAGTGGCTAAAGTACTGGAGTTTCAGCTTCAGCATCATTACTTCCAAAGAAATCCCAGGGCTGATCTCCTTCAGAATGGACTGGTTGGATCTCCTTGCAGTCCAAGGGACTTTCAAGAGTCCTCCAACACCACAGTTCAAAAGTATCAATTCTTTGGCGCTCAGCCTTCTTCACAGTCCAATTCTCACATCCATACATGACTACTGGAAAAACCATAGGCTTTGACTAAGGTCCATCTAGTCAAAGTAATGTCTCTGCTTTTGAATATACTATCTAGGTTTGTCATAACTTTTCTTTCAAGGAGTAAGTGTCTTCTAATTTCATGGCTGCAGTCACCATCTGCAGTGATTTTGGAGTCCAAAATATAAAGTTTGACACTTTTTCCACTGTTTCTCCATCTATTTCCCATGAAGTGATGAAACCGGGTGCCATGATCTTTGTTTTCTGAATGTTGAGCTTTATGCCAACTCTTTCACTCTTCTCTTTCACTTTCATCAAGAGGCTTTTAGCTCCTCTTCATTTTCTGCCATAAGCATCTGAATGCAGAGTTCCAAAGAATAAAAGCCATCATAAAGGGCAAATAATTAAACATCTGATTGCAAAACATGAACTCTGAAGATGTAAGGCATGAAAGTAGACTCTTTCTTTTGAAATTAAAAATGCTAATTCATGGAGAACAGCTTTCCAAAGGGAGCCAGTATATGACCCAAGATATATGGGGAAAATGAATGGGCAGGATAAATTAGAAGTAGGCCTACATAAAACATTAATTTTAGTCAACCTTTTATAAATGTATTATCAGTTTGGAATTGAGTGTACACTGCTCAGTATGTAATAATATAATTTTAGTGTCTGTAGTCATATTGAGGCTGTGAGTTATGTCAAAGTGGCTGAAAATTTCAGTGGTGAACCATTCTATTTTTTAAAAAAAGCTTGGTTTTTCCTTAGTTAATAAATAGAGTTATCATCAAGGATAGTCTTTTGCATTTCACAGACAAACTGAGTGACACTTTTGCTCAAAATGATCCATTTTATATATTTCCAGACTTCAAAGATTCTTTTGCTTTTATTTCCTAATGTGAAGCAGCTTTGCTCCATTGCTCCTATTTTGTCCTTCACTGTGTCTTTATAGAACTCTTGATTCTGTCTTCCCTGCTTTTGCACACCCAGTGAGAGATTGCCTATGAATGCTGCTGTCACCTGTCATTGAGATGAATTCAACCCCAAGCACACAGTTACTCAATATGCCACTCCACTACCAAGAACATGGCTGTATTCTCAGAGGCGGCATAATGTGGTGGAAGTTACACAAGACTTGAACAGGTTCTCTACCTCTGTTAAGATTAGAGTTCTTAAATAGCCTGTTAAATTTAATCATTTCAATATCTGTGAGCCTTTCTTCTTGCAGTTTCAGGAGTACCTATTTCAAAAGTGCTTTGATTGACTGTACATGGAATTTAGAGTAAAGATGAGTTTTTTAACTTTGCCCATAAATAATTATCTGAAGAAGAGCACATACGATACTATCATATCTCTGTTTTACATGAAGCAGCTTCATTTTGATGTCAAAGTTTATCTATAAGTGTGTGCATTACATTAAAATTCATTGATTGATAGCCTTCTGTAAAGATATGTACCAAGTAATTGCTACATATTAATAGCAATACCATAATAATCCTGTCAGTTCAAGGCATAAATGATGAACTATTATTGACTTTAATGATATTGCTGGCAGAAACTGTCAACATTTTATTCAGATCGATGGGTGAACTGTGTGGGCATACCTAATTGTTAACCATTTATGAGGTGATAAGGCTCCTCCAGACTGCAGTAAATCAAACTTTATACCAAAAGTAACTACAAAGTATTAATAAATGAGCATGTAAAAGTTTCAAAATGCCCTAATTTTACTACTAGACCTTATTGTGCTATTGAATTTTGCACCCATGTAAAAGAGACCTCAATAGTATTCACATGGGAGTTTTTATTTTCTGTGTAGACAGACAGAGCAAAAGCTATAGTGGCTATTTTACTGGTATTTTCATAGGCTGGTCAAAAGGGTAAATTGCAAAATTATTCTAAAGCAGATATGCATATGGAGGCAATACTTCATGTTGCAATATCTAACTCAATATTGGAAAGGTCATTTATCCCCTGATTTAAGAAGATATTATTTAACTTACATTCAACTGCTCATGTGCATGGAATCCACTTACATGCAAATTCTTCTATAATTCCAGTTTTCTTTTCTTTTGTTATCTTATGAGGTAATTGTGCATTAAAATAATACCCTAAATTGCTACTTCCATACTTCATAATCTATTTTTTTATTAAAAAATGTATCCTTATATCAAGAAGCATTTAATCTTCAATGACTATTCTACAAGTACCTCAACAGAGGATAAAACAACAGATAGATTGAAATATATATTAATAGTTATAGACTAAGGCATGTATTATTCCTAAAAAAATAATGTTTATCAACTGATGTTTAATAAAAATATACAGAGTAGCTCAACAACTCTGAGGTTATGATTTTGGAGCTCATAGACTAAAGAATAAATATCAGTTCAGTTCAGTCACTCAGTCTTGTCTGACTTTGCAACAACATGGACTGCAGTATGCCAGCCCTCTCTGTTCATTACCAACTCCTAGAGTTTACTTAAACTCATGTTCATTGAGTTGGTGGTGCCATCCAACCATCTCATCCTCTGTCGTCCCCTTCGCCTCCTGCCCTCAATATTTCCCAGCATCATGGTATTTTCAAATGAGTCAGCTCTTCACATCAGGTGGCCAAAGTATTGGAGTTTCAGATTCAGCATCAGTCCTTCCAAAGAACACTCAGGACTAACCTCATTTAGGATAAACTGTTTGGATCTTCTTGCAGTCCAAGGGACTCTGAAGAGTCTTCTCCAACACCACAGTTCAAAAGCATCAATTCTTCAGTGCTCAGCTTTCTTCATAGTCCAACTCTCACATCCATACATGACTACTGGAAACACCATAGCCTTGACTAGACGAACCTTTGTTGACAAAGTAATGTCTCTGATTTTTAATATGCTACCTAGGTTGGTCATAACTTTCCTTCCAAGGAGTAAGCATCTTTTAATTTCATGGCTGCAGTCACCATCTGCAGTGATTTTTGAGCCCCAAAAGAATAATTATGCCAAAACAAAAATGTTACCTAGATTTTTTTCAATTTGAAGTAGTATTTTTTTCTAGCTAAAAAGAAAGGTTTAATAAAATATTTCTATTCAGTTCAATAAAAATAATTTTCTAATACCCTCTTAGAAAACTAAAGAGTGGTTTCTATATAATAACATTCTTTGGTAAACTTTCACAATTTGAAAAATAAGTTTTATATTTTTGTAGATTTGCATCTATTCTCAAAATATATAGAAAGGAAAATGTATACCTTATTGCTACTTGTGCACTGGTTTCATTGCATACATCTTATATTAAGCATTTTTCCATGTTCCTTTGTGATGTTCTTCTCAGACTGTCATGCATAAATAGAAGTGCCACTAAGAGTTACATGTGCTAAAAATTTTGGATGGAGTAGCAAATAGGATTTCCAATACATGGATATTGGAAGGCACATATTGAAAAATGACAAAATGTATAATTTAAGTAATCTGAAGGTTCTCCATCTTTCTAACTTACATATTCTTTGCTAGGATAAGCATTTTTGCTAGGAGCAGCAGAAAAACTCATTTTTGAAAATAAACTGATTGTGACAGCTAGCATGTTACCATTTACTTCGATAGTAGAGTTTGACTTCTAATGTAACCAAGAAGATGGAATATATCCTAATGCAAAGATGTTTCATGGTGACTGTTGGAGATTTTATGTGTATGTGTGTGTGTGTGTGTGTGTGTGTGTATGTGTGCATGCATGCAATGAAGAAAGCAGGAAAAATAATAAATATTTCTATTTTTTTAATGGGAGAACAAGAATTTAATAAGACTGTTACTAATGACCTATTGTTAAGAACAGAATGTACTGGCATTGCATTATTTTCAGTAATTGATTAACTTTCTATACACACTTAATATTTTACAGAATCAATTATATAGTTCTACCTATCTTGCTGGAAAGTAAAATTTCAAATATTTTACCATAACACCATTTTTAAAACTTCTTTCAGTTCTAACCATCTTTGATGGAGTCCATCCTGCTTGATACATTTCATATCCTAATCACCAAGTAACATGACCCAAGAACTCATTTCTCCAGTGACAAATAAAAATTGCCTGATGAGTTTGCAAAGAATAAATAAAATGGCTTGACAAAGCATGAATGTCATATTAAAGCAAAACAATACAAATAGGGAGTTATCGATTTTTTTTGGTAATAAGTAATCGTTAATAGCCAATACAATGCAATTCATTAACAAAATTGCATATTCATCTTAGAAATGAATTTCAATTTTTATAATTAATTTTCCATTGCTGTTTCATCTACATGGAACAGCAAATTTACATTTACTGCAAATACAGGGATGGCTGTTAATATTAAAAACAATTACTTTGATATACAGTTTTAATCAGCAACAAATAATTTGGTAAAGAAAGGAAGAAAGCACTATTTTGAAATAAAATAAAACAGAGGTCATTCAATAATGTTTTACTGGCAATATTCTATTCACATTGGCAATTTTTGCATAATTTTTAATTAATGGTTTATTACCTTCTGATATTCAACTAATCAGGAGGCTTATTCCTTTAATCAACTAAAGCAAGGAACTGTTTGTAGACATTCTATTAAACCAAGTCGTTATGTTATATATTTTAATGTGAAAAAATATTTATTTTTAGCAACAAACCATAAAAGATTCTTTCCAGTTAACACAGGAAAAGGAAAAATGACTTTAATTCTTACAAGGCCAGAAACCAAAAGCACAATCCATGCATTAGTATTTACCAACATAAATGTTTTTTAATAGCTGAAGTTACTATGTAAACAAACAGTAGCTAGATTTGTCCTTATATTTGCTCAATTCATTTTACACATTAATGCACACACACACACATAAACACACACACTGAGTAATTATGTACTAATTATTTGAGTGCTACAAAAAATTACAAGACACAGTTACTACTTACTCTCAGATTAGTTGGAGACTTGCCTGGTGGTCCATTGGTTAAGAATCTGCCTGCCAATTCAGGGAACACAGGTTCGATCTCTGGTCTGGGAACATCCCACATGTTGTAGAGCAGCTAAGCCCATATACCACAGCTACTGAGCCTGTGCCCTAGAGCCTGTCCTCTGCAACAAGAGAAGCCATCACAGAGAAACGCACATACTGCAACTATACAGTAGCCTCTGCTCACTGATACTAGGGAAAGCCTGTGTGCAACAATGAGGACCCAGTGTAGCCAAAAATAAATAAATGAATAAATGTATAAATATATAAATATTAAAACTAGGTTTATAGCATAGAGACATCATCATAAAGGGAATATGTAAATTACCAAATATGAGACATATTTATATGCACTATATTGTATCTGTTTAAAAAGAGTTTGAAAAGACAAACTAGATACTTCAATACTTTGAAGTATTCAAAGAAATTAAAACTATTAGGAAATTTCAAAACCACTAAAGATGTACATATATACCTATATATGTACTACCTTACTACATAGTATTTTATTGACACATTTCAGATATTAAGTTCCTTAAAATCCAGAAGTGGAATTGTATTTATCAGTATATCAATGATATACAATGACCTGTATATGGGTCAAGAAGCAAGAATCAGAACCCTAAATGGGACAACTAATTGGTTTGAGATTGGAAAAGCAGACAGCTTTCTGCTGTAATCCTGCCTGTTTAATCTGTATGAAAAACTCTAGGTTGGATGAGTTATAGGCATGAATCAAGATAGGCAGGAGAAACATCAACAGATATGCAGATGTGCTGTGCTATGCCTGCTTAGTCACTCAGTCGTGTCTGACTCTTTGCACCCCATGGACTGTAGCCACCAGCTCCTCTGTCCATGGGGATTCTCCAGGCAAGAATATTGGAGTCGATTGCCATGCCCTCTTCCAGGGGATTTTCCTGACCCAAGGCTCGAAGCCAGGTCTCCCATATTGCAGGCAGATTCTTAACCCTCTGAGCCACCAGGGAAGCCCAAATATGTAGATGATACCATTCTAATGACAGAAAGCAAAGAGGAACTAAAGAGCCTCCTGATGAGCATTAAGGAGGAGAGTGAAAAAGCTGGCTTAAAACTAAATATCAAAAAAATTTAAGATGGCATCAGCACCATTCAGTTCAGTTCAGTTGTTCAGTCGGTCTAACATTTTGTGACCCATGAACCACAGCATGTCAGGCTTCCCTGTCCATCACCAACTCCTGGAGCCTTCTCAAACTCATATCCATTCCATTGGTGATGCCATCCAACCATCTTATCCTCTGTCGTCCCCTTCTCCTCCCACCTTCAATCTTTCCCAGCATCAGGGTCTTTCAAATGAGTTAGTTCTTCACATCAGGTGGCCAAAATATTGGAGTTTCAGCTTCAGCATCAGTTCTTCCAATGAATAATTCAGGATTGATTTTCTTTAGGATTGACAGATTGGATCTTCTTGAAGTCCAAGGAACTCTCAAGAGTCTTCTCCAACACCACAGTTCAAAAGCATCAATTCTTTGGCTATCAGCTTTCTTTATAGTCCAACTCTCACAACCATACACAACAACTGGAAGAACCATAGCTTTGACTAGACAGAACTTTGTGGTAAAGTAATGTTTCTGCTTTTTAATATGTTGTCTATATTTGTCATAACTTTTCTTCCAAGGAGCAAGTATCTTTTAATCTCATCATTGCAATCACCATCTGCAGTGATTTTGGAGCCCGCAAACATAAAGCCTGCCACTGTTTCCACTGTTTCTCCATCTATTTGCCTTGATGTGATGGGACCAAATGCCATGATCTTAGTTTTCTGAATGTTGAATTTTAAGCCAACTTTTTTACTCTTCCCTTTAACTTTCAAAGGGTGGTGTTATCTGCATATCTGAGGTTATTGATATTTCACCTGGCAATTTTTATTCCAGCTTGTGCTTCATCCAGCCCAGCATTTCTCATGAGGTACTCTGCAAAATAAGCAGTGTGACAGTATACAGTCTTGACATACTCCTTTCCCTATTTGAATCAGTCTGTTGTTCTGTGTCCAATACTAACTGGTGTTTCTTGACCTGCATACAGATTTCTCAGGAGGCAGGTTGAGTGGTCTGGTATTTCCATCTCTTTAAGAATTGTCCACAGTTTGTTGTGATCCAGACAGTCAAAGTCTTTGGCATAGTCAATAAAGCAAAAGTAGATGTTTTTCTGGAGCTCTCTTTTTTTTGATGATCCAGTGGATGTTGCCAATTTTATCTCTGGTTCCTCCAGCCCCATTACTTCACGGCAAATAGAGGGGGAAAAGTAGTGCAAATAGTGACAAATTTACTCTTCTTCGGCTCTAAAATCACTGTGGATGGTAACTGCAGTCATGAAATCAGAAGACATTTGCTTCTTGGAAAGAAATCTATGGCAATCCTAGACAGTGTGTTGAAAAGCACGGACAATGTCCCTATAGTCAAGGCTATGATTTTTTTCCCATATGAGAGCTGGACCCTGAAGAAGGCAGAGTACCAAAAATTGATGCCTTCGAACTGTGGTGCTGGAGAAGACTCCGAAGAGCCCCTTGGACAGCAAAATTAAATCAGTCACTCTTAGGGGAAACCAACCCTGAGTACTAGTTGGAAGGACAGATGCTAAAGCTGAAACTCCAGTAATTTGGTCATCTGATACGAACTGACTCATAGGAAAATTTCCGGATGCTAGGAATGATTGAGGGTGGAAGGAGAAGAGGGTGTCAGAGGATTAGTTGAGTTTGCAGCTAATGGAGGTATTGAAATATAAATTTTTAAAAATGGAGAATCTTTGGGATATCATATTGTTCTATTAATTTTGGGGATAAAGAGAATCAAAGATCCGAGAGAAAATTTCAGTTCCTAGTTCCAGTTTCTTTTAGAAATCTGGCTGCACTGGCAAGTTTGATGTCTGAGAAGACTTAAGCATCTTTCTGTTCAGTTTTTCTTTTGGTTCAATTACTTCATTGATTTACATTGTTTTCAAAATAATAATAATAATTTAAAATTATTCAACTGAATAATGAAAATTATTATTTCAGTACAAAATATAGTGGCATAATGTAGTAGTAGGTTAGAAGGAAGAAAAACAGGCTAAGTGCAATTAAAATTAAATAAAGAACTAGTAAAGTCTGTTTTCGAAACACCTAGTCACTCTCTTTTGCAGGTTCCCATTATTAGGTAGTTAGAATAGGAAACAGGAGTCCAGAATGCACTCTCTCTCTTTTTTTCTTCTTGTCTTTTGGGTCGGAATGCCCCCATGCCTCGAGGATGTATTTTCTTTTATTTTCTAAATAAAACTGAGGGAGCTATAGCACTCTCCGAGAGCTGTGATGCACCTAGTGATAGCTTCAAATTTTTGTTGAGAAGAGACAGAACCGAGGAGATTACACTCCCCTGACACCACCACAAGTAAGAGTCTATGATTGTACTCAATTTGAGTACGGCAGGTATTTGTGTGAGAATGGCATGTGTTGGATTTCTTTAAATTATTTTTAAGGGGCTTCTCTGGTGACTTAGATGGTAAAGAATCTGACTGCAAGCAATTTTTAATAGCAAACAATAATGAAGCATATTTATGTCAGAAACAAGACTAGGTTCAATTTCTATCTCTTTTTATTAGTTGGAAGTTGTAAAACCTTGGGAAACTATTTAAATAATCTAGATATCATGTCTCCTAACTCTAAAATGAAATATTTGTTCAAAAATGTATGAATGATTTAGGAGATACAGAGTTATTATTTGCAAATTAGAATAAAGCCAAAGCTAATAACGAATGTAGTTATTTGGGAAAATTATTTCACAATTGTCAGGTGAGTGTTATCTCCTCGGTTCTGTCTCTTCACAACAAAGATTTGAAGAGACATTAAAACCCTCAGCACGTCACAGCTCTTGGACAGAGCATTTTATAGCTCTTGGGTTTCGAACAGACCATGTTTTAGCTCTTAGATCAGTATTACAGCTCCATGTTACAGCTCAGTTTTATTTAGAAAAAATCAGGAAAATACATCCTCAAGGCATAGGGCATGCCAACCAAAAGACACAAAAAGGAGAGAGAGAGAGCGCGCACACATGGGAGAGAGAGAGAGCTGACCCTTTGGCTCTTTTTTAATATGTTTTTCTCCCCCCACCCCCCTCACGCCCCGGGCCTGCCCTATGTAAATTGGGCTAGCCAGGAGTGCTGTTTGTTTCACCTGAGGTCCTCACTCTGGTCCTCAAACCTTCTTTGGGCCTTCCTTGTCTTTTAGCCACTGCCATGTTGAACTCCTCTTTCCTATTCTAACTACTGTACAACAATGAGAAGGTAACAGGCAGGAAGGCCAGGGGGTCTCCAGGGGTCTTCCTTCCTATTGCAGGAAATAAGCTGCAAGTGTCAGACATTTTTTATCTCTCTCTTAAGCAACAAGAGGAAACAAACTAGTGTTGTATTTTTTTCCTTCTCTATACAAATTTAAAAAGAAGTTTCTCTTAAAATTCTGTGTTGCCGTAATGATACCTGGTTCCAAATGAACTTAACTTTTCTCATACCTTGAGCTAGCCAATGCATTTTTCTTATGGAAATGTTTATCTTAAGCTATGTTAATGTACTGTGTATTTACCCTAGACTCTGTCTTCAAGTCGGTTCCACCTAAAGGTTCAGAACCAACTTGACAAACCAATATATTATATTCATACATTGTTCTCCTAATCTATGTTAATGAAACTATATATTTTTATGGAAATCTGCCTTTCTTCAATATTCATGTCAATCATTTTATGGCCCAGGATAACTCACCTGATACCAAAGTTATCTCAAAATGCATGTTGTGGGTAAGGGACCTGGTGCCATTCTCTGAGTTTTGAGACATTACCTTTCTTTAATTAGCAGACTGCTGGTAGCTATATAACATCCAGCTAAAGACTAACAGGGGGCACTCTTTCTGCCCCCTTCTGAAGTCTATGTTAGAAGTTTTTTCTCTTTTTATACTTTAATAAAACTTTATTACACAAAATCTTTGAACCATCAAACCTGTCTCTAGCACCAGACTGAATTCTTCTCCTTTGGAGGCCAAGAATCCCAGTGTCCTTCGTGGTTGAGCATCAACCATTCATCTTCTGATACCTTTGTCAGAAGCTTTCTCTAAATCTTTTATACTTTAATAAAACTTTATTACACAAAAGCTCTGAGTGATCAAGCCTCATCATTGGCCCTGGATTGAATTCTTCTCCTCCAGAGGCCAAGAATCCTGACATCTTTTGTGGTTCAGCAACAACCTTTCAACAACACTTTTTAAAATTAGGAATTTCCCTGGTGGCTCAGAGGTTAAAGCATCTGCCCACAAGGTGGGAGACCTGGGTTTGATCCCTGGATTAGGAAGATCCCCTGGAGAAGGAAATGGCAATCCACTCCAGTATTCTTGCTTGGAGAATTCCATGGATGGAGGAGCCTGGTGGGTTACAGTCCATAGGGTCACAAAGAGTGGGGCACGACTGAGCAACTTAACTTTCACTTTTTAAAATTAGTTAAATTTTTAAAAGGAATTTTCCGTTTGCGGAAAAATGAGCAGAAATTACAGACAGTTCCTCTATACTCAATCTCCTGCGTGCACAAGGTTTCCTATTATTTAGTTTTATTTATTATTACCCTGTATTAGTGTGTTACACATGTTACAATTGATGAACAAACGATACATTATTGTTAACAAAAACTCAAAGTGTTTATTAAGATTAATTTTTTGTTTTGTACACTCTATGGTTTTTAAACTTTCAGGTGACAACATTGGCTGAAGTTAAATTAATACACTAGACTTATTTTTAAAAACTAACATCTGTTGAAAGTTTTAATTCTCTTGTCTTTTACTGTAGCTTGAATTGTTCATAATGAAAAATGTTCACAATGTGTATTGGAAGGCTCTTGACATATTTTTCTCTGTGTTTTTGTAATTCATTATGAGGGGAAAACTTTCCATACCTACACTTATCTTTGTCTTACATAATTTCTATAAATATAATTTTTCTCCATGTTGATTCTTGAATCAATAGAGATATTTTTAATAGTG
The DNA here is from genome assembly GCA_917880005.1 of Nanger dama. Lineage (NCBI taxonomy): Eukaryota > Metazoa > Chordata > Mammalia > Artiodactyla > Bovidae > Nanger > Nanger dama. Next base: position 47,362,146 of record CAKJTW010000011.1, read on the forward strand.
ATCTTTTTAAACCCTAATGAGTAAGAAAATAATATATTGAGCTCTTGGAAATGAAAAGTGACAATGGATAGCAAAATCTTGTTGGATTCTCCCAATGTTCCATTTATTTTCAGCCTGGATAATGTAACAGATAATATAACTCTTCAGAACAAAAACAAAATACAGCAAGAAAATCTTTGGTTTTTTGAATTCAGTTATTTTCTGCCACCCTGGGACTTTCTAATGACTCTTGACATTACAGTTTAGATTCTAAATATCATTATTATTGAATCTTTTGTGAACTATTTAATCTGTCTGAAAGCTGAGACAAATGAGGCCATCAATACTTAAATGATTTCTATTCCACATGGTGATTTCAAAATGAATCTGAGCTTACATTTGAGGATCTGAACAAAGAAACATTCGCCATTACAGACTCAGCATATCAACAGGGGAGAATGCATTGTTACCTATGTAGATATATTGAAATGAGGAACACATGATAGTGACTCTGGCAAAGAATGAGGAAACTCCGATTTTAAAGACTAGTAATTGTTCTGGCTTATTTTTGTTAACACAGCAGCAGAAAGTAACTTGGCAGTTCAGTTTATGGCAATTAAGGGCAATACTTTCAAGATGTGCTTATTTAGTGCTGCTGCTAAGTCTCTTCAGTTGTGTCCGATTCTGTGCGAACCCACAGATGGCAGCCTGCCAGGCTCCCCCGTCCCTGGGATTCTCCAGGCAAGAACACTGGAGTGGGTTGCCATTTCCTTCTCCAATACATGAAAGTGAAAAGTGAAAGTGAAGTCGCTCAGTTGTGTCCGACTCTTAGCGACCCCATGGACTGAGGCCCACCAGGCTCCTCCATCCATGGGATTTTCCAGGCAAGAGTACTGGAGTGGGGTGCCATTGTCTTCTCCGGATTAAAAACCTTTTGCCCTGAAAGGTATGATTACATATCCTTCTCTATGTGTCCCTCAGTATTTGACATTGAAAATAGCTTTTGTTCTTCAGTTAGAAACTACTAACAATATACTTATACTTCAAAGTCTTTCAAGAAATCCATATATTGGATGATGCTGTTAGAATCCACATACTTTCAACTATTTCTCTTCCCACCTTTGCTTAATATCTGTGATTTACCTTTAGTAACCTACATTATCACTTTTATTGTTGCCAAGTTATTAATGCTTATGCCCTCTCCTACTAAGTCTTTTGCATTTTTCCTCTGGGTTGATTCTAAATGTTGAAAAAGAAATTAATGGCAATAATCTTATGTGTTAATGTAATTTTTTTTTATTACTGGATCAAATAGATATCTGGGGTTTTATTTTTTTTCTCTAAGAATATATCTAGATTTCTGAGATACTCAAAGGGGAAGTTTTCTAGAATCAAAATCAGACTAATTCTCTTTCTCTCTCTCTTGTTTTTAACATTTAAAAAACGGTTTACAGTCAGATCATGTTATAATTAGCTTGACATTTAAATTGTGAACTTCTTTAAAATATTTGATTCACCTGAATTTCACTTTTTTTTTTTGTTAAATATTAGCTTTTTATTTTTATTTTCTGTTTTAATGTTTCTATCTTTTAAACCAGGATACTTATTGGAACACCATCCTCATATTTCAGAAACTTTATGCTCTCCATGACAAGGCTGCCATTTTCTGGATCTCTTACTTTCCATTTTCTTTTTTAAACTCACTTATTATGTGGAGATGATCTTTAGTAACTTCTTCAGAAAGTGTATGAAGGAGAAATTATTTTGAGAACTTTCAGGTTTGATAATGTCGATGTTCAAGCTGGTTTTAGAAAAGGCAGAGGAACCAGAGGTCAAATTGCCAATATCTGCTGGATCATGGAAAAAGCAAGAAAGTTCCAGAAAAACATCTCTTTCTGCTTATTGACTATGCCAAAGCCTTTGACTGTGTGGATCACAATAAACGGCGGAAAATTCTGAAGGAGATGGGAATACCAGACCACTTGACCTGCCTCTTGAGAAACTTGCATGCAAGTCAGGAAGCAACAGTTAGAACTGGACATGGAACAACAGACTGGTTCCAAATAGGAAAAGGAGTACGTCAAAGCTGTATATTGTCACCCTACTTATTTAACTTATATGCAGAGTACATCATGAGAAATGTTGGGCTAGAGGAAGCACAAGCTGGAATCAGGATTGCTGGGAGAGATATCTATAACCTCAGATATGCAGATCACACCACCCTTATGGCAGAAAGTGAGGAAGAAATAAAGAGCCTCTTTGTCAGAGTCCAGCTCCAGCAGCCAGGGAATCAGCCTGAAGAGGTGAGCGGTGTCGGCAGACAATGATGTAGACTCTGAACCATAGTACGGAACTATATGTTTATTTCAAGCTTCAAGTTTCCTTTTATAATTTGACAAAATCATTAGGTCAGAGGTTTAACATTTTCAGTTCCCCCTCACCCAGGTTTATTGTCTCCAGAAATCACTGTCTCCCTACAGAGTTTCTACTTCAATGATTCTCTCAGAATCGGGTTTCAGTTCAGTTCAGTTCAGTCGCTCAGTCATGTCCGACTCTGCAACCCCATGAATCACAGCACGCCAGGCCCCCTGTTGATCACCATCTCCGGAGTTCACTCAGACTCACGTCCATTGAGTCCGTGATGCCATTCAACCATCTCATCCTTCGTAGTCCCCTTCTCCTCCTGCCCCCAATCCCTCCCAGCATCAGAGACTTTTCCAATGAGCCAACTCTTCGCATGAGGTGGCCAAAGTACTGGAGTTTCAGCTCTAGCATCATTCCTTGCAAAGTAATCCCAGGGCTGATCTCCTGCAGAATGGACTGGTTGGATCTCCTTGCAGTCCAAAGGGCTCTCAGGAGTCTTCTCCAAAACCACAGTTCAAAAGCATCAATTCTTCGGTGCTCAGCTTTCTTCACAGTCCAACTGTCACATCCATACATGACCACAGGAAAAACCATAGCCTTGAGTAGACGGACCTTAGTCAGCAAAGTAATGTCTCTGCTTTTGAATATACTATCTAGGTTGGTCATAACTTTTCTTTCAAGGAGCAAGCGTCTTTTAATTTCATGGCTGTAGTCACCATCTGCAATGATTGCTATCTATTATCTACGTCCTTTTAAGTGTCCTTGTGATTACATTGTAACTCATGCTTATGCCTGGGCTGCATACCACATTCCTCAGTTTATTTCTTAACTTTATAAATCCTGTTTGCCCCTAGCATCCTAAGATCACTATCTCCTAAAAAAGGCTAATAGCTATTCTAAATTATTCCTAAACCCTAAACTCAGCAAACTTCTTTTACTATAAACATTCCCCTCACAAACAGGTCTCAGATAACAGTCCTTCCCATGGCCTCAAGCTGTGGCCTACATGCTCATCCTGGAATATTCTTTGTAAAGATCCTTGAACAAATGACAGTGGTTAATTTTATGGATTGTTTTTTGGGCGCAACTGCAGAAGGTTCTGTGTTTTCTCATGCTCCTTTTAAGAACAATAAGAACCTTAACATTCTTTCTAGCCAACTCAACCGAAGAAAGGAAGAAATAAGTCAGAATCACAAGAGCTAACCCCTTCATCCCAGGTCTATGCCTGCAGGACAGGGAAAGGGGGTTGGGGGCCATACCTCCATTTTGTCAATAATGCCTAATGTGGCTAGCAGCATCTCTTGATGAAAGTGAAAGAGTAGAGTGAAAAAGTTGGCTTAAAGCTCAACTTTTCAGAAAACTAAGGTCAAGGCATCTGGTCCCGTCACTTCATGGCAAATAGTTGGAGAAACAATGGAAATAGTATCAGACTTTATTTTTGGGGGCTTCAAAATAACTGCAGATGGTGCCTGCAGCCATGAAATTAAAAGATGCTTACTTCTTGAAAGAAAAGTTATGAACAACCTATACAGCATATTAAGAAGCACAGACTACTTTTCCAACAAAGGTCTGTCTAGTCAAGGATATGGTTTTCCAGATGGTCATGTAGAGATGTGAGAGTTGGACTGTGAAGAAAGCTGAGCGCCAAAGAATGGATGCTTTTGAACTGTGGTGGAGAAGACTCTTGAGAGTCCCTTGGAAATGCAAGGAGGTCAACTAGTCCATCCTAATGGAGATCAGTCCTGGGTGTTAATTGGAACAACTGATGCTAAAGATGAAACTCCAATACTTTGGCCACCTCATGTGAAGAGTTGACTCATTGGAAAAGACTCTGATGCTGGAAGGGATTGGGGGCAGGAGGAGAAGGGGACGACCAAGGATGAGATGGCTGGATGACATCACCAACTTGATGGACATGAGTTTGAGTAAACTCCAAGAGTTGGTGATGGACAGGGAGGCCTGGCATGCTGCAATTATGAGGTCTCAGAGAGTCAAACACGACTGAGTGACTGAATTGAAGTGAATTGATGCATAGTATGGGGGAGAAAGAAAACTTTTCTCTACCATTTCTAGATTCTTTTGGTAATCTAAGAATTAAATTGTCATTATACAGGTTAACTGGAGAAAAACCACATTTTATTATGTACCTACAGGTTCTCCATTAAAATATGAGGCCCAAGAAGTTAGGCAATTGAGGTCTGTAACTATCTTGAGAAAAAGATTTTAGACAGTTATTGGGAGGAATTAAAAGCTCTTTCTGAACTTTTTGTTTCTTACAATCAAAAAAATAATGTTTAAGCCAAAGAGGTACATTTTGGTATGACAAGTTTGTTCCCCTAAAACATGTATATCTATATCTACACTTGGGCTTCCCTGGTGGCTCAGAGGTTAAAGCATATGCCTCCAATGAGGGAGACCTGGGTTCAGTCCCTGGGTTGGGAAGATCCCTGGAGAAGGAAATGGTAATCCACTCCAGTATTCTTGCCTGGGGAATCCCATGGATGGAGAATCCTAGTAGGTTATAGTCCATGGGGTCACAAAGAGTCGGACACAACTGAGTGACTTCATCTTTCATCTACCCTTATTTGTGGCTTCCCAGGTGGTGCCATGTTAAAGAATCCACCTGCCAGTGCAGGAGACAAAGGGACATGGGTTTGAACCCTGGGTCAGAAAAATCCCCTGGAGAAGGAAATGACAACCCACTCCAGTATTCTTGCCAGTAAAATGCCGTGGACAGACAAGCCTGGAGGGCTGCACTCCGTAGGGTTGCAAACAGTCAGAGACAACTGAGCAGCTGAGCACACCCACTCCTGTTTGTACTTGCTTTTTCTCAGCTGTTATTTCTACATCTGATTCTGCTTCTTTCTTATATGCAAGAGAGTATGTATAATGTTTGTTGTGTTGAATCAGAAGTCAGGAGATCCATGGACTATTTTTATTTCAACAGCAATCATGTCTGATGATTTATAATCTTCTATTCGTCTTCTATCCACAACATATGGGTAAGAAACAAGATTTTATTCTAAAGATTTACTGAGTCTATAGGTTTTAACTAACCTTTTACAAAAGTGTAAGAAGTAAAATCATTTTAGGCTTGATATAAATAAAATTTATTCTCATGCTTGTTGCATTCTGAACATCCTGAAATATTATAAATATTAATTTTCTCTTTTAGGTTTGCTGTTAAAACACATATTATATTATTTTTAAAATATGGTTTCTTTTATAAATCTTAATATTTTTATGCTTAATTATTATAACCATGGTATTTGAATATTCATCTTGCCTTGTCATTGTCAAATCAACAATGTTTAGAGTTATTTGAAATACAGATATGTCTGAGACAGTTTTTCTTGCCACACAAACTTAAAAAAAAAAGTTGTTTGAGCCAATGCTTAAAGCAATCCCATAGATCTTTAGATATTCTAGAAGAGATTCATAAAAGATTTATAATTCAGATGGGATGAGAAATGATGTTCTGAGAACAACCTTTGTGTTATATTTTAGGTCTTCTGCATTGCATTCATCTGCAACCTAGAATAATAAAAGTTTCAGAAAACAAACTGAGAATTTGCAATAAATTTTCTCTCTAATGTAAAATTATTACTGAAAATTTAAGGACAAGTTATCATTTAATCTTAAAAATAATATATTGCTGCCTTATATCACTGGAATTAGTTATAGGGTGAATATAGATATAAGGAATGATAAATTATTTATAAATATTTTAATGAACATAATGCTTGTTTAAATAATAGCAAAAATACTCTGTGATATTTAAATGTTTTGATGTCTTTTTACAATATCATACAGATTGATATGGACAGGGAGGCCTGGCATGCTGCGATTCATGGGGTCGCAAAGAGTCGGACACGACTGCGTGACTGAACTGAACTGAATTGAACAGATTGATAAGTGCCCACTGCCAAGATGAGTGCCCATTGCCAAGCTATGATGACATATACAGATTAATTTATTGAAGAGCTAACATTTGACTTAGTACAAAGAGGACAAAACAGCCAATTTTGAGTCCATTAACAATGTGTATTCAAGGTCAAACAAAGTTTTGGATACTGAAGTATAAACCAAAGTTGGAGACTCAGGCTTTTAAGAGTCATTAAGAATTTAACAGTGATTAGCCAAAAGCCTCTGGCAATTTTGTTTGCTACAAAGAACTTTGCTTCAGTGGCTCCATATAAAAAACATTTTAGGAGCGCTGATTGATTTATTTAGGATGACTTTGGTTTATTTAGGAAAAATGGTAACATAATATTTGTGTCTGGGTTATTGTTTGAATTTATCTGATGATTGTAAGGCCAGTGCAGGGAAAAAGAGAGCGACCCAGGCAGTGAGGCAAGAAAAGAAAATTTATTAGAGGGAAAATGAGATGGTGACTAGCCTTTGAGAAGAACCAGCATCCTCCCTTTCTGACAGGTTCTTTCTTATACCCCTGGCTAACTTTTAGCCTGTAGTTGAGTCCTGTGTTCACGTAGCTGGAGGTCTGGAATCTGGTGGTCTTGTAGCATTGAGAAGGTAGGCATCAGTGGAAAAACAGAACATGATTTGAGCAATTTGGTCAGTGTCAAGGGTCACAGTGATTTTATTCTTTGTTTGCAAGGTCAACACAAAGAGCCATTTTAACAGTGAGATCCCCTGTGGGCCCTATCAATGATATTATAGCTTTAAGCAATCAAAAGTGTACAAACAAAGGATATAATCTACGTAGAAACTATATTATGCAGACATACTTTAGAGATATTGTAGGTTAGGTTCCAGACCACAGCAATAAAGTAAATGCCACAATAAAGTGAGTTACATAATGTTCTTGGTTTCTCAATGCAGATAAAAGTTATCCTTCAAGTGTGCAATAGAATTATGTCTATTAAACAATGTATATATATTTAATTTAAAAATACTTGATTGCTAAAAAATGAGAATCATCGTCTGAACCTTCAGTGTGTTGTAGTTTTTCTGCTGGCAGTCTTGCCTCGATGTTGATGGCTGCTGATTGATCAGAGTGGTGATTGTTGAAGGCTGTGGTGGCTCTGGCAATTTCCTAAAATAAGACAGAAGTGACATTTGCCACATCAATTGACTTTTTCACAAACAAATTCTCAGCAGCATGCTGAAAATAGCTTTGATAGCTTTTTATCCACAATAGAGCTTCTTTCAAAATTGAAGTTCGTTCTCTCAAAATCTGCCACTGTTTTATCAAATAAATTTATGTAGTAGTCTAATTTTTTTAATTATTTCAATAGTCTTCAAAGCATCTTCACTAGAAGGAGATTTCATCTCAAGAAACCACTTTATTTGCTTATCCACAAGAAGCACTCCTCATCTGTTAAAGCTTCATTGTGAGATGGTAGTAATTCAGTTACATCTTCAGATTCCACTTATAATTCTAGTTTTGGGCCATTTCTAGCACAACTGCAGTTACTTCACACACTAAGATCATGAACCCCTCAAAATCATCCATTAAAGTTAGAATCAAATGTTGATATTTTGGCCTCTTTCTGTAAACCATAATGATCTTAATAGCATCTGGAATTGTGAATCCTTTTCAGAAAGTTTTCAACTTACTTTGCCCAAATCCATCAGAGGAGTCACTATCTATGGCAGCTATACCATTATATAATATATAACTTAAATAATAAAACTTGAAAGTTGAAATTACTCCTTAATCTATGGGATACAGAATGAATGTTGTATTAGCATCAGGAGAAGAATATTAATCCCATTTGCACATCTCTGTCAGAGCTCTTGGGTGACCAGATGTATTGTCAATGAGTGGTCATATTTTGAAAGTAATCTTTTTTTCTGAGCAGTAGATCTTACCAATGAAAGTGAACATAAAAGTCATTCAGTCATGTCCAGCTCTTTGCGACCACATGGACTATACAGTCTATGGAATTCTCCAGGCCAGAATACTAGAGCGGTGGCCTTTCCCTTCTCCAGGAGATCTTCCCAACCCAGGATCAAACCCAGGTCTCCCTCACTGCAGTCGGATTCTTTACCAGCTGAGCCATAAGGAAAGCCCAAGAATACTGGAGTGGATAGCCTATCCCTTCTCCAGCAATCTTTCTGACCCAAGAGTCGTACTAGGGTTTCCTGCATTGCGGGTGGATTCTTTAGCAACTGAGCTATCAAGAAAGCCTGGTCTTACCAAGAGGCCTAAAATAGTCAGCAAACCATGTTGTAAAGAGATATGCTTTGTCAGTCAGGCTTTGTTATTTTATTTGTAGAGCACAGGTAGAGCAGAAAAAGCATAATTCTTAAGCAGAATTTTCATATCAGTGAGTCAACAGTGGCTCAACTTATTAAAGTCACGGATTGTGAGTCAGCCTATCATTTGAAGCTTGGAAGCCAGGCACTGACTTCTCTCTAACTAAAGTCCTGGCTGGCATCTCCTTCTAAAAAAAGATTGTTTCATCTAGGTTGAAAATCTCTTGTTTGGTGTAGCCACCTTCTTAATATCTTAATGGATATCTTCTGGATAATTTGCTGCAGCTTCTATATCTGCTTTTACTACTTGACCTATGACTTTTATATTATGGAGTTGGCTTCTTTCCTTCAAACTCAAGAACAAACCTCTACTAGTTTCCGACTTTTCTTCTCCAGCTTCCTAACCTGTCTCTGCTTTCAAATAATTGAAGATTATTAGAGACTTGCTCTGGATTAGATTTTGACTTAAAGGAATATTGTGGCTGGTTTGATCTAACCAGGCCACTAAAATTTTCTTTGCATAAGCAATAGGTTGTTTTGCTTTTACACCTTTGTGTGTTCCTTGCAGAAGCACTTTTAAACTCCTTCAAGAACTTGTCCTTTTTATGCACAACTTGGCCAACTTCTTTCAACATGCCTTCCTCACTAAAAGGATAATTTCTAGGTTTTGATTTAAAGTGAGAATAGGGAACTCTTCCTTTCACCTGAACAATTAGAGGACATTATAAGATTATTAATTAACTTAATTTCAATATCATTTTGTTTCAGTGAATAGGGAGCTCCTAGGAGAGAAATAACAGCCTGTAGGTGGAATAGTCAGAACACACACAATAGTTATTAAGTTCACTGTTTATATGAACATGGTTTACTACATCCAAAAGAATTATAATAGCAACAACAAGGATCCTTGATTACAGATCACCAAATCAAATATAATAAAAATGAAAAATTTTGAAACACTGCAATAATAACCAAAATTTGACAGAAAGAAAAAGTGAACAATTGCTGTTGGAAAAATAGTGCTAATGGACTTGCTTAACACAGGGTCGCCACAGACCTTCAGATTGTAAAAACACATCTGCTTAGCATAAGAAAATAAAGCATCACAAAATGAGGAATTCCTCTATTGCTTTATCATGTCTCACCACTACATTATAAGTTTGATGTTAAAATGAATTAAAAGTACATATTTAAAATCTATATTTGAAGTAAAGTTAGCTTGTTAGGTATATAATCAAGTATGAATAAGAATTAGGATAATCATGCCCTTGATAATCCTACCCTTGGTATGATAATTTAATACCGTGCTGAAGTGACACTAGTGAAATTAATTCAGATCAAACTAGATGGCCCTATTTAAATACTTGGAAATCTCTTCTACAATAGAAGATGTCAACAGAAACACAACTTACATTTTTTTCCAAAGTTGGTTGTATTCTGGGAAAAGTTTACTATTACTTAGAAGAGCAGTAGAAACTTTGTGAATTCTGGAGAATAACCATTGAATTATCCTCTGGGGATAATGACTTAAATATAAATAATATTTGTGTACAATAAAAATCTGAGTGTGTCAGATTATGCACATAAATCAGTATATTTAAATAATATCTATCAACCAACTTCAGATTAAAATTTTATTTTTACAAAATCATCTACATAGTTACTGTTCTTTGGAATTTTAAATTTCCACTGATTAAGCAGATATACTGTAATTATATATTATATAAGTATATAATATAAATATATAACAAGCATGTTATATACAGTATATAACATATGTCACTATATGATATATATATGTATCATAATTTTATATTTTAATTAAAATATGTGAATTTTATTCTTATTAAAGGAAAGCATTATTACATATTTAGCTATAAAGACAGTATCTATTAATGGTTGTTCTTTTTATTCTTTTCATTAAACCCATTATTTAAAAAATCTTCTCTCTAAATATATTAATTTTGCTTTAAATTAGAATATTTTAATAATAGAATATACTAGTTTTTATTAAAAAATATTAAAACAAAATAATATGAGCTATACAGGTCATACTATGATCTAGTGGCTCAGATGGTAAAGCGTCTGCCTACAGTGCAGGAGACCGTGGTTCAATCCCTGGGTTGGGAAGATCTCCTGGAGAAGGGAATGGCAACCCACTCCAGTACTCTTGCCTGGAAAATACAATGGGTGGAGGAGCCTGGTAGGTTATAGTCCATGGGGTCGCAAAGAGTCAGACACGACTGAATGACTTCACTTTCACTTTCACTTATGCAGGTCATAGCCATGAACTTGCAAATAGATTGAATTATAAGGATAAATATTTCAGGTGAGTTACATATTGTTAATGAATAGATTATTTAATCCCTTCGAGCAGGACTTCACAGCCCCCAAGCCACTGACCACAGTACCAGTCCATGATCTGTTAGGAACCAGGCCAAACAGCAGGATGGAAGAATTGTCTTCCACAAAACCTGGTGCCAAAGAGATTGAGGATTGCTGCCTTAGAGAAAATGACTATCACCACAAACTTCTTTCTTTTATTTCTAATACTTAACATTAACTTAGAGGATGTGAAGCTTTAACAATCAATCAGGTCTAAATTGTAGCTAAAATGACACTTTATTGATGGAAGTTTATTATGTACTCTATATCATATTCATACTAAAGGAAGGCAGACTATGAAGCATTATCCAAAACAGAAGCTTTTTTCTCATTACTGATATTTATTCTACTCAGAACTTAATGTGGATATGTCCTGTGATCTTTGGTATCTTTCTTTTTAACATTAAAAAAGTTGCATAAGAAATTACTTGACTCCTTGGAGTGGAATAAGGTCTACTTTTTTTTTTTTTCCCTTCAGGAGATGGCTACATAAATGCCTTATATTTGGCATAAATTTAACAAAAAAACTTAAGATGCTTAGAATAAATACATATATTTAGGTATCCGATACACAATGCACCTCAAACTGAACTAATTGCACACTCATAATTCCTACTATGTTGAGTTTTATCTCAAATTCTCTGAAATATCCAGTTAACAGAATTTTCTAATTTTGTCCAACAGATATAACCTCTCTGTGGACCTGTCAAAGAAAATCAAACATGGATTTGATTTTACAGTGGTAAAAGTAGTTACAGTGGTAAAAAATAGACTTAGCTCAGGAACTATTGCAATAAAAGAAAAAAAAAAAAAAAAAAAAAACAACTTCAGTATAGAACTGGCTCAATTCTAAAAACAAGACGAAGTAGTAGTATATAGCCAAAGAACAGTTTGGCTAAAATGATGTAACAAAATTCTTGCTGAAAGCAGGCCAGAGTGATTAGATATCACCTTGGAGAACATAGAAGATGAGAAATTTAATTATTGATCAAATATCCAGGTAGGAAATTTTGATTAAAAGGATTTCTCAAGATTCTGGCTAAAATCAGGCAATGCAAAGACAAACACAAAGGTTGGAAGGTTGAGACCTAGTTGAAAGAGGGTTCAGAAGAGCCTGACTAGAAGTTGGTCAAAGAGAGAATTTTCATCAGGGCCAAAGCAGCTTATTAATTTGGTCTCAATGGTTTTATTGTATGCTATGCTCCACATCATGGTGAGAGGTTACTGTAGGTCAGTGATTTTCAATAAGGGACAATTTTGTGCCCCAGTGGACATTTGGTAATATCTGGATTATTTTTGGTTGTTGCAACTGAGAGAGTGCTACTGGCATCCAGTGGGTAGAAGCCAAGGATGTTGTTAAATATCTCCTGCATTGCAGGCAGATTCTTTACCACTGAGCCACCAGAAAAGCCCTCAATGAACAGAACAGCTCCTCACAATGAAGAATTCTCTATTTCAAAACATCTGAAAAACTTCACAGTAGATCAAGAATTGTGTCCTGTTTTCATGTTCTTAAAACTTCTGTGTATGTTTTGCATGAACATCTTTGCAAGTTTTAAACATCAGTGCTTGAGGAAACTGGACTACCCTGATGGTTCAACAATTAAGAATTCACCTGCCAATGCAAGAGACACAGGAGATGCAGGTTCAGTCCCTGGCAGGAAGATCCCTTGGAGGAGGAAATAGCAACCCACTCCAATATTCTTGCCCAGAAAATCCATGGACAAAAAAACTGGTGGGTTACAGTCTAAGGGCTTGCAACGAATCTGATAGGAATGAGCATGCAGGCACACTTGAGGAAACTACAAGCTCAACAATCTTCTAAAGATAGCTCATGGCTTCTACATACTATAATACATTTTACACAGTAAGATTTGTCATCTACTCACTTTACATACTTGGTTCTTTTATTATAAAATATACGTATTTATTGTCTTATTATATCACTTACTATATGCTATAATGGAATGACTGAAAATATTGTGGCTTTAACATTTATTTTTCTCTCTTTAACAGTCCAGAGGTAAGAAATCAGTAAATAGGATGGTCCACATTGTTAGTACAGCATTTCTTAAATCTAAAGTAGCTGCTCCAGATCTTTTCATTCCTAGTCAGTTTTACTCCCAAGGGAGAAAACTTGGGTGAAACATGGGCTGACAATCTATTGAACAAATTTAGAGGCCATTGATCACATTAAAGCTGAGAAATGTTTGTTTCTTGCTGGAACACAATATGCAGGGCTAAACCTCATACAGAAGTGATTTTCTTTTTTTTTTTTAAAAAGGTAGAATGGATATATAGTGTAACAAGCAATTGCCAAATGAATTAAGCTAAACTTTGAAAAATATAGAAAAAATATAAAATAACTCTTCTTTATTTTCAGAGCATTGACTAGTAGTCTTTGTTTCCTATTAAAAAAAAAAATTCATTAGTAGTCTATCCAGATATTGTTTACTGTTTTATCACAGGCAATCCTTTACGTAACTGAAAGTGTTAGTCATTCAGTCGTGTCTGACTCTTTGCAACCCCATGAACTGTAACCTGCCAAGCTCCTCCATCCTTGGGATTTTCCAGGCAAGAATACTGGAGTGGGTTGCCACTTCCTTCTCCAGGGCATCTTCACAACCCAGGGATTAAACCCAGGTCTCCTGCATTGCAGGCAGACTCCTTAATGTCTGAGACACCAGGGAAGTCCTATGTTAATTGAATGCTCTTCAAAAAAAAAAAAAAAAAATAATAATAATAATAAAGGCTCTAGTGACTACAAAGTATTTCACTGTAATATTATGTTATTTTCTGAACTCATTTTTTTAATAGATATATCAGCTGTTTCTTACAATTCACTGCACACAAATTAATAATGAACATTCTCTTACACAGATATGCATGTACTTCTATGAGTACTTCTTAGACTACAATTCTTAGAAGTGGAATCTGTGGGTCAACTATTATGAGTGTTGTATAAAAATCTTAAGGCACATTGCCAAATGCCTTTCAGAATAGTTTTACCAATTTACATTCCACTAACATGAGAAGCTCCACACTTGACTAAATCTTTGCCAGCGATTGTATTACTGCTAAAACAAAAATTGCAGATTTGACAGGAGAAAATATGTTACTTTCTTTTCTTTTGAAATTACCCTTTTAAGCATTATGGCTAATATTTTCATGAATTTATTGATCTTAACTTTTATGCTTTTAAATAATTATTCTTATCTTTCCAGATAATATCTTTCTCTATATATGTGTAAAAATATTACATTTGTTTAAAAAGATTAGTTTTCTTTAACTTGTCAGTCAGTAAAACTGAAGACTGAGAACTCATCTCTAAATGAATTGGCATTTCTATTTCTTTAATATTTTCCTTTTTGCCCCTAATTCCTAAACCCTTCCTGTAAAGGAAGGGACTTAAGTTGACAGTAGTTGCTCCAATTTTATTACTCTCTCATTATGGTTTCTCACAGCAGCCTACATCTTCACTTTCCACAAAGAATTACCTAAACTGACAATAGGGAAACTCTCCGGAGAAGCCTATAGAGCTAAGAGACAGAGAAACTAAATGAATTCAGTTCAAGGATGGATAATGATTGAGTGATGAGACTAAAATTGTGAAACCAAATCAAAGCAAGATCAAAGCAGCATGAATTTGAGAACAAATCACTAGAAAACCTTCTGGATATGATCAGATTTTGCATTCATGAGATGTTAGGTGGATGGGTTTGAATGTAATAAACTGACTTCAAAATTTTCAGAATAGAAAGAAAAACTGATAAGTCATAACTACCAGAAGGTCTATGCTATACTTTAAATTATAATTATGTATGCTTATTGTTCAGAGAAGGCAATGGCACCCCAGTCCAGCACTCTTGCCTGGAAAATCCCACGGATAGAGGAGCCTGGTAGGCTGCAGTCCATGGGGTTGCTAAGAGTCAGACACGACTGAGTGACTTCACTTTCACTTTTCACTTTCATGCATTGGAGAAGGAGGTGGCAATCCACTCCAGTATTCTTGCTTGGAGAATCCTGGGGACGATGGAGCCTAGCGGGCTGCCGTCTATGGGGTCGACCAGAGTCAGACACAACTAAAGTGACTTAGCAGAAGCAGCAGATGCTTATTTTTTTGTGCTAAATTTTTCTCAGTGCTGGTATATAAGATGAATTGATTATATTTTTAAGTTGATGTACAATAATACATTCTGTATGCAACCTACATGTGGCCGCAGAGTCACATGCTCATAATAAGAACAATTCCACAGCTGACAGTGAATGCTATATACTACTCAATAGTTATTTCATTCATGCCCATTCATAATTTTTGACTTTTTAAGAAGTAAAGTTTGCTGGAACTCTTGATAATCTACTGACAAAGTGACATTTATGGAAATATGAATTCATGCAAATTCTGATTTAGTGCAAGAACATTCAGAATTTAAATGTTCACGTTTAGGTACATTACTTGCTAAAAATTAAGAAAATAGTATTTTAAAGGAAGTTAACATCTCGCAGTAAAATGTCATTTTTATTTAGTGTATTATGAAAATAATAGTACTCATTAAAATTTATCCATACTTAGGGTCATTTTCTCTCTTGAAAGAGAGAAACTGACTTTCCAATACCCTTTAATTTGCATTGGTACTTCTGCAGAAAATCAATATGTCTATGTTGTTTATTGTCTGGATTCTCTATTCTCTTCCTTTGATTTATCTATCCCTTGCAAATGTCTCAACCTGTGTAGCATACCAGTAAGTTCTGAGATCACATCATGTATTGACTCCAATTTTGTTATTCTTTTCCAAAGTTTTGAAACTATTCTAAGTCCTTTATATTCCCATATAAAATTTTAAATTAGCTTGTGAAATGCTACCCCAAAATAAACCTGACAATTTTGACTGGGGTTGAGTTACTTTTACAGATTACTTTGAAGTGAACTGACATCTTAAGATACTGAGTCTGTCACATTTTATAGGAGAAGTAACACAGTTCAGTTCAGCTCAGCTCAGTTCAGTCACTCAGTCATGTCCAACTCTGCAGCCCCATGGACTGCAGCACGCTGGGTTTCCCTGTCCATCACCAACCCCGGAGACTACTCAAATTCATGTCCATCCCATCAGTGTTGCCATCCAACCATCTTTTATTAAATGTATTTCTAAGTGTTTTACAGGTTTTGGCATTATAATTCTTTTTAAATGTCTGTTTTTACTTTTATTTAGAAATATAGTTGATGTAAGTTTAATTTTTATAATTCCAAATTTACAGAAAAGTTGCAATGATTATATAAATAATTCTTTATGCAGATTTATCAGTTCTTTACATTTCCATTCATATGTTTTATGATTTTTTTCTAAATTATTTGAGGACAAACTGGAGATAACTTTGCCAGTTTACCTTGAAATAATTTAATATGTACTCCTTGGAACAAAGACAGTCTTTCATATGACCACAGAGCAATTATCAACATTAGAAATTATATCATAGATACAATGTTATTATCTAAATTCAGTTCATTCTCATATTTTGTTAATTGTACTATTAACGGTCCTAATGGCTATTTGTTTTCTTTGTTTAGGATCCTGCATTGCATTTGGTTGCTACTTATTTTTAGTTTCATTTAACTTGGAATATTATCTATCTTTCTTGACCTTGACATTTTAACAATACAGACTGCTTTTTTTAAAAATGTCTTTCAGGTTTGTTTGTATTTTTCTGAAAATTCCTTATGATTGAACTCAGGTTATGCATTTTTGGCAGAAATGCTACATAAATAATTTTATATTCTTCTCAGAGTATCATATGAAGAAATACATAATGGCTTGTGTTGTCCCTATATTGGTACATACAAAATTAGACCACTGTTTAAGATGGTGTCTGTCAAGTCTCTTCATTGTTAATATTATTTTTCCTGATAAATGATATATTTTCTTGAGATGCATTTTAAGACTATATAAATAGGAGGAATTTTGAGAGTATGTAAATATCTTATTATTCATCAAATAGTCACTAACTAGTCTTTGGATCCACTAATAATTCCTTAATTCCATTATTTTCTCTACTATTATCAATTGACATTCTACCTTAAGAAATAGTCCTTTCTTTTCCACCTATTTGTGTATTATGTATATCCAATAGGCTTGTTGATATTTTTTAATCTAGTGGATTTTAATTTATTATAATCAGTTTTTATTTTCATGTTCAAATGCCCCTTATACAACTAGCAAGAATCCTTCAAGCTGGTTCTCATAATGTTTTGATATGACTCTTCATTCTTTAAGAACTCCTTTGCTTCTTTCTTATACTAAAATTTTTCAAGCTCATGTCATATATTCCCTGACCCAGCTCTGGAATCCACCTTTTCTCTAAAAGTCTTGTTTTTCTTAGTGAAAATCAAAATTGGGTTCTCTTGTGTGCTAATTGCTAATGACATATGCTTACTTCCTAGTTCTGTGCTGTCAAATAAAATATACATTATCAATATGTAGCTTTTTTAACATAAATATTAATTTTAATTACATACAATTAAAAGTAAGTTTCTCAGTCATACTAGACACATTTCAAGTATTTACAACCAAATGTGGCTAGTTACATAGTGGACAGCAAAGAGGTAAAATATTTCTGTCATAGGAAATTCTATTGGATAATGCTCTGCTAAACCCACTCAGTGGAAAAAGCTTGAAGATAACTACACAATTGTATATAGTACACACAATATACACAGCATTATATATGTATAACTTTCTACTAATATTCTAATTTGTCCCTTTCAAAGTTTAAATTCCCATCTTTAATAGTGAAAATCCTATCTCCTTGTGATCCTTGGCTTCTGTTCCCATCACTTCATGGCAATATATGGGGAAACAGTGGAAACAGTGACAGATTTTATTTTGAGGGGGCTCCAAAATCACTGCAGATGGTGACTGCAGCCATAGAATTACAAGACACTTGCTCCTTGGGAGAAAAGTTATGACCAACCTAGACAGCATATTAAAAAGTAGAGACCTTCGACAACAAAGGTCTGCCTAGTCAAAACTATGATTTTCTAGTAGTCATGTATGGATGCAAGAGTTGGACTATGAAGAAAGCTGAGCACTAAAGAATTGATGCTTTTGAACTGTGGTGTTTGAGAAGACTCTTGAGAGTCCCTTGGACTGCAAGGAGATCCAACCAGTCTATCCTAAAGGAGATCAGTCCTGAGTGTTCATTGGAAGGATTGATGATGAAGCTGAAACTTCAATACTTTGGTCACCTCATGCAAAGAGCTGACTCATTGGAAAATACCCTGATGCTAGTGAGGAGAAGAAGGGGGACAACAGAGAATGAGATGGTTGGATGGCATCACTGACTCAATGGACATGAGTTTGAGTAAACTCTGACAGTTGTTGATGGACCGGGAGGCGTGACAAGCTGCAGTCCATGGGGTTGCAAAAAATCAGACACAACTGAGCAATGGAACTGACCTGAACTGTGATCCTTGATTCCTTATATTGGAATTTGCTCATTTGAGTAATACAAATTCATTTTCTAGACATTATGTTTGCTTTGGCAGAGACAGCTCAGATTGAGTTTCTGGGTATGTCTACAGTTAATGTGCTTGGGTAGGGAGGCTTTATGGATTTATAGACTACTTGTGGGCAAGGCAACTGTAGTAGTTCTGAGATGAGGGTCTGTGCTAGAAGCTGGACAAAGTTGGACAAGACTGCTGACTTGGTTCCCTACCCAAGTGGGACTATAGGATGAGCTCCATGATTGTCTAACTTCTCTGGACAAGCTTACCAAATGATTGAGTCTAGGTTCTATACTCAGTTGAAAATGTGGCTATGATTAAGATTCCCTGACCTGGCAGGGAGGCAGATCCATGCCCAAACTCTGTACAGTTCTTTGTTTGGAGATCCAAAGCAGGCTTGACTGTATATTGAACTTCCTGGTCAGATGAGGCCACCAGGTTTGCTCTTCTCTATGAGCTGTGCAATCTGTTCAAGTGACATTTAGCACCATTGACTAGGTTACCCAGCTTCCTATGTGCTACATGGTTAGTTTCCTTGGTTAGACAGACTCAAGGCTGTATTCAGAGATGAGCAGAGATACAAGTTAAATTCCTTACTTGGGCATATCTGAAGAAGCACTTCCAAAACTAGTAAAGTTCTTGTTTGTTATCTTAACTCAAGTTGATCCACATTCAAATTTCCCTGATCAAACAGTATCACTGACTTTGCTATGTGAACTATCAGCTCAGTCTGCCCTCTCTCAGCTTGTCCCCAGCTGGGCCAGTGCAGATTCCAAGAGCTGATAATAGCCCTGGTGGTCAGATGGGGTAAGAAGACTCTTTCCAGAGTGGGTAGGGCTATGCCTCACCTTTCTTGCCTGAATGGAAAGGGGATGGTCCACTCTAGTCTACTCTCAATTCTCCAACTAGCCTTTCTGGTTGGAATAGGCTGGGAGCTACCCTCAAGCAAGGCTATGAATTAATCCCCTTGATTATGTCTAGCACAGGGCGCCTCCCGCTGGTATTGATTTTTCTCTGGGAGTGAATAATCTGCCTGCTCACTTCTCAAGCACCACTGAGTTGAACCAGGAGTGGTCACCAGCCCTTCTGGTCAGATGAGACCAGAAGTCACTCTCCATAGTGGGTGGAGCTATAACTCAACACATCTCCTGACATAGGCCAACCAGCATCTAGGACCAGAAAAAAATTGTCTGAAGATCTAAATTAGGTAGATTTGGACCTGCCACATTTGGGTAGGAACTATGTGTTCCTTGCTGTAAGTCTTCTCACTTTCTTCACCACAGTAGGATTTCAACTGACTGGAACCCACAGATTCACCTGCAGTTACTGTGATGTAAGAGCAAAGTAGAGGCTCCCAGAAAGTAACTCACAATGATGAGACAGTTGTTTCACTTGGTTACTTTTTCCTGCTGGAACCAGAGGCTCTGTGTTGTTTTGCACTCTCAGGGGAGGGGCAATGTGGTCATTCAAACACAGTCTGTTTAGGTCTCTATGATGCAGAGGTGCTTCAGTTTTACTCCTGTTTTCAAAGATTCCCTCATTGGTTGAATACACATTCATTGTTCTACATATTGCATTGTTCTTGCAAAGTCAAGAATAACTTATGTCACCATTTGGTGACATCATTCTACACTCATTTTTTCCTGTGTTCCAGAAATAATGTGGGCTTTCCTAGTAGTTCAGACAGTAAAGCCTCTGCCTGCAATGCGGGAGAACTGGCTTCGATTCCTGGGTCAGGAAGGTCCCCTGGAGAAGAAAATGGCAGCCCACTCCAGTATTCTTGCCTAGAGAATTCCATGGACAGAGGCGCCTGATGGACTACAGTCCATGAGGTACTAGAGTCAGACACAACTGAGCAACTAACATGGACATAGTGTAGAAAAGAATAGTGGTGTCTGAGGTAAAATTCTGTTTGCTCTTTCCAAATAGTGTAAATGCTCTCATTTTGGGGTAGCTGGCAAGAGCAAGAGCCCAACTGAGTTGGTTATAGTGCATACACCTCTGGTTAAACTAACTCAGATATTTCCTTGGACCTTGACAGTGTTTATCCCTGGATCGGGAAGATCCCTTGGAGAAGGAAATTGTAACCCACTCCAGTATTCTTGCCTGGAGAATCCCATGGACAGAGAAGCCTGGTGGGCTACAGTCCGCAAGTCACAAAGAGTCAGACATGACTGAGTGACTTCACTTTGACTTTGACGATGTTTAGATTGGAAAGCAGGCAGTATTTCTCCATGCTTTTGCTTTATATTTAGCTTTACTTGGGAAAAAAATTTTTCCTTCTCCCTTTTAGGTTATTTAAATAGTCTAAGTAAATTGACAAAGATATTAATAGGAGATAAAATTGAATTATATATGTATAGTATGTAATTTAATTTTATATATTTATATAAAGCAAACAAAGTGAAAGTGTTAGTTGCTTAGTTGTGTTGGACTTTGCAACCCCATGGACTGTAGCCCTCCAGGCTCCTCTGTCCCTGGAATTCTCCAGGCAAGAACACAGGAGTGGGTAGCCATTCTCTTCTCCAGGTGATCTTCCTGACCCAGAGATTGAACCCTGGTCCCCTTCATTGTAGGCAGACTCTTTACTTTACTGTCTGACCTATCATGGAACCCCATGTATATATGTTGCTGCTGCTGCTAAGTCACTTTAGTCGTGTCTGACTCTGTGCGACCCCATAGAAGGTAGCCCACAAGGCTCCCCCGTACCTGGGATTCTCCAGGCATGAGATCCCCTTAAAGTATTAAACTGAAGGGCAAGACAGGCAGTTGAGTTTTATATTACATCCCGAGTTTAGGAGAGAGATAGGGGCCTGGGACTAGAAAGGGGAGGAGAGTAGTTCAGAGGACAATAAGAAGAGCAATTGTTGTTTATCAGTCTCTAAGTTGTGTCCAGCTCTTTGCAACCCCATAGACTGCAGCAGGCCAGGTTTCCCTGTGCTTCACTATCTCTTGGAATTTGCTCAAACTCATGTCCATTGAATCAGTGATGCCATCCAATCATCCCATCCTCTGTTTCCTGGTACTCCTTGCTCTCAATCTTTCCCAGAGCAAATGTTTGGTATTTAGGCGTTTGTCCTTCAAATTAGATGGGCCATTTAGATGAAAAGTATATTTGGTAATAGCTCTCTCTCTGAGCCAGGCCCCAGTCTAAATTTTTAAGAGAGAGGTAAATGTTTTTCTTTGAATCTGCTGTTTGCCTTCAACTTTATTGTTTTAACTTTAAATAACACATAAACTGAAGTGGCATAGTTTAGCACCATGTAGTCTGATCCCTTCTAGCTGCTTCTCTGAAAGAGCCCAGGAATCCAAGCACAGTAATCAGCTGATAATGTGAAGATTGAATATATTATTCTATTTTTAACTCTTCCTCGAATTCTAATTATTTTGTAAGTTTCTGAGTTGTAAAGGATAAAAATATTTGGAATTTTAATGGCAGTTTCTTGTGCTCAAGGCACTATGAGATTTCAATTTTCCCTAATTGCCCAGTTATTAGACTCTTTTGATTTCTCTTTATCCAAATTCCCTTTCCAATTGTAGACACATTCCTCAACCTATCTACATCCTAAATATATTTTTCCTCAGATGTTGCTACCTTAACTCTCCACTTAGGGAACTCTAGCACTCTTCTGTAATCCATTTCATTGAGGCTCCCTTACATTCACCAGTCTTCAGTGAAACTATAGAAAATATGGTTGGATGGTTGTTTGTTTGTTTATTCCACAGAGGCAAAGGTCTACCACATTCTTTTGGATGTTAAACATCATTTGTAGTTTATTGCTATTGCTAAGTCACTTCAGTTGTGTCCGACTCTGGGCGACCCCATAGACGGCAGCCCACCAGGCTCCTCTGTCCCTGGGATTACCTTTATAATTAAAACTGACAGCTCATTGTGAAACATTACACTAATGTTCAGCACAACCACAAAAATCTTACTTTTCTATTTTCTGTCATCAAGTCATAAGACCTCTAAGTACAAGGACTGTTATGTGCATATATTGAAAACTTCACAAAATTGAAGCAAAGGTAATCCAGTTTACATAGTGGTTATTTTCTTTGCAGAATTGAATCAATTAAAAACAAAAACAAAAACAAAAACTAAGCTTATTTCATTAGCATCTAGAACAATGTAAGTATTCTCATGAGTAACTCATTTTCTAAGACCATAACTCAACCCTAGTAATTTTGTTTGGTCTCAGTTCAAAAGCACTCCAACAAAATAGCTTCAAAAAGTTTGATTTTTTTTTTTAAATACTTGCTTTTTGTGGACACAGATGAAAAATGTATTAGAAGTAAACAATCATGTTTTGAACATCCGATTCAGGAATATTGCCATAAATTCATGGAATTAAAATATCCGTTTAGGTAATGAAGTTTACTATCCTATCTGAAGTCAGGAAGGTTCAAGTATTGAAATCAGTTTCACCCACAAGACATAGAAATACTCTCTTGACTAATTTATTGCTCTAAATTATTCATTAATTTAGTTTTAAACTGATAATTTTTACTCAAGAGATCATTTTAAATACAGAACTGGAACAACTTCATCTACATCGTTTTTTTTTTTTTTCACTTTAAACTTAAAAATTAGTATTTGTCATGGTACTTTCAATAAACAACAAATATAATAATTATAGTATAACAAATACTATAATTTAAGTAAAATTATACAATATAATTAGCTAGTGATATAGTGCATTGAGTGTCATTAAGCTTCCAGGACATTTCTTGAACTCAATTAAATTGGATTTAGTTAATGATCACTTACCTCTCTTTCATATAGTTTTATTTATAAGTTCTCAGTATTATTTAATATGATATTTAACATACCCCTTGAGTTTATGAGTTATTCATGTAACAGTATTCCAAGTATTCACATTTAAGCAAATATAGCAATATGAATATGTTTAAAAAGAAAACTAGTCATTTTTGCACTCCTCTGCCATCTTCTCCCTCCCTTAGAGCCTTATATAACAAATATAAAATTTTAACCATCTGGTACATACAATTCCATGTATGTATACAGCTTCATCTTTTTATCTAGCTCGAATATAACATTTAAGTTTTTTGTGTATAGTTGGCTTCATGACTTATTATATTGTTAAACATACTCTCATCAATCTGCAACTTGTAACTTTTATTTAAATATATACATTGGACATGTCTAAATAATGTCTACATGGATTTACTAATTTCTTTTATATTTCTAATTGGTATGCATATATATGTATGCAGGTCAGGAAACAACAGAATTGGACATGGAACAACAGACTGGTTCCAAATAGGAAAAGGAGTACGTCAAGGCTGTATATTGTCACCCTGCTTATTTAACTTATATGCAGAGGACATCATGAGAAACGCTGGGCTGGAAGAAGCACAAGCTGGAATCAAGATTGCCAGGAGAAATATCAATAACCTCAGATATGCAGATGACACCACCCTTATGGCAGAAAGTGAAGAGGAACTAAAAAGCCTCTTGATGAAAGTGAAAGAGGAAAGCAAAAAAGTTGGCTTAAAGCTCAACATTCAGGAAATGAAGCTCATGGCATCCGGTCCCATCACTTCCTGGCAAATAGATGGGGAAACAGTGGAAACAATGTCAGACTTTATTTCTTTGGGCTCCAAAATCACTGCAGATTGTGACTGCAGCCATGAAATTAGAAGACGTTTACTCCTTGGAAGAAAAGTTATGACCAACCTAGATAGTATATTCAAAAGCAGAGTCATTACTTTGCTGACCAAGGTATATCTAGTCAAGGCTATGGTTTTTCCTGTGGTCATGTATGAATGTGAGAGTTGGACTGTGAAGAAGGCTGAGCATCGAAGAATTGATGCTTTTGAACTGTGGTGTTGGAGAAGACTCTTGAGAGTCCCTTGGACTACAAGGAGATCCAACCAGTCCATTCTGAAGGCGATCAACCCTGGGATTTCTTTGGAAGGAATGATGCTAAAGCTGAAACTCCAGTACTTTGGCCACCTCATGCAAAGAGTTTGCTCATTGGAAAAGACTCTGATGCTGGGAGGGATTGGAGGCAGGAGGAGAAGGGGACGAACGAGGATGAGATGGCTGGATGGCATCTTGGACTCGATGAACATGAGTCTGAGTGAACTCTGGGAGATAATGATGGACGGAGGCCTGGTGTGGTGCGATTCATGGATTCATGGGGTTGCAAAGAGTCGGACACAACTGAGTGATTGAACTGAACTGACGCGTATATATTACACATTGTTCATACTCAGTGCTCAGTCATGTTTGAACTTTGCAACCCCATGGACTGTAGCCTGCTAGATCCCTCTGTCCATGGAATTTCCCAGGCAAACAATACTAGAGTGGGGTGCATTTCCTCCTCTGGGGGATCTTCCCAACGCAGGGATCAAGGTGTATCCTCTGTGTTTCTTGCATTGGCAGGTGGATTCTTTACCACTGAACCACCTAGGAAGCCCCATATTACACATAAATGATACAGATTAATATGTTCACTTAATCATAAACAACCATAGAAAACATTCCATAGAAAATTATGTGTATGCACAGAAATATACAAAATTTGTCTTGGTGCTCAAAAATTCTCTTGGTGTTTCCAGTATATATTTTACATTATAGTCTTAAGATGGTAGCTGAAGCTCCAGGCATAATATTGAAATCAACATCCGCTGGATCATTGAAAAAGCAAGAGTTCCAGAAAAACGTCTATTTCTGCTTTATTGACTATGCCAAAGCCTTTGACTGTGTGGATCACAATAAACTGTGGAAAGTTCTGAAAGAGATGGGAATACCAGACCACCTGACCTGCCTCTTGAGAAATCTGTATGCAGGTCAGGAAGCAACAGTTAGAACTGGACATGGAACAACAGACTGGTTCCAAATAGGAAAGGAGTACGTCAAGGCTGTATATTGTCACTCTGCTTAATTAACTTCTATGCAGAGTACATCATGAGAAATGCTGGGCTGGAAGAAGCACAAGCTGCTCATTTAACTTATATGCAGAGTATATTATGAGAAATGCAGGACTGGAAGAAACACAAGCTGGAATCAAGATTGCCGGAAGAAATATCAATAACCTCAGATATGCAGATGACACCACCCTTATGGCAAAAAGTGAAGAGGAGCTTAAAAACCTCTTGATGAAAGTGAAAGAGGAAACCAAAAAGTTGGCTTAAAGCTCAACATTCAAGAAACGAAGCTCATGGCATCCGGTCCCATCACTTCCTGGCAAATAGATGGGGAAATAGTGGAAACAGTGTCAGACTTTATTTTTTTGGGCTCCAAAATCACTGCAGATTGTGACTGCAACCATGAAATTAGAAGATGCTTACTCCTTGGAAGAAAAGTTATGACCAACCTAGATAGCAGATTCAAAAGCAGAGACATTACTTTGCCGACTAAGGTCCGTCTAGTCAAGGCTATGGTTTTCCTGTGGTCATGTATGGATGTGAGAGTTAGACTGTGAAGAAGGCTGAGCATCGAAGAATTGATGCTTTTGAACTGTGGTATTGGAGAAGACTCTTGAGAGTCCCTTGGACTACAAGGAGATCCAACCAGTCCATACTGAAGGAGATCAACCCTGGGATTTCTTTGGAAGGAATGATGCTAAAGCTGAAACTCCAGTACTTTGGCCACCTCATGCGAAGAGTTTGCTCATTGGAAAAGACTCTGATGCTGGGAGGGATTGGAGGCAGGAGGAGAAGGGTACTACGAAGGATGAGATGGCTGGATGGCATCACGAACTAGATGAACGTGAGTCTGAGTGAACTCCGAGAGATGGTAATGAACAGAGAGGCCTGGTGTGCTGCGATTCATGGGGTTGCACAGAGTCGGACAGGACTGAGCGACTGAAATGAACTGAAAACAAAGAATGGAAAGGGAAGTTATTAGCATATTGGTTCCTTTAATCAGGATGGGGAATAAAGGAATAAATACTGCATATTTCTAATTTCCTTCCATTCAGAATTGTATCAGATGGTGGTCTACACATGTAAAGAAGGTAGACAAAGAGAACTCTTCCATCCTCCAGTCTTATTGTAAAGAAAGCAAGGGACAAGGATGAGCATGTTTGGTTAACCAAAGAAACTCATACTTGGAAAATGTGCATAGCTCTGCTTATTATTATTTTCTAGCATCTGCCTCAATTTTTCTTTATGATGGCGGTGTCAGTGACTTTGCTGACTGTTTCTTTTTGGCCACCATGTGCTAAGAACAACTTACATATCATCTAAACTATACTTGATCTTAATAACAAGATATTGGCATCCCCATTTTGGAGATGAGGTATACAAGGCCCAGACTTGTTAAATTCCTCACTTAATAGAAAATGAAAATAACTGTGATTTAATTACCAATCATGCTTAAAATGTTCAAAGACTAGTGTATAGAGATGATGACTGGAGCCATGAATTTAAAAGATGCTTGTTCCTTGGAAGAAAAGCTATGACAAAACTAGAGAGCATATTAAAAAGCAGAGACATCACTTTTGCAGCAAAGGTCTGTCTAGTCAAAGCTATGGTTTTCCACATATGTATGTGATATTTTCTATGTATGTATATGAAAATTGGACTCTAAAGAAGGGTGAAAGCTGAAGAATTGGTAGTTTAAAACTGTGGTGCTGGAGAAGATTCTTGAGAGTCCCTTGGACCACAAGGAGATCAAACCAGTCAATCCTAAAGAAAATCAATCCTGAATATTCATTAGAAGAACTGATGCTGAAGTTCCAATAATTTGGCCACCTGATAAGAAAAGCCAACTCAGTGGAAAAGACCCTGATGCTGGAAGGACTGAAGGCAGGAGGAGAAGGAGGAAACAGTGGATGAGATGGTTGAATGGCATCATAGACTCAAAGGACATGAGTTTGCACAAACTCTTGGAGATAGTGAAGGACAGGGAAGCTTGGCATGTTGCAGTCTATGAGGTCACAAAGAGTGAGACACAACTGAGTGACTGAACAAGAATATAGTGTACCACTTTTAAAGTAGTGATTCAATAAAGTTTTTTTTTTTAAAAAGGAAACATAATATTTATAACCCTACATCACCCAATTCATAGAAACTTTGAGTTAGCATCTATTGTGATTCATTTACCAGTTGATCTGACTGAAAATACTAGATATATGGAATACATATAGTCAAACATAGTACAGTATCTTTGACTTCAAGCAATTGACAATACAATTAATCATTGATTCTTTACAATTTCATCAGCAGAATTGTCAGATATTGATATATATTTGTTGTAATAATTTTAACAGAATGTGTGAATGCTGATGAAAAAAGTTGTTAAGCCATTGTTCTTCAATATTAAAGGAAAAGCTAAGTCCAGTGTTGGATTTATTTTAATTTCTAAGCATAAGTTTACTTCAGTGATAATAGATACTATCATCAATGGCAATAATTTACACCTCAGTTATGACATCAAAAACAGAATGTCAATTAGAGTTAGAGTTTAGTTAAATAAAGGTTTTCAAATGCTTCTATCACTTCTATTTGTAATATTAATCACAGAGATAAGATTAAAGTATTGAAGCCTTAGTCACTCAGTCATGTCTGCCTCTTTGTTACCTCATGGACTGTAGCTTGCCAAGTTTCTCGTTCATAAGATTTTCCAGGCAAGAGTACTGTAGTGGGTAGCTGTTCCCTTCTCCAGAGGATCTTCCCGATCCAGTGATCCAACTCAGGTGTCCTACATTGTAGACAGATGCTTTACCATCTGAGCCACCAGGGAAGCTTATGATAACATTAAGAGTACTCAATATTATTAGTAGTAGTGATAGCATTACTACTAATAATGAGTTTCTTTGTTTGCTTTGATAATGATTCTAGTTTAAAATATATACAACAGGGAATTCCAATTTTAAATTTTAGCTCTTCCAAAATACATCATCTCTTCTCGTTATTGGAAGGATGCTGAATTTGAGAGCCATCTTTATATCTATTTGTAATGATTATCCTCTCCAGAGACTCTCTAATGTGCAGCGTAAGTGAATTTAGTTTACTCATACTGTGTAATCAAAACCCTATGGTGATACGAGCTCTTGTTGTTAAACTCTTGTGGCAGTATACATGAACATTTCTCAAAGAAAATGTTTGTGCCATCTTATATTCTTCTTTGAGATGATTCTCATATTGGTAAACTATTTTTGTTGGAGTTACTGCATTCTCATAAAAGGTATTTTGCTTGTGCAGTATAGGAACAATAAATGGTAAAACGTGTTAAAATTAATTTTCTTAAAGAAATTAATTTTCAAAGGTAGTTTTCCAAGATTAAAAAATTATTTTAAGAAAGCAATGATCATTTGCTTTCACACTGATGGTGTGGTAAACCTAATTGGGTAGAGAAACAGAAAACAAACAGTCTAAGTGTCTACACTTTTCAAATACACATCTATAGCATGATTGGCAAACTTTCTTTGTTGGTGGCAAGATAGAAGAAATTTTTGTCCATGTTGGCCCTGTGGTCTCTGCCTTAATTAGTCAACTATGCCTTTGTGGTACAAAAGCAGCCACTGACAGTGGGTGAAATTGAGTTGTAATAAAACTTACTTAAAAAAAAAAAAAAAAAGCAAAAGCAAAAGCACACAAACTGTGAACTAGCTTTGGCCCAGGGCCATAGTTTGCCAGTCTCTAATGTAGATGGCCTGCTTCACTTCCCATCCATAGGAAAGTACTGGTTACATAGCAACTTGGACCAGAACACTGGGTAACTATGTACCCTGCAATGAATCAATGTTTATTGATTTGTTTAAGGCACATAGGCTCTGTCTTAAATGACTCAACTCATCTCTATGCCTGTTTTTCTTTTCTATTGTTTTTCAAATCTCCTTGTCAGAGGGAAATTTTCATTGAAAGAGAATGAAGTACAATGGGAGTTGGAATGACTTTATTCCTCCAGATTGTTACATATCAATCTGAGTGTGGAAGCAAATATATTCTTTTCCACGCTGTTTCACACTGTTCTGAACAAGTCTGAAAGGGTCATTGAAAAGTGAAAGTGTTAGTTGTGTCCAATTCTTTGCAACCTTATAGACTGTAGCTTGCCAGGCACCTCTGCCTATGGAATTTTTCAGGCAAGAATACTGGAGTAGGTTGCTATTTCCTTTTCTAGAAATCTTCCTGATCCAGGCGTCATACCCATGTTTCCTGCTTGGCAGGTGAATTCTTTACCATTGAGTCATCTGGGAAGTCCATTTAGAATACTTACTTAAAACTAATACCCCCTCTTTTTTTTTTTTTCCGACTAATATCATTCTTTGACATGGTTTCAGAATAATATTCTCCATTGTATTTTTAGATTCCAACTGTATCAAGAAATAACATGTATGAATACTTATAATTTAAAATCAAGGACTACAAACAGTAAATAATTCTTGGCATCCATCCTTTCCATATTCTTATATTTGTTTAAAGAAAAGAACAAAATTCAACGAATTATTTCCATGAAGGCAGCAAAAAGTTAAAAATTATAGCCGAACATGTTGCCTATAAGCCAGTAATGTTTCCAGATTTGCCAATTTAGTGATAATTTTTGCTGTTTTAAAAATACAATTCCTGTCACATAAATATTTAAAACATGCATTAATACAGGAAAGAAAATATGTCTTAAAATGCAGTTCAATTTCAATTTATATTAGCAAGGGTATTGTGTTTCTTATCCAATATTCAGGCAATTTGCTAAATTTTATCTGATTGTTCTCAAGACTAATATGGTTTTGAGTTGTTGGTGATAATAGAGGTTAACTATGTATGACCCTTTGCTTCTAAGCCTTAATTTCTCATTTCAAAATCACTTCCTCTGAGGTTTCCATTTTAAAGGAGTGAAGAAACTTATTATCACAGAACAGACATTTTCAATGTCCTTAATCCTCTGTATGACCCATAACTTTGTTGATCCTGTAGGATTTTTTCAGAGAAAACAGTTAAAATTTCAGTGTATCAGAAGTCCTCCTCAAGGCTTGAAGGATGCATGCAATTATGCTAATGGAACATCAAGTTTCTGTTCCTAAGAAAAAGTTTGAGAGATATCTCAAGCTGGAATAAAATGACCTCTCCAGATAAAAACTGAGGATTATTTTTATCATATTTCCCAAAGTAATTAGTAAGGTTGGCAAATCTCATGTATTTGATTTAAACCAAATGATACAGTGAATTCTACTCCAGTAAATCTTCATATATTCTTCAACAGAATGGAGTATATTGCTTGTATGCTCCAGTGTGTAATATAAAGGAGAGCACCATATGGTGCCTTGCTAGAAATAGTCTCCAATGAGCTCCAATAATAGTCAACAGAGTGGGCAGAGTTTATTTATTGCAGTAGCAAGCATTTAGGGATTTTCCCTTCTAGCCGGAAGGTAGCATTTAGGGGATTTGAAATCTGTCTAAGTGCCTCATTTTATTGTCTTCTTTATAAAACATTGTCAGTTTATTATGGTAACAGTGGTCAAGGTTTTTTGTTTTGTTTTCAAATAAGAATTAAGAATAAAGTTACTATGTAAATCACTGATTAATGGTGGAAAATGTACAAAATAAAAACATCTTTTCATTCTTAATTCACCAGACTGTCTTACCAGCTTACAAACAAATAATTAGAGAAAGGAGTTGAGGAGGTTTAGAAAGATTATCTGTGATTCAGTTTCAAGTCAATAATTCAATCCTACGATTATGAATTCATTTCAAATTGATTCTATCAATAGATATTCTATCTACATATAATTTCTATCAACTATGTTGTCCATATTCTATGTACAAGAAAAACTGAAAGTTACCAGGATAGGCAATGGGTGTGGGGGGTTTTATACACACACACACACACACACACACACACACACACACATATGCGTGCTCACTCATGTCCAATTCTTTGTGACTCCACAGACTATAGGCTCCACCAGGCCTTTCTGTTCATGGAATTTTCCAGGCAAAAATATTAGAGTGGGTTGCCATTTACTCCTCCAGGGATCTTCCCAACCCAGGTACTGAACTTATGTCTCCTATGTCTCCTGTATTAGCAGGTGAATTCTTTTCCACTGAGTCACCTGGGAAGCCCAATATATATACACCTCCATGCAAACGCTTCAGGCACTCCCCTTGTAATCTTTCCATATTTTCTTCTATTGTCTTCTGTAAATAACAGCTGCAAAAAAATTTATTTTATCCAGTAATATCCAACTTTATAAATATTCAGTAAAGGCCCTTGAGGGTTTGATTTGTTAATGAATTACATTACTACAATCACTGCTGCACTAAACATTATTAAACATATTATCACTCACTCTTTCACCAATTGGTTTAAGGTGGAATATAGAAAAAAGAGAAGGGGGAAAGGAGGCATTGAAATGTAAATGTGAAGAGACAAGACTTAATTTCTTTATACTTAAAAATGTGTACTCACTTCAAACTGCTATTATTTTAGATATCATTTATAAGGAAGACAATGAAAACATGGGATAAAGTATGTGAGAAATTGGGAAGCTGTGCTTTGCTTTAAGCGGATAATATTATTGATTTATGTAAAGTGATTGTAAGTCACCTAAATAAGGAAGTTTGTAATATGTACCTGACCTGTTAACATCTTCTCTAATCAACTGATCTCTATCATTCCAAAAATAGTTGTGAGTTGTTTAAAGAGATAACAGAATAAGAAGTCTTTAACAAAAGCAAGAATTCACATTGTGGAGCTGAAAATATACCTAAAAGTTAATTACTTTTAGAGGTTTCTCAATAAGTTATTTCTTTAACATTTTTATTATAGAAATCATTATAGTAACAAACTTAACAATGTTAGTTTTAACTGTAAAATGAAAATATTGTGTTACAGATATTTTAAAATAATTAAAACAGTACATCAGCACATGTTAAGCACTCAACAATACTACAGTTATTTTTTGTTACACAGTTCAAAGTGCTGTTAGGGCTCCAATTAGTTAACAAAAGTTTAAGAATTATGAAAAAGGAGGATCAGGGAGGAATCTTCAGGGAGAAGTTGTCCTAGGAAAAGTATACTAATAGAGGTGACTATGACTATTTTAATAGGTGTGTGTGTGCCAGAACAATATTTTTAAAACTCCTCACAATATGCAAATTAAATTGGCATTTCAGAATCTCATTTTAAACATATGTCAGTCACTTATATAATAAAAAATTGATAACTATGGAACTTAATACTCAAATATTATAGCTATGCATAATTGAGTACATTCTTTATATTCTCTATAACATACAAGGAACAATAATTGTGTCAGTTACTGTTCAAGTCAACGCATATTTCTTCCCCATTATTCAGGGGTCCGTTTTGAGAGCAATCTATTTCCCCCATGATACGTTTGACTGCAGAAACTACCAGACACAAGGAAAAAGTAGAGTAGGCAGTGGCAGGTTTAATGCTATGTAACCAAATGTTCTTCCTTTTAATTAATTTTTAATCTTGGGAGAGGTCACTTGAGAAGAGGTGCCAGTTCTAACCCAATAACTGTTCCGGGACCACCTGTTACTTTTCTAATAGCAGTAACAGCAATAATTTTAATAGAACAGTTACCACCTATTACTGCTTGCAGTGTTAATCTCTTCTGCATACAATGTTTCATTTAATCCTCACAGTATGTTGAGTTAGATATGATCATTACTACTTTATTAATGAGGATCATCAGGCTTATAAAAATTAAGCATCCCACCCAGTGTTCCATAGCGGGTAACTGGTAGAGTTAGAATTAAAATTCAAGTTGTCTGTCAATAAAGCCTGTGTTCTTTCAATGGTGTTATGCTACAATGGTTGCAAAACACTTTGAGTTGTGCAGAATAGGAAATGATGCCACTTCTTTTCATCTCTAATAGTAAGAAGAAAACCAAAGATGTTTATTAAAACAAGCACAAGCTAGTGTAGGAAGTTCTTTATTATTCTCCTATATTTTATTTCACTGGAAGCTTTCAGATTTGTGTTAAGAAATAAAAGGATCAATATCTTTCATTCTCACAGCTCATGTTCATGTGATTAACATGTAAACAATTTATTAGAGCAAAAAAATAAGCATCAAACTTGTAACACATTTTAAAAAGACTAATGTTAACAGAGAACACATTCCAAATCTAACTAAAATTTTAAAGTAAAACAAGGAAATAAGCAAACAAAAAAATTAAATTTAGCTATGGATCCATAGTATGCTTTGCTCATTCAATAAATAATTCTGATTGGTTGTAAAATCTCTTACAAACTAGTTTGCTTTTATGCTCTTGAAAATTAAACAGTAAGGACTGAAATTACAGAAAGAAAAATTTTTAACTTAAAAATCAAAGTTAAATTTTATAATGTCATTAATTAATGATAATAGTTATTATATAATCAATTTTTATCTGCTATCAGTTTCTTGTAAGATATTTTTAATATCCACCATGCTAATTATTTTAAACCAAAATTATTCAACACATTTACAAACTTTTGTTCATGGTGCTTAAAATACTATGCACTTCCCTGGTGGCTCAGATGGTAAAGAATCTGCCTGCAATGTGAGAGACCTGCCTTGACCCCTGCATTGGGAAGATCCTCTGGAGAAGGGAACGGCTGCCCAATTCAGTATTCTGGCCTGGAGAATTCCATGGACTGTATAGTCCGTGGGGTAGCAAAGAGTTCGACATATAACCCAAGTTACTTTCATTTTATTTTATTTATGAATTCCATTTTTGGGTAATAAACCTCAACAGAAATGTAATATAATTTCTTTGAACCAAAATGTCAGAGTTTGATTATACATATCACAGATTATGTACATGTTTGTGTACATTAGAATACTCATATAATTTTATGAAAAAGGAAAAGTAAGGGTAATATAAATTAAGATATATTTTATACTTGGAGTTGGACATTTCATTTCAGACACTATAGGTATAAATTTTACTATGCTCAGGGTCCTAATTTTAACCTAACCTGTGGCTCCCCTTGGAACTCTTAATGCCTGGTAAGTCAGGATGAAGGCAATTCTTATGAAGTATTATTCTCTTTTTAAATTGTATACTTATTAAAAAATAACTAAATATTGTTAATTAGGAATAAAATAATAATTAGTTCATAATCTCAATAAACATTTCTATATGTTTGTATGATTAAATTATGATGGTAAATCTGTGCATTATTTTCTTAATTTATCAACATTAAGGAAATAATTAGTAAATATATACTATAAAAGATGACAAATGGTTGGGGTTGGGGAATTCTGAGCATAAAATGATGCTTTACCATTTGGATGTGAATTATAATTCCTCTGGAGAGAGTGGAAGTAATGTGTCAATAATAATAGGTGCAACTAAATTCCTGAAAGTGAATACCTGTGGGAAAATATATATGTGATATTGTGACTTATAATAAGAAATATGTATTTGGCCTTCATCCTCATTTCTGTCACAGAACTCCTGAAGCTCTTTGAATTTCCTAAGAGATGACAACAGGAAAGATGTCTCTTGTTTTGTTAATGACGAGACTTTTGTACCCCACCTAGGGATAGGGGGTTGCTAACTGGAGAATCAACTATGTGATTAGGAAAATTTAGTCCCAACAGTCTCCTCACCTCAAGGTACAGGAGAGGAGCTGAAATGTGGATTAATGGCTAAAAGCCAATTATTTAATCAATCCTGTTTATGTAATGGGAGCTTTCCAGGTGGCTCATTGGTAAAGAATTTGCCTGTCAATGCAGGAAATTCAAGAGATGCAGGTTCTATTCCTGGATCAAGGAAATCCCTGGAGCAGATAATGGGAACCCACTTCAGTGTTCTTGCTTGGAGAATCTCATGAACAGAGGAGCCTGGCAGGCTGCAGTCCACAGTTTTGCAGAAGTAGACATGACTTAGCGACTGAGCACACACACTCATAGGTAATCAAAACATCAATGACAATGTATCTCTGAAAAAAATCCACAAAGAAGAAAGCCCTCTAAGATAAAAGCTTCTGAATGTTTTCAATCATATACTTTTGTCATTTTACCATGGACCAGATGTATGGGGTTAAGATTAATGATCATCAGTGTTTTTTCCTCAAGCATATGGAAGAGAGTTTAATTACTGCCCTTCCCTGGATCTGAATGCTGATAATTTATCAGACTAAAGACACATTTCAAGAATTTAGGACAATGGAGCAGGATGTTTACTGAAAACAAGACCAGGTCTCAGAGTTCTATACTGACTGCCCAGTAATTTCTTCCTCACTACCATATTCCTTTCAATATTCTTTTCAATAGCTACGAGTTTCTTGAAGTATTTTAGAAGTTTATAAACTTGAAGAGTAATTGTAAGTGATGAAGATTTCTAGAGCTAAGCGATTTTTCCTAATTTGTTTTCCAAATATATTACACAAAATGGCAAAATTAGAAAATTTTAAAGAATGATGTTTTGTTGTTACTGTTGTTTAGTCACTAAATTATGTCAGACTTTGTAACCCCATGGACTGTAGCCTGCCCAGTTCCTCCTTTGTCTATGGGATTTCCCAGGCAAGAATTCTGGAGTGGGTTGCCATTACCATCTCCAGTGGATCTCCCAAAGAAAAATGTGCACTGTTGTAGATTTACCTGTACCTTTAAGATAGTTGTTCATATTTTGGGAATTCCCTGGTAGTCCAGTGGGCTTCTGAGGTAGCACTAGTAGTAGGGAACCTACCTGCCAATGTAGGAGACTTAAGAGATGCTAGTTCAATCCCTAGATGAGGAAGATCCTCTGGAGGAGGGCATGGCAACCCACTCTAGTATTCTTGCCTGCAGAATCCCATGAACAGAGCAGCCAGGTGGACTACAGTCCACAGAGTTGCAAAGAGTCAAACACAACTGAAGGGACACAGCATGCACAGCACAGAGCACAGTGTTCCAGTGAATAAACCTGGCTAAATTTTGGTTTTCCAAAGAAAACTGTGAGCATATATTTTAATGAAACCTTTGAGCATAATTTTTCTAAATTTGTAAGTAATAGATTACACGGAAATTTATTAAAGAAAATTACCAAAAATATACCAATGGGAGCACAATTCTAAGAATTTGGTATAGTTGGCTTCATCATTACCATTCATTATAAAACAAAAATAGCTTAATTCTATGGTATGTAGTTGCCTGCTATGTTTATCAACAATTAGAATTCAATATTTTTGGTAAATATATTCTGTATTTATAATAAATTTGTTGTACTATGAGTAAATGTTTCTTATTGCACCTACTAAATGTCAAAGAAAATAGCACTTAAAATAGAACTCCTGGAGATTTATCTGTTAGAGGAGGCAACATTTCTGACTAGAAACATGTAATTGAAAAATTAATTAAAGATTGTTGCAATCTGAGAAATAGCAGAGAAAGTAATAACAAATGAGTCCAAACATAATATTAAATCAAATGTTTAAAATTCTATGACCAAATACCTTCTAGACTTCACTTACTAGTTTTTGGATATTTCCCAAATATTTATGCTTTGTTTAGTAAGGGAAAACTGATAAAATACTGTGCTTTTACCTAAATGTAATATATTAATTTATTTTGTGCAATCTGTTTTCATCATTTTTGTATCTAGTTTGTAACACTTTTATTTTTCTCTATATAGAATTTGTTGGCAATACAATTATTCATGGTCAAGTTCATAATCCAATTAATTTTCGAATGTGTGAGGGCTTCATACTCAATGAGATATTATTAGGTTGGTTCAAGTAATTGCTGTTTTTGCATTGTTGGAATTTGCCATTTATTATTAGAATACATTCCAAATAAATGTTGTTATGCCATAGATCATTTTAATGCACACTTGCTTTATGTTTTTTGCTAGTGACTTATTACTTGTTATTAATTTTATATTTATTTTATTCTATGGAAATGATGTTAGACAAAAAGCAAATTTGAGCAATTTTCTTGAGTTCAAAACAGGTTGTAAGGCAGCAGAGACAACTTGCAACATCAGCAATGTATTTGGTCCAGAAACTCCTAGAGAACATACACAGCAGTGGTGGTTCAAGAAGTTTTGCAAAGGAGACAAGAGCTTTGAAGATGATGAGTGTGGTGGCCAGCCACTGGAAACTAACAATGACCAGTTGAGAGCCATCATCAAAGCTGATCCTCTTACAATTACCAGAGAAGTTGCTGAAGAACTAAACGTCAACCATTCTACAGTCATTTGGCATTTGAAGCAAATTGGAAAGGTGAAAAAACTTAGTAAGTAGGTGCCTCATGAGCTGACTGCAAATCAAAAAAAAAAAAATGTTTTGAAGTGTAATCTTCCCTTATTTTACATAAGAGCAACTATTTCTCAATCAGATTGTGACATTCTATGAAAAGTGGGTTTTATATGACAACTGGTGATAATTAGCTCATTGGTTGGAC
Organism: Nanger dama; assembly: GCA_917880005.1. Classification (NCBI taxonomy): domain Eukaryota; kingdom Metazoa; phylum Chordata; class Mammalia; order Artiodactyla; family Bovidae; genus Nanger; species Nanger dama. Next base: position 47,399,910 of record CAKJTW010000011.1, read on the forward strand.
TGAAAAGAAACTCCAAAGCACTTTCCCAAAGTGAAACTTGCACCAGAAAGTCATGGTCACTACTTGGTGGTCTGCTGCTGGTGTGACCCACTACAACTTTAATAATCCTGGTGAAACCATTACATATGAGAAGTATGGTCAAGAAACTTATGAGATGCACTGAAAAGTGTAACATCTGTAGCCAGCACTGGTCAATAGAATGGGCCAAATTCTTTCCCATGACAATGCGTGACCACATGTAAAACAACTAATGTTTCAAAAGTTGAACGAATTGGGCTATGAAGTTTGGGCTCATCCACTCTGTTCACCTGACCTCGCTCAAACTAACTACCACTTCAACCATCTTGATAACTTTTTGCAGAGAAAATGCTTCCACAATCAGCAGGATGCAAAAAAAAAAAAAAAAAAAAGCTCTCCAGGTGTGAATAATAGATTTTTATGCTCCAGGAATAAGTGCCCTTTCTCTTTTGTGGTGAATTGGGTGTCTGGGGGACTGCGACATGGCAAATCAGTCTGTCTGGGATCCAAATTGGTGAATCTGTGTTCTTAGGAAAAATACAAGCACATCCTCGAGCGTTAGTTAATTATGGGTCCGGATCTTTCCATTGTCCAGACAGGAAGTCCTTCCACTTTACCAATGGCTTTGCATTTTGTTGTTCCAGACGAATTTAGGTATTTATTATAAAGAGAGCATGTTATAAAATCTGATGAGGGAAAAGTATACTTAAATTCTGGCAAATATACTTATCTAAAATACTGCAAAATATTTACTCTAACCATGAGTCCTCTCTTGTGGGAAGACTCCCCTTGGGCTTCCCTTGTGGCTCAGCTGGTAAAGAATCTGCCTGCAAAGCAGGAGACCAGGGTTCAATTAACTTATAAGCATAATACTTTATGAGAAATGCTGGAATGGATAAAGCACAAGCTGGAATCAAGATTGCAGGGAGAGATATCAATAACCTCAGATATGAAGATGACACTACCCTTATGGCAGAAAGTGAAGAAGAACTAAAGAGCCTCTTGATGAAAGTGAGAGAGTGAAAAAGTTGGGTTAAAGCTCAACATTCAGAAAACTAAGATCATGGCATCTGGTCCCATTGCTTCATGGCAAATAAATGGGGAAACTGGAAACAGTTACAGATCAATTTTGGGGGACTCCAAAATCACTGCAAATGGTGAATGCAGCCATGAAATTAAAAGATGCTTGCTCGTTGGAAGAAAAGTTATGACCAACCTAGACAGCTTATTAAAGCAGAGACATTACTTTGCCAACAAAGGTCCATCTAGTCAAAGCTATGGTTTTTCTAGTAGTCATGGATGGATGTGAGAGTTGGACCATAAAGAAAGCTGAGTGCTGAAGAATTGATATTTTTGAACTGCGGTGTTGGAAAAGACTCTTAAGAGTCCCTTGTTCAGCAAGGAGATCCAACCAGTCCGTCCTAAAGGAAATTAGTCCTAAATAGTCACTGGAAGGACTGATGTTGATGCTGAAACTCCAATATTTTGGCCAACTGATGCGAAGAACTGACTCATTTGAAAAGACCCTAAAGCTAGGAAAAATTCAAGGCAGGAGGAGAAGGGGACAACAGAGAATGAGATGGTTGGATGGCATCACCGACTCAATAGACATGAGTTTGCGTAAACTCCGATTGTTGATGGTGGACAGGGAAGCCTGGCATGCTGCAGTCCATGGGGTCGCAAAGAGTCGGACATGACTGAGTGACTGAACTGAACTGAGTTCAGTCCTTGGATTGGGAAGATCCCTGGAGAAGGGAAAGTCTACCTACTCTAATATTCTGTCCTGGAGAATTCCATGGACTGTATAGTCCCAGGGGATCACAAAGAGTAGGACACCACTGAGAGAATTTCACTTCACTTCACTTCATGAGTCATATATATGTTTAGGGCAAGATTCAGTGGTAAAACACTTATTATTCTTTCAGAACAACCTTATATATTAATCATCTATGGCTGAAATTTTGAAAAACATTCAACACAATTTACATATGCCTCACAATATTATTTGCTTCTCAGATGGCAAATTTGTTTTGGTGTGATACCATTTTGAAGCTCAAAAGGTCATCAAATAATGACAATAGTAAATACAAAACTATCTTTAAGTGATAATTTCTAGGAACAAATTATTGAAAATATAACAAGATTGAATCACTTCATCTTTCCCCATGAAAATTATTAATTATAAGTGAGGGAAATTTTAACAATTCATTCACTTATTTAAATTCAGTTATTCCTTAACTAAATAATATTCATTCATTTACTATTTGATAGCATTTCTATTATGCAAAAAGACTATGACATGTAAATTTTCCATGCTTTCATAGATTTTGAATATCTGAAATATTATCCTGAAAGCAGTAATGAAAACTATTTTGGGGGACTGTTATCATCACTTTCATAGTGAAGAACAACTTTCAAGAGGCTATCAGAGCAGCATTAATTCATAGCAAAAATTCAAGTATGGAAATATTCTTATCATTATGGGAGAAAAGGGTGAAATCCTAGTCCCAGGAAGAACACAGTTACATATTGAACTTTGCTTTAAACATTTTCATACCTGAAGAGGTAAATGTCTCTGATAGTATTCTCTCCAGGAATAAAGCTTAAAGTTATCCCCCCCAAAAAAAAAGCCAAATATGAATAAGAAAAGATTATCTACTATTAACTGAAGTTTATATCACTTCCAGTTCAGTTCAGTCACTCAGTCTTGTCTGACTCTTTGTGACCCCATGAATTGTAGCACGCCTTGCCTTCCTGTACATCACCAACTCCAAGAGTTCACTCAAACTCACGTCCATCGAGTCGGTGATGCCATCCAACCATCTCATCCTTTGTCATCCCTTTCTCCTCCTGCCCCCAATCCCTTGCACCAGTGTCTTTTCCAATGAGTCAACTATTCGCATGAGGTGGCCAAAGTACTGGAGTTTCAGCTTCAGCATCAGTCCTTCCAATGAACACCTAGGGCTGATCTCTTTTAGAATGTACTGGTTGGATCTTCTTGCAGTCCAAGGGACTCTCAAGAGTCTTCTCCAACACCACAGTTCAAAAGCATCAATTCTTCGGCGCTCAGCTTTCTTCACCGTCCAACTCTCACATTCATACATGACCACAGGAAAAACCATAGCTTTGACTAGACAGAACTTTGTTGGCAAATTAATATTTCTACTTTTGAATATGCTATCTAGGTTGGTCATAACTTTCCTTCCAAGGAGTTAGCATTTTTAATTTCATGGCTGCAGTCATCATCTGCAGAGATTTTGGAGCCCAAAATAATAAAGTCTGACACTGTTTCCACTGTTTCCCCATTTTTTCCCCATGGAGTGATAGGACCGGATGCCATGATCTTCATTTTCTAAATGTTGACCTTTTAGCCAATCTTTCCACTCTCCTTTTTCACTTTCACCAAGAGGCTTTTTAGTTCCTCTTCACTTTCTGCCATAAGGGTGGTGTCATCTGCATATCTGAGGTTATTGATATTTCTCCTGGCAATCTTGATTCCAGCTTGTGCTTCTTCCAGCCCAGCATTTCTCATGATGTACTCTGCATATAAGTTAAATAAGCAGGGTGACAATATACAGCCTTGACGTACTCCTTTTCCTATTTGGAACCAGTCTGTTGTTCCATGTCCATTTGTAGCTGTTGCTTCCTGACTTGACTACAGGTTTCTCAAGAGGCAGGTCAGGTGGGTCTGGTATTCCCATCTCTTTCAGAATCTTCCACAGTTTTTGTGATCCACAGAGTCAACGGCTTTGGCATTCAATAAAGCAGAAATAGTTGTTTTTCTGGAACTCTCTTGCTTTTTCAATGATCCAGCAGATGTTTGCAATTTAATCTCTTCTTCCTCTGCCTTTTCTAAAACCAGCTTGAGCATCCGGAAGTTCACGGTTCACATATTGCTGAAGCCTGGCTTGGAGAATATTGAGCATTACTTACTAGCGTGTGAGATGAGTGCAACTGCTTTTGGCATTCTTTGGCATTGCTTTTCTTAGGGATTGGAATGAAAACTGACCTTTTCCAGTCCTGTGGCCTCTACTGTGTTTTCCATATATGCTGACATATTGAGTGTATCACTTTCACAGCATCATCTTTCAGGATTTGAAACAGTTCAACTGGAATTCCATCACCTCCACTAGCTTTGTTCGTAGTGATGCTTTCTAAAGGCCACTTTACTTCACATTCCAGGATATCTTGCTGTAGGTGAGTGATCACACCGTCTTGATTATCTGGGTCATGAAGCTCTTTTTCGTACAGTTCTCATGTGTATTCTTGCCATCTTTTCTTAATAACTTCTGCTTTTGTTAGGTCCATACCATTTCTGTCCTTTATCAAGCCCATCTTTGCATGAAATATTCCCTTGGTATCTGTAATTTTCCTGAAGAGATCTCTAGTCTTTCCCATTTTGTTGTTTTCCTCTGTTTCTTTGCTTGATGGCAGAGGAAGGCTTTCTTTCCTCTCCTTGCTATTCTTTGGAACTTTGCATTCAGATGCTTATATCTTTCCTTTTCTCCTTTGCTTTTCACTTCACAGCTATTTGTAAGATCTCCCCAGACAGCCATTTTGCTTTTCTGCATTTCTTTTCCATGGGGATATTCTTGATCCCTGTTTCCTGTACAATGTCATGAACCTCCATCCACTATTCATCAGGCACTCTGTCTATCAGATCTAGTCCCTTGAATCTATATCTCACTTCCACTGTATAATCATAAGGGATTTGATTTAGGTCATACCTTAATGGTCTAGTGGTTTTCCCTAATTTTTTCAATTTAAGTCTGAATTTGGCAAGAAGGAGTTCATGATCTGAGCCACGGTCCACTCCCAACCTTGTTTTTGCTGACTGTATAGAACTTCTCCATCTTTTGCTGCAAAGAATATAATCAATTTGATTTCGGTGTTGACCATCTGGTGATGTCCATATGTAGAGTCTTCTCTTGTGTTTTTGGAAGAAGTTGTTTGCTATGACCAGTGCATTTTCTTGGCAAAACTCCATTAGTCTTTGCCCTGCTTCATTCCGTATTCCAAGGTCAAATTTGCCTGTTACTCCAGGTGTTTCTTTTCTTCCTACTTTTGCATTCCAGTCCCCTATAATGAAAAGGATATCTTTTTTGGGTGTTAGTTCTAAAAGGTCTTGGAGGTCTTCATAGAAGACCAAATTCAGTTTCTTCAGCATTACTTGTTGGGGCATAGCCTTGGATTACTGTGATATTGAATGGTTTGCCCTGGAAACGAACAGAGGTCCTTCTGTCATTTTAAGATTGTACTATATTTCGGACTCTTTTTTTTGAGCATGATGGCTACTCCATTTCTTCTAAGGTATTCCTGTCAGCAATAGTAGATATAATGGTCATTTGAATTAAATTCACCCATTCCAATCCATTTTAATTCACTGATTCCTAGAATGTCGACGTTCAGTCTTGCCATCTTCTGTTTAACCACTTCCAATTTGCCTTGATTCATGGACCTGACATTCCAAGTTCCTATGCAATACTGCTCTTTACAGCATTGGACCTTGCTTCTATCACCAATCATATCCACAACTGGGTATTGTTTTTACTTTGGCTCCATCCCTTAATTCTTTCTCGAGTTATTTCTCCACTGATCACCAGTAGCATAGTGGTCACCTACTGACCTGGGGAGTTTCTGTTTCAGTATCATATCATTTTGCCTTTTCATGGGGTTCTCAAGGCAAGAATTCTGAAGTGGTTTGCCAGTCCCTTCTCCAGTGGACCACATTCTGTCAGACCTCTCCACCATGACCCGCCCATCCTGGGTGGCCCTACATAGCATGGCTTAGTTTCACTGAGTTAGACATGCCGTGTCCATGTGATCAGATTGGTTAGTCTTCTGTGATTGTGGTTTCAGTGTGTCTGCTCTCTGATGCCCTCTCGCAACACCTACCATCTTACTTGAGTTTCTCTTATGTTGGACATGTGGTAGCTCTTCATGGCTGCTCCAGCAAAGGGCAGCCACTGCTCCTTACCTTGGATGAGGAGTATCTCCTCACAGCCGCTCCTCCTGACCTTGAACTTGGAGTAGCTCCTCTCAGCCCTCCTGTGCCCATGAAGAAACTCCCCGTATGTGATGGTTCTATCTTACTTTGATTTTTTTTTAATGCTGTTCTTGGATTTTACATTATTTTGATGAAGTGCCATGTATCTTTTAGAGCCATCACAAAATATATTCCATTTGTATGTTGAAGAAATTAATAGTTTTTCAATGTTTTGTAAATCTCAAGATGGAGACAATGTGTTAGATCAATAGAATAGAAGCTTATGTATAGTGATTATTTACTTTATCAATGTTTTTGGATAAAAACATTGATAAAGCTTCTGTTATACAGTCTACATATTATAGTTGCACTTATTATTCATGATCAGTTTCAACTGTTTAATATATAAAGAATATAGATCTAATATATGATTTATATTGGATATTTTTCAGCAGATTCAATTGTCACTTAGTTCTTCAGGTATTCACTATGCCCTTGAATACTATATAACTGAAAACTGAGACATAAAATTTCTAGAAAAAAATAGTTGGAAGAAACAGATTAGTGGGTATAGCTATCAAAGAGAATTTTTGTATAAAGAAGGAGATTTGGAAACTTAACAATAATAACTACTGAACTCTTAATATATGCTAGACATTTTTCAGTGAGGCCTACGTATATTTCTAAGTTTTACAATTTGGAAAATGTTTCATTCAATCACCTGGAAAAGGAAGTCTGAGAGTTAATATTATCTCCTTTTTCAGATGAACAAAACTAAAAAGTTGTGCATCTTGCCTAAGATCCCATTGCAACAACTGTGAAAAGCAGAGTACTCTAAATCAAGTATACTTCAACCTCATGAAAATAAATGGAGAAGTAGAAATGAAAGAATAAAAAGTAATTTTAAAATGTTAGTGATTTAGAATAATATAAAGTCAAGATCCTAATATAAAATCCAGAACAAATGACATATGAGTGTAAGAAAAATATTAAGGTGAATTACCTTATTTACCAGAAGCTCTATCCTAATATAAAGACAGGAGAGGATTCTTGGTCTTGATCACATAGTAAATGATATGAGAATAATTTGAGTTATAACTGTTAGCATGAATTGGTTTACTTTGTGGTAAAGAGTATCTAGTGGGGCTACATGCAGAAGCAAAGATACTTGCTAGAGGCAAGAGATGATGGTGATTTGGCTAAGATAAAGAGATATGATTGTTCAAATTCTGCACATATTTTCAGTTAGAGCCCATAGAGTTGGTGAACAAATAGATGTTAAAAAGGAGCTGTAGAACTTTCTCTCTAAAGATACCATGTTTGGGGGCTGCACAACAAATTATAGATATAGAAAATTGGTGATGCTTGTTTCCTAATAATTTGCCCATATTCACCAGATCTGGGGATTTCCAGGTGGTGCAGTTGGTAAAGAATCCATCTGCCAAGGCAGAAGACATGAAAGATGTGGGTTCGATCCCTGGGTAGGCATTCCACTCTGGTATTCTTCCATGGAAAATCCCACAGACAGAGAAGCCTGATGATCTACAGTCCATGGGGCCACAAAAGAGTCAGACATGACTGAGTACACACACACACACACACACACACACACACACACACACACACCTTTTAAAAGATTATTTTGTTCATTAGGCTTAAATTATTATAGAGGTAATATCTTTTAAAATTTATACGTTCATGGATGATCTAGCTATAGCATTTTACAAAAAAATAGTGAAATCCACTGAAGTAAAGAACTATATTACAACTTTTGAGACTTGAAAAATTAAAAAAATAAATGCCTAATTTAAAAATATAAAAACATTTCTTAGTAAATGTTTTATCATGAACAAAGGAATTTTAAATATCTTTATATGGGTTTTCACTCAGAGAAATATGTTAGAGTATGCATTATTCAATTTTATAGTCTTTTGCATCTAACAAAATATGATTTGTAGGATTGCACCAGGCTATTTTATGTATACATGTGATTATGGTAAATCCACTGATTTCTAAAGTATAGTCCAAGAGAAATACTTGAACTCTTGACTGTGGTATTCAAACATATGGCCTTCCATAGTGACTCAAGGGTAAAGAATCTGCCTGCAATGCAAGAGATGCGGGAGATGTGGGGACCCCATGTGGGAGATCCACTGGAAAAATGCATGATAGCCGACTCCTATATTCTTGCTTGCAGAATCCTATGGACAGAGGAGCCTGGTAGGCTGTGATCCATAGGGTCGCAAAGAGTCAGACATGACTGAAGAGACTTAGTATGCATGCATGCATTGAACTATACTGTGAAAAGTAAAGAGGAACTAAAGGACATCTTGATGAAGGTGAAAGAAGGGAGTGGAAATGCTGGATTGAAACTTAATATTCAAAATGCTAAGATCATGGCATCTAGTCCCATCATCTCATGGCAAATAGAAGGGGGAAGGTGGAAGGAATGTCAATTTGTTTTCCCTTGTGTTCCAAAATCACTGCATGGTGGTTGCAGTCTTGAAATTAAAAGATGATTGCTCCTTGGAAGCAAAGCCATGACAAACTTAGCATATCAAATGCAAAGACATCATTTTGCCAGCAAAGAACTGAATATGCCAAATCTATTTTTTTCCAGTAGTCATGTACAGATGTGAGAGTTGGACCATAAAGAAGGCTGAAAACTGAAGAAATGATGCTTTCATATTGTGGTGCTGGATAGGGCTGATACTGAAGCTGAAACTCCAGTACTTGGCCACCTGATACAAAGAGATGATTCACTGTAAAAGACCCTGATACTAGGAAAGATTGAAGGCAAAAGGAGAAGGGGGTAACAGAAGATGAGAAGGCATCACCAACTCAAAGAATAAGAATTTGAGCAAACTCCAGGAAATAATGGAGGACAGAGAAACCTTGCATGCTACAGTCCATGGACTTGCAGAGAATAAGACATGACTTCATGAAAGAAAAACAGTAAGAACAACAAACTAAACTAAAGGAAAGATGGAAAAGAAGTTTCACCAAATTTTATTTTGAAAATAAGATATGGTGTCATACCATATGATAAAAATATCTAATTCTGTGAATCTAAAAACATTTTCTTTGTTGTCTATAGTATCCATGTTAGCTGTATATAAATTTAAAAAATGCTGAAAATATTTTATAAGTACAATTTCCTCAGTTCAGTTCAGTTGCTCATTCATGTCCGATTTTTTGTGACACCATGAATCGCAGCACGCCAGGCCTCTGTGTCCATCACCAACTCCCAGAGTTCACTCAGACTCACGTTCATCAAGTCCGTGATGCCATCCAGCCATCTCATCCTCTGTCGTCCCCTTCTCCTCCTGCCTCCAATCCCTCCCAGCATCAGGGTCTTTTCCAGTGAGTCAGCTCTTCACATGAGGTGGCCAAAGTATTGGAGTTTCAGCTTTAGCATCAGTCCTTCCAAACAGGGATGATCTCCTTCAGAATGGACTGGTTGGACTTCCTTGGAGTCCAAGGGACTCTCAAGAGTCTTCTCCAACACTACAGTTCAAAAACATCAATTCTTCGGCGCTCAGCTTTCTTCGCAGTCCAGCTCTCACATCCATACATGACACACTTACAAATACACATATTCCAGAACAATGCCTACACCAAAAATCTTGGTGTGTTAAAATTAACAATTTACACAACATCCCAAGGACAAGGCTAAATTTTGTTTAAAACTAAATATTTGGTTAAGTATAGTGTTTCAACTTAGTTTTAGACTATTAAAATATCTAATTTCTTGGTAGAATCAAATTTTATACCTGGGAGATAAAGAATTTAATTTTTGCATTTTCAGTCAGTTGTTAATACCTTGTCTTTGAGAATAAATAATATTAAACGCTTCTCGAAAATGTATTAGCATTAGTCACTCAGTCATGCCTAAGTGTTTGCAACTCCATGGACTATAGCCCACCAGGATCTTCTGTCCATAGAATTCTCCAGGCAAGAACACTGGAGTGGGTTCCATTCCCTTCTCCAGGGGATCTACCTAACCCAGGGATAGAACCCAGGTCCCCTGCACTGCAGGCAGATTATTTACCATCTGAGACACAAGTGAAGCCCCATACCTCTACTATCAATTTGTATCAGATCAATTCATAATGAATATTTATACATATTGATATTAACTAAGTGTACTTTGACAATAATAAATCTTGCTCTAATTATACTTAGTTTACTATAGAATTAATGCAGAATTTAGAAAGCATATATATCTGAAGTGTATTAGGAGATAAAATAATTTCAATAAGTCCATTTTAGATTTTTTCTTTCAAAATACCTGAGGGTAGTTTTCATTTAAACTGTTTGTAAACCAGATGTCTACTGTGATTCACTGTCAAACTATCAGTGGAACAAATATCATTTTCAGAATAAAAGAAAGAAACAAGCTGTGAGTCAAAATTTGGGGAATACCCCCTTAAATCAAACTTAATCTTAGCCTTTATAAGGTTTGATGATACATTTAATTACATTGCAGGTTTATATGGTTCTTAATTTCATGAACTCATGAAAGAACATCTGGTTTGCTGTACTAAAATCATATTTTTATTTCTCCTTTCTTCTGCAATGGAGTTAAATTAATGGTGGCAGTCTTTACTTTTATACTGATGGACTCTCTTACCTTGTCATTTGATACACCATATGGTACCTACGTGGAAATGATGTAACATTTAAAAAATGAATTGTGACAACCATATCGATTTAATATCAGACATCTTAAATTAGGTTAGTCAGCACTGAAGCTTTTTAGAGCTCACTTTTTGTAAACTTGATTTCTTATTGACATCATTACTTATTGTTTTCCTTCAGTTATCTAATCGTCTCTTTATCCACCAATGCATTAAAGTACCATGTGATTTAGTGATAGTTTCAACGTGACTTTCTTCATATATGTGAGTAGCATAAACATTACATTTACTTGTTTTTGAAAGTTTTAAAACAAAATGAAAAAGAAAAAAACCTTTAAACTTAAACACCTCATAATAATCTTTCTTATTTTTTGCTACTTGGTATTTCATCAACTCATGAACTTACTTAATATTTTGTTCCATATTGAGTAGTTTTGTAGGTTGGATCCAAATTATTGTATTAATTTAAAAAAAAGATGAAGCATTTTGATTTTCAACTGCATTTAAAACACATTTAACTCATAACCTAATGTGTAAAACAAGGTTTTAGTTATTGTTATAATAATATTTTAATTATAATCATTATAATTATATTATAATTATTATAATACTAATTATTATAATACTAATTATTATAATAACATTATTATAATTGTTATAACATTATTACAACAATTATAATATTTTTTTAAATTATAATACTGTATTTGTTTTGCCATACATTGACATGAATCAGCCACAGGTGAACACAATCTCCCAATGCTGAAGCCCCCTCCCACCTCCCACCCCACATCATCTACCTGAATCATCCTGTGCACCAGCCCCATGCATCCTGCATCCTGCATTGAACATAGACTGGCACTTCACTTCTTACAAGATAGTATACATGTTTCAATGCCATTCTCCCAAACCATCCCACCCTTTCCCTCTCCCTCAGAGTCCAAAAGTCCGTTCTATACCTCTGTGTCTCTTTTGTTGTCTCACATGTAGGGTCATCATTATTATCTTCTAAATTCCATATATATGTGTCAGTATACTGTATTGGTGTTTTTCTTTCTGGCTTACTTCACTCTGTATAATCGGTTCCAATTTCATCCATCTCATTAGCACTGAGTCAAATTTATTCTTTTTAAGGGCTGAGTAGTATTCCATTGTGTATATGTACCACTGCTTTCTTATCCATTCATCTTCTGATGGACATCTAGGTTGCTTCCATGTCCTGGCTATTATAAACAGTGCTGCAATGAACATTGGGGTACATGTGTCTCTTTCAATTCTGGTTTCCTCGGTGTGTATGCCCAGCAGTGGGATTGCTGGGTCATAAGGCAGTTCTATTTGCAATTTTTAAGGAATCTCCACACTGTTTTCCATAATGGCTGTACTAGTTTGCATTCCTACCAGCAGTGTAAGAGGGTTCCCTTTTCTCCACATCCTCTCCAGCATTTATTGCTTGTAGACTTTTGGATCCCAGCCATTCTGACTGGTGTGAAATGGTACCTCATTGTGGTCTTGATTTGCATTTCTCTGATAATGAGTGATGTTGAACATCTTTTCATGTGTTTGTTAGCCATCCGTATGTCTTCTTTGGAGAAATGCCTATAATAATATTATAACATTACAACAATTATAATAATATTATTTGCACATTATCCTAGTTTCACCTTTTAAAATATTGGTAATAATTCATGAGAAATGCTGGGCTGGAAGAAGCACAAACTGGAATCAAGATCACCAGGAGAAATATCAATAACCTTACATATGCAGATGACACTACCCTTATGGCAGAAAGTGAAGAGTAACTAGAAAGCCTCTTGATGAAAGTGAAAGAGGAGAGTGAAAAAAGTTGCTTTAAAGCTCAGCATTCAGAAAACTAAGATCATGGCACCTGGTTCCATCACTTCATGGCAAATAGATGGGGAAACAGTGGAAACAGTGTCAGATTTTATTTTGGGGGCTCCAAAATCACTGCAGATGGTGACTGCAGCCATGAAATTAAAAGACTCTTACTCATTGGAAGGAAAAGTTATCACCAACCTAGATAGTATATTGAAAAACATAGACATTACTTTGTCCAACAAGGTCTGTCTAGTCAAGTGAAATGAAGTTGCTCAGTCGTGTCTGACTCTTTGTGACTCCATGGACTGTAACCTACCAGGCTCTTTGGTCCATGGGATTTTCCAGGCAAGAATACTGGAGTGGGTTGCCATTTCCTTTTCAGGGGATCTTTCCAACCCTGGGATTGAACCCGGGTCTCCCACACTGTGGGCAGATGCTTTACCGTCTGAGCTACCAGGAAAACCCAAGGCTATGGTTTATCCAGTGGTCATGTATGGATGTGAGAGTTGGACTATGAAGAAGGCTGAGTGCTGAAATATTGATGCTTTTGAACTGTGGTGTTGGAGAAGACTCTTGAGAGTCCCTTGTACTGCAAAGAGATCCAATCTGTGTATTCTAAAAGAGATCAGCCCTGGATGTTCATTGGAAGGACTGATGCTGAGGCTGAAACTCCAATAATTTGGCCACCTCATGCTAAGAGTTGACTCATTGGAAAAGACTCTGATGCTGGGAGGGATTGCGGGCAAGAGGAGAAGGGAATGACAGAGGATGAGATGGCTGGATGGCATCACGGACTCGATGGACATGGGTTTGAGTGAACTCTGCTAGTTGGTGATGGACAAGGAGGCCTGGCGTGTAGCAATTCATGGGGTCACAAAGAGTTGGACACGACTGAGTGACTGAACTGAACTGAACTGAATAATTTCTTTACCAATTTATTTTCCCATCAACAGTGCACAAGGGAATTCCTTTTGTCCACATCCTCATGTGCTCTTACCTTTATCTTCATTACAAGTGTAAGATGCTATCTCATTATGGTTTTAATTTGCTTTTTCCTGATGACTGGTTAAGTTGACCATTTTTATATGCCTGTTGGTCATTTGTGTGTGTGTGTGTGTCTCTCTCTCTTTTTTTTTTTTTATTGTTGTTTATTCACTAAGTTACTTTCAACTCTGTAACCCACGGACTGTAACCCATCTGGCTCCTCAGTCTATGGGATTTTTCAGGCAAGAATACTGGAATGGCTTACTATTTTCTTCACCAAAGAATCTTTCTGGCCCAGGGATTGAACAAACCCATGTCACCTGCTTGGCAGGTGGATTCTTTACCAGTGAGCCAACCCGAAAGTGTCTTTTGGGGAAATGTCTATTCAAATACTTTGCTCATTTTAAAATCAAGTTGTTTGTTTCATTCATATGGAAAACCATATGAAGGCTCTTCAGAGATTTAGAAATAAAACATTTTTATGATCTAGCTATCCTTTGTCTGGTATATATACAAAGGAAATGAAATCAAGATCTTGAAGAGATATCTACATTTCTATTATATTCCATCATTATTCACAGTCAATATATGGAATCAAACTAAATGCTCACTGACGGATTAATGGATAAACAGAATGTGGCATATTTATATATACACAGTGGAATACTATTCAGTCTTAAAAATGAAGGAAATGCTGTCAATTGTGAGCACATGTACAATCATGAACAACATTGTGTGTGTTAGTCACTTAGTCACATACGACTCTGTGGCCCCATGGACTGTAGCCCATGGCTCCTCTATCCATGGAATTCTCCAGGCAAGAATACTAGAGTGGGTTGCCATTCCCTTCTCCAGGGGATCTTCCCTACCCAGGCATCGGACACTGGTCTCCTGCATTGCAGGCAGTTTCTTTACCATCTGAGCTAGGCAAAGTGAAATTAGCCAAAGGTAGAAAGACAAATACTTCATGATCTTGGGTACATGTGGAATCTAAAAGAGTTAAATCACAGAAGCAGAAAGTTGAATGGTAGTTATCAGGGACTTGGAAGTGGAGAAAATGAGAAGATGTTGATTAATGGGTATGAAGTTTATTCTGTAACGTGCATAAGTTCTGGAGCTCTAATGTACAATAGTGTGACTATAGTTCACAATTCGGTACTGTATACTTGAAATTTGCCAAGAGAGTAAGTTTTGAGTGTTCTCACCACACATACACATGCATACAAACACACAAAAAAAGACTAGAAATAGTAACTATATGAGGTGATGAGTATACTAAGTAGCTTGAACATGGTGATTATTTTACAGTGTATGTATACAAATATTAAATTATCAGGTTTTACATCTTAAATATGTACAATTTAATATTTCACACACTTAAATAAAGATAGAAAATAAAATAAAATATCATATGCAAATCCAGTTTCCAAAGTCTAAACATCTCATTTAAAATTATAGAATAAGTTACATTAGTATGGCTACATCAGTATAAGTCATATTAGGTTCATCTTGGTTTGAAATAATTACCTGTGATTTATCTATTTTGTAACTCTATTCAAAAAACACTTCTAGTTTACTCAAGCTTTTTAATCATATGTATTATTTTCTATATCTCTTCGATTTCAATTTTTGTCTTTATCATTTTTTACCTGTGATTTTCTTAGTTACTCTTTGTACTGCTGCTGCTGCTGTCAGTGGTGTCCAACTCTGTGCAATCCCATAGACGGCAGTCCACCCGGTTCTCCTGTCCCTGGGATTTTCCAGACAAGAACACTGGAGTGGATTGCCATTTCCTTCTCCAATTCATGAAAGTGAAAAGTGAAAGTGAAAGTGAAGTCGTGTCCGACTTCCCGACCCCATGGGCTGCAACCTACCAGGCTCCTCCGCCCGTGAATTTTTCCAGGCAAGAGTACTGGAGTGGGGTGCCATTGTCTTGTACTAGTGGATATTAAATTTTTTTTAACTGACACAAAGTGATATGGTTAATTTTTTTCATGTCAACTAAACTATGCTTTTTTTGGGGGTGGGCAGATCAAGTAACAGTTAACTCAGTGGATTTTGAGTAAAGCAGGTTATCTTTCATAGGTCTCATCCTATCAACTGAAGGGCTTAATATAAAAAATGAAAAACAAACAAAATTGATCTCTCTGGAGGAAGAGGAAATTTTGTCTGACAACTCCTTTGGAATTCAAGCTATAATATCAACTGTTTGTATCTTCAGTCTGCTGGTATACCCTTCATATTTACAATGTGCTAGCCTCCACAATCTCATGAACCATTTTTTTTTTTTTTAAACAGATACCTCCTTGCAACAATTTATATATATCTGTAGCCTATGGGTTCTCTTTCTCTTTACCATTATACTTTTTCTCATTGTCACTTTTAAATGCATGTCATAGAAGCTGAAATGTAGCATTTGCATTATATATATATATATTGAAGGGGGAGATGGATTCCCCTGGTGGCTCAGATGGTAAAAAAAAATCTACCTGCAATTCAAGAGACATGGGTTCAATCTCTAGGTTGGGAAGAGCCCCTGAAGCAGGGCATGGCGACCCACTCCAATATTCTTGCACTGAGAATCCCCATGGATAGAGGAGCCTGGCAGACATGATTGAGTGACCAAGCACAGCACATATATTTTTTCAAAGAAACTCTGCAATGTACATTTGCATTTCCCTATTTACTTTTTTTTTTTTTTTAATTAGAGGTATTGTGTTTAAGTTTTCATGTGAAAAAAAATCTTTGTTATTAAATACATTGAGCTGAAAAAATACATATAAATTGTATGTATGGTGTATTTAATGCCTTATCAGAAGGCAAATAACTCTGTCCTGCCACTGAGAACATCACTAGTGCCTCAACAAACTGTATACAAAGACCACGTGCTTTTTATTGCAAAATTAGAGTGACAGAAAGCAGATCAATAGTTAGCAGGACCAGTGGTTAGATAATTAAACTGACTGAATATAGAATAAGGAAACTCTTTGGAAAGATGAAAATATCATGATAATGACAGTGGTTGTACATCATTTGTCAAAATTAATTTAATTATACACTTACATTTTGTGAATTTTATTCAATTATTTTCTCCATCTTGATTTAACAGTAAAAGAGAAGAATTGCTTAAAGAATATTTTAATACTCTAACAGTGCCTTCCTCTCATTTTTCATTCATTCAAGAAACCAACTGAGGGCTAAAGCTATGAATGATTTTGGTAGGCCCTCTGGTATATAATTGAATGAAATAAAGTACATCCTAATAAAGTCTTAAAAATCCTCTTCTTTATTATCAAACTTCAATGGCTGTAGGAAAAGAGGTTCTGGTTCCAGGAACCAATTTGTTTTTTTCAGCAAAGTATTTTACTTTCACTTCTGTACATGGCATATTAATCAAAGAAGAGTATAGTTGTTGAGGAAAAGGATTTGTGAATAAAAACAGGAAAGAAAACACAGAAACAAATACAAAAGAGGAAAAAGAGCATTCGTGTTTTTGTATGTGTGTGACTGTGTTTGTGTGACAAATATTGAGAGAAAAAGATAGCAAAAAAAAAAAAAGATTAAGAGAGAGACTGAAGACCTTAGGAAGAGTTTGAGATGATTCAGAAAAAAAAAAAAAAAAAAAGCTTTTAATGAAGTGCTAGCTTTATACTGAGGTTAGAGTGTAGGGTGATGTGTGTCTCTGTGATATGAAGAGCATGATATATCACTGAGTTTCAGTTAGACTATTTTGGTAAGTACTAGAAACTTTAGTTTGGTAAGAAAAGACAAAAAAATATTACTAGACTGAACAGGTATCTATTTTCCTCTTCTTATTGCAAGATCATTGGTTTATTTTCCTTTTTATCTTGACCTACAGGTTTCCTTTCATCATGACTCACAGTGGCAACACTGCAGTATTTTCCTCACCAGTGTCCAGCATGTTAGTCATTAAATCCAAATGTGGTCACTGCCCGGAGCCAGCGTGAGGAACTCCTCCCATGGCAAAGGTTCTGAGGAAGGAGGCTTGGCATACACAAAGGCGTGATCAAGCCTCAGGAAACCCCCCGTTCCCGAGCATCTACCCCCAAAACCAGAGTCTGTTTTATGCTCTCACCTACACCTCTGACTTTACGGGGGGCTCTCCCCCATCATCATTTCTCTCGGAGAAGGAGTTAATTTGCAGCTCCAAGTTAATAAAAATTCCTGGGTGTGACAAGAGTGTTTCAACTTATGGACTCTGAAGGTCATCTAGCCCACCTGTATAGGTTCGTCCGGCCACATGAAATTGTTTACAGCCTCCCGACTGTGAGAGGCATGAGATGTTTTAGACTTACTAAAGGCAAATTCTTTCAGGAAGTTAGAAATTATTGGTATAGTGAGTTGGTTAGGAATTATATTGGTGAAGGGTTTTTCATTTGTTGTGCCAATAATCGCTGCTTATTCCCTGCCCTGGGTGGGACAAGGGTGTCTCAGGTCAAACCTCTCTGCTGGCAAACTAGCTTGTGTGACAGGATTATCCATACTCCTGCCACTACCACATGATTGTTTACTACCTCTCAACCATAAACAGCACAGAGAGTTTTGGAGTATTTTGAGAGTCTTAATTAGCATAGGGCTTTCTCATTGTTGAGTCAGTGATTGTTGCTAGGACTCCATATCCTTAGGCACCTGGGAACATATTAATCAATGTATTTGGAATATAGAAAATGAAATATAGTAGTTTTTAAGGTTAGCAATACTAGACTTTTTGAGTTAATTAATTTTCTCTTTTGTAATAGATCACTGTACTTTGTCATAAATCACTGTGTCCTTGCTATGTAAAAATGTAACTTTATCACTATCTTAAGACTAAATAGATCTTAAGGGGAACATTGGTGAAGGGTTTTTATTTGTTGGGTTGATGTTTGCTGCTAAATCTCCATATTCCCTGCCTTTATAATGAATATAACTAGCATATACGAGAAATAAGTATTAACCTTTTAAGATTGATTATGTTAACCTTGAAAATGAAAGTGAAGTCGCTCAGTCTTGTCTGACTTTGTGACCCTGTGGACTGTAGCCTACCAGGCTTCTTTGTCCATGGCATTCTCTAGGCAAGAATACTGGAGTGGGTTACCATTTCCTTCTTCAGGGGATCTTCCTGACCCAGGGATCGAACCTGGGTCACCTGCATCGGAAGCAGATGCTTTAACCTCTGAGCCATTTCTTTCTTGATTGTAACTCACTACACCCTCACCCTATAGGAATGCAACTTTATTTGGAGGGTGGTGCCTGGTTTAAGAAAAAAACACCCTTGGAAAAAATAAGTTTTTGGTTATCAGAAAGAAAGGGTTGTAAATGTCAGCAGGCCTCATGGCCAGAAGATGATGTAAAACCCCTAAGACCTTTTTTATGTCAAACACCTGATTTTGATAAAGGTCAGAACTGCTGACCCCGCGTGACTCTGTATTCATCCCTATGTGTAACAAAAGATATATAAGCAGACCCCAAAATAAAGAAATAGGATCAGTTTCTGGAAAGACTGATTCCTCCATGTCATTTCTTTCTTGCTCCCCATTTCTCAGGCTGAATTATTCAGCCTCTTTTCTCCATTAATATTTCCTACTACACTATCACTATCTGTTTCTAGTCTCTCTATATCTGTAATTAAATATGTATTTTTCCAAGGATGCCAACTCCATCCCCACCTATGAATCACCCTGGATCCACCAGGGCTGGACCCCGGCAGGTCACTTTATGGGAAATTCCTCCTGAGACTCATTTTTAGGAAGATACCCTTCCTCACCTTCTAAATAAATGTATTGAGGTTG
The DNA here is from genome assembly GCA_917880005.1 of Nanger dama. Classification (NCBI taxonomy): domain Eukaryota; kingdom Metazoa; phylum Chordata; class Mammalia; order Artiodactyla; family Bovidae; genus Nanger; species Nanger dama. The sequence goes on from CAKJTW010000011.1 coordinate 47,419,166, forward strand.
TCTTCACAGTACTGTATTACCTAACTAGAAGTATGTATGTGTGCATGCTAGATCACTTCAGTAGTCTCCAACTCTTGGCAACTGTACAGACTGTAGCCTGCCAGGCTCCTCTGTTTATGGGATTCTCTAGCCAAGAATACTAGAGTGAGTTGCCAAGCCATCCTCCAGGGTATCTTCCCAACCCAGGGATTGAACCAGAGTCTCTTAGGTCTCCTACATTGGCAGGCAGGTTCTTTACCACTAGCACCACCTGGGAAGCCCACCTAACTAGGTATGCATTGTTAAAAATACAACAAAGTTGTCATATAGCAGAAAGTCTGATGACTTACTTTCCATACAAACAATCTGGGTGCCCTGTTCTGGGTTCCTCTCTGAGAAGGAAAATATTCCCTAGAACCCAATAGAGGAACTCAGAATTAACATGTGAATGTCAATAGAGAGACTCAGAGTGAACATGGGAAACACTTAACTCAGAACTCTTCAATGAACAAGAGACTGAGTTCAAATGTTTTATATCCTTCCTGCCTTTTTTCATTGCTTCTTTACCCTCAGGAGCAGGGGTAGGGTTGGGGGGTAAGAGATTGGGGGCTCGGAGGTGCGGGTGGGGGCACGTTTCTTTAGTTCTCAAGGTCCTCCCCAACGCATAGAATAACACTTAATAATTCTCTTAGTATCAGCGTCAATTCTGATGCACAATAAGATTATTTGGGGTTCACTGCAAATTTACTGACTCTTAAAACCTTTTGCTAGTAAGACTGGGGTATCTTTGTTTAAAAAAACTTAGGTCATTGGGAATTTATGTCCTTGGCAAAGACTTGTCAGTTTAGAATTTTTTTCTAAACTTTGAACTTGAAACATACTCATTTACTGTCTTATGACTGCTGGATTCTGCTGTTTGCCACCACACAGTTGCAATAAAGATAAATCTGTACCAATGTGCTTCCCCTCTAAGTTAAGGCATTAAAAGTCCATTCTCTTGACAACATTCTTAAGGAGTGACACTAACTGATAAAAATTTAGGCACTGTAGAAGTATAGTGAGGCAGATTATTTAGACTGGGTGATTTTTTTAAGGTTCCTAAAATTATAGTAGCTTCCCTGGTAGCTCAGCTGGTAAAGAATCCATCTGCAATGCAGGAGACCCCAGTTTGATTCCTGGGTTGCGAAGATCACCTCAGAAGAATAGGCTACCCACTCCAGTATTCTAGGGCTTCCCTGGTGGCTCAAATGCTAAAGAATCCACCTGCAATGTGAGAGACATAAGCATAGCATGTGGACAGCTATCATTCTGCCTTGCATAGGTTCTAAATATCATCCATGTTGAATGAATTAAATAGCTTCCGTCAGTAGCATTCAGAAGGAACTCGTGTTAAAAAAATAGTTGCAATGATATATAAATAATTTACATCATTAGCTTACAATTTAAATGTCAATCAAAATAAAGGTAGATGAAAGTGAATCTTTACAAGCAAAATCATGTTGCAAAATAATTTTTGCATGATATTCATTTTCAAAAGTATTGATGAGATAAATATACACATGTTAGAAAGTTTCTGATAGAAAGAGCATGGCTTTTAATAAATTTTAAAATCTGTATATATTAGACAAAATTAGATAATGTGAGTTTAAAACCAAGAAACTCTGAGTGAAATAAAAATCTAAAGCTGTATTGAAACTTATAATACATATACATCAAATATTTATAAAAACTTATATTTGTAGTCAAAATTCACTTCTCTACAATGATTCTCTAGATTATGAGTAGAAAAAACTTCACACATTTTGCTTTCTTATGTCACGCATTTATACCCTCAAGTCCAGAGGAAATTAAGGAGTGAATATTTTTTCTTCAAGTTTAAATTACTAATTCCAAAGAGAAATAAATTAAAAGAAGATAACTCTTATATAGGCACATTTTAATCATGATTCTATTCTTGTATAAGAGTTGAAATTTTACTTAGGGGAGACAAAGTATGCACAAAATTATGATAAATGTGATGAATATTGTAATAATTTCCTAAAACAATGAATTTCCAGATATGAATCCAGAAAGGAGTCTTGGAGGAAGACATTAGCATCTGAACATCAGACTAGGAATAATTTATATATTGGTAAGAATTTGACACTTGGAGGGAAAATATTGCAGAGATACATCAGTGAAATATGTTACTACTTCAGAAATATATGAATTGGCTTTGGTTTGGGGTAAATAAAAGTGAAAAGAGAAATATGGGTGACAAGGAGAAATGTTTAATTATATTAGGACATTGGCTCATGATACCAAACCAATCATGGAGCATTTAAAATAATATTATTATCTGGAAAAAGAGAAATATAATATGATATCTCTTTAATCAAAAGGGATTAAAGTGCTGTACTCAATATGCCAGCAAGTCTGGTAAACTCAGCAGTGGCCACAGGAGTGGAAAAGGTCAGCTTGCATTCCTATTCCCAAGAAAGGCAATGCCAAAGAATGTTCAAACTACTGTAAAATTGCTCTCATTTCACATGCTGGCAAGGTAATGTTCAAAATTCTTCAAGCTATGCTTCAACTGTATGTGAACTGAGAATTTCCAGATAAAGAAACTAGATTTAGAAAATGTGGAGAAATCAGAGATCAAATTGCAAACATTCATTGAATCATAGAGAAAGAATAAGAATTCAAAAAAAAAAAAAAAAAAAAAAACCAACTACTTCTGCTTCATTGACTACACTAACTCTTTGTGGATTACAACAAACAGGAAAATTCTTGAAGAGATGGGAATACCAGATCATCTGACCTGCTGCCTGAGAAACTGGTATGCAGGTTAAGAAGCAACAGTTAGAATCAGACATGGAACAATGGACAATGGAAAATTGGGAAAGGAAAACAGCAAAGCTGTGTACTGTCAGCAGCACGCCAGGCCTCCCTGTCCATCACCATCTCCCAGAGTTCACTCAGACTCACATGCATTGAGTCAGGGATGCCATCCAGCCATCTCATCCTCTGTAGTCCCCTTCTTCTCCTGACCCCATCCCTCCCAGCATCAGAGATCTTCCAATGAGCCAACTCTTCGCATGAGGTGGCCATAGTACTGGAGTTTCACCTTAGCATCATTCCTTCCAAAGAAATCCTAGGGCTGATCTCTTTCAGAATGGACTGGTTGGATATCCTTGAAGTCCAACGGACTCTCAAGAGTCTTCTCCAACACCACAGTTCAAAAGCATCAATATTTCAGCACTCAGTCCACTTCACAGTCCAACTCTCACATCCATACATGACCACAGGAAAAACCATAGCCTTTACTAGAAGGAACTTAGTCGGCAAAGTAATGTCTCTGCTTTTGAATACACTATCTAGATTGGTCATAACTCTTCTTCCAAGGAGTAAGCATCTTCTAATTTCATGGCTGCAGTCACCATCTGCAGTGATTTTGGAGCCCCCCAAAATAAAATCTGACACTGTTTCCACTGTTTCCCCATCTATTTGCCATGAAGTGATGGGACTGGAAGTCATGATCTTCGTTTTATGAATGTTGAGCTTTAAGCCAACTTTTTCCACTCTCTACTTTTCACTTAAAACAAGAGGCTCTTTAGTTCCTCTTCACTTCCTTCCATAAGAGTGGTGTCATCTGAATATCTGAGGTTACTAATATTTCTCCCTGCAGTCTTAATTCCAGCTTCTGTTTCTTCCAGTCCAGCATTTCTCATGATGTACTCTGCAGAGAAGTTAAATAAGCAGGGTGACAATATACAGCCCTGACATACTACTTTTCCTATTTGGAACCAGTCTGTTATTCCATGTCCAGTTCTAGCTGTTGCTTCCTGACCTGCATACAGTTTTCTCAAGAGGCAGGTCAGGTGGTCTGGTATTCCCATCTCTTTCAGAATTTTCCACAGTTTATTGTGATCCACACAGTCAAAGGCTTTGGCGTAGTCAATAAAGCAGAAATAGATGTTTTTCTGGAACTCTCTTGTTTTTTCCGTGATCCAGTGGATGTTGGCAATTTGATCTCTGGTTCCTCTGCCTTTTCTAAAACCAGCTTGAACATCAGGGAGTTCATGGTTCACCTATTGCTGAAGCCTGGCTTGGAGAATTTTGAGCATTACTTTACTAGCATGTGAGATGAGTGCAATGTGCAGTACTTTGAACATTCTTTGGCATTGCCTTTCTTTGGGATTGGAATGAAAACAGACCTTTTCCAATCCTGTGGCCACTGCTGAATTTTCCAAATTTGCTGGCATATTGAGTGCAACACCTTCACAGCATCATCTTTCAGGATTTGAAACAGCTCCACTGAAATTCCATCACCTCCACTAGCTTTGTTCATAGTGATGCTTTCTAAGGCCCACTTGACTTCACATCCCAAGATGTCTGGCTCTGGATGAGTGATCACACCATCGTGATTATCCAGGTCATGAAGATCTTTTTGTACAGTTCTTCTGTGTATTCTTGCCACCTCTTCTTAATATCTTCTGCTTCTGTTAGGTCCATACAATTTATGTCCTTTATCAAGCCCATCTTTGCATGAAATGTTCCCTTGGTATCTCTAATTTTCTTTAAGAGATCTCTGGTCTTTCCCATTCTGTTCTTTTCTTCTATTTCTCTGAACTGATCACTGAGGAAAGCTGTCTTGTCTCTTCTTGTTATTCTTTGGAACTCTGCATTCAGATGCTTATATCTTTCCTTTTCCCCTTTGCTTTTCACCTCTCTTCTTTTCACAGCTATTTGTAAGGCCTCCCCAGACAGCCATTTTGCTTTTTTTCATTTATTTTCCATGGTAATGGTCTTGATCCCTTTCTCCTGTACAATGTCGCCAACCTCATTCCACAGTTCATCAGGCACTCTGTCTATCAGATCTAGGCCCTTAAATCTATTTCTCACTTCCACTGAATAATCATAAGGGATTTGATTTAGGTCATACCTGAATGGTCTAGCGTTTTCCCCTACTTTCTTCAATTTGAGTCTGAATTTGGTAATAAGGAGTTCATTATCTGAGCCATAGTCAGCTCCTGGTCTTGTTTTTGTTGACTGTATAGAGCTTCTCCATTTTTGCTGCAAATAATAGAATCCATTTGATTTCAGTTTTGACCATCTGGTTATGTCCATGTGTAGAGTTTTCCCTTGCATTGTTGGAAAAGAGTGTTTGCTATGACCAGTGCATTTTCTTGGCAAAACACTATTATTCTTTGCCCTGCTTCATTCTGCATTCCAAGGTGAGATTTGCCTGTTACTCCATGTGTTTCTTGACTTTCTACTTTTGCATTCCAGTCCCCTATAATGAAAAGGACATCTTTTGGGGTGTTAGTTCTAAAAGGTCATATAGATTTTCATAGAACTGTTCAACTTCAGCTTCTTCAGCGTTACTGGTTGGGGCATAGACTTCCATTACTGTGATATTGAATGGTTTGCCTTGGAAATGAACAGAGATCATTCTGTTGTTTTTGAAATTGTATCCAAATACTATATTTCAGACTCTTTTGTTGACCATGATGGCTACTCTATTTCTTTTGAGGGATTCCTGCCTGCAGTAGTAGATATAATGATCATCTGAATTAAATTCACCCATTCCAGTCCATTGTAGTTCGCTGATTCCTAGAATGTCGACATTCAGTCTTGCCATCTTCTGTTTAACCACTTCCAATTTGCCTTGATTCGTGAACCTGACATTCCAGGTTTCTATGCAATATTGCTTTTTACAGCATCAGACCTTGCTTCTATCACCAGTCACATTCACAGTTGGGTATTGTTTTTGTTTTGGCTCCACCCCTTCATTCTTTCTGGAGTTATTTCTCCACTGATCTCCAGTAGTGTGTTGTGTACCTACTGACCTGGGGAGTTCCTCTTTCAGTATCCTGTCATTTTGCCTTTTCATACTGTTCATGGAGTTGTCAAGGCAAGAATACTGAAGTGGTTTGCCATTCCCTTCTCCAGTAGACCACATTCTGTCAGACCTCTCCACTATGACCTGCTCGTCTTGGGTTGCCCCCGCGGGCATGGCTTAGTTTGGTTGAGTTAGACAAGGCTGCGGTCCTAGTGTGACTAGACTGACTAGTTTTCTATGAGTATGATTTCAGTGTGTCTGCCCTCTGATGCCCTCTTACAACGCTTACCATCTTACTTGGGTTTCACAAACAATCGATAACTGTTCAGTTCAGTTCAGTTGCTCAGTCATCCCTGTCTATGCAGGGTACATTGTGAAGAAACACAATTTTACCATGTAGTAGTTAAATCCAGCAGTTAGAAAACCCTATGAGTTCTCTGGAGCTAACACTTACTTCTACTACTTACTATATGTGTATATGTCTTGGTTTAAATGGAACAATTCTGATGTACATACACAAAGTCAGATAAATAATTACTAGTAATTTCTCTTAACTTTTCAAATAGTACTGGTTTGTATGACTTGCCCATAATAGGATTTGTTCAATTTCTTAAAGCTTCAGTTTACTTGACTTATTTTCAGATAATTATCATAACTATAACATGACATTGTTGTGAACAGAAAATTATATAGTACATTCATGGCACTAATTCATTACCTTGCACAAAGCAAACAATCAATAACTGTTTAGTTCAGTTCAGTTGCTCAGTCATCTCCAACGCTTTGTGACCCCGTGGACTGCAGCACACCAGGCTTCCTTGTCCATCACCAACTCTTGCAGTTCACTCAAACTCATGTCTATTGAGTCAGTGATTCCATCCAATCATCTCATCCTCTGTCATCCCCCTTCTCCTCCTGACTTCAACCTTTCCCAGCATCAGGGTCTTTTCTAATGAGTCAGTTCTTCACATCAGGTGGCTAAAGTGTTGGAGTTTTAGCTTTAGCATCAGTCTTTCCAATGAATATTCAGGACTGATTTCCTTTAAGATCGAATCTCCTTGCAGTCCAAAGAACTCTTGAGAGTCTTCTCCCCAAATCACAGCGCAAAAGCATCAGTTCTTTGACACTCAGATATCTTTATACTCCAACTCACACATCCATACATGACTACTGTACAAACCATAGCTTTGACTAGACAGACCTTTGTTGGTAAAGTAATGGCTCTGCTTCTTAATATGCTGTCTAGGTTTGTCATAGCTTTTCTTGCAAGGAGCAAGTGTCTTCAAATTTCATGGCTGCAGTCAACATCAGCAATGACTTCAGTTCATTTCAGTTGCTCAGTCATATCTGACTCTTTGCAGCCCCATGAACTGCAGCACGCCAGGCCTCCCTGTCCATCACCAACTCCCAGAGTCCACCCAAACCCATGTCCATTGAGTCAGTGGTGCCATCCAACCATCTTATCCTCTGTCCTCCCCTTCTCCTCCTGTCCTCAAACTTTCCCAGCATCAGAGTCTTTTCCAATGAGCCAACTCTTTGCATGAGGTGGCCAAAGTACTGGAGTTTCAGCTTTAGCATCTCTCCTTCCAATGACCATCCAGGACTGATCTCCTTTAGGATGGACTGTTTGGATCTCCTTGCAGTCCAAGGGACTTTCAAGAGTTTTCTCCAACACCACAGTTCAAAAGCATCAGTTATTCGGTGCTCAGCTTTCTTTATAGTCCATCTCTCACATCCATACATGAGCACCACAAAATAAAGTTTTTATTGTTTCTCCATTCACTTGCCATAAAGTGATGGGATGAGATGTCATGATCTTAGTTTTCTGAATGTTGAGTTTTAAGCCAACATTTTCACTCTCCTCTTTGACTTTCATTATGAAGCTGTTTAGTTTTTTGCTTTCTGCCATAAGGGTGGTATCATCTGCATATCTCAGGTTATTGATATTTCTCCCTGTAGTCTTGATTCCAGCTTGTGCTTCATCCAGCCTAGTATTTCTCATGATCTAATAAGCAGTGTGGCAATATACACCTTTGATGTACTCGGAACCAGTCTGTGTTTCCATGTCGAGACTAACTGTTGCTTCTTGACCTGCATGCAGATTTCTCAGGTGGCAGGTCAGGTGTTTTGGTATTCCCATCTCTTTAAGAATTTTCCAAAATTTGTTGTGATCCACACAGTCAAAGGTTTTGGCATATTTAGTAAAGAAGAAGTAGATGTTTTTCTGAAACTCTTGATTTTTTGATGATCTAGTGAGTATTGACAATTTTATCTCTGATTCCCCTGCCTTTTCTAAATCCAGCTTGAACATCTGGAAGTTCAGTGTTCATGTAATGTTGAAGCCTGACTTGGAGAATTTTTAAACACTACTTTGCTAGTGTGCAAGATGAGTGTAATCATGCAGTATTTTGAACATGCTTAGGCATTGCCTTTCTTTGGGATTGGAATGAAAACTAACCTTTTCCAGTTCTGTGGCCACTGCTGCATTTTCCATATTTGCTGGAATATTGAGTGAAACACTTTCACAGCATCATCTTTCAGGATTTGAAAGAGCTCAGTTGGAATTCCATCACCTCCACTAGTTTTGTTCATGGTGATGCTTTCTAAGGCCCACTTGACTTCACATTTCAGGATGTCTGGCTCTAGGTGAGTGATCACACCATCGTGGTTATCCAGGTGATGAAGATCTTTGTTGTATAGTTTTTCTGTGCATTGTTGCCACCTCTTCCTAATATCTTCTGCTTCTGTTAGGTCCATACCATCTCTGTGCTTTATTGTGCTCATCTTTGCATGAGATTTCCCATTGGTATCTCTCATTTTCTTGAAGAGATCTCTAGTCTTTCCCATTCTACTATTTCCCCGTATTTCTTTGCATTGATCACTGAGAAAGAGTTTCTTATGTCTCCTTGCTTTCTTTGCAAGTCTTTATTCAAATGGGTATATCTTTCATTTTCTCCTTTGCTTTAGCTTCTCTACTTTTGTCAACTATTTGTATGGCCTTCTCAGACAATAATTTTGCCTTTTATGCTTCTTTTTCTAGGGAGCAGTCTTGATCACTGCCCCTTGTAAAATGTCATGAACCTCCATCCATAGTTCTTCAGGCACTCTATCAGATCTAATCCCTTAAATCTGTTTGTCAATTCCACTATATAATCATACTAGATTTGATTTAAATCATACCTGAATGGTCTAGTTGTTTTCCCTACTTTCTTCCATTTAAGTCTGAATTTGGCAATAAGGAGTTCATAATCTGAGACACAACCAGCTCCCGGTCTTGTTTTCGCTAACTGTATAGAGCTTCTGTATCTTTGGCTGCAAGGAACATAATCAATCTGATTTCAGTATCGACACTCTGGTGATGTCCATGTGTAAAGTCTTCTCTTGTGTTGTTGGAAGAGAATGCTTGCTATGACCAGTGTGTTCTCTTGGCAAAACTCTATTAGCCTTGCCCTGCTTCATTTTGTACTCCAAGTTCAAATTTTCTTGTTATTCCAGGTATCTCTTGATTTCCTACTTTTGCATCCAGTCCCTTATAATGAAAAGAACATCTTTTGGGGGTGTTAGTTCTAGAAAGCCTTGTAGGTCTTCATAGAACCATTCAACTTCAGCTTCTTCAGCATTACTTGTCAGGGCATAAACTTGGATAATGTGATACTGAATGGTTTGCCTTGGAAACAAACAGATGCTAGTCATTTTAATCATTACTAAAAATAATACCAACTATTCAGTTGATTCAGTTAGAATGACAATTATTTGGATTATATATAAACATAATTTTTGAGAATATTGGCATATATGTATATACATATGCATAAGCCAGTAGTTGTAAAATGTTTTTTTCCTCTCTTTCCTCTCTCATTCTCATTCATATGCACACTCACACATACACAAAATCTGTGAGAAATTATCATCTAGAGACTTTATGCATTGAATATTATTCCAATAAATAGTAAGATTCATTATTACCTCACAATTGATTGCCTAAATATATGTAGCTCTGCAAAATAATATAATTCATGAAATAGAAACAAGTGATCAAATGATAGTGACACAAGATTTCTAATCTGTTTCCTCAGATACAAATTAAACTCTTCAATAAAAGCAATGTATAATCTGTAGTGATTTTTAAAGGTATTTAATGAGACTCTTTGGCTTTTTCATAAATGATATCATACAAAGATTTGCTAAACCCAAACTCATAAAAATGTTAGCTTTAGCATGAAACTTTACATGTTCCAGTACAAAGATAACTTTTGGATTTGTGAAAAGAGTAATATATATCCAGTCAGGAATATCAGCTAATAAGAACATTAATATAGAGTAATATACAAAATTTGAAGTATTTTTAAAGAAAAATGTCTGAGTATTATATTAATGTTCTAGTTCTATTTGTTTTGAGCTACTGTTCTAATTAAATTTAACATTTTCCTACAAAGCCTCAGAATATTCAAGAACATTCTGACCTCTCTAGAAACTAGAACCCATGCCAGCTACACTACTGCTTCTTCACAGTTTCATTAGAATTTTAATATTTCTGAAGAAGATTCAGATAATATTCTCAACAGATGTTGGACAAAATTTTTCTTATAGAGTTCATTTCATTGACATTACTCTTATGAGATTTCCAAAACACAGAAGATAAGTCAGCGTTCCTTTTGTAGGAACTTGCAAATGTCATGACCAAAACATAAAATGAAGTGCCTCCCTAATCTGAAACATCCCTAGTGTCATGTATAGCAGTCAGCTCAGATATTTTAGGTGAAGTTCAATAGCAGCTTCACTGGAGAGTGTTATAGGCATGCCACCAGTGAGAGCATACATGAAAGTGTGTACCTTGAGTCTAAGGAGTTGAACAGGAGAATTTTAGTTTCCTCTTCTCCAACTTGCCAAAGCTGCTGAAAAAAAAGTGAGTCTTGCAGAAATGAACCAGAGATAGCTCTAGAGATAGTACAAAGAAGACAGGCTACAAAGAGAAGTGCAAAATAAAGTTTTCCTTTATTTGAGATGTTTTGGAGATGTGGAAAAAAATATTAAAATGTGGACTCAGCAGGATTAGCCATTTTCCTCCTCCTTTTTCATTCTTCCTCTCTCCAGAGGCAAATCCATTTCCTTGCCTTTCCCTTCTAGAGGCTGCCTGCTTTTCTTGGAACATGACTACTTCCTCCAACTTCAAAGCTACCAAGGACCAAGGCTGAGATTTTCTGACATCACATGGCTCTGATGTTGAGCTTCTGTCTCCCTCTTCTACTTTTAAAGGACTCTTGCCAATATATGATGTATATGACCTGGATAATTCAGGATACTCTCCTTTTTCTAAAGTTATCTGATTTAAAATTTTAATTCCATTGTCATCCTTAATTCTTCATTGCCATCTAACATAACATATACAAAGGTTTCTTGGATAACGACCTAGACAAAATAGAGGATCCATTATTTTGCCTAACATAAGTTTATTTCAGTTCAGTTGGTCAATCTTGTCTGACTATTTGCGACCCCATGGACTGCAGATGCCAGACCTCCCTGTCCATCACCAATTCCTGGAGTTTACTCAAACTCATGTTCATTGAGTCAGTGAAGCCATCCAACCATCTCATCTTCTGTCATCCCCTTCTTCTCCTGCCTTCAATCTTTCCCAGCATCAGAGTCTTTTCAAAAGAGTCAGTTCTTCACATCAAGTGGCCAAAGTATTGGAGTTTCAACTTCAACATCAATCTGTCCAGTGAACACTCAGCACTGATATCCTTTAGGATGGATTGGTTGGATCTCCTTGCAGTCCTAGAGACTCTCAAGAGTCTTCTTCAACACCACACTTCAAAAACATCATCTTTGGCACTCAGTTTTCTTTATAGTCCAACTCTCACAACCATACATGACTAATGTAAAAACCATAGCCTAGACTAGATGGACCTTTGTTGGCAAAGTAATGTCTGTGCTTCTTAATATGCTGTCTAAGTTGGTCATAACTTTTCTTCTAAGGAGTAAGCATCTTTTAACTTCATGGCTGCAGTCACCATCTGCAGTGATTTTGGAGCCTCCAAAATAAAGTCCACTTTATTTGTTTGTTTCAACAGTTTCCCCATCTATAGTCCATGAAGTGATGGTACCAGATGCCATGATCTTAGTTTTCTGAATGTTGAGCTTTAAGCCAACTTTTTCACTCTCCTCTTTCACTTTCATTAAGATATTCTTCAGTTTTTTTTTTTTATTTCTGTCATAAGGGTGGTATCATTTGCATATCTGAAGTTATTAATATTTCTCCAAGCAATCTTGATTCCAGCTTGTGCTTCATCCAGCCCAGCATTTCTCATGACCTACCCTGCATATAAGTTAAATAAACAGGGTAACAATATACAGCCTGGACATACTCCTTTCCCTATTGGGGATTAGTCTTTTGTTCCATGTCCAGTTCTAACTGGTGCTTCCTGACCTGTATACAGATTTCTCAAGAGGCAGGTCAGGTATTCTGGTGTTCCCATCTCTTTAGGAGTTTTCCAAAATTTCTGGTGATCCATACAGCCAAAGGCTTTAGCATATTCAATAAAGCAGAAATATATGTTTTTTTCCTGGAACTCTCTTGCTGTTTCTATAATCCAATAGTTGTTGGATGTTTACTAGCATAGTTGTAAATTAAACAATATGAAATATTAATGAATGAAACATTTTACTTTTCTATTTTGCTTTCATTCATAATGTGATCAAGTTGATTACCAAAGAGAGTTTCAGCTGCCCATTAAGCTTCTACCTGTCTTGGGACAAACAAACATGATTCTCTTTCTTGGCAGTTCTTTGATCCAAATATACTCCTTATAAAAAAGCATTCATAGCCTGGTGGGATTTAACATAAAATAACCATCATTCATTTTTTAAAATATTGCTTTGGTATATCTTAACACACACAGATAGGCATTTCCAGGTTATAAATGGGAAGGTTTTATAGAGGCAACAAGAATCAATAGTAGAGTCATACACTAAGGTAGGCATGAGCCAGTAATTATAGAAAGATCTGACAAAGAAAATATGATAATCATCATATAACAAGAGACTGCTGGCCTTTCTGGCCTACCAGGTAATGTCAAGAGTTCCAATTGAGAGAACTTGGGAGTGTTTACAAAAATCATGGTGTGGAATTCAGACGTCAAGACCAAAAACATTAAGAGATTCAAACAGAGTAGACAAACAGTTGAATCAGAGATGTTTATGTGCTCTTAAGTTCAGTTCAGTCACTCATTCTCTTTGCGACCCCATGGACTGCAGCAAGCCAGGCTTCTCTTTCCATCACCAGCTCCTGGAGCATAATCAGACTTACGTCCACTGAGACAGTGATTCCATCCAAACATCTTATCCTCTGTCGTTCTTTTCTCCTCCTGCCTTCCATTTTCCCAGCATCAGGGTCTTTTCTAATGAGTCAGCCCTTCACATCAGATGTCCAAAGTATTGGAGATTCAGATTCAGCATTAGTCCTTCCAATGAATATTCAGTATTGGTTTCCTTTGGTTCAGTTCAGTTCAGTTGCTCAGTTGTGCCCAACTCTTTGTGGCCCTATGGACTGCAGCATTCCAGGCTTCCTTGTCCATCACCAACTCCCAAAGCATACTCAAAATCATGCCCATTGAGTCGTTGATGTCATCCAGCCATCTCATTCTCTGTTTACACATTCTCCTCCTTCCCTCTATCTTATACAGCATCAGAGTCTTTTCAAGTGAATCAGTTCTTCACATCAAGTGGCTAAAGTATTGGAGTTTCAGTTTCAGCATCAGTCCTTCCAATGAACACCCAGGACTGATTTTCTTCAGGATGGATTGGTTGGATCTCCTTGCAGTCCAAGGGACTCTGAAGAGTCTTCTCCAAGAGCACATGTCAAAAGCATCACTTCTTCAATGTTCACCTTTCTTTATAGCCCAACTCTCACATCTGTACATGATTACTGAAAAAACCATAACTCTGACTAAACAGACCTTTGTTGGCAAAGATGTCTCTGCTTTTTAACATGCTTTCTAGGTTGGTAATTTCTTTTCTTCCAAGGAGCAAGAGTCTTTTAATTTCATGGTTACAGTCACCATTTGCAGTGATTTTGGAGGCCCCCAAAATAAAGTCTTTCACAGTTTCTATTGTTTCCCCATCTATTTGCCATGAAGTGATAGGATCAGATGCCATGATTTTAGTTTTCTGAATGTTGAGTTTTCCATCAGTTTTTTGACTCTTGTTGTGGGGGGCGCTCCGCAGAAAGAGTAGAGGCAGTGGAACTTCCCTCAGCAAAGCCGAGGGTTCCTGAGGAGAGGTGAGCCTGCTGTCCGCCAACCCAGCCCCTCGACGAGTGAGAGACAATCAGACGCGACAGGGGTTCCATTGAAGCAGTTCCGCTTTATTGTTGCAAATTCCCAGCTTATACAGACAAACAGGAGGGTTTTAGGAGGGACTTTCCATAGTTGCATCAATCACATTAAAGGTCAAATTGTCACCTTCATTATAACAGGAGTCTATAGAGATCACACACTGTCTACATGCATGGAAATCAAGAGAGCCAATTAAAGACTTTGACAGACAACATAGACCCTGCCCCCATCTCTTCCTCCAGGCGCCATCTTAAGTTTTCCATCGCAAAGCTAGCCCCTTTGTTTTTAAGGTTTCCCATTTAGGGCCCCACATCTTGTCTTTCACTTTCATCAATAGCCTCTTTAGTTCTCCTTCACTTTCTGCCATCAGGGTGGTGTCAGCTTCGTATCTGAGGTTATTGATATTTCTCCAGGCAATCTTGATTCAGCTTGTGCTTCATCCAGCCTGACATTCTGCAAAATGTACTCTTCATAAAAGTTATATAAACAGGGTGACAATATACAATCATGACATATTCCTTTCCCAATTTGGAACCAGTTAATTTTGTTCCATATCCAGTTCTAACTGTTTTTTTCTTGACCTGCATATAGATTTCTCCGGGAGACAGGTAAAGTGTTCTGATATTCATATCTTTTTAAGAATTTTCCACAGTCTATAGTCAAAGACTTTAGCACAGTCAGTGAAGCAGAAGTAGATGCATTTCTGGAATTCTCTTGCTTTTTTAATGATCCAACAGATGTTGGCAATTTGATCTCTGGTTCCTCTGCCTTTTCTAAAACCAGTTTGAACATCTGGATGTTCTCAGTTCACATTCTGTTGAATGATGCTTAGCTTGACGAATTTTGAGCATTATTTTGCTAGCATGTGATATGAGTACAATTGTGTGATAGTTTGAACATTCTTTGACATTGCCTTTCTTTGGGATTGGAATGAAAACTGACCTTTTCCAGTCCTGTGGCCACTGTTGATTTTTTCGAGTTTGCTGGCATATTAAGTTCAGCACTTTCACAGCATCACCATTTACTATTTGAAACAGCCCATCTGGAATTCCATCACCTCCACTAGCTTTGTTCATAGTGATATTTCCTAAGGCCCACTTAACTTCGTATTCTAGAATGTCTGGCTCTAGGTGAATGATCACACCATTGTCATTATCTGGGTCATGAAAATCTTTTTGTATAGTTCTGTGTATTGTTGCCACTTCTTCTTAATATCTTCTGCTCCTATGGTCTATGGTTAGAGAAATTGTTTAGAGGAAGATGCAAATTCAGGAAGAACTGGGTTTCTATCAGTCAAGCAAAACCGGGACTGTAAAAGAGGAAATTTTATCTTCTAAAAGGAATAATAAAATTGGGAAAGTGGAAAAAAGTGAAACCCCAGTTTTTAAGTTCAGTTCAATTCAGTTCAGTTCAGTCACTTAGTCATGTCCAACTCTTTGCAACCCCATGGACTTCAGCACATCAGGCTTCACTGTCCATCATCAACTCCCGAAGCTTCCTCAAACTCATGTCCATACAGTCAGTGATGCCATCGAATCATCTTGTCCTCTGTCGTCTCCTTCTCCATCTGCCTTCAATCTTTCCTAGCATAAGGGTCTTTTCCAATGAATCAGTTCTTTGCATCAGGTGGCCAAAGTATTGGAGATTCAGCTTCAGCATTAGTCCTTCCAATTAATATTCAGGACTGTTTTTCTTTAGGATTCACTGGGTTGATCTCATTGCAGTCAAAGGAACTGGTTTGATCTCTTTGCAGTCCAAACATTAAAGTGAGTACCTAAGTCAACACAATTCTACCTGCATTCAGTGACCTCTGCAGCCTGACTGCTGGGTAGAAGTTAAGTAATTTCCTCCTGCTTAAGTCAAATATCTTTAAGAGACAGAAGTTAAAACTGCAGCTAATTTCAGGTATTTGAGTGGTAGATTGGGAATATTTAAAAGGAAGTCTTCTAGAAATAAAAGACAGAAACTAGTATCTTAAACAATCATTTCACATTAGGCATAACGTACTGTTTACATACTTTGTTTACCAATGATAACTTTCAGAGCAGTAACCAACACTTTTTCATCTTAATTCTTTCTTACAATGTCAGGACAATATTTATTCACATGAAATAGATACTGTAATCTTCTAAGTTGCCCACACACTTTATATATTCCGCTCCCCCAATCACATTTTTGTTTGCTCTTTTTCCATTTCAGGTGGTTTATAAATACATCTTCACCTCATTTTTAACTAGAAGTTTCTGAAGATAGTTATCTCTAAATATAAGAATTCCAGGACAGAAAGGTGAGGTGATAGTAAACTTGTAAAGCCATTACAGTATTTGATGATAAAAAGAACTTTCAGCATTTACTTACTCATGATTATCAGGTCATTTTTATTTTAGCTGTGCCTGAAGTTTATTCTCCATTAGCTAAACTTTTCAAATTTGAAAAATTATACATTTACTGTCTCCAACTTTCTAGTCCTCTATTAGTTGCTTATTTTCAGTCCTCTGTTAGAAGCAGTTTATTATTCTTGCTTTTCCTTACATAATTTTGCATATTTGGTTGTCATTTTACCTTTTATCTTTCTTAAACAAATTTTTACTTGTTTTACAGGACTTTTTCTGTCACAGTACAGTTTGGTATACATTAAGTGCTTATTTTCTATTCAGATATAATTGATATATAACATTGTATTAGTTTTGGTGTACAACATAATGATTTGATGTGTATATACTGTGAAATGATTATCACAGTAAGTTTAAGTAACTTACATCACCACCCATAATTATAGTTTTTTTTTTCTTGTGGTGAGAATTTTTTTAAGATCTACCTTCTTAGTAATTAAAATTTTAACCTGTATCAACTTAAGTTAAATTAATTAACTATTTCCCTTTGCACTGACCTCTATAATGTCCTGAGCCTTTTATCCATTCTGGTTCCAAGACAAATAGATAGACAACTAGATGGTTATAGATTCATTTATTTTATAATGTAAAATATAAAACAACATTTGTGCATATGGATGCGCCAATCTCTGCTCTCCAGGCATTAATAATTTAAATAATATTGGAAAGCACACAGATAAAGAACAATTACATAAAAAGAAAAGTACTTGATGAAACAAAGTTACATTATATTTGAAAAATAAAAGCTTTTCTTTTTTGTTTACCACAGATCACCTTTTGCCTCAGGATACTTGATCATCATCTTCTTCTTCTTTTTTTAAATTTTATTTTTACTTTATTCTATTTTACAATACTGTATTGATTTTGCCATACATTGACATGAATCCGCCACAGGTGTATACAAGCTCCCAGTCCTGAATCTCCCTCCCACCTCCCACCTCGTATCATCTCTCTGGATCATTTCCATGCACCAACCCCAAGCATCCTATATCCTGTATCGAACATAGACTGGCACTTTGTTTCTTACATGATAGTATACATGTTTCAATGCCAATCTCCCAAATCATCTCACCCTCTCCCTCTCCCTCAGAGGCCAACAGTCCATTCTATACATCTGTGTCTCTTTTGCTGTCTCACATACAGGGTCATCATTACTATCTTTCTAAATTCCATATATATGTGTCAGTATACTGTATTGGTGTTTTTCTTTCTGGCTTACTTCACTCTGTATAATCGGCTCCAGTTTCAGCCATCATCATCTTCTAATATACCACAATTATTACTTTTAAGGGAAGATAATGACATCAACTAGTAAATGGCAGATAAAATTCAGACTGTCATCTGACTACAACATGTGTGCCTAAACATCACTTAATTAATTGTGTAGAAAGAAAAAAATTGTATAGGAGGCTCAGAGGAAAGCAAGGTAATTTACTTATGTGGCAGAAAAGATTTCAGCAAGGACATGCAACTTGACATAAGCTTTGAAAAGTGGATGTAATCAAGATACTGGGAATTAGAAAGATAGGCATTCTAAATGCAGAACAGTATAAGCAAAGGCATGGAGAGAAAAGTTAGCTCAGTACGTTACTGAAACAGTAAAAAGCAAGTGCAAAAGTCTGATTAGATCTTTCTACCTCACACTTGTCCATCTCAAATTCAGTGCTAAACCTTTATCTGATAGTTCTATCAGATTTAGAATTACTTTCTGAGCAGACAAATTGCTTTTACCCAGCATATAGTTTCAGAACCTAATGCCAGAGTGTTTTGCTTTCCTTCATTTGTAAACAATACTGTGTCCTGAGGAAGGAATATTGGATACACACTTCATATGGGAATATATTAGATTTTTAAATTACATGGTGTTGCATACGTTACACTCCAGCAGGCTCATTCCTGAAAGGATAAAGTTAGTCATGGAGAGAGGAGTTGCATTAGAAACACAAATGCATGATGAATATACAAGGGTAAATAAGTGAAATATGTCTTGCTGAAATGAAGACTGAATTCAAATTAAACAGCCTGCCACAGATATAGAAAAGACTTCTTGAATTCATTATTTAACACAGAACTGTACAAATGGTCATTTCTTATTGTACAGTCTAGCTTTTCATTCCATCTGCCATAAGGGTGGCCATCAGGCAAAATGTCTGTTTTGACAAATACCACCCAAGTGTGAAAGTAACCTTTTGCTTTAATTCTTTATTCAAGAACTAGCCTGGTGTTTTTAATTGGCTAATGCTGTTGTAGAATCTGCTGTCTCCAAAAGAATATAATACTTCTAAAAAATGGTCTGTTTTAATTTCTTTCCTTTTAGTGTAGCTTAATATGAAATCTGTTTTGCATCCCAGTTGTAATTAGCGAGTATAATCAGTGTAAAAATTTTAATGGTGGGTACAGCTGCAATATGCTAGCTCTGTGAACATATCCAGTATGATAAAATTATTATTCCCAAATCAAAGAGGAGACATATGAGAGCCAAAATCAGTTGATATGGAGAAGCTGATTTTTGAAAATATTTCTGGTTACCATAGTTTTTCTAATATTTATTTAGTTAATTTTAATTTTCTTCCATTTTATTATTTCTTCATTCAGTTTCTAGCAACATGATCAGGTACAGGTAAGATTTTTTTTTTTCTTCTATTCAGTGCTTTAAATAAGTACTGAAAGGGAACAAATAATTTAGACATTTGGACAGTTTCAAATTGAATCATTTGCATTTACAATTATAAATATGGACTAAATTAAAACTTACTTTAAAACTTCAATTAAGTTCACAGACACATTTCAGTTGAACACTGACAAAGATGAAGAGAATAGTAACAAGAGATGCCCTCAGTATCTGATTATGTGAGTTAAAATCTAGTTTCTGGCAATACATATTTATCATAACAAGCTGTTGTAGATGTCTGAGAAGATTATGTATTGTTTTACTTACTTTGAAACATTAATAATTTATATTTTAGAATCACTATTTCCATGTAAGAAAGAGTTTTCCATATTTTTAAATTAACACCTTAAAATGATTGGATAAGTAAATATTTATTCTGTATGAAAGTATGAACATTGTATAGGCAATAAGTGAACTTATTTATAAAATATGGACATTGCACATTGTAAAATGCTGACAATCTTCAAGTCTCCTAGTCATTTGAAGTTTTTCATTATCTTTGATTTTTGAAAGAGTATACCAGCCTTCACCAGTGGCTATATTAATTCTATAAGATTATACTTATTTTTACATTAAGTTCTACTTGTATATTTTGGGGTAGGTTGACAACTGTGAAAATGCTTAATATAGCACAGCCATCTCCAAAAGAACTGCACATTCCCATCTTTACCTTAGGCTTCCACCAAAGGTTTCATTTCCAGTAAAGGGTCCCCTTCACACATCTTTGATATTTAGACATTTCCTCTCTAAGATTATCCTTTGAGTTCATGTATATGGCAAAAGGACTATATTCCAAATCAGACTACAATATACAATGCAATTTGAATCATCTATAACAGGTGTATTTCATTCTGAAATATACTGAGATTTTGAGTGAGACTGGGAAAAGTGTTAATTCTGTCATTTTTATTTTTAAGTTATTAGGAATCAAACAATGAAATTTTCATTTCTTTCTACATCAAGTATTAGTTTATGAGTTATTTAATTTGAATTTGTAGGTGCCTGATTATGTTAAAACAACGTTATGTATTAATGTTACCTCTTTCACATTTAGAAACATTTAACTAAAACACACTTGCCGCTTAGAAGGAAAGCTCTGACAAACCTAGACACTGTATTAAACAGCAGAAACATTTCTTGCTGGCAAAGTTTTGTATGGTGAAAGCTATGGTTTTCCTAGTAGCGATATACAAATGTAATAGTTGCACTAAAAAGATGGCTGAGTAACAAATAATTGATGCTTTGAATTGTGGCCCTGGATAAGACTTTTGAGAATCCCTCAGAGAGCAAGGAGATCAAACCAGTCAAGCCTAAAGGAAGCCAACCCTGAGTATTCACTGGGAGGATTGTTGCTGAAGCTCCAATACTTTGGCCACCAAACATAAAGAGAAGATTCATTGGTAAAGACCCTGATGCTGGAAAAGATTCAATCAAAAGAATGGAGTGACAGAGGTGACAGAGGCTAAATAGCATCACTGACTCAATGGACATGAATTTGAGCAAACTCTGATAGATAGTGAAGGGCAGAGGAGCCTGGCATGCTGCAGTCCTTGGGGTCACAGAGTCAGACGCAATTTAGCAAATGAACAACAGCAAAACTTACTGAATAAGTCCATACTTATAAAAACAATATCTTGGAAAATTTTAATCATGGGCAACATTAAAATTTTTTTTAGAATGTTTTTGCTTTGATTTTTATTTAGCATATGAAAGTGAAAGTGAAAGTTGCTCTGTCCTGTTTGACTCTTTGTGACCCCGTGGACTATACAGTCCCTGGAATTCTCTAGGCCAGAATACTGGAGTGTGTGGGTAGCCGTTCCCTTCTCCAGAGGATCTTCCCAATCCAGGGAGAGAACCCAGGTCTCCCACATTGCAAACATATTCTTTACCAGCTGAGCCACCAGGGGCTATATTATGGGCTAAAAATGTGTCTCTCCCCAAATTCATACATTAAAATTCTAATTCCCAATATGATAGTATTAGGAGGTAGGATTTTTGAGAGATAATTAGGTCATGAGTGTAGAACTCTCATAAATGTGATTAGAGCCTTATAAAAGGACCACAGAAAATGTTTCCACTCTTCCATGTGGTGATAAATTGAGAAGGCAGACATATGCAAATCACAAAGCGGGCCTTAACCAAACATCAGGTTACCTGGCACTTTGACCTTGGACTTCCCAGCTTATAGATCTAGTGAGAAATGTGTCTGTTGTTCAAACCACCAGTCTATAGTACTTTGTTATAGTAGGCTAAACTAGAGAACAGCTTTGGAAATGTTTATGAAGTTTAATGTAATAATACACTATTAACATTTTATCTAGGTTATACATAAAATATATGGAAAGTGGAATAATATATAAAAATCAGATTAATATAAACATTATTGCATTTCTTGATTATATTTGAAGTTTATTTTTAACTCTTTTATTTTTAAAAATTGTATGAGTATTCGTAAAATTTTATGCAGTCTTTTTATCCTACTTATTAGACTTTGAGTATTTTCAAAGAGAAATATTTCTGAAAAGATAAATTTTGTGGAAACATTCTAGTAATGAAAACAAAAATACTATATGATCATTATGATCATTATAAAAACTTAGAGAAATAGAAAGATGAAAACAAAATTATCAATCTACAAATTTAGGTACAACTATTAAATTTTGTATATGAATACAAACAATATAATTTAATAAACATCATGTTATATATTTTTGGAAAATGCAATGGCACCCCCACTCCAGTACTCTTGCCTGGAAAATCTCATGGACGAAGGAACCTGGTAGGCTGCAGTCCATGGGGTTGCCAAGAGTTGGACATGACTGAGCAACTTCACTTTCACTTTTCACTTTCATACATTGGAGAAGGAAATGGCAGCCCACTCCAGTGTTCTTGCTTGGAGAATCTCAGGGATGGGGGAGCCTGGTCGTCTGCTGTCTATGAGGTCGCACAGAGTCAGACACGACTGAAGTGACTTAGTAGTATATACTGTTGCCTTGTATGCCTTATCATTGGTTCAGTTTTGTATCATAAGCCTATCATCATGCTTAATTATCTTTTAAAGTCATATTTTAATGATCATATAGTTTTATTTATTAAGATACAATGTTTCATGTATGAACATTGTTGAAAATTTAATATTTTTCTGATTTTTTAATCATGAATAATTTTGGGATTACATTTGCACATATAAACTTTTGCCTACAGTTCTAATAATTTCAGCACAATAAACAGGAAAGGAAAGTAATAGGTCAAAATATATAAATTACGATTCTAGATATATGACACCAATTTATATTACTGAAGAATTTCACCAAATTACATCTTTACTGGTGTGCTAGGACACTAAGAAAACATGGGAATATTTGAAATTAATTTTTCCAGTGTTTCAGGAGATGAACGCTTTTTGTTGTGTTAATTTGATTTTTAAATAGGAGATATGTTGAAATTTATTACTGATTAGTTTACTTCTATATTCAGATATGTCTGGTCAAGTCTTTGTTGTAGAATCTATAGTATTTTCATATCATCACTCATCAATTTTATATAAAATATAAAATTTTATATAAAATAAAAAATATAAAATAAAATATAAAATATAAAATAAATATAAATATAAATATAAAATATAAAATATAAAAATTTAAAATTTAAAAATAAAATAAATTTAAAATAAAAAATATAAAAATTTAAAATAAAAATAAAAAATTTTATATAAAATAAAAATATCAACTTATAATATTCTTTGCCATTTCTCTCTCTCTCTCTCTTCTATATATATATATATATAATTTATATATAGAAATGACAGATTTTTATTTTGCAAAATGTTCTATATTTTTACTATATTGAAATTACCTCATATTTAAATTTCATCTTTGTCTCTTATTGTAAAGTATTTTATTCTCATGTCATAATGTGGTACATGGGCTTCCCTGATGGCTCATTGGTAAAGAATCTGACTGTCAAGCAGGAGATTGGAGTTCTATCCCTGGGTTGGGAAAATCCCCAGGAGAGGGAAACAGTAATCCACTCCAATATTCTTGCCTGGCAAATCCCATGGACAGAGGAGCCTGAAAGGCTACAGCAGTCCATGGAGTTGCAAAACAATTGGCTATGATTTAGTGAATAAACAATGACAAGCAATATTGTACATGTGACATAAAGTAAGGATATTGATGTTTTTCTAATTGATAATGAGTATTCCTAAAATCAGTTTTTAAAAGTACTTCTTTATGAGTTTAAGAAAGAATTTACATATATATATATATATATATATATACATACACACACACACACATATATATGAGTATATATTATATAATAGTGACTATTATGAAGAAGGCTGAGTGCTGAAGAATTGATGCTTTTGAACTGTGGTGTTGGAGAAGACTCTTGAGAGTCCCTTGGACTGCAAGGAGATTCAACCATTCCATTGTGAAGGAGATTAGCCCTGGGATTTCTTTGGAAGGGAAGATGCTAAAGCTGAAACTGCAGTACTTTGGTCACCTCATGTGAAAAGTTGACTCATTGGAAAAGACTCTGATGCTGGGAGGGATGGGGGGCAGGAGGAGAAGGGGACAACAGAGGATGAGATGGCTGGATGGCATCACGGACTCGATGAACGTGAGTCTGAGTGAACTGCAGGAGTTGGTGATGGACAGGGAGGCCTGGGGTGCTGTGATTCATGGGGTTGCAAAGATTTGGACATGACTGAGTGACTGAACTGAACTGATGATTTTTTTTTTTTAATTTTGATGATCTAGTTTTGTTAGTATTATGTCATTTTCTTCATTCTTGTTTATAATAATATGTTCTAATGTGTTTTATATAACATTTATTTTTCTCTTTTAATGTTTTTATTTTTACATAAAGTTTCATTGTTTATCAAGTTAAAAGAACACCCTCAAATCTATTTTATTAAAATTGATTGAACTGGAATTAATTTTCATAATACTGATTTCTTTACAGTGTTTTTCATATGCATATATGTCTTCCATACATTTGTAAATTTTGCTCCTATTTTTATGTTTTATACTTATGTATGTTATAGCTATAGGGTATCAGAAACTTCATCAGGTGTAACTATATAGATACAGAAATGGTCACAAATATATTACAGTCTACAATATCATGGAATATTCATTCTTGGATAGATATAAGATTGATACACATGTAAACAAATGAATTCAATATTATATAGTGTATGTAATTAAAAATACATGTGGAAAGTACACAAATGGTATTATAGATCAAGGCAGCCAGTATGACAGACTGTGAAATTAAACAAATATTTAGTTTCATGCTGTTTTTGCTACATTACTTTGCCAACAAAGGTCCGTCTAGTCAATGCTATGGTTTTTCCCTTGGTCACATATGGATGTGAGAGTAGGACTGTGAAGAAAGCTGAGCACCAAAGAATTGATGCTTTTGAATTGTGGTGTTGGAGAAAACTCTTGAGAGTCCCTTGGACTGCAAGGAAATCCAACCAGTCCATCCTAAAGGAGACCAGTCCTGGGTGTTCTTTGGAAGGACTGATGCTAAAGCTGTAACTCCAGTACTTTGGTCACCTCATGCGAAGAGGTGACTCATTGGAAAAGACTCTGTTGCTGGGAGGGATTGGGGGCAGGAGAAGGGGATGACAGAGGATGAGATGGCTGGACGGCATCACTGACTCGATGGACATGAGTCTGAATGAACTCCAGGAGTTGATGATGGACAGGGGAGGCCTGGCATGCTGCAGTTCATGGGGTCACAAAGAGTCAGACACAACTGAGTGACTGAACTGAACTGAACTTTGTAATATTAGGTAAATTATTTAATCTTTTAATCCTCAGGGTTTTTTTTTAAACCCAAATTATATTAGCATAATAATATAACATGTATGTTGTGTTTAACATAGTGTTATGAATGCATGTGTCAATGGCAGCTGATGATGGTGTTGGTGATGGTATGATGATGGTGATGATGAAAGTATATAAAAATGAATTGCAGTTTCACATAGATATAAAAGAATAAGGATTGGTTTTGAAAAATAAGAATATTCTAGTAAGATGAAGAAAGGTGTACCTGGAAGACAGACTAAAAGCAAGTCAAGGACTTTATGTTTATGTAGACTACATGAGGGGATGTTGGGTTAATATGAGATGGCAATTTGTACAGTGATCAAGTGATTGAGTAGAAGCAAAGGGCATATAAATCTCATATTTTTTTAGAAAGATAACCATCATGGTTGTGAAATATGAATTTAAAAGAAGCAAATTTCAGATAGGGAATTGTGTCAGGAGACTACAATATTGAAATAACTGACGAAAGAGCTGAACTGGAGCCTAAATTAGCTGTCAATAAAATTCACACAAATAGTGAACTGGAGTACTGGCAATTAAGATAGATAGGATAGACAGACATGCCTCATCAGGAGACCACATTTTCCGCTTGCACCTTCCAACTACTCCGATTTGAAAACGTGAAGCATGCCAGAGCTGTGCACCTGTGCAGTTCCATCTTTTGTACTTTTGTTAATACTTTCTGCTTTGGCGGCAGGGTTTCTTCTCCTGTCTGTCTGTCCCCAATGCTACTGCTGCTCAGGACTACTTTGTCTTCTTCAAGCTAACTTGATATTTTCAAAGTTGAGAGAGAAGGTACGTGAGTCCGCACCATGTCACTGGGTGGGGGCACAGCTTTCTATCTACTATATTCTAGGTGTCTCTAGAGGAAACAGCGTGGGGCTTGGGGAGCTTGGGAGGCTTGAGGAGACAGACTGTGTGAGCCAGGTGGCCCTCCATAGGCTCTGGGCCCATTTGCTGTCCAGGCCTTAGAGATGGTTGCACCAGCCATTGCCAGGCTGGGTCAGTGAAGTAGAAGGGGAGGTGGGGTAGGTGAGCAGGCCCAGCTGTTGCCATCTCTATGAAAAAAAAAAGCCCAGGGTTCTCTCTCACCCCGCTGGCCCAAAGGCACCATTTCTGGGGCAAAGTACATGCTGAGCCAGGACTTGTGTAAGGCTCCCAGGGCCACCTTGAACTATCTGGTTGGAGCATTTATTTCTGCCACCACTGCCAGGATGCCAAGCTTTGGCCATCTGGGTGGAATTGGGCCTGGCCATTACGGTCTGGTGTCTGGGTGCCTGCTGGGAGTACAATGTGCTGTTGCTGACTCCCTGTGCTGCAGTCAGCCAGGTGGAAGCAAGGTTGTATGGGGTGTCTGTGAGGTGTGGCTGCTGAGCCCCTGCCATATGCGGGCTCCCCTCAAAGGGGTGCATCTCTGGGTCCTGGTGGCTGCTTTCTGTAGCCTTTCAAGGGGCTTCTACAATTGGAAGGGGCTCCCAGAGATTGCATCATGGTTTACTGTTAAGTGGGGGCTGGCACTCATTGGTTGTGCAGGCTGTGGCTGTCTGGAAGTTCTTTTAGAGTACACACAGGCCACCTTGAGGGTGCCAGCCATCACCACCACCCAGGATATCAGGGTAGGCTTGATGGGTGCTCTGGGCTGGAGACATGTTGTTCCCAGGAGTATGGAGGTCAGAATACCCACTATTTCTGTGGTTGATGAAAATCCTTTGCAGGTGAGATAGGAGTATCTCAGGTATGGTGAGTTTAATCCTACCAGTTTGCCATCCATAAGAGGTAGGGCAGGGCATTCTTGTTGCTAAGGAAGAACTGGTATAGCTTTTATAGAAAACATGACACTGCTGAAGGTCACTGTGTGACCTTCACACTTTCATTGTTGTTGCTGCCTGCTTTACCTGTAATTGTATCTGAGGATCAGGAGCAGGGCCAGTGGAATGGGTGGCTCTACTGGATTGGAGGAGACAGGGAACTGGAGCAGCCAGGGGCCCTAAAAGAGGAGGCGGAAGGGAGGCAAGACAGACTTGACACCACCACCTTTGCCAAGCTTTGGGGAACTGACCCCTGAGGGCACTGAGTCACACAGTGACCTCCCTGCCCCTCAACACATCAGATGTTTCTGGCTCCCTGAGACTCAACCATGGAAGGCATAGAAAAGCATGTAACAAGAAACACATGGCTTTTAATCCTGACAGGACAGACAAGAAAAACCAAGGATAAACATTTCAGTGAATTTTACTATTCTCCCACTGGTAATGGGGAAGGAGGAACCAGTTACATTTAATAAACATTTTTCCCCTCATCCTTCCTGATTATATTATCTGTATTTTTGGTCAAGAGAGAGAACGAAGATAACTTTGTCTCTGAGTCAGCTGAATGGTGAGAATTGTGCCCTAGGTGTTGAGACAAGTGCTCAGAGGTCTGGTAGCTGGGTGGCTGTCTGCAAATGATACAGAAAAGTAACAAGCACCAGGGTGTGGAGGCCCGGTTACTGGGAGAAGAGAAACCTGGTGGAAACATAAGGCAAGTAGGCATGATAATGGTGATGGGTGAGATAAAGGTAGGGAGAAAGGAATGTGGGGGACATTGGGAAGTAGGAGATTGGTAAGGAGCTCACCTCGACGATTCAGAGCAGGAAACAAAAGGGGAAAAGGGGAGAATGGGCAGAGCAAAAGAGGAGGGGAGGACAGTTGCCCTAGCTCTCATAGGCCTGAGAGGATGAGGAAACATGAGGTTTCAAGAAGGGAAATAATAGAGTTGGTGTAAGAATCAGGCTTGCATTTCTGTAACTGAAGCTCTAGGCCATGGTGGCTTTGGAGATCTTGAAAGGATGAATTCTGAACTAAAATTGTCCACTGTAAAAGAATGAGGCAGAATCAGCTCCATAACCAAGCCCTCCCACCCCCACCCCTTAGGTCCCTTGAAAAGCCCAGACACCTAGTACAAGTGATGAGAAAGGGAAGGTTACTCACAGGCTGCCTGGGGGAAGGGCACATTGTAATCCGCAGTCATTTAATTAAGATAGACAGTGCTATACAGTGGCTCCTGGGGAGGGGAACTGGAAAACTCTGGATCGCAGGAGAGAGTGGCATCCAGGTACACAGAGTAAGAAGTGTGGCAGGGGATTGGTAGGGATAGGACACTTGGAGGGCAAGAGTGAGGGATGAAGCTTAAGTACTAGCTTGAATCCAAAGCTGAGCTGCACACAGTGGAATGAGAAAGGGAAGCAAGTGGGATGAGTACTCTCACAGCCAATCCCCCTGCCACCTCCCCCACCCCCCACCCCCCAGCAGCCCCAGGCTTTGGCTTTGTTGGTGTTCAGTACATAGATGACTTAGGCCTGTGGAAGTTAAAAATGAAAGGGTCACAAGACTACACAACTGTGCCTTCTAAGGCTCCCTGCTGCCTTCATCCTCACTCTGTATTTGTCCCCTTCTTTACTTTTCCTTCTTCCCTTCTGAACCATAGCAGAAGGCCTTGTGTCTTTCCCCTTATGTCTTCCACTGTCTTGTAGCTTTACCTCTCTTCCACCCTGGGGAGGAGAACCTGGGTTGGGAGCAGGCTGTGGGGCTGCAAACCATTAGCCCAAGTGTAATCTCCTATTGCCTCCTTAGGACCTGGCCAGGACTTGGCAAGAGTGGTGGTGATCCTGGGTTGGGGACACTGGTGGAGGCTCCTGGGTGGGTGGCAGTGCTGTTCCTTGTCAGCTGAACTGAGCCATTACCATGAGTGGTGGTGATAGCAGGATTGTGAGTGGCTATTGTGGACTTTAGGTTGATGGTGCCATTTCTGTGAGTGGTGGTTCTGTGGCTCTTAGTGGTCCTGTGGCTGGTTGTTCCAGGGCTTGCTGTGGCTGTAGGTATCACTGTGAAGGATGGCAGTAGAATGGCTGATTTTTAATGAGAATAATCATTCCCTGTTCCCTAGGCTTCAGCAGAGGGAAGACTGAATAGCCCCAGGGGCAGGCTTCTAACCAGAGGCTCCTACCCATCTCATCCCCTTTCTGCTTACCTGCTGGTAACCCCAGCAAGGCCCCAGAGGAAAGCACAGCCAGCCTTATGTTAGTGTCCAGGTAGGTTCTGTGTTGTACTAGCTGCCTACTTCATCAACCATATTCCCTCTGCCTTCACTTGGAAAAAGAGGAAATAAATCTTTGACTTCCTGTAACTGAGATCACCTCACACCCATCCTGACTTGGACACCTCAGCCCCAGCCACCAATCTCTTAGTAATTAAATTAGGAGATAATTGGCCCTGGTTTCACAAAAGTGGGAGCTGTCAGTGTCAAGAGTGTCATGTGGGTAGAGTTAAGAGTTTTTGGGCAGTTGATCCTTGGGGACTCATTTGTCTATCTCCTCAAAACATGCTCGGTAGTTTGGCAAGTGATTGTAGAGTCAACAGTGCCCCCTTCAGAGAAGAATGGGATCAACAGGATGTAAAATTATAACTTTTATTTCTGCTCTTCCCCCTCCATCTTCCCCTTTGCTAAGACATGTGAGGTACTTATGATGATCCTTGCCTAAACCCTTACAGAAAGGTCATGTTAGCCAGTCAACATCACCATTTACCAGTCAAAAAAAAAAAAAATGCACACTGAAAGGGTAAAACTTAGCTAAAGCAGCTGAGCAGAATCATATGTAATAACAGGAGGTGGAGAAAGGTAAGAAATGAGAAGCAGAAGTAGGGATATTCCAAGTCATTTTATTAAGAATTTTTGTGTTTATTTACTGAATCAATAAATGCTAAACAAATGTGTTTAGGTCAGTTTAGTAAGATCAATGCTAAAAATTAAAAGGTTGGGAAGAGAGTGGATTTGTAGCTTATTCCTAACATTATTATTATGGTAAATAGGAAGAAGTTGGTGGATGAAAACAAGAAGCACAAAGACAAAAGGGAACACTGTCTTAGGAGAGTAGGAAATAATCTGAGACAGGCTGAGCTTGAAATGTTTTGGGATGTTAGGATGGAATACTCTTTTAAGCAACTGAATCTCAGGGGAAAAAAAGATGGTGCCACACTAAGATGGTACTCAGTGTGCTATATGTGTGTGCTGATTCATGTCCAATTCTTTTCAACCCTATGGATTGTAACCAGCCAGGCTCCTCCATCCATGGAGTTTTCCAGGCAAGAATACTATAGTAGGTTGCTATTTCCTCATGAGAATGTTAGTACTGTGGTGATGTCTAAGGTTGAGTAGAAAAGCAATTAGGAAACTGTTTAGAAATATATTTTTCTTCCCAACTTTTTGAGGTATAATTGACAAATTAAGTAAGACAAAGAAAGGCATCTAAATCGGAAAAGGAAATAGATGTCTGTTTCCAGAGACATGTTTATATATGAAACATTATCATATATAGAAAACACTAAAGACTCAAATAATGCTACTCATTTATTATCTGTGTGATGGAGCACAGATTACTGTATCTTAGTTTTGTCTCTATAAAATGGAGGTCTAAAAAGTAAACATTAAAGCCTTATTGTGAAAAATCAATAATTGCACATATGAATTATGTTGAATATCCAATAGATTTGAATTATTATTTAATGAAAGACTAAATTTGAGGAGACTTGATGTTTTGGAACTGATTTCATAATCCCTCTAACCATAACCTACTCTTTACCTGAGTCTTGCCTAATGTTTTTCAGCAAACTAGCCTTCTTTCTGTTTTTGGATCAGTCCTGCTAAAGGGCACAGCTACAGGGGCATCAGTAATTTTACATAAAATATGCCTTCAGGCCTTTTTTTCCAACTGTTCTTCCACCTTCTTGAAAGAGATTTGCATTGACTAACTTTTGACTGTTAATCTAATCTTGGCTTAAACGTTTCTGCTCAGAGAGATTTTCCATGGTGATCTTCCAAATATAAATAACTACTCAGTGACTATCTCATAGTTTTATTTAATTTTATGCATATTGTATGGAGAAAGCAATGGCAACCCACTCCAGTACTCTTGCCTGGAAAATCCCATGGATGGAGGAGCCTGGTAGGCTGCAGTCCATGGGGTCGCTGAGTGACTTCACTTTCATTTTTACTTTCATGCCTTGGAGAAAGAAATGGCAACCCACTCCAGTGTTCTGGCCTGGAGAATCCCAAGGACAGTGGAGCCTGGTGGGCAGCCATCTAGAGGGGTCGCCCAGAGTCGGACACTACGGAAGTGACTTAGCAGCAGCATGCATACTGTATATTCTTTGTTTTTATGTGACTTATGATCTTTCCTGGTGTCTCAGATGGTAAAACGTCTGCCTACAATGCAGGAGACCTGGGTTCAATCCCTGGGTCAGGAAGATCTCCTGGAAAAGGAAAGGGCAACCCACTTCAGTATTCTTGCCTGGAAAATCCCATGGACAGAGGAACCTGGTTAGGCCATGAAGTCGCAAAGAGTTGGACACAACTGAGTGACTTCACTCACTCACTCACTTCACTCATGCGTCATATATTAATCAGTATACTTGTTTATTGTTTTTGTCCCTTAAATAGACGTTAAGTTCTATTAGAGAAGGAAACTTGTCCAGCATTTTCATATATATCCTATGTGACTAGGATACTGTCAGACATATGGTGAAGTTTAGTAATATTTTTGGAGGGAATGAATGGAAGAAAAGAACATTTAAAAATCTTCTGAATAATTGAGAAGATCTTTCAGAGTTACAAAATTCTTTGATATCTTCTTCTCAAAAAGAATTTTATCTAGACAGTAACTAAATGACTAAGAAAACTAATTCATAAAACTAAGATCATGGCTTCTGGCTCCATTACTTCATGGGAAATAGATGGGGAAACAGTGACAAACTTTATTTTGGGGGCTCCAAAATCACTGCAGATGGTGACTACAGCCATACTTACTCCTTGGAAGAAAAGTCATGAGCAACCTAGACAGCATATTAAAAAGCGGAGACATTACTTTGCCAACAAAGGTCCATCTAGTCAAAGCTATGGCTTTTCCAGTAGTCACATATAGATGTGAGAGTTGGACTATAAAGAAAGGTGAGCACCAAAAGTTGATGCTTTTGAACTGTGGTGTTGGAGAAGACTCTTGAGAGTTCTTTGGACTGCAAGGAGATCCACCAGTCCATCCTAAAAGAAATCAGTTCTTAATATTCATTGGAAAGATTGATGCTAAAGCTGAAGCTCTAATACTTTGGCTCCTTGATGCAAAGAACTGACTCATTTGAAAAGACCCTGATGCCGGGGAAAAATTAAAGGCAGGAGGAGAAGGGATGACAGAAGATGAGGTGGTTGGATGGCATCACTGACACAATCAATGGGCATGAGTTTCAGTAAACCCGGGGAGTCGGTGATGGACAAGGAGGTCTGATGTGCTGCAGTCCATGGGGTGGCAAAGAGCTGGACACAACTGAGCTACTAAACTGAATTTGACTAAGTGACAATAGATCCCTTTGATGTTTATAGAGACTGGGCAAGGGGAGAATCAGTAAAAAGTATAATTTCTGATACAGTTTTTAATTTGTATGATGGGGACATGAATACAAGCAAAACAGATGATTCAAATTATAATTTATTATCACCAAAATTGGAGGAAGAACATAATCTCTAAACATAGGACATGTTGCCATCAGTTTAGTTCAGTTGCTCAGTTGTGTCTTACTCTTTGCGACCACATAGACTGCAGCATACTAGGCTTCCCTGTTCATCATCAACACCCAGAGTTTACTCAAACTCATGTCTATTGAGTTGGTGATGCCATCCAACCATCTCATCCTCTGTTATCCCCTTCTCCTCTTGCCTTCAATCTTTCCCAGCATCAGGATCTTTTCCAATGATTCAATTCTTTGCATCAGGTGGCCAAAGTATTGGAGTTTCAGCTTCAGCATCAGTCCTTTCAATGAATATTCAAGACTGATTTCCTTTAGGATGGACTGGTTGGATGTTGTTGCAGTCCAAGGGACTCTCAAGAGTCTTCTCCAACACCACAGTTCAAAAGCATCAGTTCTTCAGTGCTCAGCTTTCTTTATAGTCCAACTGTCACATCCATACATGACTACTAGAAAAACCATAGCCTTGACCTGATGGACCTTTTTTGACAAAGTAATGTCTCTGCTTCTAATTTGCTGTCTAGGTTGATCATAACTTTTCTTCCAAGGAGTAAGTATCTTTTAATTTCATGGCTGCAGTCACCATCTGCAGTGATTTTGGAACCTCCCAAAAGAAAGTCTGTCACTGTTTCCACTGTGTCCCCATCTATTTACCATGAAGCAATGGGACATGTTGCTATATAAAGAACTAATTACACTGAAGCTATTTTTTGTAATTTTTTTCTTGAAAATCAGTGAAAGCTCATTTAAAGACCAGTGGAAAAAGTTTGCAAAGCCTTTGTTGAAGGCAGAGAATAAAATTTTGTAGTCTAAAGTGAGAGTTTGTCAATTTCATGTACTTTTCACAGAGATGGCCTGAGTAGTAAAGTGTCCCTTTGTCTGAGTCAGGGGATCAGAGACTTGTGTAGTCTTTATTATAGCTTCTGCCTTTGAACTTTGTCTTTCTTATCTTGAATACGTCTGTTTGGGGAGTATTCCATATCTGTCCCAACCTGAATTATACCCTGTGTAATATATCTTTCCCATCCTGCACTTAGCACAACTTTAGCAACTAGAGAGTTCCAGCAAAACATCTATTTCTGCATTATTGACTATGCCATAGCCTTTGACTGTGTGGATCAAAATAAACTGTGGAAAATTCTTCAAGACATGGGAATACCAGACCACCTGACCTGCCTCTTGAGAAACCTGTATGCAGGTCAGGAAGCAACCGTTAGAACTGGACATGGAACAGACTGGTTCCAAATAGGAAAAGGAGTATGTCAAGGCTGTATATTGTCACCCTGCTTATTTAACTTATATGCAGAGTACATCATGAGAAATGCTGGGCTGGAAGAAGCACAAGCTGGAATCGATTGTCAGGAGAAATATCAATAACCTCAGATATGCAGATGACACCATGCTTATGGCAGAAAGTGAAGAGGAACTAAAAAGCCTCTTGATGAAAGTGAAAGTGGAGAGTGAAAAAGTTGGGTTAAAACTCAATATTCAGAAAACGAAGATCATGGCACCTGGTCCCATCACTTCATGGGAAAATATATGGGAAAACAGTGGAAACAGTTTCAGACTTTATTTTTGGACTCCAAAATCACTGCAGATGGTGATTGCAGCCATGAAATTAAAAGATGCTTACTCCTTGGAAGAAAAGTTATGACCAACCTAGATAGCATATTGATAAGCAGAGACATTACTTTGCCAACAAAGGTCCATCTAGTCAAGGCTATGGTTTTGCCTGTGGTCATATATGGATGTGAGAGTTGGACTGTGAAGAAATTTGAGCACCAAAGAATTGATGCTTTTGAACTGTGGTATTGGAGAAGACTCTTGAGAGCCCCTTGGACTGCAAGGAGATCCAACCAGTTCATTCTAAAAGAGATCAGCCCTGGGTGTTCCTTGGAAGGAAAGATGCTGAAGCTGAAACTCCAGTACTTTGGCCACCTCATGTGAAGAGTTGACTCATTGGAAAGACTCTGATGCTGGGAGGGATTGGGGGCAGAAGGAAAAGGGGACGACTGAGGATGAGATGGCTGGATGGCATCACCAACTCAGTGTACATGAGTTTGAGTGAACTCCGGGAGATGGTGATGGACAGGGAGACCTGGCATGCTGCAGTTCATGGGATCGCAAAGAGTAGGGCACGACTGAGTGACCGAACTGAACTGAACTGAATACTAGTTGCTAATACTAGTTTCATTAGTTCCCTGGTGGCTCAGCATTAAAGATCCACTTGCCAATTTAGGAGACACAGTTTCGATCCCTTGGTCAGAAAGATCCCTGGATGTTCTCCCTGGAGAAGTAAATGGTAACCCGTTCCAGTATTCTTGCCCAGGAAATTCCATGGAGAGAGGTGCCTGGGAGGCAAAAGAGTTGGATTTGACTTCACAACTAAACAACAACATCAGTTTGATGTTAGTCTGGAACATGAATGCAGAGACACTTTTTGAAAAAGGTGACCATGAAGGTAATTGGGACGTTATTAGATTTGGAGAAAGTAGATGGATATTCAGTAGGTAGATATGTTGATGCATGGCAAAACCAATACAGTATTGTAAAGTAAAATAAACTAAAAATAAATAAATAAAAAGAAAGTAATGACATGTACAGGACAGAGGTGAATTTTGAATCATATTTAGTAAATGACATAGATATTTACTTACTAGAGAAAACAAGACTTCAGATTACAATTCTGTTTATTTCTTTTCTGATTTATATTATCTGTCTAGATGTGTATGTGTTTATTGCCTCTTGGTTCTGATTTGTTTTGAGACACAGTATTCCAAAATTATTTGCTACATGAAGAAGCTTCTTTCTTGACCTCACAAAAGAAACTGCTTTACACAATCTACATTTTATATATTACTTGAGTATGAGATGGCTATTTTTTTCCCTGAGCTAGCTACAGCAGGTTTCTCCATTCTTATTACAGTAAAGGGATTTGAATGATTCACCTGTTATTTAGATAGCATACACATACGTGAGCTAGGCTCCCACTCTCTAGACTGAAGATGAAATAGATGTATTCGGCTTATGATGGATATCACTTGTAAATGTTACATTAACTATTTCTGCTGTAGATGTCACTGTTTCCTTAGCCTCTTATACATTCATGGATTTTTTTTTCTAAGTTATGTGTCTGAATATGATTTACATAAAAGGTAAACAAAAAATAGCAAATTTTTACGTCTTTTATTTTTGGGACTACTCTTAGGAAACTTTTTTTGCAAAAGTGCCAAGATTTTATTTGACTTTGAACAGAAAATAACTACAGTAATTTATCTTCCCTTGATATTCTTTATGGGTTAGGACTGATTTCAATATTGTCAGGATTGCCCTATATAGCCTTTTTGCTTTTCTGTGCCAAAGAATAGATTTCTATTCAAATCTTTTGAATATAGTAGCACTTAACTAAAATTGACAACTCTTTTGACTTCTTTAGTAAAAATACAAGGAAAGAAAGAACATCCATGTCACAGAAAGGTATTCATTTACTTCTTCTAGGTAAAATGAAAGAGTCACTCATTTGTTCATAGTTGTACTGAACTCTGATTCACACAAGCAATTTGCTATATTTATATAAGCTAAAGTTTATTCTTTAGGTTAATATCATATTACTATTACAGCTAACCTTGTGTTCCAAATGAATTACTACCCTGTGCTCTTGTGATTTACTTTCATAACTGGCACATTTTCTTTCTTTATACTAATATCAAAACAAAAGTGTCAGAATATGCATGTTTTTAGGATCAAAACAAAACATAAATAAGTATAAATGGAATTAACTTGGTAAAAGTGATGTCTGACCAAGGATAATTCATATAATTCATGTGTTCCCTCATCTTTAACACTCTCATTGGTATTAAAACTTTTACATCCTCTAAAGCTTTTGAATGTCATTCTATCTAGACATCTTTCCAATTACTATCCACTTGAGTGATTTCAATATCCACTTTGCTTAATCTTATATATCTTAGCCTCTTGGTTATTTTACTTTTCTAAACACTAATGATCTTTATTTTAGCACAGTTGCAGCCAAATGCCTATATAGACTATGTTTTAAATTTCACTCTCATTAAAAATTGACTTCATCAATATCAAATTCCAGTCTCTCTCTCTCAAATATCAAGCTTGCTGCTTTCTTCCCTTACTTCCTGTATCATCTTCCTTCACTCTTAAACCTCAAGATCAAAACAGATAAAAAGCCCTGAATCACCAGTCTTCTAAAATTCCTCAGAATAGCCACTCTTAACAGTGCTCTCTGGAATTTTGACTACTCATTTCCATCCTGGAGTAGTCACCTTTTGATTATAGTCTTTTTCTCTCCAGATATTTCAACACATCAAATTCAGAGTAAAGCCTATAAAATGCTGAACAGTTCATGTCAGTTCCCTGATGAAAATCCTTGAATAGATATTTATCTCTAATTTTTCTTATTTTCAAACATCTTAAAGGACTGTCATGTTTTTCCTCTGTAATACTCTTTGTCTGAAATATAAGACTTCACTATCTTTTTATGGCTGACAGCAGTATTTCCTGTCTGAACTTAGATGAAAATTCCATAGGAACATACTCTGGCCCATGAAAGCCAGATTAAATGACACTCAAGACGTGGTCTCCAACCTTTTGGCACCAGGGACCCATTTCATGGAAGATGATCTTTCCATTGACCACTGTTGGTAGGGAGTGTTTCAGGATGATTCAAGTGCATTACATTTATTGTGTACTTTATTTCTAAACTGATGCCACCTCTGATCTAACTGGAGGTACTGTTCTGTGGCCTGGAGGGTGGGGACCCCTGCACTCAAGGGTTCACGTTACCTCCTTTGTCCTATTTTATTATAGGTTTATGAATTATAGGTTTACTAAGGTACCTTCATTTTTGGCAAATGTTTATCTTCTATTTATCTACATTTATATAGCACTGCACTTATCTACATGTTAAATCCTAGCTTTATCTTATTTAAGGCATTTTTCAGCTATGAAGTTAAAAGCCAATTCTTATAGAAGCCTTATCTAAACTCCTCAGACTAGATCAGGTCCACTTTATATTTTCATAGCTTAACTGAATTTTTTTCATCTAAATACCTTTTAGATTATGTATTTGTATTAATACATGGGCAAAGATGTCTCCCTGATTAAAGTTTTCTGCTTATCTAGGTAGAAACTGAGTCTATTTCACCAGTTATTGCATCTTCAACCTGTAACACTAAGTCTGAGAGTAATAAAAGGCTTGTATTAGCTCTTTGTTGCATAAATTAATCATTTTTGTTGGATTTAAAACATAAAGATTGTTGGTTGCAAATTCTGCAAATGCATGTTGTAAAAAGTTTTTATGTCAGAATTCTGCTTATGAATAAAGCATGATAGGTCTTGCCTGGCTAAGTCTCTTAGGGCGATTTATTTCTGACCTAAAAATATTGAAAATTTCATATGGCTCAAAAAATTTGCATAAATTACAAGATAATATTGTAATGGTATTAGAGAGTTATGGTGCCATGAGGATTAGACAAGCAAATATTCCAGACCAAAGAGAACTTTTCTAACAGAACATAATTTGCTCCTCTGGGAGTTCATTAATTCTCACAATAGGCTAAATATTGAGATTTTTCTAGACCAAAAGCATCTGTTAAGAGAAAGTAACCTAAAATGTAGTGGTCATATGAAGCTGATGGGAACAATTACAAACTAGAGAGAAACTCATAGTTTTTTTTTTTTTTTTTTTTTCCATTGGATGTTTGTTGTGTTGTAATGCTGTGTTGGAGACTGGGGAACTAGGTTGAAAGTAATAAAAGGCATAGTCAGTCTCCCAGATCATATAGTACTTAGGAGGGAAAAAAATGACTCATTAGGAAGGATATTTATCTCAGGCACAATAATTTTATTCCCCTTAAGATGCTGCTCAATTTGAACTGTTTGAAAGTTAAAAAAAAAAAAAAAAAAAAGTTTGATCTGGGATATCTGAAGGAGGGAGCTTGATCTCCCACAAAACATTAAGGCCAAAGAGAGGGACCCATTTTACAGGCAGGGTCATGCCTTAAAAAGAAGTGTGAAATTAAGATGGACTGATTTTTTTACAAAATAGCAATCAATCCTGACCCAGATCAACTCTTGACTATACTCTTTAATCAGGTAAAGAGAGACCCATGACTGGTGAAAGATTAGATCATCTGGATTTTCTTTTGGAGTAGGGGCTTACACAGTGAAAAGAAAAAAATCAATAGCTGATAAGCAAGGAAAATATTAGATAATATATGTGGAATAAACAGGTGGCCCAGTTACTGGAATTTGCAGACATAATCATCTTTGAAATAACTATGATAAGTTAATATAAATTTTTAAAAAAAAAAAGCAGAATAAGGATTTTCAAAAAATAATTGGAATCTTAAATTTTAAAAAGGAATAAAACTAACATTCTAGAGTTTCAAAATAAAATTAAGAACTCACAGGATGACTATCAGAAAATAGAGAATTGATGAACTGAAAGACGTCAATTAAAAATTCTTGAATAAAATATAGAAAGTATTTTAATAAGTAAAAAAGATGTGACATGAAAAATGCTCAACATTATTCATTATTAGAGAAATACAAATCAAACTACAATGATGTATCATCTCACACTGGTCCGAATGCTGCTGCTGCTGCTGCTAAGTCGCTTCAGTCGTGTCCGATTCTGTGCGACCCCATAGACAGCAGCCCACCAGGCTCCCCACCCCTGGGATTCTCCAGCAAGAACATTGGAGTGGGTTGCCATTTCCTTCTCCAATGCAGGAAAATAAAAAGTGAAAGTGAAGTCGCTTAGTCGTGTCCAACTCTTAGCGACGCCATGGACTGCAGACCACCAGGCTCCTCTGTCCATGGGATTTTCCAGGCAAGAGTACTGGAGTGGGGTGCCATTGCCTTCTCTGACTGGTCACAATGGCCATCATTAAAATAATCTACAGACAAGTGCTGGAGGGGTTGTGGAGAAAAGGGAACCCTCTAGCACTGTTGGTGGAAATGCAAATTGATACAACTACTGTGGAGAACGGTGTGGAGATTCCTTACTCCACAAGGAGATTCCTTTACTCTAAGAGTAAAACTATCATATCGAGTAATCCCACTACTGGGCATATACCCTAAGGAAACAATAATTGAAAAAGACATATATACTTTGGTGTTCATTGCACCACTGTTTACAATAGCTAGGACATTGAAGCAGCCTAGATGTTCATCAATAGGTGAATGCAAAAAGAAGCTGTGGTACATATACACAGTGGACTATTACTCAGCTATAAAAAGGAATACATTCGAGTCAGTTCTAATGAGGTGGATGACCTAGAGCTTAATATAAAAGTGAAGTAAATTAAAGAGAAAAACAAATATCATATATTAATGTATATGTATGGAGTCCAGAAAGATGGTATTGATGAACCTATTTGCAGGGCAGCAGCAGAGATGCAGACATAGAGACAGACTTGTGGACACAATTGGGGAAGGAGAAAGAGGGACAAATAGAGAGAGTAGCATGAAAGCATACATATTACCATATGTAAAATAGATAGACAGTGGGAATTTTCTGTATGACTGAGGAAACTCAGACTGGTGCTCTGTGACAACCTAGGGGGATGGGATGGAGTGGGAGGTGGAAGGGAGATTCAAGAGGGAGGGGACAGCCTGTAGCTGATTTATGTTGATGTTGTTGATGTATGGCAGGAATCCAACACAATATTGTAAAGTAATTATCCCTCAATTAAAAGTAAGTTAAAAACAGAGAGAGACATGGGTGAGACTTCCCTGGTAGTCTAGTGGCCAGACTCCACAATCTGAATGCAGGAGGCCTGAGTTTGATTCCTGGTCAAAGAACTAGATCCCACATGCCACAACTAAGGTGCTATTAGTAATTGCCCTCCACTCTTCCCCCAATAGCATATTGGACACTTTCCTGTCTGGGGGACTCATTTTCCAGTGTCATGTTTTTTTGCCTTTTCATACTGTTCATGGGTTCTCCAGAGAAGAATACTGAAGTGGTTTGCCATTCCCTCCTCCAGTGTACCGTGTTTTGTCAGAATTCTCCACTATAACCTGTCCATCCTTGGTGGTCATGCATGTCATTCATGGCTCATAGTTTCACTGAGATGTGCAACCTCCCTCTCCACCACAAGGCTGTGATGCATGAAGGGGATACAGATTATTATACCATTTCAAAAATGTCATAGCTAAATTGCCTATAAATTATTTCCAATATTACTCCAAAATTTTAAAACCAGATGTGTACATTGATCAGGAATCTAGATTATGACGCCTAAGATGGAAATACGAGGATAGAAAAGTATAAGGTATTTTAAAGATATAAATATAATTATTGACCTAACATCCTAGTGTAACACGTCTATTTTGGGCACTTTTGTTGAAATTATGCTTTATGAAGCCTATACTTCATATAGGCTTCTGTTATAAAAACAGATCATTGTAATTTCAAAAGTGATTTGTTTACAAAAAAGTGCTATGGGTAAAAGTTGATCTAGGCTTGTGATACACAATTTATTTTAGAATCACTAATTACCTGTAAATCTCATATGCCAACAAAATACACAGAACATATCACAGCATGTTATCTGAGTTCTTGCAGTTTATCTTAGATCAAAGATCTCTGTGAATTAAACCAGCTATATCCCATTGAATAATCACTTGAATTTGAACTTAAAAGTTTGCTTGATGATTTTCACTCCTTACTGAGACCTTCTTGGACTTAATGTCTCCTTTTTTATTAAATTATTACCTGACACAGATCATTCTTTAACTCATCTTTTGCTGTTCTCACTACATTTTAGTCTTATCCATGCTTTCTGCTTCTCAGTCATCACCTCTTTTTAAAAACTGTCATTTCTCTTTTGGCCCCTGGATTTTATAAAGCTCTTATTCCAGTATAATTAGAACATTGGCTGACTTAATGTTTCATAAAATTAACCTAATGGTTCATTGATGATAACAACAATCTATATCAGAAAACACTGAGCATATTAAGACTTTAATAACAATGAAAAGTTTTGCATTAAGAAAAAAATTTAGAAGCTTTAACACTATTTTATTCTCTGTTCAAAAATAAGATATATATTACCTAGAGGTCATCATTATGTTGAATTGTTATTTATACTTCAATTTTTAGATGAAATGTATTTGACAAATAATTATGGGCCAAGGTACCATATGCCAATCATGTTTTAAGTTTGAGATACTCAGCAAGTAACAGACCAGATAAAGATTTTCTACTTATAAAACTAATGTATTTATAATTGAGTTTTAAAGACTTTACTTTCTTAACTTAATTACTAATATTCTTACTCCTTTTTTCAAATATACATCAGTATTTCTATTTCAGATAATTTGGTCCTCCTTATTTCAAAATAAATTAGTCCCCTTTAAAAGTCTTTAATTTTATGTCGTAGTTTTACTTTTCCCCTTTTTAGGATTTTTTTTTTTAATTTAAAATAACCTCTTTTTTTTTTTTTATTTTTTTAATTACAATACTGTATTTGTTTTGCCATACATTGACACGAATCAGCCATAGGTGAACACAATCTCCCAATGCCAAAGCCCCTCCCACCTCCCACCCCACATCCTCTACTTGAATCATCCTGTGCATCAGCCCCATGCATCCTGCATCCTACATTGAACATAGATTGGCGCTTCGTTTCTTACAAGAAAATATACATGTTTCATTGCCATTCTCCCAAACCATCCCACCCTTTCCCTCTCCCTAAGAGTCCAAAAGTCCACTCTATACCTCTGTGTCTCTTTGTTGTCTCACATATAGGGTCATCATTACTGTCTTCTAAATTCCATATATATGTGTCAGTATACTGTATTGGTGTTTTTCTTTCTGGCTTACTTCACTCTGTATAACTGGTTCCAATTTCATCCATCTCATTAGGACTGAGTCAAATTTATTCTTTATAAGGGCTGAGTAGTATTCCATAGTGTATATGTACCACTGCTTTCTTATCCATTCATCTGCTGATAGACATCTAGGTTGTTTCCATGTCCTGGCTATTATAAACAGCGCTGCAATGAACATTGGGGTACATGTGTCTCTTTCAATTCTGGTTTCCTTGGTGTGTATGCCCAGCAGTGGGATTGCTGGGTCATAAGGCAGTTCTATTTGCAATTTTTTTTTTTTTTTCCCCATATAAATGTGGCTCTATTTATTTCTGAACTCTTTTTCTGTTTCATTGATTTACATATCTGCAATTTTTTAAGGAATCTCCACACTGTTTTCCATAATGGCTGTACTAGTTTGCATTCCCACCAGCAGTGTAAGAGAGTTCCCTTTTCTCCACATCCTCTCCAGCATTTATTGCTTGTAGACTTTTGGATCCCAGCCATTCTGACTGGTGTGAAATGGTACCTCATTGTGGTCTTGATTTGCATTTCTCTGATAATGAGTGATGTTGAACATCTTTTCATGTGTTTGTTAGCCATCCGTATGTCTTCTTTGGAGAAATGCCTATTTAGTTCTTTGGCCCATTTTTTTATTGGCTCGTTTATTTTTCTGGAGTTGAGCTGCATAAGTTGCTTATATATCTTTGAGATTAGTTGTTTGTCAGTTGTTTCATTTGCTATTGTTTTCTCCCATTCAGAAGGTTGTCTTTTCACCTTGCTTATAGTTTCCTTTGTTGTGCAAAAGCAGGAATAGAAGGAACATGCCTCAACATAATAAAAGCTATGTATGACAAACCCACAGCTAACATTATCCTCAATGGCGAAAAATTGAAACCATTTCCCCTTAAAGTCAGGAGCAAGACAAGGGTGTCCACTTTCACCACTACTCTTCAACATCGTACTGGAAGTTTTGGCCACAGCAATCAGAGCAGAAAAAGAAATACAAGGAATCCAAATTGGAAAAGAAGAAGTAAAACTCTCACTGTTTGCAGATGACATGATCCTCTACATAGAAAATCCTAAAGACTCAACCAGAAAACTACTAGAGCTAATCAATGAATATAGTAAAGTTGCAGGATATAAAATCAACACTCAGAAATCCCTTGCATTCCTATACACTAATAATGAGAAAGTAGAAAAAGAAGTTAAGGAAACAATTCCATTCACCATTGCAACGAAAAGAATAAAATACTTAGGAATATTCCTACCTAAAGAAACTAAAGACCTATATATAGAAAACTATAAAACACTGATGAAAGAAATCAAAGAGGACACTAATAGATGGAGAAATATACCATGCTCATGGGTCGGAAGAGTCAATATAGTGAAAATGAGTATACTACCTAAAGCAATCTACAGATTCAATGCAATTCCCATCAAGCTACCAGCAGTATTTTTCACAGAACTAGATCAAATAATCTCAAGATTTGTATGGAAATACAAAAAGCCTCGAATAGCCAAAGCAATCTTTAGAAAGAAGAATGGAACTGGAGGAATCAACTTGCCTGACTTCAGGCTCTACTACAAAGCCACAGTCATTAAGACAGTATGGTACTGGCACAAAGACAGAAATATAGATCAATGGGACAAAATAGAAAGCCCTGAGATTAACCCACACACCTATGGACACCAAAGGAGGCAAGAATATACAATGGAGTAAAGACAGTCTCTTTAACAGGTGGTGCTGGGAAAACTGGTCAACCACTTGTAAAAGAATGAAACTATACCCCTTTCTAACACCATACACAAAAATAAACTCAAAATGGATTAAAGATTTAAATGTAAGACCAGAAACTATAAAACTCCTAGAGGAAAACATAGGCAAAACACTCTCTGACATAAATCACAGCAGGATCCTCTATGATCCAACTCCCAGTATACTGGAAATAAAAGCAAAGATAAACAAATGGGATCTAATTAAAATTAAAAGCTTCTGCACAACAAAGGAAACTTTTTTAGGATTTTGTATGTTGCTCTTTGATGATACAGCTAACAATTCAATTTCCAGTTATAGTGGCCTTTCAGTGCTTTAGAATTAGAGGTGAAATTTTGAAATGCAGAGGAATTGCAGTAGAG
Source organism: Nanger dama (assembly GCA_917880005.1). Taxonomy (NCBI): domain Eukaryota; kingdom Metazoa; phylum Chordata; class Mammalia; order Artiodactyla; family Bovidae; genus Nanger; species Nanger dama. The sequence continues at coordinate 47,463,750 of CAKJTW010000011.1, forward strand.
GTCCAGACTGGACTATCTGTATATAACATTTTTGAGAATTCATATGTTAATTTCCTGATGCTGCTATAACAAATTACCACACATTTAGTGACTCAAAGATATATGAATTTATTATCTTATTCTCCTAGGTGTCTGTAGTGTCCTAAAATCAAGGTGTCAGTGAGCCTGGATGTTCTAAGGGGGATTCTGTTTTCTTGCCTTTTCCAGCTTCTTGAGGGCATCTTTTTTCCTTAGCTTGTTGCCCCTTCCTCCATCTTCAAGACCGTTAGAAACATCTTCAGATCTCTTTAACTTCCAACCTCCAGTCTCTGTATCTCCCTTTGCTTCCCAAGTCACCTTGCCTTCTCTGACTCTAACTCTCTGATCTCCCTCTTACTAAAACCTTTCTGATTACACTGGGCTCATCCAAGAAATCCAGAATAATTTCATCATTTTAAGATCCTTAATTTAATTGAATCTGCAAAGTCCCTGTTGTCATGGAAACTAATATGAAAGTGAAAGTGTTAACCACTCAGTAGTGACTGACTCTTTGCAACCTAGTGGGCCTACCAGACTCCTCTGTCCATGGAATTTTCCAGGCAAGAATACTGGAGTGGGTTACCATTTCCTTCCCCAGGGGATCTTCCCGACACAAGGATTAAACCCCGTCTCCTGTATTACAGGCAGATTCTTTACCATCTGTGTGACCAAGGAAGTCCACAATGTAATATACTGTACTTACAGGTTCTAAGAATTAAAACATGGACAACTTGGGAGACATTTTTCAGCCTACAGAAGTATACTCTCTGTTAGCTTCCTCATGTATAAAAGGAAGGGGGTATAACATATCTTTCACTAACATTTTCAAATCTAGGTTGACTTCTTGCCCCAAATAGAAAGTTTAAGATACTCTGAAGATATAGCACAATATATAATGATCACCAGTAACTAGAGTGAAAGAACAAAATATTTGTAATTCTATGTATTGGGTTGGCCAAAAAATTCATTCTTCTTTTTTTTTTTTTTTTGGTAAGATGATTCTAGTAGTGCCTAGTTGTCTTTAACTTGATTTAAAACAATACTGTTAGATTGTATTGTGACAGCTGTCATATTAACATGCAATTTAAAAACTTAAAATTACTGAACTTTTGTATAGCTGTTTTACTATTAAAGAGGGAATAAAAAAGCAACACTTTCAGCATATTATGCTTTGTTACTTAAAGGAATGTAAAAATACCACTGAAATGCAAACAAAAAATGTGCAGTGTAAAGAGAAGGTGCTGTGACTGATTGATCATGTCAGAAGTGGTTTGCAAAGTCTCACTGAATGATGCACCATAGTTAGATAGACCAGTTGAAGTTTATAGCACTCAACTTAAGACACTGATTGAGAATGATCAACATTATACCACATATGATATAGCTGACATACTCAAAATATTGGGCACCTATTAACCTGGGGAGTTCCTCTTTCAGTATCCTATCATTTTGCCTTTTCATACTGTTCATGGGGTTCTTAAGGCAAGAATATTGAAGTGGCTTGCCATTCCCTTCTCCAGTGGACCACGTTCTGTCAGCTCTCTCCACCATGACCTGCCCATCTTCGGTTGCCCCGCAGGCATGGCTTGGCTTCAATGAGTTAGACAAGGCTGTAGTCCTAGTATGATTAGACTGACTAGTTTTCTGTTAGTATGGTTTCTGTCTGTCTGCCCTCTGATGCCCTCTTGCAACATTTACCGTCTTACTTGGGTTTCTCTTACATTGGGCATGGAGTATCTCTTCACTGCTGCTCCAGCAAGGCACAACTGCTGCTCCTTACCTTGAACGAGGGGTATCTCCTTACTGCCACCGTTCCTGACCTTCAATGTGGTCACTTCTACAGGTCAGGAATTCAGGGGGACTTGGCCGAGTGATTCTGGCTGAATGCTTTCTGTGAGATTGAGATCACAGTCAATGTATAGACAAAAGCTGGAGTCATCTGAAAGCTTAACTGGGACTGGAGAATTTTTACAAAGATGACTCACTCACATGGCTAACAAATTGGTGCTGGTTGGTGATGGGAGGCTTAATTTCCTTACAATAATGGTCTTTTTATAGGCTTCTTGAGTGTCCTCATGACATGACAGAATTCCATCAGAGAACTAGAACCAAGTAAAATTATATATATTATAAACTAACCTTGAAAGTCACATAGTTTTACCTCTTCCATATTCTGTTCATTAGCTGCTAGTTACTAAATCTGACCTACATTCAAAAGGACAGGAATTAGGCTTCACCTTTTGAAGGAAGTAATGTCAACAAATTTCTGAACATGCTATAAAGCCATCACAATTTGTAAGGCAGTTTAGGTCCTATCATGTTTTGTCACTTTCTGCATCTCAGATTTTATTATTAGTGTTATAATTTAAAGAAATGACAACTTGTGTCTTAGAATTTATTTTAAGCATCCCAGTTAAGTCATTTCTACTTTCTTTATGTTCTATGTGGTCTTGGGCCATGTTGAATTTTTCCCTTTATGTTCAAATGTTTGAACTTAAAAGTTAATGAGAATAAATTGGCCAGTATAAACTCATTTTATTTAAAACTTTTCTGAAAACATTTTATATGTTATTAGTTAACTTTTTGACCATAATATGCAGTGTAATTTAGTCTTTTTATGAAGCATAATGAGTTGTCACAAGAAAACCACCTTAAATATTAATCGTGATTATGTAACTATAGTTTTAAAACATTGAAATTATTATAATTGTTAATAGCATATTCTGAAAGTCATTTCCTTTCATTATATCATTTTAATATACCATTTATCCTTAAAGTATAGAAAGATAATTTAATAAATTGAGGCTTTCTTATTAATATTAATTATAGTTATTTTCCTATATCTTTTATTGGTTCCTACCTCAAGTCATTTTCAAACTTTCCCATCTATATTGTAATGATTAAATATTGAAATGGTTTCTTCTATATGTATGTTATTATTTCATTCTAATAAAAGATTCATGGGTATCTACTATACATTTTGTTCATATTAATTTACCTCATTCAAAAAATATAATTTTATTAGTTGTTTAACTTGAAATTTTTCCCTCCTGGATGTGTAATTATACATTTATAACAAAAATTTATAACATTAGCAAATTTAACTCCAGTTACACCTCCCCTGCAGGATTTTTGTGTCTTTGAAAAATAGCTTTCAGTGCAATTAAATTTTTATGAACTTTCAAAGGGCTCCCTTTGCCTGCTTTGTTACGTTTTGTATATTTTGCAAACAATTCATTTTATATTCTGTTTCAATATACATTAAAAATTACATTATCTGTATTTCCTTTAGTGTTGGGTTATTAATACTCCCTACACACAGAAATGATGGCCCTTATCATATTTGGTTATGAATAGATGTCAATGTTATTGTAAAGAATGTGAAGCATAGTTAGACTGCACTCCTAAAACTAGTTTCATTTTTATCATTTTTGTTCATATTTATAATGTGTATATGTTATTGGCCTATCACTGTGCTTAGTATAAAAGAATATCAGATATGACCTGACCCTAAAAAAAATTAACTTAGACAGTATGCAACATAAGAAGTATTTGACACTGTACACACAAGTTCTATTTAGAAAGATGGTGGTGATTCCTATAGTGATAATGAAGCTTGGAAAATTGTAAAGGAAAACAATGTAGGGTCACAAGTCTGAGGGGAAAGTAAAATCAGTAATCAAAAGAGCAGGTAACTCAGATCTTATTAAAATAAAACAGAAAAACACAAATGAAAACTCAGAAGGCTTTTTGCTTAATGTATCTATTATGCCATCTTTGCAAATGAATGGCATTCTAGAGTTAAAAATAAGTGACATATTTAAAGCATTTATCATCTTTCCAGATACAAGTATCCTTTAGGATAATTATGTTAGCCATAAGAAAGTGCATAATATATCATGAGTTAGTGAGCTATACTATAGATTAATTTGCTGTATCAGACTCACACAGGTTAGAGGATCTGGGATCCTATGAAAACAAGAGGTTCAGGCAAAGCAGAGAGGTTCACGACATAGAAACACACCCTCTCTACACACCCACCTGTCCTTTCTCCTGTCATACAGACTGCTCTATGGCCCAAAGTAGACAACTCAGTTTTATCCCCAAAGAGTTGTATAGCTTATGTGGCATTCTTTAAAGAACCATGCTTCAACAAAAAAAAAAAAAAAATCCGTAGATTCTGGATTTACTTATCATAAGTGGGCATCTTTTGAGAACATTCTATAGCAATAGCTTTTCCCTGTAAAGATTGTTAATGTTACTTATTTTCCCTGAAGACCATGGGGAAGACTATGTCTGGGTCCTGGGTCCCCTACTTTATTTTCTTCCCTTAGGAAAGTTCCTTTAGTAATCAGGTGAGAAAGAAATTACTGGCAAACTTTTAGTTTATTCTTTCCAGTTATTAAATTTGGAATCTAGGGAGATAATACCGAATAAAACCTGTACAGAGGAGAAAAGATGATAAATGGAAAAGTTAAACCACCAGGGGCAAACAGTGTGCATAATTTTCCCCAAGATTGACCTGCAAGAGATATTTGTATTCTTAGAAAACAAAGCATATATTTTTCCAATGCTCTGGAATTCTCATTAGTTTTACATGTTTTCATTATTGTATCCTAAAATGCAATTGAAAAGCTTTATTTCACACATGAAAGAAAATGAAATTTTCTATAAAAATGAGGCAATTTATAAGTCTTATGGAAAAATTCAGTTTGGTTCACGTCATTTCAGTTTTTCAGATATTAAATTTCCATAAACAGTAACAATTTCAGTGTATCATTATTCAAAGAATATGTACATTTCTAAAGTTAATTTCAAAAGTTATTAAAAACAAAACAAAACAAAACAAATAGTCACTTAGGATATTTTCTAACTATCCCAGTATGTAGGATAGAGGTATTTTTGCAACTGGAGGATGACAATTCTATCCTTATCTCTGAGGACTCCTGAAAACCTGGTTTTCACACTTGGTCAAGATAAGGGAGGGAGGACAAATTTCTAACTAGGTAAATAATAACCCCCCCTTTGCAGCATCCAGGACAACTTTGTGGATGGTTTTCACCTGGCATTTTTTTTTTATTTTAAATTGTAGGATTAAGCATGTTATATAAGAATTGTTAAAAATAATGACAAAACTTACCAAGAATCAGTAAAAACCAACCAACCAAACAAAAAAACCCAGAAACTGTCTACATTTTTAACAATGTTTTAAATGAAAGTATATCTATTGTTGAAATGCTGTATCACTATTTTTAAAAACCATGCTGTTGAAAAATATATAATGACATAGAAAATTTCATGATGTGAAAAATTAAGCAGTCTGATTGGTTGGGTACATGACTGGGTGGAGAATAGAAGACATTGGACATTAAACAATCCAGAAACAGTCTTGAGACTTAGGCTCAAGGTGAATGAAAAGGATGATGCAGGCTTGGACTTGGTTGTCTCTCAGATGCCAGCCCTGCAACCTCAGTTCTTGGCTGTACTTTTTGTCTCTTGCTGTATTGCTTTATTTACATTTTGATAAGAGCCTAATGTGGGTGTAGCTTGTGAACAATTTCAGTTATTTGAACCTGTGTAATCTTTGCCCTCAGTTACTGGATACAATTTTTCTTATCCATTTAAAAACTTACATATACCTAACTTCTTGTACAGTCTCACCATGGTGGCTCAGAGGTTAAAGCGTCTGCCTGCAACGCGGGAGAAGTGGATTCGATCCCTGGATCGGGAAGATCCCCTGGAGAAGGAAATGGCAACCTGATCCAGTATTCTTGCCTGGAGAATCCCATGGAGGAGCCTGGTCTTCTACAGTCCATGGGGTCACAAAGAGTCGGACACGACTGAGAGATTAAATAACATAAAACAATAAATAACCTTTGTGTCTTTTTCAGCTAATACTGTGGGATTTAAACAGAATTGAAGGCTGTTTATCCTTCATCATGGGGGCTTTTGGGATGACTGTAGTGATAAAGAACCTGCCTGCCAATGCAGGAGATATAAGAGATGTGGGTTCAATCCCTGGATTGGGAAGCTCCTCTGGAGAAGGAAATGACAAGTCACTCCAGTATTCTTGCCTGGAGAATCCCATAGACAGAGGAGCCTGGTAGGCTACAGTCCATGCGGTTGCAGAGTTGGATATGACTGAAGTGACTTAGCATGCACATACACATGCATCCTTCATCAGACCACATGTATCATAAGCATTTGCAGCTTTGTACATTTGTGATTTAGTATGTTGTTAAGTGTTTTTATTGTGTGTAAATTTAAAAAAAATTTTTTTATTATTAAATTTATTTTTTAAATTACAATACTGTATTTGTTTTGCCATACATTGACACGAAGTAAATTTTTATTGTGTTTACTGTGTGTAGTTTTTATTGTGTATAGATAATCAGAGAGGATATATTTGACAGTTATGTGGTAAATTGTTGGTTATTATTTCCTTTTATTCTCTGAGAATTGAATTTCTAATGTTATTTTTTCAAATGATGAACATTAGTATTAATAAATTGTTTAACAGGAGACTAAGAATGCACATGAACTCCAGGAAAAATAAGTACTTTTGAATTTTTCAAGATTTAATGCTTTCATTTTTCCATGAATATTTTCTATTTTTATTTTAATTTAGTTGTCTTAGAATAAGTACCCAAACTCATGTTAAGTTAAAAATACAAATTGCTTTCACTTTCTAATTCAGCTTGCCTTTTAAACTCTTCCATTTTATTGTAGCAGTGAAATTTATCCTTCAAGTTTCCCAGCCAAGGTAACCTGTATTCATTTAAAAGGATCATAGACTCCTAACATCTTGAAATTTTTTTCAGATTACCATTTTTCTTTCTGTTAACCATCATTACTAATATTGTCTGTATAGTTAAGGCAGCACTTTTACACAGCTTTTCAGCTGGGCTCTTTAACAAGAAGATTAAGAAGAGAAAAATGTTTTATTAATGCATAGGCTTCACTCATAGCTCATTCGGGTGAAGAATTTGCCTGCTATGCAGGAGACTTGGGTTCGATCCCTGGGTCGGGAAGATCCTCTGGAGAAGGAAATGGCAATCCTTTCCAGTATTCTTGCCTGGAAAATCCTGTGGACAGAGGAGCCTGGTGGACTACAGTCCTTGGGGCTGCAAGAGTTGGATATGACTTAGTGACTAAACCATAATATATATGACATGTTCTTTAGTCACTAAGGCATATCCGACTCTTTGTGACCCCGTGGACTGTAGCCCACCAAGCTCCTCTGTTCAAGGGATTTTCTTGGCAAGAACACTGGAGTGGGTTGCCATTTCTTTCTCCAATATATGACATGTGAGAAACCTAAAAGAAACTTAGAGTGGTAGTTTAGTACTGCTGCTTATATAGCATCTTCAACACAGAACAGTCAGTGTAGACACAGGATAAAGGAGAGTAGTTTTAGGCTTCCAAGCAATACTGTGGAAAGTAAAATACATGAAAAAAAAAAAAAAAAACTAATGGAATACATTTTGTTTGCAGGTTATCCTGGTACAGTCTTTAGGCTAAGTCTGTACAGTATAAGGAGAATTTATGTTCCTGCCTTTAGGCATTTCTAAAATGGGAAACTTTTCCTGGGCTTACTGCTTCTTAATTACCTTCAGCTTAAGATAACATTTATATCACAGAGGCATATTTTGGGGTGACATTCTGACTTCCTTCATCTGTAACATACAACTCACAAAACATATCCTGGCACCTCTCTTTAGTTATAGCCTTTCAGACTCAGTGGAAACTGTACATCTTTGCCAAAGAAAGCTGTGCTTCAAATCCATATTCATTATATCTTCTAATAATTATTGAAATGCATATGGCATCAAATGTACACAAAACCCTCTGTCTGCTTTTTCAGCTCTATTACCACTTAATGCCAGTCTACTTTGCCTGATATCTTTCCTCTAATGTTTCTAATTTTCGATTTCTATTCTAAATCTACTCACTATTACACTGACCCTCAGTAGCCATCCCTGCCTTGTTGATTTGACTCATACTGCTACTCTATTTGACTTTTCTTTTTAAAAATTTTTTCTGGTATCTTTATGTTTCAAGGATTAGGACACATTCTACAACTAATCAGTAAGAAAATGTTAAAGGAAAATATTAAAATAGCAATTCAAAATAGAAAATATATCAACAGAAGCATATGAGTAATTTCCAGTTAAATAATTCCTAAAAGATTTATGAGCAAAAGATATTGCTTTCAAAAAAGGTGGTATTTGTTATAATCACCAGTGTTATAGTTATTGAATTTGGTAACATTCTATGCATTGGGCATTTCTTTGGCTAATTAGTCATGAGAAGAACCATTTGTCACTGAGTGAAAGCTTTAAAATAGTTTGGTCTTCTTATGTTTGCTGTGTAATAAACCACCCCAAATATAACACCTTCACACATGGTATTATAGCTCCTAATTTTTAGGTTAGAAACTCAGACCAAGACGAACTTGTAGATTCTTCTGTTCAGTGTCGAGGTGACTGAGATCAGCTGTGTATGCTCAGTTGCAAAGTTGTATCTGACTCTTTTGAGACCCCACGGATTCTGGCCTGCCAGGCTCCTCTGTCCGTGGATTTCCCAAGCAAGAATACTGGAGTGATTTGTCATTTTCTTCTCCAGGGGATCTTGCCAACCCAGGGATTGAACCAGCCTCTCCTATGGTTCCTGCATTGGCAGGTGAGTTCTTTACCTCTGAGCCAACAGGAGAACCCTGAGATCAGTTAGTAGTTTTCAGCTGGCAACTCTAGATCTGGTCTGAAGAGTGCAGAATAACTTCATTTACCTGTCTGGCTCCTTGGTAGGGATAGCTGAAAGGATGGTACCTCAGAGCTCCCTAAAACATGAAGTTTCAGGGCATCTTTTAACCTGGACTTGGAACTCACACATTGTCACTTTTACCATGGTCTATGCATCAGACAGGTCACTAAAACAAGGCCAGACTTATCTGACAGATATTAAACTCCATGATAAAAAGACTAGAAATAAAAATCTCAGACATTTTTAGTCTACCACAGAGTTGTTGGATGATTCATCACAGTTTAATTATCCCACCTCTGTGTTAATGGAGATACAGGTATAGAGAAAGCTTCCATTTGGCTGGATTTCTGAGTGTCTCCAATGAATGAGCACATTGTCTAGAAGCTGACATTGAAAATGAACTACAGGTGAGCAACTTTTGTTATGTCATGAATTTAGGGTGGGTAGTTTGTAACTGCATCATAATTAGGTCATCATGACTTACAGAGACTGTTTTACTGCATCTGGAAGGTCAGGCAGAAGGACAGTGTTGAAGAGTCAGTCCTTGAATCCAGGCAGAACTGTATTCAGTTGCTTTTGTGCTGATGGCAATAAACAAATATAGGATCTTTAGGAGGGCATTGATAGAATAGGGGTGTGTCTAGGAGATACTAAGTAAGCCATTAGATAGGAATAGAAGCTTCTGGAAGTAGATAATAGTAATAAAGCCCTGAAAAAAACATTGAGGTAAATTTTTGTTCAACTTGAAAGCTAATTGAACTTTAGCACCAAGCAATAAAAAATCTTGAGTCTATTTATTATGAGAATGTAAAACAATGCTAGGCACATGTAGACAACCTAGACAACCTAGAAAAAACAATTTTATAGAGTAAATTATAGAAGACTATATCTATTATTATCAGATTCTTTTAACTAGAATTACCTTTTTGGGAAACTGTAAATAACCTTCTGTTCTGTTTCCAGAACAGAAAATTCATGAGCCATCAGAACATGAGCTGTTAGGCTAAGGTAGATATAAAGTAATTTATACTTTTTAAAAAGAAAAATACAATATTTTGGTTTCATTTAAATGGACTTATAGATTATGCAGACATACACAGAAAACTTAAGAATTGAGGCAGTTTTGTGTTTAGAGGCTTGAATTATCTGGATAATTGCTTTAATTTTCCACCTCACTACACACGGGAACACACACAGAACATACACATATATTTGGAAAAATCAGTTTTTCTCTTTTATTCATGGGGGAAATATAGCCTAAGAGGTTAAATCTTAATATTGTTAATATTATGAACAAACTTTGCCTGCCTGTTTAATTATTGGTTTTAGGTAGATGTTTTAAAACTTCTGTTCAAATTCAGAATTATAAATTCAAGGCAGTATTTGACTAAAAAACAAATGGGTTTAAACCATGCAATCTTCATTCCTGAATTGAAATGAAAATGGAGCACTGCAATCTGCAGGGAAGTGAAGGAATGCTCATAGTTCATTAAGTAATGTGAGTAGTAATGAGGTTTACACAAATCAAACAGTGTGTTAGGTAATTGTAATGTTGCTTTGTGGTGAACCACCTGTCAGGAAGCACTTCTAGCTGAAGGCTCAATCTGCTCTCATGCCTCCAGACGGTTGCTAATTAGTGTAAACTTCATCTGTGGCAGGCTACCAGAAAGTAAAGAAAAAGTTATTTGTAGGATTCTTTCTTTTCTCTCTGATGAAAGAAAATAATGATTTTAGTTTAAGTACTTACTTTAATTTTTTCAAGAAGGCATTTGATGTGCAGTCTCTAAAAAGAAAGTATATGGATATATTCATATGCTAGAGACACAGAGACATACTCTTAGAAAAGAAAGCTTCAGAATAGATCACCACTACTGAATCCTTCCCTCACCTTGATCCAGAACAGAGAGAGAGAGAGAGGGAGAGAAAGAGAGAGTAGGAAACTGGGCAAGGAGAAGGAGAGAGAGGGTAGGAGATGGAGAAAACAAGGAAAATAAAAAGGAAGAGAGCCTAGTAAGAATAATAAGAATGAGCATGAGATCTCAATCTACATACTTAATTGTTTCTAATATTTTGAAAATTTTTATATCAAATGTATATGATTATATTTTACATTTGTCAAATAGAAAAAAGTTAAGCTTCTATAAAAAACATAGAAATGTCTGCAGAAAGAAGTATAAAGATAGGAGTATATTCACAAAAAGAAAAACAAGAAGCAAAAACCTATAGGATGAAAACCTTTAGGACGATAGTACCAGATGCGTCAGATATTTCGCCTTATCATGCTATGCTTACTACAGCCACACAAATCCCATGACTTGAACCTTAAAGAAAATGCAATTTGGTGATTAAAAGCTTGTCTAGTTCTAAAATTTATATATAATTATGAAGGGCCACAAATAGTTAAAACAATCTTGTGAAGGAAGAACAAAGCTGAAGGCATCACACTTTCTGATTTCAAACCATAACACTGCAGTAATGAAAGTGGAATAGTATTGGCATTAAAACAGACATATATGAAACAGACTAAAGAGCCCAGAAATAAATTCATACATGTGCAGCCAACTGACCTTCTACCAGGATGCCAAGAATACACAATGAAAATAGTCTCTTCAACAAATGGTGAAGAGAAAATTGGGTATCCATGTGCAAAAGGGTGAAATCAGTCCCATTTCTTACACCATAAACAAAAATCAACTCTAAATATATTAAAGACTTTAGCATAATACTCTAAACTCTAAAACTACTTTAGGGAAACATAGGGAAAACCTCCATGATATTGGTTAATGCAACAGCAAAAGCACAAGTCACAAAATAAAAAATGAACAAGTGGGACTATATCAAATTCAGAAAAGTTCACAGCAAAGAAAAACAATCAACAGAGTGAAAGGGAAACCTTCAGAATGGGAGAAAATATTTGCAAATCTTCTGTTAAATTAGGGGTTACTTTCCAAAATACAGTAAGTCTCCTACATATGAATAAATTCCATTCCAAGAGCTTGTTCATAGTCCAATTTGTTTGTAAGATCAACAGAGTTAGCCTAATTACCCAACTAACACAATCAGCTATATAGTGTTACACTGTAATATGTTCATAATACTTTTCACACAAATAACACATAAAAACTCAAACAAAAAAATTTAATCTTACAGTATGGTACATTAAAAAATACAATAGCATAGTAGAAGAGCTAGCATCAAGTGAATAGGCAAGAAGAGTTACTGACTGGAGGAGGGAAAGGAGATGAGAGATGGTAGAGCCAAAGGCTCATCAGCAATAGGAGACAAATGGCAAGCTGCAGCTACATTCATCTTGACATTGATGGCACAAGTTCTGGTTCCTTGCTGGATTCAATTCTATTTTCAATCTTGAAAAAACAATCCAATAATTTCTGGTGATAGCTCTTTTTTTTTTTTTTTTTTCCGTCACAGATGACTTGGTAGCACTGGATGGAATTCTGAATGGCTGCTGCAGCCTTTGTGTACTGTTCTTCGTTTGGGTCCTGTGCCACAAGAACTAACATTGCCTCCTCAAATAAAGACAATACTTTTACCACTTCCCATATCGTGGATCTCTTTGATTCTTTAGTTACTACTACTTCTTGTCTCTTATTTATCTTTTCTCTGGGCCTCCAATGCCATCAAGTCTTCATTAGTAAGATTGTCCTGTTGCACAGAGGGGAGTTCACTGAGGTCGTCCTCTTGCAGATCTAGCTTGAAGTAAAGATACTCTACTACTGAACTCTATACAGTATTGTATAGTAAAGTACACAAAAGCACAGCCACTTTCAGATTTGTGAAAGTGCCAGACACATGAACTAATTTACGTGATTAGACATGCAAATGCATGTTCACATCATTGAAAGTTCACAACTTGAAGGTTCAGATGTTGGAAACTTATTGTACATAAGAAACTCTTAGAACTCAGTGGCAAAAAGAAAAAAAAAAATAAAAATTGAGCTAAAGAATGACTAGACATGTCCCTAAAGAAGACATAGAAATATCAAGTACATATATGGAAAGATACTTAATATCACTTACATGAGAGAAATGCAAATCAAAACTGCAATGAACTATCACCTCACATTTGGTTTGATGGCTCTTACCAACGGAAAGTGTTAGTCTCTCAGTCGTCTCTGACTCTTTGCAACCCCATGGAATGCAGCCTGCCAGGCTCCTCTGTCCATGGAATTCTCTAGGCAAGAATACTGAAGTGGGTAGCTATTCCCTTTATCAGGGGAATCTTCCTGACTCAGGGATCAAACCCTGGCCTCCTGCATTGCAGGCAGATTCTTTATCATCTGAGCCACCAGAGAAGCCCCTTTGTTAGTTTTTCACTTGTGTCCGACTCTTTGCAACCCCATGGACTGTAGCTTACCAGGCTTCTCAGTCCATGGAATTCTTCAGACAAGAATACTGGAGTCGGTAGCTATTTCTTTTCAAACCCTGGGTCAGGAAGATCCACTGGAGAAGGGAATGGCACCACATTCCTCAAAATATTAAAGATAGAATGACCATATGATCCAGCCACCCAACTTTTGGATATTTATCCAAAAGAAATCAGGATCCTGAAAAGATATTAGCATTCCCACTGTTAATTTCAGAACTATTCACAGTAGCTGAGATGTAGAAATAACCTAAGTGCCCATCAACAAATAAGTGAATAAATAAAATGTAGTACTTACATCAAATGGAATAAGAGTCATCCTTAAAATAGGAAATCCAGTAACATGCAATAGCACTGATGAATCTTGAGGATATTATGCTAAATGAAATAGACCAGTTACTGAACTCCACTTAAGTGAGATATGTAATATAGTCAAACTCATAGCTTCCCTGATAGCTCAGTTGGTAAAGAATCTACCTGCGATGCAGGAGACCCCAGTTTAATCCTGGCTTGGGAAAATATGCTGGAGAAAGGGCAGGCTACCCACTTCAATATTCTTGGGCTTCCCTTGTGGCTTAGCTGGTAAAGAATCTCTTTGCAGTGCAGGAGACCTGGGTTTAGTCCCTGGGTTAGGAAGATCCCCTGGAGAAGGGAAAGGCTACCCACTCCAGTATTCTGGCCTGGAGAATTCCATGGACTGTATAGTTTTTGGGGTCACAAAGTGTCGGACACGACTGGATGAATTTCACTTTCATAGAACTGTAGTTGCTAGGAACAAACAGAATAGAGAAACAGGAAACAGAATTGGGAAAAAGGAAATTGGTAACAAATGGGTATAAAGTTTCACTAATGCAATATGAATGTTATCGAGATTTTGCTGTATAAATTTTTGTCTGTAGTTAACAATATTATACACTTAATCTACTAAAGAGTAGATCTCATATCTTTCATGTATGTGTAAGTTTTTTAAAATATAATTTTGTTTTTACTATATTAAAAACTTACATGAAAGATTGACCTTTGCTGTCAAAAAACCTTAGTTTAAATTCTGGGCTCTAATATTTATAAGCAAAGAATCTTAGGGAAGGCTTTGGAACTTTCTAAAAATCAGTTTTTCTAGTTTGAAGGATAATAATGATAATAATCCCCAATGTATAGGCTATTTGTTTGCATAAATGAGATTTTTAAGAGACAATATCCATTTTTTTCCTGCTCCTCGAGTGATTTTCTAATTATTTTACACAAATTTCCTATTTTCTTGTCTTCAGGCTTATGTGTTATTTTTTCATATGTTTTTATTCATTTACTAGAATTTGAGACCTTGACTTTTCCAACCAATTCAATATATTCCCCTAACTCTGTCTGAAAATGTGAGGCCTCAGTCCTTGGCTCTTTGAATGTGCTTTCTGGCCACTCCCTATAAAATTAGAATTAGTAGCCACTGCTTCTGGATTCCCTCTCTTATATTTTCACTCTCCTTTGTTAATATTGATGGCTCAACTTACAAGGTTTGCCTTCTTCTTAGTTCTCTTAAGAACACTAGAGGGATTGCCACTTGGACTTTAGGAAGGCCAGAAATCAATTTCAAATCCTAAAGATGATGCTGTTAAAGAGTTGTACTCAATATGCCAGCAAATTTGGAAGACTCAGCAATGGCCACAGGACTGAAAAGGTCAGTATTCATTCCAGTTCCTAAGAAGGGCAATGTTGAAGAATGTTCAAATTATTGTACAACTGCACTCATTTGACATGCTAGCAGGTCATGATCAAAATCTTCCAAGCTAGGCTTCTACAGTACATGAACTGAGAACCTCCAGATGTACAAGCTGAATTTGGAAAAGACACAGGAACAAGAGATCAAATTGCCAACCTCCAATGGATCAAAGAAAAAGCAAGATAATTCCAGAAAAACATCTACTTCTGCTTCACTGACTACACTAAACCTTTGACTATGTGGATCACAACAAGCTGTGAAAAATCCTTAAAGAGATGAGAATACCAGATCACCTCACTTGCCTCCTGAGAAACCTGTATGCAGGTCAAGAATCAACAGTTAGAACTGGACTTAGAACAACAGACTGGTTCCAGTTTGGGAAAGGAGTATGTCAAGGCAGTTTATTGTCACCCTACTTACTTAACTTCTATGCAGAGTACATCATACAAAAATGCCAGACTGGATGAAGCACAAGCTGGAATTGCCAGGGAAAGTATCAATAACCTCAGATACACAGATGATACCACCCTTATAGCCAAAAGTGAAGAGGAACTAAAGAGCCTTTTGAAAGTGAAAGAGGAGAGAGAAAAAACGGCTTAAAACTCAACATTCATAAAACTAAGATCATGGCATCTGGTCACATCACTTCATGGCAAACAGATAGGGAAAAACAGAAACAAATTTTATTTTCTTGGACTCCAAAATCACTGCAGATGGTGACTGTGGCCATGAAATTAAAAGATGCTTACTCCCTGGAAGAAAAGTTGCTTACTCCTGGAAGAAAAGCTAAGGCAAACCTAGACAGCATATTAAAAAGCAGAGACATTACTTTGCAGACAAAATTCCATATCATCAAAGCTATGATTTTTCCAGTAGTTATGTATGGATAAGGGTTGGACCATAAAGAAGGCTGAACGCTAAAGAACTTATCCTTTTGAACTATGGTTTGGAGAAGACTCTTGAGAGTCTCTTGGATAGCAAGGAGTTCAAACCAGGCAATCCTAAAGGAACCAACCCTGAATATTTATTGGAAGGACTGATGCTGAAGCTGAAACTCCAATACTTTGGCCACATGGTGCAAAGATCCTACTCACTGGAAAACCCCTGATGCTGGGAAAGATGGAAGGAGGAGAGGGGATGACAGAGGATGAGATGGTTGAATGGCATCACCAGCTCAATGGACATGACTTTGAGCAAGCTTTGGTAGCTGGTGAAGGACAGAGAAGCCTGATGTGCTGTAGGCCAGGGTATTTCCTTCTCCAGGAGATCTTCCTGACCCAGGGATTAAACCCAGGTCACTCACATTGTATGCAAGTGCTTTATCATCTGAGCCAGCAGGAAATTCCCAGATATAAAGGGAGGAAATTCAGTAATGAGGGCATGGTTTTGAAGAACTTCATTTTTTTCTTCCTGTTGAAAATAATAACCATACCACTTGCATCCTAAGTGAGGAAGGCATGCAGAATATTATTTCTTGAACCTTTTTTCTGTACCAGACATTTTCAGATATTACTATATTTGTTTCTTTGGATCCTGTAAAATTTATATTGATATCATCCTTAAGCAAAGTACAAGTAACATTTCTATTAACTTTTATAGCTGAAAATTAAAGTACATATCTAATTGTCTTCAGTATCATTTTTTTTTGCATAACCTCTTATTTGTACATTTTATTTTCTACATAGCTTTCTGATAAGAAAGGAAAGTAGACCTTCTTTCTTAGGTAAATGTTCCATGAGAGAAGTCAAAGCAAGAGCACACACATGTATGAGCATGTGAAGACATCGTCCAATTTTAAGCTTACATAAAAACCTTGATTATTGATAAATGAATAAGAAATGTAGAAATGCATATGGTAAATTAGGCCAGGTGGCATTATTTTTCACTTGAAGTGAGTATAATTTCCCTTCCATTCAAAATAATACAGATATTATTTTATTTTACTGTGGTGATTGGCTATGGAAGAAAATCATCTTTTGTGGAATGTCAAAATAAGTTAATAAAATTCTAGATATGCAGTATGGAATGTGACTATGGCATGTGAAATATAAAAGCTTTCCAGGTAGTCATCTTCAGAGAATTTGAATAATGTTCAATTAAGGCGGGAAATATAGAAGCTCTGTTTGTCAGCTAGGCTTAGGGGAATGTCAGTTATATATCTAACACATAGGATTTTGCTGTCTTTGTATTAATTCTAGACAAGTCTGTATACTTCTGAATGTTTTTCTGAAAATGAATATCAGCTAAACTTTGAGTTTAGTTTACTTGACACTGTACACAGGTTGACAGTGTAACAGCATCTGACATGCTTTGAAATTTCTGAAAAGGCCTCTTTTTTAGAAGGAGAGAAGAGGAGAAGGAGGAAGGAAAGAAAAAGAGATTATAAGAAAAGAAAAGAATGAGACAAAAAAAAAATTTTAAATACCCAATTCACTCTGGGTGACATAGGACTTGTACTACAAGTGTGGAGCCACCCGGGTATCAATACTATTCTACATAAAATGGACAGATGCTACTGTACTATTTAGTTTACTATTATAATTTTATTGCATTTACTTTTCTCTAAAAGTTGTAGATCACTAAATTGGGGTGGACCTGTGCAAAATAGTTGTTCTAATAAAATAATGAATTTAATATACATCAGATTATTTTTTGTTACATAGAGAAATATACATAAATGTAAGTTTGCTTTGAAACAAAAAATGATCCTAAGTTTTCAGAAATATGCTCATTACTATCTTGAGTCATTTCCATGAATGAACATGGAGAATAATAAGAAAGAAAACAATTTTGGAAACATCAGGCAGTCTTAATCTTTCTTTCTGTTAATATCTAAGTCTTGGTAAGATACCAAAAATCATGCCTACTATGTCTAAGCTAATAACCCATAAAATTAGTGCAGTAAATGGATTTGTTGTGAAACTTGGGCACAGTATTTAGCCCTTTTAAAAAGAAAATTTATTGTTTGATTAGGTAGCAAGTTGTGCTTCATTACCTTTTCCCATTATTCAGAAAAAAAATATTAATATATTTGAGTAAATCTCATTTAGAAGCTTATGGAAAGGTCAATTATCAAGTTCTAAAAAATAAGACTTTATGAATGGTTATAATGAAAAGGGTAATTTTGCATTTTTATTGCCTCATTTTAATCAAATATTAGGTCTTCAAATTAAGTAAAGAGTAAAATGATTTATATAATTATTTTCAAAAATACTATGCTATATATGTTTGTTTTTAACTATCAGCTAAAGCCTTTGAGTGTGATAGAAAAATTTTGTCATATTTTTCAGCAGCAAGTTTAGCAATAATTTTTGTATCTTTCAGAAAATAACTGTCAATAAATAATTAGAAAAACATTTAAAATGTAATTATTGAGGTAACTTTACTTGATAGCATTTTGTATTTCATGCATACAACAATATATTTTGACTTTGTCAAAGTCATACATTACAGCTTGCTCACCACCAACAGTTTATTTTCCACTTGTCATTGTACAATTAACTCCCTTTACCCATTTCACTCTCTCCTCTCTCCCAAATACTCTTCCCACCTGGTAGCCGTACTCTGTTTTCTCTATCTATGTTTTTATTTTTGTTTGGTTTGGTTTCTTCATTTATTTAAATAAAGAAAATTTACATTCCATACGAGAGTGAAATCATACAGTATTTGTTTTTCTTCTTCTGACATTTAATTTATCTTAACACACTCAAGTTTTCCTTCCATGTTACTGCAGATGGTGAGATTTCATCTTTTTTTATTCCTGAGTAGTATTCTATTCTGTAAGAGTATGTATGTGTATGTGTGTGTATGTGTGCTTGTATGCATGTGTGGAGGAGGAAATGGCAACCCACTCCAGTATTCTTGCCTGGGAAATCCAATGGACAGAGGAGCCTATATACATGTGTGTATACATGTCCCACATCTTCTTTATTCATTGATGGACACTCAGATTAATTCCATGTATTCACTATTATAGATAGTGCTTCAAGGAACATAGGGGTACATATCTTTTGGTTTCCTATTTTTGGACAAATACCCAGAATTAGATCACCTGGATCATATAGTCATTCTGTTTTTAATTTTTGAAGAGTCTCTATACTGTTTTCCAGAGTGGCTATACCAATTTCCATTTCCTCCAACAGTGTATGAGGACTCCCTTTTCACCACATCTTCTCTAACACTTATTTGTTGCCTTTTTGATAATATTCATTCTAACAAGTATGAGGTAAGAACTCATTTTGGTTTGCATTTCCCTAATAATTGAATTGGAAGAAGCACAAGCTGAAATCAAGATTGCCGGGAAAAATATCAATAACTTCAGATATGTAGATGACACCACCTTTATGGCAGAAAGTGAAGAGAAACTAAAAAGCCTCTTGATGAAAGTGAAACAGGAGACTGAAAAAGTTGGCTTAAAGCTCAACATTCAGAAAACTAAGATCATGGCATCTGGTCCCATCTCTTCATGAGAAATAGATGGGAAAACAGTGGAAACAGTGGCAGACTTTTTATTTTGGAGGGCTCCAAAATCACTGCAGATGGTGATAGAAGCCATGAAACTAAAAGATGCTTACTCCTTGGAAGGAAGGTTATGACCAACCTAGATAGCATATTCAAAAGCAGAGACATTACTTTGCCAACAAAGTTCCGTCTGGTCAAGGTTATGGTTTTTCCTGTGGTCATGTTTGGATGTGAGAGTTGGACTGTGAAGAAGGCTGAGCCCCGCAGAATTGATGCTTTTGAACTGTGGTTTTGGAGAAGACTCTTAAGAGTCTCTTGGACTGCAAGGAGATAAAACCAGTCCATCCTAAAGGAGACCAGTCCTGGGTGTTCACTGAAAGGACTGATGCTGAGGCTGAAACTCCAATACTTTGACCACCTCATGAGAAGAGTTGACTCATTTGGATAAGACTCTGATGCTGGGAGAAATTGGGGGCAGGAGGAAAAGGGGACGACAGAGGATGAGATGGCTGGATGGCATCACCAACTCTATGTACATAAGTTTGGGTGAACTCTGGGAGTTGGTGATGGACAGGGAGGCCTGGTGTGCTGTGATTCATGGGGTGACAAAGAGTCGGACATGACTGAATGACTGAACTGAATTGAACTGAACTGAATAATTGAACAACATTATTTCCCCAATAATGTTGAGCATTTTTTTTTTCATGTTCTTGTTGGCCTTCTGTGTCTTCTTTGGAAAAATATCTATTCAGATCTGCTCATTTTTCACTTGGGTTGCTTGTGTTTTGTTTTGTTTTGTTTTTTTCTGAGTTGTATGAGTTTTTATATGTTTTGCATATTAACCTCTTATTGGATATATATCTTTGCAGATATTTTTGCCCATTTTGTGTATTGTCTTGTTTGTTCCATTGATGGTTCCCTTCTCTGTGAAGAAGCTTCTTAGTTTGATGGAGTCCCATTTGTTTATTTTTGCTTTTGTTTCCCTTGCTAAAGAGACATATCCAGAAAGATGTTACTAAGATCAAAGAATATACTGCCTATGTTTTCTTCTATGGGTTTTATGGGTTCCAATATTTCATTCAATTTCTTAATCCAGTGTGAGTTGATTTTTGTGTATGGTGTGAAACAGTGGTCTAGTTTTATTCTTGTGCATATAGTTGTGCAGTTTTTCCAACACTTTTTGTTGTAGATTTGCTCTTTCTCTACTCTGAATTCTTTGTTCCTATGCTGTAAATTAATTGTCTGCATATGTATGTTTATTTCTGGGCTCTCAGTTCTGTTCCATTGATCTGTGTGTCTTGTTTTTTTCCTGCCAATACCTTGCTGTTTTTATTACTGTAACTTTGTAAGATAATTTGAACTGCAAACATGTGATATCTTCTGCTTTATTCTTTTTCCTCAGGATTGCTTTACATATTCAGGGTCTTTGTGGTTTCATGTAAATTTTAGCATTTTAAAAATTCTATTTCTGTGAAAAATGTCATTGGAATTTTGACAGTTCAGTTCAGTCTCTTGGTAGTTTCTGATTCTTTGCGACTCTATGGACTGCAGCCTGCCAGTCTTCCCTGTTCATCACCATCTTGCAGAGCTTAGTCAAGCTCATATGCACAGAGTCAGTGATGCCATCCAACCATCTCATCCTCTGTCTTCCCCTTCTCCTCCTGCCTTCAATCTTTCCCAGCATCAGGGTCTTTTCCAATGAGTCAGTTCTTCGCATCAGGTAGCCAAAGTTTTGGAGTTTCAGCCTCAGCATCAGTCCTTCCAGTGGATATTCAGGGTTGATTTCCTTTAGGATGAACTGGTTGGATCTCCTTGATATCCAAGGGACTCTCAAGAGTCTTCTCCAACACCACAGTTCAAAAGCATCACTTCTTTGGCACTCAGCTTGCTTTATTGTCCAACTCTCACATCCATACATGACTACTGGAAAAGCCATAGCTGTAACTAGTTGGACCTTTGTTGGCAGAGTAATGTCTCTGGTTTTTAATATATTGTCTTCGTTGGTCATAGCTTTTCTTCCAAGGAGCAAGTGTCTCTTAATTTCATGACTTGCAGTCACCATCTGCAGTGATTTTGGAGCCCAAGAAAATAAAGTCTGTCACTCTTTCCATTGATAGAGATTACATGAAATCTGTAGGTTGCTTTAGGGCATTTTAGCAATGGGCTTTCTCTAATTGCAGTCAGTGAGGCTACTCTTCATTGCAGTGCATGGGCTTCTCATTGCTGTTTCCTCTCTTGTCCCAGAGCATAGGCTCAAGGTGCATAGGCTTCAATAACTGCAGTACATGGGCTCAGTAGTTTTTGCACACAGGTGCTAGGGCATGCAGACTTCAGTAATTGTGGCACACAGTCTCATTAGTTGTGGCTTGAGGGCCCTGGTGTGTGAAGGCTTCAGTAGTTGTAGCACGTGGGCTCAGTAATAGTGACTCATAGACTTAATTGCTCCATGGCATTTGGCATCTTCCCAGGTAAGGGACTGAACCTATGTCCCCTACATTTGCCAGTGAATTCTCATCCACTCTACCACTAGTTTGTGTGTGTGTGTGTGTGTGTGTGTGTGTGTGTGAAAGTTGTGTCCAACTCTATGTGACCCTGTGGACTGTAGCCCACCAGGCTCCTCTGTCCATGGAATTCTCAGGCAAGAATACTGGAGTGGGTTTCCATTCCCTTTTCTAGGGTATCTTCCAGACTCAGTGATCGAACCTGGGTCTCCTGCATTGACAAGCAGATTCTTTACCATCTGAGCCACCAAGGGAGCCCTAAAGTGAAAGTGAAAGTCACTCAGTCATGTCCAACTCTGTGCGACCTCATGGACTGTCCTATAGTCCATGGAATTCTCCAGGTCAGAATACTGGAGTGGGTAGCCTATCCCTTCTCCAGGGAATCTTCCTCACCCAGGAATCAAACTGGCATCTCCTGCATTGCAGGTGGGTTCTTTACCAATGGAACTATTAGGGAAACCTAAAAGACTGGGTCCAGGATACTGGAGTGGGTAGCCTTTCCTTTTCCAGAGGATCTTCCCAATCCAGAGATAAAATCCATGTCTCCCACATTGAAGGTTGAATTTTTACCAACTGAGCCACCTGGGAAGTTCTAAAAACCAGATTTTAACTATACATACTTACATATATAGATAGATAGATAGATAGCAATACCACTCAGCTGAACGGGATTATGTGAAATATGCTATTGTACTAACATGTTTTTTCTCTCCTTTTTGAAAATACAAGTTTTTCTTGTGAATTCATACAAGTAATCTGGTAATATATTTGAAATGTACATTAGAACAGTATTATGTCTACTTTTTTTATCCAGTATAGATTTCAAAGGATGGGACACTTCTGTAGAAATTATTGGAAAAATACAGATAACAGAATACTTTAATCTGAATGAATAAGGTAAAAATATAGAGTAAGGGTGGGATTGTATTTGTGATCCATTTCATAAATATAAAGCTGACAAGCTGAATCAAAGGAATAGTTCTGCACAGTATCTTAGGTTTAAGTTCATGGAGGAGAGACCAAAGTCAAATCTAAGTGTATAATTTAATACAGGTTGATGAGCTCATTCAAATATATGTTTAATATAGTTAGTGAATTAGAAAGAGCCTTATGGTACTGAGACCATTTTTTATTCAAAGTAATTGAATTGCTTTTGATGTAGAAGAGAAAACACAGAGGTAGCCATCATCTCTTACTGCTATATCCCAGACAGGTTTTTCTGCAGTACTCATAGCTTTGTACACTCAGATCATATTACTGACATAAGTCATCAGTAAGATATTTTCTCATCGTGGCACTCAGTGAACAACTAAAGTGATAATAAAATATACACTGAAAGTATTTTTCATGGTAGAAATAAAAATAAATGTACTATTTTATAGAAACATTAAAATTTTTATCTTAATTTAAATTATAATCATATAAATAGAGCAGGTTTTCTTATTCCTATGAATAGTAACTCCTTTTCTGACTAATTCCAAGTTGAACAAATTTTGTGTTTTCCATGTACCTTAAGTATAGAACATTCCCTTAGACACAACTTTGGTTCAAATTCTTTTTATTTTTTACCTGAATCATTATAACAACCCTATTCCATGCTTTTCTATATTTTGTATTTCTTTATTGCTGTCAACAATATTAGCAGGTTGATTTTTGGAAGTAGCTTTGATTATTTTGATAAATTAAGAATACATACCTCATTGTGTTAAAATGTTCTATTCCATAGCCCCAATTTTTAACTCTGTCTTTATAGACATGGTGTTCCACTTAACATAGACTATACAATCTTTTCTAAATATTTTAAAATATATTGCTCATTTCATACAGTAAAAATAAACTTCATTTTCCTTTCCCCAACTGAATATAGTTCTCCATGCTGTATAGTAGGCCATTATTATTTGTCTGTTTTTATATAGTAATGTGTATCAGTTAGTCAGAAACTCCTAATTTATCCTTCACCATCTCCTTTCCCCAATGGTAACCATAAGATTATTCTCTAAGTTTATGAAATGAATGTTTCTTTGAATTCTTCCTGAAATTTTATTCTTTGCAAAACTGCTTTGAAGTTTTGAAATATCTGTGCCTGAATAGTCAAAACCTGTCTCCAGGCCAGATCAGATTCACCAGCATGGACAAATAAATACCAAGTCTAAATGGGGTAAATGACAAAACATGGACATTTTTCACACACATACACAATCCAACCACTCCTCTCATGTATAAAATATACTCAGCCTTCCCAAGATTCCCAAAGCACTTCAGACTTTATGACATCAGTTTCAGGCTTTAATTACTGGGTCTTACCCTTAAATCATCACTAGATATAGATGAGGTTCCTTAGGTACAGTTCTTCATGATTTGAAGATCTGCTGATTGAAAAGACAGATTTTTTGGTCCACATCCAGCATATGATTTCTCCAATACTTTGGCCACCTCACACGAAGATTTGACTCATTGGAAAAGACCCTGATGCTGGGAGGGATTGGGGGCAGGAGGAGAAGGGGACGACAGAGGATGAGATGGCTGGATTGCATCACCGAGTTTGAGTGAACTCCGGGAATTGGTGATGGACAGGGAGACCTGGTGTGCTACAATTCATGGGGTCACAAGGAATCGGAAACGACTGAGCAACTGAACTGAACTGAACTAAACCCTTAAATCATGACTAACTATAGATGAGTTTCCACAGTTACAGTTTCTCATGATTTGAAGATCTGTTGATTGAAAAGACAGATTTTCTGGTCCACACCCAGCATATGATTTTTAGGCAGGGAATTAAAATAGTTTCTATTCAAAAAGGATAAAAATTGATATACATATTGGTGACTATTTAATTAACGCTCCTGACTACAGCCTGGCACACATCTCCAGTTTCTGGATTAAGGCTTTACCTGCTCCCTGGGAGTGAGCCTATGTGGCTTTTGTGTTCTTTCTGTATTCTGGTTCATTCTGGTATTTTGTGTTCTTCTGGTATTGTGGTTTTAGATTCTGAGGTATCATTTCTTTTTCATTAGAAATGGTCACCAATACAGTATACTGACACATATATATGGAATTTAGAAAGATAGCAATGATGACCCTCTATGTGAGACAACAAAAGAGACACAGAGGTATAGAACGGACTTTTGGACTCTGAGGGAGAGGGAGAGGGTGGGATGATTTGGGAGAATGGCATTGAAACATGTATACTATCATGTAAGAAATGAAGCGCCAGTCTATGTTCAATACAGGATACAGGATGCTTGGGGCTGGTGCACGGGATGATCCAGGGAGATGATATGGGGTGGGAGGTGGGAGGGGGCTTCGGCATTGGGAGAGCGTGTACACCTGTGGCTGAATCATGTCAATGTATGGCAAAACAAATACAGTATTGTAATGTAGAATAAAGTATTAAAAAAAAAGAAATAGTCTATGTCTATATCTGAGAATCTTGCACGTTTAGTTGCTGACTTCATTTCTCATTTTACATTATGGTTATTTATCAGTATATTATAATAACTTTTTATTTTAGTGATTGCATGATTTGAAT
This sequence comes from Nanger dama, assembly GCA_917880005.1. Lineage (NCBI taxonomy): Eukaryota > Metazoa > Chordata > Mammalia > Artiodactyla > Bovidae > Nanger > Nanger dama. Next base: position 47,489,120 of record CAKJTW010000011.1, read on the forward strand.
AACTTAATGAACTTTCTATCTTTATTTATCAACTTTGAAAATGTTATCCTTTGTCATCTACCACAAAATATTAAAAACGAGGACAAATGGCATTCACACTACAATGCTGTAATGAAATGTACATTGTGTAAGTCCTCCAAGCTCTGTCTATATGAATATTTCTAAAGAACTGTGTTTTAACACTCGTGCTTATATAAATATTAAATTTTCTGGTACATAACAATGTTACTAGAGTCATATTTTAAAAATCAGCCCTTGGACAATTTGGGTTTACCATTAAATTGTGAATCTCCATGTATTTAGTCTAATAAGCCCTCTTTCTTTCCGGTTTCATTTTCCTTATGTAAATTGTACTCCATGCCTTCCAGTTCCTTTAATTTGAATCTTTATACTCAGTCTTGGATTAACTCTTCCCAGGCCTGTCTCATGAACCATACCTATGTAAGTAAACCTCATTCATCCTTGAAGTTTTGTTGGAATAGAATTCTAAGGTGAATATAACTTATTTTTCCTATGGTAATGGTTTAGTTGCTAAGTTGTGTCGGATTGTTGCGACCCCATGGACTGGAAACCTATCAGGCTCCTCTGTCCATTAGATTCTCCAGGCAAGAATACTGGAGTGAGTTGTCATTTTCTTCTCTAGAGGATCTTCCCGACCCAGGAATGGAACCCAAGTCTCCTGAATTGCAGGCAGATTCTTTACTGACTGAACTACAAGGGAAGCCCCGCCCCCTAGCCTTTTTTTTTTCTTATAGAACTTGCAATACATTGCTTTTAGCATTCAGGGATAATTAAGTGAGTTATTAAAGTCTCATTTATTCCCTTATATGTAAGTTTTTTTTTTTTTCTATAAAATCTTTTTCCCCCTGTGGCTTATGAATATTATAAATGTGTGACAAGAATTTTCAAATCTAATGTTGCTTTTTTATTTTTGAAATCTTTAAATCCACTACAAGAAATGAAAACTCTCTGATTCTCTTACCTTAAGGCCATCTGTTCCTTCCATGACTAAATCCTATACAGGAGAATAAGTGGTGTCTCATCAGACTAGAAACATTATGGTTTACATAAGGCTGCATCTGGACAGACTTTTCTTTTTTAATTACTTTATTTTTAATTGAAGGATAATTGCTTTACAGTATTGTACTGGTTTCTACCAAACATCAACATGAATGAGCCACAAGTTTACCTATGTCCCCTCCCACTTGAACATCCATCCCACCCCCTTCCCCATTCTACCCCTCTAGGTTGTTAACCAGCCTCAGTTTGAATTCCCTGAATCATACAGAAAATATTGGTTATCTATTTTACATATGGCAATGTATGTTTCCAACTTACTCTCTCCATACATTCCACCCTCTCATTCCTCTCCCCCAGTCATGTCTGTAAGTCTGTTCTCTGTCTGTGTCTCCATTGCTGCTCTGCAAATTGGTGCATCAGTACCATCTTTCTAGATTCAATATATATGTATAAGTATATTATATTTATTTTTCTCTTTCTGGCTTCACTCTGTGTAGTAGACTCTAGATTCACCCATCTCATTAGGACTGACTCAAATACATTCCCTTTTATGGCTGAGTACTATTCCATTGTATATATGTAACATTATTTTTTTTTTAATCCATTCATCTGTATATGGACATCCAGATTGCTTCCATGTCCTAGCTATTGTAATGGGGTATATGTGTCTTTTTCAGTTTTGTTTTCCTCAGTGTATATACCCAGTAGTGGAATTGCTGGATTATATGGTGGTTTTATTCCTAGTTTTTAAAGGAATCTCTATACCATTCTCCATAGTGGCTGTATCAATTTACATTCTCAACAGCAGTACAAGAAGATTCCCTTTTCTCCATACCCTCTCCATCATTTATTGTTTGTAGGTTTTTTGATGGTGTCCATTCTGAACTGTGTGAGGTGATATCTCATTGTAGTTTTAATTTGTATTTCTCTAATAATGAGTAATGTTGGGGATCTTTTCATGTATGTATTAGCCATCTGTACGTCTTCTTTGGATAAATGCCTGTTTAGATCTTTTTCCCACTTTTTGATTGGATTGTTTGTTTTTCTGGTATTGATTTATATGAGCTGCCTGTATATTTTTGAAATTAATTATTTGTCAGTTGTTTCATTTGCTGTTATATTTTCCCATTCTGAGGGTTGTCTTTCTACCTGTTCAGAGTTTCCTTTGCTATGCAAAAGTTTTTACATTTAATTAGGTCCCACTTGTTTATTTTGTTTTTATTTCCATTATTATAGGAGATGGGTCATAGAGGATCTTCCTGTGATTTATGTCATCGAGTGTTCTGCCTATGTTTTCCTCTAAGAATTTTATCGTTTGTGATCTTACATTTAGGTATTTAATCCATTTAAAATTTATCTTTGTGTATGGTATTACGTGTATGGTATTACAAAATGTTCTAATTTTGTTATTTTACATGTAGCTGTCCAGTTTTCCCAGCAATTCTTATTCTTCACTATTTTTGCCCCATTGTATGTTTTGCCCCCTTTATCAAAAACAAGCAATCCATAGGTGCGTAAGTTTATCTCTGGGCTTTCTATCTTGTTCCATTTATCTATAATTCCGTTTTTGTGCCAGTTCCATACTGTCTTGATGACTATAGCTTTGTAGTATAGTCTAAAGTTATGAAGGTGGTTTCCTCCAGCTGCATTCTTCTTTCTTTAAGACTGCTTTGGCTATATGGGGTCTCTATGTTTCCATATGAATTATGATATTTTTGTTTAGTTCTGTGAATAATACCATTGGTAATTTGATAGGGCTTGTATTGACTCTATGGATTACATTGATACTATAGTCATTTTCACAAAATATTGATTATTTCTGTGGGGCCCTAAATGGGAAACCTTAAAAACAAAGGGGCTAGCTTTGTGGTCGAAAACCTAAGATGGCACCTGGAGGAAGAGATGGGGGCAGAGTCTATGTTGTCTGTCAAAGTTTTTGATTGGCTCTCTTGATTTCCATGCATGTAGACAGTGTGTGATCTCTATAGACTCCTGTTATAATGAAGGTGACAATTTGACCTTTAATGTGATTGGTGCAACTATGGAAAGTCCCTCCTAAAACCCTCCTGTTTGTCTATATAAGTTGGGAGTTTGCAACAATAAACCAGAAGGAACTGCTTCGACAGAACCCCTGTCACGTCTGATTGTCTCGCTCGCCGAGGGGCTGGGTTGGCGGACAGCAGGCTCACCTCTCCTCGGGAACCCCTCGGCTTTGCTGAGGGAAGTTCCACTGCCTCCACTCTTTCTGTGGAGTGCTCCCCGCAGAAACTGGCGCCGAACGTGGGGCGTGAAGCGGACGGACAGAGGTGGTGTCACCGTGTGGCTCTGAAAGAGGAGCGACGAAGGACCCTAGTCTGGTCACAGCACGGAGCTCCCTTTAGAGGAGTATCACCCGAGGTAATCCAGACTTCAAGATGGGCCCCCATCCTTTATGAGGGAAGTGCCAAAAACTCTCTTGACTTATTTTCCTTCTCCTCTTCATTTCTGATCCATCCTTAATTCCTCTTTTCCGGAGTTTCAGTGAACAGGCGAACGGTTGTGGAGGCAACTGATAAGTCCTGGCTAGGGCCACTCTCTGGAGGACTTTGAAGGCCCCGCAACAGGTAAGCCTCAGTAACTAGAGCCCGACTGGGTGAAACTCCCCATTAATCTTTCTTAACTGAAGACGTGGCCTAAAATCTTCCCTGTGGGCACGGGTCAGGCACTTAAAGGCCATTAGGGCGCCTGCCACTTGAAGACTCCTGTGAAAGGATAAGGGGGTCACGGAACGGGCTAGAAACCTCTAGGGTGCCTGCCCCCAGCAAGAAAATTTCCGTGCAATGATGCAGGCACATAAACAGTTCCAAAAGCATACCATAAGCCCAACTATCTGGCCACCACCACTCCTGGTAGGATTTTTGGTGGTTGTCCTCAGTGACTTATCTTTCTATTCTCTCTCGGCAGCATGGGAAATAACATTAGCAAGTCTGAGCCTACACTCAAGGCGCTGAGATATATGCTCATAAGCAGGGGACTTGAGATTTCTGACACTCAGGCCATTAAGGTCTAGGGGACCATTGTACGGTTGGCCCCCTGGGTTGCTTCAGCTAATCTGTTCTCTTGGGACACTTGGGATCGAGTACAAACCCTTGCTAGGAAGCGAGAGGCTCAGTACTGTGAGGAGCCCCCTTAGGGTTCTGTCTGATCATTTCAGCCCTCAAGCTCTGCTTTTCACGGAGCGAGGAGCATGTTACTGATACGGGTGCCTCAAATTCAAAATCAGAAAAACAATGGGAAAAATTTGATGAGGAATGAGTCATGTCGGACCAAGATATAGCAAAAGACACTGCAGGGAATAAAGACTCTAGAGTGAATAGTGGGCCATGGGAGCCTTTCAGGGATGATAAAAGGGCGGAAGAAAATAGAAACTCCTCTGATGCCTCGGGACTGGGAGCCCAGGTGAGAGACTTGTACCCCTCCTTGCCTCCCCCATTTGAGAAAGTTTCAGGAGCACCTTGGGTGGGAGAGACAATGAGGTCACCTTGGAAAGGGAGAACCTACCCTGGGGACCCTTGGGGATTCCCACTTCCCTTTACTGCCCGACTCAAGCCTTTCCTGTAAATGTTAACCCTGGGGGGAATAGGCCAGCAGCCTGGTACCCCTGGGAGGCCAATGATTTAAAAGAGCTCAAAAGGCAGTGGCAGAGGATGGTCCAAACTCCCCATGGGTAGAAACTATTCTCCAGGGCCTGGCTCATCAACCACAAGAGGGACACTTTAAGAAGGAGTGCCCTCAAGGCGGGGGAAGACCTACCAGTTGGAGACCTCCCACTATCCCATTTATGTACACCATCTTAAGGGTCATCAAGATTTACCTGGATTGCTTTCAATGGGAAATTCCCTGGCCGATACAGCAGCCTCCCTTACAATCCAAGCTTGTAACTTACCAGATGCCTATGACCTTCACGATTTTACTCATATCAATTGGAGAAGGCTACATAAAGGTTCCCACAGATCCCTATTAGAGAATTAAAGAAAATTATACATACTTGTAAATCCTGTCTTCCTTATTTACAAGTACTGCCTTTACAGCCCCCAGGAGTAAACCCTCGAGGGCTAAAACCCAATGTGCTGTGGCAAACTGATGTAACCCATTATTCCCCTTTTGAAAAACTTAAGCGCCACCATCAAAATTTAAAGGCTCAATTACAAAAACAAAAAGGGGAATAAGCCCTCACCAGCAACTTGGAATGGCACTCTTTACTCTAAACATTTTAAATTTTTCAAAAAATGAACCGATACCATGTTTTCAAAAACACTGGTCCAACCAAGAAATAAAACCTGAAATACAAGTGAGATGGAAAGATCCCATCACTGGTCAGTGGAAGGGGCCCGATCCACTCCTTACAATGGGGAGAGGATTTGGATGCATATTCCCCACTGGGGACCCCAGCCCTATATGGGTGCAGGCAAGGAATCTTAAATTTACACCACAAGAGAGAAGTCAAATCTCAAAACCTGACACAGATTAAAGAGACACTCACATATTTTTTTTTGAGCCCAAGAACAAAAAGTTCTTGAGGCGATCTTTTCTTCCCTTTCAGATCATCGATGCAGCGACCCTGCTGGACACTGCTCCTGGTGATCGTCGGATTACCTAGCCTCTCCGTGCTGACCTTCCTCATTGCCGTGGCTGTACAACAGTTTTTAAAATCTTTGAAGCCTGGGTTTAATGACACAAGGCCATCAACCGTGAGGGTACAACAGTCAGCATCCGTGCTGGGAGTTCAACAAGCTCAGACCATCGAGGTTATTTATAAACAACACATTCACTGCCTCTGTTCAAGGATTTCAAACCAGCTTAAACACTTGAGATTCGCCATGACGGGACTCCAAAAACAGCTTGATCTCCACGCCAGAGCGATCAAGACGTTGTGTTCTGGCACTCATAGACTGCGATGTGAGATACCCCAGCTTTTGTCTGACAGCTTATCCAGTGTTAAATGAGACTCTGACAGGTAAAAAGGGAGCAATGATCTATGGGACTGGATACAAAGTCCATTCACCTGGTTTAAAAATGCCTTCTATTTGCTTATTTTTGTTGTTCTGCTTGTTGTAGTGTTAAAAAGGTTATGCTTTCCCAGGTCATGTAAGAGGAGCCCCACGTTGGGGACGCACAAAACCCCTGGATTAATTTAGCCCTTCAAGAGATTAACCGAGACAGATAAATAAAAATAAGAGTTCTAGATGCCCATCATCTAGAGAGATTCCACCTAGCCCCCAAGAGGTGGCTGGATAGCCAATGAAGGGTAAGACCCTCAGAGGAGGGCAACCTAAGACAGGCACAACCGCGAGAGGGGCTGGAGAGGCTGGAGGTTGGCCGCCTACAGCTTTATGCCTTGCTCTACAGAACAGCAATACAAATGTCTCTAGGGTTTAAAAAAAAAAAAGGGGGGGGGATATGTGGGGCCCTAAATGGGAAACCTTAAAAACAAAGAAAAACAAAGGGGCTAGCTTTGTGGTCGAAAACCTAAGATGGCACCTGGAGGAAGAGATGGGGGCAGGGTCTATGTTGTCTGTCAAAGTTTTTGATTGGCTCTCTTGATTTCCATGCATGTAGACAGTGTGTGATCTCTATAGACTCCTGTTATAATGAAGGTGACAATTTGACCTTTAATGTGATTGGTGCAACTATGGAAAGTCCCTCCTAAAACCCTCCTGTTTGTCTATATAAGTTGGGAGTTTGCAACAATAAACCAGAAGGAACTGCTTCGACAGAACCCCTGTCGCGTCTGATTGTCTCTCGCTCGCCAAGGGGCTGGGTTGGCGGACAGCAGGCTCACCTCTCCTCGGGAACCCCTCGGCTTTGCTGAGGGAAGTTCCACTGCCTTCACTCTTTCTGCGGAGTGCCCCCCGCAATTTCAAGCCAGGAACATGGAATGTCTCTCCATCTCTTTATGTTGCCTTTGATTTCTTTCATCAGTGGTTTATAGTTCTCTCTATACAGCTCTTTTGTCTCCTTAAGGTTTATTTATAGGTATTTTATTCTTTTTGTTGCAATGGTAAATAGGACTGATTCCTTAATTTCTCTTTATAATATTTCATTATTAGTGGATAAGAATGCAAGTGATTTCTGTGTATTGATTTTGCATCCTGCAAGTTTGCTAAATTCAGTGATTAGCTCTAGTAATTTTCTGATGGTATCTTTAGGGTTTTCTATGTAATAGTAACATGTCATCTCCAAACTGTAAGAGTTTTACTTCTCTTTCCCAATCTGGATTCCCTTTATTTTCTTTTCTTCTCTGCCATAGCAAGACTTCCAAAACCATGTTAATAATAGCAGTGAGAGTGGGCACCCTTGTCTTGTTCCTGATCTTATTTTTCTAATCTTAAGCTTAGAAAACTTAGCTTCAGTTTTCACAATAGAGAATAATGTTTGCTGGGGGTTCATCATTATTGCTGTTTTTCAGTCGCCCAGTCATGTCCTACTCTTTGTGACCCCACAGACTGCAGCATGCCTTCCCTCCCTATCCCTCACTGTCTGAAGTTTGCCCAAGTTTATGTCCTTTGCATCAGTGATACCATTTAGGCATTTCATCCTCTGATGCCCTTATCTTCTGCCCTCAATCTTTCCCAGAATCAGGGACTTTTCCAATGAATTGGGTGTTCTCATCAGTTAAAGAAAATACTGGCATTTCACTTTCAGTATCAGTCCTTCCAATGAGTATTCAGGGTTGATTTCCCTTAAGATTGACTGGTTTGATGTTCTTGCTGCCCAGGGGACTCTTAGGAATCTTCTCTATAACCACAGTTTGAAGGTACTGTTTATTTGGCACTCTGCCTTCTTTACAGTCCAGCTCTCACAATTGTATGTGACCACTGGGAAGACCATAGCCTTGACTATAAGGACATTTGTTGGTAGGGTAATGTCTCTGCTTTTCAGCACACTGTCTAGGTTTGTCATAGCTTCCCTGCCAAGAAGCAATCGTCTTCTGATTTCAGGCTGCAGGCACCATCTGCAGTGATCTTAGAGCCCAAAAAGAGGAAATCTGTCACTACTTTCACCTTTCCCCTTCTATTTGTCATGAAGTAATGGAACCAGATCCCATGATCTTAATTTTTAATATTTAGTTTTAAGGTGGCTCTTCCACTCTCCTCCTTTACCCTCATCAAGAGGCTCTTAAGGCCCTCTTTGCTTTCTGTCATTAGAGTGGTATCATCTGCATATGTGAATCCACTCCAGTATTCTTTCCTGGAAAATCCCAAGAATGGAGGAGCCTGGTGGGCTGCAGTCCATGGGGTTGCTAAGAGTCAGACACGACTGAGTGACTTCACTCTCACTTTTCACTTTCATGACTTGGAGAAGGAAATGGCAACCCACTCCAATGTTCTTGTCTGGAGAATCTCAGGGACGGGGCAACCTGGTGGGCTGCCGTCTACGGGGTCGCACAGAGTCAGATATGACTGAAGTGACTTAGCAGCAGCAGCATCTGCATATCTGAGGTTGTTGATGTTTCTCCTGCTCATCTTGATTCTAACTTGTAACTTATCCAGCTGGGCATTTCTCATGATGTGCTCTGCATACAGGTTAAACAAACATGGTGGCAGAAGACAGGCCTGTCATACTCCTTTCTCTATCTTGAAGCCATCAGTTGTTCCATTCAGGGTTCTAACTGTTGCTTCTTGACCCACATACAGGTTTCTCAGGAGTTCAGTTTTATTATTTTGAGTTAGGTTCCTTATATACAGCCCACTTTTTGAAGAGTTTTCTTTTTGGAAACAATCATAAATAGGTGTTGAATTTTGTTGAAAGCTTCTGCATCTGTTGAAATTATCATATGGTTTTTATCTTTCAGTTTGTTAATATGGTGTATCACATTGATTGATTTGTATTTGTTGAAGAATCCTTACATCCCTGGAATAAACCCAATTTGATCATGTGTTTATCAGTATGTTGTTTAATGTGTTGTTGAATTCTACTTGCTAGAATTTTGCTGAGTATTTTGCATCCATGTTCATCTTTGTCTGGTTTTGGTATCAGAGTGATGGTGACCTTGTAGAATGAGTTTGGAATTGTTCCTTCCTCTGCAAATTTTTGGAAGAGTTTTAGAAGTATAGGTCTTAGCTTTTCTCTAAATATTTAATATTATTGAAGCCATCTGGCCCTGGGCTTTTGTTTATTGGAGAGATTTTTAATTACAGTTTTTACTTCATTGCTTGTAATTGGTTGTTCATAATTTCTGTTTCTTCCTGGTTCAGTCTTGGAAGAACAAACTTTTCTTATATAACCCAATTTTTTTTCCTTATGACACATTCATTTTTAAGAATGCTTGAAACATGACAGTTAAACATGTTAGATCCTCTGTAAAGTTAGAATAGTTGCAGAAATTTTGATTCTAAAATGTCATTCTCTGTATAAACATTAATTAAGTTTTTATTTTAGTTAGAGTAAAATTCTAGTTTCATGCCTTTTGATTATTCTATCATGGTTTTCTCTTACTTGAAGTTAGTATTTTAATTTTGCAAGATTGAAAAAGAGATAGTATTTATATGAAGGAGATTCCTTCATGTGATTAAGTTTGTTTGAAATTGTTAGTGAAAATAGCTTGGGAAGAAAGAAGGAGTTGTTGGGTTCTTTTGCAAAAGTAAAAGATAAAACTCAATAAGGAGACTTGCTCATTTTGCTCAATCATCATGAAGTCACCAATGTAATAAGTCAATTTAATGTTTTCCAGAATATACAGAAAGTCCAAATCTTTTAAAGTCATATTACTGTAGAGAAGAATGATAACATTTTTTCAAGCAAATTTTCAATGAGTATTACTGTGGTCTGTGTGAATGTGAACTATTTTGGTCCCTTCTCCTATCAGTATGGAAATGAATACATTTACTAAATGATCACATGAGTCTTTATTGAACCTGCTGGTAACAGCACGATCTATCATAGGTTTGAGCAGGGCTACTACTTTGATGAACTACCAGTTTCTAGTCACTATCTAAGATTCATCCAGTTTTTGCATATGTCAAACAAGAAAAACAGAGATATGTTAGGACATACCACTTTCACGTATCATAGCCTGTCTTGGTGAAGGGGGTTACATAATTCAGTGAAGCTGTGAGTCACGCTGTGCTGGGCCACCAAGACAGAAGGCTCATAGTGGAGAGTTCTGACCAAATATGGTCCACTGGAGGAGGAAATGGCAACCCACTTCAGTATTCTTTCTGCAAGAACCCCGTGAACAGTATGAAAAGGCAAAAAGGTATACTATAGGGAAAGTGAAGAAGGCAAATGTCAGTAGCTACAGGATGCATCTGATGCTGAAAGTAAAGTCTGATGCTGAAAGTAAAGTCTGATGCTGAAAATAACACAATTGCATAGGAACCTGGAATGTTAGATCCATAAGGCAAGGTAAATTAGACATAGTCAAGTAAGAGAGGGCAAGACTGAGCAGCATCATTTTAGGAATCAGTGAATTAAAATGGACGGAAATGGGTCATTTAATTCAGGTGACCATCATATCTATTACTGTGGGCAAGAACCACTTAGAAGAAATTGAGTAGCCTTCATAGTCAACAAGAGAGTCTAAAATGCATTATTTGGGTGCAGCCTCAAAAAAGATAGAATGTTCTTAGTTCATTTCCAAGGCAAACCATTCAGTATCAAAATAATAATCCAAGTCTGTGCCCCAAACACTGATGCCAAAGGAGCTGAAACTGACTGGCTCTATGTAGACCTACAAAACTTTCTAGAACTAACACGAAAAAAGATTATTTTTCATCATAGGAGATTAAAATGCAAAAGTAGGAAATCAAGAGATACACAGAATAGTAGGCAAGTTTGGCCTTGGAATTTAAAAAGAAGCAGGGCAAAAGGCTGAGTTTTATCAAGAGAACGTGCTATGCATAACAAACACTCTTTCAAACAACCCAAGAGACAGCTCTACCCATAGATATCACCAGATGATCAAAACCTAAATCAGATTGATTGTGTTCTTTGCAATCAAAGATGGGGAAGCTGTATATGGTCAGCAAAAACAAGACCTGGAGCTGACTGTGGCTCAGATTATGAGATCCTCATTGTAAAAATTCAAGCTTAAACTGAAGAAAGCAGGGGAAACTACTAGGTCACTCAGGTATGACTTGAATCAAATCCTTTTGATTATATAGTGGAAGTGACCAGTAGATTCAAGGGATTAGATTTAGTAGCAGAGTGCCTGAAGAACTATGGATGAAGGTTCATAACTTTGTACAGGAGACAGTGACCAAAACCATCCCAAAGAAAAAGAAATGCAAGAAGGCATAGTGGTTGTCTGAGTCTTTACAAATTGCTGAATAAAGAATAAAAGTAAAAGTAAGGGGAAAGGGAAAGATATACCCAACTGAATGGACAGTTCCAAAGAAAAGCAGGGGGAGATATGAAGGCCTTCTAAAATGAACAGTACAGTAAAACAGAGGAAAACAATAGAATGGGAAAGACTAGAGATCTCTTCAAGAAATAGAGATATCAAGGGAACATATCATGCAAAGATGGGCAAAACAAAGGACAGAAATAATAAGGACTAATGCCTCTTGAGAAATCTGTATGCAGGCCAGGAAGCAACAGTCAGAACCAGACATGGAACAACAGACTGGTTCCAAATAGGAAAAGGAGTGCGTCAAGGCTGTATATTGTCACTCTGCTCATTTAACTTATATGCAGAGTATATTATGAGAAATGCAGGACTGGAAGAAACACAAGGTGGAATCAAGATTGCCGTGAGAAATATCAATAACCTCATTTATGCAGATGACACCACTCTTATGGCAGAAAGTGAAGAGGAACTAAAAAGCCTCTTGATGAAAGTAAAACAGGAGAGTGAAAAAGTTGGCTTAAACCTCAATATTCAGAAAACGAAGATCATGGCATTTGGTCACTTCACTCCATGGGAAATAGATGGAGAAAAAATGGAAACAGTGGCAGACTTTATTTTTTGTGCTCCAAAATCACTGCAGATGGTGACTGCAGCCATGAAATTAAAAGATGCTTACTCCTTGGAAGGAAAGTTATGACCAACCTAGATAGCAGATTCAAAAGCAGAGACATTACTTTGCCGACTAAGGTCCATCTAGTCAAGGCTATGGTTTTTCCAGTGGTCATGTATGGATGTGAGAGTTGGGCTGTGAAGAAGGCTGAGCCCCGAAGAACTGATGCTTTTGAACTGTGGTGCTGGAGAAGACTCTTGAGAGCCCCTTGGAATGCAAGGAGATCCAACCAGTCCATTCTGAAGGAGATCAACTCTGGGATTTCTTTGGACAGAATGATGCTAAAGCTGAAGCTCCAGTACTGTGGCCACCTCATGCAAAGAGATGACTCATTGGAAAAGACTTTGATGCTGGGAGGGATTGGGGGCAGGAGAAGAAGGGGATGACCGAGGATGAGATGGTTGGATGGCATCACTGACTCGATGGACGTGAGTCTGAGTGAACTCCGGGAGTTGATGATGGACAGAGAGGCCTGGCATGCTGTGATTCATGGGGTCACAAAGAGTCAGACACGACTGAGCAACTGAACTGAACTGGACTGAACTGAAAGGAAGCAGAAGAAATTAAGAAGAGGTCGCAAGAATACACCAAAGAACTATACTAAAGAAGGTGTTAATACCTGGATAACCACAATAGTGTGTTCATTCACCTCTTGCCATACATTCTGGAGTGTGAATTCTAGTGAACCTTAGGAAGCATTACTACAACAATGCTAGTGGAGGTGACAAAATTCCTGGTGAGCTATTTAAAAATCCTGAAAGATGATGCTATGAAAGTGCTGCACTCAATATGTCAGCAAATTTGGAAAACTTAGCAGTGGCCACAGGACTGGAAAAGTCAGTTTTCATTCCAGTCCCAAACAAGGTCAATGTCAAATAATGTTCAAACTACCACACAATTGCACTCATTTCACTTACTGGCAAGATAACATTCAAAATCCTTCAAACTAGGCTTCAGTAATTATGTTAACTGAAAACTTCCAAATATGCAAGCTGAATTTAGAAAAGGCAGAGGAACCAGAAATCAAATTGCTAACATTAGTTGGATCATAGAGAAAACAAAGGAATTCCAGAAAAACAAAACAAAACATCTACTTCTACTTCATTGACTACTTTGAAGCCGTGTCTGTGTGGATCACAACAAACTGTAGGAAAGTTTTAAAGAGATGAGAGTATCAGACCACCTTACCTGTCCCCTGAGAAATCTCTATTTGGGTCAAGAAGCAACAGTTAGAACCAGATATGGAACAAATGACTAGTTCAACATTGGGAAAGAAGTATATTAAGGCTGTATATTGTCACTCTGCTTATATGGTGGGTTGGATTAGTCACAAGCTGAAATCAAGATTGCCAGTAAATGTCAACAACTTCAGATAAGCAGATGATACCACTCTAATGGCAGAAAATAAAGAGGAACTAAAGAGCATCTTTATGTAAATGAAAGAGTAAAGTGAAAATTCTAACTTGAAACTCAACATTCAAAACATTAATATCATGGTGTCGAGTCCCATAACTTCAATGACAAACAGAAGGGAAGGAGTGAAAACAGTGACAGATTTACTTTTCTGGGGCTCCAGAATCACTGTAAATGGTGACTATAGCCATGAAGTTCAAAGACATTTGCTCCTTGGAAGTAAATTATGACAAACTTATACAGTGCATTAAAAAACAGAAACATCACTTTACTGACAAAGGTCCTTGTAGTCAAAGCTGTGATTTTTTCCAGTAATTGTGTATGGATGAGAGAGTTGGACCATAAAGAAGGGTGAATGCTGAAGAATTGATGCTTTTGAACTGTGATGTTGGAGAAGACTTTTGAAAGTTCCTTGGACAGTCAAGGATTGGTGAATCCTAAAGGAAATCAATTCTGAAATTTCCCTGGAAGTAGTGATGCTGAAGCTCCAATATTTGATGCAAAGCAATGACAGATTGGAAAAGACCTGATGCTGAGACAGACTGAAGTCAAAGAAGAAGGTGACAGCAGAGGATGAGATGGTTAGATAGCATCACTGATTCAATGCACATGAATTTGAGCAAACTCCAGGAGATAGTGGAGGACAGAGGAACTTGATGTGCCCAGTCCTTGGAGTCACAAATAGTCATTACCACTTAGTGACTGAACAATAAACAACCTATTTTAGATCCTTAAGGGTGGTAAAAAAAAAATTTGTCTTCCCCCTGGCATAAAATTTTGGTTTACATTTACATTTTTGGCCAGGGAGGCAATAGTTTCTAAGATTTCCATTGGTCTCCCCTATGCCACTCCTTATTCCAGAGGCCAAAAGCCTGATGTGGATGTTATTTCACATTCCAGGTATGTCAATCCCAACTGAACACTTCATAACAAGAAAAAGTACAGATGCATGAATCTTACTTAGTATAAGCTGAAATTTAACCAATATTTCATTTATTATCCAGCCATGTATATTCACACACTGAGGGGTCATAAGTCCAATTTTATGCATATATTTACCAGACACTGTATCCAGTATTCCTTGAAATATTGAGACATTCCTTTTATTTCAGTTAATAGCAAGATGGTCCTTTGGAAAAGGACTGCAGAATTATATTAACAGTATATACTTGATGTGGTATCAAGTATATAAATATATGTGGTTTCATATACTTTTATCCAGGGATCTTAGCCATTTCTTGAATCAGAGGCACCATGAAACTAAAATTGGCTCATATTTGGAAATGAAGGAAGGAATCATGTCTTTTCACTGAAACTACCCCTTCATTCTCTTTCTCCATTAATTTCTTGTTTTCTTACAGATAGTATTATGTTGTACCCTCACCAAATGTTTCTGTTTTGATCCTCAGAGACATCATGTTCTATTAGCATCTACACAAATCTCTGAAGGACAATATTGTTTTACTATACCTCTAACCTTTACAAGCATTATGCTCACTGTGGACTATGGGCTTCTGGTGGCTAAAATTCTTCACCTGACCTGTATTCTTTGGAGGTCCCATCATTCCGATCATTATTAACAATTTCAGTTTTGTGATCATTTCTACTTTGAGGCCTTATCTGCAGTGAAAATTACACACTTAACTTTTTATAAAAACATGGGAAGTGTATTGCGTAAAAAGAAATTGTGACATTTATATGTTTGTCTTTGTTAGGAAAAAATGTGCTGTCAAGAAATATCTGAGGCTGTTGATCTGTGATCATTGACTTTGGTGTCCTGTAACACATATTTGTTAAATTATTTAATATTTGATATGTAGTAAATAGCTACACATTATGATATCTGTAATACATGAAATAGATTTATTTAAAGACAAAGATCAATGGAAGTTTGACACATACTGAACCAGAGCATAATTGTGGAGCTTGTTCAGTTTTCCAAGTCTGTGTTCAAATAATACTTTTCCTTCTTAAAAATTTCCCATGAAGTGATGGGACCAGATGGCATGATCTTAGTTTTCTGAATCTTGAGCTTTAAACCAACTTTTTCACTCCTCTTTCATCAGGAGGGTTTTTAATTCCTCTTCACTTTTTGTCATAAGGGTGGTGTCATCTGCATATCTGAGGTTATTAATATTTCTCCCAGCAATCTTGATTCCAGCTTGTGCTTCTTCCAGCCCAGTGTTTCTCATGATGTTCTCTTCATAGAAGTTAAATAAGCAGGGTGACAATATACAGCCTTGACGCACTCCTTTTCCTAATTGGAACCAGTCTGTTGTTCCATGTCAAGTTCTAACTGTTGCTTCCCGACCTGTGTATAGGTTTCTCAAGATGCAGGTCAGGTGGTCTGGTAATCCCATTTATTTCAGAATTTTCCACAGTTTATTGTGATCCACACAGTCAAAGGCTTTGGCATAGTCAATAAAGCAGAAATAGATGTTTTTCTGGAACTCTCTTGCTTTTTCGATGATAAAGCAGATGTTGGCAATTTGATCTCCGGTTCCTCTGCCTTTTCTAAAACCAACACGAACATCTGGAAGTTTGTGGTTTAAGTATTGCTGAAGCCTGGATTGGAGAATTTTGAGCATTACTTTATTTGTGTGAGATGAGTGCAATTGTGCAGTAGTTTGAGCATTCTTTAGCATTGTTTTCTTTGGGATTGGAATGAAAACTGACCTTTTCCAGTCCTGTGGCCACTGTTGAGTTTTTTTAAAATTTGCTGGCATATTGAGTGTAGCAATTTCACAGCATCATTTTTCACAAATTTAATATATTCCAAACACATAAAATAAAGCATGAAACAGTGATAGATTTTATTTTCTTGTGCATCAGAATCACCAGAAAATAGTTTCAGCTTTAGCATCATTCCTTCCAAAGAACACCCAGGGCTGATCTCCTTTAGAATGGACTGAATGGATCTCCTTGCAGTCCAAGGGACTCTCAAGAGTCTTCTTCAACACCACAGTTCAAAAGCATCAATACTTCAGTGCTCAGCTTTCTTCACAGTACAACTTTCACATCCATACATGACCACTGGAAAAACCATAGCCTTGACTAGAAAGACCTTAGTCGGCAAAGTAATGTCTCTGCTTTTGAATATGCTATCTAGGTTGGTCATAACTTTCCTTCCAAGAAGTAAGCGTCTTTTAATTTCATGGCTGCAATCACAATCTGCAGTTATTTTAGAGCCTCCCAAAATTAAAGTCTGCCACTGTTTGCACTGTTTCTCCATCTATTTCCCATAAAGTATTGGGATTAGATGCCATGATCTTCATTTTCTGAATTTTGAGCTTTAAGCCAACATTTTCAAACTCCTCTTTCACTTTAATTGTGTAAGTAATTATATGGAAACATGGACCAAGAAATGATGAATTTGTGTTTCAAAATGTTAAAGGTGTCAGTATTTTTAAATATAAACATTCAGAAAGTATATTAGTGTAAACTTATCTTGTTAGAAAAGATGCTATTTTCTGATTCTATGTTATACCTAAGAAAGCCCAAAATGAGGAGTTTAAGTGACTGAGGGCAGTCAAGTTATATTTATATCTCCTAGCTGATTTCAAATGCACACTCATTTCAGGAACAACAAAAATAATTCCTGCAACTAAATGGGTTGCCTAACTTAATAAGTATCTGTATACATTTAAATGAATTCAAGGTTTAGAATAGATTACAGAAACAACTATAAAGGGAGGCTAAAAATTATGTATTTACAATCAAGGTCTCTTCTAAATGAAGAAGAGAAAATAAAATATACCGTTCACCTTCTTCTAAATTTCTTTGTTTTTCAATGTGCTTTTGCATAGTTTATATATGTTATGAGTCCACAAAAGTGTGCAACTATAATCAATTTTCTATCATTGCTTTGAAAATAATAAACTCTACATAATTGCTTTGAATAATATTTTCATGAGGAACAGTCAGAGTGAATTAAGCATCTCTATGTTGTAGTCATCAAAGATATACATATATGTATTAAAAAGTACGTATATATGACATTGTATGGGAGACAGGGATCAAGACCATCCCCATGGAAAAGAAATGCAAAAAAGCAAAATGGCTGTCTGGGGAGGCCTTACAAATAGCTGTGAGAAGAAGAGAAGCAAAAAGGAAAGGAGAAAAGGAAAGATACAAGCATCTGAATTCAGAGTTCCAAAGAATAGCAAGGAAAGATAAGAAAGCCTTCTTCAGTGATCAGTGCCAAGAAATAGAGGAAAAGAACAGAATGGGAAAGACTAGAGATTTTTCCAAGAAAATCAGAGATACCAACGGAACATTTCATGGAAAGATGGGCTCGATAAAGGACAGAAATGGTATGGACCTAACAGAAACAGAAGATACTAAGAAGAGGTGGCAAGAATACACGGAAGAACTGTACAAAAAGATCTTCACGACCCAGATAATCATGAAGATGTGATCACTCATCTAGAGCCAGACATCTTGGAATGTAAAGTCAAGTGGGCCTTAGAAAGCATCACTATGAACAAAGCTAGCGGAGGTGATGGAATTCCAGTGGAGCTGTTTCAAATCCTGAAAGATGATGTTGTGAAAGTGCTGCACTCAATATGCCAGCAAATTTGGAAAACTTAGCAGTGGCCACAGGATTGGAAAAGGTCAGTTTTCATTCCAGTCCCAAAGAAAGGCAATGCCAAAGAACGCTCAAACTACCACACAATTGCACTCATCTCACATGCTAGTAAATTAATGCTCAAAATTCTCCAATCCAGACTTCAGCAATACGTGAACCGTGAACTCTCTGATGTTCAAGCTGGTTTTAGAAAAGGCAGAGAAACCAGAGATCAAATTGCCAACATCTGCTAGATCCTGGAAAATGCAAGAGAGTTCCAGAAAAACATCTATTTCTGCTTTATTGACTATGCCAAAGCCTTTGACTGTGTGGATCACAATAAACTGTGGAAAAATCTGAAAGAGATGGGAATACCAGACCACCTAACCTGCCTCTTGAGAAATCTCTATGCAGGTCAGGAAGCAATAGTTAGAACTGGACATGGAACATCAGACTGGTTCCAAATAGGAAAAGGAGTACTTCAAGGCTGTATATTGTCACTCTGCTTATTTAACTTAAATGCAGAGTACATCATAAGAAACACTGAACTGGAAGCAACACAAGCTGAAATCGAGACTGCTGGGAGAAATATCAATAACCTCAGATGAAGATGATACCACCGTTATGGCAGAAAGTGGAGAGGAGCTAAAAGCCTCTTGTTGAAAGTGCAAGAGGAGAGTGAAAAAGTTGTCTTAAAGCTCAACATTCGGAAAACGCAGATCATGGCATCCGGTCCCATCACTTCATGGGAAATAGATGGGGAAACAGTGGAAACAGTGTCAGACTTTATTTTGGGGGCTCCAAAATCACTGCAGATGGTGACTGCAGCCATGAAATTAAAAGATGCTTACTTCTTGGAAGAAAAGTTATGACTAGCCTAGATAGTATATTCAAAAGCAGAGACATTACTTTGCTGACTAAGGTCCATCTAGTCAATGCCATGGTTTTCCCTGTGGTCATGTATGGATGTGAGAGTTGGACTGTGAAGAAGGCTGAGCCCCGAAGAATGATGCTTTTGAACTGTGGTGGTGTTGGAGAAGACTCTTGGGAGTCCCTTGGACTACAAGGAGATCCAACCAGTCCATTCTGAAGGAGATCAACTCTGGGATTTCTTTGGACAGAATGATGCTAAAGCTGAAGCTCCAGTACTGTGGCCAACTCATGCAAAGAGATGACTCATTGGAAAAGACTTTGATGCTGAGAGGGATTGGGGGCAGGACGATAAGGGGACGATAGAGGATGAGATGGCTGGATAGCATCACGGACTCGATGACGTGAGTCTGAGTGAACTCCGAGAGATGGTAATAACCAGAGAGGCCTGGAGTACTGCGATTCATGGGGTCACAAAGAGTCGGACACGACTGAGTGACTGAACTGAACTGACTGATGAAAGAGAAAGACAGGGATTAAAGATAACAGGCTAATTGAACATTTCTCTGTAGTAGACAGCTTCCTGAAAAAAACAAATGCATACAGATCATCATATATATTTGTTGGTTATATTCTTTCATGAAGAGATAAATTTGGGAGCTGCTTTTAAAGTACACCAAGGAAATGACATGGCACAGATGTGCCTCTCCCAAAGCAATTTTAAATGGCAAAATATTCAGTGAATGTAGGCTTATTACTATGTTTCTGAGTCTATAATATTATTTTACTGGAATATTTTGTTTCTGATTTCTCAATGGATTTTGAATTTTATTACCTCCTTGCTAGTTTCTTTGTCTGCCTCTGTGCCTCTCTCCAGGAACTGTAGTCTATTTATGAGTGCTCAGTATTTAGAACTATAGTCTATTTATGAGTGTTCAGTATTGAATCTACTTATCTTTCTCTTGTATATTTGTTCGGTTTTTCCACAAGTAATAAGTTCACATTTTCAGGGATAATATAACAAAAGATGCCAAGTGTCCTTATCTCCCTTTTGGCACAGTGTCTTTCCTACTTTACCAATAATCAGATTCTTCAAATTAGGATTCAAAATATGAAAGAAAATATCTCCCTGAAGTATAAAGTCACAACATTACTGTTAGGGAATTTTTATAATTTTCTTTCTTTAATAGCATAGTTCAGTGAGATGTCTAAGATAGATCCAGGGTACCATTTTCAGTTACTTTCAACTCAGTAACTCATAGATGAGGTTTGGTTAAATTCACACTTTGACCATTCACCCAGAAAGATATGTAGCCTTGTCTATGTATGACCATGAAGAAATATAAATGGTAGTAATAGATATGTCTTTGGAGGCAACTGTACGACCCAGAAAAGTGATGCAAAATTTGATGGACAGATTGATGTAAATTAGGCAGAAAATTGATAAATAGATATAGTTAAAAGGAAGGAGACAAGGAAAAAAAAAAGGTGAAAAGGGGGTCTGGGGAGAAACAAAGAAGACTTGGTTGTGGAGGTGCATTTCAAAGGATTTCCATCAAACCAACAGTCTTTCCTTTTCCCCTTTCTGGAATCACTTGTTTGTTGTGCTTTTTTTCCTTCTATTTTGGTTAACTGGCTTTGGCTTTTGTTCCCTTCTGAATTGCTCTTGTTAGCTCTGCTGTTCTGCCCCAAAGTGCTTTCCCTAGGCTAAGAATTGAATATATCACAATTTCCTGAAGTCCCAAGATCCCAGTTTTATCTTTACTCATTTGCAAATATGATCATTCAAGCCAATAGCACTTTCTACACTTTTTCTAGAATTTTTAAATCGTGACTTTGTTTATTTTTTTTTTTTCTTTCTCTTATTTTTTTTAAAATTAATTAATTAATTATTTTTTTAAATTGCAATACTGTATTTGTTTTGTCATACATTGACACGAATCAGCCATAGGTGAACACAATCTCCCAATGACGAAGCCCCCTCCCACCTCCCACCCCACATCCTCTACTTGAATCATCCTGTGCATCAGCCCCATGCATCCTGCATCCTACATTGAACATAGATTGGCACTTTGTTTCTTACAGGAAAATATACATGTTTCATTGCCATTCTCCCAAACCATCCCACCCTTTCCCTCTCCCTCAGAGTCCAAAAGTCCACTCTATACCTCTGTGTCTCTTTGTGGTCTCACATATAGGGTCATCATTACTGTCTTATGAATTCCATATATATGTGTCAGCATACTGTATTGGTGTTTTTTCTTTCTGGCTTACTTCACTCTGTATAACTGGTTCCAATTTCATCCATCTCATTAGGACTGAGTCAAATTTATTCTTTTTAAGGGCTGAGTAGTATTCCATTGTGTATATGTACCACTGCTTTCTTATCCATTCATCTGCTGATGGACATCTAGGTTGTTTCCATGTCCTGGCTATTATAAACAGCGCTTCAATGAACATTGGGGGGTACATGTGTCTCTTTCAATTCTGGTTTCCTCAGTGTGTATGCCCAGCAGTGGGATTGCTGGGTCATAAGACAGTTCTATTTGCAATTTTTAAGGAATCTCCACACTGTTTTCCATAATGGCTGTACTAGTTTGCATTCCCACCAGCAGTGTAAGAGGGTTCCCTTTTCTCCACATCCTCTCCAGCATTTATTGCTTGTAGACTTTTGGATCCCAGCCATTCTGACTGGTGTGAAATGGTACCTCATTGTGCTCTTGATTTGCATTTCTCTGATAATGAGTGATGTTGAACATCTTTTCATGTGTTTGTTAGCCATCCGTATGTCTTCTTTGGAGAAATGCCTATTTAGTTCTTTGGCCCATTTTTTTTATTGTCTCGTTTATTTTTCTGGAGTTGAGCTGCATAAGTTGCTTATATATCTTTGAGATTAGTTGTTTGTCAGTTGTTTCATTTGCTATTGTTTTCTCCCATTCAGAAGGCTGTCTTTTCACCTTGCTTATAGTTTCCTTTGTTGTGCAAAAGCTTTTAATTTTAATTAGATCCCATTTGTTTATCTTTGCTTTTGTTTCCAGTATACTGGGAGTTGGCTCATAGAGGATCCTGCTGTGATTTATGTCGGAGAGTATTTTGCCTATGTTTTCCTCTAGGAGTTTTATAGTTTCTGGTCTTACATTTAGATCTTTAATCCATTTTGAGTTTATTTTTGTGTATGGTGTTAGAAAGGGGTCTAGTTTCATTCTTTTACAAGTGGTTGACCAGTTTTCCCAGCACCACCTGTTAAGGAGACTGTCTTTACTCCATTGTGTATTCTTGCCTCCTTTGTCGAAGATAAGGTGTCCATAGGTGTGTGGGTTAATCTCAGGGCTTTCTATTTTGTCCCATTGATCTATATTTCTGTCTTTGTGCCAGTACCATACTGTCTTAATGACTGTGGCTTTGTAGTAGAGCCTGAAGTCAGGCAAGTTGATTCCTCCAGTTCCATTCTTCTTTCTAAAGATTGCTTTGGCTATTCGAGGCTTTTTGTATTTCCATACAAATCTTGAGATTATTTGATCTAGTTCTTTGAAAAATACTGCTGGTAGCTTGATGGGAATTGCATTGAATCTGTAGATTGCTTTGGGTAGTATACTCATTTTCACTATATTGATTCTTCCAACCAATGAGCATGGTATATTTCTCCATCTATTCATGTCCTCTTTGATTTCTTTCATCAGTGTTTTATAGTTTTCGATATATAGGTCTTTAGTTTCTTTAGGTAGGAATATTCCTAAGTATTTTATTTTTTTCGTTGCAATGGTGAATGGAATTGTTTCTTTAACTTCTTTTTCTACTTTCTCATTGTTAGTGTATAGGAATGCAAGGGATTTCTGAGTGTTGATTTTATATCCTGCAACTTTACTATATTCACTGATTAGCTCTAGTAGTTTTCTGGTTGAGTCTTTAGGATTTTCTATGTAGAGGATCATGTCATCTGCAAACAGTGAGAGTTTTACTTCTTCTTTTCCAATTTGGATTCCTTGTATTTCTTTTTCTGCTCTGATTGCTGTGGCCAAAACTTCCAGTACGATGTTGAAGAGTAGTGGTGAAAGTGGACACCCTTGTCTTGTTCCTGACTTTAGGGAAATGGTTTCAATTTTTCACCATTGAGGATAATGTTAGCTGTGGGTTTGTCATACATAGCTTTTATTATGTTGAGGTATGTTCCTTCTATTCCTGCTTTCTGGAGAGTTTTTATCATAAATGGATGCTGAATTTTGTCAAAGGCTTTTTCTGCATCTATTGAGATAATCATATGATTTTTATTTCTCAGTTTGTTAATGTGATGAATTACATTGATTGACTTGCGGATATTGAAGAATCCTTGCATCCCTGGGATAAAGCCCACTTGGTCATGGTGTATGATCTTTTTAATGTGTTGCTGGATTCTGATTGCTAGGATTTTGTTGAGGATTTTTGCATCTATGTTCATCAGTGATATTGGCCTGTAGCTTTCTTTTTTTTGGTGTCTTTTTCAGGTTTGGGTATTAGGATGATTGTGGCCTCATAGAATGAGTTTGGAAGTTTACCTTCCTCTGCAATTTTCTGGAATAGCTTCAGTAAGATAGGTGTTAGCTCTTCTCGGAATTTTGGTAGAATTCAGCTGTGAAGCCGTCTGGACCTGAGCTTTTGTTTGCTGGGAGATTTCTGATTACAGTTTCAATTTCCATGCTTGTGATGGGTCTGTTAAGATTTTCTATTTCTTCCTGGTTCAGTTTTGGAAAATTGTACTTTTCTAAGAATTTGTCCGTTTCTTCCAAGTTGTCCATTTTATTGGCATATAATTGCTGATAGTAGTCTCTTATGATTCTTTGTATTTCTGTGTTGTCTGTCGTGATCTCTCCATTTTCATTTCTAATTTTGTTGATTTGATTTTTTTCTCTTTGTTTCTTGATGAGTCTGGCTAATGGTTTGTCAATTTTATTTATCCTTTCAAAGAACC
Source organism: Nanger dama (assembly GCA_917880005.1). Lineage (NCBI taxonomy): Eukaryota > Metazoa > Chordata > Mammalia > Artiodactyla > Bovidae > Nanger > Nanger dama. The sequence goes on from CAKJTW010000011.1 coordinate 47,512,935, forward strand.
AGCTTTTTGCTTTGTTGATTTTTGCTATGGTCTCTTTTGTTTCTTTTGCATTTATTTCTGCCCTAATTTTTAGGATTTCTTTCCTTCTACTAACTCTGGGGTTCTCTATTTCTTCCTTTTCTAGTTGCTTTAGGTGTAGAGTTAGGTTATTTATTTGACTTTTTCTTGTTTCTTGAGGTATGCCTGTATGGCTATGAACTTTCCTCTTAGGACTGCTTTTAAAGTGTCCCGAAGGTTCTGTGTTGTTGTGCTTTCATTTTCATTCGTTTCGATGCATATTTTGATTTCTTTTTGATTTCTTCTGTGATTTGTTGATTATTCAGTAGGGTGTTGTTCAGCCTCCAAATGTTGGAATTTTTAACAATTTTTCTCCTATAATTGAGATCTAACCTTAGTGCATTATGGTCAGAGAAGATGCTTGGAATAATTTCAGTTTTTTAAATTTATCAAGGTTAGATTTATGACCCAGAATGTGGTCTATCCTGGAAAAGGTTCCGTGTGCACTTGAGAAAAAGGTGAAATTCATTGTTTTGGGGTGAAATGTCCTATAGGTATCAATTAGGTCTAACTGGTCACTTGTATTGTTTAACGTTTGCATTTCTTTGTTAATTTTCTGCTTAGTTCATCTGTCCATAGGTGTAAGTGGGGTGTTAAAGTCTCCCACTATTATTGTGTTATTATTAATTTCCCCTTTCATGCTTGTTAGCAATTGTCTTACATATTGTGGTGCTCCTATTTGGGTGCATATATATTTATAATTGTCATATCTTCTTCTTGGATTGATCCTTTAATCATTATGTAGTGGCCTTCTTTGTCCCTTTTCACAGCCTTTGTTTTAAAGTCTATTTTATCGGATATGAGTATTGCTATTCCTGCTTTCTTTTGGTCTTTATTTGCATGGAATATCTTTTTCCAGCCCTTCACTTTTAGTCTGTATGTGTCCGTTGTTTTGAGGTGGGTCTCTTGTAGGCAGCATATATAGGGATCTTGTTTTTGTATCCATTCAGCCAGTCTTTGCCTTTTGGTTGGGGCATTCAACCCATTTACATTTAAGGTAATTATTGATAAGTATGCTCCTGTTGCCATTTACTTTATTGTTTTGGGTTCGGGTTTATACGTCCTTTTTGTGTTTCCTTTCTAAAGTCTATCCTTTAGTATTTGTTGGAGAGCTGGTTTGGTGGTGCTGAATTCTCTCAGCTTTTGCTTGTCTGGAAAGCTTTTGATTTCTCCTTCATATTTGAATGAGATCCTTGCTGGGTACAGTAGCCTTGGCTGAAGGTTATTATCTTTCATCACTTTAAGTATGTCTTGCCATTCCCTCCTGGCCTGAAGAGTTTCTATTGAAAGATCTGCAGTTATTCTTATGGGGATCCCCTTGTGTGTTATTTGTTGTTTTTCCTTTGCTGCTTTTAGTGATTGTTCTTTGTGTTTGGTCTTTGTTAGCTTGATTAGTATATGTCTTGGGGGTGTTCCACCTTGGGTTTATCCTGTTTGGCACTCTCTGGGTTTCTTGGACTTGGGTGATTATTTCCTTCCCCATTTTAGGGAATTTTTTGACTATTATCTCCTCAAGTATTTTCTCATGGTCTTTCTTTTTGTCTTCTTCTCTGGGACTCCTATAATTCGAATGTTGGAGCGTTTCATATTGTCTTGGAGGTCTCTGAGGTTGTCCTCATTTCTTTTAATTCGTCTTTCTTTTTCCCTCGCTGATTCATTTATTTCTACCATTCTATCTTCTATTTCACTAATCCTATCTTCTGCCTCCAATATTCTACTATTTGTAGCCTCCAGAGTGTTTCTGATCTCATTTATTGCATTATTCATTATATGTTGACTCTCTTTTATTTCTTCTAGGTCCTTGTTAAACCTTTCTTGCATCTTCTCAATCCTTGACCCCAGGCTATTTATCTGTGATTCCATTTTGATTTCAAGATTTTGGATCATTTTCACTATCAGTATTCGGAATTCTTTCTCAGGTAGATTCCCTATCTCTTCCTCTTTTGTTTGGTTTGGTGGGCATGTCTCCTGTTCCTTTACCTGCTGGGTATTCCTCTGTCTCTTCATCCTGGTTATATTGCTGCGTTTGGGGTGGCTTTTTCTATATTCCGGGAATTTGTGGAGTTCTCTTTATTATAGAGTTTCCTCTGTGTGTTTGAGGTTATATCAGTGGCTTGTCAAAGTTTCTTGATCAGGGAGGCTTGTGTTGGAGTTCTGGTGGGTGGATCTGGATTTCCTCTCTCTGGAGTGCTGTGACGTGTGAAGTAATGGGTTATGAGATGTCAGTGGTTTTGGAGTATTTTGAGTTGCCTGTGTATTGAAGCTCAGGGGCTTGTTCTTGTGTTGCTGGAGAATTTGCGTGGTATGTCTTGCTCTGGAGCTTGTTGGCCCTTGGGCAGTGCTCAATTTTAGTATAGGTATGAAGGCGTTTGATGAGCTCTAATTGGATAATGTTCCCTGTATTCAGGAATTCTTTGATGATCTCAGGATTTGGAATTACGCCTCCTGATTATGGTTTTCAGATTTATTTTTAGAATAGCCTCATGATTTCTCCATCTATTCAGCACTAATGTTAAAACATCTAGGTTAATGATGATAGGTTTCTCCTCCTTGAGGGTCGTCCCTAGAGGATCGGTGAGTTACTTGGAGGAGAGAAGAGGGAGGGAGTAGTTAGAGGTGAGTGGAATGGGATGAGGTGGAATCATAAGAGGGAAAAGCAAGTTAGCCCGTAACCACTTTCTTGTGTGCGCGCCAAAGTCTGGACCGCTCAGAGGTGGTCACAGAGTTATACATGGAAGAGGAGAGGAAGGAAGTAGATAGAGGTGTACAGGAGGATAAAAGAGGGAGATGGGAAGGAGGGATACAGATCCGGTCAGTGACCAGTTCCCTTTAGAGTTCTCCTCCTTCTGGAATGCACAGAGGTTCATAGGGTTGGGTAGAGAGGGGGAGGGAGAGGGAGGAGACAAAAGCCACCTGGTGGCGAAAAGGGAGATTCCCCAGGTGGAGAGAGTGGTCAAGCCAGTAGTCTTGCACTCATGTAAAACTGGGTACTGAGGATTAGGTTTTTAAAAGTACAAAATTGGCAACAAATACCAAATGCCAAGATTAAAAATCTGGAGTATAGATTGGATTTTCAAAGATAGATTATTGAGGAGAAGAAGAAGAAGTAGAGAGAAATTTAAAAAAAAAAAAGAGAAAAAAGAAAAAAAAAAAAAAAAAGTAAAATATAATAAAAGACTCCAGAATTATTAAAAGACAACTTCCTTCACCAATTAGACTATATACAGCGTTTGCTTAAACGATAGTTTTTTTTTTTTTAAGTAATATTAGGTTCTAAAAATAATAACTAGAAATATAGAAGACTTAAAAATTTAAGGAAGTTTAGGGGAAAAAAGGATGAAAAAGAAAAGGATAAACAAATTTAAAAAGGAAAAAATAATTTTTAAAGAAAGAAAACAAAATTCTTAAAAAAGAAATCACGCTTCCACATCATGCCCCCCACCGAAAAAAATTTTTTTTGATCATAGAAGTAGAAACGGTGTATCTGGCACTTTCTCTGTCATTGAGGACTGTGTGGGGTCACTACCAAGGCAGTTCCCTCTGTTTGACTTTCTCTGTTTGCTGGTCTCTTCCGTGTCTGATTTCTGTCTTGCCACAGGGAGGGTGGTGATGAGCTCTGCACTGGGCTAGCCCTTCCCAATCCGCGGGATAATCGTGTGGGGCCTGGCCTATGTTTCATGCAATTCCCCGGTTTAAGCCGCTCAGGATTTGCGCTCAGTAAGTACCCTCCGGGTGCCGGGTTTGGTTCCAAGTCCGAGTGGCTAGGGAGTTTGGCTCAGACTATTGTTGCAGAAGTCTCAATAAAGAAGCTTGCTTGCAATTTGGTAGGTAATGTCTCTCCTGAGCTGCGACTGCTCTCTTCCAGCGCTTAAGGCTCTGGCTGCCTGTCGCCGGTGGGGGATGATCCGCAGCTGGCTGTTTCCGATCCGTCCTTTGTTCTGTGCGCGGGCCTGAATGTGTCTTATGTTAGTTATCCCACAGTCTGGTTTGCTAGTCCGGGATAAATTGTTCTATCCATGCGCAGACCCGATTCTGGCCCTGTTACTCCCCGATTCTCGAGAAAAGCCCTGCAGTCTACGCCTCCCGTGGCCCAATTCTTAGAAAGCACTGTCGTGGGCATGCTCCTCCCTGCCCAACCACCACTGCTGTCGGACGCAGGCGTTTGCGCTGCTTATCTGCTGGGGGTTATACTGTTGAATTCGTAATCTGTTGGTTTTAATTATTTATTTATTCTTCCTTCCTGTTATGTTGTCCTCTGTGCTTCCAGGGCTCGCCCCATGCACAGCTGTGAGAAAGTTCCCCAATTTTAGGGAACCTCTCTCTTAAAAGTCTCTTCCTGGGACAGGATTCCCTTCCCGTGCCGGGGTTCCCTCCCCTACCTCCTTTGTCTATATCTTCGTTCTTTAAAATAAAATAAAATATTTCCTACCTGGCTTTGAAGCCAATGATCTGCTTTGCTGGATGCCTGATGTCCTCTGCCAGCAGTCAGAAGTTATTTTGTGGAATTTGCTCAGCGTTGAAATGTTCTTTTGATGGGGTAGAGAGGGAGAAAGTGTTCTCCCCATCCTATTCCTCCGCCATCTTTTTTCCTCCGTGACTTGGTTTAAAGAGGATATAGTAGAAATAGTGATACACAGTATATTTTTGTTAACATACATAGAATGTGAGGAGCTAATTAAGATGTTGATTTATTCTATTCTAATATCTTGAGCTCTTTTTACCTTTAGTTTCAATTTAACTGTTATAGTCTCAGAATTGGATTCATGGAGCAATGGAATAAAACAGAGAAAATAAATAATAAAATCTTGTGTATCTCAGGATTTATATTATGAGAAAGATAAAATTTAAATTTAGTGAAAAAAAGAATTATTTCATAAATTGCCTTTTTCAGTTGGCTTTTAGAGAAGCAAAATTTATTAGTAGAAGAGTTGGATTAGAACTCAGGCAAGTCTGACTCTAAACTTTTACCATTTTGAAATTGTGCTTTCTTACATAAAAAATTCAGAGTGTTTTAATTTTTAAGACAATTTGAGCAGAAATTTATTATTGGGAGATGGGAGGGGGCTTTGACATTGGGAGATTGTGTACACCTGTGGCTGATTCATGTCAATGTATGGCAAAACAAATACAGTATTGTAATGTAGAATAAAGTATTAAAAATAAATAAATAAAACTATCAAATTTTAAAATATAAAAACAAATTAAAATAGCACACATATAGTTGGTGTTAATATGATCTATATTTCTTTCTAATTCCTTATCTTTATTTGTCCAGGTATTTGTTTTTTGAAACTGAAATTGAAGCTCATAGATACATAATTGTTTTAATACTTTAACTCATCATTCTACTCTGAATGCTTTTTCCTTAAAGTGACAGTTTCTTGAGTCAGTCCTTGTTTAATTCATATGATTTCTCTTCAAAATTTGATATAATTTATAATTCTTTATCAACATGAATATGAGCTATATAAAACAATTATCTCTCGGTTTTTCTTCTACCATTTTGAATGTTTATTTTCATTCACTTTTGCATTGTCCTCCTTCTACATCCATTTAAGCATTATTGTTCTAAAGGATTTCATATTTATTTATCTGTTTCTCTTCCCTTAGAATCTCTCTCTGAGGGACTTAATCAAGCATTATGTCTTTAATTACCTTTTATATGTTAAATAAATGCTCAAATTGCCTACTGAATAGCTCTATATAGATCTTCTATATGTTTGTCCAAAACTGAACTCAAGTTTCCTGAAAAATAATGATCATCATTTTCCTTACATTTTCATTGCCTTCTAGGTGAAATTTAAATTCTGCAGTATATACTATGAAGTCCTTCATATTGTTTCCCTGCCTTCTTCCCAGATTTCCACTCTTACCATCTCTATTCTTCTTTGTTCCAGTCATTACTTCAAGTTCCCTGTATTTTTATATCTCTATGTCTTTGAACCTCAATATTTTTCTTCCCTGAAACGTACCACTCTCACCAACTTTTTATCTAATCATCTCATTACTACTCTTATAATAAGAGCTTAAGGTAAATTTTTCTGATCCTGAACAGAATATGTACATACTTCAAGATTTGAGTTAAAAGTCGATCTTTTCTGCTAAAAGAATAGGCTGGTTTTATATTTATTTTAGGATTATACTACTTTGCTAATATCATGGATTTATAATGTTATTTATGGTGATGTCTTCATCATCTAAAATTATACTTGGCAGAGTTAGAAACACATAATAATTTTGTGTTTGAATAAAGAGATCAATGAATACTGTCTTATTTTCACTAATCAGAAATTTCTTATTCAGAAATCAGTATAATTTTATATACTAGTTTGCATTTTATTTTAATATAAATTTATTTATTTTAATTGGAGGCTAATTACTTTACAATATTGTATTGGTTTTTCCATACATCAACATGAATCTGCCACAGATGCACATGTGTTCCCCATCCTGAACCCCCGTCCCACCTACCTCCCCATACCATCCTTCTGGGTCATCTCAGTGCACCAGCCCTGAGCAAAAGAGACACATAGATCAGTATAATTTTCAAAGTACTGGCAGAAAGAAATGTTAAACAATGATCATTTTGATTTTAAACTTATATTGTTGATTGCTCTTCAAAATTCTGTTGAGTTGTATCCCCAACCGAGTAGAGCACATTCCTTATAAATAAACCCATGTGTGTATTATTTGCACCAATATATATTGAAAAGTCCATTGGGAAGTTTCTGCAATCAAAATCAGAGGCTTCATGAGCTCACCATTCAGGTTTTTTTAGTTGTCATGGTACAGTTACTTTTAGCTTGGCCATGTTTTAGGAATAGGAAATGAGTAACCTAATTACATATGTCTTTGTATGTTCAGATATTCTTCCTAAGAAAATTTGACTTTATTTACAATAATACTTATGTTTTATTTACTGTTATTTTCAGTAGTTTGGTAGACACTTTGAAAGCTGTTAGAGCAGATGGTCTAGTGTGAATTCTAGTAATTAGTGCTTAGTAAGGAATGGAGAATCCCAGGGACGGGGGGAGCCTGGTGGGCTGCCGTCTATGGGGTCGCACAGTCGGACACGACTGAAGTGACTTAGGAGCAGCAGCAAAGAATGTACTCTTCTATTTCCAGTCTATGGTGGAGAAACATTCTTGGGACAGGCTATAACAGAAGAAATTAATCAAAGTCATCACTTACATAGGTATCAGAAAAAGATGGTAAACAACTGTGTTCTATTTTCCACTGTTAGAAAAGATTAATTTATAGCATTAAGCATTTGAGGTCTTCATAAGGAAGCAGTTGTTTATCAATCTGTATAATAATTATAACAACAAAGAGTATGGTATAGATATAAATATTGGTGTTTCTAAAAATGGAATTATCTTAACAATAGCCTTTCAGTTTACTAAATGAATAGATTAAATAAGCATTTTAATTTTTTAAATGAATGATTCAGCATTCATAGACTTCTACATTTAGGCTTTCAATTAAGTATTGCATATAAAGTGTCATAAAGCTTTTAAGCTAACTGTTCTCTTTTCTTGCCATGATGAATTACTGTTATTTCTATGAAATGAATAATTCAATTATATTTCAGATCCTTGCATCATAAACTTTTTATTGTGTTTGTGTAGAACAACATTGTTTTGGACAGTTGGCTACCCATCTTGAGTAAAAAAATACAAATTTTAGTAAAACTTTTGTCACAGAACCTGCAAGTTTTTCGGGCTTTTGTTAGCATCTATAATAACATAAAAGTGAACTATATAATTGTTAATTTCTTTTTAACACTAGGATTCTAATGTATGTAAATAAATTTCCCCACATACTAGTAGTTTTTTAAAAAGCCTCTCAATAACTTACATTTCAAACTATTTAAGAGTAAGAAATGCATATTTCATGTATTCCTGATAATATCAATAAGACACAGGCATTATTATCTCTTTTGGCGGGTGGATAAAAATGCTCCATAGGGTTAAAAATTTGCTCTAAGTCAAGCAAGTAGCAGGAAGTGAAAATCAGAATCTAGAATTAAGAAATTTGAAACATAAATTCATTTTTCAGTTTTTAAAATAAAACTCAGAGATTTTATTTTTTTAATTCTGTGATTTTTCTGTTACTGTAACATTTTTAATTTTGATTCTATTTGATTTCTTAGAATCTACAACTTTTTATTTTTATTATTACTTTCTTCTATGTTACTACTTTCTTGTGGTAGAATTTTTCTGTAGTTTAAAAGTAATATCAAATGTCTGGGAACTTCAAGAATTCTAATTATCTTTAAAATTGCTCATCATACTCATTGATAATTCCTGATCTTTTATTCATAAGGGTATATCTTAAGAAGTCCAAGGAAGCCTCCATATAGCCCTTGGCTTTTCTTTTTAAATTCTCAACACTGGGTTTCACATATATAAAGAGTTTTTCTTGCATGTGGAGAACAAACTCTCATTTTCAGCTAGTGTAATTCTCCTACTCTCTGCATAAGTGTTTACAGAAAAATAGTTGTTAAATTCCATGTCCCTTGCAGTTAAAAGTATAGCTTTAAAAAATGTTTTTATTGGAGTATATTTGCTTTACAATGTTGTGTTTCTACTATACAGCAAAGTGATTCAGCTATACATATACATATATCACCTCGATTTTATATTTCCTTCCCATTTGTTTCACCACAGAGCATCCAGTAGGTTCCCTGTGCTATATGGTAGATAAAAAGTATTAATATATTTTATTGTTATTCATCCAGGATAAAAAATTAATTTCAATTTTTCACTGAAGAGATGATAACTTTTCATCTATGTCAATATATTGCAAAAATTGTACAAGTCATCAGAGTAAATGAAAAATTTCTCATGTATTAATGAAAAATCTTGCCTACTATATAGCCTGTTGCCTAAGAATCAGTAAAAATTAGTGTTTGAAAAATTCTATAAATCACAGACATCCTTGATGTCTTATGCTCTTGATTTCTACAAGTGAGAAAAGTTCATTTTTTAGATGTCAGAGAATCAATGTTAAAGGTTTGTTTTTTTCAATGTGTAAACAGTAAGTTATGAAAATTAAAAAAAATCAACTTTGAGACTAAACTGAGTTAATTTATGAATACATGTATTTTTACAATATTATGTCATTTAAAGATTGACTCATAAGAAAAATAAAATAGTTAAGTGTATCATCAAAATTTTTATATATTTAAGTAAGACTAATATGGGTATCTCAATAGCATTTTAGCTTAGTCAAGTAAACTTGCACCCTCAGAATCAGCATGAGGTTTTTATCTAAAAGGTAAAAATGACATGGGTTCTTTTCTTCAAAATATTTTATCTGTTGGGCTTTTGAATGGAGGAGAGTGAATAATACTTGTAAAATCAGATAACTTGTAAAAAGAATGTATTAGTACATAAATTAGTTGAATATAACATACTCCGCTGATTTACATAATTAGCCAGATGAGAGTTTCAGTTCAGTTCAGTTCAGTTCAGTCGCTCAGTCATGTCCAACTCTTTGTGACCCCATGAATCGCAGCACCCAGGCCACCCTGTTCATCATAGTCTCTCAGAGTTCGCTCAGACTCACGTCCATTGAGTCCGTGATGCCATCCAACCATTTCATCCTCTATCAACCCCTTCTTCCCCTGCCCCCAATCCCTCCCAGCATCAAAGTCTTTTCCAATGAGTCATCTCTTCGCATGAGGTGGCCAAAGAACTGGAGTTTCAGCTTTAGCATCATTCCTTCCAAAGAGACCCCAGGATTGATCTCCTTCAGAATGGACTGGTTGGATCTCCTTGTACTCCAAGGGATTCTCAAGAGTCTTCTCCAACATCACAGTTCAAAAGCATCAATTCTTCGGCATTCAACTTTTTTCATAGTCCAACTCTCACATCCATATATGACCACAGGAAAAACCATAGCCTTGACTAGACGGAACTTAGTCGGCAAAGTGATGTCTCTGCTTTTGAATATGCTATCTAGGTTGGTCATAACTTTTCTTCCAAGGAGTAAGCATCTTCTAATTTAATGGCTGCAGTCACCATCTGCAGTGATTTTGGAGCCCCAAAATAAAGTCTGACACTGTTTCCCCATCTATTTCCCATGAAGTGATGGTACCGGATGCCATGATCTTTGTTTTCTGAATGTTGAGCTTTAAGACGACTTTTTCACTCTCCTCTTTCACCTTCATCAAGAGGCCCTTTAGCTCCTCTTCACTTTCTGCCATAAGGGTGGTGTAATCTGCATATCTGAGATTATTGATATTTCTCCTGGCAATTTTGATTCCAGCTTGTGTTTCTTCCAGTCCAGCGATTCTTATGATGCACTCTGAATAGAAGTTAAATAAGCAGAGTGACAATATACAGCCTTGACATACTCCTTTTCCTATTTGGAACCAGTCTGTTGTTCCATGTCCAGTTCTAACTGTTGATTCTTGACCTGCATATAGATTTCTCAAGAGGCAGGTCAGGTGGTCTGGTATTCCCATCTCTTTCAGATTTTTCCACAGTTTATTGTGATCCACACAGTCAAACATTTTGGCTTAGTCAATAAAGCAGAAATAGATGTTTTTCTGGAACACTCTTGCCTTTTCATGATCCAGAAAATGCTGACAATTTGATCTCTGGTTCCTCTGGCTTTTCTAAAACCAGCTTGAACATCAGAGAGTTCACGGTTCACGTATTGCTGAAGCCTGGCTTGGAGAATTTTGAGCTTTACTTTACTAGCATGTGAGATGAGTGCAATGTGCGGTACTCTGAGCTTTCTTTGGCATTGCCTTTGTTTGGGATTGGAATGAAAACTGACCTTTTCCAATCCTGTGGCCACTGCTGAGTTTTCCAAATTTGCTGGCATATCGAGTTCATCACCTTCACAGCATCATCTTTCAGGATTTGAAACAGCTCCACTGGAATTCCATCACCTCCACTAGCTTTGTTAATAGTGATGCTTTCTAAGGCCCACTTGACTTTACATTCCAAGATGTCTGGCTCTAGATGAGTGATCACTTCTTCATGATTATCTGGGTCGTGAAGATCTTTTTGTACAGTTCTTCCGTGTATTCTTGCCACCTCTTCTTAATATCTTCTGTTTCTGTTAGCTCCATACCATTTCTGTCATTAGGTGCTCGATATGCTACTGGAGATCAGTGGAGAAATAACTCCAGAAAGAATGAAGGGATGGAGCCAAAGCAAAAACAATGCCCAGTTGTGCATGTGACTGGTGATGGAAGCAAGGTCCGAAGCCGTAAAAAGCAATATTGCATAGGAACCGGGAATGTCAGGTCCAAGAATCAAGGCAAATTGGAACTGGTCAAATGAGATGGCAAGGGTGAACATCGACATTCTAGGAAACAGCGAACTAATGTAGACTGGAATGGGTGAATTTAACTCATATGGCCAGTATATCTGCTACTGCAGGCAAGAATCCCTCACAAGAAATGGAGTAGCCATCAGGGTCAACAAAAGAGTCTGAAATGCAGTACTTGGATGCAATCTCAAACATGACAGATGATCTCTGTTCGTTTCTAAGGCAAATCGTTCAATATCACAGTTATCCATGTCTATGCCCCAACCAGTAAAGCTGAAGAAGCTGAAGTTGAATGGTTTTATGAAGACCTACAAGACCTTTTAGAACTAACACCAAAAAAACTGTCCTTTTCTTTATAGGGGACTGGAATTCTAAAGCAGGAATTCAAGAAACACCTGGAGTAACAGGCAAATTTGGCCTTGGAATGTGGAATGAAGCAGGGCAAAGACCAATAGAGTTTTGTCAAGAAAATGCACTGGTCATAGCAAACACCCTTTTCCAACAACACAAGACTCTACACATGGACATCACCAGATGGTCAACACTGAAATCAGATTGATTATATTCTATGCAGCCAAAGATGGAGAAGCTCTATAGTGTCAACAAAAACAAGACCCGGAGCTGACTGTGGCTCAGATCATGAACTCCTTATGACCAAATTCAGACTTAAAGTGAAGAAAGTAGGGAAAACTGCTAGACCATTCAGGTATGACCTAAATCAAATCCCTTATGATTATACAGTGGAAGTGAGAAATAGATTTAAGGGCCTAGACCTGATAGATAGAGTCCTGATGAACTATGGAATGAGATGTGTGACATTGTACAGGAGACAGGGATCAATACCATCCCCATGGAAAATAAATGCAAAAAAGCAAAATGGCTGTCTGGAGAAGCTTTACAGATAGCTGTGAAAAGAAGAGAGGCAAAAAGCAAAGGATAAAAGGAAAGATACAAGAATCTGAATGCAAAGTTCCAAAGAATAGCAAGAAGAGATAAGAAAGCCTTCTTCAGTGATCAAAGCAAAGAAATAGAGGGAAAGAACAGAATGGGAACGGCTAGAGATCTCTTCAAGAAAATTAGAGATACCAAGGGAATGTTTCATGCAGAGATGAGAGTTTAGTATGTAGATATTCACATTGCATGGCATATTTGATAGCAATATATGTATTATAGTAAGATAAATAAATACATTTTGAAAGGAATGTATTGAGACATCTTGAAGTATACTCTATTTCCACAAATACATTTATCTTCATAGGTAGATACTGTATTTTAAAAGTTGAGTCTACAGTAAATAAATCTATAAAGCAGCAATGTGATTTTCTGAAATTTTTTTAAATTTTGTTGGCCATATTTGACCATGATAGTGAATGTTTTAATAATTCAATATATATGTACACTATATATGTAAAATCATATTAATGCTTGAAAAAGCATTTCAAATTAAATCAAACATTATTGTACTTAAGCAAGAGAGTTCCAGAAAAAACATCTATTTCTGCTTTATTGACTATGCCAAAGCCTTTGACTGTGTGGATCACAATAAACTGTGGAAAATTCTTCAAGACATGGGAATACCAGACCACCTGACCTGCCTCTTGAGAAATCTGTATGCAGGTCAGGATGCAACAGTTGAAACTGGACATGCAACAACAGACTGGTTCCAAATAGGAAAAGGAGTATGTCAAGGATGTATATTGTCACCCTGCTTATTTAACTTCTATGCAGACTGGAAGAAACACAAGCTGGAATCAAGATTGCCGGGAGAAATATCAGTAATCTCAGATATGCAGATGACACCCTTATGGCAGAAACTGAAGAGGAGCTAAAAATCCTCTTGATGAAGGTGAAAGAGGAGAGTGAAAAAGTTGGCTTAAAGCTCAACATTCAGGAAACGAAGATCATGGCATCTGGTCCCATCACTTCATGGGAAATAGATGGGGAAACAGTGAAAACAGTGTCAGACTTTATTTTTTTGGCCTCCAGAATCACTGCAGATGGTGACTGCAGCCATGAAATTAGAAGACGCTTACTCCTTGGAAGAAAAGTTATGACCAACCTAGATAGTATATTCAAAAGCAGAGACATTACTTTGCCGACTAAGGTCCGTCTAGTCAAGGCTATGGTTTTTCCTGTGGTCATGTATGGATGTGAGAGTTGGACTGTGAAGAAGGCTGAGCATGAAGAATTGATGCTTTTGCACTGCGGTGTTAGAGAAGACTCTTGAGAGTCCCTTGGAGTACTGGGAGATCCAACCAGTCCATTCTGAAGGAGATCAATCCTGGGATCTCTTTGGAAGGAATGATGCTAAAGCTGAAACTCCAGTACTTTGGCCACTTCATGTGAAGAGTTGACTCATTGGAAAAGACTTTGATGCTGGGAGGGATTGGGGGCAGGCGGAGAAGGGGACGACCAAGGATGAGATGGCTGGATGGCATCACGGACTCGATGGACGTGAGTCTGAGTAAATTCCGGGTGATGGTGATGAACAGGGAGGCCTGGCGTACTGCGATTCATGGGCTCGCAAAGAGTCAGACCCGACTGAGGGACTGAACTGAACTGAAGAAAGCATGCCCAGATGGTCATTCAGAATGAAACCAAGTGAATACGTATGATGTATGTATTGATACATTTATTTTCAGATCTTTAGAATCAATATTTTTAATCCAGCTTAATAGTATTTTAAGCAGTCTACCTCAAATCTTGAATAATAAGTAAATTTGCGCTTTTCTTATATACCTCATTTTTATTTTTAGAACACACAGTCTTGTTAAAGTGCTTAAAGTCATGGAATGTAAAGCCAAAAAATAAAGTAATTTTTAATTAAATATACAAAATCACCACTGATGTTTTAGAAAAAATGAGGATATGAATTTCAAACTAGGTTACATTTCAGAATATTGTCACATTGTTTACTGTAAAACAACACCCATATACTATTTTACTATAAAATGCATTTTTGAACATTTCAGTGACCACCAGTTGTTTATCAATTATAGGCATAGATAAATAAAATTATGAAAAATGTTCTTTAAAATTCAGAACTTTGTTTGGATTGTAGATTATTTTGTAAGAATTTTTTTTTTTCCTGACAACTCTTAGCTAACATTTTTTTGTGTGTGTGTTTGTTTTCCTAATCCAAAATTTGCTGAAGATTATTTCTAGGATTTTACAGTTTAAAAACACTAAAATTCTCTTTCAGAAGAAGGGATGCACTAATACTAATTAATTAAATTCTAAAGTTCAACTCGGGAAATAAAGCACACTCTTTAATGAACAAAAATAATGTTGCCTGTAAATGGATGTGTTTGGTGGTTGTTTCAGTTCATTACACAGCAAATTGAGCTCCTTATTTTCTGCAGTATTTCCATCAGACAGCAACAGGTCCAAGTATTATAGGAGCTTTTATATTGTGGGTCTTAATAAGTATTCACTTTACCTTTGCCAACAGAATATCTTATAAGCTCATAAAATATACATATTTCAAAACTGAATAGATTGCACTATCTCTTTGTGGTTTCCTTTTCAAATTGTGGATAGCCAGAAGCTCAGGAAATATAAGGATGACATTGGCTTGTTATATTTTAGACAGCATGAGATATTTTTAAAATGAGCAAATGTCAGTGGATCAAATTAAGAAAGTCAAAAGAAAAGGGAAGACAATAATATTGACCAAATACATTATAATTCATTTTTTAATATATATTTAAGAGTAAAAGATGTTTGCTGCATGAAATATTATAGAAGAATAAAAATTCTCTGTCAAGAAAATTTTTACAATATGCCCTCCCAAGAGACCCTCACATCTAGTTCTTTTGCATGATAAAAGGGAAGCAATTCTTTTGTGCCTATACTAAAAAACAAATGAACAAACAAAATAACATGTTGAAAATGGTTAGTTACTTTTATATCCTGAAAAGTGAATGAATGATGGAGATCTAAGCATGATATTATAGGAGCAAAATGGCATTGGGCATGGGGGCTTCCAATTTGTGATGTACATTAACACTTAATGAGCCACATTGGTAACATTTCTTATGCTAGAAGAGTTCATTTACTAAATAGATTGTGAACTGAAAGAGCAAATGCATATCCCAAGTGGAAGCTGGTATTCTCTTCTCACAGTTAGGACCAAGCACAGTTTAAACATATTTCAACTAGTTGTAATCTACTTTTAATTTTTTTAAGGGCATTCATATTCATTACTTCAATGTAACTTTTATTTCAGCAAGATAGTAAAAAAAAAATCACATTTTAAGCATAATCAAGAATGATCAGGTATCTTCAGACAGTGTAGATTTAAGGTAATATTCCATTAGTAAGTAATGGAGCATGAAATGTTACAAATTGAAAAAGTTTTGTAGAATCTTACAAATTTCAGAATAAGTTCTCTTTGAATAATGACAAAATGTATATAATATTCAGTTTTTTTGATCTTCACTCTATGAAAGATAAATTGAATCTCACTCTCCAATAATCTTGAGACATAATATTTTGTCATCATTTACTAAACAGGAACATAAATCCTGGTTTTGCACTAATTTTTAACAGACTAAATCCAAAACAAGGTATATTTTAACCCAAATATATAAACCTATTTCTTGTTAAATACTTACCTCTATGGTAACCAGAGAAAGTAGAAACAATCTTGAGTGTATTCCTTGGCAACCAATTATCTAAAAATATAGAAAAACATTTTGTGCAATAGTTTCATCTATAAGCAGTTTGAGTTGCTGTCTACTTTAATATTTTATTTCCATGTGAACAAATTTTGAGCACATCAAAATGCTAATCAGTTGTCAGAATAATACAGTATTCTATTCAGAATTTTCTTCTGTGGGAGCAAAAACACTAAGATCACCTCACATAACCTAGCATAATATTTTCCTCTTAATTGATAGCATATATCAGTAATATCCTGGTGCTTACTTGCTGGTAATAACTAACGTTTGTGGATAGTTCATTTGATCACTGAGCTTTTCATATGTATGCTTTTATATTTAAATGATATAGCTGTAACTGTTGTTTTTCAAAATGGATATGTCTTTTAACCCATTTGGAAAGAACTGTAAGGTTGACTGATTTCAGTGAACTTATAATTTCTCCCCAATACATGTATAATCAACAAAATGCTAAAAATAAGAATAATAGTGGCTTACAGTGGTTTGATTTTATGTTTGCAGCATTTCCATGAGCATTTCCATAAGCATAGAACTTATTTGATGAAATAAGTATTTAAAGCATGAAGACGTTTCATAATTCATGCTTTTTAACTTTGCTGCTGTCAATAATTGTATTCACCCTATATGAATTAGGAGATGTCCATATTGTTTTCTGAATATTAAATATGAAGAAATGCACAATTAAACTAATGTACAACTAAGCAAACGCATGTCAGAAACATCTATAAAAGTTAAACAGAAAATATAAAAGTATTTTCACAAATGGACAAGTTAAAAATTTTATTATTTGAAAGACATATAAATTGAAATTCTAAGATAATAAAAAGATACAATTTTTCTTAATGAAGAAAAAATACAAAAAAATAAAATTAAAAACTAAGGTTCATAATCCCTGTTACTACTCTCTGTATACAATTTTCATTTTTTTTGCATGTATATTTTAAATTTACACATATATCATTTTTGTAAGAGAATTCTCTTTGTGAAGATCTATATTTTCATATATCATATTATCATATATGTTTTTCATATTATATATTATTATAATTAGTGCAATAATAATTATAGTACTATTATACTTTATCACATATATAATTTATCAATAATTCTGTTATTATTAAATATATAAGCAGTTTTTAATTTTCTTATTATAAATAACCCTGTGATGATCATGTTTGTCCCTGTAACTTGATATGCATGCTTACCATTTTAAAAACAAATCATTACTAAATTAAAACTGCTGACTCAAAATTGTTGAATTTTTATGCTCTGCGTGCATAATCATACTATTTTTACCAAGTCCATTCCTATTTACAGCCCGTCTAAAAGTTCATGGAAAGAAGTGATTGCTATTATGCTTCATTGTTTTAGTACTTGCCTAGTTGACAGAAATTATGTCTTTTGATTCTTAATGAAATTGAATATATATATTGTTTACTAGCCATTTTAGTTCCCTGACTGATTGTCTTCATGTGATTTGCTGCTTTTTATTATATTAGAATTTCAATTTGTATGTGTTTCAAATGATATAATTTTTAATTTGTCCACTTGTGAAAATACTTTCGTACTTTCTCTTTAATTTTTAATCTTTTTATAAGTGTTTCTGATGTGCATTTGCTTAATTGTACATTACTTTAATTGTGCATTTTCCAGTTTCTTTTATAATTTTCTTCCTAGCATTATCAATTTATCTAAAATTTCTCTGTATGATTTTATTTATTTATTCAACAAATATTGAGTATCTATTATATCAGGCAATGTTCTAGACATTGGAGGTAGAACACAGCCATAAGGATCTTATGATTTGTTAATGGAAAAAGAGAAAATAGAGAATTTAGTAGAAAGTACAGTAGTAGTGTAAATAGTGTTGCAAAAGTATAATGATATATATGAACAAAATGGAAATAGGAACACACAAAACATTTACTTGAAAGTGGAGAGAGTAAATAGTGAATTCTGAGTAGAAATTAGCCTAGGGATAAGAGAGAAGACAGGCTTTTGAGGAAGAGAGAACTATGTGCAAATGTAATCAAAGTTGCACTGTCTGTCAAAATCTGAAGTTGGGATTTCAGTGAGAGAGAGATGTAGGAAGACAGTGAGAATGAGGAAGGCCAGATTCTAAAGGGCGTAGCATACCGATGGAGGTCAGACTTTATGTTGAAGGCAACAAGACCTTCACTCAGGCTTCAATGTAGAAAAGGCCATCAACAAGCAATGATTAATGGCTGGATGATCAATGAGAAGGGTGTCAGCTCATGTTCTAGCATTTTACTCAGTTTCCTTGTCTAAAATGTGTATAAGAACTTACTATAAAATTTTATTATTGGAGACATTTTAAAGTAATTCAAATTAGTCATGTGTAGAATAAGCACCAAATAAAAGGAATATATTAATATGGGTTAACAGATTAAGTATAAATTAAAATGTGAATGTTTGAGAAAAATATTAAAATTTCTGCTTTATATACATTGTTTGATAATTTTATGGTATCCTTTTGGACTTCCTAGGTGGTTCAGTGTGGTAAAAGAATCTGCTTGCAATCCAGGATACATGGGTTCGATCCCTGGGTCAGGAAGTTCTCCTTGAGAAGGAAATGGCAACCCACTCCAAAACCCCATGGGCAGAAGAGCCTAGAAGGCTACAGTCAACAGGGTCACAAAAGAGTTGGACATGACTTCAGTTCAGTTCAGTTCAGTCGGTCAGTCATGTCTGACTCTTTGCGACCCCATGAATCACAGCACACCAGGCCTCCCTGTCCATCATCAACTCCCATAGTTCACTCAGACTCACGTCCATCGAGTTGGTGATGCCATCCTGCCATCTCATCCTCTGTCATCCCCTTCTCCTCCTGCCCCCAATCCCTCCCAGCATCAGTCTTTACCAATGAGTCAACTCTTCACATGAGGTGGCCAAAATACTGGAGTTTCAGCTTTAGCATCATTCTTTCCAAAGAAATCCCAGGGCTGACCTCCTTCAGAATGGACTGGTTGGATCTCTTTGCAATCCAAGGGACTCTCAAGAGTTTTCTCCAACACCACAGTTGAAAAACATCAGTTCTTCAGCGCTCAGCTTTCTCCATCCATACATAACTACTGGAAAAATCATAGCCTTGACTAGACGGACACAACTTAGCACCTAAATAACAACATGGTGCGTATAACATGACATCTGAAAATACCAGTCTAGAAGATTCACAGAATGAGCATTGGTCACTTTAAGTCATTTTATATAATTTTACATAGAAATCCAGCCCTCAACACACACACACACACACACACACACACACTCCCTCTGTCTTATCACAGAAGAACCAGACATCCATCCTGGAAAATTAATTCAATCATTTTCATGTTCTTATACACAAATAAGCATTGTCTTATCTATTGTAAGCTTCCCTGGTGTCTTAGACAGTAAAGCATCTGCCTGCAATGCGGGAGACCTGGGTTCAGTTCCTGGGTCAGGAAAATCCCCTGGAGAAGGAAATGGCAATCCAATTCAGCACTCTTGCCTGGAAAATCCCATGGATGGAAGAGCCTGATAGGCTACAGTCCATGGGCTCACAAAGAGTAGGACACAACTGAGCGACTTCACTTTCACTTTTTCAATTTATCTATTGTAATTCTAACTTTTTTTTAATGATTTTTTTTCATTAGAAAACTTCCCACCCACGGAGATACTTTTAGTTTATTTAACTTTGGGGAAGTGAAAAGTTTAACAAAATAATGTTTCAGATTTTAATGTCAGTGATAATACTGGGTCCCTTTTTCACTAAGCTTCATGCTTAGTCTGCATAGGAATATCCTGTTTTATTGCTTTGATTTTTGCTTCTATGGCTATTCTCTTCTTACTCAGATTTGCTGTTTCATGAATATTAAAATCATTATTACTTGTCTGATTTTACCTAAGTATATTAATTTATTCTCAGTTTTTTTCCTCAAAATACTAAAATAATTTTTAACACTGACTTGTTTGTCAAATATTAGCCAGTGTGTCACTTTCTATTGCATTGTACACTATATTTTTCAACTGTTCATTTCTGATCCAAGATCACTTGGGAAAACATATCACAAATCTTGTAATTAATAACATCTTTTTCTTTACATTTTCCTTTTGTTTCATGAGGAAATTTGTTGTTTTGCTTTCTTAGTACCATACATTTCCTTTTAACTATTATTATTTTTTTGCATGTCTACTGATGTTTAGAGAAAATGGTCTATGTATGTTACTGTTGTTCAGTTGATCAGTTGTGTCAGATTATTTGCTACTCCATGGACTGCAGCACGCCAGGCTTCCCTGTCCTTTACTATCTCCCGAAACCTGCTCAAACTCATGTCCATTGAGTCAATGAAGCCATCTAACCCTCTCATCCTCTGTCACCCCATTCTCCTCCTGCCCTCAGTCTTTTCCAGTGTCAGGGTCTTTTCCAATGAGTCAGCTCTTCACATCAGATGGCCAAAGTATTGGAAGCTCATCAGTCCTTCCAAAGAGTACTCAAAGTTGATTTCCTTTAGGATTCTCCAGCACCACAGTTTGAAAACATCAATTCTTCAGTGATCAGCCTTCTTTATGGTCTAACTTTCACATCCATACATGACTACTAGAAAAAAAAAACATAGATTTGACTATATGGGCCTTTGTAGGCCAAGTGATGTCTCTGCTTTCTGATGTGCTATCTAGGTTTGTCGTAGCTTTTCTTTCAAGGAGCAAACCTCTTTTAATTTCATTATTGCAGTCACTGTCCACAGTGATTTTGGAGCCCAAGAAAATAAAGTCTCTCACTGTTTCCACTGTTTGCCCGTCTATTTGTTATGAAGTGATAGGACCACATATCATGATCTTTGTTTTTTCAATATTGAGTTTTAAGCCAGGTTTCTCACTCTCCTCTTTCACCCTCATCAAGAGGCTCTATAGTTTTCTCTTGCTTTCTGTTAGTGAAAGTGAAATTGCTCAGTCATGTCCGACTCTTTGCAACCCCATGGACTGTAGTCTACCAGGCTTCTCCCTCCATGGGATTCTCCAGGCAAGAGTACTGGAGTGGGTTGCCATTTCCTTCTCCAGGGGATCTTCCCGACCCAGGGATCGAACCTGGGTCTCCAGCATTCCAGGCAGATGTTTTAACCTCTGAGCCACCAGGGAAGCCCAGGGTGGAAAGTGAAGTCACTGTCATTTCCTACTCTCTGCAACCCCATGGACTGTAGCCTATCATGCTCCTCCATCCATGGGTTTTCCAGGCAAGAATACTGGAGTACTGGAGTGGGTTACCATTTCCTTCTCCAGAGGATCTTCCTGACACAGGGATCGAACCCGGGTCTCCCACATTGTAGGTAGACACTTTACCATCTGAGCTACCAGTGAACACCCCATTAGAGTGGTGTCACCTCTATATCTGAGGTTATTGATATTTCTCCCAGCAATCTTGATTCCAGTTTGTTATTCATCTATCCCAACATTTCCTTTACAATCATAATAATATACATATATTTTTGCAATATGAAAAGGCAATAAGACATGTATATTATTAGTACTGTATTTAATTCTACGTCAATTTATTCAAAATATTTATTCTCCAAAATAAATGCGGCGACCACAGTTTAGTTTTAGTCAAGGTTTCTTACCCATGGAACATAAAACATGAAAACTAAGAAGGGTTCTGCAGAAGCCATTTCACTGGCTTCCTGGGTGTTTTCTTTTAGATATTTTTGTGAAGTAATATAAGAGCCATTCCTAAATAATTCTTGGGAGTGATTTATTACTCCAGATTTTCCCATGTGCTACCTTTACAAACAGTGTTTGGTCCCTCAGGACAAAATAACAATTTGTGCTGGTAGGTAGAAATAATTTCATGGTTGACAAAACTTCTTTTATTCTAAGACATTTGGTGGTTTGCTTATTATGCTTGTTTGGAGCAGCATGAAAGTAGCTGTGGCATGTTCCCCTTTTATTCTTTCTTGTTATTATTGTTACATTTTTCAATATCTTTTTATTTTAAATTTTGTTCACAAAGCTAATAAGGGTGATGGCTTTTTGTTGGATTGTATTTAACACAAAATCTCCTGTAAATACTTTAGTTGAAAAATTTGATGTTTTAAAATATGTATACACCTTAAAATCATCAATATGATCAAGATAATAAACACATCCATCACTCCCAAGTTTCCTCATATCCCTTTGTTTTCATCTCACCCTTTCCTGCTATCCTTCATACCCCTCAGCTCTAGGTAACCACCATCTGCTTTCTCTCACTGTATGTTAATGTGCATTTTCTTCAGTTTAATATATTAATATATGGAATCACATAGTATGTTCCCCCCTTCTTTGGCATGGTTTTTTCACTCAGTATAATCACTTTGAAATTTATCCATTTTGTTTTATATATCAATCATTCATATTTTGCTGTATTTTGATGCACACACGTATACACACACACACACACATATGTGTGTGTGTGTGTGTATTTTATATATATATATATATATATATATATATATATATATATGTTGTTGTTTAGCTACTAAGTTTTGTTCTCTTTTGTGATCCCACTGACTATAGCCCACCAGGCTCCTCTTTCCTTGTGATTTCCCAGGCAAGAATACTGGAATGGGTTGATGTTTCTTTATCCAATATATGTGCAAACACACATACCAAAGGTCAATTACCCGATCACATGGAGATGAACATTTTGGTTGTCTTTAGTTTAAGTCTCCTGCAAATAATAGTGCAGTGAACAATTATGTACCATTCTTTGTAGGACACACACTTCAATTTGTCTTGTAGTTCTCCAAGACATGTGTGAAGTCATAAAGATTACATGATTGGGTACATGTTTAAAATTTAAGAAACTGCTCAATTTTTCTGAAGTGATAATATCATTTTATTTGTTGCTTAGTCATGTCCAACTCTTGGGATCCCATGGACTGTAGCCTGCCAGGCTCCTCTGTCCATAGGATTTTCCAGGCAAGGATAGAGGAGTAAGTTGCCATTTTCTTCTCCAGGGGATCTTCCTGACCCAGAGATGGAACCTAAAGCTCCTGCCACATCTCTTAACATTGCAGTCAGATTCTTTACTGTTAACCTACCAGGGAAGATTGAAGGCAGAAGGAGAAGGGGTGGCAGAAAATGAGATGGCTAGATAGCATCATCAACTCAGTTCAGTTCAGTTCAGTCACTCAGTCATGTTTGACTCTTTTTGACCCCTGTCCATCACCACCTCCTGGAGTTTACTCAAACTCATGTCTATTGAGTTGGTGATGCCATCCAGCCATCTCATCTCTGTCATCCCCTTCTCCTTCTGCCTTCAATCTTTCCCAGTATCAGGGTCTTTTCAAATGAGTCAGCTCTTTGCATCAGGTGGCCAGAGTATTGGAGTTTTAGCTTCAACATCAGTCCTTCCAATGAACACCCAGGACTGATCTCCTTTAAAATGGACTGGTTGGATCTCCTTGCAGTCCAAGGGACTCTCAAGAGTCCTCTCCAAAATCACAGTTCAAAAGCATCAATTCTTTGGTGCTCAGCTTTCTCTATAGTCCAACTCTCACATCCATACATGACTACTGGAAAACCATAGCTTTGACTAAATGAACTTTTGTTGGCAAAGTAATGTCTCTGCTTTTTAATACGCTGTCTAGATTGGTCATAACTTTTCTTCCAAGGAGCAAGTGTCTTTTTAATTTCATAGCTGCAGTCATCATCTGCAGTGATTGGAGGCAAAAAAAAAAAAAAAAAGTTTGTCACTGTTTCCACTGTTTTCCCATCTATTTGCCACCAAATGATGGGACCAGATGGCATGATCTTAGTTTTCTGAATGTTGAATTTTAAGCCAAAATTTTCACTCTTTCACTTTCATCAAGAAGCTCTCTAGCTGTTCTTCAATTTTTTCCATAAGGGTGGTGTCATCTGCATATCTGAGGTTACTGATATTTCTCCCAGCAATCTTGACTGCAGCTTGTGTTTCACCCAGCCAAGCATTTCTCATGATGTACTCTGCATATAAGTTAAATAAGCAGGGTGACAATATACAGCCTTGACGTACTCCTTTCCCAATTTGGAACCATTCCATTGTTCCATGCCCAGTACTAACTGTTGCTTACTGTCCTGCATATAGGTTTCTCAGCAGGCAGGTCAGGTGGCATGGTATGCCCATCTCTTGAAGAATTTTCTAGAGTTTGTTGTGGTCCACACAGTCAAAGGCTTTGGCATAGGCAATAAAGCAGAAATAGATGTTTCTCTAGAACTCTGAGATGCTCTTTTGATGATCCAATGAATGTTGGCAATTTGATCTCTGGTTCCTCTGTCTTTTCTAAATCCAGCTTGAACATCTGGAAGTTCATGGTTCATGTACTATTAGAACCTGGCTTGGAGAATTTTCAGCATTACTTTACCAGCATGTGAGATGAGTGCAATTGTATGGTAGTTTGAGCATTCTTTGGTATTGCTTTTCTTTGAGATGGGAATGAAAACTGACCTTTTCCAGTCCTGTGGCCACTGCTGAGTTTTCCAAATTTGCTGGCATATTGAGTGAAGCACTTTCACAGCATCATCTTTTAGGATTTGAAGTAGCTCAACTGAATTCCATCACTTCCACTAGCTTTGTTCGTAGTGATGCTTCCTAAGGCCCACTTGATGTCACATTCCAGGATGTCTGACTGTGGGTTGGTGACCACACCATCATGATTATCTGGGTTGTGAAGATCTTTTTGTATAGTTCTTCTATGTATCACTAACTCAGTGAACTTGAATTTAGCAAGCTTTGAGATATAGTGGAAGACAAAGAAGCCTGGTATGCTGCAGTCTGTGGGGTCACATGACTTAGCGGCTAAACAACAGCAGCAGTATCAGTTTACATTTCCACTCCAATATATGAGAATTGCTGTTGCTCTACAACCTTGCCAGCACTTAACAATAGTCAGTCTTTTAAAAGATGGTAACCTGGGAGATATTTACTGTTAATCATTGTGACTTTAATTTTATATTTTCATAGTGGCTAATAATATTGAATGCATTTTATGAATTTATTTGTCGTATGTAAATACTCCTTCAAAAATTAACAGTTCAAATACTTTGACCACTTTCACTGTAGTTCTTCCTACTGAGTTTCAGATGTTCTGTATATTTTAGATATAAGTTCTGATAGGATGAATGATTTGTCTGATAAGGTAGATAATTATTATAAATAGTAATTTCCCAATATTTAATTTGAAGAGAAGCATTTTTAATTTTCATGAACTCAAATTATCAAATTTTCTTGTACAGATCATATGTTTGGTAATATAGCTAAGAATTTTTAGGCAAGACAAGGCCAAATGTTTGTCTTCTGTGTTTTCTTCTGAAAGTTTATATCTTTAGGTTTTACATTTGTATCTATGATCCATGTAAATGTAATATTTGTGTGTAGTGCAGGATGTGTTATTAAATTTTATTTATGTGGATGTCCAGTGATTCCAGCACTAATTGTTGAAAACACTACCCTTTTCCCATTGAGCTCCTTCACAAATGTTTTGTCAAAAACATTTTTTCATATGTGTATGTCTATTTCTGGACTTTTCTATTGATCTATTCATTTCTATAGAGTAATCATATCTATGCTATCTATAAAATTAAAATATTCTGTTTTCAATATGCAAATAAATTAATTGTATAGCTTCTGCCAGTTCAATAGGTATATCCATTACTATTATTATAACATAAAATTGAAATGGTAATATTAGAAGTGATGTAATAGTGTTTGCAGCAATGCTCAGTAACAATGGTAAAACATTGAAACAGCTATATTTGTTATAAATCTACATACTCAAGTCTTTTTCCTCCCTATGATTCTCCATGTAATTTCTAGTTCATGCAAAATTCAGAAGCTCTCATTTTTCCAGGCAGTTTTATTTGTATTTTACTGAACATGGACTCTAAAAGATTTTGCATTGATTTATAAATGATTTTATTCTCATAGAAGATATTTAATGGCTGTGGCCTTGTGCATTCATGGGAGACCTTTCCTTACCTTATGTACCTTGTTGTTCACTTAGATCTGAATCTGCTGGTTTTTTAATGTGTTCTAATCATAACTTTCAGACAATGTGAGCAAAAAGTGTCTGGTAATTAGGCTCCTCAATAGGAAGTAAGTTCCATGCTGAATTTCCAAGTGACTACCCTATTGTAATTTTGTAAAGCTTGCTTGAAATAATACCTTAGTAGGCACTGCTTTGAACTCCTTTTATTTACAAAGATTTAAATTTACTTTAAAAACACTAAATATATTTTGAATCTCACCATGTTAAAACATTCAAAGGATAATTGGGTACTGTTTAATAATTTTATATTGTGATATTTTTCATATACATGGTAAATGGCTGCAGGGCAGTATAAAAACAACAATATAGTCCCATCAGAAAAGGCAAGAAATAATCATTACCTTGATTTCTTCCATATGCTGGTAAAATATGCTACTCAGAGCCTAAACAAGTCATAAGAATATAGAAATACTGATGCTATCACTAATTTAAAAACTTCTATGAAATACTTGTTTATTTTTTAAATGATAGCTAAGTAGAAACAAAATTTTATAGGATTTGTTTTTGTTATATTTTAAGAATCATTTTATTAATTTTAATAACATAATACATATAAATTTGAAAATTTTCATGTATAACTTAAGAGAATCTTTTAACTTCCAGCAGGTATATTTTATTTGAATATGTATCAATATATATGGATTCTTTCAATATGAAACAAAAAACTTCTCATATTTTCTACAAACTTTTACTTTATTTGATAGTTGCCAATATTCCTAATTATCATTCATAAAACAACTTGCAAAATAAATATCTGTACTTGAAAAGTATGTAGCATAATATTTTCTACATTTGTCAAACAAATGCTACTCTTTAACAATGGATGTTTTGGGTGTAGGGATCACTACACCCAAAACATCCATTGTTAAATTAAAACTGTGACTTTTTAAAAGAGTAGTAAAAACTGAATTCAACAGTTTGTTTGATTCAAACATTTACAAGCTTTATGAGTTAAGGTTGGTCACTTTAGCCCTCCATCTGGTCAATAAAGATGCTATTGTGTAACTAAGGCTCAAGTGTGAAGTCCTCAGGATATGTAAGTCATTAATTGAAAATTTATTTGTTGCTGTTTCTTCCATTGTTCTTAATAATATATTTAGAACATAAAGTGTTATTCATATGAAAGTATCTAAAATTAAAAACAGAAACAAAGCTTTTAAAAATCTTATGATGAAGTTATGGATGTAAATGAAGCTGAACAAAAAGTTTTATAGTGGTAAGACATTTTTGACTAATCTTTATTTCCAATTTGTAAAGATGTCCCTTTCAAAATATATGTAAAAGTACTTCTTAAAATTTATTGATATAAAATATCTGAAATTTGAAGTTATATCGTCTGATATATCTAAATGGAGATTAATGAAAGTGAAAGTCATTCAGTTGTGTCCAACTCTTTGTGACCCCTTAGACTATGCAGTCCATGGAATTCTCCAGGCCAAAACACTGGAATAGGTTGTCTTTCCCTTCTCCAGGGAATCTTCCCAACCCAGGAATTGAACTGAGGTCTCCTGCATTGCAGGTGGATTCTTAACCAATTGAGCTAACAAGCAAGCTCACAATCAGCTGATTTTAAAATGGGGCTTTGGCATTGGGAGATTGTGTTCACCTGTGGCTGATTCATGTCAATGTATGGCAAAACAAATACAGTATTGTAATTTAAAAAAAAATAAAAATAAAAATGTAAAAAAATAAATAAAATAAAATTTAAAAAAAGCAAAGACAAAAAAATTAAAAAAATAAATTATTCTAAGTTTCCTTACAATTTTGGCTCTAGAAGTCTCAGACTAGAGAAGTTTATTTAAAAAAATAAGGAACAAGCAAGCCAGATTTTTTATGGTGATATTTCACCCATGGAGAATAAACCTAATGGATTAGCAAACAAAATGTGGAAAGATACTAGTTTTCAGGTTTGTAAAGAAAAAAATCATTTTTTCCCAGTATTTATTCTTACATTATTTTGGGTACACACTATACTACACTAAGAAGTTAGTAAATTGGAAGCAGGTAGGAAAGGTCTGTAAATATAAGTGTATTTTGATTTCTACAGAAATTTATGAATGATTTCAACTTATAGCATGCAAATTTATTTTATAAAAATGATTGTCTTTTTTTGCTTTTGTTTCATGCAACAAATTAAAAACAAATTAATATTTATTAAAATAACTTAGAAAATTTTTATTGATTTAGATTAAAATAACTTGAAACCCCTTTCCCCATCAATTTGCCATGAAGTGATGAGGTAAAAGTGGAAACAGGAACATATTTTATTTTCCTGGCCTCCAAAATCACTGCAGTGACTACAGTAATGAAATTAAAAGATGTTGGCTCCTTTGAAGGAAAGCTATGACACAGCTGGACAGCATATTATTAAAGAGAGACATCACTTTGCTGACAAAAGTCCATATAATCAAAGCTATGGTTTCTCTAGTAGTCTTGTATGGATGTGAGAGTTGGACCTTAAAGACAGCTGAGCACTGAAGAATTGATGCTTTTGAACTGTAATGCTGGAGAAGACTTTTGAGAGTCCTTTGAACAGCAAAGAGATCAAAACAGTAAATCCTAAAGGAAGGACTGATACTGAAGCTCTAATACTTTGGCCACCTGATGTGAAAAGCTGACTCACTGGGAAAGACCCTGATGCTGGGAAAGATAGAGGGCAGGGGGAGAAGGTGGTGACAGAGGATGGGATGGTTAGAAGGCATCATCGATTCAATGGATATGAGTTTAAGCAAACTCCAGGAGACAGTGAAGGACAGGGTAGGCTGGTATGCTGCAGTCCATGGGATGGCAAAGTGTCAGGCAGAACATGGTGACTGAACAGCAGCAGATTTGAAACTCTTTAATTCTTCATGGGATAATTAGAACAACGTTGACATTGTTATAATATATTGTAATAATATAACAATATATGTGTTACATATTATTACAATACTGCATATTCTTTAGCTGAATAAAAATAAATGAGAAATGAGGCTTTTCACTATGCAATTTAATATTGAGCAAAGTTCTCTGGAAGGAATGATGCTAAAGCTGAAACTCCAGTACTTTGGCCACCTCATGAGAAGAGTTGACTCATTGGAAAAGACTCTGATGCTGGGAGGGATTGAGGGCAAGAGGAGAAGGGGACGACAAAGGATGAGATGGCTGGATGGCATCACCGACTCGATGCACATGAGTTTGGGTGAACTCCAGGAGTTGGTGATGGACAGGGAGGCCTGGCATGCTGTGATTCATGGGATCACAAAGAGTTGGACACAACTGAGATACTGAACTGAACTGAAATGAACTGAAAGTTCTCTCAGGATAATACTTCAAATAAAAAAAAAAATTTCTAACTTTCCTTTTACCTTTGCAAGTTGTTAACAAAAGGATTAAAAGGACATACAAGATTAAAAATACAGCTCTTCATCAAAGTTCTGTTTTATTACATTTTTAACATGAACATAAAATTTTGATCCCACATTTTACATTTATTATTAGGTATTCTTATTTCAAATCATGACAAAGGTGCTAGTTCTTTTAAATTATTATTTTAATATACTCACAAAGTAATTATTATTTGTCCCAGTATAGTAAAAATTATCTGGAGATACTTAGCTTCAAATCATATGAATTACATAACATGTTTTTTTGCCACATTGAATTAAATGCATGTTTAATTTTAGAAATTAAGAAATACTTGCCCCAGAATTCAATCACCTTTCTTACTCTGTATGAGTCTGCTGACTATGTAAGTGGGTCAGGGGTGCATTTCTTTGGGGTTATTAGCCTTTCTTGCCTACTTAATTCCAAGGCAAATAACCTAGAGCTTGGTGTGTTACTTTCAAAAGTTCAATATCATTCCTTGTCTATTTCCATAAAATTGTTTTTAAAATTTGATTCCAAACTTTAAACATAAAGGTGACACTAATAGAGTATATTTGGGGGAAAGTTAATTTGTCTAAAGAAATGCAGCTTTTGCAAATTATACAGAAATTACTTTATGTTGAGTCTATACCCAGTAGTACATTTTTATATTATTTACCTAATGTAAAAAAAGAAATTCACCATAAAAGTTTTTGCTAACAAGCCATATAATATTAAAAGATAAGATATAAAGATATGTGACCAAAACAAGATATAAATATTATAGGAGAATTCTGAGTATATCCTAAAAATTTAATATATACTGTTCTTGATAAACAGGCTTGTTTTATCAATTGATGAACAATGGTACTGTGCTGAAAACTAGGTTTAACTAATTGTATGTCACTGTCAGATGTAGATCAGGAGATGTTAATGAAATAAACAAATGACATAATCTCCCAAATTATTCAGAATTGATTGAGAAGATACAAACTTCTCAGTTAAAGCCAAGTACTTTTCAGGATGTGGATAATGCATCATGATCAATAAGCAAACACTGCCCTTGAAACCAAATTTAAGAATGTGTTATTAAAGAAGCATACAACTGGTTGGCTCCATTATTTATGCAAATATGCATGTTTGATGAGATTTGCACTGAAAATATAACTTCTTAATTCCACAATTTTAAGCAACACAGTACTTGAAATAGTGCATGCAGAGGACCCATGCCATAAGGAAGAGAAGTAAATAACTCCTTAACTATTTGACAAAAGAATCACAGATCTAGCAATCAGTAATCTGACTTGATGACTTACCTTAAGCCCATTCAGAAAATAAGTAAACAAAGAAACAATGAGCATTTCTTTCTATGCCAAACCTGCATAATGGAAAATCTGTCACCTAAATTGTCAATTAATGCAGATTTCAAGAATTCAATTTAATTAACCTTGCTCACTAAACTTTCTTGATCAGTCTCCATATTTCTTGGATTAACAGTTTGAAAGGAACTTATATTTGACTGGCTCAGTTCAGTTTAGTAGCTCTGTCATGTCCGACTCTTTGCGACCTCATGAATTGCAGCACGCCAGGCCTCCCTGTCCATCACCAACTCCCGGAGTTCACTCAAACTCACATCCATTGAGTCGGTGATGCCATTCACCCATCTCATCCTCTTTCATCCCCTTTTCCTCCTGCCCCCAATCCCTACATCAGGGTCTTTTCCAATGAGTCAACTCTTCGCATGAGGTGGCCAGAGTATTGAAGTTTCAGCTTCAGCGTCATTTCGTCCAAAGAACACCCAGGGCTGATCTCCTTTAGAATGGACCGGTTGGATCTCCTTGCAGTCCAAGGTACTCTCAAGAGTCTTCTCCAACATCACAGTTCAAAACCATCAATTCTTTGGCGTTCAGCCTTCTGCACAGTCCGACTCTCATATCCATATATAACTACTGAGGGGGGAGCCTTAGCTAGACAGACTTTCATTGGTAAAGTAACGTTTCTGCTTTTGAATATGCTATCTAGGTTGATCATAACTTTCCTTCCAAGGAGTAAGTGTCTTTTAATTTCATGACTGCAGTCACCATCTGCAGTGATTTTGGAGCCCCAAAAATAAACTGTTTCCACTGTTTCCTCATCTATTTGCCATGAAGTGATGGGACCAGATGCCATGATCTTCATTTTCTGAATGTTGAGCTTTAAGTCAGCTTTTTCACTCTCCTCTTTCACTTTCATCAGAGGCTTTTAGTTCCTCTTCACTTTCTGACATAAGGATGTTGTCATCTGCATAGATACACATTGTTTAAAAAGTCTGGAAAATGCTGAACTTAATAAATTATGTACATTGTGCAATTTCTAACCATTTAAAAATTATAAAAATTAGGTTTGAATGTATTTTATAAAAATAGGTTTAATTTTTAAATTTCTTAATTTTGATATGTGAATTTTAATAGTTTTAAACATTTTGTCCTGGTTTAGTAATATAAAGAAATAACTTACCATAAAAAAGAATTCATTTTCAGTAAAAAAAAAAAAAAAGACTAACATGCCAATGAAAAACTATAAAAATATCTTGGCTTTCCAAAATAGAAATGTAAGAAAGGCAAAAAGAAACAAAAAGTATTTAAATGTGGACAATAGAAAGTTACCTTTGTGTGCAAACAGACATTCGTCTTATTTCCTCTTTTGACTTCTGGTTTACTATTCCTCTCTCTTGCCCTACTTCTGTTATAATTATTGCAATTTAAATTTCCATGCAGGTTGTTTCCAAGAACCTTACACTTTTCTCCTCCAGTGAAGTTGTCCTGCATTTTGACTGGGTCACTAAATCCTGTGGACATTCTACTGATTTTGTCATTATAAACCAACAGGTACTTCACAGTCTTAATTTTGAACCCCATTCTGTATGCCATCTCTTATTTTTGCATCTCTCTGCTTCTTCTGACCCTCATCTTATGCCTACTTGGACCTAGAATGATTTCACCTTCCTCATGGGATACCTGCCTCATGGACTACCTAGGTGCCTCATGGAATACCTGCTTTATGGAATATCTGCCTCACGATATACCTTCACTGAAACCTCATTTCCTTCCTTACCTAATTTGAAGTCAAAATCCTGTCAGTATAATCATTCTTTCACAGATATAATTCAATTCCTTTGCCCTCATTCACAATTTGCCTAGAAATAAACAGGCCTGTGTCAGTCTAAATTTCTGCTTTCTTTGAGATGTTAATACACAGATGAATGTGGTTAGAGAGTAATAGTAGCCATGCTTACTACAGTCTCTTTTAATATAAAGGGCCTATTATGACCTTCTTAATGACTGCAACGAGATCTAACCAGTCCATTCTGAAGGAAATCAACCCTGGGATTTCTTTGGAAGGAATGATGCTACAGCTGAAACTCCAGTACTTTGGCCACCTCATGCGAAGAGTTGACTCATTGGAAAAGACTCTGATGCTGGGAAGGATAGGGGGCAGGAGGAGAAGGGGACGACCTAGGATGAGATGGCTGGATGGCATCACGGACTCGATGGACGCGAGTCTGAGTGAACTCCGGGAGTTGGTGATGGACAGGGAGGCCTGGCATGCTGTGATTCATGGTGTCGCAAAGAGTCGGACATGACTGAGCGACTGAACTGAACTGAACATTCTGAAATTATTGTTGAGTATATTCTTTCCACCCTGACCCTCTTCCTGACCTCTTAGCACATCAGGCTTTCATGCCATACCACCTGTTTCAAGTGGTTTTTTGCTGAGATCTAGAATACCCTGCTTATAGATTAGTGCTTGACTCATTCCTTTATCTCCAGGAGATATTTACAAAAATGGCTTATATTAGAAAGACTTTCCAGAACACTACATAGAAATTAAATAGATTTCATGTGGTGTATCACTTTTGGTAAGTAATATGACTTCGATGACACTTTATTCATTCTGTCTCTCTCTGTTCACATGTGTATGACAAAATGTGTGTCTCTCTCTATAAAGTAGTTAAATGGAAACATAACCAATATTTAATGTTTTTGTAGTGGTTTTAGTTTAAATGCAGTGCAATGTAAAATCCTTACATACAGTTTGAATTTTGAAAAATGAGTACGCTTGTGTAAGCACTAACTGCAGGCAGCTGCGAGAGCCGGTGCACTAAGCCCTGGCAGCTGTGAGAGCCAGTGCACTAAGTGCAGCTGAGAGGAGCTACCCCACGTCCGAGGTCAGGGGCAGCATCCTAGAGTGCCAGGCTGCCATGGCACAAGAACGACCGAGAGGAGCTACCGTGTGTCCGAGGTCAGTGATGGTGGCCGGGAGGATCTACCCCACGTCCGAGGCCACTGGCGGCCGAGAGGAGAAATCCTGCATCTGAGGTCAGGGGCAGCAGCTGGGACGAGCCACCCACGCCAGAGGCAAGGGCTGGAGGCTGGGAGGAGCAGCCCGAGGAGCGGTGGCTGCGCAGGCACAGGAAAGAGGCGCTATCTCACGTTGAAGGTCAGGAACGGTGGCAGTAAGGAGATACCCCTCTTCCAAGGTAAGGAGCAGCATAAGAGATAACCCACTCCCAAGATAAGAGAAACTCAAGTAAGATGGTAGGTGTTACAAGAGGGCATCAGAGGGCACACTGAAACCATGCTCACAGAAGACTAGTCAATCTAATCACACTAGGACCACAGCCTTGTCTAACTCAATGAAACCAAGCCATGTCTGCAGGGCAACCCAAGATAGGCAGGTCATGGTGGAGAGGTCTGACAGAATGTGGTCCACTGGAGAAGGGAATGGCAAGCCACTTCAGTATTCTTGCCTTGAGAACCCCATGAACAGTATGAAAAGGCAAAATGATAGGTTACCAAAAGAGGAACTCCCCAGGTTATTAGGTGCCCAATATGCTACTGGAGATCAGTGGAGAAATAACTCCAGAAAGAATGAAGGGATGGAGCCAAAGCAAAAATAATACCCAGTTGTGCATGTGACTGGTGATAGAAGATCTGATGCTGTAAAGAGCAGTATTGCATAGGAACCTGGAAGGTCAGGTCCATGAATCAAGGCAAATTGGAAGTGGTCAGACAAGAGATGGCAAGGGTAAACATCGACATTCTAGGAATCAGCGAACTAAAGTGGACTGGAATGGATGAATTTAACTCATATGACCATTATATCTACAACTGTGGGCAGGAATCCCTCAGAAGAAATGGAGTAGCCATCATGGTCAACAAGAGTCCGAAATGCAGTACTTGGATGCAGTCTCAAAATGACAGAATGATCTCTGTTCATTTCCAAGGCAAGCCATTCAATATCACAGTTATCCAATTCTATGCCCCAACCAGTAGTGCTGAAGAAGCTGAAGTTGAATGGTATTATGAAGAGCTACAAGACCTTTTAGAACTAACACCCCCAAAAGATATCCTTTTCATTATAGGGGACTGGAATGCCAAAGCAGAAAGTCAAGAAACACCTGGCCACAGAATGAGATGGCTGGATGGCATCATGGACTCAATGGACATGAATCTGAATGAACTCTGGGAGATGGTGATGAACAGGGAGGCCTGGTGTGCTGCAATTCATGGTGTTGCAGAGTCGGACACGACTGAGTGACTGAACTGAACTGAACTGAAGCAGACCTTATTAAGACAATGAGCATAACCATAGTCTCAGAAAGTTCCCAGTTCCTTCCCAATCAACTCCCCTCAGCCCAAAGCAAACCACTTTGCTTTTTTTTTTTTTTTACCATGTATTAGTTTTACCTACTTATATCTGTTCTGAAACATCATGCAACTGGCAATATATAATAGTAGTTTTCTCCTGAATTATTTCTTTCAGAAAAGTGTCTGCTAGATTCATGCATGTGCTGCATGCTTCAGTAGTCTGTTCCTTTTTATGAGTAAGTGTAAATATAGTGAACTGTTTATCAGTCCTCTTATTGATATATATTTGACTTATTTCTACTGTTTAACTGTTGTGAATAGAGTGGTCATGAACATTCTTACAGATATTTGTTTGAACATACATTTTCATTCCTCTTGGATTAATACATAGACATGGAATCCCTGTTTTCTAGAACAGCTATATGTGACTCTATAATACATTGCCACAGAATTTTCCATTGTGCAGTTCTATATACTCACCACAAATGTGTAAGTGTTCCAGTTATTCTCTGTAGTTAACAACATTGAGTGCTCTCCAACATTTAAATTTCAGCAAAATTTACAATTTCATAATGGTATTTTATTGTGATTTTAAACTGAATTTCCTTGATGACAAATAGTGTTCACTTTCTTAGCACTTTTTACCCTTTTATACATCTCCCTTTGTAACATTTCTGTTCAAGTCTTTTGCCCATTTTTATTTACTGGCTTGTCACTTTATTGTCACGTGGAGACTTTTATATATTTAGTGTTTCTTTTTTTTTTCTGTAAATGTTTTGCAAACAACTTCTTCCAGGTAGTTATCTGTTTATTGATTTTTAACAGTTCTTTGACAAGCAGCATTTTAAATGTAATGATGTTTAGCTTTTAATTTACTCCTTTACA
This sequence comes from Nanger dama, assembly GCA_917880005.1. Classification (NCBI taxonomy): domain Eukaryota; kingdom Metazoa; phylum Chordata; class Mammalia; order Artiodactyla; family Bovidae; genus Nanger; species Nanger dama. Next base: position 47,548,884 of record CAKJTW010000011.1, read on the forward strand.
CTTTTAAGGCATTTGTTGTATCTTGTCTAAAAAGTAATTTGCCTTTTCTCAAGTCATAAGATATTCTCCCATGATTTATGATTTATTTTTTACAAATTTATTTTTATAATTTTATTCATTTATTTATTTTTGACTATGCTAGGTCTTCGTCATTGTGCTTGCTTTCCTCTAGTTGTGGCAAGCAGAAGTTACTCTCTAGTTGCAGTACACAGGCTTCTTATTGAGGTGGCTTCTATTGTTGCAGAGCACAGGCTCTAGAGCACATGGGCTCAATGGTTGTGGCATGTGCTATCAGTCATCACGGTTTCTGGGCTTTAGAGCACAGGTTTAATAGTTGTGGTGCATGGGCTTAGTTGTTCCAAGGCATGTGGGATCTTCCTGAATCAGGAATTAAACTCCTGTCTCCTGCATTAGCAGGGAGATTCTTTACCACTGAGCCAACAAGGAAGCCCTAGTTTTGCCTTTTATGTTTAGATATGCATCTATCCCAAATTATACTTTGTACATGGTGTAAGGTGGAGGTTGGTATTTCTTTTTTCACATATGGATATATAATATTTTAAATATAATTAGTTGAAAAGTCTTTTTGAATTGCTTTGGTATCTTTGTCAAAAATAATTGATAAAATATGTGTAGGTCTGTTTCTGAACTGTCTATTCTTTGCCTTTGATATTTTTATCCTATCATAATGCCAGTATAAGGCTGTATATTATTTTATAATAGTTTTATGTTTGCATATTTTTGTATAAATAATATAAATTTATAATAATATAATCTATATAAATTATAGATTCAACATGCCAATTTTTATAAGAAATTCTACTGTAATTATGATTGTGATTACTTAGATTCTGTAGATTAATTTTGAGAGAATTAACATTTCAAAATGTTGATTTTCAAATCAATAGGCATGGTATATCACTCCAATTATTTAAATCTTTATTGTTTTTCTCAGAAATACTTTAGTACTTTGCATGTACAGGTCTTTCACTTATTTGTTCAGTATGTTTCTAAGTATCTTAGTAGTTTTATTCTATTAAAATTAAATTTTTTAATCTTTTTATTCTGAGCTAGTTATAGACTCAGACAGTTGTGGAAATAATGTAAAATGTCAAGATTCCTCTAATGGTGACATAATATAGCTGCAGTACAATATCAAAACTAAGAAAATCAGCTGTTCTAAACTGTTCTATATACACAAAAATACCCTTTTGTGCAAAACCTTTCCTTTAGCAGCCACTAATCATTTTTCATCTCTATAGTTTTACTTTTTAGAGAATATTATATAAATGGAATCATATTTAATATCATGTTTCTAATTATTTCAAAAAACTTGGGAGTTGGTGAAAGTAGGTTGTATTATAGATGAGAATTTTAATAATGACTTGATAATGGTAAAAAATGAGTGAAGGACCCATAAGAACTAATTATTCTGTATTCTCTATTCTGAGATAGCTTTGATATGTTCCTTAATAATAATAAAATTAAAAGTTATCAAAGAATGGATAGAAATATCTAAAGTAAAGGATATTCAGAAGAAAATAAAAGAATACTGTTCAAATCCAGGAAAAAGAGTAGAGAGAAAAGTAATTCAGAATGTCAAAATCAGATTAGGAAATAATAAGATAAATATGAATGAAGTAACAGTAAAGAACATTATAATTAACGTTAGTTGTTTTTAACAAGCAATCAGAATCAATAATTGAGAACATTTGAAACAAAAATATTAGATAGTGATGTAGAAAATGCACAGAAAATGATTAGCCGACATTGAGGAGTCTTGAAAATGAACCAAGGTAACTTAATATAGCACTTTCTTGTAGGGTAGCTTCAGAACAACTGGGCAGGGATTTTAAGCTTAATGATGACAGCCATCATTTGAATTTGTGACCCACATTACCAAACAGTGGGGAAATTTTTTTCCTTAGTGTCTTTACTCCAGAGCTGCTCATTCCAACAGAACTTTCTGCAATGTTAGAAATTGTCTGTATATGGGCTGCCCAGCATGTTAACCACTAGGCACATATGGCTATTGTGTACTTGAAATATTGGCTGTGTGACTGAGGAACTGAAATTTTAATTTAGTTTAACTTTAATTAAAATTTAAATAGCCATATGTAGCAAGCAACTAGAGAATTGGGCAACATGGATCTAGAGGAGATTAATAAGTTCCTTTCTCTTAATCAACCCATTTTAACCACCCATATTTTTTCATTAGTCACGGATCTAACTTGATTTTCTGCTCTGAAATTCCTTAAGAAGCTAAATTGCTTACTCAAAGGGATTATTATATAAATTTCTTCCTTATTCTCCCTCATTCCACCTCACCTGGGCCCAAATGCAATTCGCTAATATTTTTATATTACCCAGTCATTGCCTTTAGACATGGCCTATGAATGGGCCTTTTAAGGGATATCTATGGCCAAATCCATGTATCTGTGCCCATTTGTCATGTACAATCATAAAAAGAAAAAAAAATTAATAAAACTGTTCTTGAGTCTTTTCTAAAGGAGGAAGAAATGTCCAGTTTACTCTGAACTGAATTAAGTATGAAAGGAATACACACACATACACACACACACGTATGTTTGGCTTGAACAATGACTCTCTTTGACTCAAGGTAATAATAGCTCCTGACATCTGAGGAGATAAATTGGCTTATATCCTTTAGTGGTATATTAGGGCATCTTAAACCAACCTGATCCAATTTGGCTGACAGAACACACTCAACCCATAGGAATTTTGAAATAGCTGAAGCAAGCAAAAATTACATTCTGCTATTATCCGCATTTTAAAATGTACTCATTACTTAACTTCTGAGCAAATCTGAGGCTAATTACAACACTTAAATGAGTGTATAGCTAAGTTTAAACTTTCTAGTCTACTGCATTATCAGGCAAAAATCTGATTAAACAGATGGGCCTCACCCCATGACCCACAAAATCAGTTCAGAGATTTTGGAGAAGCAAGAAAAGAAAATGCCAAAAGGTATTCTTTCTTCATGGAAAATGCCCTAAAGCACCTAAATATACTAACGCTGAGTCAGCATTATACTTTTAACTTGACAAAGTCAGAGGGAACAACACTGCAAAGAACCTTTATTATATGAGTTGTACGCATTATTAATATGTATTTTAATACACTGATTAATTACATTGATTTAGGAATGTACAGAGGGGCTTCGCAGGTGGTGCAGTGGTAAAGTATCCATCTGCTAATGCTGGGGACACAAGAGACATGGATTCGATCCCTGGGTCAGGAAGATCCCCTGGAGTAAGAAAATGACAACCACTCCAGTATTCTTGCCTGGAAAATTCCATGGGCAGAGGAGATTGGCAGGCTATAGTCTATGGGGTCACAAAGAGTTGGAAATGACTGAACACATACACCCACACATGAGAAATACAGATCTATATGTCTCTAGAAAGATATTTCATTATGGAAATGTTTTACAAACTAACATGAGACATAGATGTGAGCCATATGGAAAGTAACAGTTTAAAAACTAGAAGACACCTTATCACTGAAGCAAATAGCAAAAATACCACATGGGAGCCTAGGTTTCAGTTTATATATAACTTAAAGTTAGCATTAATAGTAACTTCATTTCGTATGAATAAACATTTCACAAGCTAGGAGTAGATCTTCTAATTATCATCAGTTCCCGGAACCAAACTTGAAATTATACCTTCTCAGAATATTTAAAGAACTAAAAAAATTTATCATAAACCTAGTTAAGTAAGCTATTCTGAATTAACATTTAGCAAATTAGTTTTTACTTAAGAAACCTCAGATTAAAGCCACAATAACTATGTAACTTTCTTATGTGTACATATATAACCTCCAAATTTGTATTGATATCTCAACATACATGCATGCATAAATAGTTATGTGTGTGTATATATGTAAATGTATACTTAAGTTGTTTTAAGTGATGAGATTAGAAGGAATATCAATCATAACTCCAAAAAATGTTACATGTTTTCCTCTCATTTAGTTTTCCATTCACCCTTATTTTAATTTATACATTCATGTGTTCATTTACTTAATAATACATGTTATTAAATGTTTTCTGTGTCAGATATAGGGTAGACCCTAGGAATAAAGAAAAAAAAAATTACATTCTTTGCACTAAAGAGTCAGTAAGCTTACTCACTATAAATAGAATGCTGTGTTAGATACCCTGGGGGGTAATAAGGGAAATACAGTATGCACTTTCCTCTTAAAATAAAATTATATGCTAATGAAATTGCTTATATTAACTTTGAGTTCAGTTCAGTCATTCAGTCCTGTCTGACTCTTTGCGACCTCATGAACCACAGCATGCCTGGCCTCCCTGTCCAACAATTCCTAGAGTTCACCCAAACTCATGTCCATTGAGTCGGTGATGCCATCCAACCATCTCATCCTCTGTTGCCCCCTTCTCCTGCCCTCAATCTTTCCCAGCCTTAGGGTCTTTTCCAATGAGTCAGCTCTTCACATCAGCTTGCCAAAGATCGGAGTTTCAGCTTCAATGTCAGTCCTTCCAATGAAAACCTAGGACTGATCTTTAGGATGGACTGGTTGGATCTCTTTGCAGTCCAAGAGACTCTCAAGCATCTTCTCCAACACCACAGTTCAAAAGCATCAATTCTTCAGCTCTCAGCTTTCTTTATAGTCCAACTCTCACAGCCATACATGACTAGTGGAAAAACCATACCCTTGACTAGATGTATCTTTGCTTATAAAGTAATGTTTCTGCCTTTTAATACGCTGTCTTGGTTGGTCATAACTTTCCTTCCAAGGAGTAAGTGTCTTTTAATTTCATGGCTGCAGTTACAATCTGCAGTGAGTTTGGAGCCCAGAAAAGTAAAGTCAGCCACTGTTTCCACTGTTTCCTCATCTATTTGCCATGAAGTAACTTTGAGTTACTCTTTTTTAATATGACTTTGAGTTTTCAAGTTAAATTTGAGTCTTGTTAAATGTTATTAAATACAAAATATGATATCTTAAAACAAAAATACTATATAGAGTATAGGGAACATAATGAAGATATAGAAATCTCTTAATTGAATAATCCTGCTTTGTTTCTTTAAGACAGATTCCACAATCTGAATAGATTACACTATCCATTAAATTTATAGTCCCAAGTACAAGCTAATATATTGTTTTTTAAGTGTTTTAGTTTTTATCATAAATAGAATATAATTCCTTAAGCATTTTTCCCTTTTCTGTTTTTTTTTTTTCAGTAAATATGGAAAAGTTCTGGATATGTAACAAATATTTATAAAAGAGCTAATATCTGTTAATATTCTTCATCTTCTCTCTTACAGTGGCCAGTTAATGTGGTTTTCAGATGTTAAATATTCAATATTACAATAAGGAACATTATTCTTATTATATCTGATGGAGACAGAGAAAGGTATGACTGACCAAGCACACTTGAATTTTTAGACTGCTTACTGTCACTTAGTGCTTCATTTCTGATAGAATCCCAGTGGACTGGAGAGAACCATCAACACATTGTTAGCCATAGGTTTTGGCTTTAACCCCAGTATATTCTATTAGTTATCTGAGCTGAAAATATTTGAAATACAAGGTGTGGGGGAGGTAAAAATTTATCTCTGCCCTCTTAGGACTTCCCTTGTGGCTCAGACAGTAAGGAGTCTGCTGCAGTGCGGGAGATCTGGGTTCGGTCCCTGGTTTGGGAAGATCTCTTGGAGAAGGAAATGGCAACCCACTCCAGTACTCTTGCCTGGAATACCCCATGGATGTAGGAGCCTGGCAGGCTACAGTTCATGGGATTGCAAAGAATCAGACATGACTGAACTACTTCACTCGCTCATCCTCTTAAATAGTTTTATGGCTGGGTTTCAGAATCAAACTGATATGAAACAGATTAACGTGAGAAAAACATACAAATTTCCCACAGCTTTACATGATGTGGGATCTGTCATAAGAAAATGACCTAGAGAAATTGCAAAAGCTACTTGCTCTTATATTAGGTTTAATGAAGAGAAGAACTTGTGGAAAATTAAACTGGGTAAGATAGCTAAAGGCTTAAGGAAGGTAAGAATTATTTAAGCAAGGTCGATTTGTACAGAATTATCTTGGCTTTGACACCAAAGCCATGTTTTCTTGAGGGAAATTTTTTTTTTTCTCTCCTGGTACAGGAAGAGCATCTTACCCAAGGGAGTTTTTGTCTCCTGTTTTCAGGAAGAAAATGGAGATTACAATGTCCCTCTTATATTTTCCAGCTCCCAGCATTTTGAATCCATGAAATAAATCAGTTCTCATCCAGAAATGAAATAAAGGAAGGGAGACACAAAGATGAGAACGTGCAATCTTTTTAGAGGTCAATGTTCAGTAAATGCAAATTCTGTTTTTCTAGCAATCGGAAATATTTTTGAAATAGCATTAAATATATAAATTACATACAACAAAGTAATTAAAATGATATATTGGTGCTTGTTGGTACTCTAGATTCAACCTAACAGATAAATAACAATCTATTTTTCCAAGAGAAGAGACAAAAATTAAAATGAATTTAGTCTTGATTACATTTTTTCTCCCTTGCATTAAACACTTGATATGACTTATTTACAGGTAATAATCTACAATATTGCATATTAGGATAAAACATTTTTCTATTTCAAATTCTGAAAAATATAAATCTATTTTTCTGTCCTATTAGTAATATAGTCACTCCTTTTAAGGCATCATATATGGTAAATTCAACAAAGAATTTTAAATATAGATATATTTTCACTGTTATGTGTTTCAGCAAAAACATTTTTCTATCTGCCTTTGTTATTACCTATGTCATCTTTTTCTAGTGTAAGACTTCACGGCCTTTTTCAGGACCTGTCGCTCTAAAGACCACAATGACTCGAATTTGATGTAATAAGCAAGAGGATTTATTAAGCCAGCGCCCCGGGGTTCAGTCTCCTTGGGAGGAGTGAACCCCCAGCGTCAGTAGTGAGGGGTTTTTATACAATAATCACAGGCAGGTGGGGATGAAGTCTGGTTATGGGATACATTGAAGTAGGGGCCATAGGTGCGGGGGATATGCTTGACTGGGGGAAATCTACAGAAAGCAATTAAGTTGAAACAGAGAAAGCTATTTTCCGGGACGGCCTTGCCTCCCGATAAGGAGAAAGCTACCACGGCCTTGCCTCCCGATAAGGAGAAAGCTATTTTTCGGGAGGCATGGCTTGCCTCCCGAGCTTAAATTTTTAATCTAAGTTCTTCATTCCCCTCTTCTTTTTCTTCATGATTTTAATCCTGAAATCACAGATCGAAGTTTTCTTAGGGGATTGCTGCATATATAGGGTACCATAAACAATCAAGTCTACATGGTTTTTAGCATTTACATCATATACTTTAAATCATCATGAAAACAGTTACCAGGCTTTTATTATTGTGTGCTGCCTCTGAAGTATAGCGGGTACCAGGCCAAGCAGCTCCCAGGACTTAACCCATTACAGGTTGTCTCCCGCAGCCCTCCCTTTTTATCTTTTAGAAGCTCTAGAAGATGATGATGCTGTAGCGTGTTGCGGTGAACGAGTATCTTTATGTGCAGAAATTTTTTTACAATGTCCTTAATTAGGCATGGCACAAGACACATCAGGGCCAGGATAGTAGCTAATATGACACCCACAGCCACCATGTTCTGCCACACAGAATGAAGACTGGGAAAGTGAGAGAACAGATTTTTACGAAATTTTTAGCAGTTTGGGCAATATCTAAATTAGCTTTGGGTGTATTTTTTATATCCAATATTTCATTGTGTAACTGTAATAAATCAAGAGAAATATTAGAGTTATATCACACACCTTGTAAATGTCTTTTGATCTTTTTTCACGGGAAGTCAGATACATTATAAGGCTTTTTCATGACACAGATCTACTTATAATTAGCATGGCATTGAATATTCATTCTAAGATCTAAGCTTTGAACTTTTTTCCTATGATTCTGAGGGTATCATATAAAGCAGCCAGCTTATTTTTTATTTTTTTGTCAATATCTTTTGAGTTTTCATAACCCTTGTGACATTATAAGACAGAGAATCAACAACCTCAGCGTCCTGAATAGACTGAGCAAGAGAAACAGAGGCAGTAACAGCTGTCGCTATTAAAGTAATTAAAGATATTATTTTCATAACAATTAATCTCAGGCCTCGTTTAGAGCGGCCGAGGGCTGTATTGATTTGTTGTAATAATTGCAGTGCCGTTTTATCATATCAATCTTTTTTATTTTGACAGGAAGCATAACAAAAGCTGGTTGTTTCACTACCAATATTTGTTGTCCTTTGCTCACGCCTCTGATACAATTAGTGAGAATACAATCAGAACAAGATATGTGATAAACACTTTGAGTGATATTAACAGAAACATTTTTAAGTAAAATCATAAAGGGGTAAGGCACACATGATCTAGGATATCTAAATCCAGTAACCCCCACATCTCCATATTTTGTTCCACTGATATTAGGCTGTTGATACAGCATGTTGCCACGGCCAAAAGCAGCTAAGAGCTTCCAGATCTCGGTTTGAAATATCTGATGATGTCCGAGTGCCAAGATAGAAGGGTGCTGTCCTCTATATTCAGGAAAGTCCAGGATTTCTCTAGGTGCCCAATCTCAAAGATAAACATTATTATTATTGTTGATGTTATAAACAGTGGCATTACGTCCCCTGCATAAAGTCTATGGCACATCTATTTCCACACCAATATGCATCAAGGGTCGATCACAGTAAGGTATGCTTAGAGGCCCCACACCCTTGCAATGGGAAATAGCCCCAGCATCGTTAGTAATCCCAGAAATAGTTACACAAGGGTAGGAAGTGACAGGGGAGATATTTACGCAATGAGGCTTAGAAACATTATATGAAAAACACATAGGAAACCATGAAGAAAGTCCATAGAAGGAAATATTAGCTTGTTGGTGTTGAATGTTGTATCAGAAATTTTTCTAAGAAGCGCAGTATCATTCACGTACACCGGCAACGTATCTTTATCTCATCTTACAGGCTGAAGCATAGGAGGGTCAGGCACATAGGCCCAATATGTATGAGCAGCCCCTTGATGCAGAGTTAGGAGGTTTAGGTAGAGGATAATTGGGAATCCAGTGATTGACAGAGTTTGAGCTTTAAAGGGTGTGGGGTACTGTGTGCCCTCCATTGAGGCGTTGGCTCTGGTGCAGCTTTGACGTGGGAGGCGTGGATCTAGGATGAGATTCCGTCAACCTTGATGGCGGTGGGAGTCGTGAGCAGGACGATGTAGGGTCTTTTTACCTGGGCTCTAGATTGTGTTGCCGATGTCGACGAACGTATATGGAGTATCCCACCTGGAACGGATGGGCCTCTTCCGGGGTACCGGGTTGGTAAGCTTCAGCAAGCTGAGTCCACACTTTTTTTGAACCAGCTGGAGTCCCTTCAGCCTAGCACACAGATCACCATTGTTAAAGTTTCGGGGGTCAAATTTTTCTCTAAGTGTCAATATGGGGGGGTGCCCCATACAGGATTTTAAAGGGGGTGAGACCAAAGTGAGAGGGTGGGTTTCTCACTTGGAACAGAGCCAGAGGAAGGAGCACCATATAATCAGTACCGCCAGTCTCTAAGGACAATTTAGTTAGGGTCTCTTTTAGAGTTTTATTTATCTTCTCTACCTGTCCTGAACTCTGGGGTCTGTATGCACAATGTAATTTCTAATTGGTCCCCAGGAACTTAGCTAATTCCTGACTTATCTGGGCAGTAAAAGCCGGCCCATTATCTGACCCTAACGTCTTTGGCGCTCCGAAGCGCAGAAAAATCTCTTTTAAAATTTTTTAGCTACTATAAGAGCACTTTCGTTTTTGGTGGGGAATGCTTCTACCTATCCTGAGAAGGTATCTACAAAGACCAGCAGATATCTGTTGCCATACGGCGCAGAACGTACCTCGGTGAAGTCTACTTTTCAATAAGCTCCCGGCCGGTCTCCACGTAGCCGTTTACCTTGACCCATCTTGTTCCGGCCGGCATTTACCTCTTGACAAGGTTTACAGTTCAGGACAACTTGCTCAGCCAATTTGGAAAGTCCCGGCACCTTATACCCTGTTTTAATTAAAAGAGAGACTAGTCTTTTAGCTCCTAAGTGAGTCTAGTAATGCATTTGTTTTAACATTTTTTAGCCTCTCCTTTTACCATAGTCTGTTTTTTTTTGCTGCAGAGAGGAACTGTTTTTATTATTTGAGCATACCACCAACAGCCTCGATGGTTCATCTTTGTCGCCACCTCCCGTGCAGTTCGATCAGCCATATTGTTTTCCTTTGTTACCGGGGATTGGTCTTTTTGATGTCTAGGGAAGTGGATTATACTAACCCTTTTGGCAACATCAGCGCAGCCAACAATGCAAGGATTTTATCTTTGTTTTTAATCTCTTTTCCGGCCGACGTGAGCAACCCCCTCTGTTGGTAAATAGCCCCATGGACATGTGCGGTTGCAAAGGCATATCTGATCTGCTGTCAGTGTAAATATTAGCCTTTTTCCTCGTGACAGTTTCAGGGCCTTTGTGAGGGCAATCAGCTCGGCTTTTTGGGCTGAGGTGCCCTTGAGGAAGGGCAGCCGCCCAGATTATCTCAGTTCCATCTACCACCGCCGCCCCTGCCCGCCGCTTACCTTCTGGAGGAAACTACTCTCATCCGTGTACCATATCACCTCAGCATCCTGGAGTGGCTGGTCTGTCAGGTCTTGGCGAACTCCGTGTACCCCTGCCAATATCTCTTGGCAGTTGTGTATCACCTCGGATTGGCTGGGGTCAGGCAGCAGTGTGGCAGGGTTGAGTCCCGTAGCCGGTGCGAACCTAATTCGTTCTGAGTCTAGAAGCAGTGTCTGATAATGGGTCATTTTGGCATTGGTCAGCCATCTCTCGGGGGGTTGTCGAATTACACTTTTTAGAGCGTGGGGCGCAGTAATGACCAAGTTTTGTCCCAAGGTCAGCTTGTCTGCATCTTTCACTAGGACTGCCACGGCCGCCACTATTCGCAAGCAACTGAGCCAGCCGGCAGCCACAGGGTCCAGTTTTTTGACAGATATGCCACAGGCCGGTTCTATGGTCCCAGTTTTTGAGTGAGGACCCCTTTTGCAATGCCATTATGTTCAGCCACATAGAGATGAAATGGCTTGTTCACATCTGGGAGTCCCAGGACAGGAGCTGACAACAGGGCACGCTTAATGTTGTCAAAAGTCTTTTGCTCATTTTTTCTCCAAACGAAGGGTGTGCTGCCCTTCGTAAGGGGATACAAGGGAGAGGCCATCTCTGCAAACCCCGGGATCCAGAGCCTGCAGAACCCCGCCGTTTCCAGGAACTCCCTGACCTGCCGATGGTTCCCAGGGACTGATATTCTGGCCACTGCCTCTTTCCTGGCTTCCGTGAGCCATCGCTTTCATCCCTGAGTTGATATCCCAGGTAACTGACCTGCTGCTGGCAGATCTGGGCCTTTTCAGCAGAGGCATGGTATCCGAGGACTCCAAGCTCGGTTAGCAGGGTCTCAGTCTCCTTATTGCACTCTTTTACAGTGTCAGCAGCCAGGAGCAAATCATCTACATATTGGAGTAAAGTTACCTGGGGGTTTGTGGCACGGAAATGTGCAAGGTCCTGGTGGAGGGCTTCGTCGAAGATGGTCGGCGAATTTTTAAACCCTTGTGGCAGTCTAGTCCACGTTAGCTGACCGGAGAGTCCTGTTAAGGGGTCTCTCTACTCAAAGGCAAAAATAGGCTGGCTAATGGGGCTGAGTCGCAAGCAGAAGGAGGCATCTTTTAAGTCTAAAACCGTATACTACTTCCGACTGGGGGAAGCGTGCTCAACAGGTTGTAGGGGTTGGGCACCGTTGGGTGTAGGTCGGACACCCGCTTGTTGACTTTTCTCAGGTCCTGTACAGGCCGGTATTCGCCCGTCCCAGGTTTCCGGACCGGAAGTAGCGGGGTGTTTTAGGCCGATTGGCACCTTATTAAAATTCCCAGGTCAAGGAACCTTTGGATGTGTGGGCGAATTCCGTCTCGAGCCTACGTACTCACCGGGTACTGGCGGACAGAGATGGGGGTGGAGGAGGCCTTGATTTTTACCACTACCGGGGGCTGGCGGATGGCCATTTCCATGCCCGAAACTTCAGCCCAAGCTAGAGGAGTTTTAGCCATCCAGTCCTGCATATTTACAGTCTCAAGGGAAGGGCTTTTATACAGCCTATATGTATCTTCTAGCTTCAGGGTCAGGACTTGTAATGGCCTCCCTTCCCCATCCGTCACCGTGGTTTATTCGGTGTGAAAATGGATCTGAGCCCCCCACCTTCGTGAGCAAGTCCCGTCCCAGAAGGGGGTAAGGGCATTCAGGGATCACAAGGAACGAGTGGGATACCCGGCCCACGCTGAGGTCCACTGTTTTTCGGGTAGTCCATGGGTATTGTCGATACCCTGTAGCGCCCTGAACCCATGCCCTTTTGTAGACAGTGTCCCTTCTGACTGTAATAGGATGGAATGCTGGGCTCCTGTGTCCACCAGGAACTGTACAGTCTTCTCCTCCACCTTTAAAGTTACCCTAGGCTCGGGGAAGGGATCCGAGCCCCGTCTCTCCTAATTTTCAAGAGTTAAAACTTTGTCTGGGGGTGGAGGACCTTTCCCTCTTCTTCTTGGGGCACTCCCGGAGCCAGTGCCCTTTTTCTTTGCAATATGCGCACTGATCTTTATCTAATGATGGTCTGGCCCCTGCCCTGCTTTTGTTGCGGTCTCTCGACTCAGTTTTATCATCTCTCTTTCCTTCTCTAATTACTGTGGTCAAAATTTTTGCTAGGCCTTTTGCCTGTCTTTTTTTAATTTTTATTTTTCATTTATTCTGCTCTCGCATCTTTTTTTCTCTCTCTCTCTTTTTCTGTTTTTCTTTTATTGAACACCTTATCTGCTTCTCTGACCAGATCTTGAAGAGAGAATCCCTGTAACCCATCTAATTTCTGTAATTTTTTTTTAATATTTAAAGCTGACTGATCGATGAAAGCCATGGCCACTGTAGCCCTATGTTCCTCAGATGTGGGATCGTAGGGAGTAAATCTTTTAAATGCCTCCATCAATCTATCTAGAAATACGGTAGGTGACTCAGTAGGTCTTTGAGTCACTTTTCTTACCTTTGCCAAATTGGTGGGGCGTCTTGCTGCCCCTCGGAGACCCGCCACCAGAGCCTGGCAATAGACCCTTAGGTGCTCTCTACCTGCTGGGGAATTGTAGTCTCAACTAGGTCTCATCAGCGGGAAGCCAGCATCTATTTTATTTGGAAGCACTGTGGGACTTCCGTCATCTCCCGGCACATTTTTGCGGGCCTCCAACAGTACTCGCTGTCTTTCTTCTGTAGTGAGCAAGGTCTGCAACAATTGCTGACAATTATCCCAAGTGGGCTGATGTGAGAAAACAAGAGATTTTATCAAAGAGGTCAGCGCCTGGGGGTTATCAGAAAAAGAGGGGTTGCTATTTTTCCAGTTGTAAAGGTTAGAGGCAGAAAATGGCCAATATTGAAGTGGCCAAATCTCGTGGTCGTCAGGGGGCCTATTTTCTCGAAGGGGAAGAGCGGTGGAGTCCGGGGTAGCAGCTCTACGGCTACGCGTCCCTGCTACCGGGCCCACCTCTCTCCCTTTCTTAGGCTGTTCAGGCGGGACAGTTGGTTGTGCTACCTGGGGCGCAGGAGGCGGGACCAGTGCCGGCGGATAAGGTGGGGGAGAATCTAGGAGCAAGAGATCAGTCTGTGTATCTGGATGTATATTCCTGACAGGAGTCTTTATCTCTTCTTTTTTGCTGTGGATGTTAAAGCAAGGATTCCTGTAACGGGTTCCAGTGGCTTTCCTGCAGAGAGAACAAAGGTCGAACCCATGCTGGGGGGTACGGATTAAGTCTTCCCAGACCAGAATGTATGGCACCTGGTCCGGGTGCCCGGCAGTAGCAGCAGGTCCAGGAGTGCAAATTGCAGCTTTGACCTGTTTAACCTGTTTTAAAGAGAACGAGCCCTCCGGCGGCCAGCCGGTATTAAGGCCGGGCCAATCTACTGCACACAAGCTCTGCCATTTGTTTTTTTTCACTGCCACTGAGAGCCAGTGGGCCCTATTTTTTACTTCTGTCCAATGGTCTATTGTCAGAGACAAAGGGGTTGTTACAGTCTGTCCCATCGTTGGTTTGTCAAAACAGAAAGCAAGAACAAACAAACACAGAAACACAGAGTAAGGCAAGTAAAATTTACCAAGGTGGCTGGAAAGAAAAAGAAAGAGCAGCTGCTGCAAGTTTTACCCTCGGCAAGCCTTTTAAACAGACAAGCTTTTCAGCTTTATGGACAGGCTTTTCCAGAGACTTTTCTTAAATCAGATTCAGATGGAGGGGAGTCGTCACGACCCCTCTCCCAGATTGGCGATCCCAGCGTCCCGGGACTCGCCGCAGTTCTGACAGCGGACAGACAGATGCGTACACACAGAACCTTGCTTCCGCAGCTGGAGGAAACTGAAGGTGAAAGAGAGATTATTGAGGATAGCCACCAAAAATCTTGCCGGGAAAGGTGGCGGCCAGAAAGGTGGACTTGTGGCGTGCTTTAAGATCACTCGTGTGCCTATATCGTTGCACGGAAGTTTTTTTGCTGGGGGCGGGACGCCCTAATGGCTTTTAGCCCGTTCCGTGACCCCCTTATCCTGTCACGGGAGTCTTTAAGTGGCAGGCGCCCTAACGGCTCTTAATTGCCTGACCCGTGCCCACAATAATATCAGGCCATATCCTCGAATGAGAGAGATAGGGAAGTTTCACCCAGCCGGGCGGTAGTTACTGAGGCTCACCTGTTGTAAGGCCTTTAAAGTCCACCAGGGAGTGGCCCTGGCCGGGACTAATCAGTTGCCCTACAACCGTTCGCCTGTTTACTGAAACTTCCGAAAAATAGAGTCGAACAGCAGGAGAAGAAAATGACACAACACAGACTGAACACAGAGTAGGCAAACCCACACGGAAACACAGGACAGAATCGCTTGAGCGTACCTCCGAATCCAGAAGCCAAAGAGTCTGAGTGAGCGAGGTAGGATCTAGGACGAGCCCCCAAATGTAAGACCTCACGGCCTTTTTTCAGGACCTGTCGCTCTAAAGACCACAATGACTCGAATTTGATGTAATAAGCAAGAGGATTTATTAAGCCGGCGCGCTGGGGTTCAGTCTCCTCGGGAGGAGTGAACCCCCAGCGTCAGTAGTGAGGGGTTTTTTATACAATAATCACAGGCAGGTGGGGATGAAGTCTGGTTATGGGATACATTGAAGTAGGGGCCATAGGTGGGGGGATACGCTTGATTGGGGGAAAATCTACAAAAAGCAATTAAGTTGAAACAGAGAAAGCTATTTTCCGGGACGGCCTTGCCTCCCGATAAGGAGAAAGCTACCACGGCCTTGCCTCCCGATAATGAGAAAGCTATTTTTCGGGAGGCATGGCTTGCCTCCCGAGCTTAAATTTTTAATCTAAGTTCTTCACTAGCCCCAGATGTTCATAATATAACTCAACTTTTATTCCAAACATTCCAAGAATGTTCTCTTGTTTGTTTTATTTCATTATCAATTATCAGCAATGTTCATGCTTTAAACAGAAGCATTTTATATATCTTGTAAGCTGCTTAATACAGTTTGCAAATATAGGAGCAGTATTTTCAGCAGAATGGGATTTAATCATTGACCTGCTGATACTCTTGCTTATAGTACTGATTACCCTATTGGCATACTACTAGGATTTAGTCTTGTTTTTCTTAATGTTCTATTTGAATTTACTAATTTACTTCTTTCTTTCACTTTCTAAGACACATGCTGCCAGACCGTTTTGATAATATCTCCTACCCACTTTCTTATCTCATCTTTGGGCCAACTTTGTAAACTCTTTAAGTAAATTGTTTTTCCCCAGGTAATGATGTTCTTATGTTCTATTGTGGACTATGTCCTTTCTAATTTCCTTAAAACTCTCTTGAAATTTTGACTGAACAGTAGTTAATCAGAGAGAGGTTAATCAAAGAGTATAGGATGTTACATATCAAAATGTATAACAGAGTTTACTTCTATAAATAAAAGTGTCTTCTCTGATATTAACTGATGGAAGTGGCAGGTGTTATTGATGTCATTAAGAAACACAATATTTCAGTGAATTTCTTAGAAAGGAAAGATAAACCAGAAACCAAAAGATTTCCCTTGAATTATAATCTATTTTCCAATTTGTATCCTCTTTTTTCAAAGTTATGGCCTTAGATATTAGTCTTTTGAATGGCACAAGAACTAAGTATCTGAAGGACTGATTTAAACCTCCTTTCTCACATAATCTCCCCTGGGCTGACACAAAACATCAATCCATTCTGGGGCTTGCTGAGCAAGAGTTCAAGAAAGAACTGTTTCTTTGAAAAGTAAAATATCCATTTGAATTCTTCTCCAGCATAGATATATTAAGAGAAAATATTGGGTGCATGACTTGTTGAGATCTGTCAATGTAATCTTTACTGAATTTCTCAAGATTCTCAAGGGATTAAAATTGATGGGGAAATAAATGCAACAGTTTGGCCTCCTGCCAAAATGTAAAATGTAGTATATATATATATATATATATATATATATATATATATATATACACACACACATATATATGTATATACATATATATATAAAGAGAGAGAGTTATAATTCATACTAATTAAGAAAGCCATTGATTTGTTATTTGTTAATTAATGCAACTAAACCCTTGTAGCCTTTTCATGCTCTCTTAGCATCAAAAACCTCAAAATCTGGGCACTATTTTTTTCTTTCATTTTAAATAGTTCTATGTTGATTTTTAAGTCTCAGTTCTGTTTAATACATTCTCTTTTCTGGAATCAGTTTAAAATTTCTTAAGTGTAGGATAGTACCTTTTCATATTTGCTGTACATTTTAAGTGAATCCAAGCTTTTTTCCTACTGTTGCTGCTACTAAATCGCTTCAGTTGTGTCCAACTCTGTGTGACCCCATAGATGGCAGCCCACCAGGCTCCTCCATCCATGGGATTTTCCAGGCAAGAGTACTGGAGTCGGTTGCCATAGCTTTCTCCGTTTCCTACTGTTAGAGGTAAACTATCCCCATTACCATGTGCTTGGCCCTCACATGCTCCCCCAAGGAAAGGCACATTCTGTCTCACAATTGACAATTCTGTCCCTTTAGAGCCTTTATCTTTGTTTCTGTGATCCTTAGTTGCTGCTGCTGCTAAGTTACTTCAGTTGTGTCTGACTCTATGTGAACCCAGAGACGGCAGCCCATCAGGCTCCCCCGTCCCTGGGATTCTCCAGGCAAGAATACTGGAGTGGGTTGCCATTGCCTTCTCCAGCAGCTTGGTTATTATCATTTAAAGCTTATGAAAGTTGTCAAGGCTAAGATATGGTCAATTACGTCCTCCAACCCCATTGAAGGCACACACATGCACAAGCTGCTAAATAGTCATATCAGTAGAATACAGATCTTTGACCCATTGGGATCATACCAATGGTAGATTGGTTGGGGGTAACCTGTAATTTGTTAACCTGTATGACCTTAAGGGAATTATGGGAATCTCGGACTACACCTTTGTATCATCCCTATAGATGTCAAGGCCATAAATTACTGCCACAAATTCACTGAGTTCCATACCAATCACTCTCTTCAAGGGTAATAACAGGCATAGGTGGTGGTAGTTTAGTCTCTAAGTCATGTCCAGTTCTTTGCAAGCCCATGTACTATAACCCGCCAGGCTTCTCTGTCCATGGGATTCTCCAGGTAAGACTACCGGAGTGGGTTGCCATTTCCTTCTCCAGGATATCTTCCTAACCCAGGGATTAAACTAGGGTCTCCTGCATTGCAGGCAGTTTCTTTAACGACTGAGCTATGAGGAAAGCCATCAGTCAAGGTGGTAAATATGTTAAAAATGCATCTCTATACCTATTCTTATAGAGCTTGAGTAGAGGAAAGTGTTTATAACTAAAGCTTTAGAGATTACTGGAAGACTTATTTACTTCAGGCTCTTGTTCACATAAAGGACATCCCTGGTGGCTCAGACGGTAAAGTGTATGCCTACAATGTGGGAGAACTGGGTTTGATCACCGAGTTGGGAAGATCCTCTGGAGAAGGAAATGACAACCCACTCCAATATTCTTGCCTGGAAAATTCCATGGACAGAGGAGCCTGGTAGGCTACAGTCCATGGGGTCGCAAAGAATTGGACACAACCGAGCAACTTCACTTACTTGTTCGCATAAACATATCAAAGTGGATACTAGATGGAATACCCCCAGTCTCCCTACATCATATGCAAGGCCAATGATATCCATCAGAGATCTATTAAGGCATTTTACAACTGTATGCTGATGTCTACCAAACCACCTAGAGCAAAGTCACATGGAGTACAGTATGACCCTGGTGTGTTATAAATAACTTCTCAGATACACGCTGTTTTGTTTTCGTTTGTATTCACAAACAGTGTCAGATAAGAAACTCCGTAGTTCCCAGAGTATGAGAGGTCTGGAAATATTTGAATGAGAGAAAATAACAGAATAGATAACAGGACTAAGAAAAGAAGACAGGCATGGGCTACCAAAGTTTTTAAATTTATAAATGTTAGGAAAGAGAACTGGAGAAAAAAAGGAAGAAAGGCTAAAATTGGGGTAGCAGGGACTAAAGGAACCAGGGAAGCAGTCAATACTATGACCATGTTATCAAATGATTACACACTTTGACACTTATTGGAAAAAAATTACTTATTTTAAAACACAATATGTATAGAAAACCAACTCTGCCAGGCACTAAACTACTGCCTCTTAGCCCCAAAGGTACCCATTTATAATCTGCCTTGTAGTATTGAGGCTAGAACTCTACAGACAACACTTCTCCCTTGCCGATAAGGAGTAACAGAAAAGGAGTCAACAACTTTTACTTGAAATGGCTGTGCAGTAAATAATTTAGTGTTTGTGGGTGATTTGCTTTTAGGTGCCTCTATTTAACTCCATTTCAATAGCAAGAATACACCTATAGAAAATAATCAGACAAATGATCATGGATGTATTGCAGTGAAACTTTATGGACACTGAAGTTTGAATTATATATAATTTTTATCTGTCATGATTTTTTTTTTCTTTTAGCTTAAAAAAATTGTGAAAAAAATTGTAATTCACAGACTACGAAAGCGCAAGTCAGGTGAGATTTGGCTCATGAACTGTAATTTGCTACTCCCAGCACTGGGAGATACTGTAGGACAGAGAAAAAGGACTTTTTTTTTTTTTTTTGCTAGCCATCCAGTCTACATGACTGCAACAATCATGCTTTACCCTTACAGTAGCAGTTGGTTCCAGTCTCTAGTTGGGTGCTTGCTCTTGCTTTTTAAGCAGCAGCTCTATTATGCTTCCTTGGATGTACCTGAACCAAGGTGCAACCTGTTCAAGCCTTAGCTCCATGATGTCCCACCTCTCAAGTCTTGAGGACAGTTCCAATTGGGTACAACATCCCTTTTAGAGTTTTGGATATAGCTCTGTGCATCCTTCCTCCATTCTCCTAGAAAATCAACACTTCCTCTGAGGTCTGAGTTCCAATTCTTCAGAGTCTCAAGTAGAATCTAAATTCTAATACCCTTAACGGTTCTCTCACATACATGATAAACTGTGTAAACCCAAATATTTTGACTTCAGAGGTTTGCTCTTTAATTACTATAACATATCATCTCCCAATGCACTTATGTTATACACCAACCAAGTTTCCCTTTTGGATTATAGGATTTATTTTCCTAGCTCTTGGGAGTTTTGCCAGTTTACAGACTTCTCTGTAAATTGCTCTGGGCTTGAAAGAACTGCTTCACTTAGGGTCATACTACCTTCCTAGAGGCAGCTGGTATCCAGTGTTGTGTTCAGCCTCCTCATCAAAATAGTAGACAATTACAAAAGATTTATATAAGTTTTGAACTCCACATGGGATTAACTGAGGTACTGAAGACAGATATATATACCTCTATCCAATCTCATTTCTTTTCTTCCCTACAAATCTGTTGATCTGAAGAAATTCCTAATAAACTTACTGCATGTTCATCTCTGTCTCAAAGTTGGCTTCTTGGGAACAGAACTTGCAATACCTTGGTATTTTAAATAAAAGCAAATTTATTTAATATAATTTTATACAGAGAGGTATTTCATGCACTGTGGGATGAACACAATATTTTAAGTGCCAACTCTAAGTTAGTTATTAAGTTTGTCAATAGCCACACATTATTCTCTTATATGGCTCCAGAGTAGAGCAGCTTCACATTTCAGATAAATTGTAAGATTACAGACAGTTGTGCTGGATATGAACTGAATTCTCTTAGCTTCAAATTGTATTTTATTTCTCATTGCATCCTGTGACTGTAAACTAGCTTGGTAAAGAAAAATGACTATCTGTTTATGAAAGTTAAGGTAAAACATATTCAAAATTTAAACTCAAATAGTTACTTTAATACAGGCGGGTTTCATTGGGCAATAATACAAACAATTATATAACCTCTAGTAAAACAAATTGAGAATATAAGACTTTGTTAATTTGTTTTTCAGAAAGGGGGCAAATGAGTTTAAAATAATCCAGTTATTAACTTCTAATTTGGCAATAGATTCTGTGATGGATATATTGCTGTATAAATGAGTTGCAGGTGTGAGTGATTTTGGTTACAAATATAACAGTGTAGTTATACATTTTTCTTTCTAAATTAAGTTAATAATTTATTTCCTTCTTCTGGATTTCAGTCACCACTCCTGAATTTAATCTCTACTAGCCTTGCCTTCCTTAGTAAATAGTGTTCTAGATTCAAATTCTGAATGCAAGAACCCCAAATGATAGGTGTTCTGCTAACTGAAACTCAAGTCCGTAGCTACTACCAAACCCAATAGCTCAAATATTTGACAGAATTTACAGTGGGGATTTTAATGCTAATTGGAATAAGAATTCTCTATCATTATCTGCTGTGCAGAACCTCCACCATCCCCCTATTCTACTGTGCTTAATTGTCTAAGGATCTCTGGAATGTGTTTAATTAATGTTAGCTGGTTTTTAAAATTTATTATTATTTTTTTTATTGGCTGTGCTGGATCTTTGCCATGCACAGTCTTTCTAGTTGTGGTGAATGGGGGCTTCTCATTGTGGTGGCTTTTCTTGTTGTGGAGCACAGGCTCTAGGTGCATGGGCTCAGTAGTTGCAGCATACATGTTCAGTAGTTGCGGCTCTTGGGCCCTAAGGCATGGGTTCAGTAGTTGGCACATGTTTAGTTGTTCTGTGGCATGTGGGATCTTCCCAGACCAGGAATCAAACCTGTGTCCCCTGAAATGGCAGGTAAATTTTTAACCACTGGACCACCAGTGAAGTCCAGCTAGTATTAACATTGACTCCTTCTTTGTATCATGTATTGTATTAACATGTAATTAGGTATATCTTCAACCTTACTCCATAAAAGTCAGGTTAACTGGGAAAGCATTCATTTATTTAGGCTAAAGGAACAATCAAGTCTCTATTGGCAAATGGTTGGAAAGAAAAGGACTTTTAAAAAATGTGTTTCATTTTGTACTAAAGCTGATTTCTTGAATATTTTACTTATTCTGTATAAAAATACAAATAAAATCTGTATTCAGTTACCTTATATCCAAGGAACTGTCCTCTTGAAATGCAGATATAAAAGATGCAGGCAGGAAAGTACATTTGAAAGAATCTCATGCAAGTATATAAAGTCTAGCTAATAGCCTTAACCTATTCTAGACAGATAATATGTTTCTCAAAGCAACTTGTCACTCAGATCATTTGTTATGAAATTAGTTAGAGCCATGCTGATTTATCTACATTCCTATTCAGAATTCTAGAAAAGTATTTGACACCAAAGAGAGCCATTTATTCATTTCACAAGTACTCACTGAGCAATTGCAGAACCTCTAGAATTGAGTCTGTGGCAAATCTGAAGATGAAACAGATATAGGAACTTTGTGTATTGAAATTAGAAGTAATAAACCTATACAGATGCCTATACTAAGAGATGCAACATATTAAGTGTCATGAGAAATGTTGATTTCATATGCCAGTGGAATGCCTAGGTACTTGATCATTAATCCAACCTCCTCATTTTACATATTAGGAAGAAGGGGATTGGAGACGATATGTGGAGTTCCCTAAAGCACTTGCTTAGTTGAACAAGTTTCCAAATTATTTGAACAAGACTAAAATTTGGGAATTCATTTTCATTCTGTCTAGTAATGCATGAATATTATGAATGATTAAAATTATTTGCATAGCATGTGATCGTGGAAAAATTTATGTCTTCACATGAATGGAGACTGGGCTTAAACTTCATCAAGGTTGTCCCTCAACCATCTGATCTTTCCTGAAGGTAACAGCTTTTTATTGCTCTCTAAAGCCTCAGAGTTTAATAGGAAGCAGTTATGATATCAATCTTCTTTTGGTCCAAAAATAAACACCCATGTACAAGCCGGGAGAAATGCAATTATGTAGAAAACTGCATGTCAATAATAACAGTTGTATTGGAATTTTTACTTTCTTATGTTATGATGAATATATGATATGGGAAAATGTATAAATTATTTTCTGAGGTTCTGAGTTCAGCCACATATTATTGTTATTTTATATGTTATTACACTTAGGCTCTATTATTATGTTTCAGCTAAGCAGTTTTGGGGGCTTTCCTGATGGCTCAAAGGGCAAATAATTCATTTGCAATGCAGGAGACATAGGAGTTGTGGGTTCAGTCCCTTGATTGGGAAGATCACATGGAGGAAGAAATGGCAACCCACTCCAATATGCTGTCCTGAAAAGT
Organism: Nanger dama; assembly: GCA_917880005.1. NCBI lineage: Eukaryota > Metazoa > Chordata > Mammalia > Artiodactyla > Bovidae > Nanger > Nanger dama. The sequence goes on from CAKJTW010000011.1 coordinate 47,571,703, forward strand.
CTCATGGATAGAGAAGCCTGGTAGGCTAGTCTATAGGGTTGCAAAGAGTTGGACATGAATAAGTGACTAATCACATAATATTTAGGGGCTTTCCTGGTGGCTCAGACAGTAAAGAATTTGTCCACAATATGGGAGACCTGGGTTCAATCCCTGGATAAAGAAGATCTCCTGAAGAAGAAAATGACAACCCACTCCAATATTGCCTGGAGAATTCCATGGACAGAAGAGTCTGGCAAGCTACAGTCCATGGGTCACAAAGAGTTGGACACCACTAAGCAACTAGTGCATAAACAACTTTTACAAACAGCCACCAAATATTACAACCCAACACAATAGTTACATATTTTTTTTGCTCATAACAGTTTAAGTAGACTTAAGATCTAAGTTGTGATGTGTGTGTTCTGTTCCATGAAAGTGTTGAAGGACCCAGGCTATTCAGCAGTCTTAAATATGTGGCTTTCTAGATAACCTAAGCATTGTCATTCCAGTCATCTGAAGAAGGGGGATATTATACAGCTTGAAAGTTGCAGTTACTTTGTTCATATTGCATTGGCTAGAACTTGGCCACATAGCAATATTTATTTATTTATTTTTATTTTTTTAATACTTTATTCTACATTACAGTACTGTATTTGTTTTGTTATACATTGACATGAATCAGCCACAGGTGTACACGATCTCCAAATGCGGAAGCCCCCTCCCACCTCCCACCCCATATCATCTCCCTGGATCATCCCATGCACCAGCCCCAAGCATCCTGTATCCTGCATTGACCATAGACTGGTGCTTCGTTTCTTACATGATAGTATACATGTTTCAATGCCATTCTCCTAAATCATCCCACCCTCTCCCTCTCCCTCAGAGTCCAAAAGTCCATTCTATACCTCTGTGTCTCTTTGGTTGTCTCACATAGAGGGTCATCATTACTATCTTTCTAAATTCCATATATATGTGTCAGTATACTGTATTGGTGTTTTTCTTTCTGGCTTACTTCACTCTGTATAATCGGCTCCAGTTTCATCCATCTCATTAGAACTGAGTCAAATTTATTCTTTTTAAGGGCTGAGTGATACTCCATTGTGTATATGTACCACAGCTTTCTTATCCATTCATCTGCTGATGGACATCTAGGTTGTTTCCATGTCCTGGCTATTATAAACAGTGCTGCAATGAACATTGGGGTACATCACATAGCAACATTTAAATGCAAATGAATGCAGAAAAAGTGGTAAACTGTTTGTCAAGGTGAAAGGGCAGAATGGATTAAAAGGCCAACTAGCACTCTATCACTATCTGAAATTTGCCCACCAAATATCCATGTCACCCTATTCCCTATATTTGGATCCAACTCATTCCCCCTCACAGCATGACAACCCAAACCGTCATCCAGTTACTGCATCAAGATCACAGTTCAGGATCTATAGTATGGATGCATCTTTCTGTAATCCAGGAACTTATACATTCATAAGTGAATAAGTAAATATCTCTTGTTCCTCCAAGCACACACACATAGGCATGCAAAAATTGTGAAGGATAGAACAGATACCTGAATTTTGAATATCCCATTCCAAAGAAGAGAAAGGAAATATGGTTACATCACACAGATGTGATGGAATCCTCTGAGTTAGTCCAGTGAAGAATTCTTTATCAGCAATGAGTATGTTCTCAGAAGTGAACTTCCATCCATTTCCCGTGGCTCCTGACTCTGACCTGTGGCAAGTCCATACTTGTCTATTACCCTCCATGGCCATAACTGATCAAGTTGTAGCAGACATGTCCTCCATGTATGTTATACAGATTTAATAGGTCTATCTTTTGTTGTTATAAGTCTGTGGCCCAATTGTTTGGCTCACAGAAGCAAATGCTTTCCAAGGTCAGGCTCATGATTTATTTGGCAATGAAATTTTTCAGTAAACTTTTTACACTTCTGCACTACCATATTTCCTCAAATATATCTTTTGTCACATCATTATTTTCTGAACTATAATTTAGTTATTTCTCTAAATGCTTACTGAACAGGCATGTACATGCTTTGAAATAGATTGTTGAGGTCTATTTTGAAATAGACCTTAATAGAATCTTAAACATAGATTTTTAAATTTATTTTTAAAAAGTTGTATTAATTTCTGCCATACAGCAAAGTGATTTGGTTATACATGTATATATGTATAGTGAAAGAAAGTGAAGTTTCTCAGTTGTGTCTGACTCTTTGCAACCACATAATCTCTTGCCTACCAGGCTCCTCTGTTCATGGGATTTTCCAGGCAAGTGTACTGGAGTAGGTTGCCATTTCCTTTCCAGGGGATCTTTGTGACCCAAGCTTTGAACCCAGGTCTTCCACATTGTAGGCAGATGCTTTATATATATATATATGTATTCTTTTTTAAAATATTCTTTTCCATTATGGCTTATGATGGGATATTGAATGTAGTTCTTTATGTTATACAAGTAGAATTTTTTATTTATCCATTTCCCATATAATAACTTACAACTGCTAACCTAAACCTCTCACTTCCCTCCACATAGGCAACCATAAGTCTGTTCTTTATGTCTGTAAGTCTGTTTCTGTTTCTTAAATAGATTCTTTTGTGTCCTGTTTTAGATTCCACATATAATGATATCATAAGGTATTTGCCTTTCTCTTTTTGACTTCACTTAATATGATAATCTCTAGTTGTATCTATATTGCCACAAATAGCATTATCCCATTCTTTTTTATGGCTGAGTAGTAACCCATTGTATATTTGTATGTACATACCACATCATCTTTATCCATTCCTCTGTTGATGAGCATTTAGGTTGCTTCCATGTCATGGCTACTGTAATTAATGCTGCTATGAACATTGGGGTGTATGTATCTTTTTGAATTCTAGTTTTGTCTGACTATATCCCCAAGAGTAGGATTGCTGAATAATATGATAATTCTATTTTTAGTTTTCTCAGGAATCTCCATACTATTTTCCACAGTGGCTGCATCTTACATTGCCACCAACAGTATAGGAGAGTTCCCTTTTCTCAACATCTTCTTCAGCATTTATTTGTAGAGTTTTTAATGATGGCCATTCTGACTACGGTTCTTGGAAAATACCCTGATCCTGGGAAAGAGTGAAGGCAAAAGGAGAAAGGAGCAAAAGAGGATGAGATTGGTTGGATGGCATCATTGACTCAATGAATATGAGTTAGAGCAAACTTTGGGAGATAGTGAAGAACACGAGAGCCTGGCATGCTGCAGTCTATGGGGTTGCAAAGAGTCAGACATGACTGAACAACTGAACAACAATTCTGACCCATGTGACGTGGTACCTTATTTAGTTTTTATTTGCTTTTCTGTAATAAATTAGTGATATTGAGCAACTTTTCACAGCTATTTGTAAGGCCTCCCAAGACAGCAATTTTACATTTTTGCATTTCTTTTTCATGGAGATGGCCTTGAACCCTGTCTCCTGTACAATGTCATGAACCTCCATCCATAGTTCATCAGGCACTCTATCAGGTCTAGTCCCTTAAATCTATTACTCACTTCCACTGTATGATCATAAGGGATTTGATTTAGATCATACATGAATGGTTTAGTGGTTTTCCCTACTTTCTTCCATTTAAGTCTGAATTTGGCAATAAGGAGTTCATGATCTGAGCCACAGTCAGCTCCCAGTCTTGTTTTTGCTGACTGTATAGAGATTTTCCATCTTTGGCTGAAAAGAGTAGAATCAATTTGATTTTGGTGTTGACCAGCTGGTGATGTCCATGTGTAGAGTCTTCTCTTGTGTTGTTGGAAGACTATGTTTGCTATGACCAGTGTGTTCTCTTGGCAAAACTCTATTAGCCTTTGCCATACTTCATTCCATATTCCAAGGCCAAATTTGCCTGTTACTCTAGGTGTTTCTTGTCTTCCTACTTTTGCATTCCAGTCCTCTATAATGAAAAGGACATCTTTTTGGGTGTTAGTTCTAAAAGGTCTTGTAAGTGTTCATAGAACCATTCAACTTCAGCTTCTTCAGAGTTACTGGTTGGGGCATAGACTTGGATAACTGTGATACTGAATGGTTTGCCTTGGAGACGAACAGAGATCATTCTGTCATTTTTGAAATTACATCTAAGTACTGCATTTCAGACACTTTTGTTGACCATGATGGTTACTCCATTTCTTCTAAGTGCTTCCTGTCCACAGTGGTAGATATAATGGTCATCTGAGTTAAATTCACCCGTTCCAGTCCATTTTAGCTCTCTGATTCCTAGAATGTCAACATTCACTCTTGTCATCTCATGTTTGACCACTTACAAATAGCTGTGGAAAGAAGAGAAGTGAAAAGCAAAGGAGAAAAGGAAAGATATAAGCATCTGAATGCAGAGTTCCAAAGAATAGCAAGGAGAGATAAGAAAGCCTTCCTCAGCAATCAGTGCAAAGAAATAGAGGAAAAGAACAGAATGGGAAAGACTAGAGATCTCTTCAAGAAAATTAGAGATACCAAGGGAACTTTTCATGCAAAGATGGGCTCGCTAAAGGACGGATTTTGTATGGACCTAACTGGGTTGCCATCTATGGGACTGCACAGTTGGACACTACTGAAACGACTTAGCAGCAGCAGCAGCAGCAGCAATAGAAGCAGAAAATATTAAGAAGAGGTGGCAAAAATACACACAAGAACTGTACAAAAAGATTTTCATGACCCAGATAATCACGATGGTGTGATCACTCACCTAGAGCCAGACATCCTAGAATGTGAAATCAAGTGGGCCTTAGAGTGCATCACTATGAACAAAGCTAGTGGAGGTGATGGAATTCCAGTTGAGCTATTTCAAATCCTGAAAGATGTTGCTGTGACAGTGCTGCACTCAATATGTCAGCAAATTTGGAAAACTCAGCAGTGGCCACAGGATTGGAAAAGTCAGTTTTTATTCCAATGCCAAAGAATGCTCAAACTACCTCACAGTTAGTTAAGTAATGCTAAAACTTCTCCAAGCCAGGCTTCAGCAATATGTGAATCGTGAACTTCCAGGTGTTCAAGCTGGTTTCAGAAAAGGTAGAGGAACCAGATATCAAGTTGCCAAAATCATGGATCATGAGAAAAAGAAGATACTTCCAGAAAAACATCTATTTCTGCTTTATTGACTATGCCAATGCATTTGACTATGTGAGTCACAATAAACTGTGGAAAATTCTGAAAGAGATGAGAATATCAGATCACCTGACCTGCCTCTTGAGGAACCTATATGCAGGTCAGGCAGCAAGAGTTAGAACAGGACATGGAACAACAGACTGGTTCCAAATAGAAAAGGAGTACGTCAAGGCTGCATATTGTCACCTTGCTTATTTAACTTATATGCAGAGCACATCATGAGAAACGCTGGCCTGGAAGAAGCACAAGATGGAATCAAGATCGCTGGGAGAAATATCAATAACCTCAGATATGCAGATGACACCACCGTTATGGCAGAAAATGAAGAGGAACTAAAAAGCCTCTTGATGAAAGTGAAAGAGGAGAGTTAAAAAGTTGGTTTAAAGCTCAACATTCAGAAAAGTAAAATCATGGCATCTTGTCCATCACTTCTTGGGAAATAGATGGGGATACAGTGGAGACAGTTTCAAACTTTACTTTTGGGGTTCCAAAATCACTGCAGATGGTGATTGCAACCATGAAATTAAAAGATGCTTACTCTTTGGAAGGAAAGTTATGACCAACCTAGATAGCATATTCAAAAGCAGAGTCACTGCTTTGCCAACAAAGGTCCATCTAGTCAAGGCTATGGTTTTTCCAGTGGTCATGTATGGCTGTGAGAGTTGGACTGTGAAGAAAGCTGAGCACTGAAGAATTGATGCTTTTGATCTGTGGTGTTGGAGAAGACTCTTGAGAGTCCCTTGGACTGCAAGGAGATCCAACTAGTCCATTCTAAAGGCAATCAGTCCTGGGTGTACTTTGGAAGGGCTGCTTCTAAAGCTGATACTCCAATACTTTGGCCACCTCATGTGAAGAGTTGAGTCATTGGAAAAGACTCTGATGCTGGCAGGGATTGGTGGCAGGAGAAGAAGGGGACGACAGAGGATTAGATGGCTGGATAGCATCACCGACTCGAAGCACATGAGTTTGCATGAAACCTGGAAGTTGGTGATGAACAGGGATGCCTGGTATGCTGCAATTCATGGGTGTGCAAAGAGTCAAGCATCACTTAGTGACTGAACTGAACTTAACTATACTGACTGAGCAACTTTTCATATCCTCCCATACTTCAGGCAATACTATAAATCTATAGTAATCAAAATAGTGTGGTACTGGGATAAAAGAGACATATGGATCAATGGAACAGAATAGAGAGCCCAGAAATAAATGCATACAACTATGGTCAGAAAATATTTGACAAAAGTTAGAAGAATATACAATGGGAAAAAAAGGCTTAGGTATTTAATCCTAGGTCAAAGATTCTCAAACTTTATCCTATATCAGAATCACACTAATGCCTTGTTACACCATAGATTTCTGGGTTCCACCTCTGGTTTGTGATTCAATAGGTCTAGGTGGGACCTGAGTTTCTAATAAGCCTCAGATAATATATGTATATGGCTAATGCAGAAATGACAATTGGAGAGCCACTGTTATTGTCATTCGTGTACATATATGAAAAAAATATACATATATGCAAACAAATAGGTCAGAATATTCCTCAATCTGCTTTCAAATGTAAAGTTTAACTTTTATAACTACTTCCCAATTCAGTCATTGACAGTAGTTTTTCAACACAATGACATACTTATGTCATAAGGAGCACTAGAGAATAAATTTGTAAAAATAATTTTAACCCTTTAGTGCCAGTTTCTTACACTGGCTTTATATTTAAGTACAGATATGTACTCCTCCCACTTTAGGAGTGTTTATTTACCATCTCTCCCTCCCTCTATCAAAAAAAAAAAAAAATGAAACCTCAAAATGTTCCTAGATTTTCACTTCCATATTATGTTAGTAATTGTAAAACCCCATCAATTTTATAACTCTCTATTTCAGATATGTTAAAATGTGAGAAAAAGGGCATCTTACAATCGTGAAATATGATACATGATTTCAGAACATTTCCTGTTCAATAACCACAATCCAAATATTTTACCCCATAATTCTTAAATCTGCTTTATTTCCCCACCCCTCCAGCTTAATGTAGGCTGTGTTAAGGCCATATGAAACAAGATATTTTGTCCCATGGCAACACCCCACTGAGGGGGTCTTAATCCTTTTCTAAGTACATTTTAGTCCTCAGTTCAGTTTAGTTCAGGTCAGTCACTCAGTTGTTGTCGGACTCTTTGCAACCCCATGAATTACAGCATGCCAGGCCTTCCTGTCCATCACCAACTCCCGGAGTTTACTCAGTCTCATGACCATCGAGTTGGTGATGCCATCTAGCCATCTCATCCTCTGTCATTCCCTTCTCCTCCTGCCCCCAATCCCTCCCAGCATGAGTCTTTTACAATGAGTCAACTCTTCGCATGAGGTGGCCAAAGTACTGGAGTTTCAGCTTTAGCATCATTCCTTCCAAAGAAATCCCAGGGCTAATCTCCTTCAGAATGGACTAATTGGATCTCCTTGCAATCCAAGGGACTCTCAAGAGTCTTCTCCAACACCGCAGTTCAAAAGCATCAATTCTTCAGTGCTCAGCTTTCTTCACAGTCCAGTTCTAGCATCTGTACATGACCACTGGAAAAATCATAGCCTTGCCTAAATGGATCTTTGTTGGCAAAGTAATGTCTCTGCTTTTGAATATGCTGTCTAGGTTGGTCATAACTTCTTCCAAGGAATAAGCTTTTTTTAATTTCATGGTTGCAATCACCATCTGCAGTGATTTTGGAGCCCAAAAATATAAAGTCTGACACTTTTTCAGCTGTTTCCCCATCTATCTGCCATGAAGTGATGGGACTGGATGCCATGATCTTCGTTTTCTGAATGTTGAGCTTTAAACCAACTTTTTCACTCTCCTCTTTCACTTTCATCAAGAGGCCCTTTAGTTCCTCTTCACTTTCTGCCATAAAAGTGATGTCATCTGTGTATCTGAGTTTATTGATATTTCTCCCAGCAATCTTAGTCATACTTCCTGCTATTTATGGTCTAGAAGCAATTGGCTTCTCCAACACTGTTTTGTCACTTATTCACCACTTAGAATTAAGCCATTTTTTCTGAGCTCATTTACTTTTCTGTAATAACTTTCTAACAGCCACAATTAACTGTAGATACAAATGGCTATTCTAGCATTCTCCAACTCCTTAGCCTAGAGACATAAGAATGGCTCATGATTTGTTTTCCCAGTTATAAAATGTAACAGTGTTACCAAAAGTTTTGCCACAGCACAACACAGCTCTGATTTTTTTTTTTAATTGACAATATCCTTCTTTGATTCCAATAGATAATATGCCAATTCAATGCCATATATCTTAGGTTTTGGTTAGAGAATTACACTACAAGTTTCTCTTCATGTGTGTGCTCAGTAGTGTCGAACTCTTTGCAGCTCTATGGACTGTAGCCTGCCAGGCTCCTCTGTCCATGGAATTTCCCAGGCAAGAAAACTTGAGTGGGTTGCCATTTCCTACTCCAGGGGATCATCCCAACCCAGGGATTGAACCTCCATCTTCTTTGTCTCCTACATAGCAGGTGGATTCTTGACCCGCTGAGTTATCAGGGATTAATAGGTACATTAGAGCATACTGAATTGTTCTTAATAATTACCTCAAATGATGGCTTGATATAATAAATATTTATCTTTTGTTCAAAAAGAGTCCAAGGTAGTTTCAGACTGGCTGGGCTGGGTACACAGTACAGACCAGATTAGTAGGCTCTACTCCACAGTGATTCAAGGACCCAGGATGATAGAAACTCTATTTCCGTTATGTAGGTAGAAAGCAACCCTGGCATTGTTATTCAAGTCTGCTGGAAAATGATAAGAACATGGAACAGCAGGAATGGGAAATTTTATCGAATTTGCACACATCATTTCCACTCATATTCCATTGCTTAGAATTCGGTCAAATTAGATTATAAGGAAGCCTGTGATATGTGGTTTTCCCTCTCCCAAGAGGAAAAGAAGAATAAAGTTCAGTAGATATCTACCAGCCATTTTTGTCTCATATTTTAAGAAAATGGGATTAATTATGCCAGGGTCAATGGACATGAATTTAAACAAACTTCAGGAGGATAGTGAAGGATAGGGAAGCCTGCAGGGTCTCCAAGAGTTGGACATGACTTAGTAACTGAACAACAGCAGCAATTTTCATAGTTGTGAGGATCAAAAATGATAATAATATATTTTAGAATACTTTGCAAATCTGAAGCACCAACAAATGTTAGGTATTATTATATAGCAGCTATATCAGGTGTGGTGCAATTTTTACATTGCTAAAATATATAGTTCTACCATATTCTATTCTCTTGTACATGTTGTATCACTTCTCATAATAGTTTGATTACATAATTTCTAAAGAAGAATTACTTCTGAAGTTTTCTATGTAGCCTTCGCATGCCAAATAATTACATTTATTTTATAATGCATAAGACATACAGTGGTTTTGGTCAAAGATGTAGTCATAAACAGTTGAAATTTTTATTTCCGTTTCCAGAGAAAATGTTTCTAACTGAATGCACATCATTATTTGCAAGATTTCTATGTTAGTACATCTTCAATTTATTTTCTTCATATAGACCAAAACAATAACAAAAACAAAACAAGTTCATGCCTCATTCACTCAAAATTTTCTTGTAAAAATTGGTATATATTTTATTTTCTTTTCATTATTTAAAAATAAAATCATAATTTTCTATAAAAATTTTCATGTCAATGTATGGCAAAACAAATACAGTATTGTAATTAAAAATAAATAAATAAATAAAAATTTTTTTAAAAAAATTTCAGAATTAAAAATGTGCCACGGGCTTTCCAGGTGGCTCAGTGGTAAAGAATCTAACTCCTAGTGTAGGAGACATAGGAGATGAGGATTCAGTCCCTTGGTTGGGAAGGTCCCCTGGAGTAGGAAATGGCAACTCACTCCAGTATTCTTGCCTAGAAAATTCCATGGACAGAGGAGCCTGATGGACTACAGTCCATGGAGTCACAAAGAGTAGGACACAACTGAGTGATTAAACATCTACACCTATTTAAAGAATAGTCCTTAATATGGAAAGCATAAGCTATCTTTTATGTATGATTAATTTTAAACTTGTCAGTGTTTTTCCAGAAGTTGTAGAAAGGAGACTCACACAGTTATACTGTTGCAAAGATTTTTTATCTCCGTTAGTTTGCTTTAGTAGATTAGTATGATCTCTTGTCAAGAAACACCAAAATTCTCTGAAAATCTTATGTATAGATTGTTAAATATAGCCTTCAATTTTATTACTTATTTAATTTTCAAATCTGTGAGATTATCTCTGGCAAGATTTGAATTTTTTTTCTTTGTCTCTACCAATAGTATATATAAAAAATACATAACCAGATAGGTTTCTGAAGTTTTTCAAGAATTCTGTAGAATCTCCATTTCTGCAAATTTCTACATTTAGAGAAATGAACAGGTATTTCTCTTTTTCAAATAGAGCCAACAAAAATATTTCCCTCAACACTGGAAACTTTTCAGCAGTTATCAGGTCCTTCTTCCAGAATGACAACACTTAAAATGGTAACTTAAGGCCTTAAATTGAAGGATGTACTTCTTTGTATCAATAAAAATATTTTGCAGTTAATTCATCTATCAGATATCCATTGGACATGAAATATTCTAATACTGAATGCTAAATTTTTGAACTGATATTTTCTCTCTCAAAATATGAAATGCAAATATTGAATCAAAAGAGCTCTACCCCAAACCCTGAAGTCCACCAATCATCCATATAAGCTACAAGTACCTATTCTTCTTGTATAACAAAACCTCTTAAGACAGCATAGTTCAAAGTCTTAGTTAAGATGAAGCAGAGAGTAATCTGTACAGTGTTTTTGAATTCACATAGAGAAAATGAGTCACAGCCACGTGCAAAGATTCTTTCTGATCCAAACAGTAAAATTCAGATATTCCCAAGCAATAGAGATGTTCAGTCTTTTCAGAGAATGTCAAGATTTATTTTCCTATGGAAATTTTTTTCCAGGCAAAGATATTTCATTATTTTGAAGACTCAGATGTCCTTTAATATTTGTGTTAATAGCTGTTAACCATAGGAACTCCTACCTCATGTGCTTCAGTGGACCAAAAACAGGTCAAAGACCAAGTATATCTGCAGTGTCAGACATCAGGGGCTTCATCTCGGTGTGCATTAAAGATAAATATAGAATCTGCCAATGACCACTTCAAAATGCTAAAAGAAATATTACTTTCTAAAATTATTTATTTTAATTGGAGACTAATTACTTTTACAATATTGTTGTAGTTTTTGCCATACACTGACATGAAGCCATGGGTGTACATGAGTCCCCAATCCCAAACCCTCCTTCCATATCTCTCCCCATACCATCCCTCTGGGTTGTCCCAGTGCACTGGCTTTGAGTGCCCTGTTTCATGCATCAAACTTGGACTGATGATCTATCTCACATATAGTAAAAAACATGTTCCAATGCTATTTTCTCAAATCATCCTACCCTTGCCTTCTCCCACAGAATCCAAAATCTGTTTTTTTTTTTTTATATCTATGTCTCTTTTGCTGCCTCACATATAGGGTCGCTGTTACTGTCTTTCTAAATTCCATGTATGTATGTTAATATACTGTATTGGTGATTTTCCTTCTGACTTACCTCACTCTGTATAATAGGGTCCAGTTTCATTCACCTCATTAGAACTGATTAAAATGTGTTCTTTTTAATGGCTGAGTAATATTACATTGTGTATATGTACCACAGCTTTCTTATCCATTCATCTGCTAATGGACATCTAGGTTGAGTTCATGTCCTGGCTATTGCAAATAGTGCTGGGGTGAACATTGGAGTACACATATCTTTTTCAGTTCTGGTTTCTTCAGTGTGTATGCCCAGCAGTGGGATTGCTGGGTCATATGGCAGTTCTATTTCCAGTTTTTTAAGGAATCTCCACACTGTTCTACATAGTTACTGTACTAGCTTGCATTCCCAAGAGCAGTATAGAAGGGTTCCCTTTTCTCTACACCCTTTCCAGCGTTTTATTGTTTGTGGAATTTTTGATAGCAGCCATTCTGACTGGTGTGAGATGGTACCTCATTTTGGTTTTGATTTGCATTTCTCTGATAATGAGCAATGTTGAGCATCTTTTCATATATTTGTTAGCCATCTGTATGTCTACTTTGGAGAAATGTCTGTTTAGTTCTTTGGCCCATTTTTTGATTGGGTTGTTTATTTTTTTCAGTATTGAGCTGCATGAGCTGTTTGTATATTTTTGAGATTAATTCTTTTGTCAGTTGCTTCATTTGTTATTATTTTCCCCTATCTTGAAGGCTGTCTTTTCCCTTTGCTTATAATTTCCTTCATTGTGCAAAAGCTCTTAAGTTTAGTTAGGTCTCATTTGTTTATTTTCAATTTTATTTTCAATACTCTGGGAGGTGGGTCATAGAGGATCTTGCTGTCATATGTCAGAGAGTGTTTTGCCTGTGTTTTCCTCTGGCAGTTTTATAGTTTCTGGTCTTACATTTAGATCTTTAATCCATTTTGAATTTGTTTTTCTGTATGGTGTTAGAAAGTGTTCTAGTTTCATTCTTTTACAGGTGGTTGACCAGTTTTCCCAGAACCGCTTGTTAAAGAGATTGTCTTTTCTCCATTGTATATTTTTTCCTCCTTTGTCAAAGATAAGGTGTCCATAGGTGCATGGATTTTTCTCTGGGTTTTCTATTTTGTTCCATTGATCTATATTTCTGTATTTTTTGCCAGTACCATACTGTCTTGATGACTGTAGCTTTGTAGTATAATCTGAAATCAGGCAGGTTGATTCCTCCAGTTCCATTCTTCTTCCTCAAGACAGCTTTGGCTATTTGAGGTTATTTGTATTTCCATATAAATTATAAATTTTTTTGTTCTAGTTATGTGGAAAATACCATTGGTACATAGCTTGATAGGGATTGCATTGAATCTATAGATTGTTTATGGTATTATAATCATTTTCATTATATTGACTTTTCCAATCCATGAACATGGTATATTTCTTCATCAATTTTTCTCATCTTTGATTTCTTTCATCAGAGTTTTATAGTTTCCTATATATAGGTCTTTTGTTTCTTTAGGTAGATTTATTCCCAGGTATTTTTTCTTTTTGTTGCAATGGTGAATAGGATTGTTTCCTCAGTTTATCTATTTTCTCATTGTTAGTGTATAGGAATGCAAGGGATTTCTGTGTATTAATTTTATATCTTGAAACTTTATTCATTGATAAGCTCTGGTGGTGTCTTTAGGGTTTTCTATGTAGAGGATCATGTCATCTGCAAACAGTGAGAGTTTTACTTCTTCTTTTCCAATTTGGATTCCTTTTATTTCTTTTTCTTCTCTGATTGCTCTCATTAAAACTTCCAAAACGATGTTGAATAGTAGTGGTGAGAGTGAGCATCCGTGTCTTGTTCCTGACTTCAGGGGAAATGCTTTCAATTTTTCACCACTGAGGATAATATTTGTTGTGGGTTTATCATATATGGCTTTTATTATGTTGATGTATGTTCTTTCTATGCCTGCTTGCTGGAGAGTTTTTATCATAATGGGTTTTATCATAATGGGTGTTGAATTTTGTCAATGGCTTTCTCTGCATCTATTGAGATAATCATACGGTTTTTATCCTTCAATTTGTTAATGTGGTGTATCACATTGATTGATTTGTGAATATTGAGGAATCCTTGCATCCCTGGGAAAAAGTCCACTTGGTCAAGATATATGATCTTTTAGTATGTTGCTGTATTGTGTTTGCCAGAATTTTGTTGAGGATTTTTACATCTATGTTCATCAGTAATTTTGACCTTCAGTTTTCATTTTCCAGGCATCTTTGTCAGGTTTTGGTGTTAGGGTGATGGTGGCCTCATAGAATGATTTTGGGAGTTTACCTTCCTCTGCAATTTTCTGGAAGAATTTGAGTAGGATAGGTATTAGCTCTTCTCTAAATTTTTTATAGACTTCACCTGTGAAGCCATCTGGTCCTAGGTTTATTTATTGTTGGAAGATTTATTATTATTATTATAGTTTCTATTTCCATGCTTGTGGTAGGTCTGTTAAGATTTTCAATTTCTTCCAGGGTTAGTTTTGGAAGTTTATACTTTTCTTAGTACTCATTCATTTCTTGTAAATTGTACATCTTATTGGCATATAGTTGCTATAGTAATTTCTTATGATCTGTTGTGTTATGATCAGTGTTGTCTGTTGTGATTTCTCCATTTTTATCCTAATTTTGTTAATTTTATTCTTCTCCATTTTTTTCTTGATGAATGTGATTAATGATTTGTCTATTTTATTTATCTTCTCAAAGAACTAGCTTTCAGTTTTGTTGTTTTGGTATAGGCTCCTTTTTTAAAAAAATATATATATATTTCTGTTCTAATTTTTATGATTTCTTTCCTTCTGCTAACCCTGTGGTTCCTCATTTCTTCTTTCTCTAGTTGCTTTAGGTGTAGAGTTAGGTTATTTATTTGATTTTTCTCTTGTTTCTTGAGGTAAGTTTGTAATGCTATGAACCACCCCATTAGCACTGCTTTTATTGAATCCCATAGGTTTTGGGTTGTTGTGTTTCCATTTTCATTCATTTCTATGCATAGATTTACTTTTTGAGTTCTTCTATGATTTGTTGGTTATTCAGAAGTGTGTTATTTAGCCTCCATATGCTCGCATATTTAATATTTTTTTCCAGTATTTGACATATATTCTTACCACATTGTGATGAGAAAAAGTGCTTGAAATGATTTCAATTTTTTTGAATTTACTAAGGCTAGATTTATGGTCCAGGACGTACTCCATCCTGGAGAATGTTCCATGTGCACTTGAGAGAAAAAAGTGAAATTCATTGTTTTTGGGTGAAATGTCATGTAGATATCAATTAGGTCTAACTGGTCCATTGTATCATTTAAAGTTTGTGTTTCCTTGTTAATTTTCTGTCTGGTTGATCTATACATAGGTGTGAGTGGGGTATTAAAGTCTCCCTCTATTATTGTGCTACTTCAATTTCCCCTTTCATACTTATTAGCATTTGCCTTATGTATTGAGGTGCTTCTATGTTAGGTGCATATATATTTATAATCGTTATATCTTCTTCTTGGATTGATCCTTTGATCATTATGTAGTGTCCTTCTTTGTCTCATTTCATGGTGTTTATTTCAAAGTCTATTTTATCTGATAAGGGTATTGCTATTCTTGCTTTCTTTTGGTCTCTGTTTGCATGAAATATCTATTCCCAGCCTTTCACTTTCATTCTGTATGTGTCCCTTAGTATGAGGTGGGTCTCTTGTAGACAGCATATATATGGGTCTTGTTTTTGTATTCATACAGCCAGTCTTTGTCTTTTGGTTGGGCCATTCAACTCATTTACATTTAAAGTAATTATTGATAAGTATGATCCCACTGACATTTACTTTGTTGTTTTGAGTTCGATTTCATAAACCTTTTCTGTGTTTCCTGTCTAGAGAAGATCCTTTAACATTTGTTGAAGTGCTGGTTTCGTGGTGCTGAATTATCTCAGCTTTTGCTTGTCTATAAAGCTTTTGATTTCTCCTTCATATTTGAATGAGATCCTTGCTGGGTACAGTAACCTGGGTTGTAAGTTTTTCTCTCTCATCACTTTTAAGTATGTCCTGCCATTCCCTTCTGGCCTGAAGAGTTTCTATTGAAAGATCAGCTGTTATCTGTATGGGTATCCCCTTGTGTATTATTTATTGCTTTTCCCTCCTGCTTTGAAAATTTGTTCTTTGTGTTTGATTTTGTTAATTTGATTAATATGTATCTTTTGTTAATTTGATTAATATGTGTTAATTTGATTAAATGTGCTTCACCTTGGGTTTATCCTGTTTGGGACTCTCTCAGTTTCTTGGACTTGGGTGGCTATTTCCTTCTCCATTTTAGGAAGTTTTGAACAACTATCTCCTCAAGTATTTTCTCATCCTCCCTTTTTTGGCTTCTTTTTATGGGGCTCCTATGATTTGAATGTTGGAGTATTTAACATTGTCCCAGAGGTCTCTGAGGTTGTCTTCATTTCTTTTAATTTTTTTTTTTTTTTCCTCTCTGCTTCATGTATTTCCACAATTCTGTCTTCCACATCACTTACTCTATCTTCTGCCTCAGTTATTGAATTTACTAACGCTAGATTTATGGTCCAGGATGTACTCCATTCTGGAGGATGTTCCATATGGACTTGAGAAAAAAAAGGTTAAAATTCAATGTTTTGTGGTGAAATGTCCTCCAAAAATGCTTTTGATTTTAGTTATTGCATTATTGATTGACTTGTCTTTATATCTTCTAGGTCCTTTTTAAACATTTCTTGCTTCTTCTTAACCCTTGTGTCTAATATGTTTATCTGTAACTCCATTTTGTTTTCAAGATTTTGGATCATCTTTACCATCATTATTCTGAATTATTTTTCAGGTAGACTCCCTATCTCCTCCTCTTTTGTTTGGTTTGGTGGCATTTATCATGTTCCTTTACCTGCTGAATATTTTTCTGCCTTTTCCTTTTCATTTTGTTTAGATTGTGGTGTTTTGGGTGCCCTTTCTGTAGGCTGGAAGTTTGTGGTTCCTCTTTATTGTGGAGCCTGCTCCTTGTGGGTGAGGTTGTACTAGTGGCTTGTCAAGATTTCCTGGTTATTCTCTCTGAAGTGCAAATGAAGTGTCCAGTAGTGAGTTTTGGGTGCCTATGGGTTTGATATGGCTTTGGGAAGCCTGTCTTTTAATGCTCAGGGCTGTGTCCCTGCCTTGCTAGAAAATTAGCTTGGTATGTCTTGCTCTGGAAATTGTTGGCTCTTGGGTGGAGCTTGGTTTCAGTGTAGGTATGGAGGCTTTTGGATGAGTTCTTGTCTATTAATGTTCATTGGTATCAGGAGCTCTCTGATGTTCTCAAGTTCTGGAGTTAAGCCTCCTGCCTCTGGATTTGTTTTATTCTTACAGTGGCCTCAAAACTTTTCCATCCATATAGCACAGATGATAAAACGTCTAGGTTAAAGGTGAAGCAATTCTCCATAGCGAGGAGCACCCAGAGAGCTTCACAGGTTACATAAAGAAGAGAAGAGAGAAGGAGGAGATAGAGGTAACCAGGAAGAGAAGAGGGAGAATCGAAGGGGAGAGACCAATCTAGCCAGTAATCAGTTCCCTAAGTGTTCTGCATAGCCTGGAACACAGAGAATCACAGAGTTAAGTAGAGAAGAGGAGGGAGGAGGGAGGAGATAGAGGTGATCTGGGGAGAAAAAAAGGAAAAGTCAAAAGGGGAGAGAGAAATCAAGCCAGTATTTATACCCCTAAGTGAAAATGGACATTGAACATTAAATTCTTAAAGATAAAAATTTGAAAATTACCAAAAAGCAAAGATTAAAAATCTCGAGTAGGGGTTAGACTCTCAAAATACTACATTAAAAATACAAAAACAAAATCAATCACAAAAATTATAAATATATATATATATATATATATGAAACTTGCTTTAAAAATAGAGTCTTTTTTTTTTTTTTGACAAGGTAACAGTAGGTTATAATGCTCAAACTACCACACAATTACACTCATCGCACACGCTAGTAAAGTGATGCTTAAAATTCTCCAAGCCAGGCTTCAGCAATGCATGAACCGTGAACTTCCAGATGTTCAAGTTGGTTTTAGAAAAGAAAGAGGAACCAGAGATCAAATTGCCAACATCTGCTGGATCATGGAAAAAGCAAGAGAGTTCCATAAAAAATCTACTTCTGCTTTATTGACTATGCCAAAAATTTTGACTGTGTGGATCACAATAAACTGTGGAAAATTCTGAAAGAGATGGGAATACCAGACCACTTGACCTGCTTCTTGAGAAACCAGTATGCAGGTCAGGAGGCAACAGTTAGAACTGGACATGGAACAACATACTGGTTTCAAATAGGAAAAGGAGTACATCAAGGCTGTATATTGTCACCCTGCTTATAACTTATATGCAGAGTACATCATGAGAAACACTGGGCTGGAAGAAACACAAGGTGGAATCAAGATTGTTGGGGAAAATATCAATACCCTCAGATATTCAGATGACACTACCTTTATGGAAGAAAGTAAAGAAGAACTAAAGAGCCTCTTGATGAAAGTGAAAGAGGAGCATGAAAAAGTTGGCTTAAAGCTCAACATTCAGAAAACGAAGATCATGGCATTCGGTCCCATCACTTCTTGGGAAATAGATGGGCAAACATTGGACACAGTGGCTGACTTTATTTTTCTGGGCTCCAAAATGACTGCATATAGTGAGTGCAGCCATGAAACTGAAAGACGCTTACTCCTTGGAAGGAAAATTATGACCAGCCTAGATAGCATATTCAAAAGCAGAGAGACATTACTTTGCCAACAAAGGTCTGTCTAGTCAAGGCTATGGTTTTTCCAATGGTCGTGTATGGATATGAGATTTGGACTATAAAGAAAGCTGAGTGCCAAAGAATTGATAAAGTGCCAAAGAATTGGAGAAGACTCTTGTGAGACCCTTGGATTGTAAGGAGATTCAACTAGTCCATCCTAAAGGAGATCAGTCCTGGGTGTTCACTGGAAGGACTGATGCTGAAGCTGAAACTCCAATACTTTGGCCACCTGATGTGAAGATCTGACTCATTTGAAGAGACCCTGATGCTGGGAAAGATTGAAAACAGGAGAAGAAGGGGACAACAGAGGATGAGTTGGTTGGATGGCATCACTGACTCAGTGGACATGGGTTTGGGTGAATTCCGGGAGTTGGTGATAGATAAGCAGGCCTGGCGTGCTGCAGTTCACGGGGTTGCAAGGAGTCGGACATGACTGAGCAACTGAAGTGAACTGAACTGAACTTAACTGAGTAAGTTATAAAAATGAAAATTCAAGGAGTAATAAAGAACTTAAACTTTTATAAATATTAAAAAGTAATAATAGTAAAAACATAGTTAGAAATTTCTCTAGGGCTGTTATGGGCAGTTTGAGCTCAGTTCTGTTTCCGATTGTTCCTTGTTTCAGCTTGCACTTGTTCTCAAGGTCTATAGGCCCTCTCCCATGCTTTGTCAATGTTAATGACAGGGTTTTAATCTTTGCACCTGTTACTTCCAGAGCGGTTTCCTCTTTTTTGTTTATTTTGGCTTCTTCTGTTTGCAAGTCTTTTCGGCATCTAATTTCCACACTGACACAAGGGGGTAAAGCTGGTCACTTATTTAGGCTGACTTGTTCAGTTGTGTCTTGGGGAGGGAGGCACACTGCAAACAAATATCACTGGTGTGTGGGGGAAGTGCTCACAATGTATGGACCACACTGGGTTTGCCTCAGCTCAAAGCAGGGTGTGGTTTCTGGATCTATACTGCTCAGGCTCCAGGGTGCTCTGCACAGCACTGTGCAAAACGGGCCCTGCATTTCATGCAATTCCCAGGTCTAAGCCACTCGAGTTCAGGTTTTTGAGTACTCTGTAAGGGTACAGTCTCAGTTGGGCATGCACTTTGTGCTCTTCTGAGGTCTGAGCAGCTCAGGCAACCAGGTCCTTGGCAAGTACACTGTCCCAGGTGGGCCATGCCTCTTAATCACCACCCTGGCCCAGCCTCTCAGTTTCCCTGGCGTGCCACGAGAGCACCATCTCAGGCATGCCATGTGTCTCCCTGGGGAGCTGATCTCAGGTTGCAACCTCCTGGCAGATGTCAACCGTCCAGGATCCCAGGAAGATATGGTTATCAGCTAGAAGCCTGCTCATAGTTTGGTAGAGGATGCCAGTTTCTGGGGGCTGAGATTGATGAATTTGTGGGGGAAAAAGTGGTCTCCCCATCCTATTCCTCTGCCATCTTGGGACCACACCTCAGAAATATCATCTTTTTGAAGTGAATGATGTCATTGGTAGAATCACTGAAGCAATGATTCTCATTTTCTAAGACACAAATACATGATATTCAAAATTTATTTTTTTCCAAGTTAGTCCAATTAATGTTTCTTCTACTTTGAAATATAAAATCAATTTTACGCTTTTGTTCAAGGCTTTTAGATTGGTGACAATCAGGATTATTTTTAAGTTCTATCATTTGAAAAACAAGTCAAATATTTATGATGCACTTTTACCATTGATTGATGCAGTTTTAATGTTGATATTAGGTGATTTTTTTTTGCTGCATACATTAATAAGAATTTTTCCATAGAAGAATGGTTGGCTCTTATGCATCTCATTTATGTCAGTGTGTAAAACAAAATGAGAGGGTAGGAACTTTATCATGTTTTCCATTTGTGATATTTTCCTTGTTATATCAGAACTGATAGAGAAATAGCAGATACATATAATGTCAATGAAACATTGCATTTTCTTTAATTTCTATCAATAAGAAGTTCTTTGAGCATTATGTACATTATATGACACCTCAAAATAGTTTAATGCAAAATGACTTTATAACCTGACATAACATTTATATGAATGCATAAAATTATCAAGGAAAGAGAAAAGTATTTTTGGTTACTTTTTCCTGGAAAAAAACTAATAGAAATTTCATAATTTGTATTCCAAACAAATATCGAAATAATAAGCTTGGAGGACTTGTACTTCCTTAGAGAAATTAAGACTTTCTTTAAAATAGCTAAAATATAGCAGTTGAAATAATACACATCGGCACTCAGTGGTGGCCACAGTGCAGACCAGACTTAAATCTCTAGCAGCTTGCTCCACACCTTCTGCAACCATGTCTGACAAACCTGATATGGCTGAGATTGAGAAGTTCTATAAATCAGATTGAAGAAAACAGAAATGCAAGAGAAAAATCCATTGCCCTCAAAAGAAACAATTGAACAGGAGAAGGCAAGCAGGCGACTTGTAATGAAGTGTGCACTGCCAATATGCACTGTACATTCTGCAAGTATTGCCTTCTTATTTTAGTTCTTTTAGCTGTTTAAGTTTGTAAGATGCAAAGAGGTTGGATCAAGTTTAAATGACTGTGCTACCCCTTTTCACATCAAAGAATGGAGAACTGCTGACAAGATATGCCTGTGCCTGCCTCTCCCATCTGCCTGTGTGGCTGGCAGAGAAGGAAATTTGCCTGTTGGTGAAAGAGGCACTTGGGTGGCACAACAGTGAAATCTAGAGTAAAAAGCTGGTCCTAGGTGCTCATGCGGGCTGTAAAATGCAGTTAAATCAGAATGTTTTTTTTTTTTCAAATGATTTTAATTATTAGAATGTACTTTTATGCAAATAAAAGGTTTCAAAATCTGAAAAAAATCATACACATAAAAATTATTTTCTTTCATCTTGATCAATAAGTAAACTTGCTATATTTATCATTATCAGAAGTGCCAGACATTAAAAAAAGTTGATTTTTTAGAATTTTATTAGACCATTTTAGATTTCTCAGAATGACAACGATTGTAGTTTTTAAAAATCGCTTGCATCACATAGTCTGTTGTTGCTTTATCAGCTTTTACTTTTACACATGGCATTTCTTCAATTGCTAATGTACTTTTGGCAAATATGTACAAATGATTTTCTCTAATGGTATGAGTATTGGGATTTTAATATTCCAAAATTAGTTTAAGTACTTCCTTTACAGATTATTATTGCACTTTCATCTAGAGAAAAATTTCTTCTCTAGGATTTATAAATGTAGGTTATCTTGATGTATCCTTTACATATTATAGGGAAAAAAAGAATATAGACAGGCCAGTATTTAAATTCATTTCTTTTAGTTTCAGTTAATTTGATTAATTATTTTATAAACCCATGAGTCTTTTTTCTTCCAACTCTAGTAGTACAGTTTTGAGATCAACATATTCACAGAAGATGTATTAACTGAATATATATTTTATATACTTATTTTAATTATATTGTTATCATTTGTCATACCTGGGATCTGAATCCTTTAGGACTATTACATCTTCTAAAATGATAATAATTTTTCAACAACCTAATTTACAAATGAGTACAAAAGATAATATGGTATATGTTTATGTACAAGTCATTACTGTTACTTATTCAAATTATAGTCATACCTTCATTTTATTGGTTTCACTTTATCCTGCTTTGCAGATATTGCCTTTTTTTTCCATATTAAAGGCTCATCACAATTCTATGTCAAGCAAATCTATAGGCATCATTTTTTCCAATAGTACTTGTTGACTTCCTGTCTGTGACTCACATTTTGGTAATTTTCACAGTAGTTTAAACACTGCATTGGCAAAAATTTGGAACTTGTTGAAGACCTAGATGATAGTTAGCATTTTTAACAATTCAGTATTTTTTTAATTAAAGCCAGTCTGTGCTCGATACAGGATACAGGATGCTTGGGGCTGGAGCATGGGGATGATCCAGAGAGATGATATGCGGTGGGAAGTGGGAGGGGTTTTGGGATTGGGAGCTCATGTACACCTGTGGCTGATTCATGTCAATGTATGGCAAAACCAATACAGTATTGTAACATAGAATAAAGTAAAAATAAAACTAAAAAAAAGTATATATAGTTCTTAGAAGCATTATAAATGGATAATAGTTACAGAGTAGTATAAATGAAATTTTCTTTGCCCCGAGAAGCCAAAAGTTTTGCAACTTACTTTATTGTGATACTTGCTTTTTAAAACTAGTCTGGAACTGAAACCATAGTATCTCTGAGGTGTGCCTGTATAGACTTGGCATTATAGTGGAATGACCACATGGTTTGGAGTTTCAGAACTTGGCCTTAAATTATATATATTCTCTAATTATTATGACTATAAAAAGTTTATATATATATATATATTTATATATATATATATATAAGAAAAATATATCAGGGAAATTAATGAACTCTAATGTCCAATAAACATATCCAAATTCCACTTTTTCCAACTCATAAGTAATAATGATTTGGGGAATTTTTATAAGCTAATCAAAGGTTCACTTTTTCTATCTCCAAGTGGAGGATACTCATATTAGTGAAAATGAATTTAGACAGATAAATGAAAATGGAAACCCAGAGAATTTGCAGTAGATGCTTCTTCCATCAATCAGCTCTGTGCTTTGAACTTCTCTAAAGCATAGATTATGGAACTTTTTAATTTGGAGGATTAAATTAATTTCTGCAAAATTTCTTGAATTGTAATGTATTTTCTAGGAGCTTAATATTTTCTATTTTGTTTTAAAGGACATTTTCATATCAAAAATCAGATGCTTAATCTCACTGAAAAACAATTATTGTGTAAATTTAATAAGAATTTACTTAGAATGTATCATGTGCCAGGCACCATATTAAATACAAAGAAAATAGTGATAAACAGGTGAGATGCATTTTTCTATGCTTTGTGCATCTTTAAATGGGATGGACATATTAAGCCAAGCAACAAATGGAAAATAAATTACATTCAAGTTGTGATGGACTATGAAATGAAGCAGAGAGAAACTGTATAATAAAAGATTTTGCTGTATTATGGTTAGATAGTCTTCATAGACTTGGAGAAAGAAATGGCAACCCACTCCAGTGTTCTTGCCTGGAGAATCCCAGGGACTGGGGGCCTGATAAGCTACCGTCTATGGGGTTGCACAGAGTCAGACACAACTGAAGTGACTTAGCGGTAGCAGTTTTCATAGAAATTCACAGTCAGAAATTGCGCTTGAAATGGTGGGGAGCAATGCCAAGAATGGGAGAAAAACATTCCAATCAAAATGAAAATCATGTGAAGAAGTCATGAAGTGAGAGAGAGTTTAGATTTTGACATGTTCTAGGAACTGAAAGAGTATCAGTGTGGCTCTGGTTTATTATGCCAAAAAGATAGACGACATGAAACTGAAGGACTAGGAAGAGCGTATTATTCTGGAAATTGTATGCTGTAGAAAAATTCCTGGGTTTTAACTTAAGTGCAGTGGGATTCAAACTAATAAAGGAATTCAAGTAAGCAAATAACAATCTGATTTATATTTGAAGACTCCATTACCAGTAAATATAGGATGAACTGAAGAAAAGTAAAAGAGAAGGAAGAAGAAAATTAGGATGCTTGTTTCACTGGCCTAGCAGAAGAGAATAGTGGCCTAAACCAGTATGCCAGTAGTAAAGATACAATAAACAGGATCTGTTTATGGATTAGCAGGTAATAGTGGAAAGTGAGAAAGAAAGGATGAGTCCTTGATTCCCATTATGGACACTCTAGACAGATGGTAATAGCATTCAGTTCATTCACTGAAATGGGCAAAACATGAGAATGGAATAGTAAAGGATATATTTGAATCAGAAAACTTTCTAAATCTAATTCCAAAGATTTCAAATAGATAGATTTGAAAATCCAGAGATTTCAAATTTCAAATTTTTAAATACTTTCCTTTGAACATAAAGTTTATGTTAACTACCATATCTATGGACTATTCCTGATCTACTAGCTAGAGAATCCCTCAGATTTTTTATTGTATCTCAAAGAAAACATGTGGAGAAAGGTGGGTCTCTTTCAAGAAAAATATTCTATAAGTATTACTTATTTTATATTTTTATATTAAGGAATTCTACACAGTATAATGGGATTCATGAAACTTGTTTTATATCCATATCTGCCTCTAAATTGGCTCATGACTTTATTCTTATTTTATTAATATAATTTTTTAAATCCCTGATTGAGATTTATAATAAGTGGATTGCAGTTCCCTTCCCTATATATAATAACATGAACTTTGTGATTAGTACATTGTTAGTGTAGTAAGTATTCTTAATACAAAATTTTATATAAAATGAAGGCATCTGAGACTTTAAAAGAGGTCTAAGAACAACAAATACAAAGTTTCTCAATATCAATTAATTCCAACTAGGAAGATTAAAGAAGTTAAGGAACTTGTCTAACATTATGCAAATTATAGAGATAGGATCATCTGATAGATTTAATTCTAAAATCTATGCCATTAAGCAGTATAATCTACAGATACTAAATTTACAATAGTCATATATAGCTAGATCTTCAGTGATTTCTGATTTTGTATTATTCTTATATGTGTTAATGTATCAATACAATATGGACTAAAAGGACTCATTTGGCAATTGTTGGCTCCAATGAATACTGACACCATGGAATGTAGCTACTAAAAATCAAAATTCTATTAAAAATCAATTCATCTTTAAGTCCTGATTTCCTTACCTACAAAAGTTATATTTCCATTTACTTCATTCTATATTTAAAGGAAAATGTATACACAGTGAGTGAGTGAGTGAAGTCGCTCAGTCATGTCTGACTCTTTGCGACCCCATGGACTGTAGCTTACCAGGCTTCTCTGTCCATGGGATTCTCCAGGCAAGAATACAGGAGTGGGTTACCATTTCCTTCTCCAGGGGATCTTCCCAACCCAGGGATCAAACTTGGGTCAAATGTATACACAAATATGCATAATTTGAATAAAATCTAAGGGATATTGTAAATATGTATATACACATGTATATATTTATACAGGCTTCCTGGGTGGCTCAGTGGTAAAGAATCTGCCTGCAATAAAGGGGATGTGGAGACTTGAGTTTGATCCCTGCGTCAGGAAGATTCCCTGGAGAAGGAAATAATAACCTATTCCAGTAACCTTGCTTGGAAAATCCCATGGACAGAGGAGCCTGGCAGGTCTCAAAGTGCCAAACACAAATGAGTGACTAAACAACAAAATATGCATACACATATATATTCTTCCCCAAACATATTCAGATGTAATTGATGATATAGAATATACCCACATGGGCATGCTACCTATCATTTTCTATTGCAAATTGACTCTTTTTATTCATAACTTCCTGGATTAAAATAGTTTTCAAGGTAGAGTGGAGTGTTTGAACTCTCCATAGAAGCCAGTACATATGCTCTCTTCACCATGAATTATCAAACTAAAGGTTATTAATCAACTTCTTTTCAGGTTATTTTTTTTTCAGCATTATAAGAATAGTTAGCTAAGTATAAACTATGTATGCCAGTTGAGAAGGTTTAATTTGTGATATCAAGAAAACCAGGAGAATAGGGACACTCACATATTCAATGATGGTACCGTGTGATCCAAAATGTCATATTAATATGCTGACAAAGTCTATTTACACTAAAGTTTTATACATGCAGAAACTAGAATGAGCATATTGTGTATATTTAAAAATGTCACTTGGAATAAAATAAAATTTATCCTGGAAAGTGTGGACCATATCTTCACCATGTCTATGGAATATTATTGAAATTTTGTCTACTAAAAGCCTTTTGCTGCCTCTCCCTCAGAGATATTATAGTTCAGTTCAGTTCAGTTGCTCAGTCGTGTTTGACTCTTTGTGATTATGTTTACTTTATTTATGGCTATGTTTATTTTACATTCATTAGGCTTCTCATCTCAAATTCATTTATTAAACATAATGCTATTTCATTTTATCCTCAGTCTATACTTCATTTAAAAATATACAACACAAAGTTTCTAATGTTGAAATCTTAGACCACAATTAATGTGGAAGGCACTTGTATTAAACTGGTTAGGTAATGAGGATAATAGAGAATAGTCTCTAAAGTGCCTCAGAAAAAAAGTCCCTACAGTTTATTGGCATAGATAAGGTTTAAGAACTTATCTTTTCTTTTTTTCCTAAAGGTACATGTTAAAGAACGGCCATCTCCTTAAGAGATAAAAGTAAGTTTGGTTATCATTCTTTGTTAATTGCAACTATTGCTCTTTTCTGTACAGGTTCACTTATAACTATGCATTTGTCTCCTAATTTAGAGTTGTCAAAACATAGGAAAGATTTATTATTTTCTGTTTGGCTAGAGAACAAAAAGTAACTTTTATATATTTCTTAAGTTTTAAATGGTATTATACCAAAAGGAAGGGTAGAACTACAAACATTAATTGAAAGCCTAATTTGTGTGAAACACTCTGCTCAAAAGTGTTAACAATCCTTCAAAATAACCCAGTGAATTGGGCTTTTAAGATCATATTTTACAATAATAAAATCTAGAATGAGAATGGGAAAATTTCCCAAGATAATATAGATTACATCAAAACATAGTTTCCTGATATCAAAGCCATTTTTCCCATAGTATTAGCATCTCACTGCTTCATAGTTTTATGGCAATTTGTTCAAATGATTATATCAAACAATTAAGAAATCATAATAATTTATTCATGTTAAAATATGGCTTGCTAATTATTCCTTTATAACCTATGTAACTCTTCTATATCCCATGATCTACCAATCTTTCAGTACAAAACTTTTGACTCCCTGAATTTAGAGTGTAGTATCTGAGCCTTCAAGAGAGTGCTACCTCATAGTGACAACCTTTTTTTTTTAAATAGAATATTATCATTTTTCAAAAATAGAGAATGATGAGAAAAGATATTATCTTCAATTAAGATTAATTAGTAAAAGTGTATTTTCAACATTTATAACTAGCATCTGCTTTCACTCTCAAAATTGCCATTATTTAGAAGATAAGTTGTATGGTTACCTTAGTCATAATAGAAGTATGCTCTGAATGCAAGAGAACAGAAAAGCTTAATAAAAGGCACTGCCATCTTTAACAGGTAAAGAAATCAAGGTCAAAAAAGTTAAGTGATTTGCCTAATGTGACAAAGCTATTATTGCTAAGTTTAATCTTCATTTGAGCTTTTAAACCTTTACATTTTATAAATATTGTTCTGTAGCAGTATGTAAAGAATGAAGATTTTTAATATAAGACATAATTTAAGACCTAAAAGTGTAACTATTTCCTATACTGAAAGAGAGTATTAGTTCAAAGAGAATATGCTAGGATAAACTAAAGTATTAAAACCTCATTAATTAGCCCTACTGTTTCCATTTCTATCAGTTCATGTTTACCTCTTCAAATTTGTCTTTACATCGTCTATAAAACCATTTTATCTGTATATTTCTTTGCATGATGCCTTGAATAATGTTCTGTAGGAATCAGCTGAGTCCTGTGTTCCTAAATTATATGAAGATTCCATGAACACTGTCAACTCTATCAGTAGTGGCCAATGTAGAGTCTTGGGCAACTCTTAAGTAATTTTTCCAGTTCTCCAGGGGTCAAAATAAAATTCCTTGTCCTGACTCAAACTATAGCTAACTAGTTCTTCTGCTCAATGTTGATGATACTTTAGGCAAAAATGACGCAAGTACCCAGAGAAACACTCGCTTTCCTTGAAGTCAATGTCTTAGCTTTGTTAGGGGAAGAATACTGATTGAAACTGCCCACTCTGACCAGGCACTATAGTAACCATTGCATGAGCTGTTTTATGACAAGAGATCCTGCTAAGGAATAAGAACTAATAAACCACCACCAACCGAAAGAGTTCAGGAAACGTTGAAAGGAGACACCACATATCCGTCCACTTCCCAGAATCCCTCTCACTAGCATCCATCTTGGCTGAGCAATGCATGCACCTCCAGGAAAGACTCTGAATTAGAATGATTGGCCAAAGACCACGTGGAAACTAATCTTATCACCATAAAACCCAAGACTGTGAGCCATGCAGCAGAGTTGTTTTCCTGGGTTCTCTTACCCTACTGCTCTCCACTCGGGTGTCCTTTCTCAATAAAATCTCTTTCTTTGTCAGCACATGTGTCTCCTGGGACAACTCATTTCCAAGTGTTAGACAAGAGCCCAGTTTTGGGCCCTGGAAGGGTCCCCCTTCCTGCAACAGCTTCAGTTGCAAGGGATTATGAGAAGATCCACATACCCAGTTCTTTTATTTCACAATACTCTAAATACCATTAGCACTGTCTTCCTTGAGTGTCTAATATGAATCACATTATCTTCATCCCCACTCATGATATGAAATCACCAAGACTCCAAAGTTATGTCTTGAAGTTTAATTTCATTAGTTTCTCTATATACCTTATATCATTCCTGCCTCTCATGTTGCTTTACTTCTTAAAAATATTCTCACTGTCATTTGTGGACTTGGCAAACCACTGAGTACTTTACATATATAATATTTTATCTAAATATTTCCTTCGTAAATGTTCCTGCTTTTATGAAAGTCTCTCTCCTGACAACCCCAGTTCCTCTGTAGCCCTTTCAGGTATTGGTTTTGTCCTAGAGAAACCTCATCCCTCATTGCTTTATTCATAATCCTAAATTTAGCATTACTAATAAATGCTGTCTGTGACATACTCTCACTGACTTCAACACCTTCTATTTTCTGCTTTGTGCATTTATTACTTTTTAAATCCTAAGCTCTTTTCCCCAAAGATGTCAGTCTTTTAATTCTGCTAACTTTTCATTTACATCAGCTATTTCAATCATATCACCATTAATGTAATTTCTTCTCACTACACTTGAACTCCATAGTCAATCATTATAATCATCCCATTGCATACCCTAACCACTCTTAAAATGCTTTCTTACCTTTATTTGTTGTTTGTTGTTGTTGTTCCACCTCAGGAGAAAAACAAGACTGGCTGAATCTAATTATCTAGTTACAGTGCACTTGCACTAAGCACAGAATCATATTACCTATTAACAACACAGCATGTAAAGTAACATAGTAAGATGGATTGTGCTTAAAATTGCTTAAATGCAAATGATGCTGGAGGAAAATAAGCTGGAAGGTGGTAGCAAGGCAAGGTCAGAGATACAGTAGGTGGCTCATTTGTCAAAGCATTGTAGAATACAAGAAGAACTTCACTCAACCACAATGGCCTCCTTGCTGATTTTAAAATACAAAACTTCTTGTTCCACCGCAGACCTTCTAACAGATTGTTCCTTTTTACAGTGCTTTTTCTAAGGAGATGAGTCCATTTCCTCCTCAGTTCTTCTTTCAAAGGACACTGCCTAAATGAGGGCTAACCTCATTTAAATTTGTAAGTGAACTTCCTAAGAATTTCAGAATAAGAAATCTGCTTCAGGAGCCCACCTGGTTGTGCTCCATTCAGGTCTCTGCTCTGCCACTTCAAAGCCATGTGACAATTAACACAGTAATACCAACTGCGCTGGGTGGTTTCTTCTTGATGCATATTTTATGATAATTCTTTTATGCTTCCAGTTTTGAGAGTTCATATTTGTGCCACTGCTGCTGCGGCTAAGTCATTTCAGTTGTGTCCAACTCTGTGTGACCCCATAGATGGCAGCCCACTGGGCTCCACCATTCCTGGGATTCTCCAGGCAAGAACACTAGAGTTGGTTGCCATACAATACTTGTCTGTAAAAATGGGAGCAAAATGTCAAGGTGCTAACAATGGTTAACTTTAGATGGGAGGAATGATGATTATTATTTTGTTTTACACTTAAGTGTTATTTAAATTTTAGGAAAATTTCATAATTTTATGTGACTGTATAAATGATCAAATATATCTTTATAAATCCCAAGTCTCATGTTCTTATACTAATTCCATGATATTATACCTGACTAATTCTAAGTAGTAATTTCAACTTTCCTGGGAAATCTATCCCAGCCTATAAAATGAAGTGGTGCTCTCTTAGGTTTTCTTGAGTGCAAAGTTCTGAGCTTAGAATCTTACTAGAAATACCACACATAAGTGAAAATGTAAATAAAGAATAATTTTAAAGTATTGAATATGCTTGTTAGTAATGGAGTTTGACCTCTTCAGATAATTGCTCTAATTTACTGGGGATTTACTCAATAAGCATTACAAGGAATTATTGGACAGTAACAGTTACAGATTCAAGTGTTATGACTCTAACAGGGGGTGAATGTCTAAAGAAAGAAAGTAATGTAGTTTTGTCATTCTTAATTTTACAAAACCAAGCCAAAAGTAGAAGACAATTCTATACCAAGATTATGCTTATAATAGTAAAAGCTTTACCAAATACCTTCTAGGAGAGGTATAACATTTCCCTTATTACAAAACATAATAAAAGTGCAAAAAAAAAAAAAAAAAGAGAGAAAGAAACCATTTTGAAATAAAAATATATGACTCCTCACACTCAGATGAATTTTTGCTTGCTAGTTTCTTTTGTTTTGTTGTTGTTTGTTATTTTCTCCCACCAGCAATTTCCCAAAGAGACAAAAGATAAGAGATTGCATTCCTGTATATATTTTCCATCACTAGGTAGCAAATTGTCCCAAATTTGAGGGCTTAACACAACACATGTAATCTCACTGTAAGTCAGGTTTCTGGATCTGATTTTAGAGTCCTTTGCTCAAGATCTCATAATACTGTAATTAAGGTATCAACAGGGCTACACTCTCTTCTGAAAGAATGTGAAGAATACCCTTGCAAGCTCAGTGCCATTGTTGGCAGAATGCATTTTCTTATGACTGGGGGCCCAGCTTCTTACTGGCTTTTAAATAAGAGCTGTTCTCAGGTCCTAGAGACTGTCTTCCATTACCTAGTATGTGGCTCTCTCCATAGAAAGTTCACATGATTGTTTGCTTCTTCAAGGTCAGCAGGAGACTTCATATTTCAGTCTCCTAAAATGAAGTTTATAAAATGTGATGAAATTATAGAAGTAGTAATAATGTATCGCCTTTGAAATTTTCTGTTGGTTAAAAACAGTTAAAGATTCCAGACACCCTCAAAGGATGGGAATTACACAGAATTTGACTCGTTAGAGAGTTGCCATAACATGTGTTCATTATAATCCTTCAAGATGCCAGATCATAGTTTTAGTTTGGAAAGCATTAGTGTATTAAAGAAAAAATAACTTAATGCAATCTCTAGTCTAAATGCTATTATTTCATAAATTGGAAAAAAAAAGGAAAAGAAAATACACTATAGTCTGAAATATCATGTTTTGGGTGGCAAAGCTGATTTTAAATCATAGTTGTGCTGACCCCTCCTCCCCCATTCCACCTCTTAGATGAAGGCAGTCATCAAATTATATCATTGAATTAATGTATTTTCTATGATAATGCATCACTAGTTTTTCAATAGTCAGCCATCCCTAAATATTCAAGGTGTATTGCTTCTAGGACCACCCACTCCCATGCTTGAGTCCCATATATAAAGTGGTGTAGTATTTGTATATAACTGAGCACTTGTTTTATATACTTAAATTATCCCCAGAAATCTTATAATTATTAATAGAATGCAAAGCTATGTAATAGGTATAAATAAAATTTATTTAATAACTTCAGAATAAATTTTGCCAGTGTGCAATAATTCAAGTTTTATTTTTGAAATTCCCTGAAATTTTTCTCCAAATGTTTTCAATCCTTGTTTGGTTGAATCAAAGGATGGGGTACCTGTGCCTATGGAGGGCCAAATTTATATTAATGGAAACTCAGGTTTCCCTTTTAGCTGTTTACTTCTGAACAAATTTTGGAATACAGAAAATAAATTAGTCAGCACTCATTTGAATTGCTGAAGTATTTTATACTTGCCTGAACAGTGAATATTTTCAGTTCAGTTCAGTCACTCAGTGGTCTCTGATTCTTTGCGACCCCATGAATTGCAGCACACCAGGCCTCCCTGTCCATCACCAACTCCCGGAGTTCACTCAGACTCCCGTCCATCAAGCCAGTGATGCCATCCATCTATCTCATCCTCTGTCGTCTCCTTCTCCTACCCCCAATCCCTTCCAGCATCAGAGTTTTTTCCAATGAGTCAACTCTTCGCATGAGGTGGCCAAAGTACTAGAGTTTCAAATTTAGCATCATTTCTTCCAAAGAAATCTCAGGGCCAGTCTCCTTTAGAATGGACTGGTTGGATCTCCTTGCAGTCCAAGGGACTCTCAAGAGTCTTCTCCAACACCACAGTTTAAAAGGATCAATTTTTCGATGTTCAGCCTTCTTCACAGTCCAACTCTCACATCCTTATATGACCACAGGAAAAACCATAGCCTTGACTAGACAGACTTAGTCAGCAAAATAATGTCTCTGTTTCTGAATATGCTATATAGGTTGGTCACAACTTTTCTTCCAAGGAGTAAGCGTCTTTTAATTTCATGGCTGAAGTCACCATCAGCAGTGATTTTGGAGCTCCCAAAAATAAAGTCTGACCCTGTTTCCACTGTTTCCCCATCTATTTCCCATGAAGTGATGGGACCGGATGCCATGATCTTTGTTTTCTGAATGTTGAGCTTTAGGCCAACTTTTTCACTCACCTGTTTTACTTTCATCAAGAGGCCTTTTAGTTCCTCTTCACTTTCTGCCTTAAGGGTGGTGTCATCTGCATATCTGAGGTTATTGATATTTCTCCTGGCAATCTTATGTCAGATTGTATTTCTCCCAGTCCAGTGTTTCTCATGATGTACTCTGCATATGTCACTCTGCAGGGTGACAATATACAGCCTTTATGTACTCCTTTTCCTACTTGGAACCAGTCTGTTGTTCCATGTCCATTTCTAACTGTTGCTTCCTGACCTTCATACAGATTTTTCAAGAGGCAGGTCAAGTGGTCTGGTATTCCCATCTCTTTCAGAATTTCCCACAGTTTATTGTGATCCACACAGTCAAAGGCTTTGGCATAGTCAATAAATAAATGAATAAATTAGTATCTCTAATTTTCTTGAGGGCTTCCCTGGTGGCTCAGAGGTTAAAGCATCTGCCTCCAATGTGGGAAACCTGGGTTCAATACCTGGGTTGGGAAGATCCCCTGGAGAAGGAAATGGCAATCCACTCCAATATTCTTGCATGGAGAATCAATGGACGGAGAAGCCTAGTAGGTTACAGTCCACGGGGTCGTAAAGAGTCAGACACGACTGAGGGACTTCACCTCACTTTCTATTGTTTTCCTCTATTTCTTTGCATTGATCCCTGAGGAAGGCTTTCCTGTCTCTCCTTGCTATTCTTTGGAACTCAGCATTCAAATGGGTATATCTTTGTTTTCTCCTTTGCTTTTCATTTCCCTTTTTTTAACAGATATTTGTAAAGCCTCTTCAGACAGCCATTTTGGTGTGTGTTTTTTTTTTTTTTCCATTTATTTTTCTTCGGGATGTTCTTGATTCCTGTCTACTGTACAATATCAAGAACCTCCATCCATAGTTCATCAGGCACTATGTCTATCAGATCTAGTCCCTTAAATCTATTTCTCACTTTCCCTGTATAGTCATAAGGCATTTGAAGTCATTTATAATTTTTACTAAACAATAGAATAGGCAACCTTAACATTATTACCAGCTAAGCCGAAATAAAGGTTTCCAGGAGAAATATAAATAACCTCACATATGCAGATGACACCACCCTTATGACAGAAAGCCAAGAAGAGCAAAAGAAAAGAGCCTCTTCGTGAAAGTGAAAGGAGTGAAAATCACTCCTAGTTGAATTAAAATTTAACATTTATAAAACTAACTTCATGGCATCTGGCCCCATCATTTCACTAAATTAAAAGATGTTTGCTCCTTGGAAGAAAAGTTATGACCAACCTAGACAGCATATAAAAAGCACAGACATTACTTTGCCAACAAAGGTCCCTCTAGTCATAGCTATGTTTTTTTCCAGTAGTCATGTATGAATATGAGAGCTAGACTATAAAGAAGCCTGGGTGCCAAAGAATTGATGTATTTGAACTGTGTTGTAGGAGAAGACTCTTGAGCGTCCCTTGGACTGCAAGGAGTTCCAACCAGTCCATCCTAAAGGCGATCAATCCTGAAATATTCATTGGAAGGACTGATGCTGAAGCTGAAGCTCCAATACTTTGGTCACCTGATGTGAAGAAGTGACACATTTGAAAAGACTTTGATGCTGTGAAAGATTGAAGGCAGGAAGAGAGGGGAACAACAGAGGTTGAGATGGTTTTATGGCATCATGATTCAATCGACATAAATTTGAGTGAACTCTGGGAGTTGGTGATGGACACAGAGGGCTGTCATGCCGCAGTGCATTGGGGCTGCAAAGAGTCTGACATAACTGAGCAACTGAACTGAAATGAACTGAAGCTAAAACTGTTGTATTTTAATTTTACCAGTATTCTTGTTTTCTCTGAAAAGCTTTTTTTTGCCAGAGTCCAGCTCCAGCAGCCAGGGAATCAGCCTGAAGTGGAGAGCAGTGTCGGTGGACAATGATGTAGCCTTTGCCTCACAGTATGGAACTACATGTTTATTTCAAGCTTCAGGTCCTCTTTTATATTTTGACAAAAGCATTAAATCAGAGGTTTGACATTTTCGGTTTCCCCCACCTAGATTTATTGTCTCCAGCAATCATTGTTGTCCTACAAACAGAGTTCCTGCTTCAGTGACACTCTCAGAATCAGCCTTTAGTTCACTTCAGTTGCTCAGTCGTGTCCGACTTTGCAACTCCATGAATCACAGCAAGCCAGGCCTCCCTGTTAATTACCATCTCTCGGAGTTCACTCAGACTCACGTCCATCAAGTCTGCGATGCTATCCAGCCATCTCATCCTCGGTCGTCCCCTTCTCCTCCTGCCCCCAATCCCTCCCAGCATCACAATCTTTTCCAATGAGTCAACACTCTGCATGAGGTGGCCAAAGTACTGAAGTTTCAGCTTTAGCATCATTTCTTTCAAAGAAATCCCAGGGCTGATCTCTTTCAGATGGACTGCTTGGATCTCCTTACGGTCCAAGGGACTCTCAAGAGTCTTCTCCAACAACACAGTTCAAAAGTGTCAATTCTTCGGTGCTCAGCCTTCTTCATAGTCCAACTCTCACATCCATACATGACCACAGGGAAAAACCATAGCCTTGACCAGACGGACCTTAGTCGGCAAAGTAATGCCTCTGCTTTTGAATATGCTATCTAGGTTGGTCATAATTTTTCTTCCAAGGAGTAAGTGTCTTCTAATGTCATGGCTGCAGTCACCATTTGCAGTCATTTTGGAGCCCCCAAAATAAAGTCTGACACTGCTTCCCCTGTTTCTCCATCTATTTGCCATGAAGTGATGGGACTGGATGCCATCATCTTCATTTTCTGAATGTTGAGCAT
The DNA here is from genome assembly GCA_917880005.1 of Nanger dama. Lineage (NCBI taxonomy): Eukaryota > Metazoa > Chordata > Mammalia > Artiodactyla > Bovidae > Nanger > Nanger dama. The sequence continues at coordinate 47,607,510 of CAKJTW010000011.1, forward strand.
TAAGCCAACTTTTTCACTCTCCTCTTTCACTTTCATCAAGAGGCCCTTTAGCTCCTCTTCACTTTCTGCCATAAGGATGGTGTCATCTGCATATCTGAAGTTATTGATATTTCTCCTGGCAATCTTCATTCCAGCTTGTGTTTCTTCCAGTCCAATGTTTCTCATGATGTACTCTGCATAGAAGTTAAATAAGCAGGGTGACAATATACAGCCCAGACGTACTCCTTTTCCTACTTGGAACCAGTCTGTTGTTCCATGTCCAGTTCTAACTGTTGCTTCCTGACCTGCATACGCATTTCTTAAGAGGCATGGTAGGTGGTCTGGTATTCCCATCTCTTTCAGAATTTTCCACAGTTGATTGTGATCCACATAGTCAAAGGCTTTGGAATAGTCAATAAAGCAGAAATAGATATGTTTCTGGGACACTCTTGCTTTTTCCATGATCCAGCGGATGTTGGCAATTTGATCTCTGGTTCCTCTGCTTCTTCTAAAAGCAGCTTGAACATCAGGGAGTTCATGGTTCATGTATTGCTGCAGCCTGGCTTGGAGAATTTTGAGCATTACTTTATTTGCATATTAGATGAGTGCAATTGTGTGGTAGTTTGAGCATTCTTTGCCATTGCCTTTCTGAAAACTGACCTTTTCCAGTCCTGTGGCCACTGCTGAGTTTTCCAAATTTGCTGGCATATTGAGTGCAGCACTTTCACAGTGTCATCTTTCAGGATTTGAAACAGCTCAAATGGAATTCCATCACCTCCACTAGCTTTGTTCATAGTGATGCTTTCTAAGGCCCACTTGAACTCACATTCCAAGATGTCTGGCTCTAGATTAGTGATCACATCATCATGATTTTCTGGGTCATGAAGATCTTTATTGTATAGTTCTTCCGTGTATTCTTGCCACCTCTTCTTAATATCTTCTGCTTCTGTTGGGTCCAGACCATTTATGTCCTTTATCGAGCCCATCTTTGCATGAAATGTTCCCTTGGTATCTCTAATTTTCTTGAAGAGATCTCTAGTCTTTCCCATTCTGTTCTTTCCCTCTATTTCTTTGCACTGATCACTGAAGAAGGCTTTCTTATGTCTTCTTGCTATTCTTTGGAACTCTGCATTCAGATGTTTATATCTTTCCTTTTCTCCTTTCCTTTTCACCTCTCTTCTTTTCAAAGCTATTTTTAAGGCCTCCCCAGTCAGCCATTTTGCTTTTTGCATTTCTTTTCCATGAGGATGGTCTTGATCCCTGTCTCCTGTACAGTGTCACAAACCTCATTCCATAGTTCATCAGGCACTCTATCTATCAGATGTAGGCCCTTAAATCTATTTCTCACTTCCACTGTATAATCATAAGGGATTTGATTTAGGTCATACCTGAATGGTCTAGTAGTTTTTCCTACTTTCTTCAATTTAAGTTTGAATTTGGTCATAAGGAGTTCATGATCTGAGCCACAGTCAGCTCCTGGTCTTGTTTCTGTTGACTGTATAGAGCTTCTCCATCTTTGGCTGCGTAGAATAGAATCAATCTGATTTTGGTGTTGACCATCTAGTGATGGCCATGTGTAGAGTCTTCTCTTGTGTTTTTGGAAGAGGGTGTTTGCTATGAGCAGTGCATTTTCTTGGCAAAACTCTGTTAGTCTTTGCCCTGCTTCATTCTGTATTCCAAGGCCACGTTTGCCTGTTACTCCAGATGTTTCTTGACTTCCTACTTTAGCATTCCAGTCTCCTATAATAAAAAGGACATCTTTTTTGGTTGTTAGTTCTAAAAGGTCTTATAGATGTTCATAAAACCATTCAACTTCAGCTTCTTCAGCATTACTGGTTGGGGCATACTATCTATTATCTCCTTCTTATGTGTCCTATACTTAACTTGTGATTTCATTGTAACCCATGCTACATTCCTCAGTTTATTTCTTGTCTTTCTAAATCCTAATTGCCCCTAGCATCTTAAGATCACTATCTCTTTAAAAGGCTTCTAGCTCTTCTTAATTATCCCTAAGCTCTAAACTCAGCAGACTTCTTTTGCCATAAATATTTTCCTCACAAACAGGTCTCAGAAAACAATCCTTCCCACGGTCTCAGGCTGCGGCCTACTTTCTCATCCTGGGACATTGTTTGTAAAGATCCTTGAACAAATGTCAACTTTATAGATTATTTTCTGAGCACAACTGCAGAAGGCTTTGTGCTTCTCATGGTTCTCTCAAGCACCTTAACCTTCTTCTTAGCCAACTCAGCTGAAGAAGGGAAAGAGCAAGCCAGAATCACAAGGCCTAACTCCTTCATCCTGGGGCTGTGCCTGCGAGTTGAGGAGAAGTGTTTGGGGCCGTGCCTCCATTTTGTAAGTAATGCCTAATGCGGCTCCGACACTTTTTGTTTTTATACTGACTATTGTTCAACAGGTTAAGACCACACCATGGTGGTTATTTGTCTGCAAGACACAGCTTTATTCTGTGGAATGCAGAAGGATTTTCATGTATAACAGAAAAGTAGCACATGATGAAATGAACAAGCAATACATAATCTTAAATGCAAATTTAGCTTTCCCTGTATCAACAAGTCATATGACTTGCTTAAATTTAGCATAACTATAACCAATACTGTTGTCTCTGACTTGAAAAACAAGGTCTTGTCTAGTTTACTGATATTATGGAGAAGGTTTGTCTTCATCTATGGCTCAGTAACAGTTTTGCCAAATAGTGAAAATACACAAAATTCTAACCTTTTTCCTATATGGTGAAACTCTCCATTTAAGGACTGAAGTAGTATCTTATTTTTTTTTTTTTTAACTTCTAGTCAAGGCATTCTATTAAGTAACAAGTGTGATAACCCGATTTCAATTTTCAGAGTTAAGAAAATTCTTCTTTCCTCTTTTTATAGTTTCTATTAAAGTGTGATGGGGAAAAAAGAAACATATGGATAAACATTTCTAAATATGGTCAGTATTCAACATGTCAACATATTTTGTTTGACCCCTTGATTAAAAAAATATACCTATGAAAATCAATAGTAAGTTGGTTTTAATATACTCAGGTTACTATCTTTACTAGGTGTTATTCACAGGGATTTAACTGTCATGTTCTTGGCCTTCAGTCTTATTTTGGAAGAATTATTAAAATCCATACAGTAGATTCAAAAATTCCTTCCAATAAAATAATGTAAATTAGTTTGAAATTTTTTCAAGATATGTCACAAATAGCAGGCATACACTCTGATTTAAAATTTAACTGTAAATTTAGCATGAATAGAGAGTTTTTAAGATTCATTTCACTGGGATTGGTCTGAATATTTGAGCACCTTTATCTCCTTAAGTGACAAATTATTTGTTCCTGAGGACTTTCACAAAAACTATTAGCCAGTATTATTGGGAAGCGTGCGTTTACTGGAAGATGTTGAAACTTACTGCATTGGTTGATGTAAATAAATAATTAAATTATAATTTTATTATAATTCTGAATATGAAAACATGAAATTGTATCTCATAATTGTGTTACTATTTACACTTCCATGTCAGGAACTATAAGAGCAGGCTAAAATTAAGTTTTTATGTAACGTGTCATATCATTAGAACAAAAACCCTTATTTTATTAAAATATCCAGAATCTTCAAATATTTAATTATTTATGAATTTGAAAGAATGTATTTGCATCAGAAAGTTGGTTTTCAACAGAATAATATAAAATATACATGTTTTAGAAAGTGTATTAAAACATAACAAAGATATATTACGATATAAATCCTGCCCTCCAGTGTCTTCATCTCCATCATCTGATTAAATCAACTTTACACCATATAGTGCATTTTCTATGTTTCTTTTCAGTTGTGTGTATTGACACATTCACACACACAACAACTTAGAATTTATCTATTAATTAGTAGACAAGTGGGGCTTCCCAGGTGGCTAGCTCGGTGGTAAAGAATCTGCCTGCCAAGGAGACTTGGGTTCTCCTGAGGTCTCCTGGAGGAGACCCAGGTTTGATCTCTGGGTTGGGAAGATCCCCTGGAGAAGGGAATGGCAACCCATTCCAGTATTTTTACCTGGAGAATCCCTTGGACAGAGGAGCCTGGCAGGCTACAGTCCATGGGGTCACAGAGTCAGACATGACTAAGGGACTGAGCACACATGCAGTGGACAACTGCCATGGACTGTTATTATTTTTGTTATTCATGAATAAACTTTTATCTCTACAAGAAGTGTTATGTTTTTAGGATAATGCAAATGTATACAATACAAATATGAATGGGAAAAATTTTATTAAAATATTGCTAACACTAGTTACTTTTTTTGTTGTTAACGATGCTTAGTGTTTAATTTGTTCAAGACATAATTTGCCATATCAGATTTGATTAGTGAAATTCCTGTGCAATCTTTTCTCTGATTTGTTCTTTAGTTCAGTTTCAGTTGCTCAGTTGTGTCCGACTCTGCATGAATTGCAGCACATCAGGCTTCCCTGCCCATCACCAACTCCTGGAGTTCACCCAAACTCATGTCCGTTGAGTCGGTGATGTCATCCCGCCATCTCATCCTTTGTCATCCCCTTTTCCTCCTGCTTTTAATCCCTCCCAGCATCAGAGTCTTTTCCAATGAGTCAACTCTTCTCATGAAGTGGCCAAAGTACTGGAGTTTCAGCTTTAGCATCAGTCCTTCCAAAGAAATCCCAGGGCTGATCTCCTTTAGAATGGACTGGTTGGATCTCCTTGTGGTCGAAGGGACTCTCAAGAGTCTTCTCCAGCACCACAATTCAAAAGCATTAATTCTTCAGATTTGTTCCCAGGATTCTGTTTAAAAATAAATAAATAAGTAAGTGAAGAGTGAGAGTGAACATAATCATAAGTAATATATGTAATTATGTGTTTTTTAGAGATAGATATGGATTTATTACAGAAATTATATTGAAAAGAACTGATACTTCAGATCATCATACTTTAAAAATGAAAAATACATTGCTAGCATTTTATAAAAATGTAGCTTTTAAAATATTTACTAATTTCTAAGCTCAACTGACTTCAGTAAGAATGATTTTACAGTGAGCAATCATGCTATAAATCTATGAGAAAAAAATACAAACAAAATTATTTCTGAAGTCTGTTTTAGACATAAAGACAGCTATAAATAAGTGAACTAGTTCTAAAAGTAATGAAAACAGCTTGAACTCAAGTTTTTTTCTTCAAAAGGCAAACTTCAGGGAAAGCAATAGCCAATATTCTAAATTTCATTTACAGGTGAATTTAAATAATGGGAAACCATAAGCACAGAATGAATGTTTTGCTGCCTTAAAAGAACAAAACATAGATAGGATTGTTGAGGTTAGTTCCTCAAAATATTAGGATTTACTTCTCAGTGGCAAGACCAGACAGCACAATCATAGTGAATATAGAAAAAGACCTAAAAAAGAAGGGAAACAGTTTGCAGCAATAAATAAAATATCAGGATTAAAAGAATCTGTGTCATATTCAGAGAAAGACAGTGATACTAGTTACTGGCCAAGTAATACAAAAAGATCACATCACAAATACCTTTTAGTGTTTATAGCTAGAAGGAAGGAGTTGAGTAAGTCCTGAGGAATTTGAGATAAATGAGTTTGACACCCAGACAACTTTTTATTTTTGAATGGCTATTATCTAGCAGTATTGTAATAGGGAAGAACCTTTGTAATCTAGTAAAAGTTAGGCATTAAAGGGACGTTGGTCTCTAAGCTTAAGTTATACATAATGGCCCATCTCTGGAGCCTTGCCTCCCAGGTAATGAACATTAAGCTGAAATGTCTTTGTTTAGCTCACAGGTAACATCCTGACCAGATCCATGTTTGAATGGCTGCTGGAAGAAAGAAATTATCACATCTTTTCTGAGAGTCTGGCCTGAAGGATTTTACTCTCTCCTCTTTTAGTATAAAAGAAGACTATATTCTAAATCTTTGAAGATACGTTTTTAGAACATTATTCTGCCATCTTCTCAGTTTGCTGGCTTTCAGAATAAAGGTGCTGTTCTTTGTCCCAACACCTCATCTCTTGATTGATTGGTTGTGCAGCAAGCAATAGAAACATGGACTTGGCAACAATATTGCTGGCAATTTCATCCCCTGAGACAGTGTAGCAGAGACATTTCTAATTTTCAGAACAGCCTGAAGATTGTCAGATACTCATTCCAAACAAATTGATTCATACTAAGACTGTGATAAAATCTTGTACAGAAAGCAAGAGGAAGGAAGTTGAAGCAATGAAGACAACATCTTGGTATATGTAAGTTGAATGATTTTATCAGAATGAATTCTTTCATGCTGTATATTGATCTCAGTGCATTCACCTTGGCATTATTATGCTGAATATATCTGGTGGAAATGATAATGACCAATCCAGAATGTTTATGTCTATAGTAAGTCCCCAGCATAATTTCAAGTAAATGATATTTGTAAACACTAAATGTTTTAAATGAAGTCAGGTAAAACTTTAGGATCAGTTAAAAAACAGTTTTATCACACATTGATAAGGGTCATTAATATAAAAAAAATGTTAGCAAAGTCCTACTTAATATGTTATCATATTTTTAAGGAAATCTTTAAAGTATGCAAACATCAATTGGAAGATTATGATACGGAGCATTGACTTTTTAACTGTTGAAAAAATACACAGCGAGTTCTTTTAAGTTCTAGCAGCACTGCAACCTAGGAGACAGCATTTCAGTTAGCTTTGAGAAGCTGTTCTGAGGAACTAAGAGGGGAGCTAGGATATCTGGGAGTTTTGGAACAAAAAGTAGGTAGTTAAGAATATCAAAACATCATTCTTAATTAAAGAAAATCAGTTAGAAATGTTGTAGAAACCAATACTCAAGAAACCAAGCACCACACTCAGAGAGTTGGAGAACTCAGGTTTGTTACACTGGTGGGCCCAGAGGAGTTAACACTCCAAGCTCTGAGCTGCAAACAAAGGAGTTACAGAGTTTTAATAGGTGGACAGGCATGATTAACTGGGTTTGTGGGTTTGCGGGGGCTGGGCGATTGCAAAGAGCAGGACAAAGGTAAGTGAGATAAGCTCCAATTCCTAGTATTTTGAGTCCCCACATTCTGAGACTTAACGCGACCCAGACTTTGCAGGGAGCAAGCTGACTTACAGAGGCAGAAGGAGCAGGAGGTTATATAAAATTTTAACTTTTCCTCTTCATCCCAAGTTAAGAAATTAAGCATTTTTCTGAATATGAGAAGATGCAGGAATCTGACCTCACTGAAATCATTCCTTTGACATGTACCTCAGCTATCTGGGGCTAGTATGCTGTGTTTTCACTTCCTAAGTCTCCTAAGGGTTCATTGTAGGGAGTGGCTGTAGTCTCCAGTTGCTATTCTTAGTTTCCTTTAGGCTCAGCAGCTCCTATTCAAGGCTGCAATTCCGGATGACTGTGAAATCCTTGCTTACTGATATGGCAGGAAATATTCTATTTCTCAAAATCAAATATTACAGGGCATAAATAGTAATATTAGCATTATCCAAAAAGCTATTATTGAGATAGGCTAGACCATAAAATGTCAAAGAGAGACAGATAAGTCATTTAAATTGTGAAAAGGATACACAAATAGTCTTCATTTATATTTGTTCTTAAACCAACAAACAACTTGTGCAAATGCTATTCAAGCATACCCAGGAACACTGAAGCAGAACTGAAGAATAAAAATGATAAGCAACTATTTCTCCTTTCCTAGCTCCTTCACAATTTACCCAGTGAATGATATATTTCTCTTGACTCCAAGTAAACACTTTAGGAGACTTTGTAGTCACAAAAGGTGATTTTAGATAAGCAAAAATCCTATGATCATGTTATGTGATAGATAAACAGACTCAAATTCAGCTGTTCCTCATACAGCAGCAACTTTCCTTCACTCTTTTTCTTAAGCAGAAGTAAAGCCCTTGTCCAAAAATTTCAGGGGATACAGACAAAAGTTTCTGAATGGTCACACTGAAACCCATTTCTCTTGACTTAATCGAAGGAACCTCAGTGCTCCATTTTTGGGCTGAGGTGGTTCTGTTGATTCTACAGCTTTCTCCAAACAAATCCTCTCAAAAGCTCCTTTTAAAACCCCCTTAATAGGGTGTCTCAGATGGTAAAGAATCTTCCTGTAATGCAGGAGACCTGGGCTTGATCCTTGGGTTGGAAAGATCCCTTTGAGAAGGGAATGGCAGCCCACTCCAGTATTCTTGCCTGGAGAATGCCCGTGGACAGCGGAGCCTGGCAGGCTACAGTCTATGGGATCGCAGAGTTAGAGACAACTGAATTAATAACTTTAATATTTTTATAGTCAATAAAGAGAGGAATTCGATTCCTATTTTTAAAATCTCCTTTTGGAATGTCTGCAACAGGTTAGATTGTCAGACACCTCACTTTACACCTCAGGACCTCTACAAGCCTTTCCAAGTGTTACTTATTAGTGAGTTGATAAAGCTGCCTTATTTTCTTCTTATCTCTTTGGATCCTCATAGGCTTCTGCCTGCTTCCTACTCAACAGGCCAGAAGCCATGACATGAATGCTGATAAAAAAAAGGCAAAGAAGCAGCTGATCACATCACTTCCCCCACCTATAGGCAAACCTCCATATCAGACCTGAGGAACATAAGAAGTAATGTGAACTTAAAGTTAGAAGCTGTACTTATTATCTAGAAAGTAATTATAACATGGAGACTATATTTTGTGATTGAAATAACCATATAATTTTTACTTTATAAATGTCACAAATGAGATTTTCCATTTTCATTGTCTTTGAAAGGTCATGTCATAAGCAAATAAATAGACCTACAGGTCTGAAAGAAATTCATTATTCTATGAAGAAACTTTACTATTTCTTACTAAAAACACTTATTTCATAAAAATTCAAGTTTTTTATTCTTAGTATATATTCTTTCTTTTATATATGTAATGCATTTTCATTTTAGGAAAAAAAAAAAGAAAGAAATACAAGGAAGGTAAAATGATGAATAACATACAATAGTAAAATTTTATATTATCCCAGCATCCATTTATACTTACCACTTGATCATATACCTCCTACTTGTTATATGCAGGGAAGTTAATGCATCTAGAAACATGATGTATTACCTTTCTGCCTTATTACCCTCTTCCTAATTTGCATTAGGATACTACTTTTATGCAGGATATCAAATTTTATTATTTACATTCTATTTATTTAATATATAGCTATCTAATAGTTATATGTAATCTTTTTAATCAGCTCTAATTTTTAGTCTTTTAGTGTCATCAGTTCAGTTCAGTCACTCAGTTGTGTCCGACTCTTTGCGACCCCATGAATCGCAGGATGCCACTCCTCCCTGTCCACCACCAGCTCCTGGAATTCATTCAGACTCAGGTCCATCGAGTCAGTGATGCCATCCAGCCACCTCATCCTCTGTCGTCCCCTTCTCCTCCGGTCCCCAATCCCTCCCAGTATCAGAGTCTTTTCTAATGAGTCAACTCTTCACATGAGGTGGCCAAAGTACTGGAGTTTCAGCTTTAGCATCATTCCTTCCAAAGAAATCCCAGGGTTGATCTCCTTCAGAATGGACTGGTTGGCTCTCCTTGCAGTCCAAGGGACTCTCAAGAGTCTTCTCCAACACTACAGTTCAAAAGCATCAATTCTTCAGCACTCAGCCTTCTTCACAGTCCAACTCTCACATCCATACATGACCACTGGAAAAACCATAGCCTTGACTAGATTGGCCTTAGTCGGCAAAGTAATGTCTCTGCTTAGTGTCATATATCTTGATTTAATTCTTTACTTATCCAATTAAATGCATATTTTATATCTTTTAATTATTGATTAGAACAAACAGATTTACTCAAATACACCACCTTTTTGTGAGAATACATTTATGAACATAAGAATGAAGGTTTTCTTTTGGGAGGGGAAGGGGGGGGTGGGCGCTGTGCTGCATGGCTTGAGGGATCTCAGTTCCCAGACTAGGGATAGAACCCAGGCCACATCAATGAAGGTCCAGAATCCTAACCACTGGGAACTCCCTGAAAATGTTCTTAGTTTATATAATTTATGAATGAAATATTTGCACTGTTTATCTTTGACTTTTCTGAAGCTTCTTTTTTCCTATGAAGTGTCCCTCTGAATGGGTTTCAAAAGGTATATACTTCTTTGATGGAGTTGTTATTATGTTGTACTGAATGTGTATATGGATAAAATGAGCTTTTTTTTCTCCACTCAGTAGATTGTAGTACCATCTTTGCAGACTCATCACCTATTGTTCTATTAAATATATGACAATTTTTAAGAGAGTATTTGTTGACTGAATTAATCTGGATTTGGCCATAGGAAATATATATTCAAAACATTGTTTTAAAAGTTTATAATATAGATTTATGTTATCTTTATTTGGAACTTTTAATTAAAATTCTTCTCTCTGCATGAATGGATTGCATGTGAAAAGTATATGAGTTCTGTTTTTAATTAAACTTTCTTGGAAATAAATTTTATTTTATTTTTTTATTTTTGGCTGCACTGAATCTTCATTGCTGTGTGCAGGCTTTCTCTGGTTCTGGCAAATGGGAGTTACTCTGCACTGATGAGATTCTCACTGTGGTGGATTCAGTTGTTGTGGAGCAACTGCTCTAGGTGCTTTTGGCTTCCTCAGTTGCAGGATGTGGGCACAAGCAGTTGCAGTACGCTGGCTTAGTTGCTCCGAGGCATGTAGAATCTTCCCAGACCATGCATGGAACCTGTGTTCAAAGCTCTGGCAAGCAGATTGTTAACCACTAGAACCCAGAGAAGGGGGGAGGCTGTTGGGCTGCTGTCTATGGTGTCGCACAGAGTCAGACATGCCTGAAATGATGCAGCAGAAGCAGCAGCAGACCAACAGGGAGGTCCCAGAAGTGAGTTTTAAAAGTTCATGATTTCTTATTATTTAAGTAAAGTTAAATTTCACTTATATATCTTTACTAAAGGAAAGAGATTATTTAGCTATTTTACTGACAGTTCTCAGAGAGTATATGTGTAGAGATATAAGGTAAATATATCCATTTCAACTTCAAAGATAAAATTAAAAATGTCAGATATGAAATACTTAAGCTGTGGAAAGAGAGAGTGTAACATAACGTAGGTTTGGCTGCTCACTGCTAAACAGCCAGTATATTGAGGTGCAAACTTCAGTAGAGAAAAAAAGTACTTTATTCAGAAAAACTGGATCTGGGGTATATGGTGGATATCCAGAGACCAACTCTAAAGATTCTGCTCCATCACAACAATTTTTAAAAGGAAAAAGGGAAATAATCTCAGTTAATGATTAAGGCAGGAGGGCAGATTCTTAATTTTTCCATTGCTTGCAGGCCTAGATATAATGGTCATCTGAATTAAATTCACCCCTTCCATTTCATTTTAATTCATTAATTCCTAAAATGTCAATGATCACTCTTTCCATCTCCTGTTTCAATTCAGTTTAGTCTCTCAGTTGTGTCCAATTTTTGCGACCCAGTGAATCACAGCACACCAGGACTCCCTATCCATCACCAACTCCCGGAGTACTCTCAGACTCATGTCCATCAAGTCAGTGATGCCATCCAGCCATCTCATCCTCTATCATCCCCTTCTCCTCCTGCCCCCAACCCCTCCCAGCATCAGGGTCTTTTCCAATGAGTCAACTCTTAGCATGAGGTGGCCAAAGTACTGGAGTTTCAGCTTTAGCATCATTTCTTCCAAAGAAATCCCAGAGTTGATATCCTTCAGAATGAATTGGTTGGATCTCCTTGCAGTCCAAGGGACTCTCAAGAGTCTTCTCCAACACCACAGTTCAAAAGCATCAATTCTTTGGCACTTCTCTTTCTTCACAGTCCAGCTCTCAAATCCATACGTGATCACTGGAAAAGTGAAAAGAAAATGAAGTTGCTCAGTTGTGTCTGACTCTTTGCGACCCCATGGACTGTAGCCTACCAGGATCCTCCCTCCATGGGATTCTCCAGGCTAGAGTACTGAAGTGGGTTGCCATTTCCTTCTCCAGGGGTTCTTCCCAACCCAGGGATCGAACCCAGGTCTCCTGCATTCCAGACAGATGCTTTAACCTCTGAGCCACTAGGGAAGCCCCACTGGAAAAACCGTAGCCTTGACTAGATGGACCTTTGTTGGCAAAGAAAATTGTGAACTTTTGCTATTCCCTTCTCCAGTGGACCACATTTTGTCAGAACTCTCCACCATGACCCGTCCATCTTGGGTGGCCCTACAGGGGATGGCTCATAGTTTCATTGAGTTGAGTGAATGAAGTTGCTCAGTCGTGTCAGACTCTTTGTGACCCCATGGACTATAGCCTACCAGGCTCCTCTGCCCATGGGATTTTCCAGGCAATAGTACTGGAGTGGATTACCATTTCCTTCTCCAGGGGATCTTCCCAACCCAGGGATCAAACCCAGTCTCCCGCATTGTAGACAGAAGCTTTACAGTCTGAGCCACCAGGGAAGTCCTTCATTGAGTTATCCCTCCTAATCATTTGTCCTGAGGCCAGACTATGGTAGGGGTAGTGGCAACCTCCTTCAAAAGGACTTATGTTGATGGTTGTTCAGTAGTTAGTTGCAATTTTGGAGTTCTCCCAGGAGAAGATGAGCATGCCATGGCTCCCAGGACTGTTATATTCAGTGCCTCTGACCCCACAATAGGTCACTGTCGACCCATGCCTCCACAAGAGACTCATGGACACTCACAGGCAAGTCTGGCTCAGTCTCTTGTGGGATCACTGCTCCTTTCTTCAGGGTTCTGGTGCACACAAGAATTTTTGTACACTCCAAAAATCTGTTTCCTCAGTCATGTGGAAGTTCTGTAATAAAATCCCACTGGCCTTTAAATTCAAAGTCCTTGCAGATTTAGTCCCTGTGCATGATCTCCAGGTTGGGAAATCTGTTGTGAACCCTCGAACTTTCACAACAGTGAGAGAAGTTCTTTGGTATAATTGTTTTCCAGTTTGTGGGTCATCTGCTCAATGACTCTATAGTGGGGCTAATGGCGACCTACTCCAAGAAGACATTTGTCACAAGCTGCACCTCTCAGGTCTGCTGCAGCCAAAGCCCCTGTCCCTACAGCAGGCCACTGTTACCCATGCCTCTGCAGGAGACACTCAGACTCTCAAAGGCAGGTCTGGTTCAATCTCTTGTGGGGTCCCTGGGTCCTGGTGTGCACAAGGTTTTCTTTGAGTCCTCTGAACTTCTCTGGTGGGTATGAGGTTTGATTCCAAGTGCAATTTTGCCCCTCCTGCTGTCTTGCTGGGCTTCTTCCTTTGCCCTTCCATATGAGGTATCTGTTTTTGATGGGATCCAACATTCTCTTGTGGATGGTTGTTCAGCAGTTAGTTGCAATATTGGAGTTCTAACAGGAGAAAATGAGTGCACATCCTTCTACTCTGCCATGTTAGCACCACATGGGCTATATATAAAACTACATATATAAATGAACATAGTTCATTTTCAAAAAGCTACATATACATGTTTATGTAGCTTTTTGAAATGAACTATCTTCCTGGGTTATGAAATTATTTCTGATCTTATAAAAATGAAATTGATTAGGTAATAATTATATAGAACATGCAATTTGACAAGAAACAATAACCTCTTCATAAAGTGAACATCGCTCAGTCATGTCTGACTCTTTGTGACCCCATGAACTATACAGTCCATGGACTTCTCCAGACCAGAATACTGGAGTGGGTAGCCTTTCCTTTCCCCAGGGGATCTTCCCAACCCAGTGATCCAACCCAGGTCTCTGGCATTACAGGCAGATTCTTTACCAGCAGAGCCACAAGGAAAGCCCAAGAATACTGGAGTGGGTAACCTATCCCTTCTCCAGGGAATCTTTCTGACCCAGGAGTCAAACCAGGGTCTCCTGCATTGCAGGCAGATTTTTTACCAACTGAGCCATCAGGGAAGCCCTAACCTCTTCATACTTAATACTCATTAAAAAATTAGTTAACATTAATCATATTTTAAAGAACATACATATATTTTCAGATTTTTACCAAATTACTATGAATTTTTACTATACTATGTCATAAAATACACAAAATATAGAATTTAAAGGTGGTAAAAGTCCTAAATATATAGCACTAATTGAGTTGACTCATTGGAAAAGACTGATGCTGGAAGAGATTAGGGGCAGGAGGAGAAGGGGACGACAGAGGATGAGATGGGTAGATGGCATCACCGACTTGATGAACGTGAGTCTGAGTGAACTCCGGGAGATGGTGATGGACAGGGAGGCCTGGCGTGCTGTGATTCATGGGGTCGCAAAGAGTCGGACACGACTGAGAGACTGAACTGAACTGAATTAGCAAATTATGTTTTTTTGTTTTGCCTGATAATAATCCTTAATTTAGAAGTTCACCAGTAAACTATACCCTCACACTTTTTTATATACCCATGCAGCATACTTTTAGTGACTCTATTATCTGCACATTGGCTTGTTTAATATTTACGTGCTGTTGATGGTCAATCCATTTCATTCTAATGGCTTCTCATTGCTGCCTCATTAAAATATAGCATTACAGATCCATTATATTCCAATGGCCAGTCATTGATTTCCTTCTTTTATTAAAACCACTCAGCCTCAACAGGAAGCCTAATCAGTATGAATCATCTTATCCTCTACAAAATGAGGTGGAATATTCCTAAATTTATTTTTGCACTTTGAGAACACACTGTACCTTCTAATGGATGTAAAATTTGAAAAAATAATAAATAAAAAGTTTTCTTCTTTTTAAAAATATATACATTTTGATATGAACAGTTTTCCATAATTATGGTTCCTCTTTGTCTCATAAAATTGACATGCTATACCAGTGAAAAGAGAGATTGTAGCTTTTACTACTGTGTGTAGAATCTAATTCTTATTTTTGCAGAATTTATTTCATGGTTTATATAATCAAAACATATACTTTGATTTCTTAAATGAGTCTACTCTTTTACTAAACACTATATATATGTGTATATTTATACATGCATCCACAGAACTGCATTACTCTAAAAATAACTTCTTAATTGTCATACAGAGTTCATTCATTCATAAGTATTAACATGATTATAGAAGATCAGCTGTGTTTTCTGGTCTAATTTTGAAAGCTATTGATCGTAGTACTTCATGTAACCTTTACTATTCCTTCCTAAACTTTATGTAAAAAAAGAAAAATATGTATTTTTTTTTCATTTAAGGGAAATAGATGACCTGATTATATACTCTTAAATGTGCATTGAGTTTACCTGATTCCTTATTATAAATTCAGGTTATTAAAAAAATCAAATAGATTAAAATATGTGAAACTATCAAAAAGTAACAATAAGGAAATTCTCAATACAAATAGGAAGATTTTCTCCTTATTCTTTTCCTTTAGCTATTATAAACTAATCCTAATTGTATCCTCAAATTACTATTCAAATTCTTTTTCGAATAACCCTTAGCATTATCATCTCTAGGCTGGTAAAAGTCTATGCAACTCAGGCCACCTGTCTTTACAGGGCTTTTTAATATCTAGTCTACTTTTCTATTCAATACCTTAATTTTAGTCATTTCCAGGAGTGAATTCTTATCAATCTGTGATCATAAAATTCTATGAAAAATCAGTAAAACCTGGCCCAATTCTGAGGCACATTCTGACACTAATACCAATATTTGTATTTTTGCACATCACCAAGAGATGAATTCAGTTCTGACAGTATCTGGAAATAGCGTCCAATCCTAGAGGCTAAGGATTCAGTCCCACAAGACTGAGTCTATAAGAGATATGTTTCTTAATAAAGAGTAGAGTTGGTAAATTGTGAAAATGAAGTCTGTGGACATACCATATAATTTGTACAGTTACTTTATACAGGTACCACAACAGAAATACATTTCAGAATAGAGCCTGAAAATGAGTAGCCCCTGGGTTTCTCTGTCAGTGCTCTGAAGTCATCTTCAGTCTGTTTGAAAGAGATTCCAAATTGTTCCTGTGTCTCCAGCCTTTTGAAGACTGTTCTTGTGTCCATGTTCCATGTGGTAGTCACACATTTAGTCATCCCTATTACTCTCCTGCTTAAAATGCTTGTCATTTCAGCTGTTTATGGACAAAGTCAGATTCTTACCTATTTTCCTCAACTCCCACATGTTTATTTTTGCTCTTGATTTCTTAATCTAATTTTGAATCCCATAGTAGTAGCTGGCTCACAAACACATCTTGACTTCTGTTCCTTTCCTGCCCACCTTCCTCACTTCTCTGCCAGTGTCTCCTTCACAAAGCATGATCTGCCTGCACTGAGGTACTTGACTCAGAGCTTGCTTCTCATTGCACTGTCTCCTTCAGCTTAGTGGTTGCCTCAGATCTGACCTCACAGGCTGAATTAAAAATTCTGTCCCTCTGACCTTCAGCCCTATACCAACTTTAGTTATTTCTTTGTGTATATGTTTAACTTATTTTCCCCATTTTGTGGTTTGAATTTTTTAATTATTACATTGTAAATATCACCATAGATATTTAACTTAACATTCTTAAAGTTGGATAATATCTCAGTCTACCATTAACAATAAAAGGTTTTTAAATAGCTTAGATTTGATCTTTTCTCTCCCAACTGAAATATTATAGCATGGAGAGCTCATTAGTCCACACACACACACACACACACACACACACACACACACACACACACATTTTTATGGCATAATAAGTCACTTCAGTTGTGTCCAGCTCTTTGCAACTGTATGAACTGTGTCCTACCAGGCTCCTCTGTCCATAGGATTATCCAGGCAGGAATACTAGAGTGGGTTACCACACCCTCCTCCAAGGGGTCTTCCTGACTCAGGAACTGAACCCACAGCTCTTATATCTCCTGCACTGGCCAGCAGATTCTTTACCATTAGTGCTGCTTGGAAAGCCCATGTACAAAGTTAATATTTGATAAATACAGCAATGAAACAGATAATACATTATTGAAAAAAGTAGTTTACTATAGAAATTAAAATAAAACTAGATCATTAAATAAATTAAAAAAAAAAAAAAAGCAACAGTTCCTGACATTGAAGAGCTGTATTTTGATATTGCTGTGAGCTGGCTTTTCACTCAGGCTTTGGTGTTGATGTTCTGTTGAAAATAAAAAATTTAACAAAACACGTGTTAGGCAAGGCCATTCTGTGATACTGACAGCTTAAGATAGAAGGAAGATCATGCCATAACCACGTTTGTACACAGATAAATAGATGGACATTGTTTACACCACAAAAGTTACTGACTTCTTCCAGTCCTACTTAAAATGGGGCCACTATGTTTTGTTTTCCACTTATGGTTTTATCCTCACTTTATTCTTTACAAATTATAGATAAGATTTTGTGTAATATCCTATCATGGTATCACCCCACCCTCCTAAAAGCACATAATCAAGAGCTTCCCAATCCATTTATACCTTCTTCAAAATCATCTAATATATGCCCAAATCTTCTGAGCCCAAAGATCCTTTTGTTGACATGCCCTACTATTTTTCAAAATGAGCTGTCACTTATTTCAGCAACCTCGTACTTTATATAAAAGAGATCATTTCTGTTACATTGGTTTTTATTTCTATCTTATCTTCAGTTTCTTTCTTAGAATGTCCATTGTTCATCTGTCTTTATATGTTGCATACTTTCTTCCGTTAGTATTTAACATATTTACCATAGTTATTGTAAATTCCCTTTTGATAATATCAACATTTTGATTCTTGCTTTGCATCTTCAGACTGCATCTTTAACCACATTGTCATGCCTTAAAATTTTTGTTGAAAGCTCCACATGATGTGTCTGGTAATAGGAATTGAGAAGGATAAGTATATTGTGTTGTTGATCTGAAATAAATAGTCAGATACTTCTCCAGCAAAGAAGAGTTTATTTGGAATCAACTGCTGTTGCTCTTGCTAAGTTGCTTCAGTCGTATCTGACTCTGTGAGAACCCAGAGACGGCAGCCAACCAGGCTCGCCTGCTCCTGGTATTTTCAAGGCAAGAACACTGGAGTGGGTTACTATGTCCTTCTCCAATGCATGAAAGTGAAAAGTGAAAGTGAAGTTGCTCAGTCATGTCCGACTCTTAGCGACTCCATGGACTGAAGTCTACCAGGCTCCTCAGTCCGAGGGATTTTCCAGGCAAGAGTACGTGAGTGGTTTGTCATTTGGAATCAATAGTTCAGTTACAGTTTATTTATTTTTATTTTTTTATACAAGTCTATCTTTATTTGTAAAAATAATATACAACTAAAGCTAATTTGATTTTTAAAATCAAAGTTCATTTAGTGATAATGTACATTTTATAATAAAATTGTAGTAAAATATTGACATTTGATAGTTTAAACAAAGTATCATTCATGTAAAAATCATGTTGCATGTAAAATTTAATTAGAAAATTCATAGTTCACAAAAGTACATATATTTTGTTGATAGCTCATGAGGACATTATCATAAACTTAAGATACAGAACAAAATTCACAGTTAGCTTCGACATTTAGTACTATAAAATTTTAAGGTGAACTCACTGATATTTTGTTAATAAGGTACACTTGAAACAATTCAGACTACCAATGAATTGACATTTTATTGTATAACCAAGATCTATCGGTTTTACAATATGTCTAGTAATCAATTACTTCACCAATAATTTAAATGAGAGATCCAGCTGAAAAGACCACTGACATATACTTCTGGCAGGACAATTAAAATAAAAAGCACTAGCAGCTTTGATTTCCATTTTCATGAATACATACATGACAGATTTATATTTTTACAGTTAAAAGTTGTTCAAAAAGTCAAGCCCTGAAGTATTTCTTCCTCTAAGAGAACAGTTCTGATGTTAAAACTTTGTTAAAAAAAAAAAGAGAGAGAGAGAGAAAAAGAGAGATAGTATGTGAAAGTATTTTTACTTAAAATGTTGAACTCCTGCACCACTTGTAATATAAATGAAATGTAACCTCTACTTACTAACATTTTCCCATTCAAGAGTTAAATTTGTAAAACTCAACAGAATGTTTTAAACCTGGAATGCCATTAAAAAATAGTGGTTAAATAAGTGGAAGAATTTCTATGAATTCAACAAAAAGTACACTGTGTTACATAACATTGAGCAGTTAATAGTTTAGTGATAATATGTTTGGTGGTACAATGTGAACAAAATACGCTGAAGTATTCTGAGTCAAGTGATAGTCGCTCAGTCGTGTCTGACTCTTTGCAGCAACATGAACTGCAGCACGCCAGGCCTTCCTGTCCATCACCATCTCCCGGAGTTCACTCAGACTCACGTTCATCGAGTCCGTGATGCCATCCAGCCATCTCATCCTTGGTTGTCCCCTTCTCCTCTGGCCCCCAATCCTTCCCAGCATCAGAGTCTTTTCCAATGAGTCAACTCTTCACATGAGGTGGCCAAAGTACTGGAGTTTCAGCGTTAGCATCATTCCTTCCAAAGAAATCCCAGGGCTGATCTCCTTCAGAATGGACTGGTTGGATCTCCTTGCAGTCCAAAGGACTCTCAAGAGTCTTCTCCAACACCACAGTTCAAAAGCATCAGTTCTTCGGTGCTCAGCGTCTTCACAGTCCAACTCTCACATCCATACATGACCACAGGGAAAACCATAGCCTTGACTAGACTGACCTTAGTCAGCAAAGTGATGTCTCTGCTTTTGAATATGCTATCTAGGTTGGTCATAACTTTTCTTCCAAGGAGTAAACGTCTTCTAATTTCATGGCTGCAATCACCATCTGCAGTGATTTTGGAGCCAAAAAAAAAATATATATATATAAAGTCTGACACTGTTTCCACTGTTTCTCCATCTATTTCCCATGAAGTGATGGGACTGGATGCCATGATCTTTGTTTTCTGAATGTTGATCTTTAAACCAACTTTTTGCTTTCCTCTTTCACTTTCATCAAGAGGGTGTTTAGTTCTTCTTCATTTTCTTCCATAAGAGTGGTATCATCTGCATATCTGAGGTTATTGATATTTCAATAGAGAATTATAACTCAAGATATGGAACCATGATGCATTACCTGCATGTCCCAACACTGCAAAGGAAGGAGAACCCATTCACAGAGGGGAAAAGGAAATTGATATAGCTATATATTGCATTATTTATAGCAAACATTCACAAAAAACTGTGGAAAATTCTGAAAGATATGGGAATACCAGACAATCTGACCTGCCTCTTGAGAAACCTATATGCAGGTCAGGAAGCAACAGTTAGAACTGGACATGGAACAACAGACTGGTTCCAAGTAGGAAAGGGAGAATGTCAACTTATATGCAGAGTACATCATGAGAAATGCTGGGCTGGAAGAAACACAAGCTGGAATCAAGATTGCTAGGAGAAATATCAATAACTTCAGATATGCAGATGACACCACCCTTATGGCAGAAAATGAAGAGGAACTAAAAATCCTCTTGATTAAAGTGAAAGTGGAGAGTTGGACTTTGGCTTAAAGCACAACATTTAGAAAATGAAGATCATGGCATCCGGTCTGATCACTTCATGGGCAATAGATGGGGAAACAGTGGAAATAGTGTCAGACTTTATTTTTGGGGGCTCCAAAATCACTGCAGATGGTGACTGCAGCCATGAAATGAAAAGACGTTTACTCCTTGGAAGGAAAATTATGACCAACCTAGAGAGCATATTGAAAAGCAGAGATGTTACTTTGCCAACAAAGGTCTGTCTAGTCAAGGCTATGGTTTATCCAGTGGTCATGTATGGATATTAGAGTTAGACTGTGAAGAAAGCTGAGCACCAAAGAATTGATGCTTTTGAACTGTGGTGTTGAAGAAGACTCTTGAGAGTCCCTTGGACTGCAAGGAGTCCAACCAGTCCATTCTGAAGGAGATCAGCCCTGGGATTTCTTTGGAAGGAATGATGCTAAAGCTGAAACTCCGGTACTTTGGCCAGCTCATGTGAGGAGTTGACTCATTGGAGAAGACTCTGATGCTAGGAAGGATTGGGGGCAGGAGGAGAAGGGGACGACCGAGAGGATGAGATGGCTTGATGGCATCAAGGACTTGATGGATGTGAGTCTGAGTAAACTCTGGGAGTTGGTGATGGACAGGGAGGCCTGGCATGCTGCGATTCATAGGCTCACAAAAAGTCAGACACGACTGAGTGAATGAACTGAACTGAATAGCCAACAAAGAGTCCATGGTTTTTCATTGTCTGAGTTCTTGCCAGAAAGGAAGAGGAATCTTTCTTTCTGTCAGGCTTTGCTATTAAAATAGAGCATAAGAACTCCTCCATCTGGTCTCCCAACTCTATTTGAAGTTTCTTTTATATATGTACATATAGTTTTGGGTTTTTTTTTCTTCCTTTTACATTTACCCCCTTTGATCTAGATGTTTCTCTTAAAGGGTCACTGATCAAGGATCAGATTTTCTAATTTCAGTGTCTTTTTGTCCTTCCATCCCAGGAAGAATCTTTTCTGAGTATAGTGTCTCACACTGAAAGGAAAATACACAGATTGGGAATCATGAGGTCACATTCAAGTATCAATAAGTGGTAGGAGGGAGAATTCACTGATAACTTTTATCTAACATTCATATATTATCAAGATCAAAGATGTTAAGTATCATCATTATGTCATCATCAAAGGTCTGGTAACAAACTTCCAACAGACCTGCTCTGGATATCTTGGGAAACTTGTCTCATCAGATGTTGAATGCTTCAGTTCTGGGAAAACTTTAATTTTAAGGCATATATCTAGTTAGAATTTGGTGCTTTCTTTAGGTGTGTCATGTGAATCCAAGAGTTTGTTTCTTGGAATTTGGCAATGTGAGGGTGGGTTAGCCGTGTCTGCTAAGGGTCCTCTAGGTAGATTGAAGAGGGTTCTTCTATAAGCATATTTTCTAATAGAATATTCAGGTTGCAAGGTACAATGCTTTAGATCATTGTTTCCTGAGAGTGTACCATGAAAAGACTGCTCTTGTATTCTGGAGTATCTCTCCTTTCATCAGTTGTAGGTCAAAAGAAGCAGAAGCCAAGTGCTTCTATGGCCTCTGTGACTATTTCAGAGGGTGAGAATTCATGAGTTCCAAAAAGAACAGATCTGAGATTTAGAAGGATCAATGAAAGTGCTTGTGGCCAAGGTATTTGCAGAGATTCTGTAAGTTTCCAATTGAGTCTTAATGCTATCAATTCATTTGACTGAAGCAGAAATTGACAGTGTTAAGCACAGTCAAAATATAAAACTGATCAGACACTGCATACGTGTCAAATTGCCTGAAATTAACATGGGTTTCTTGATCTTTATGAAGCTTGACAACAGTTTCCCAGATAGGGATGATCTTTTGCAAAATGAATTTAACCACAAAAGAGATCATAGCCTATCTTCAAAGGAAGGCTTCAAGTCCAATAGGAAAACATACAGACCATGATTAAAAACATATATGCATCCATGAGACATAAAAAGTTATTGAAATTTATTTTCCAGGCTTTAAATTGTCAATTAGGCAGTTTAGAATGTTCAGGAGCACTACAAACAGGTTTCTCTGGGTTGTACTTCAGATAAGTGGGGAAAATGAGGTTGACTCTTTTTGAGGCTTTGTTAACGTTTTCTCACCAGCATTGAATCATGAGTACAATGATTTTGGCACTAGACCAATAGCTGAATGCACGTACGTAGTGAGGAAAGGGAATTTTAGAGTCTCTGATAGGACTGAGTTGTTATTTGGTCCCAAAGAAGAACTTTCTTTTTAAACAAACAAATCATTGCATTCCCAATCTTGTTTTTTTCTGAGCCTTTATACCCAGTTTTTTTGGCTTTTGCAACCAGATTTTCTATGATATGATTTGGGAAAATATCTCTTTGAAACATGATAGAGGTTTGGCTGGTGTTGGTTCCTTTAAGGGCAGAATTCTTTGCAGAAATATCAGCAAGGTGATTGGCCCTTTATTTCCAGAGAGCCAAATTTAGAATACTTGAAAATTTAATAATAGCTAAAGCAGCAGATATACTCACTGCATTTCAACATAGAAGACATTTTTTTAATTATTTTTATTTTTTAAATTTATTTATTTCTTTAATTACAATACTGTATTTGTTTTGCCATACATTGACACGAAATTTATTTTCTCTGGATGTAAGGAACCCATGTGGCTTCTACAACATTCCAAAATCATGAGCTATTCCAGAAACATATCTACTATCAGTATAAATATTGGCAGTTTTTTCCTTGTCTAAACTACAAGCCCATGTGAGAGAACATAATTCAGCCAAAGTAGTCATAGGGCCAAAAGGCCAAAGATAAAAATACAGCCTCAGCAACATCAAAAGGAGTAGCAAAAGAAAATCCAGCAGTTTTTACCTCTGTTACCTTTAGGTAAGAGCTACCAGTGAACCATGAGAAATCATCATTACCCAAAGACCTTTCTAGTAGATGACTGAAAGGAGCCAAGAGGTAGTTCGTTAAGCAGTCCTGAGGGACTTTGTCCATGACAGAGGGAAGAAAAGTAGCTTGGTTAAGGTTACTACAACATAGAAGAGTTCTGTGAGGTTCAGTTAACAAAAGGACTTCCTAGGTTGTGAGGTGGCTGACTGAGAAATGTTTAGCATGATGAGAATTTAGGAGAGCATCTATTGCATGAGGTACAAAAGCTGTTAAAGGAGATCTCTTAATGATTTTCCCATTGGCCTCAACCAAAATTACAGTGTCTGCAATGGATCTTAGCCAACAAGGCCCATTTTCTGGCTATAAACATCCTATGGGTTGCTGCTGGTCTTCATATTTTTTTGAAAGTATTCCAAGGGAATTATTTTCTCATAAACAAAAAGAGAAAAGGAGTGCCCAAGGACAGGTGGGTTCATCAAACCCTCCCGTTAGGACTTCAAAGCTATTTTTCCAGTTTTTCTATAAAATTGGATAGGGGTTGTTATTGTCTAGAACAGAAAAGATTTGGCTATAAGAGAAATTTATAATCCAGTGGCAATAAGTAACTAAGCCAAGAAAATCACACACTTGACACTTTATTTAGGGTATTGAAAACCTAGGACACCAGGAATTTTATCTGGATCTACATTTAGCTCTTGATATAATATTAAAACATACCCTAAAAATAGAACTTGGGTTTGGATAAACTGTAATTTTTATTTGGCTAACCTGTGTCCCTTTAAAGCTAAAAGCTTAAGCAAGTAGATGCTGACTTTGTGTGAGGGGGCTTGAGAAGGCTTGCCACATTATTGTAGAAAAATAAAACCTCTTAGGAACATAGATCAGATTCCAGGATTTGTTAGAAATAAGAAGGATTCTCAGAGAGGCACTAAGACATTACTGTCCAAGTGAATTGTTCCTCTCTCCAAATGAAGGCTAACTTCATCAACTCTTATACTAAAGAATGCACCACATATCAACTACAGTAAAGGATTTGCTTCAGTGGAAATGGATGTTAGTAACTTTTGAGTTTTAAGGGCAACAGGATGTTGAAGTGTAATGATGCCACTTATTTATTTTTGTAAATCTCTTCTTTTTTATTTTTAACTTAAAAATAGCTGATTTAAAATATTAGTTTCAGATATATAACATAGTGTCTCAGTATATTTATAGATTATATTCTGTTAATAGTTATTAAAATAGTGGTTATTTTCCCCTAGCTATACAATGTATTCTTATTGCTTATTTGTTTTATACATAGTAGTTTGCATCTCTGAATCCCTTACACCTATTTTGCCCTTCCTGCTTTCTGTCTCCCCACTGGTAACCACTAACTTGTTCTTTATACCTATGATTCTGTCTCTGTTATGTTAGGCAACTTTGTTTTATTTTTTAGATTACATATATAAGACATAACATGGTGTATCTATCTTTCTCTGCATGAATTAAATCAATGAGCATACTATACTGTAGATCCTTCCACATTGTTTCAAATGACAGAATTTCATTCTCCTTTATGGCTAAGTAATACTTTTACTTAGTATTACTTAGTATACTTAGTAATACTAAGTATATATTTCATTGAATATATATATCATATCTTTATTTTTTCATCTATTAAGGGACACTTAGTTTGCTTCCATGTCTTGGCTATTGTAAATGTTGCTAAGAACATTGTGATATATGCATCTTTTACAATTAGTTTTTATTCATTCTTGAGATATATATACAGGAGTTGGAATGCTGGATCTTATGTTAGTTCTGTTTTTAGTTTTTGAGGAACTTCCACACTATTTCCATAATGGTTACATAAATTTACATTCATTCCAACATTCTGCTAGTGTTCCCTTTTCTCCACACCCTTGTCAATATTTGTTATTCATAGACATTTTGATGATAGGTATCTTGACAGGTGTAAGGTGATGATCTCTCATTGTGGTTTTATTCGCATTTCTTTGATGATTAACAATTATGCACATCTTTTCATGCTCCTGTTGGATTTCTGTGTGTCTTCTTCAGAAAAAAAAAAAAAGTCTATTAAGGTCTTCTGCCTATTTTTAATCTTTTTTTTTTAATACAGAGTTGTATGAGCTGTTTATGTATTTTATGTAGTAATCCCTTATTGGCCATACAATTTAAAAATATTTAATCTTATTCAATAGGTTGTCTTTTCATTTTGTGGCTGTTTCCTTTGCGGTGCAGAAGCTTTTAAGTTCAGTTAGGACTAATTCATTTATTTTTGCTTTTCTTTTTCCTTAGGAGAAATTAAAAAATATACACATATAGCTATAATTTATGTCAGAGTGTTCTGCATATGTTGTGTTCTAAGGACTTTATACTTTGGCCACCTGATGAGAGCTGACTCATTTGAAAAGATCCTGATGCTGGGAAAGATTGAAGGCAGGAGGAGAAGGGGATGGCAGAGAATGAGATGGTTGGATGGTATCACCAACTCAATGGACATGAGTTTGAGTAAACTCTGGGACTTGGTGATGGACAGAGAGGCCTGACATGCTGCAGTTTATGGAGTCACAGAGTTGGACA
This sequence comes from Nanger dama, assembly GCA_917880005.1. Taxonomy (NCBI): domain Eukaryota; kingdom Metazoa; phylum Chordata; class Mammalia; order Artiodactyla; family Bovidae; genus Nanger; species Nanger dama. Next base: position 47,633,387 of record CAKJTW010000011.1, read on the forward strand.
TGACTGAGCAAATGAACTGAACTGAAGGACTTTATGATTTTAGGTTTTGTGTTTTGGTCTTTAATCCATTTTGAGTTTCTTTTTGTATACGGTATGAGAAAATATTCTAATTATACTCCTTTGCATGTAGCTGCCTAATTTTCCCAGCACCAGTTATTTAAGAGACTGTCTTTTCTCCATCATATATTTCTGTCTCCTTTCTGATTAATGAATTGCCTATCAGTGCATGGACTTATGTCTAGGCTCTCTGTTCTATACAATTGATCTACATATATGTTTTTGCACCCATACCCTTCCGTTTTGAATACTGCAGCTGTGAAGTATAGTCTAATGTTGGTAAGTATGATATCTCCAGTTTTGTTTTTTCCCTCAAGTTTGCATTGGCAATTTGGGGTCCCTTTGTGAGTCCATATAAATTTTAAATTTGTTCAGTCCAAGTCTGTGAAATATGTTTTGAGTGTTTTGATAAGGATTGTATTAAGTCTGTAGATTTCTCAGGGTATTGTGAATATCTTCGCAATATTAATTCTGCCAGTCCATGAATATGAGATATATTTCCATTATTCTGTGTTATATTCAATTTCCAGTTTTCAAAATATAGGTTTTGCACCTCCTTGATAAAGTTTATTCCTTGGTATTTTATTCATGTTGGTGTGATTTTAAATAAGATTGTTTTCTGACATTCTCTTTATGATAGTTAATTATGAATGTGTAGAAAAGTGATACATTTCTATATATTAGTGCTTTAATCTTTCAATTTTACTGAATTTATTAGTTATAATAGTGTTTTGGGTAGAGAATTTGGGGTTTTCTATATATGATATCATGACATCTAAAGAGAGTGATAGTTTTATTTCTTCCCTTTAAATTATGAATATCTTTTATTTCATTTTCTTATTTGATTACCATGGTTAAAACTTTCAATAGAAGTTCAAGTTCAGTCGCTCAGTCATGAGAAAGAAGTGATAACAGTGGGCACTGTTGTTGTGTTCTTGATTTCAGATGAAAATCTTTCAGCTTTTCACCACTGAATATGATATTAACTATGGGTTTGTCATATTGGCCTTTACTATGTTGAGATAGGTTCTATACCAACTTTGAGAGGTTTTTTTTTCCTCATAAATAAATATTTAATTTTATCAAGTGCTTTTTCTGTGTCTTGAGAAGATTGTGTGACTTTTTATTGTTTATTTTGTTAATGTGGTGTATCACATTGATTAATTAGTGGATATTGAAACATCTTTGCATTCTGTAATAAATCCCACTTGATCATGGTGTATGGTTCTTTTTATATATTATTGAATTTAGTTTGGTAATATTTTTTTGAGAATTTCTGCACCTATATTCTTTGATACTGGCCTGTTAACTTAATTTTTTAGTGTTTTTGTCTGGTTTTGGTATCAGGGTAATGGTGGCTTTATTGAATGAGTTTATGAGTGTTCCTTCCTCTTTAATTTTTGGAATAGTTTTAAAAGATAGTTATTAACTCTTCTTTAAATGTTTGGTGGAATTCCCCTGCAAAGCTCGCTGACCCCAGACTTGTTTGCTGGAAGATTTTTTTTTTTTTTTAACAGACTATTGTTAAAATTTTACTACTATTGATTGATCTGTTCGTATTGCTTATTTCTGCCTGATTCAGTCTTTTAATGTTGTATGGTTCTAGCCCATTTCTTCTAGATTTTCCAGTGTGTTTTTCTCCAATATCAGCTGCTGTATCTGCACTTTCATTTCATGGTTTGTTCATAGTCCTCTCTGTTTTTCTTAATATACCTAGCTAAATATTTATCCAGTCCATTCTAAAAGAGATCAGCCCTGGGTGCTCTTTGGAAGGAATGATACTAAAGCTGAAACTCCAGTACTTTGGCCACCTCATGCGAACCATTGACTCACTGGAAAAGACTGATGCTGGGAGGGATTAGGGGCAGGAGGAAAAGGGGATGATAGAAGATGAGATGACTGGAAAGCATCACCAACTCAATGGAGGTGAGTTTGAGTGAACTCCCGGAGATGGTGATGGACAGGGAGGCCTGGCGTGCTGCGATTCAAGGGGTTGCAAAGAGTCAGACACGACTGAGCGACTGAACTGAACTGACTGAAAGATGTATCAGAGTAGTTGATCTTAAAAAAACCCTCTCAATTTCATTGGTACTTTATTTTTAATCTCTAATTTATTTATTTCCTCTCTGATCTTTAGTCTTTTCTTCCTTATAATGACTTTGTGTTTTGTTTGTTCTTCATTTTCTGTTTTCTTTAGATAGTAGATTAGATTGTTTTAGATTTTCTTGTTTCTTGAATTGTCTATATTACTATAAACTTCCTTCTTAGAACTGCTTTTACTGAATCCAGTTGACTTTAAAAAGTCTTTTATTTTCATTTGTCTTGAGGTGTTTTTTAATTTCCTTTTTATTTTTTTATTTCTTCATGGACTCTTGTTCTTTTTTTTTTTTTTCTCCTTAAGTGGCATATTGTTTATTGTTTTTTTTTAATTAATTTTTTTATTATTGTTGTTTCTTTTGTATTTTGTCTTTTCCCATTTTTCATCATATAATTGATTTCTAGTTTGATACCATTGTCCTTCAGGGGGAAAATAGCTTGGTATAATTTCTGCTTTCTTAAATTTGTTGAACTTTGTTTTGTGGCCTAGAATTATTTTGTGACCTATCCTAGAGAACATTCTATGTGTACTCTGCTGTTTTGGGATGTCCTATAAAAATGTATTAATTTCAACTGGTCTCATATTATTTAAGGCCAAAATGTGCTTACTAGTATTTTGCCTGGATGATCTGTTCATTGGTCCCTGTTATTGTTATACTACTAAAATACTTCCCTATATGTTTATTCACATTCACTTTGTATATTTACGTGCTTTTGTGTTAGGTGCCTGTATGTTAATGAATACAGTATCCTCTTCGTATATTCATTTCTTAAAAATCTTTATATAATGCCCTTCTTTGTCTTTTGTTATAGACTTTGTTTTGAAGTCTATTTTTTTTTCTGATTGGTGTATTCTTACCCCTACTTTCTTGTTGTTTCTGTTTGCATGAAATCTTTTTCTATTTACTCACTTTCAATATTCATGTGTCTTTAGCTCTAAAATGAATCTTCTGAACAGCATATTGATGGGTTCTATTATTTTATCCAATCAGCCACCCTGTACCTTTTGATAGGATGTTAATGTGATTAACATAGATACATACTTATTGTCATTTTGTTAATAGTTGTTTGGTTGTTTTTGTATTTTTCTCTTCATCTTTTAGTGCCCCCCACCATGTAGTTTGATGACTTTAGTAGTATACTCTGTACTTGCCTTTCTAAGTTTTCTATATGTGTTGTAGACCTTTGATTTTCAGCTACCATGCAGTTCATATATGTTCACATATAACTATACATATTTTAAACTGGTAATCATTGAGTTCAGACTCATTCTAAAAGATCTATATTTTTTCTTCTCCTCCTTCATATTTTGCATTTGTGATGTGATTATTTTACATCTTCATGATTTTATCCCTTTACAAATTATTGTAGCTATAGTTGACTTTACAGTCTTTTTGTCTTTTTTCATACTATCTTTTTAAAATTAGTTTATTCATTTTAATAGGAGGTTAATTACTTTACAATATTTTGGTGGGTTTTTGCCATATATCAACCACCTTTTAAGTGATTGGTCCTCAGCCTTTATTATATATTTGTGTTACGAGTAGAATTTTTTTCTTTGCTACAGATGCTTACTGTTTATTATGCTTTTTTCTTTTATCTGGAATCTGAGTACCAAATTTTCTAATTAATGCGATTTTTATTGACAGTTGATTTATAGAGTTGTGTTAGTTTCAGATGTACAGCAAAGTAATTAAGATATATTTATATACAGATATAAATATATTTTTCTTCAGATTATTTTCACTTAAGGTTATTACAAAATAGTGAATCAAGTTCTCTGTGCTGTAAAGAAGGCCCTTTATAGTTATCTTGGTTATCTACTTTGTGTTTAATAGTATGTGTATATGTTAATTCCAAACTCTTAATCTATCCCTGACCCCAATTCTCTTTTGGTAACCATAAATTTGTCTTCTGTCTGTAGGTATATTTCTGTTTTGTATTAGATTGGTACAAACATAATTGCAATTTGGACTATGAATTTTAAATCAATATAACTAGGCTTAAAATCTTAACTAATCAAAATAGGAACCATTCCAATCAATAAATGTTGGCCAGTGAGAAATAAGTTTGTTTATTCCTGTAGTATAAAAATCTGTGCCTTGGGATTTGACAAACTCTTGCAAAGCATTTTCTGCCTTCTGCTGGCTTTGGAAGTATTTTTCCCTGTAAAAAGATGTTGAGATGCTTGAAGAAGTGGTAGTAAGATGGTGAAAGGGCAGGTGAGAATAGCAAATGAGGCAAAACTTTGTAGCTAAATTTGTTCAACTTTTAAAGTATTGGTTGTGTGAGGAAAGGTTAGACGTCATGGAGAAAAATTGAGCCCTTTCTGTTGGCCAATGCCAGCTGCAGGCATTACACTTTTCAGTGCATCTCATCAATTTGCTGAACATACTTCTCAGATATGATAATTTCAATATTCAGAAAGCTGAAGTGGATCAAGCTGGCAGCAGACCACCAAACTGACCATGACCTTATTTGGTGCCAGTTTGACTTTGGGAAGGGCTTTAGAGCTTCTTTTCCATCCTACCACTGAGCTGGTCGTCCCCAGTTGTTGTATACAATCCACTTTTTGTCGCACTTCAATCCAATCAAAAAAAAAATGCTTCTTTGTTGTTGCATAGCGTAAGAGAAGACCATACTTCAAAATGATGATTTTTTTGATTTGCGGTTAGCTCTTGAGGCACTCATTTATCAAGCTTTTTCACATTTCCTATTTGCTTCAAGTGCCAAATGGCCATAGAATGATTGACTTTGAGTTTCTTGGCAACTTCTCATATAGTTTTAAAAGGATAAGCTTTGATGATACTCTCAGGTGGTCTTTGTCAACTTCTGTGGCCAATCACTGTGATTCTCATCTTCACATCTCTCTATTCCTTCTTAAGACTTCTTGAACCACCACTGTTCATTGGCAGTTCCTGTGCCAAAGATGTTGTTGACATTGTGAGTTGTCTCTGCTGCTTTGTGAACCATTTTGAACTTGAATAAGAAAATTACTCGGATTTGCTTTTTCTCTAACATCACTTCCTATGTATTTGTTGTTCAATCACTAAATCAAGTCTGACTCTCTGCATTGCAGCATGCCAGGCTTCCCTGTCCTTCACTGACTCCCCAAGTTTTTCAAATTCATGTTCATTGAACCAGTGATACTATATAACCATCTCATTTTCTGCTGCCCCCTTTTTGTTTTACCTTCAATCTTTCCCAGCATCAAGGTCTTTTCCAGTGAGTTGGCTCATTGCATCAGGTGGCCAAATTATTGAAGCTTCAGTTTTAGTATCAGTCCTTCCAATAAATATTCAGGGTAGATTTTCTTTCAGATTGATGGGTTTGATCTCCTTTCAGTCCAAGGGATCCTTAAGAGTCTTTTCCAGCACCCCAATTTGAAAACATCAATTCTCCCACACTCACCCTACTTTATGGTCCAGCTCTTAGATCCATACATGACTACTGGAAAAATCATGGCTTTCACTATACAGATCTTTGTCAGGAAAGTAGTATTTCTGCTTTTTAGCATACTGTCTAGGTTTATCATAACTTTCCTTTCAGGGAACAAATGTCTTTTAATTTCATGGCTGAAGTCACTGTCCACAGTGATTTTTGGAGACCAAGAAAATAAAATCTGTCACTGCTTCCACTTTTTTCCCTTTTAGCTACCATGAAGTGATGGGACCAGATGCCATGATCATATTTTTTGAAGGCTGAATTTTAGCCAGCTCTCTTATTTCACTCTCATCAAGAGATGCTTTAGTTCCTCTTCACTTTCTGCCATTAGAGTGATATCATCTGCATATCTGACGTTGTTGATATTTCTCTGGGCAGTCATGGTTCTAGCCTATGATTCATTCAGCCCAGCATTTCGCATGATGTATTCTGCATACTGGAGAAGGGCATGGCAACCCACTCCTGTATTCGTACCTAAAGAATCCCATGAACAAAGTTATATTCCATAGGGCTGCAAAGAGTTGGACATGACTGAAGTGACTTAGCATAGCACATTCTGAATATAAGTTTAATAAGCAGCATGACAATATACAGGTTTGATGAGCTGCTTTCCCAAGTTTGAACCAGTTCAATTTCCCTGTCCAGTTCTAACTGTTGTTTTCTGACTTGCATTGAGGTTCCCCAGGAAATAGGTAAGGTCGTCTGGTATTCCTATCTCTAAGAATTTCCCACTGTTTGTTGTGATCCACACGGACAAAAGCTTTAGTATAATCAGTAAAGCAGAAGTAGATGTTTTTCTGGAATTCCCTTGCTTTCTCTATGATCCAGCGAATGTTGGTAATCTGTTCTCTGGTTCTGCCTTTTCTAAATCCAGCTTGTACATCTGAAAGTTCCTGATTCATGTACTGTTGAAGCCTTGTTTGAAAGATTTTGAGAATAACCTTGCTAGCATGTAAAATGAGAACAATTGTAGGTTAGTTTTAACATGCTCTGGCAGTACCCCTTTTTGGGATTGGAATCAAAACTGACCTTTTCCAGTCCTGTGGCCACTGCTGAGTTTTTCAAATATGCTGAAATATTGAGTGCAGCATTTTAGCAGCAGCATCTTTTAGGATTTTAAATAGCTCACTTGGAAGTCTATCACTTTCACAAGCTTTGTTCACTATAATGCTTCCTATAGTCCACTTGACTTCTCACTTGAAGATGTCTGGTTCTAGGTGAGTTACCATTACCATCATGGTTAGCTGGGTCATTAGGATGTTTTTTGTATAGTTCTTCTGTGTAGTCTTGCCACCTCTTCTTAATCTCTTCTGCTTCTGCTAGGTCCTTACATTTCTGTCCATTATGGTACCTTTCATTGAATGAAATGCTCCCTTGATATCTCTACTTTTTGAAGAGATTACTAGTCTTTCACATTTTATTGTTTTGCTCCATTTCTTTGCATTGTTCATTTAAGGCCTTCTCATCTCTCCTTGCTATTCCCTGGAACTCTGCATTCAGTTGGGTATATCTTTCCCTTTGCCCCTTGTCTCTTGCTTCTCTTCTTTTCTCTGCTATTTTTAAAGCCTCCTCAGACAATCCACTTTGCCTTCTTGCATTTCTTTTTCTTTGGCATGGTTTTGGTATGCAGAATTCTCTTTGACATAATTGCAGCAAAATCTTTTGAATTTGTCTTCGAGAGTAATGGAAATAAAAACAAAAATAAGCAGGGACTTCCCTGGTAGTCAAGTGGTTAGCACTTCATGTTTCCAATGCAAGGGGTACGATGGTGGCCTCACAGAATGAGTTTGGAAGTTCCTTCCTCTGAAATTTTTTGGGATAGTTTCAGAATAGGTGATAATTCTTCTCTAAATGTTTTGTCAAAGTTCACTTTGAAGCCCTCTGGTCCTAGACTTTAGTTCATTGGGAGTTTTCTAATCACAGATTCAACTTCAGTACTTGTAATTGGTCTGTTGTTATTTATTTATTTATTTTCCTCTAGGCTCAGTCTTGAGAGATTGTACCTTTATAAACATTTGTCCATTTCTTCTAGGTTGTCCATTGTATTGGCATATATTAATAGCTGCTTGTAAGAGTCTCTTATATTCCTTTGTATTTCTGTGTTGTCAGTTTTACCTTCTCCCTTTTCATTTCTAATTTTGGGTCCCCAAAACTATAACATTTATTTTAGGATGAGTTAATTCTGAATAAACTCTTTAAGTTTATGGTTGTCTGACACTTTTTCTCTCAATTGTAAATGATAATCTTGGTGAGTTGCAGAGTTTTCCTTTTAGCATTTTGAATATCCCATGCCACTCTCTTCTGGCCTGCAAAGTTTCTGCAGAAAAATTGGCTTATAGCCTTTGGACATTCTCTTGTATATGACACTTTATTTTCTCTTGATACCTTTAGAATTCTCTATTTATTTTTAAGTTTGTCATTTTTATCATGATATGTCTTGGATAAAAGTGAATTCTGCATCCTCTTATGCTGGATCTGTTTGGGATTATTTTGCTTTGGACCTTCTATGCTTTCTGCACCTGGATTTCTGTTTCTTTTCAGGATTGGGGATTTTTAGCCACAATTTCATCAAATATGCTTTGAACCCTTTATGTCTACCTTCTCCTTCTGGGACCCCTATAATGCAAATAAACATTGGTATATTTAATATTGTCCCACTGCTACTGCTAAGTTATTTCAGTCGTGTCCAACTCTGTGCAACCCCATAGACAGCAGCCCACCAGGCTCCACTGTCGCTGGGATTCTCCAGGCAAGAACACTGGTGTGGGTTGCCATTTCCTTCTCCAGTGCATGAAAGTGAAAAGTGAAAATGAAGTCGAGGTTCCTTAAATTGTTCTCATTTTTTAAAATGTTTTTCTTTTGTTGATTTGATTAGGAGATTTCCATTATTCTATCTTCAATATCACTTTTGCATTCTGTATCACCTAGTCTGATGTTAATTTCTTCTAGTGTATTTTTCATTTCAGTTCTTGTACTCTTCAGTTATAAGGGTTCCTTTTTATATTTTATAGTTAGTTCCTTGTTAAAATTCTTACCATATTCATTTATTCTTTCCCCTAACTCAGTTAGCCTTCTTATTACTAATACTTTGAATAGCTAGTAAATATTTTGGCTTTATTGTTCCCCCTCCCCCAGGGGTTTGCTTTGTATATTTCAATTGAAACAAATTCTTGTCTTCTTATTTTAACTTTCTTTCTTCTTTTTTTTTTTTCTTCTAAAATTAGGTAGAACAGTTAGTTATTTCTTACTTATGTGGTCTCCCTTGTATGGGAGCATCCCTGTATAGTTCACTTGTCCCCAGTGGGTTTCTTGGAAGAGCTAGATTTGAGGTGAGCAGGAGTCACATTTCTCCCAAGGGTATGCTTGCAGTTATCACCTTAGCAGGAGCTGGAGCTGCAGGGGCTAGGGCCAGAGCAAGATGTGCCAGGGTGTCTTCTTTGTTCAGTGGCAGCCACCACCTTATGGGGTGGAGTTGGAGCCCAAGATGCTGGAGCAGAAACACTGAGGGTTGAACCTGAGCTACCTTTATTCCTTTTAAATGTGTGGTCTCCCTCCTCTCAGAATCAGTTGCTTTATCCCAGAAGGGAGCAATGTTAGAGCAAGAGGGGCTGGTTTGAACACCTGGCTTGGGTCCATGTGCTCTGAATGGGGAATATGGCGGCCCTAGCTGCAGTCAGAGTACTAGACCTCTTCTAATGTACTGCCTCTGTGTGTACCATTAGTGCCTGTTGCTTCCTCATTCTCAGATGCCACTCTGAGCCAGCTTTCCCCTCACAACTAAGTTCTCCCTTCATGGCAACCCTTGCCCAGGATGGAGCTCTTTTGTGAAGCAAATGGTACTTGACTTAGGCTGGGGTGCACATCAAGATGGCTACAGGAAACAGGCCAGTGTCCTTTGCAGTTTCCATCTGCCCTATATACCCTGTTTCAGGTAAAAGCAAACACATGTACACTCCTCAAGAATGTAGTCCAGGCTTTTCACAGCTCTGCTGTTAATCCCACTGACGCTCCAACCAGCCAAGGGGACTTGTCTTCCCAGTGTTGGACACCACGGGTGGAGCAAGCAATATGTGACTCAAACCACTCACTCCTCAGGGAGAAGTGTAATCCCCTCCTCTTCTGAGACCCCTGTGAAGGGCACAAGTTCCATCATGATTGCTTCTTTTCCCTTCCTACCCAATTCTATGTAGATCTTTCTTATAGCCTTGATTAAACAGGAAATTTTATGTTGGTCTTCAGTGAAAATTTCTCCACACATAGATGAATTTTTGATTCATGCATGGGGGAAAGTGAATTTCATATCCTCTTATTCTGCCATCTTGATCTTTTATCTCAACAGTGCTATTTATTGATCAGAGATCTGAGGAAAACCTTATCTCTTGGCCCTTGGGTTTCCTCACTCATAAAATGGGAGAGTTACAGGAGCTAGTACAAGGGATCATGAGGCCTAGAACCCTAAAATCTTCTATCATGAGATTTATATCTTTAAGGCCTTCTTTACTTACATGGCTTTGATTAATTCTGGGAAGATGTTTTGAGGAATCTATGTGAGACTTGATAGGAGGTGCACTGTAAATTTTACCAGTATCCCCTGGAGAACGAAATGGCAACCCAACCCAATTATTCTTGTCTGGGAAATCCTATGGAGAGAGGAGTGTGGTGGGCTACAGTCCATAGGATCACAAAGAGTCAGCCACAACTTAGTGACTAAAAAGAAGTAGCAGCAAGAGGCACACTGTGAATTTTACCAGTATCAATTGGAAATTTTGCTCATAAAGAAAGTGGTAGCTGATTCATTAGGGACAAATAATCAATACTTCTAGAATCAGCTCTAGTATCATCAGAGATGGAAACATAGGAGATTCACTTGGTTAGTTACTTTGATGACTACTGTCAAATTCTAGAATTTTTTTCTCCCTTTTGAGAGAAAGAAATTTTGATACTTGATACTTCTCTAAGAAGTATCCACCTAATTAATGTGTAGGGGCAAAGGAACTAAGGAGAAAAAGCTGTATATCTCTAAACAAAAAGGAAAAGGTGTATTAGAGTTCTCTACTCTAAACTGTTAGTAGTTAGGTGCTGTTCAGTCACTCAGTCGTGTATGACTATTTGCAATCCCATGGACGGCAGCATATCAGGCTTCCCTGTCCTTCACTGTCTCTAGGAGTTTGCTCAACTACTGTCCATCAAGTCAGTGATGTCATCCAACATCCCATCCTCTGTCTCCCCTTTTCTTGTTCTCAATCTTTCCCATCATCAGGGTCTTTTCCAATGAGTTGGCTCTTCTCATGAGGTTGCCAAAGTATTGGAGCTTCAGCTTCAGTATCAGTCCTTCCAATGAATATTCAGGGTTGATTTCCTTTAGGATTGACTGTTTTGATCTTTTTGCTGTCCAAGGGACTCTTAAGAGTCTTCTGCAACACCACAGTTCAAAAGCATCAGTTCTTCAGTGCTCAGCCTTCTTTATGGTCTATTTTTTCACATCCATACATGACTACTAGAGAAAACAAAGCTTTGACTATATGGACCTTTGTTGTCAACCTGATGTCTCTGATTTTGAATATGCTGTTTGTCATATCTTTTCTTCCAAGAAACAAGTCTCTTAATTTCATGGCTTCAGTCACCATCCACAGTGATTTGGGGAGCCCAAGAAAATAGTCTGTCACTGTTTCCATCTTTTTGCCATGAAGTGATGTGACTAGATGCCATGATCTTCATTTTTTGAGTGTTGAGTTTTAAGCCTGTTTTTTCACCTTCATCAAGAGGCTCTTTAGTTCCTCTTTGCTTTCTGCCATTAAGGTGACCTTGTCTTAATATCTGAAGTTATCTTGATTTCAGCTTGAGTTTCATCCAGCCTGGCATTTCACATGATGTACTCTGCATATAAGTTACTCCTTTACCAATTCCCAATTAGTACTCAGAGGCAGGGGTTATTTTATGGTAACAGGATTGAAGGCAGGAGTGTTACTCCAGTGTCAATTAGGACCAGAAGAGATTCATTTCCAATACTGATAAATGTTTCTCCAAAATGATCAAGAGGGCAGACTGGGGAAAAAAAAAAAAAGAAACACCCATATTTCCTCAAAACACTATCATCAAGTATTTGAAGAACAAACAAACAAACAAAATTTTCATCAGTGGTTCACTGCTCACCTTTAATCCAAGGAATTAGAAGTTTAGCTTCTGGAACCACAGAAAGTTCAATTTTAAAGGGAAATCTTCTGACAAGATCAGAGGAAGAGTGGGGAGAGTTTCAAAGAAAAGGAAAGCTCAGCAATAAAATTAATGTGAGAGAATTGAGGGTACAGAGGAGGCAAAGGAAGTGTAAAAGGGAACAAGGAAGATGGTAGTGGAGGTGGTGTCTAGACATGAGGGACCAAAGAAATAGAGACAATATGGTGACAGAGGGGAACCTGAGACAAAAAGCCAAGGAAGAAGAGCTTGAGACAGGCAGCCATTTAATAATGTGTTTGCCCCATTAATCTTAAAATCATATTTTGTGGCAAGGCAATTTTAAACTCCAGATAACATAAAGTGACAGTGAAAATGACAGTCACTCAGTCGTGTCTGACTCTGTGACCCCATGGACTCTAGCCCACCAGGCTCATCTACCGATGGAATTATCCAGGCAAGAATACTGGAATGGGTTGTCATTCTCTTCTCCAGGGGATCTTTCTGGCCCAAGGATCGAACCCAGGCCTCCTGCATTGTGGGCTGATTCTTTACTGTCCCAGCCATCAGGAATCTCCTGATAACACAGAGAAGCCTCAGACTACCAATAGGAATGAGTATTGCACTCAAGTCTGGAAGTTTCTGAGCTATTGTTGCTCAATTCAGTTTTAAGAAAATTAAGTTTGGGGATTTCAAATATTCCCTGAAATGTCTGGTCAGTATGCATAGTTAGAAATGCATACGATTAAGACTGACATTTGTTTTTTGATGATTTTCTTTCTTTCTTTTTTTTTTTTTTTTGGTTAAATTGAAGTATAGTTGATTTACAAATATTGTATTGATTTCAGGTGTATAACAACGTGGTGAAATTATATATATATATATATATTTTTTCAGATTCTTTTCCATTATAAATTATTTACTATTCAGTGAATCCTGTTCCTTATCAATTTTATTTATAGTGGTCTGCATCTGTTAATCCTATATTCCTAGTTTATGCCCCATTTCCCCTTTTGTGACCTTAAGTTTCTTTACTGTGTATGAGTCTGTTTCTGTTCTACAAATTAATTTATATTTTTTCTAGAATCCACATATATTATATCATATGATACTTGTCTTTCTCTGACTTACTTTACTCAGTCTGTTAATCTATCAGTCCATCCATGTTGCTATAAAGGCAATATTTCTTATTTTTATGGCTAAGTAATATTACATAGTATGTATATATATATATATATATATATATATATATATATATATATATGGAGATATATATACAAATAATGTACCCACATCTTCTTTACTCACTCATCTGCTGATGAACACATATGTTGCTTCCATGTCTTAACTAATGTAAATCGAGTTGCTCTGCATATTTTAATGCATGTATATTTTCAAAGTAGATTTTTTTGTGTTCTTCAGCTATCTATATGCCCAGGAATGAAATTGCTGGATCATGTGCTAGTTATATTTTTAGTTTTTGAGGAAACTCCTTACTGTTTTCTATAATGGCTGCACCAATTTACATTGCCACCAAATGTGTGCAAGGGTTCCCTTTTATGCACACCGTCTCTAGCATTTATTTGTAGACTTTTTGATGATGGTCATTCTACTTGTGGTACATCATAAAATTTATGGTTTAATTTTTAAAAATAACTGGTGTTGTGGACTGTCTTCCTATATGTCTGCAATTTTGGGAGAAATATCCATTCTTTTTTTTTTTTTTTTGGTTGGGTTGTTCTTTTGCTACTGAGTTGTATGAGCAATATATTTTGGAAATTAATTTTTATCAGTTACATCAATTGCAAACATTTTCTCTAGTCCATGATTATCTTTGCATTTTATTTATGGTTCTCTTTGTGAACTTCCTGATGTTCAAGCTGGTTTTAGAAGAGGCAGAGGAACCAGAGATCAAATTGCCAACATCCGCTGGATCCTGGAAAAAGCAAGACAGTTCCAGAAAAACATCTATTTCTGCTTTATTGACTATGCCAAAGCCTTTGACTGTGTGGATCACAATAAACTGTGGAAAATTCTGAAAGAGATGGGAATATCAGACCATCTAACCTGCCTCTTGAGAAATCTGTATGCAGGCCAGGAAGGAACAGTTAGACCTGGACATGGAACAACAGACTGGTTCCAAATAGGAAAAGGAGTACGCCAAGACTGTGTATTGTCACTCTGCTTATTAAACTTATATGCAGAGTACATCATGAGAAATGCTGGACTGGAAGAAACACAAGCTGGAATCAAGATTGCCAGGAGAAATATCAATAACCTCAGATATGCAGATGACACTACCCTTATGGCAGAAAGTGAGGAGGAACTAAAAAGCCTCTTGATGAAAGTGCAAGAGGAGAGTGAAAAAGTCGTCTTAAAGCTCAACATTCAGAAAACAAAGATCATGGCATCCGGTCCCATCACTCCATGGAAAATGCAGAAACAGTGGAAACAGTGTCATACTTTATTTTTGGGACTCCAAAATCACTTCAGATGGTGACTGCAGCCATGAAATGAAAAGATTCTTACTCCTTGGAAGAAAAGTTATGACCAACCTAAACAGCTTATTCACAAGCAGAGACATTACTTTGCCAACTGAGGTCCGTCTAGTCAAAGCTATGGTTTTTCCTGTGGTCATGTATGGATGTGAGAGTTGGACTGTGAAGAAGGCTGAGCACCGAAGAATTGATGCTTTTGAACTGTGGTGTTGGAGAAGACTCTTGAGAGTTCTTTGGACTGCAAGGAGATCCAACCAGTCCATTCTGAAGGAGATCAACCCTGGGATTTCTTTGGAAGGAATGATGCTGAAGCTGAAGTGCCAGTACTTTGGCCCCCTCATGCGAAGAGTTGACTCACTGGAAAAGACTGTGATGCTGGGAGGGATTGGGGGCAGGAGGAGAAGGGGACGATAGAGGATGAGATGGCTGGATGGCATCACGGACTCGATGGACGTGAGTCTGAGTGAACTCCTGGAGCTCGTGATGGACAGGAAGTCCTGGCTTGCTGCGATTGATGGGGTCACAAAGAGTCGGACACAACTGAGTAACTGAACTGAACTTGCTATGCAAAAACTTTTTGCTGTCCAAAGAATATTTGATTATTTACCATCTTTTTAATTTTTGATATTTAAATTTCTCTTGCCATATATAACTGATCTGAGAGAATTTTACTATATTACACATAATGTTTTCCTTATTCTCTCTTCTAGCAGTTTTATCATGTCAAGCCTTATATTTTGATCTTTAAACAACTTTTGAGTTTATTTTTTTATATAGTTAGAGGGACTGTTCTAACTTCATTGATACATTTGAGGCTGTCCATCTTTCCCAGAACCACTTGCTATAGTAATTATTGCCTCCCATATGTACTTTCTTGCCTCTTGTTGAAAATTAATTGACGGTAGGTTTATGGGTTTATTTCTGGGTGTTCTGTTCCATTCCATTTCTCTATATGACTGTTTTTATGTCAGTACCATACTGTTTTGATTAGTGCAGCTTTCTAGCAATGTCTGAAGTCTGGGAGAATTATAATTTCATCTTTGTTTATTTTTCTCAGATTTGCCTTGGAAATTCTCTTTTGTGGTTCCACATAAATTTCAGGGGGTTTTTGTTCTCATTTTGTGAAAAATGTTATAGGTAGTTTGCAAAGGATTATATTAAATTTATAGATTACTTTCAGTAGAGTGACTGTTTTCACAATGTTAGTTCTTCCAATCCAAAGTATAGAATATCTTACCATTTCACTGAATCATCTTCACTACCTTTTCAATGTTTTATAATTCTCAACATATAGATCTTTCATTTTCTTGGTTACATCTATTCCTAGAGGGTTTTTGATGCAATTTTAAATTTTATTTTTTTAAACTTTCTGTCACCAAAACAAGACCAGGAGCTGACTGTGGCTTAGATTATGAACTCCTTATTAACAAAATCAGACTTAAATTGAAGAAAGTAAGAAAAACCGTTAGACCATTCAGGTATGACCTAAATCAAATCCCTTATGATTATACAGTGGAATTGAGAAATAGATTTAAGGGCCTAGATCTGATAGATAGAGTGCCTGATGAACTATGGAATGAGGTTTGTAACATTGTACAGTAGACAGGGATTAAGACCATCCCCATGGAAAAGAAATGCAAAAAGCAAAATGGCTGTCTGGGGAGGCCTTACAATTAGCTGTGAAAAGAAGAGAGGTGAAAAGCAAAGGAGAAAAGGAAATATATAAGCATCTGAATGCAGAGTTCCAAAGAATAGCAAGAAGAGATAAGAAAGCCTTCTTCAGCAATCAATGCAAAGAAATAGACGAAAACAACAGAATGGGAAAGACTAGAGATCTCTTCAAGAAAATTAGAGATACCAAGGGAACATTTCATGCAAAGATGGGCTCAATAAAGGACAGAAATGGTCTGGATCTAACAGAAGCAGAAGATATTAAGGACAGGTGGCAAGACTACACGAAAGAAAGGTATTCACGACCCAGATAATCATAATGATGTGATCACTAATCTAGAGCCAGACATCTTGGAATGTGAGTTCAAGTGGGCCTCAGAAAGCATAACTGTGAACAAAGCTAGTTGAGCTGATGGAATTCCAGTGGAGCTGTTTCAAATCCTGAAAAAGGATGCTATGAAAGTCTGCACTCAATATGCCAGCAAATTTGGAAAACTCAGCAGTGGCCACAGGACTGGAAAAGGTCAGTTTTCATTCCAATTCCAAAGAAAGGCAATGCCAAAGAATGCTCAAACTACCGCACAATTGCATTCATCTCACATGCTAGTAAACTAAAACTCAAAATTCTCCAAGCCAGGCTTCAGCAATACATGAACCATGAACTCCCTGATGTTCAAGCTGCTTTTAGAAGAGGCAGAGGAACCAGAGATCAAATTGCCAACATCCGCTGGATCATGGAAAAAGCTAGAGAATGCCAGAAAAACATCTACTTCTGCTTTATTGACTATGCCAAAGCCTTTGACTGTGTGGATCACAATAAACTGTGGAAAATTCTGAAAGAGATGGGTATACCAGACAACCTAACCTGCCTCTTGAGAAATCTGTATGCAGGTCAGGAAGCAACAATTAGAACTGGACATGGAACAACAGACTGGTTCCAAATAGGAAAGGGAGTACGTCAAGGCTGTATATTGTCACCCTGCTTATTTAACTTCTATGCAGAGTACATCATGAGAAACGCTGGACTGGAAAAACACAAGCTGGCATCAAGAATGCTGGGAGAAACATCAATAACCTCAGATATGCAGATGACACCACTCTTATGGCAGAAAGTGAAGAGGAGCTAAAAGGCCTCTTGATGAAAGTGCAAGAGGAGAGTGAAAAAGTCGTCTTAAAGCTCAACATTCAGAAAACAAAGATTATGGCATCCGGTCCCATCACTTCATGGGAAATGGATGGGAAACAGTGGAAACAGTTTCTGACTTTGTTTGTTTGTTTGTTTGTTTGTTTTGCTCTAAAATCACAGCAGATTGTGAAGGCAGCCATGAAATTAAAAGACACTTACTCCTTGGAAGAAAAGTTATAACCAACCTAGATAGCAGATTCAAAAGCAGAGACATTACTTTGCTGACTAAGGTCCATCTAGTCAAGGCTATGGATTTTCCTGTGGTCATGTATGGATGTGAGAATTGGACTGTGAAGAAGGCTGAGTTCCGAAGAATTGATGCTTTTGAACTGTGTTGTTGGAGAAGACTCTTGAGAGTCCCTTGGACTTCAAGGAGATCTTACCAGTCCATTCTGAAGGAGATCACCCTGGGATTTCTTTGGAAGGAATGATGCTAAACCTGAAACCCTGTGCTTTGGCCATCTCATGTGAAGAGTTGACTCACTGGAAAAGGCTCTGATGCTGGGAGGGACTGGGGGCAGGAGTAGAAGGGAACGACAGAGGATGAGATGACTGGATGACATCACTGACTAGATGGATGCGATTCTGAATGAACTCCTGGAGTTGGTGATGGACAGGGAAGCCTGACATTTTTCAATTCATGGGGTCGCAAAGAGTCGGACACAACTGAGCAACTAATTGAACTGAACTGACACTTCTTAGTGTTAAAAAAAAAAGCAATACTTTTTTATATTAATACTGTATCCTGCGTCCTTGTTGAATTCATTTATTTTGTTAGTTTTTGTCTGGAGTCTTCAGAATTTTCTATACAGTTTCATGTCATGTGCATAGAATGACAGTCTTACATTTTCTCTTTCAATGTGGATGCATTTTTTTTTTTTTCTTGTCTGACTTCTGTGTCTTGGACTTCTAATGCTAAGTTGAATTGAGGTGTTGATAGTGGACATCCATGTCTTGTTCCAGAATTTAGTGGGAATGCTTTCAGGCTTTTAACATTGAGTATTATATTTGCTTTGGGCTTGCCATAATCCCTTAAATGGCATTTATTATGTTGAAATACATTAATTCTGTATCCTCTTTGTTGAAGGTTTTTTTTATTTTAACCATGAATGAATGCTGAATTTTATCAAATGGTTTTTCCGCATCTATTGAGATAATCATGTGGTTTTCATCTGTTCTTTTGTTGATGTCTTGTATCACATTTATTGTACACATGAAGATTTTTTTTTTACATTCACTTTTGGTGATAAGTCTCTCTAAATTGTCTGGTTTGTGTTTTGTTTTTGTTTTTTTTTTTTTTTAATTCCGCTTTGGCAGACTTATGTTTCCAGAAACTTGCCTATGGGAAGTCCAACTTTTGGCATATAACTGTTCATAATATTTTCTATGATTTTTGTACTTTTTGAAGTATTAGTTACTATTTCTCTTCTCTTATTTTTTAAGTCCTCTTTTCTCTCTCCTTGATGAGCCTGGCTAGAATTTTGCTTAGTTTGATTATCCTCTTGAAAAACCAGCTATTGCTTTTATTAATCTTTTCTATTAGCTTTTTAATCTCTACATTATTTATTTCTACTGTGATCTTTATTACTTCCTTCCTTCTGCTGACTTGGGCTTTGTTTGTTATTTTGCAAATTCTTTTAGGTAGTAGATTAGGTTGTTTACTTGCAATCTTTCTTTTGTTTTGAAGAAGTCCTGTATTCATATGAATTTTCCAGAACAGTCTTTGCTGCATCTCATAGATTTTGTAATATTCTGCTTTCATTGTCATTTGTCTCTAGATATTTTCTGATTTCCTCTTGATTTCAGTGATGATGCATTTGTTTTTTTAGAGAGTAATATGTTGTTTAGTCTCCATATGATCACTTTTTCTATGTTTTTCTTTGTGTGGCTGATTTCTAGTTTCTACCATTGTGGTCAGAAAATATGCTTGAAATGATTTCTATTAAATTTGTTGTGTCTTGTTCTGTGTCCTTGTATGTGTTCTGTCCTAGAGAATGTTCTTATGCTCTTGAAAAAAATATGTATTTCTTTTTTCCTGTAAATATTGATTATATTCATTGTTATATTATGTCATTTTGGATTTCTGTTGCCTCGTTCATTTTCTCTGCATGGATGATCTGTCCATTGATGACAGTGAGAACAAAAGTTTCCTACTATTGTATTACTATACATTTATTTCTTTATGTTTATTAGTATTTGCTTTATGTATTTTGGTGTTCCTGTATTGTGTGCATATAGTTTAATGGGTGTAGTAGCCTTTTCTTATATTGATCCATTTATCTTTGTATATTGTCCTTTTTCTTTATGGACTGTATTTAAAGTCTATTTTGTCTGATGTGACTATTGTTACTTACTCTTTCTTATTTTTCCATTTATATGAAATATATTTTTCCATTCCCTGACTTTCAAACTATGTATGTCTTTCACTCTAGGCTGGATCTCTTGTAGGCAATATATTGCAGGTTCTTTTTCTTTTTAGTTTAACTTGTCACTCTGTCTTTTTGATTGGAGCACTTTGTCCATTGGCATTCAAAGAAATTATCGGTAAGTATGTATTTATTGCCACTTTAAATCTTGTTTCCCAATTGATTTTTAGTTCTTTGTTCCTTGCTTCTACTTTTTATTTTGTGGTTTGATGATTTTCATTTGTATTTTGCCTGAGTTCCTTTCTTTTTGGTTCCTGTGACTCTATGTATGTTTTTGATTTGTTGTTATTCCACTTTTCAAATGTTAACCCATAACTATATGTACTTGCTCTTCATCTGATAATTATGTAAATTCAAACACATTCTAAAATATCTACATTTTTTAAAACTCCCCTCTTCCAAATTTTGTAATTTTAATGTATTATTTTATATTTCCATGTAATCCTGCTGGTTATAACATCCTAAGTTACAGGTTTTTCTCTTTATGAATATTGAATTATTATGCCACTCCCTTCTGGCCTGTAAGGTTCTGTGGAGAAATCAGGTGATAACATTATGGAGTTCTTTTGCAATTTTAATTTTCTTTCTGCCTTTGGAATCCTCTCTTTATTTTTAACTTGTGCAATTTAATTTATGATGTCTTGCTATGGGTTTATAGGGTTCATCTTGTTTGAAACTCTCTGGGCTCCCTGTAGCTGGGTATCCTTTTAGCTCAATTTTTCTCTGGTCAATTGAATTGACATTTGGATTGATTCCTCTTTATAGTTTCTAGGTCCTTGGTACAGTGATCTGCACTTCCATTGATAATCTTTCTTAATTCCTTTAGCATTTGTTTACCTCTTTGGAACTAAGAGTTTAATAAACTGGAGTTGTCTGTTTTGTTTGTTCTTCTAGGGGATTCTCTTGTTCTTTTAATTGAGAGTGGTTCTTCTAATTTTTCAATTTACTTAAATATCTCTGATTCTATGCATTTAGTAGAAACAGTTATCCACAGTTGTCTTGAAGAGCTATTTTATTTTTTCTGAGAGTGTCCCTGACTAGACTTTGTGAGTCCAATATTTTGGTACAAGGGCTGTTTTAGGTAAGAATGCCTGAAATGTCTTTCCTTTGAATGTGTTGGATGTTTTCCCCTTTATAAGGGTAATGTTTTTGGTGTTCTGGTGACCAAAACCTGAACTGGATATTGGGCAGGGTTTCCTCTTTGCTCTGTGGCTGTCACAGATTTATTGTGAGCAGAGTCTGTGCCTCAGTTACTATAGTATAAGCCCCCAAGTCTGGTTTTAAGTGCTATAATTGAAGTTCTTTCACTGGGAAAAAGTTGTGGCATATTATTCCTCAGGGTGTTTCCACCAGAGACATGTGATACTATGAGGCTACCCACCATTTGCTGTGTGTGCCAACAGTATCCACTGCTGTTGGCTCTGCTCCTGGACCTACTTATGCTGAGGAAGTGCTAATGATGGACTGAAATGTCAGCCCCATCCTCAGCACATGTACAATCCCAAAGTTGGCTGCCAACAAGCCGCATCCCACATGAACAATATCACAGCATGGCTCCTATGGCAGACCTGTGCTCTGTCCTGTGTGTGCCAGCAGTAGTGCCCCTGATCACACTCCAGGTCTCTTGAGCTCTCTTTGCATAGCCAAACTAAGTTTTCTCTCTGGTTTCTGTCCACAGAGCTTAAGCTTCAGTATCCATTCTCTACATGTACTAATAGGCACACATCTCCAACTGAGAAGTGGAGTAATGTGGCACACATCAGCACTGATCCTTCTTTACTCTGCTTGACAGCAAGCCAGAACCTGTACTCTCCCCTTGAGCAAACTCCAGGACATTCTCACACCCTTTCTTTCCTAAAAGACCTCAGGGATTGGAGGTTATAAATATAAAATCAGCCAGGATCCATGGGTATGTGTGTTTAGGGAGTGGTGCCCTCAAAATATTTATATAACAGGGATCCTATTCCTCAGAGGTTTTTCTTCCAGAGTAAAATAATAAGAATAATTTTCAAGTACCTTAAACAGCTTATAGCTCAAACAGCTCAATTCAAACCATTCCCAAGCTAATACCAGACTATTCCAAGATAACAGCTTAGTCCTGGAGGAGCCAGGCCAAAGGCTTTTTTCAGTCAGTTTCAAGAGAACAGCCCCTGTTCAAATGGATGCATCAAAGGTTGAATCAGCACAGTTTCAGTAAAGCAACCCCTATTCATGAAAGAGTGGGCCAAATGCAAGCCAGATTCTTTGAAATAGCCTAATTTCAAAATCAGGCTGAAGTGCCAAACACGTACTAGCATATGAAATAAGGTCTTAACCAGAAATCAGGAACTCTAAAGTAGACCTCAATTAAGCCTGCTGCTGCTGCTAAGTCGCTTCAGTCATGTCCGACTCTGTGCAACCCCATAGACGGCAGCCCACCGGGCTCCCCCATCCCTGGGATTCTCCAGGCAAGAACACTGGAGTGGGTTGTCATTTCA
The DNA here is from genome assembly GCA_917880005.1 of Nanger dama. Lineage (NCBI taxonomy): Eukaryota > Metazoa > Chordata > Mammalia > Artiodactyla > Bovidae > Nanger > Nanger dama. Next base: position 47,655,414 of record CAKJTW010000011.1, read on the forward strand.
TTCTCCAGTGCATAAAAGTGAAAAGTGAAAGTGAAGTTGCTCAGTCGTGTCTGACTCCCAGCGACCCCATTGACTACCACCTACCAGGCTCCTCAGTCCATGTGATTTTCCAGGCAAGAGTATTGGAGTGGGTTGCCATTGCCTTCTCGACAAATAAAGCCTAGGGAGCTTCAAATGCAAAGAGGGTGTGAGCTCAGATCCAGCATAAAGGTGTACCTTCAAACACTAGGGTCAGCAAGAAAAGATTCAGTAACAGGTGACTCAGTTGTGGATACTGCACCTTTGCTTACCAGCCCCAGAGCCTCCAATAATCTTTTTTTTTTTTTTTTACAATTTATTTATTTTTATTTTAACTTTATTTTGCTTTACAATACTGTATTGGTTTTGCCATACATTGACATGAATCAGCCATGGGGGTACCTGAGTTCCCAATCCTGAACCCCCCCTTCCACCTCTCACCCCATATACCTCTCTGGATCATCCCTGTGCACTAGCCTCAAGCATCCTGTATCCTGTATCAAACATAGACTGGCGATTCATTTCTTACCTGATAGTATACATGTTTTCAATGCCATTCTTCCAAATCATCCCACCCCTCTCCTTCTCCCACAGAGTCTAAAAGTCCATTCTATACATCTGTGTCTCTTTTGCTATCTCACATAGAGGGTTATCATTACCATCTTTCTAAATTCCATATATATGTGTTAATATACTGTATTGGTGTTTTTCTTTCTGGCTTACTTCACTCTGTATAATAGGCTCCAGTTTCATCCACCTCATTGGAACTGATTCAAATGTATTCTCTTTAATGGCTGAGTAATACTCCATTGTGTATATGTACCATAGCTTTCTTATCCATTCATCTGCTGATGGACATCTAGGTTGTTCCATGTCCTGGCTATTATAAACATTGCTGTTATCAACATTGGGGTACATGTGTCTCTTTCAATTCTGGTTTCCTTGGTGTGTATGCCCAGCAGTGGGATTGCTGGGTCATAAGGCAGTTCTAATTGCAATTTTTTAAGGAATCTCCACACTGTTCTCCATAGTGGCTATACTAGTTTGCATCCCCACCAACAGTGTAAGAGGGTTCCCTACAAGAATCTTGTTTAACGTTTCCCTACAGGCCACCAAAATGTTGACCTGAAGTAAATAGATGGCCAGGTATTTCTTCAGCAAGGATTTTTTTTTTCTTTCTTTTTAGAATCAGCAGAGAATTTGAATCACTGTCTATGGCAAATTACATGTATGTCTCCACTCTGCAAGGGAATGAGCATGCCTCTGTAGAGGGGGAAAGGAAATGGGGAGAGCTATAATAAATAAATAAATAGTCCATGACATTTCACTGACTGTGTCCCTGCCAGAAAAGAAAAGTAATCTTTATTTTCCCTGTTGGGCTGTATATCATTGCAGAATGTGGGAGCCTAATCCAGTCTCCCAACTCTTTAACTGAGGTTTCTGTTTATTGTTTGTTTGTTTTTACAATGTGATTCTGCCTGTACTTGAGCTATCTGTGAGTTTGCCCTAGCTACAAGTGCCAGTCTTTAAATCCCTGTAGTGTGAGGAGTGGATTATTTTTATTCCTTCCTCTACTGACTTCTCTGACTGTGCTCTGTCACTCAGTTGTGTCTTACTCTGTAACCCTATGGACTGTAGACCATCAGGCTCCTCTGTCCATGGAATTTTCCAGGCAAGAATGTTGGAGTAGTTTGCCATTTTCTGCTCCAGGGGATCTTTCTGACCTAGAGATGGAACCCATGTCTCTTGCATGTCCTGCCTTGGCAGGGGAATTCTTTACTACTGCACTACCCGGGAAGCCCTCCCCTATTGACTTTGAGCTCTCTTAAGTACTGCTCCTAAGACAGGATCTAGGTTGGACATAGCTTTTCTTCCAAGGAGCATGAGTCTTTTAATTTCATGACTGCATTCGCCATCTGCAGTGATAAGTCCAACCTAAACAGCATATTAAAAAGCAGAGACATTACTCTGCCAACAAAGGTCCAGCTAGTCAAACTACTGGTTTTTCCAGTAGTCATGTATGGATGTGAGAGCTGGACCATAAAGAAAACTGAGTGCTGAAGAATTGATGTGTTTGAACTGTGGTGTGGGAGAAGACTCTTGAAAGTCCCTTGGACTGCAAGGAGATCCAACCAATCAATCTTAAAGGAAATCAGTCCTGTATATTCATTGGAAGGACTGATGTTGACATTCCAATACTTTGGCCACCTGATACAAAGAACTGACTCATTCAGGAAGACCCTGATGATGGGAAAGACTGAAGACAGGATGAGATGGTTGGATGGTATCACTAACTCAATGGACATGAGTTTGAGTAAACTCCAGGAGTTGGTGATGGACAGGGAAGTCTGGCGTACTGAAGTCCATGGGCTCACAAAGAGTTGGAAATGACTGAGGGACTGAACTGAATTGAACTACACTGAAGAAAGGGTCTGTGTTTTATAATTCTGTCAACTAGAGCTCTGTTGGTATAGTGGAGGGGGAACATTTCATTTCACATTCTTATGATTAAATACCCCTGGACTTTGACCTTAATAATATTCCTTAATTTTCCTTCCCTCCATGTCCCTATTGTGAGACAGAAAATGCTGGAACGGTTGAATTGGAAGTGTTATTATTTCTCCAGGGAGATGGCTCTAGTAAAGTCTTTTCCCCTAAGGAGTAGTCCCTTTGTTATGGCAACTTTAGTGGATGTATTTTAAAGTGCTTTATTTTCCCCTCCCCCTGCTGAGACTCTAGAGGATATTACTTTGGCTGTTTATTGTGGGAACATGATGGGGTTCTTGGAGATTAAAAAAGCTATGAGACTGTAGCAGCCCCAGCTAAGACTAGACCCCAGTAATTCCTCAGTCTCATGTGAATCTACATTCAACCTTCAGCATGTCATTAAAATAACATTTATGTTTTCCTATCAGTTTACAGCTCCAGGGACTTCTCCAGGTAAATAGATTGGGGTTGTGCCACTCAGGATCCACATGTTTGTTCAGATTTTCAAGTGGTTGCTTGCCCTGTGACCTGTGTTCTCTGATTAATCAAAAGTCATTAGTTTTCAGTTTTTTCCAACTATATTTGATTGTAAGAACAAGAAAGACAGTTTCAAAGGTCTTTACATGTTGGAGCTAATACTGGAAGTCACATTTGACTACATTGTAAACACCCAATTCTCTCTGTCAAGCCCACTTTCTAAGAGTCATTCTGTCTCCTGTAGTTAATTCTAAATAATTAAATAGATAATTGATATAAACTCTAGAAATATCTAAATGAGAAATGACACCGTTTTTCTTATTTCCTTCCTTTTATTCTTTTCCTGTTTTTCTATCATTTTCTATTTTCAGAAAATCACAGGGTATTCCAAAAACGAAATAAAAACATAATTCAGATTTCTTTAGGACTCTTTCATCCATGGGATTTTCCAGGCAAGAGTGCTGGAGTGAATTGCCATTTTCTTCTCCAGGGGATCTTCCTGACCCAGGAATCAAACCAGGGTCTCCCGCACTGTAGACAGACACTTTACCGTCTGAGCCACCAGGGATTGGATTGTGTGTATGTGCTCAGTCATGTCTGACTCTTTACAACCCTGTGGACTGTATCCCACCAGGCTTCTCTGTTTAAAAAATTTTCTGGGAAAGAATACTGGAGTGGGCTGTTATTTCCTTCTCCAGAAGATCTTCCTGACACAGAGATCAAACGTGCATCTCTTGCATCTCCTGTGTTATCAGGTAGATTCTTTACCACTAATGCCATTAGTGAAATAATGTGTATAAATTTAATGTTAGTAAAAATAGCACTCAGTGTAATGACTAATATTCTATAGGATAAGTGCCACCAAATGCAGTGATTTACAAAGGAATGTTTCCTTACTAATCTGGCTACTTCCAAGAATTTTTACATGAGAATATTCAGGTTGCCTCAAAACAGAATTAAAAGCACCAGTCCCTATTAAATAATTTTAAAAGCTTGAAGCTTCCTATAAAACTTCAAGATAACATTTAGATAAATTAGTATTGCTGAACTTCTGAAGATAAAAATTAGGACCTAGAAACTGTATCTATGATGTAAACAGTAACCATATCTATGGTGAATATGTGTTTTATTCATTAAAATATGGAGGTAAAATAAATTTTAGAAGTTTACTTTCCTATATTTCTATATAATTAACTTCAGTTATTCAATTGTTTGCTATAATGAAGGAGGAAAGGAACAGGTCGAGCTGGCTCCATCTTGAAAAAGAAGAAAACTCAGTCTGACATTGCCAGTGAATTTTGGACTATACGCCTGCTTGCACTTTCACTGAACTTTGGACTATGTTCGTGGTAGCCATGGAGACAACGTACTTGTGGCTGAACTGGCCTCCCAGATTGATAAGCAAGATTCCATACCAAGATTTCCTGTTCCCAAAAAGAATGTAATAATCCCCCTATGTAGTCAATCACATTTGTCGTCTTTATGCACCCGTTGGTGTAGGCTACAATGTATAACAAGCTGACCCTTCTGATTATGAATCATGGCTGTAACCTGGTTGTATCTCCCTTTAACATTTTCCAGGCTAGGTTTAAAGAATTTGTGGATGTGGGCTTGAGTAGTACACTTAAGGTATATAAGGTTTTCATAAATATCGCTCAGGGCCTCTGGCTAATGAGGAAACTCTGTCTCAGACCTACTAGTGTAATAATAAACTGCACTCCACTGTCCACACTGTCCTTCTGAGTGAGTTTGTTTCCTAGAGCGTCTGGCTATGACATTTGGTGAATTGGCTGGGAAACTCATCACTTTGAGGAGACAATTCCCATTTGGTGCTACTCTGAGGCCTCCTGGCTCAAATCTTCTAGAGGGTGGAAAGCACCTTGCCCTTCTGGAAAGATTCAGTTTCTTGATGCCTGGACCTTCCATCTTAAGTAGCAGTGGATGGCAGCAGGGGAATTGAGCCCTCAGGTAAAGAAGGTTCCCACCCTTTGGGGTGGAAGAGAGGGCCTGATCAATCCCCTGGGGTGAAACAGGGGACATATAGACTGTAAATGTCACAGGGGAGTTAGTGAAGGTAGTGTCTGCACAGTCTTGTGCTAAATTTGTCAGGTAGTCGTGAGAGGGCTTTGGGGGAAAGAAATTTGTTTGTTGTGTGCTCGTATTCTGCTCTCCCCTAGGTGAGGTCTCATCTGCTGTGGAATTCTTAATCCCCCTAGAATTGTCAGGCTAGAAGGAGAGGGATACATAAGTGAGTATAAATTGGCTTTTCCAGAGATGACCTGGGACCTGGGATATTTCACCCATCTGTGTTTTCATCTGCACCTGATCAAACCCACTAAGGCAAAACAGACTTAAAGAGTCAAGAAACAGTCTTGGACCACATGGTGTTCTAGTTTGGCCGTGCCAACTGGCAGGTGAAGACGCGCCAGTCCCCCTCTCCCTCGGAGATCTGGCAGATTAAGAAGGAGGTGGAATGGCACTTTAAAAGGTTAATTGAGTGGAAATATCAGAAGCACATAGGGTGCCTAGAACTTAGTAGACAAAATAAAAAGAAAAAGTATAAGAAGGTCTGAGAAGACAAGCAGGATGGGAGAAAACGAATCTAAGGCAGATGTATTAGAGTGCATGATTAAAATTTTTAAGAAGAAATTTGCAGGAGATTATGCCTAAATGCCTCCATATAATCTGTGAGGTCAAATGACCCTCTATGGGAGTAGGATGGAGAAGGCAATGGCAACACACTCTAGTACTCTTGCCTAGAAAACCCCGTGGATGGAGGATCCTGATTGGCTCCAGTCCATGGGGTCACTAAGAGTCAGACATAACTGAGCAGCTTCACTTTCACTTTTGACTTTCATGCATGAGAGAAGGAAATGGCAATCCACTCCAGTGTTATTGCCTGGAGAATCTCAGGGGGAGCCGGTAGGCTGCCATCTCCTGGGTTGCACAGAGTCAGAAATGACTGGAGCAACTTAGCAGCAGCAGCAGCAGCATGGGAGTAGAATGACCACCAGAATGTACCATGAACTTAAAAATTCATAATAGTGGAAACAGTCCACACAGTAGTCATAGGGAGAGAGAGCTGGGGCCAATATAGTGGCAAGCCCTTTACAAGAAGGCCCAGGGCCACCCTTCAACCAAACCAATGCACCCAATTCTGGGAATTTGGTCATTAGAAAAATGAATGCCCCCAAAATAACAGGGAAAAAAAAAGTTGGCACTGGCTTTTATACAGCTGGCTTGACTAGAGACTGAGTAGGGGTGCCAAGGCTGGAAGACACAATTTCTCTGAGAGCCCATAGTGAAACTAAAAGCAGGGAACCAAATTATTGACTTTATGGTGGACACTGGGGCAAAAATGTCAGTGGTGACTGAATCAGTAACACTCCATCAATAAAGGCCACTGCCATAGAAGATGTAACCAGAGAAAAACTGATCAGACTATTCTGTTTACACCGGAAATGCCAGATGAGGGGACATCAAGTGACTCATGAATTCCTGTATATTCCTGAAAGCCCAGTACCTCTCTGTTGGGGAGAGACGTCTAAATTGGGGGTGGAAGTGACCTTTCTCCCTCAAGAAAAATCCACTCTCCAGGTGGGCTCAACTACCTATTTACTCTCCCTCCCAGTAACCCCTCAAGATTAATGGAGATTAAGTGATCCTCTGGAAGGAAATCCCAATGGACTAGACAACTGAGGGAGGGAACTAATCTGATGATTCACTGAGGTTTGGGTGAAAGATACTCCCTCCCCTCTCGCCCCCTCACCCCCACCCCAGGCTTGTCATACATCAAACTCCAGTGATAATAGAACTCAAACCCAACGTCACCCCAGTCAGAAAACGTCAACAGCCACTGCCACTAGAGGCTCAAGTTGGCATTTTGCCACACATAAACAGACTGAAACAGGCGAGGATCCTGATTGTATGCCAGTCAGCCTGGAACACACCAGTCAAGAAAAAAGGGGGATAGGACTATAGACCTGTGCAGGACCTCAGACTGATCAACCAGGCCACTGTGACTCTACGTCCCACCATTTTCTAACCCCTATACTTTACTTAGTCTCCTCCCACCGAGTGCTAAGATCTATATTTGTTTAGATCTCAAGGATGTCTTTTTCTGTATACACTTTGCTCAGGTGTCTCAACCCAGTTTTGCTTTTGAATAGGAAGACCCAGCAGGTGGCACCAAACAACAGCTCACCTGGACTCACCTCCCACAAGGATTTAAGAATTCCCCATCTTTGGGGAAGATTTGGCTTCCAACCTGGATTCATTCCAGCCAGAGTTCAGATGCTGGTTGGTATAATACAAGGATGACTTGCTGTTGTCTGCTGAGAATGGGGAAGACTGCTGGGAAGGGACCAATGCTTTGGTAGAGCTGTTGATAGAATTCAGCTACTGAGTCTCAAAAGAAGGTGTAGATCTGCAAAGAGGAGGTAAAATAGTTGTGGTTTGTTATGAGAGGAGGCACGAAGCTGTTAGACCAGTCCAGAAAAAGGTCATTTTGAGAACCTCACAACCAAGAACCAGATGACAGGTCTGAGAGTTCTTGGGAGCCACTGAGTTTTGTAGGATTTGGATTCTGGGCTATTCCCAGATGGCCCAGCCATTATATAAACTCCTAACCAGAACAGAAGGAGAATGAGTAAATTAGACTGACAGACATCAACAGGCCTTTGAGGAACTAAAGCTGGCAATTATGTCAGCACCCACCTTGGGCCTGCCAGACCTTGCTAAGCCATTTACTTTTAATGTGAAAAGGAAAATGTGGCTATGGGAGTGTTTGACCCAGGCTATGGGAACATGGAAGAGACCTGTGGCTTATCTCTTGAAACAGCTGGACAGTGTTGCCACCAGGTGGCCAGGAAGCTTATGGACAGTTGCTGCAGTTTCCTCACTGATATGGGAGGCAACCAAGCTGAATTTGGGTCAAGATTTGATCATAAAAGTCCCCCATGAGGTCAATATTCTCCTGTGAGGAGACCCTCATAAATGGTTGTCAACATCCTGTACTACTCAATATCAGGGTCTGTTATGTGAGAACCCCCATGTTACTATTGAGCCTTGTCATGCCCTGAATCCAGCCACTCTCCTTCCTGTAGGAGAAGGTGGGCCTTCACATGATTGTAAGGAAATCCTAGAAGTTTATGCCAGCAGACCTGACTTGAGAGACCAGCCAATCCTTGACCTGAATTTGATCCTGTACACCGATGACACTATCCTGGTGAAACAAGGACAGTGACTGTTGTGATATGCAGTAGCCATGAAAGAAAGCATCGTTGAGGCTAGCTCTCTGCCATCACACTGGTCTGCTCAATGAGTGAACTGTATGCTCTAAATTGGGCCCTCCAGCTGTCGAAAGGTAAGAAGACAAACATTTACACAGACTCCTGTATGCTTTTGCTACTTTACTTGTACATGGGGCTTTATATAGAGAAGTCTTCTGAGAGCCAACAGAAAAGACATTAAAAACAAGGAAGAAATCTTAATTCTATTAGATGCTATATGGGAACCTGAAAGGTAGCAGTGATAAATTTTAGGGGTTACTAAAGGAAGACAGCCCGCAAGCATGGGGAAACTGGCTAGCAGATAAAGCCACAAAGATGTGGCTGAGAAATTTCACGCTGCTGGTGGCGGATCTATCAGAACCTTTGTACTCTCAAAATGCCTGAGTTAACTTTGACTCTCCCATAGTATGCCGTGGCCCAAGACCAGCTGTGAAGCAGAAAGGGCCACCAAAAATGAAAAAGGTTGGTGGAAACTGCCGGATGGCAGGTTACTGGTACCTGAGACATTAGCCCCCACACTGGTGTCTCAGGTTCACCAGGCAACCCACTTGGGACACGACAGAATGGAAGAATTATTTCGAAAATATTTAATTCCACGACTTTCCTCCTTATGTGGAATGGAATCTCGGAACTGTTCTGCCTGCTTACAGGTCAATGCTGCCCCTGGGCACAAACAAAAACCTTCAGTAATACAGTTAAAAGACATTCTACCCTGTGAACATTTAGGAGTGGACTTTACTTAGATGAAACCCAGCCAACACTATCTTTATTTACTGGTCATGGTATGTACCTTCTCAGGATGGATTGAGGCCTTCTCCACATGAACTGAAAATGCAAATGCATTGTCTCACTGTCTGCTTCGAGAAATAATCCCAAGAATCAGGTTCCCTGCCAGTATAGGATCAGACAACAGCCCTGCCTTTGTAGCCGACTTAATTCAACAGGTATGCAAAGCTCTAAATATCAAGTGGAAATGACAAATGGCATATAGGCCCCAGAGTTCCAGAATGGTGGAAAGAAAACTGAACTCTTTAAGAGACACTTTCAAAATGCATCATAAAAACTGATTGTTCATGGATGGACTTGCTTCCAGCAGCCTTACTCAAATTAATGGTAACCCCATGTTCCCATGGTTATTCTCCTTATGATATTGTCTATGGGAGGCCCCCTCCCATAGTAAGACAGGTGTGGGCAAATTTGCCACAGGTAAGGGGGATGGGATTTCACAGCAGATGGAACAACTGGGTAAGGTAATAAAACAGGTAACTAAGTTTGTACAAAAAAAGGTACCATTCCCTTTGGGTAACAGATTCATGAATTTATACCCAGTGATCAGGTGTGGGTCAAGGACTGGAAACAAGACTCCTTGGCCCCACATTGTAAGGGTCCACATACTGCTGTTCTAACCACCCCATGGCAGTTTTAACTGCCATGTTACAGATGTCACTCCCTGGGACCACCACATAAGGGGTGAAGAGAGCATACCATGCAGACCCAGAAAACACCAAGTGGATTACACAAAAGGACCCCACTGATCCCTGTGAAACCAACAGCATCTTAAAGAAGAAGTAGAGATGGAGCTCTACAATCAACTGCTGCTTCAAGGACTTGCTGGTATTCTCTTGAGACTAGCTATAGTTTCAGCACAAGACAGCATTTTCATTTCATGGTACACTCCTATGCTGACTTCCATAAAATCATCTAACTACTTGGTATGTGGAGACATGCCCATGTTTATCATGGATGGACTCCTGTGGTGGATATCACCTCTAAGAAGGGGTGATATACCTATCTTATGTGATTTCTTGCATCAAGCAAAACAGCAAATATAGAGTACAGAAACGGTAATCACAGCAGCCATGACCCATTCCGTTCAGTTCAGCTCAGTTGTTTAGTAGTGTCTGACTCTTTGCGACCCTATGAATCACAGCATGCCAGGCCTCCCTGTTCATCATCAACTCCCAGAGTCCACCCAAACTCATGCCCATTGAGTCGGTGATGCCATCCAGACATCTCATCCTCTGTTGTCCCTTTCTCCTCCTGCCCTCAATCTTTCCCCGTATCCGGGTCTTTTCAAATGAGTCACCTCTTCACATCAGGTGGCCAATGTATTGAAATTTCAGCTTCAACATCAGCAGTCCTTCCAATGAACACTCAAAACTGATCTCCTTTAGGGTGGACTAGTTGGATCTCCTTGCAGTCCAAGGGGCTTTCAAGAGTCTTCTCCAACACCACAGTTCAAAAGCATCAATTCTTCTGTGCTCAGCTTTCTTTATAGTACAACACATAGATCCATACATAACCACTGAAAAAAAACATAGCCTTGACTAGACGAACCTTTGTTGACAAAGTAATATCTCTGCTTTTCAATATACTTTCTAGGTTGGTCATAACTTTCCTTCTAAGTAGTAAGAGTCTTTTAATTTCATGACTGCAATCACCATCTGCAATGATTTTGGAGCCCAGAAAAATAAAGTCACCCATTGTTTCCACTGTTTCCCCATCTATTTGCCATGAAGTGATGGGACTGGATGCCATGATCTTAGTTTTTTGAATGTTGAGGCCTTAAGCCAACTTTTTCACTCTCCTCTTTCACTTTCATCAAGAGCCTCTTAAGTTCTTCACTTTCTGCCATAAGGGTGATGTCATCTGCATATCTGAGGTTATTGATATTTCTCCCAGCAATCTTGATTACAGCCTGTGCTTTCTCCAGCCCAGTGTTTCTCATGATGTACTCTGCATATAAATTAAATAGGCAGGGTGACAATATGCAGCCTTGAAGTACTCCTTTTTCCTATTTGGAACCAGTCTTTTGTCCTACGTCTAGTTCTAACTGTTGCTTCCTGACCTTCATACAGATTTCCCAAGAGGCAGGTCAGGTGGTCTGGTAGTTCCATCACTTTAAGAATTTCCCACAGTTTATTGTGATCCACACAGTCAAAGGCTTTGGCATAGTCAATAAAGCAGGAATAGATGTTTTTCTGGTGCTCTCTTGCTTTTTGATGATCCAGCAGATGTTAGCAATTTGATCTCTGGTTTCTCTGCCTTTTCTAAAACAGCTTGAACATCTGGAAATTCACAGTGCACATACTACTGAAGTCTGGCTTGGAGAATTTTAAGCATTACTTTACTAGTGTATGAGATGAGTGTGATTGTGTTGTAGTTTGAACATTCTTTGGCATTGCCTTAATTTGGGATTGGAATGAAAACGGACCTTTTCCAGTCCTGTGGCCACTGCTGAGTTTACCAAATTTGCTGGCATATTGAGTGCAGTACTTTCACAGCATCATCTTTCAGGATTTGAAATAGCTCAACTGGAATTTCATTACCTCCACTTGCTTTGTTCATAGTGATGCTTTCTAAGGCCCATTTGACTTCACATTTCAGTACATCTGGCTCTAGGTGAGTGATCACACCATCGTGATTATCTGGGTCATGTTATCTGTTTTGTAGAGTTCTTCTGTGTATTCTTGCCATCTCTTCTTAATATCTTCTGCTTCTGTTAAGTCAACTTAACACTTCTATCCTTTATTGAGCCCATCTTTGCATGAAATATTCCATTGGTATTTCCAGTTTTCTTGAGGAGATCTCTAGTCTTTCCCATTCTATTGTTTTCGTCTTTTTCTTTGCATTGATCACTGAGGAAGGCTTTCTTATCTCTCCTTGCTATTCTTTGGAACTCTGCATTCAAATGGGTATATCTTTCTTTTTCTCCTTTTCTTTTCACTTCCCTTCTTTTCACAGCCATTTGTAAGACCTCCTTAGACAGCCATTTTACTTTTTTTGCATTTCTTTTCTTGGGGATGGTCTTAATTCCTGTCTCCTGAATAGTGTCACAAACCTCTGTCCATATTTCATCAGGCACTATGTCTATCAGATCTAGTCCCTTAAATTTATTTTTCACTTCCACTGTATAGTCATAAGGGATTTGATTTAGGTTATACCTGAGTCATCTAGTGTTTTTCTCCACTTTCTTCAATTTTCAGTCTGAATTTGGCAATAAGGAGTTCATGATCTGAGCCACAGTCAGCTCCTAGTGATTTTGCTGACTGTATAGAGCTTCTCTATCTTTGGTTGCAAAGAATATTATCAATCTGATTTTGGTGTCAACCATCTTGTGATGTCCACTACCCATTGGTGTGATAAAAATGCCGACAATCTAACAAATAGCCATGAGATACATTTTAATTATACACTTAGATCAGAAGATGCTTATCAATATTATGTGACAGCCAATAAGTCCAAACAATCAGAAATTAACTGATATTTTGACCAAATTTTACCAAATATGGGATGAATACATGTGGGTTACTCCAGAAAAGGGACAACTTGTTAGGATAGCTGAAATTTGATGGGAACAAGATGTATACACTCTTAGATATAATAACTGAATGATAGATAAAAATAATTTAAAACTGCTAATTTACTACTACAGGCTTTCTACAGACAGAACAGTGCCATGAGACCTATAAATTTACTTCTGATTCCAGTCAATCTACCCAAAGGCCCCAGACAGACTGGGGATTCAACCCCAGAATCAGGTGGATTGCTCCTAATGGCACCTATTGGTTATGTGGTCTTAGCTGCCCCCAGGATGGATAGGGAGTTGTACTTTAGGTGTGAACTTTGCCCATGGAAACATTAGGTCAACCATACAAGGGCCTTTAAATTTACCCATCCTATGGGCGAGATGGTCACATTCAATTTTCCGTTGGTATGATCATTTGGTTGTTATATTTATTTCCTAATTGACCACTGCGGACATAATGATTAGACTTGAAGCTCTAACTAATTTCACCCAAAGAGCCCTAAATGACAGCCTAAGTGCTATTCAAGCACTAAATACTGAATAAATACAAATGAAAAAAAGCAGTAATTCTAAATAGAATGACTTTAGATGTACTTACAGCCGCTCAAGGAGGAACCTGTGCTATAATCAAAGCTAAATGTTGTGTATATATATTCCTGATTTATCTGGCAATATATCAGCTAATCTAGATGACATGAAAGATCAAGTAAAAACTATGTCTGATGACAATCTTCCTTTCTGGACTTCTATCATGGTTAAAGGGTGATTGGTGGAAAACTATATTAACCATTGTAATAGTTCTTCTGTTTATTTTGTTATGTGGACCCTGCATTCTCCAATGTGTTGTTCACTGTATCACAGAGGCTGACTTCATTTACCCAAATATATACCAAGAAACCTAAAATTAGTACATCCCGATGAGTGATGCTCAAACTGGAAGTTGAGAGCATCAAGAGTGCGTGAATGAAGGAGGAAAGGAATAGGCCGATCTGACTCCATCTTGTAAAATAAGGAAACTACATCTTACATTCCCAGTGAACTTTGGACTATATGCTTGCTTGCACTTTCACTGTACTTTGGACTATGTGCCCCATGGAGATAACATACCTATGGCTGAACTGGCCTCCCGAACTGATAAACACAAGATTCCATATCAAGATTTCCTATCCCCTAAAAGGATATAATAATCCCCTATTTAGTCAATCACTTTTGTAATCTTTATGACACCCATTTGTGCAGGCTACAATGTGTAACCAGCTGATCCTTCTGATTATGAATCATGGCTCTAACCTGATTGTATATCTCCCTTTAACATTTTCCAGGCTAGGTTTAAGGAATTCGGGGATGTGGGCTTGAGCAGTACACTTAAAGTATATGAGGTTTTCACAAAAGTTGGTTGGGATCCCTGGCTAAAGAGGAAACTCTGCTTCAGAGCCACTGGTGTAATAAACTGCACTCCACTATCCACACTGTTCTTCTGATGAGTTTGTTTCCCAGAGTGTTTGGCTATAACAATAACTCAGTGGTTCATAGTATTTACATTTCTGGTTCTAATGACCAGTATCTAAGACAGTGACAGTACACTTAAAGAGTCTGTGAATTCAGTAATACCTCTAGATAATTTTGTATTTTCAGTTCAGTTCAGTCATTCAGTCGTATCTGACTCTTTGAGACCCCATGAACTGCAGCATGCCAGCTCTCTGTGTCCATCACCAACTCCCAAATTTTAAACAAACTCATGTCCATTGAGTTGGTGAAGCTATCCAATCACCTCATCCTCTGTTGCCCCTTCTCATCCTGCTCGCAATCTTTCCCAGAATCAGGGTCTTTTCAAATGAGAGTTTCAGCTTCAGTATCAGTCTTTCCAATGAGCACTCAGGACTGATCTCTTTTAGGATAGACTGATTAGATCTCCTTGCAGTCCAAGTGACTCTCAAGAGTCTTCTCCAACACCACAGTTCAAAAGCATCAATTCTTCCGTGCTTAGCTTTCTTTATAGTCCAATTCTCACATCCATACATGACTACTGGAAAAATCATAGCCTTGGTTGGAGGGACCTTTGTTGACAAAGTAATGTCTATGCTTTTAATATCCTGTCTAGGTTGGTCATAACTGTCCTTCTAAGGAGTATGCATCTTTTAATTTCATGGCTGCAATCACCATCTGCAATGATTTTGGAGCCCAGAAAAATAAAGTCAGCCACTGTTTCCACTGTTTACCCATCTATTTGCCATGAAGTGATGGGACCGGATGCCACGATCTTCTTTTTTCTGAATGTTGAGGTTTAAGCCAACTTTTTCACTCTCCTCTTTCACTTTCATCAAGAGGCTCTTTAGTTCCTCTTCACTTTCTGCCATAAGGGTGGTGTCATCTGCATATCTGAGGTTACTGATATTTCTCCTGGAAATCTTGATTACAACTTGTGTGTCTTCTTTTGTATTTTATCACCCCACAATAGGAAGCATATACATTGAATGTAACATCACATAAACAAGTAAGCTGTACTTTTCCTCTTCATGCACAAGCAATGCTGCAATGCCTATCTATTCATCATGGGAATAATAGGGACAAGTACTATAATGTTGATAATATCCATTTCTCTTTTTAATCTTAAAAGAGATAATTTATTATATTTTATGTGTTAATAAAACTATTTAAACCTCTTTATAAATGCTTAATGCCTCATTCTACTCTTAAGACCTTGGCATCTTAAAAGCTATTCATAACCATTTATCTTAAAAATATATTTTTAAGTTCCTATTATATCTAGCACTATTATAGATGCTATGAATGCAGCAGTATGTTACTAGGTAGAAATTTGGATGTGGGAGTTGGACTGTGAAGAAGTCTGAGCGCAGAAGAATTGATGTTTTTGAAATGTGGTGTTGAAGAAGACTCTTGAGAATCCCTTGGACTGCAAGGAGATCCAACCAGTCCATTTTGAAGGAGATCAACCCTGGGATTTCTTTGGAAGGAACGATACTAAAGCTGAAACTCCAGTACTTTGGCCACCTCATGCGAAGCGTTGTCTCACTTGAAAAGACTCTGATGCTGGGAGGGATCGAGGGCAGGAGGGGAAGGGGACGACCAAGGATGAGATGGCTGGATGGCATCATGGATTCGATGGACGTGAGTCTGAGTGAACTCTGAGAGATAGTAATGAACAGGGAGGCCTGGCGTGCTGCGATTCATGGGGTCACAAAGAGTCGGACAAGACTGAGCGACTGAACTGAACTGAGCTTGCATTCCAGAGACAGAAAAACTATATAAAATAATAAGCATACTATGTTAGAGAATAATAAGCACAGAGAAAGATCATAAACTGAGCAATAGGATTAGGAAATACTGAAAAGGAGAATAACTTCTAGATAAGATGCTCAGGAAAGACCTTATTAGAGTTACAGCCTTAAATAAAGTCATAAAGGAAGTTAGCATATACATCATGCAACTTCTAGGCAGGAGAAAAGTAGTTCAAAGTTCCGAGGCAGAATGTTCCTGGAATGTCCAGGGCATTGATTCCACAGCTGTGGCTTAAGTGGAGAAAAAGAAAGAAAACAGCAAAATAAGAGATCTAAATGGAAAGGGGAAAGCATATCTTCTAGAGGAATACTACTCAGTATGTAGTACGAGCCAGTGCTAGTCCATGACCAGTTTGTCACTAGTCATAAAAAAAATAGACACAATAAATTATTGAGAAAATTTTGTAACAATTTGATAGAATAATAAAGTAACTATGTCTAGTAATATATAAAGAAATATTGGCGCACATGTTCTGTTTTTCTTCAGTTTTCTAGTAACTCATTTTTAGTTATTTTATAAAATTGGGTGAATATAGAGTGGAAATATAGGGCTTCCCTTGTGGCTCCGCTGGTAAAGAATCCACCTGTAATGCAGTAGACCTGGGTTTGACCCCTGGGTTGGGACGATCCCCTGGTGAAAGGAAAGGCTACCCACTCCAGTATTATGGCCTGGAGAATTCCATGGCCTCTATAGTCTATAGGGTTGCACCAGTCAGACACCACTGAGCAACTTTCACTTTCAGATTGGAAATAACAGATAATCAACAACAAAGCCTTCACCACTAGCAGTTTGAGACACTATCTCTAATCTAGAGTATTGTGGACATAGTAAGAACATTGGCTTTTATCATTAATGAGATGGGAAGAAATGGGAAAGTTTTGTGTAAGGAGTGGCAAGATGAGATCTGCCTATTTAACATGCTCAGCATAAACTAGAGGCAGGGACAGGAGTAAAGAAAACAGTCTAAATATTTTCCAGAAATTTTTAAAGAGCTTGGCCAGCAATAAATCCCTTCTTGGCTTTTGTCCTACTCCTCATTCTCGAGGGGTGTTGAAGGGTGAAAGTCCATCTTCTGTAACTACTTCCTTTTGATTTGGAATACTGTTTATCTCTGAGTAGAGTTCAGACCTTCTCCTCAGCTACCTTCAGGTGTTTAAATGTCACAAGTTTTTATCTCTGTTCATATCCTTGAGTGACTGCCATTTGTCTAACCTTTTGGAGATGAAGGTCCCCAGACAATTTAAGATACATGGCCCAAATATAAGGAAGATAATAATGGCCACATGTCAAATTTTTAAAATGAAGGAATCAAGGTCTTTTGCCTATAGGAAAAACTGTGCTCTGATGTTGAGGCTTATTGCCATGGTCTGAATATCCCTCATCACTCTTTTCTTCTTCAGAAGGGAAGCTTCACATTAGAGAGAGGTTCACACAAGTAGTCAAGGGAATCTGTTGCCCCAGGTCCTCTCTCTGGAGCTTGGGAAATGTGTGTCCTCTTCATCTGAGTTTGAGGTAGCCACAGAGTTATCTCCTGCAACTTCAGAGTAAAATGGGTGTTCACTAAGTGGTGTCTGTTCCAATCAGGAGTGAGTTGATCTGACAGGCTGTCTTTTAAAAGCACCCAGTGTCCTGGCTTGAAGGCCTGTAACCCCAGGTCAGTGGGTACAGGCAGCATCTGGTTGACAGATTCCAAGAGAGCTTTCGCTTACTTGAAAGGCATATTAGAATTGTTCCATTTCTAGGGGGTTAAGTTGTTCTTTCTCTTGGGCTTATGGAATGGGTCTATGAAGTGAGTTAAAATCACATAACTTTATCTTATTGCTTAGGGCTAACTGTATGCCAAGCAGGGCAGTCAGAAGCAACTTAACCCATTTCTTGAGTTTCCTGACAGTTTGGTTAAGGCCTATTTCAAGCTTTGGTTGATGTGCTGTGTTTAGTCACTCAGTCACGTACAAATCTTGGCAACCCCATGGACTATAGCTGCCAGGTTCCTCTGTCCATCAGTGTTCTCCAGGCAAGAATACTGGAGTATGTTTACATGCCCTCCTCTAGAGGGTCTTCACAACCAAGAGACTGAACCCAGGTCTCCAACATTGCAGGTGGATTCTTTATCATCTGAGCCACTAGGGAAGCCCATGGTTTGGTTGACTCTCTTTATTTTGAGATCTCCAGGCTGAGTAAGAGATCCATTTTATGTCAAGAGTCAATTGTGACACAAATGCTGGGCCGTTATTACTTTGTAATGATTTTGGGAGCCCAAACCTCAGGATTATTTCTTTTAGTAATGCTTAAAATTCTCCAAGCCAGGCTTCAGCAGTTCATGAACCATGAACTTCCAGATGTTCAAGCTGGTTTTAGAAAAGGCAGAAAAACCAGAGATCAAATTGCCAACATCTGCTGGATGACTGAAAAAGCAAGAGAATTCCAGAAAAAAAAACATCTATTTATGCTTTATTGACAATGCCAAAGCCTTTCACTGTGTGAATCACAATAAACTGTGGGAAATTCTTAAAGAGATGGGAATACCAGACCACCTGACCTGCCTCTTGGGAAACCTGTATGCAGGTCAGGAAGTAATAGTTAGAACTGGACATGGAACAACAGACTGGTTCCAATAGGAAAAGGAGTGTGTCAAGGCTGTATATTGTCACTCTATTCATTTAACTTATATGCAGGGTACATCATGAGAAATGCTGGGCAGGATGAAATGCAAGCTGGAATCAAGATTGCCGGGAAAAATATCAATAACCTCAGATATGCCGATGACACCACCCTTATGGCAGAAAGTGAAGAAGAACTAAAGAGCCTCTTGATGAAAGTGAAAGAGGAGAGTGAACAGGTTGACTTAAAGCTCAACATTCAGAAAAAGAAGATCATGGCATCCAGTCCCATCACTTCATGGCAAATAGATGGGGAAACAGTGGAAACAATGGGTGACTTTATTTTTCTGGGCTCCAAAATCATTGCAGATGGTGTTTGCAGCCATGAAATTAAAAGATGCATACTCCTTGGAAGGACAGTTATGACCAACCTAGATAGCATATTAGAAAGCAGAGACATTAATTATTTTGTCAACAAAGGTCCATCTAGTCAAGGCTATGGTATTTCCCAGTGGTCATGTATAAATGTGAGAGTTGGACTATAAAGAAAGCTGAGTGCCAAAGAACTGATGCTTTTGAACTGTGGTGTTGGAGAATACTCTTGAGAGTCACTTGGACTGCAAGGAGATCCAACCATTCCATCCTAAGGGAGATCAGTTCTGGGTGTTCATTGGAAGGACTGATGTTGAGGCTGAAACTCCAATACTCTGGCCACCTGATGCAAAGAGCTGACTCATTGGGAAAGACCCTGATGCTGGAAAAGACTGAGGGCGGGAGAAGGAGATGACAGAGGATGAGATGGTTGGATGGCATCACTGACTCAATGGACATGGGCTTGGGTGGACTCCAAGAGTTGATGATGGACAAGGAGGCCTGGAGTGCTGTGCTTCATGGGGTCACAGTGAGTCGGACATGACTGAGTGACTGAACTGAACTGAAGCACTACTGATTCCATTTATATTCTAGCAGGAAATGCTTCTATGCACCCAGAAATTGTGTCTCCTAGAATCAAAAGAGAAATTTTCTTATATCTTGTCATGACAGTGAAATCAGTCTGCAAGTCTTCTCCAAGATATGTCCTTCTAGTCTGAATAGGTTCTATCTGAGGGCCTCTGAAGGGTCTGGTTTTGGGGTTGTTCATTGTACAGATGGGGCATGTCTCCAGTATCTGACTGATTACACTTTTCTT
This sequence comes from Nanger dama, assembly GCA_917880005.1. Lineage (NCBI taxonomy): Eukaryota > Metazoa > Chordata > Mammalia > Artiodactyla > Bovidae > Nanger > Nanger dama. The sequence continues at coordinate 47,675,085 of CAKJTW010000011.1, forward strand.
GCCAGGGAGTACCATGACCTCAGCTAGCCATTTATATAGTGTTTCTGCCCCTTGGTGAGTACGTTGATGAGCCTTCCTGATATCTTCACAAGCTGAAGTTTAGGGAAATAATTATGACCCATGTTCATTGTCACCCATAACCTATGGGATATCTTTTGAAGCCCCATTTTGTAGTTTTTCTTTGTGTAGTTTGAGGAATAATTGGATGAATCTGGCTTTATGAGGGGTAGTTGCCAAGTTACTGGTTCCAGGGCCACCTTTTGGCAGTTGCATCTACCTGGTTGTTTCCTTTATTGTCTTTGCATCCTCCTTTTGGTTTTGCCTACAGTGGATCACTGCTACCTTTTCTGGAGGCTGTACTGCTTCTAAGCTTCAGTATGCTTAAACCGTGTTTCAGCTATTTATTCTTCACAGTAAAGCATACATCTTCCCTACCAATAGCCCTGCATATTTGCAAGATGTTATATGCATACTAGATATCTGTGTGAATATCTAAGATCTTCCCTCTCTCAAGCTCTGAGGCACAGCTGAGGTCTGTCAGCTCTGCTTCTGGGCAGAAGTCCTTAAGATAGTTTTGCTTCTGTGACTTGCATCTGAGAGGATATTGCCTATCTTACCAGTCTTTTTCCTGTCTCATAAAGCTGCCCCCATCAGTGAAGCATTCCTCTTCAGCTTTTGGGAAAGGCTCCCTTTCCTGAGTTTGTGTGAATGGAATAGATCCTTTCTATAGTTTTCATTGGAGAAGGCCATGGCAACCCACTCCAGTACTCTTGCCTGGAAAATCCCAAGGATGCATGAGCCTGGTGGGCTGCAGTCCATGGGGTCGCTAGGAGTCCGACACAACTGAGCAACTTCACTTTCACTTTTCACTTTTTTCCATTGGAGAAGAAACTGGCAACCCACTCCAGTATTTTTGCCTGGAGAATCCCAGGGATGGGAGAGCCTGGTGGGCTGCTGTCTATGGGGTTGCACAGAGTTGGACACTACTGAAGTGACTTAGCAGCAGCATGGTTTTTATACGGGGCTTCCCTGATATCTCAGACAGTAAAGAATCCACTCGTCAATGCAGAACACACAGATTCAGTCCCTTGGCCATGAAGAGCTCCTGGAGAAGGAAAGGTTACCCACTCCAGTATTTTTGCCTGGAGGATTCCATGGACAGAGGAGCCTGTGGGCTAGAGTCCATGGGTTGAAAGAGTAGGATGCAACTGAGTAACCAACATTTTCACTCACTTTTACTTTGTTTCCATACAATCATGCAGCAGGGGCCCCATTTCTGTTAGTAGCAGAGTGGCAAGGTTTGGTATGTGACAGATATTTGTGGTAACCAGTTCATTGTCTAAAAACATAGCCTAAAATAAAATTTACCTTCCAGGGATACCCATTCTGTTCTCTTAAAGCTTGAACCTGGTGTGGAGTCCATATAGTGACTGGTTGACAAAATAACCTTTTGGCTTCCTTTAGCAAGGTTGCAGTGACTGCTCTTTCCCATAGCAAGGTGACCGTCCCTTAGGAGTTTGTCTGTGTACAGAAATGAGTAACCACTGAGTAAGGAGTTCTAGCTTTTGAGCTGTACCCAAAGAATAATTCTCCTTCTCTAATGAATGTAACTAAATCTGGAAGCATCAGGATAGGGCCTGAATTGTTTTAAAATACTTGAAAGGCCCCTTCACATTCTAAATTATATTTAAAAAGCTCATCATCCTTTCAAATTTTCATATACAGGTCTAGCTATCCAACAATATTTTGGAGTTTGTGATATATGAATCTTTTTATTGGCTACCTTATCTTCTTTATCAGCTAGGTGGTTCCAGAATGGCTATGGAATTTTTACCAGAGGCTTCCTTAGTGCTGGTGATCAAGAATGACCTCTATACACAGAAGCAGGGCTTCCTCGTCCAGATATAGATCATTTAGGTTTTTAGCTAAAGGTTTTAGCTAAAGATAGCAGGAGAATTTTTATTTCTTTGGGCAGGACTGTTGAACAGTAATGTTTGTGTTGTATGTTTGAGTCCTGCCACTGAAAAGCAAAACTTTCTTGTGACCTTAGGGCTCATGGAATGCACAAGTAATCCTTTACAAAGTTTTACTCTACATATTTTATTTATTTTCATTAATTTTATTTTTTAAATTGAGGTATAGTTGATTTACATTTTGTCAGCTTCATATGTATAGCAAAGTGATTCATATATATATATATATACACACAACTTTCATTATTTTTCTCTTATAGGTTATTACAACATGTTGAGTATAGTTCTCTATGCTATACAGGAGGTCCTTGTTGGTTACTTATTTTATACATAACACTATGCATATTTTAGCCCCAAATGTCTAATTTATCCCTCCTCTCACCCGTTTTCTTTTTCATTAATATTTCTGTGTGTTTATTTCTATTTTGTATATATGTTCATTTGTATCATTTAATTTTTTTTTTTACTTTATATTGGAGTACAGTTTATTAACCATTTGTGTTAGTTTCAGGTATACAGCAGAGTGATTCAGTTATATATATATATATATATATATATTCTCACACACACACACACACACATATATACACATATCTATTATTTTTAAAATTATTTTCCCATTTAGATTATTAAAGAATATTGAGCAGAGCTCCTTGTGCTATACAGTAGGTCCTTGTTGATTAGCAGTTTTAAACATAGCAGTCTGTATATGTCAATCCCAGATTCCCAATCTATCCCTATTCCACTGGTAACCATAGTATATATATATATTTTTTTCCTCTCTAAGTATGAGCATATTTCTGTTTTATAAGAAAGTTCATTTGTATCATTGTTTTTAGATTCCTGATATAAGCAATATCATATATTTGCCTTTCTCTACCTGACTTGCTCTACACTGTATATGTATAACAATCTCCAGATTTGTTTCCTACAACAAACTCTATTTGTTTTGTAGATGAGTTATTTGTACCATTTTATTTTAAGATTGCACATATATCCAGTATCATATGATTTGTCTTTCTCTGACTTATTACACGAGAGAAGACTCTACACATGGACATCACCAGATGATCAACACTAAAATCAGATTGATTATATTCTTTGCAGCCAAAAATGGAGAAGCTCTATACAGTCAACAAAAACGAGACCAGGAGCTGACTGTGGCTCAGATCATGAACTCCTTATTACCAAATTCAGACTCAAATTGAAGAAAGTAGGGAAAACTGCTACACCATTCAGGTATGACTTAAATCAAATTCCTTATGATTATACAGTGGAAGTGAGAAATAGATTTAAGGGCCTAGATCTGATAGGTAGAGTGCCTGATGAACTATGGAATGAGGTGTGTGACATTGCACAGGAGACAGGGATCAAGATCATCCCCATGGAAAAGAAATGCAAAATAGCAAAATGGCTGCCTGAGGAGGCCTTAAAAATAGCTGTGAAAAGAAAAGAAGTGAAAAGCAAAAGAGAAAAGGAAAGATATAAGCATCTGAATGCAGAGTTCCAAAGAATAACAAGAAGAGACAAGAAAGCCTTCTTCAGTGATTAATGCAAAGAAATAGAGGAAAAGAACAGAATGGGAAAGATTAGAGATATTTTCAAGAAAATTAGAGATACCAAGGGAACATTTCATGCAAAGATGGGCTCGATAAAGGACAGAAATGGTATGGACCTAACAGAAGCAGAAGATATTAAGAAGAGGTGGCAAGAATACATGGAAGAACAATACAAGAGACCTTCATGACCCAGATAATCATGATGGTATGACCACTCATCTAGAGCCAGACATCTTGGAATATGAAGTCAAGTGGGCCTTAGAAAGCATCACTATGATCAAAGCTAACAGAGGTGATGGAATTTCAGTTGAGCTGTTTCAAATCCTGAAAGATGATGCTGTGAAAATGCTGCACTCAATATGCCAGCAAATTTGGAAAACTCAGCAGTGGCCACAGGACTGGAAAAGGTCAGTTTCCATTCCAATCCCAAAGAAAGGCAATGCCAAAGAATGCTTAAACTACTGCACAATTACACTCATCTCACATGCTAGTAAAGTAATGCTCAAAATTCTCCAAGCCAGGCTTCCACAATACGTGAACCATGGACTTACTGATGTTAAAGCTGGTTTTAGAAAAGGCAGAGGAACCAGAGATTAAATTGCCAATATCTGATGGATCCTTGAAAAAGCAAGAAAGTTCCAGAAAAACATCTATTTCTGCTTTATTGACTATGCCAACGCCTTTGACTGTGTGGATCACAATCAACTGTGGAAAACTCTCAAAGAGATGGGAATACCAGATCACCTAACCTGCCTCTTGAGAAATCTGTATGCAGGTCAGGAAGCAACAGTTAAAACTGCGCGTGGAACAACAGACTTGTTTCAAATAGGAAAAGGAGTACATCAAGCCTGTATATTTTCACCCTGCTAATTTAACTTATATGCAGGGTACATCATGAGGCACTAAAAAGCCTCTTGATGAAAATGAAAGAGGAGAGTGAAAATTTGACTTAAAGCTCAACATTCAGAAAACTAAGATCATAGCATCTGGTCCCATCACTTTATGGGAAATAGATGGGGAAACAGCAACAGACTTTATTTTTTGGACTCCAAAATCACTGCAGATGGTGACTGCAGCCATGAAATTAAAAGACGCTTACTCCTTGGAAGAAAAGTTATGACCAATCTAGATAGCAGATTCAAAAGGAGAGATATTACTTTGCTGACTAAGGTCCGTCTAGTCAAAGCTCTGGTTTTCCCAATAGTCACATATGGATGTGAGAGTTGGACTATAAAGAAAGCTGAAGGCAGAAGAATTGATGCATTTGAACTGTGGTGTTGGAAAAGACTCTTGAGAATCCTTTGGACTGCAAGCAGATCCAACCAGTCCATCCAAAAGGAAATCAATCCTGACTGAAGCTGAAACTCCAATACTTTGGCCACCTGATGCAAAGAACTGACTCATTTGAAAAGAACCTGATGCTAGGAAAGATTGAAGACAGAATGAGAAGGCAATGACAGAGGATGACATGGTTGGATGGCATCACCGAAGTAATGGACATTTATTTGAGTAGGCTCCAGTAGTTGGTGATGGACAGGGAGGCCTGGCATACTGCAGTCCATGGGTTTGGAAAAAGTCTAACACAAATGAGTGACTGAAGTGAACTGAATAATTAGTGATGTTGAGCATCTTTTTGTGCCTTTTGACCATCTGTATGTCTTTTTTTTGAGAAACATCTATTTTGATCTTCTGTTCATTTTTTGATTGGGTTTTGGTTCTTTGCATTTTGGTTCTTTGCATTTTGATGCTGTGCTTATTGAATTATTTATACTTTTTGGAGATTAATCCCTTGTTATTCACACCATTGACACAAATATTTTCTCCCATTTTGTAGGCTGTCTTTTCACTTTTATTATGGTTTTCATTGATTTGCAAAAGGTTTACATTCAATGAGCTACCATTTGTTTATTTTTGTTTCCATTATTTTAGGAGATGATTCAAAAAGATATTACAGTGATTTATGTCAGGGCGTTCAGTGTAAGATTTCCTCTAGGAACTTTATAATACCAGACCTTTATAATATCATACATTTAAGTCTTTAATCCAATTTGAGTGTATTTTTGTGTGTATTGTTAGATAACGTCTAATTGCATTCTTTTACATGGAGCTGTCCAGATTTCTGATGACTTATTGGAGAAACCATTTTTTCTCCATTTGTATAGTCTTGATTTCTTTGTCATGCATTAATTGAACATATGGGCATAATTGTATGTCTTTGCTTTCTATCCTAGTCTTTTTATCTATATGTCTATTTTTGTGCAAGTACTTTACTGTTTTGATCTATATTTCTGTTTTTGTATGAGTACCATACTCTTTTGATAATAGTTACTTTGGAGTATAGTCTGAAGTCAGGAAGCATGATTCCTCTAGCTCCATTTTTCTTTCTAAATGATTGTTTTGGCTATTTGGGGTCTTTTGTATCACCATACAATTTTCACAATTTTTTGTTCCAGGGCTGTGAAAAATGCCATTGGCAATTTGATAAAGATTGCATTGACTCTAGATTCCCTTGAGCACTATGGCCATTTTGATAATATTGTCAAATCCAAGAAAATCACATATCTTTTCATCTGTTTCTGTCATATATTTCTTTCAGTAGTCTCGGTTTTTAAAGTACAAATCTTTTGCTTCCTTAAGTAGATTTATGCCTAGGTATCTTACCCTTTTTAATGTGATGATAAATGAGATTGTTAAATTTTTCTTTGGGCTTTCTAGGTGGTGCTATTGGTAAAGAACCTGCCTGCCAATGCAGTGTAAGAGACTTACATGCATGTTCAATCTCTGGGTTAGGAAGATCTCTTGGAGGAGGGCATGGCAGCCCATTCCTATATTCTTGCCTGGAGAATCTCATGGACAGAGAAGCCTGCTGGGCTACAGTCCATAGGGGTTGCAAAGAGTTGGAAATGACTGAAGTGAATTGCTATTGAATGCAAATGCAAGTTATTTCTTTGTATTAATTTTATATATTACAACTTTACAAAATGTGTTGATGAGGCCTAAGAGTTTTCTGGTAATGTGTTTAGCATTTTATATAAATAGTATCCTGTCATCTGCAAGTAATGGCAGTTTTAATACTTCTTTTCCAATTTGGATTCCTTTTTTCTTCTTTTTTTTTAATCTGATTATTGTGACTAGGATCAAAACTATATTGTATATAAAAGTGACAAGAATGGACATCCTTGTCTTGTTCCTGATCTTAGAGGAAGTGCTTTCACCTTTTCACCATTGAATATGATATTACTGTGGGTTTGTCATATATGGCCTTTATTACATTGAGTTATGTTCCCTCTGTGCCAACTTTCTAGAAAGTTTTTATCATAAATGGATGTTGAAATTTATCCAAAGCTTTTTCTTCATCTATTGAAATATTCATATAATTTTTAGTCTTCAGTTTATTAATGTTGTGTATTGCACTGATTGATTTGCAAATATTGAAAGCTCCTTTCATTCCTGGGATAAATCCCACTTGATTTTGGTGGATTGTCCTTTTAATATATCATTGGATTTGTTTGCTAGAATTTTGTTGCACATTTTTATGTTTGTGTTAAATGATATTGTCCTGTAGTTTTCTTTTTTGTGTGTGGTATCTTTGATGTCAGGACAATGGAGGCCTCATAAAATTAGCTTGGAAGTGTTCCTGTCTCTACAGTTTTTTTGGAATAGTTTTAGAAATATATATGTTAAACTCTCTTCTAAATGTTTAATAGAATTCAAACATTCAAACCTGTGACGCAGTCTGGTTCTGGACTTTCATTTGTTGTGAGTTTTTTAATCACAGATTCAATTTCAGTATTTTTCATTGCTTCCTTCTTATTTTCTATTTCTTCCAGCTTCAGTCTAGTGAGATTATACCTTTTTAACAATTTGGTCATTTCTTCTAAGTTGTCCATTGTGTTGGCACATAGTTTTTTTATAATAGTCTCTCATGAGGCTTTGTGTTTCTGTGATGTCTTGTTGTAACTTCTCCTTTTTCATTTCTAATTTTATTGATGTGTCCTCTCCCCATGTACCTTGCTAAAGGTTTATCAATTTTTTTTTTTTTATCTTTTTACAGGACCAGCTTTTAGCTTCATTGATCTTTATGTTTTCTTTGTCTTTACTTCATTTATTTCTGCTCTGATCATCACAATTTCTTGCCTTCTAATAACTTTAAATTTTGTTTTATTCTTCTCTAGCTGCTTTAGGAGTAAGTTTAGGTTGTTTGAGATTTTTCTTGTTTCTTGATACAAGCTTGTATCACTGTAAATGTTTTTCAACCTTCCATGATACCTCCTTAATTTTGCAAATATTGTGACCAATTTTTCCTGACCTGGTGTCCAGAACTAAGTGGCACTGGTGTTGACTAATAATTTGACAGGCTTTCCACGTATGTCCATTGTTAGCCAGGGCTCAAGAGGGGTCAGTTGGAATGCCAGCTTAGGAACCCCTGACACCTAATTCTTTATTTATTTTGGAAGATCTGCTTTGAGGATAATGGCCAGGATCTGCCATTTCTATCCTTCTTATGGGGGCAGTGAGAGCATTTTCTCATCATGTTCATCCTGTTTACATTTGGCACGCTGGCACTGCTTGGGTCCTAGTTTCCTTGGTTTGCTATCCAATAGTGTGGCAGGGGGTCACTCACGATAGACATTTTGGCACACCTGGTGTCTTTTTCTGAACTCAGGTCAAAGTTCCTTGTTCTCTTTGGACAGACAGTACTTATTACATGGAGCTTTTTCTGATCTTACCTCTTGGCTCACTGGGTTGGCCACTTTCCTTTATCAAACTGAAAGTGATGATTGGAGGATGCTACTCTTGACCTCTGGAGGTGGACAAGCAGGGAAAAGAAAAACCCTGGTGCACCCACTGTTGTCCTTGTACAGGGGTCAAGAGGACAGTACTACTGGGAGATAGTAGCAAGACTACCATGACTCCTGTCACCCACAGGTTCCCATTGTTCTTTGGTGTCTGACCCCATAAGGGGCAGTGGGCAGATACATGTAAGTTTTAATCTTTGATCCCCAGCAGTGTGATCTCCTCAAGGCAACACAGTTCATATCACTCTAGGGGCTATACTGTGTTTGCACCACAACCACATATAGGGTTGCTGGGCAGAGTCTCTCTACATTTAGCTGAAGGTTTTTGCCATTCTGCCACATCAGCATGAACTCATAGAACAGTTAGTCATCCAAACTTGAACTTTCCAACACTTCTGCTGTCTCCTCCCACTGAAGACAGGGTGAACCTGGAAACTAGTGTATGGCTACAGGCACAAAGGCCACTGTATGTCCCACCTTTGATGCTGAAATATTATTTCTGAATTTCCTAAATTGGTCTCCAATAAAGACCTCCTACCCAGGATTGTTTGAGGCTTTAAAACAAGGCCTAGTTTGGTTCAGAAGCAAAGAAACCTTGGTATGAGCTTGTGTTCTAGATTACACACTGTCTCTGACAGGTCTCCAGTGAAGCAGTCCTTACTGTACTGGGAGGAAGACAAAGAGGCAGAGTTCTTACTGCTCAGGTGAAGCACCTATTCACATGGCCTGCCACCACTATCCTGAATTGTGTCATATATGGTACTTCTGCGTATGGACCACTGAGCTGAGGTACTGAGTGCAGCTGCTTTACAATGGGGACTCTAGTCTGAAATACTGGGTGCAAGGCTTCCTCAGGCTGAACCCTATGAGCAAGTGGAACTAAACAAAGTACAAAGATGAAGAAAAACATTTAGATTTTACTTTATTACCAGATTCTATTTTTATTTTCTAAGAATTATTAATGCGTTTTGACAGTGACAAGAAGAGTGCTACTGGGAAGACTTATCTTTTGATCTGTGACCCCAAAATGAGATCTAAGACTAGACTTGTATATCACATAACTAAATATATGCATTATTTTACTTATTTTCTAGAGGTTCTGAATTTTGTGGTAGTTGTTTTGAGACATAAATCTGAAATTTTCAATTTAAAATGGCTCATAGTTTTATGATCTTTTATGTTATGGTGATACACTGACAGATAGAGAAACCACTTCCTAAATATTGTCAAATAGAGACCACTAACCCAGACAGACTGTATATTACCTTAAGCATAGTATCTGTATTTTTTTATTTATATACACAAACATTACTATAGTGATTACATCTCCAAATGCTATTTTCAATTTTATAGATTGACTTTACTATGAAATTAGATTATACCACGACTTGAAATCATTATATAATATTGTACCTTCATTGAGTTATTATATAAATTGAGGCAATGTACATGTTTATAATAAATGTTCTCTTGAAACTTTCATCTTCAATTTTCTTATCCTATATAACATTTAAGATATTTTTAATAATCAGTTTTCAGAATTCTCCTTTTGTGTCCCTCAAACTTAATTTTACTTTCAACTGGAATTAGCATTTATATCTATTTTTGGCCATGCCGGGTCTTCATTGCAGCATGTAGGCTTTTTCTCTAGTTGTGGCAAGCAGGGGCTACTCTCTAGTTGTGGTATGAATGCTTCTCATTGTGGTAGCTTCTCTTGTCAAGGAGCATGGCCTGTGGGCTCAGTAGTTGAAATTCTAGTGCACAGGCTCAGTAGTTGTGGCCCATGGGCTTAATTACTCTGTGATATGTGGGATCTTTCCAGACCAGAGATCAAACCTGTGTCTCCTGCATTGGCAGGTGGGTTCTTTACCACTGAGCCACAAGGGAAGCCCTCATAATTAGTTTTAAGTTCTATATAAACTATGCTTTTCCTTCACCTTAAACTAACTAAAAAATTTAAAGTTTGAATCGCTACACCATTTGTTTCACTTTAATTTTCAATATCATTTGTTAAAAATAATGCAGAATGTCAGGCTTTAAGCAAGGCAGTAAAGAGAATCTTAAAAAATAACATTTGAACATGGGTTCTTTACCCGAGACTTCCATAGTTTAACTGGAATGAGAGGGAGCAAACCCTTGAAATGATGGGGTATCTTTCTCCCCAAAGCTTGGCTAAGGCCATGGGATGGCGCCTCTAACTGCATAATGGTAGCACGAGAGGCTTTCTGGAGGAGACAGTGTTTAATCTGTAACATGTAGGCTGAGGAGAAATAAGTTTAGAAGAAGCAAAGAAGAATATCACATGCAAAAGAAAAAATAATAAAGCGTGGTTCTTTTTTTTGAAATCACAATTTGGGTATAGTGTAACACAAGAAACTTTGTGAAGAAATAGGGTTTAAAAAAGCTATAATAATGTAGCAAGAAGGGTCATGTGAAGATTTTTCCTTAAGTTTATATGGAAATATTAATATGGTTAGTCAAGACAGACTTTAGGTTTGATTTTTGTTCCTGTGAGGTAAGTAACATTTCTGTTCTCCATATCAGTAAACAAAGGGCATGATCATCAAGCCTTCAGTCACTGTAGCCTCCCCTGATTGTGTACCCTAAGAGGACTCAGAATGAAGAAAAACAGGATACTGGCCTTAGATAGGGTGCATATCAAAGGACTGAATTCATTCAGCCCAGACTCTTGCATCTTCCCATACATAGAAAAGCACTAAATTCATTATCTTTAGCCATGTGGTTGTCTTTAATTTACAGGAGTCTTTCAATATTCCACTACCTAGATTTCATTGCAAAACTCCTATATATCCTGGTTCCTCCATTATCACTTTGGGACAGTCCCTCAGAGTCATCTGAGAAACTGTCTTCCTAGGTGAAGTCATCAGCAAGTTTACTAAATAAAAAATCATTCTTAACTTTTAAATTGTGCTTTTATTTTTTAAGTTAACATTTTTGGAGAATGTGAAGAAGTCCCGATCTGACTTCTCTCCTTTTTCTAGAATCTATGAGGATCTGGAACCTGGTACAATCAGAGGCCTCGTATGTCCATCCACCCCATTGGAGAGTCCAGACAAATTTTGGTGAGTCTCTCCTAGTTCTCAGATATACCAATTACTGGTTGATGATCTTGAGTTTTATATCAGTTCAGTTCAGTCACTCAGTTGTGTCTAACTCTTTGCGACCTCATGAAGCACAGCACACCAGGCCTCCCTGTCCATCACCATCTCCTGGAGATCACTCAAACTACATCCATCAAGTTGATGATGCCATCAAACCATCTCATCCTCTGTTGCCCCTTTTCCTCCTACCCCCAATCCCTTCCAGCATCAGACAACTTTCCAATGAGTCAACAGTTCGCATGAGGTGGCCAAAGTAGTGGAGTTTCAGCTTTAGCCTCATTCCTTCCAAAGAAATTTCAGGGCTGATCTCCTTCAGAATGGACTGGTTGGATCTCCTTGCAGCCCAAAAACTCTCAAGAGTCTTCTCTGACACCACAGTTCAAAAGTATGAATTCTTCAGTTCAGTTCAGTTCAGTCACTCAGTCGTGTCCAACTCTTTGTGACCCCATGAACTGCAGCATGCCAGGCCTCCGTGTCTATCACTAACTCCCGAAGTTCATTCAGACTCACGTCCATCGAGTCCGTGATGCCATCCAGCCATCTCATCCTTGGCCGTCCCCTTCTGCTTCTGCCCTCAATCCCTCCCAGCATCAGAGTCTTTTCTAATGAGTCAACTCTTCACATGAGGTGGCCAAAGTACTGGAGTTTCAGCTTTAGCATCATTCCTTCCAAAGAAATCCCAGGGCTGATCTCCTTCAGAATGGACTGGTTGGATCTCCTGGCAGTTAAAGGGACTCTCAAGAGTCTTATCCAACACCACAGTTCAAAAGCATTAATTCTTCAGCGCTCAGCCTTCTTCACAGTCCAACTCTCACATCCATACATGACCACAGGAAAAACCATAGCCTTGACTAGACGGACCTTAGTTGGCAAAGTAATGTCTCTGCTTTTGAATATGCTATCTAGGTTGGTCATAACTTTTCTTCCAAGGAGTAAGTGTCTTAATTTCATGGCTGCAGTCACCATCTGCAGTGATTTTGGAGCCCCCCAAAAAAATCTGACACTGTTTCCACTGTTTCCCCATCTATTTCCCATGAAGTGATGGGATCGGATGCCATGATCTTTGTTTTCTGAATCTTGAGCTGTAAGCCAACTGTTTCACTCTCCTCTTTCACGTTCATCTAGAGGCTTTTTAGCTCCTCTTCACTTTCTGCCATAAGGGTGGTGTCATCTGCATATCTGAGGTTATTGATATTTCTCCTAGCAATCTTGATTCCAGCTTGTGTTTCTTTCAGTCCAGCGTTTCTCATGATGTACTCTGCATGGACGTTAAATCAGCAGGGTGACAATATACAGCCTTGACGTACTCCTTTTCCTATTTGGAACCAGTCTGTTGTTCCATGTCCAGTTCTAACTGTTGCTTCCTGACCTGCATACAGATTTCTCAAGAGGCAGGTCAGGTGGTCTGGTATTCCCATCTCTTTCAGAATTTTCCACAGGTTATTGTGATCCACACAGTCAAAGGCTTTGGCATAGTCTCAACTTTCTTCACAGTCCAACACTTGCATCCCTACATATTTGGCAGTATGTAATAGGCCCAGTTGAAAGATACAGCCACATCAGGCTCCCCAGCTCAGGAGTGCTGCATCAGTAAGATTAGCCCCTGAACACCTGGCTTTGAAGGCCAGCAGGGCTTAATGTTGGAAGCTGCACTGGACTGGAGGTAATAGTCTTCACTGTTAAATTTGCTGCTGTTGCTAAGTTGCTTCAGTTGTTTCCGACTCTGTGCAACCCCAAAGATAGCAGCCAACCAGGCTCCCCTGTCCCTGGGATTTTCCAGGCAAGAACACTGAAGTGGGTTGCCATTTCCTTTTCCAGTGCCTGAAAGTGAAAAGTGAAAGTGAAGTCGCTCAGTTATGTCTGACTCTTAGCAACCCCATGGACTGCAGCCTACCAGGCTCCTCCCTCCATGTAATTTTCCAGGCAAGAGTACTGAAGTGGTGTGCCATTGCCTTCTCTGTCACTGTTAAAGAGTACATATAAAGTCTCACTTTCATCAGGGCTTAAGGCAAAGGCAGAAACTTAATAGTAGATTGGATCAGACCTACCTGCTGCCCTTGAAGAGTCTACCATTGAGTAAGGGGGCAGCTGTTGCTCCCTGGGGATATAGACCACGGTTGAAGTCATATTTGGGAACATTCTACCTTGTGGCATTGATGCTGTAAGCTGCCAAAGTGGGATCCTTCCTCTAGGTCATTAGAACCAAAGCCTGTTCTCCCACCCCAATAGCCAGGAGGCACCTACTGGGAGGCCACAGGCCAAACAACTAACTTGGATGGAACACAGCCCACCCATCAGCAGACAGGCTGCTTAAAGACTTTGTGAGCCCACAGCCACCTCTTGGCATGGCCCTGCCCACCAGTAGGCCAAGACTCAGCTCTAACCAGTAGTGGGCAGGTTTCCTTTCCTCCAGGAAACCTGCACTTAGCCACAGTAACAGTCTCTCCTACTGGGGAGCAGACACCAGATGCAAGACACCAGATCTTACATCCTCCAAACATAGTCAGATGCTTCCTAGAAACATCAGGTCCTTAATTTGTCCAATAGCAGGCCAGTGAAGATTTAGAAAACCCTGGGCTCCATAGCTAAAGCATAAGGAACCAACTCCCACTGCAGAAAATCTGAAGAGAGAGAGAGAGAGAGAGAGAGAGAGAGAGAGAGAGAGAGAGAGAGAGAGAGAGAGAGAAAGCACTGGAATCGCTAGGTCTTGTAGTCAGACTCTAGGAACTGGTTCTGCCTGAAAGTCCAGCAAGCAGCAACCACCAAGGCAGGTCCTAACAATCAACCAGGTTAGGGTCTGACCAAGTCTACTAGACCAGTCACCTCAACACAACAGAGGACCCATGCAACTCACTTAGGGGGAACCCCTGAAACATATGATTTGGATGACAAGAGGAGACACTGCTGGGAAGCATAAGCCGACACCTACAGAAGGCATTTCTCCAAGGTTAATAAAATGTAACTAACCTACCACATACATAAAAGTACAAAAAACAACATAGACAGAATGAGGTGGCCTAGAAACATGTTCCAAACAAAGGAACAAGATGAAAGCCCCAGAAGAATAACTAAGTGAAGTGTAGATAGGGAGCTTCCTATGAAAGAGTTAAGAGTCATGACTGTAAAGATGATCCAAGAACTTGGGAGAGGAATAATAGGTGCCAAGAGCAAGAAGTTCAGAGTTTTTAACAAAAAGTTAGAAAATATAAAACCAATAGAGCAAAGATAAAAGCATGTAATAATTGAAAAATATACTAGAAGGAATTAGAAGAGGAGCTATCCAACATTGAAGGTAAGGAATGGCGACTGTAAGGAGATACCCCCGTACAAGGTAAAGAGCAGTGGCTGTGCTTTGCTGGAGCAGCCATGAAGAAATATACAACACTCAAGGTAAGAGAAACCCAAGTAAGATGGTAGGTGTTGCAAGAGGGCATCAGAGAGCAGACACTGAAACCATACTCACAGAAAACTAGTCAATCTATTCACACTATGATCACAGCCTTGTCTAACTCAGTGAAACCAAGCCATGCCTGTGGGGCAACCCAAGACAGGCTGGTCATGGTGAAGAGGTTTGACAAAATGTGGTCCACTGGAGAAGAGAATGGCAAGCCACTTCAGTATTCTTGCTTGAATACTCCATGAACAGTATGAAAAGGCAAAATGATAGGATACCAAAAGAGGAACTCCCCAGGTCAGTAGGTGCCCAATATGCTACTGGAGATCAGTGGAGAAGTAACTCCAGAAAAAATGAAAGGATGGAGCCAAAGCAAAAACAATACCCAGCTGTGGCTGTGACTGGAGATAGAAGCAAGATCCGATGCTGTAAAGAGCAATCTTGCATAGGAATCTGGAATGTCAGGTCCATGAATCAAGGCAAATTGGAAGTGGTCAAACAAGAGATGGCAAGAATGAACGTCGACATTTTAGGAATCAGCAAACTAAAATGGACTGGAATGGGTGAATTTAACTCAGATGACCATTATATCTACTACTGTGGGCAGGAATCCCTCAGAAGAAATGGAGTAGCCATCATGGTCAACAAAAGAGTCTGAAATGCAGTACTTGCATGCGATCTCAAAATGACAGAATGATCTCTGTTCGCTTCCAAGGCAAACCATTCAATATCACAGTTATCCAAGTCTATGCCCCAACCAGTAACGCTAAAGAAGCCAAAGTTGAACGGTTTTATCGTCATAAAACCTACAAGACCTTTTAGAACTAACACCCAAAAAAGATGTCCTTTTCATTATAAGGGACTGGAATGCCAAAGTAGGAAGTCAAGAAACACCTGGAGTAACAGGCAAATTTGGCCTTGGAACATGGAACAAAGCAAGGCAAAGACTAATAGAGTTTCACCAAGAAAATGCACTGGCCATAGCTAACACCCTCTTCCAACAACACAAGAGAAGACTCTACACATGGACACCACCAGATGGTCAACACTGAAATCAGACTGATTATATTCTATGCAGCCAAACATGGAGAAGCCCTATACAGTTGAGGAAAACAAGACCAGGAGCTGACTATGGCTCAGATCTTGAACTCCTTATTGCCAAATTCAGACTCAAATTGAAGAAAGTAGGGAAAACCTCTAGACCATTCAGGTATGACCTAAATCAAATCCCTTATGATTATACAGTGGAAGTGAGAAATAGATTTAAAGGCCTAGATCTGATAGATATAGTGCCTGATGAACTATGGACGGAGGTTTGTGACATTGCACAGGAAACAAGGATCAAGACCATCCTCATGGAAAAGAAATGCAAAAGGCAAAAGGCTGTCTGGGGAGGCCTTACAAATAGCTGTGAAAAGAAGAGAGGTGAAAAGCAAAGGAGAAAAGAAAAGATATAAGCATCTGAATGCAGAGTTCCAAAGAATAACAAGAAGAGATAAGAAAGCCATCTTCAGTGATCAATGCAAAGAAATAGAGGAAAACAACTGAATGGGAAAGACTAGAGATCTCTTCAAGAAAGTTAGATATACCAAGGGAACATTTCATGCAAAGATGGGCTCGATAAAGGACATAAATGGTCTGGATTAACAGAAGCAGAAGATATTAAGAAGAGGTGGCAAGAATACACAGAAGAACTGTACAAAAAGATCTTCACAACCCAGATAATCATGAGGATGTGATCACTCATCTAGAGCCAGACATCTTGGAATGTGAAGTTAAGTGGGCCTTAGAAAGCATCACTACGAATAAGCTAGTGGAGCTGGTGGAATTCCAGTGGAGCTGTTTCAAATCCTGAAAGATGATGCCGTGAAAGTGGTGTACTCAATATACCAGCAAATTTGGAAAACTCAGCAGTGGCCACAGGATTGGAAAAGGTCAGTATTCATTCCAATCCCAAAGAAAGGCAAAGCCAAAGAACACTCAAACTACTGCACAGTTGCACTAATCTCACATGCTAGTAAATTAATGCTCAAAATTCTGCAAGCCAGGCTTCAGCAATAAGTGAACTGCAAATTATCTGATGTTCAAGCTGGTTTTAGAAAAGGCAGAGGAACCAGAGATCAAATTGCCAACATCTGCTGGATCCTGGAAAATGCAAGAGAGTTCCAGAAAAACATTTCTGCTTTATTGACTATGCCAAAGCCTTTGACTCTGTGGATCACAATAACCTGTGGAAAATTCTGAAAGAGATGGGAATACCAGACCACCTGACCTGCCTCTTGAGAAATCTGTATGCAGGCCAGGAAGCAACAGTTAGAACTGGACATGGAACAACAGACTGGTTCCAAATAGGAAAAGGAGTACGTCAAGGCTGTGTACTGTCACCCTGCTTATTTAACTTCCATGCAGAGTACATCATGAGAAACGCTGGACTGGAAAAAACACAAGCTGGAATCAAGATTGCTAGGAGAAATATCAATAACCTCAGATATGCAGATGACACCACCCTTATGGCAAAAGGTGAAGAAGAAAAACTAAAAAGCCTCTTGATGAAAGTGAAAGAGAAAAGTGAAACAGTAGGCTTACAGCTCAAGATTCAGAAAACAAAGATCATGGCATCCGATCCCATCACTTCATGGGAAATAGATGGGGAAACAGTGGAAACAGTGTCAGATTTTTTTGGGGGGCTCCAAAATCACTGCAGATGGTGACTGCAGCCATGAAATTAGAAGACGCTTACTCCTTGGAAGAAAAGTTATGACCAACCTAGATAGTATATTCAAAAGGAGAGACAGTACTTTGCCGACTAAGGTCCGTCTAGTCAAGGCTATGGTTTTTCCTGTGGTCATGTATGGATGTGAGAGTTGGACTGTGAAGAAGGCTGAGCGCTGAAGAATTAATGCTTTTGAACTGTGGTGTTGGAGAAGACTCTTGAGAGTCCCTTTAACTGCCAGGAGATCCAACCAGTCCATTCTGAAGGAGATCAGCCCTGGGATTTCTTTGGAAGGAATGATGCTAAAGCTGAAACTCCAGTACGTTGGCCACCTCATGCGACGAGTTGACTGATTAGAAAAGACTCTGATGCTGGGAGGGATTGAGGGCAGGTGGAGAAGGGGACGACCGAGGATGAGATGGCTGGATGGCATCACGGACTCGATGAATTTGAGTCTGAGTGAACTCTGAGAGATGGTAATAAACAGGGAGGCCTGGCGTGCTGCGATTCCTGGGTCACAAAGATTCGGACACGATTGAGCGACTGAACTGAATTGAACTTCCATACATCAACATGAATCTGCCACGGGTGTACACGTGTTCCCAATCCTGAACCCCTCTCTCACCTCCCTGCTCTATGAGTTAAGTTTTATTTGGGGCAAAATGAGGACTGCAGTCCAGGAGGCAGCATCTCAGATAGCTCTGAAAGACTGTTCCAAAGTGGCAGTTGGGGAAAATCAATATATAAGGTTTTGGTGAAGGTGGAGTTCAATAACATGAAGCACTCATTTTACAAAAGGCTTTTTGTTAGTCATGAGGAACTGATGTCACCATGAAGGGATTTAGTGCTTACTAGATATGAGGAGATGCAATGATTGAGATCATAATATCTGTTCCTGGAAATATCCAACTATCTAAAGACCTGTCCCACCAGATTCCTTGGAGCACAGAGTGCCTCGCTCCACTCTGAACTACCTCAGTGATTGTTGAAGGTCAACAGTTATAACAGAATAGGGTTCAATCTCTGTAGAGGCAGATGGCAAATGCCTTTATTGTTCATTCATTCACTCTTGTTAAGTGCCTATTTGTATTTGACACTTCAAAGTCCAGGAAGTACAGATTCCCACACAAGATTAATCCAAAGTATATACTAAAACAGATTATAATGAAAATGAGAAAAATTAAAGGGAGAATATCAAAAGCAGTAAGGGAAAAGCAATAAGTTGCATACAAGATAACTCCTATGACTTTATCAGCTGATTCATCAGCAGAAACTCTACAGGAAGGGAGTGACATGACATATTTAAAGTAATAAAAGGGACAAAATTACAGCTAGGAATAATCTCCCTTGCAAGGGTCTTGTTAGGTAGGTAGATTAGGGAAATGGAGTCCAAAATGGCAGTGGCTAAAAAACAAGGAAGGTCAAAGGAAGGTCTGAGGACCAGAGTGAAGTCTTCAGGTAGAACCAACAGCACTCCTGGCTAAGCCCAATTTGCATAGGGCAGTCCCAGGTGGAGGCAAAAACATATAAAAGGAAGAGCCTAAGCACTCTTTTTCTTCCTCTCTCACATGTGTGCACTCTTTCTCTCTCTCTCCCTCTCCCTCTCTCTTCCTCTCCCACATGCATGTGATCTTTCTCTCTCTCTCCTTCTCTCTCTCTCCCCCTCTCCCACGGGCTCCTCCACTCTCTTCCTTTCAAATCTTTGAGTTGGCATGCCCTCACGCTTCGAGGATGGATTCTCCTGCTATCTTCTAAATAAAACAGAGCTATAACATTGATTTGCCTAAGAGCTATAACATGGTTTGCCCAAGCCCCAAGAGCTGTGACACACCGAGGGCTCTAATGTCCATTGCTCCAAATCTTTGTTGTGACGAGACAAAGAACCGGGGAACATACACTTGTGTGACCAGCACATGCACGTGGGAGAGGAAGAAAGAGGGAGAGAGAGAGGGAGAGAGAGAGGGAGAGAGAAAGAGTGCACGCACGTGGGAGAGGAAGAGAGAGTGTGCTTTGGCTTTTCCTTTTACATGTTTTTGCCTCCACCTGGGCCTGCTCTATGCAAATTGGGCTTAGCCAGGAGTGCTGTTTGCTCTACCTGAAGTCTTCACTCTGGTCCTCGGATCTTCCTTGTTTTTTAGCCACTGCCATTTTGGACTCTGTTTCCTATTCTACTTACCTAACATTCTCCCCTCAAGAGATGGGAGGCCCAATTCTTAGGGAATAGGGGCGTTGAGGTCTTTCTGGCTACTTCCTGATGAACTGGGGCTGCGAGGGGTATTGGGCCTCCCCCCTTGCTAGTCTCAATTCTCAGAGTCCTTATAGTTGTGTCCATCTAAGGATGTGAGATTTTTCATGGTCGGCTGTAGTTTTATATCTTTTTTGAACTGGCACTGCATGCTGTAGCTTGTTGACCTGGGCAGAGATAAAACACGTTAGACAATTGATAGTACATGGAATAATCATAAGCATCATCAATGTAGCATAACAAAGACTAGTAGGGGCATTAGTCAGTTTTAAATTCACATTGCCAGTATGGCTCAAGTCCCTCCTTGCTCAGAGATCAGAAGATCTATCTCTTGTCTGTTTTGGAGTGCAATCTCTGCCAAGCTGTGTTGGCTCTTTAGAGCTATCCTGAGAAATCTTATCCCTAGAAACCAGATTTTGGGAGTGTTCACTAGAATGGCACTCATTGGTAGTCCTGAATAGGTATCTGAGATCTCCCAGGGGCTCACAGGTGTATTGAGTGTCCTCTTCTGTCTTCTTCCATGGCTTGACTCATGAGTAGTGAACCCAGGAGTCATATCCTGGTAACTTGACTGCTGTGGGGGTAGAAAATATTACAGGGTAGGGGCCCTTCCATGTGGGCTGGAGTTGAGCTTTTGGGGACCTATCTTTCCAGACTTTAATTAGGACTTGAGTCCCTGGAGCACATAGTGGTGACTCCTTAGAATCTTTTGGGTCCTGGTTTATACCCCACAAGCGTATATCCTGTTGGAATTGCCCAATGGCCATGGTATAAGACTGGAGGGTATGAACCTCTGGATCTAGGAAGAGGTCATTGACATAAACAAAAGGTCTCCCATATAGCATCTCATAAGGACTAAGACCAAGCTGTTCCTTAGGGGCAATGCGAGTGCTGAGGAGAGCTATTGGTAAAGCCTTCTTCCATCCCAGGGAGGTCTCCTGGATTATCTTTTTTATAGCTGATCTTAAAAATTGATTGGCTCTTTCTACTTTTCCTGAAGATTGAGGCCTCCAGGCACAATGGAGATAATAAGTAATGTCCAATGCTTTTGAGACCCCTTGGGTGACCTTGGAAGTAAATGATATCCCATTGTCACTTTGTAGTGACCTGGGCAGACCAAATCTTGGAATGATTTCATGGAGCATTTTTTTCCCATCTCCTCAGCCTTCTCAGTCCAGGTGGAAAAGCCTTCAATCCATCCTGTGAATGTATCTATCATGACTAATAGGTATTTATACCCTTGAAAAACTGGCATCTGGGTGAAGTCCATCTGCCAGTCCTCTCCTGGGTAGGGCCCCACATCATTGGATGGGCTGGGCCAGCTGGGGTCTTTGAGCTCCTCGGGGTTGTTTAATTGGCAGGTGGGACAAGAGGAGACCAGCTGTCTTATAGTTGTTTGGAAGCCTGTTCCTCTAAAGGACCTTTCTAGTAATCTTTGGAGGGCCTTTTCTCCTAAATGAGTAGTGGCATGCAAGGAGTTAACCAACTTCCATTGGAGGTTCCCAGGCAGAAAAAGGAGTCCCTCCTTTTGCAACCACCCCATATGATCTTCTTGAAAGCCCTGACTCTTAGCTTTAAGAGCCTCACCTTCAGAATATGAAGGAGTTTCTGGCAAGTTAGTCTGTGGAACTAAGGTGGCAATCCTTATTAGGTCATGGTTCTGTAATGCTGCTCTCCTAGCTGCCTGATCAGCTGCTTGGTTCCCTCGTGCCATTTCTGTGATCCCTTTTAGGTATCCTTTACAGTGGGAGACTGAAACCTCAGTGGGCAGATGTACTACCTCCAAGAGTAGAAGAATCTGATCACCATATATGATTGGGGACCCTCGGGTGGTCAAGTGGCCCCTTTCTTTACAAATAGCCGCATGTGCATGTAGCACCAGAAAGGCATACTTGGAATCAGTGTAAATGGCTATTATTTTTCATTTTCCCAGCTCTAAAGCTTGAGTCAGGGCTATGAGCTCAGCTAATTGGGCTGAAGTACCTGGTGGCAGAGGCTTAGCCTCTATGCTCTCAAAATTGGAGACTACTGCATACCCGGCTCTTCTTTTTCCATCCAAGACAAAACTGCTTCCATCAGTGTA
Organism: Nanger dama; assembly: GCA_917880005.1. NCBI lineage: Eukaryota > Metazoa > Chordata > Mammalia > Artiodactyla > Bovidae > Nanger > Nanger dama. The sequence goes on from CAKJTW010000011.1 coordinate 47,696,973, forward strand.
CCAGATTTCTTCAGGGTTGGTCAGAGGATCTTCTGACAATCCCTCTTAGGTTTTTTTCCAGTGGTCCAAGGTTTCTAGACAAGAGTGAAAGGGAGAGAGCCCTCGGGGGTAGGCAGAAGGGTGGCTGGGTTAAGAACCTCACAAGGGGATATAGTGAGACCTGGATTTTCCATCACCATTACTTGATATCTGAAGATTTTTTGATCAGACATCTATAAATGGCCTCTCCCATTTAGGAGTTGTTTTACTTGGTGGCTGGTAAAAATAGTTTGTTCATCCCCAAATGAGAGTTTTAAAGTGTCTTCTATCATGATTGCAATAGCTGCAAGATTTCAAAGGCAGGGGGCCAGCCTCAGGTAGTTGGACCGAGCTTCTTGGATAAGTAAGCTGCAGGCTGGGGCTTAGATCCCAACCTTTGAGTTAACACACCCAAGGCTATTCCCTCTCTTTCATGGACATAAAGTTGGAATGCTTTTTCTGGGTCTGGTAACCTCAAGGCAGGTGTCTGAGTTAAGGCCTGTTTTAGTGTAGTCACTACCTTCTTTTGAGGAGTTCCCCACATCAGTAGGATTGAATCATCTCATCCCTTTAAGCCTTCATATAAGGGCTGGGCAATTAGACCATAGTTGGGTATCCAGATTCTACAATATCCAGTGAGTCCCAGGAAAGCTTGCAATTGTTTTCAAGTCATGGAGGAGGGCAACTGGAGGATTCCTTGTACCCAATCAGAGGACTGCCTCCTGGACTCGTGTGTAATCTGAACTCCCAAGTAAAAGACCTTTGTCTCTACCATCTGTGTCTTAGCATGTGAGACTTTATATCCCCTTTCTGCCAAGAAGTTTAGAACCTGAATTGCATGTTGTTGGGCACTTTCTCTTCTGGAGAGCAGATTAGTAAGTCATCTACATATTGTAATATTTTTCCCATTAAGTCCCAGGTCCAGATCTAGGAGATCCATGCTAAGGGGCTGTCCAAACAGGTGTGGGCTATCTCTGAACCCCCTGAGGTAATACTGTCCAAGTCATCTGTTGGCGTTTTTCTCCTGGGACCTCCCACTCAAAGGCAAAAAGATATTGAGATTCTTTAGCCAGTGGCATGCAAAAAATGCATCTTTGAGATCCAAGACTGTAAACCACTTGGTACTGGGTGGGATTTCTCCCAAGATTACATAGTGTTTATGTACTGTGGGATGGATGGGGACTACAGCTTAATTTATGATCCAGAGATCTTGAACCATTTGCCAAGTTCCAATTTTTTTCTTTACTGAGAAGACTGGGGTGTTACATGGTGAACTGGTGGGGACCAATAGCCCACAAGCAAAAAATTTATTTATTAAAGGCTGTAGTCCCTCCTGGGCCTCTCATTTGAGAGGGTATTGTTTCCAATTAGGAAACTAAGTGGGATCTCTGAGGACAACGATGACCGGTTCGGTAGGCTTGTCCAATAACCCCCTGGCCCCACACCTAAGGGTTAATTTTGTCTTCCCATGATTTTTGGTCCCTCTCTATTGAAGGTGTAATAGGTTCCTCAGTAGTAATCAGGAGCTGTAGAGCTCTAGGGGCTGAAAAACTTCCCATCACAAGGAAGGTCCCCAGTTTAGTGAGTATATCTCCTCCCAATAAAGGAGTAGGACACTCAGGGACCACCAGAAACTGGTGGGAAAATATTTGTCCATCCCAGCAACAAAGAAGTGCTCAGGTGAATCTTTTAGCAGTTGCTTTTCCTGTAGCACCCAAAATGTACAGGTTTGGGAGGAGAAGGCTCCGGAATAGGAGATCAAGACAGAGTAGGTAGCCCCTGTTTCAACCAAGAAATTCTCGGACCTACCTGCCACATCCAGTTGCACTCTTGGCTCCAGCCCTGTGATGGTTATCTGTGACAGGTGGGCTGGTTGGATCAGGTCCACTTCAGTCCTCTTGAACCATCAGGAGGGTAGGCTTGGTGCTTGACCTTGAGGCTCTTGGGTCCCAAGGGCAGAGTGCTGCCCAGTGTCCCAGTTGATGGCATTTGTGGCAAGCTGTTTTAGGAGACTTGTCACAGTTTGGACACTCTTTGGCCCAATGCTCTGCCTGTCTACAGATCAGGCATTTGTCTCGTGCCTTGTCCTTCAAGGACTCGGGGTTTGCCATAGTGTTTCTCTGGAGGGTGGCCGGCATCTGGGCATGCCTTGTCTCTTTCTTTCTCTCCTTCTCCTGGGCCTTGGCCTCCTTTTCCTGTTCTATGTTATAAAAAGTATTGGTGGATGTCTGGACTATCTCATCTAAAGAGGCAGCAGGGTCCTGCTATTGTAGTTGTTGTGACTTAATTCTGATATCTGGTGCACACTGGGACAGGAATTTGTCCTTCAAAATCACCTGTCCCTCATAAGAATCTAAGTCCATATTGGTAAACTTTTGGAGGGCCTCTTTAGCCTTTCCAGAAAGGCAATGGGGTTCTCATTGGGCTCCTGAGTTATTGCTGAGACTTGGCACAGTCCCACAAGTAATAGGCTTCCTTCTTTTTCCATGGGTGGGCTTCATTAGGGGGGTGAGTCTTTCTGAAGCTTATCCTACCCAGAACTGTTGCAACCTGAGAGCCAAGCGTTCCTGGGTCAGGGTGCAGATCCCTAGGCAGGCTGAGGCATGACAGCGTCTTAGAGATCGAATCCCCAGGCAGGCTGAGGTGTGATGGCCTCCCAAGAACTGGGTCCCTGGGCAGGTCGAGGAGTGACAACCTCCTGGGGCCCCTGGGACTAGTAGCTCCCCGAGCAGGTTGAGGCATGAAAACATTTTAAGGACCAGATCCCTAGGCAGGTCAAGGCATGATGACCTCCTAGGACCCCCGGACTGGCGTTCGGGCATCCCCAAGGTCTCCAGTGTGACCAGTGCTGGGTAGAATTAAGGGATTTGTAACTCATTGCTAGTTTTCCCACAGTGGATGGGAATAGATATGATGTAAACTCATCCTACCTAGTACTGTTGCAACCTGAGAGCCAGGTGTCCCCGGGTCAGGGTGCAGATCCCCAGGCAGGCTGAGGCATGAGAGCCTCCTAGAGATCGAATCCCTGGGCAGGCCGAGATGTGACAGCTTCCTGAGAATTGGGTCCCTGTGCAGATTGAGGCGTGATGACCTCCTGGGACCCCTGGGACTAGTGGATCCCCAAGCAGGTTGAGGCATGACCTTTTGAGGACCTAATCCCTAGGCAGGTCAAAGCGTGATGACCTCCTGGGACACCTGGACTGGAGTTGGGCGTCCCCAAGGTCTCCAGTGTGATCAATACTGGGTAGGATAAGGGGCTGGATATTATAGAGTATTTCCCTCCCAAGGCCATCTATTTTCTGCTTGTCTCTCCAGAAGATTGTAGAGACAACCTTGTGGGTCTGGATGGGGCTCAGACAAACAGCATGAAGCAGGAGGGAAGGGGCAAGAGCATAACCTTTGAAAGAATGACCCAGCACAAGGGGACAATGCAAACCAATTAAAACCAACTGGGTCCAAGATGAAAAGTAAAATTAAAGTACTTAATTCCCAATCTATAAGACAACAGACACATCCAGAGGTGGCAGGACAGCTCCAAGGCATGGTCAAAAGAAGGAGGAGTGAGTGGTTCCCCAGTGGTAGGGATGATCCTTCCACTCATCAGCATATGAATTCCACCCCCTCACAAAACCTCAGTTAAGTCTCTCAGTCGTGTCCAACTCTTTGCAACCTCATGAATCGACCTCATGAATCGCAGCATGTGAGGCCTCCCTGTCCATGACCATCTCCCAGAGTTCACTCAGACTCAGGTACATCGAGTCCGTGATGCCATTCAGCCATCTCATCCTCGGTCGTCCCCTTCTCATCCTGCCCCCAGTCACTCCCAGCATCAGAGTCTTTTCCAATGAGTCAACTCTTCGCATGAGGTGGCCAAAGTACTGGAGTTTCCTCTTTAGCATCATTCCTTCCAAAGAAATCCCAGGGCTGATCTCCTTCAGAATGGACTGGTTGGATCTCCTTGCAGTCCAAGGGACTCTCAAGAGTCTTCTCCAACACCACGATTCAAAAGCATCAATTTTTCGGCACTCAGCATTCTTCACAGTCCAATTCTCACATCCATACATGACCACAGGAAAAGCCATAGCCTTGACTAGATGGACCTTAGTCAGCAAAGTGATGTCTCTGCTTTTGATTATACTTTCTAGGTTGGTCATAGCTTTTCTTCCAAGGAGTAAGCATCTTTTAATTTCATGGCTGCAGTCACCATCTGCAGTGATTTTGGAGCCCAAAATAATAACGTCTGACACTGTTTCCACTGTTTCCCCACCTATTTCCCGTGAAGTGATGGGACTGGATGCCATGATGTTTGTTTTCTGAATGCTGAGCTGTAAACCAACTTTTTCGCTTTCCTCTTTCACTTTTATCAAGAGGCTTTTTAGTTCCTCTTCACATTCTGCCATAAGGTGGTGTCATCTGCATATCTGAGGTTATTGATATTTGCAAGGGTCATATACAACTTAGCGACTAAACCACCAACAAAGGACTTGAAGGGCAGTAAGAAACAGTGTGGATGTGTTGTCTGCTGTGATGAAAATAATTATTTGTCTTTGCCCCAGTAGTCTCATATGTTTTGCTAGTATCTGTGAAATTGGAGAAGGTAAACTTGTGAAGTAAAATTTCAGACACTTCATTTTTCTTGACATGACTAAGTTTAAGTCTTCATTGGTCTCAGGTGGGAACTTTGCATGTTTAGTAGAGTGCCTCTTCCTGAACTCCAGTGTTTATCCTCTTAGCAATGTGAGACTGCAAATTTTTTTTTCTGCTTTTCATTGACTTTTTGTTTAGCCTCTGACTCAGATCATCTTAAGAAATCAGCTAACACTTTGAGGGGAGAAACCTGTTGAGGAAGGGTTCCTCTCTGGGTTCCTCTCTCTGGGTCTTGTTCTCTCAAACCTGTTCCCTGATGTCTATTAAATCCAAATTTTTATTCTATCACTGAGAATGTTCTCAAAGTTCCTTAGGCTTTTCTGTCTTTAAAGTGTAACCTTCTGTCTTGAATTTTCTAATTTGAGCCTTACCCAAAATTCAGCAGTCCCTGAGGATAAAAGTTGTGCTTCCTTCTCTCAGAGCTCTAGGATCTTCAAGTTCTGGTTGCCTTAGCAGCTATGAGGTACCTTCAAAATAAGGTTTATTACTTTTACTCTTTGTACTTTCCTTCGCTTCTTTTATTCTCTCTCTTTCTTGCCTGACCTCCCTCCCTTCTTTATGCCTTACTGCTTTTCATCTGGTTATCACTAGGAGTGTTGTTCTTCCACTGAACTTTAGCAACTGATGAGCTATATAATGCTAATCTATCTTATAGATGTTTTAATCAAAATTATATTAAGTGAGCATTTGAAGTACTTTAATCAGTGCTCCTTTGAAAAGCTAATTTCCTATGTCAATAGCATAGGTAGAATTTAATACCAATAGACTGTTTCTACTACATAAATACTTCTTTGTTAAACATGTGAAGTAGATTTGAAATTTTTAGACTATAATAGTGCATATAGCACGATACAGTATGAAATTTTATAAAATTCTTCTCAGTTTATCAACCCCAATTCTGATGCTTACAGAAATTTGATCTTGTTAATTCAAGGCAATCAATCATTTCAGCTTTAAGATTTAGATTTAGGAATGGCTAAAGGCTTAGTTCCATGTCCAGTTCTAACTGTTGCTTCCTGATCTGCATACAGATTTCTTAAGAAGCAGGTCAGGTGGTCTGGTACTCCCATCTCTCCTAGAATTTCCCACAGTTTATTGTGATCCACACAGTCAACGGCTTTGGCATAGTCAATAGAGCAGAAATAGATGTTTTTCTGGACTCTTGCTTTTCCATGATCCAGTGGATGTTGGTAATTTGATCTCTGGTTCCTCTACCTTTTCTAAAACCAGCTTGAACATGAGGAAGTTCATGATTCACATTTTGCTGAAGCCTGGCTTGGAGAATTTTGAGCATTACTTTACTAGCATGTGAGATGAGTGCAATTGTGTGGTATTTTGAACATTCTTTGGCATTGCCTTTCTTTGGGATTGGAATGGAAACTGACCTTTTCCAGTCCTGTGGCCACTGCTGCGTTTTCCAAATTTGCTGGCATATTGAGTGCAGCACTTTCACAGCATCATCTGTCAGGATTTGAAATAGCTCAACTGGAATTTCATCACATCCACTAGCTTTATTTGTAGTGATGCTTTCTAAGGCCCACTTGACTTCACATTCCAAGATGTCTGGCTCTAGATGAGGGATCACACCATCGTGATTATCCAGGTCGTGAAGATCATTTTTGTACAGTTCTTCTATATATTCTTGCCGATGGCATTACTGACGCGGTGGGCGTGAGTCTGAATGAACTCTGGGAGTTGGTGCTGTACAGGGAGGCCTGGCGTGAGAGGGAGTCCTGGCAAAGAGTCGGACATGACTGAGTAACTGAACTGAACTGAACTGAAAGGCCTAGTTTGGAGAAGGTAATGGCACCCCCACTCCAGTACTCCTGCCTAGAAAATCCCATGGATGGAAGGAGCCTAGTAGGCTGAAGTCCATGGGGTCACTAAGAGTCAGACATGACTGAGCAACTTCACTTTCACTTTTCACTTTCAGGCTTTGGAGAAGGAAATGGCAATCCCCTCCAATATTCTTGCCTGGAGAATCCCAGGGATGGGGAAGCCTGGTGGGCTGCAGTCTTTGGGGTTGCACAGAGTCAGACACGACTGAAGTGACTTAGCAGCAGCAGCAACAGCAGCTTAGTTATATTCAGATTTCTTTCATTCCGTATTCTCCTTATGTTTTCTCAGTATTCACATATACTGTGCATATATGCACAGACATACATACATACAGCTAGCAGGATGTTTACCACATGGACATAACGTGCTAGTGATGGTCTTATCCTTTTTTTTAGCACAGTCAATTCATAGTGATAAATCTGGCATGCTGAGAGTGCCATCCCTGCTGACTGATCCTCTAAACTCAACTCATATTATCACTGCTGATCTAAGTCTCAGACTTACCATTGATCACTTCCCATTTTGTCCATCTATTTTTACATTATCAGATCTAATGTTTCCTTGTCTTTTGCCCCTACAGCTTAGTAGCTCTCAATTCTCAGCAGTCTTTTATGCCCTGGGATGAATGAATATTTGAGGCATTCAATAAAGTTGGCTACATGATTCTGTCCCTATCTACCTATAATAATAATGTGATGACCCCATTTTGAGTGGGTTATCTGAAATTACCTCCTGCCAGAAACTCAAATTAGTAAAGGGAATAAATTTCAGTACCCTCATAGTTTCAGAATTACCTAAAGTTTTCTCTTGGTCGGTTTTCTAAAACAGAGGCCAGACAGAGGGGGTTATCTCTGTTCTCCTTTCCCAGACATATTAACTCTCAGGATAGGTTCCTGCTCTGCAACTGTACAGTGGGAAAAAGTCTGTATGTCATTATACATTTTAGTCTATGTTATATGACATGAGGTTTGTGCTGCAATGCCCTCAAGCTTTGATTTGGATTTGCAAGGACAAGTTTTTATTGCCAGATCCCTTTTTCTCTTTCATAGTATTGTGTTCTAAAAGAAAAGTTGCTTTGATTTTAATCTACAATTCCTGTTAGTAGTTTGAAAAATAATTCTCAATATTTAACTGCTTTCTTTTAGACGTATCTGCCCTCTCTGTAGCAATAAATGCTAATCTGACTTGGCAGTGAACTGTACCAAAATTTATGTGCCAGTGAAGGGCCAAGAGAAAACACCACTGACAAAACCTGGCAGAACTGTGCTGGTGAGCTGGGCAATAGCATTATTGGGAAGATTTCTGCAGGACATGGCTCATGATAAGTAAGCCCATAAATACTAGTGGGCTTGGAGAGGCTCCATGTTAATAGGATGCAGTGACAGCATTTAACCATCAGAATTCAGGAGATCATAATTACCATAACCAAATGACCAAGCAAGAGTGCTTGATCCACAGTGAGTTGTGGAGCTAGTTAATAAGGCATGGTTCTTTGAGACAAGAGAGTAGAGCAAGCAAGAGGATTCTGTGATGATGGTGGAGTAAAAAGTACAGGAAGTACCATCTCGGTCTACATCATAATTGTTCGGCTTAATCTGTCTGATAGAACTATTTCAGAACTCTGAAGTTTAACAAAAATGTGTGACATTCAGGGGAAGTAACATACAGTGAATCATAATTGATTTCAGTCAATTCAGCCCTTAGCTCTTTGGCAGCTTGTTGTTGTGAAGTTGCTAAGTCATGCCTGAATTTTTGTGACCCCGTGGATTGTAGCCCACCAGGCTCCTCTGTCTATGGGATATCTCAGGAGGAATACTGAGATATCCTGCTCCAGGGATCTTCCTAACTCAGGGATTGAACTCACATCTCCTGCATTGCTAGGTGGATTCTTTACCATTGAGCCACCTGGGAAGCCTCTCCATGGTAGCTACCTATCTTCAGATACCCAGCTCCCTAGCAGGAAGCCTTGTATATATTCCTGGAGCAGCATGCACTCTGATTATGGGAGCTAGAGAGGGCGATAAGAATCCTTTCCTCCAACAATCAGGGATTTGTGCTGCAAAGATGCACACTTAGAAGCAGATAACCAGAGTCCTGAATCTGATTCAGTCCACTGTGAACTCACCAGGATCTTGGCTAATGTTCAGTCACAATAGGTTTACTGGATCCATGGATCCACACAGTGGTCATTTCCTTTATCTGTGAGTATATTTGGTATTTATATACAGTTCATCTGTGTATTCTTGCCACCTCTTTTTAATATCTTCTGCTTCTGTTAGGTGCATACCATTTCTGTCCTTTATCAAGCCCATCTTTGCATGAAATGTTTCCTTAGTATCTCCAATTTTCTTGAAAAGATCTCTAGTCTTTCCCATTCTGTTTTTTTCCTTATTTTTTTGCATTGATCGCTGAGGAAGGCTTTATCTCTCCTTGCTATTCTTTAGAACCCTGCATTCAGATGCTTTTATCTTTCCTTTTCTCCTTGACTTTTCACTTCTCTTCTTTTCAAAGCTATTTGTAAGACCTCCCCAGACAGCCATTTCCCTTTTTGTATTTCTTTTCCATGGGAATGATCTTGATCCCTGTCTCCTGTACAATGTCATGAACCTCCATCCATAGTTCATCAGGCACTTTATCTATCAGACCTAGTATCTTAAATCTATTTCTCACTTCCACTGTATAATAATAAGGGATTTGATTTAGGTCATACATGAATGGTCTAGCAGTTTTCCCTACTTTCTTCAATTTAAGTGTGAATTTGGCAATAAGAAGCTCATGATCTGAGCCACAGTCAGCTCCTGGTCTTATTTTTGCTGCTTGTATAGAGCTTCTTCATCTTTGGCTGCAGAGAATATAATCAATCTGATTTCAGTGTTGACCATCTGGTGGTGTCCATGTGTAGAGTCTTCTCTTGTGTTGTTGGAAGAGGATGTTTGCTATGACCAGTGCATTCTCTTGTTAAAACTCTATTAGCCTTTGCCACGCTTCATTCCATATTCCAAGCTCAAATTTGCCTGTTACTCTAAGTGTTTCTTGACTTCCTACTTTTGCATTCCAGTCCCCTATAATGAAAAGAACATCTTTTGGAGTGTTATTTATAAAGGTCTTGTAGATCTAATAGAACCGTTCAACATCAGCTTCTTCAGTGTTACTGGTTGGAGCATAGTCTTGAATCACCATGATATTGAATGGTTTGCCTTGGAAATGAACAGAGATCATTCTGTCAGTTTTGAGACTGCATCCAAGTACTGCATTTTGGACTCTTTTGTTGACCATGATGGCTACTCCATTTCATCTAAGGGATTCCTGCCCACAGTAGTAAATATAATGGTCATCTGGGTTAAAATCACCCATTCCAGTCCATTTTAGTTCACTGATTCCTAGAATGTCAACTTTCATACTTGCCATCTCCTGTCTGACTACTTCTGACTACTTCCAATTTGCCTTGATTCATGGACCTGACATTCCAGGTTCCTATGCAAGATTGCTCTTTAGAGCATCAGGCCTTGCTTCTATCACTAGTCACATCCACAACTGGGTATTGTTTTTGCTTTGGCTCCATCCCTTCATTCTTTCTGGAGTTACTTCTCCACTGATCTCCAGTAGCATATTGGGCACCTACCGACCTGAGGATTTCCTCTTTCAGTATCCTATCATTTTGCCTTTTCATACTGTTCATGGGGTATTCAAGGCAAAAATACTGAAGTGGTTTGCCATTCCTTTCTCCAGTGGATCACATTCTATCAGACCTCTCCACTATGACCCGCCCATCTTGGGTTGCCCCACAGGCATGGCTTAGTTTCATTGAATTAGACAAGGCTGTGGTCTGTGTTATCAGAATGGCTAGTTTTCTTTGATTATGGTTTCACTGTGTCTTCCCTCTGATGCCCCTTGCAACAGCTATCGTCCCATTTGAGAATGAAAAAGCTGGCTTAAAACTCAACATTCAGAAAACTAAGATCATGGTATCTAGTCCCATCATTTCATGAAAAATATATGGGAAAGCAGTGGAAACAGTGTCAGACTTTATTTTTGGGGGCTCCAAAATCACTGCAGATGGTGATTGCAGCCATGGAATTAAAAGACCCTTATTCCTTGGAAGGAAAGTTATGACCAACCTAGATAGCATATTGAAAAAGTAGAGACATTACTTTGCATCAAATGTCTTTCTAATCAAGGCTATGGTTTTTCCAGTGGTAATGGATGGATGTGAGAGTTGGACAGCAAAGAAAGCTGAGTGCCAAAGAATTGATGCTTTTGAACTCTGATGTTGAAGAAGACTCTTGAGAGTCCCTTGGACTGCAAGGAGATACAACCAGTCCATCCTAAAGGAGATCAGTCCTGGGTGTTCATTGGAAGGACTGATGCGGAGTCTGAAACTCCGATACTTTGACCACCTCATACAATGAGTTGACTCATTGGAAAAGACCCTGATGCTGAGAGGGATTGGGGGCAGGAGGAGAAGGGGATGACAGAGGATTAGATGGCTGGATGGCATCACCGACTCTATGCACATGAGTTTGAGTGAACTTTGGGAGTTGGTGATGGACAGGGAGGCTTGGCGTGCTATTATTCATGGGGTCTCAAAGACTCCAACATGACTTAGCAGCTGAACTGAACTGAATGGCTGATTCATGTTGAGGCGTGACAGAAAAACAAACAAACAAACAAATGGAATTCTGTAAAGCAATTATCTTTCAATAAAAAAAATAAATTAAAAAAAAAAGAAAAAGAATGCTGAAATGTGTTGCCATACCCCGCTCAGGGGACCTTCCTGATGCTGGATTGAACCCATGTCTCTTACATCTCCTGAATTGCATGCAAGTTCTTTACCACTAGTGCCACCTGAGAAACTCAATAGCTATCTTTCAGAATTCAGGAATCAAGAGGTGAGAAAGATATTAGAAGTTATACAACTACATTGCAGAAACCAAGATTCATCTCTCTCTCTCTCTCTCTCTCTCTCTCTCTCTCTCTCTCTTTTAAACTCTTTCACACTAAAACATCCTCAGCCAATTGGGAAGTCTAGACTGCATCTCTTGCCAGGAAGTACATGGTAATCTGACTTTGACACCAGCCTCCCAGTTGATTGTCAATGAGACCATGTCCCTTATCTTTACCTGCCTCATTAAACATCACTTGAATAAAATTCACATCCAATGAAATGTCTCAAGTCTAATTCAGATACATCTGACATATACATATCACTATATCATATACTATGGTTTTTCCCATGGTTGTGTATGGATGTGTGAGTTGAACTGTGAAGAAAGCTGAGCGCCAAAGAATTGATACTTCTGAACTGTGCTCTTGAGAGTCCCTTGGACTGCAAGGAGATCCAACCAGTCCATTCTAAAGGAGATCAGTCCTTCATTGGAAGGACCGATGTTGTAGCTGAAATTCCAATACTTTGGCCACCTCATGTGAAGAGTTGACTCATTGGAAAAGACTCTGATGCTGGGAGGGATTGGGGACAGGAGGAGAAGGGGATGACAGAGAATGAGATGTCTGGATGGCATCACTGACTCGATGGACGTGAGTAAACTCTGGGAGTTGGTGATGGACAAGGAGGCCTGTCGTACTGCGATTCATGGGGTCGCAAAGAGTCGGACACGACTGAGTGACTGAACTTAACGCATATCACACACCTTAATCAACCCCAGAAAAACACTTTATGTGTTTTCTTCTAGAATTTTTTAAATATAAGGCTTTATACTCAGGACTTTAGCCAATTTTGAAGTAACCTTTATGTATGATGCAAGGGAGAGATAAAGTTGTTTTTTTGTTCCATCAAAGTAATTGTTTCTTGCCCTTTGTTCTTGAATTTCTGACAGAATTCCACTACAATTCTAGTCACTTCTTTTTATGGGCTTTAATTGTCATTCTTAAAGATATGAGAATACCAGTTTGCCTGACATGCCTCTTGAGAAATCTGTATGCAGGTCAAGAAGCAACAGTCAGAACTGGACATGGAACAGAAGACTGGTTCCTAATTGGGAAATGAGTATGTAAAGGCTGTATATTATTGCCCTGTTTATTTAACTTATATGCAGAGTACATAATGAGAAACACTAGGCTGGATGAAGCACAAGCTGGATTCAAGACTACTGGGAAGAATATCGATAATCACAGATATATAGATGATAGTGCCCTTATGGCTGAAAGCAAAGAAGAACTAAAGAGTCTCTTGATGAAAGTGAAAGAGGAGAGTGAAAAGGTTGGCTTAAATCTCAACATTCAGAAAGCAAAGACCATGGCATCTGGTCCCATCACTTCATGGCAAATAGATGGGGATACAATGGAAACAGTGACATACTTTATTTTTGAGCTCCAAAATCACTGCAGATGATGACTGTAGCCATGAAATTAAAAGATTCTTGCTCCTTGGAAGAAAAGTTATGAATAACCTAGACAGCATACTAAAAGCAGACATTACTTTACTAACAAAGGTCCTTCTAGTCAAAGCTATGTTTTTTCCCAGTAATCATGTATAGTTATGAGAGTTGAAGTATAAAGAAAGCTGAGCACCTGAGAATTGATGTTTTTAAACTGTGGTGTTGGAGAAGACTCTTGAGAGTCCCTTCGACAGCAAGGAGATCCAATCAATCCATCCTAAAGGAAATTAACCTTGAATATTTATTGGAAAGACTGCTGCTGAAGCTGAACTTGCAGTACTTTGGCTACCTGATGTGAAGAACTGACTCATTTGAAAAAACCCTGATGCTGGGAAAGATTGAAGTCAGGAGGAGAAAGGGACAACAAAGGATGCAGAGGATGCCATCACCAACTCAATGGACATGAGTCTTAGCAAACTCCAGGAGTTGGTGATGAACAGGGAGGCTTGGCATTCTGCAGTCCATGGGGTTGCAAAAGTCAGATACAACTGAGCAACTGAACTAAACTGAGTTGTCATTTTATCATTTCTCTCTCTATATAATTTTGTAATATATGCATATTGTACATACTTATATAGAATTAAACAACTTTATATAAACAAATAACTATATAATCATACTATCTATTCAATTATGATAATATATATATTGATATACATGTAATTGTTTGCACTATATATAATTGTGTATGTATTAATACATGTATATAAGCTTTTCAAGTTTTTTAACTTTTCAATCAGGAACTATCAACTTTTTTTTTTTTCTGTTCCATTTTTTTTCCCTTTTCTTCTTCAATCACAGGTCTATCACTTGATATATTCCCATAAATCACTGCTCAAGTCTAATAGCATATTTATCGTAAGCTCTAAAGCTCCAGTCTGCAAATTGAGACCTATTCTTTTGGTAAAATCTAGGCTCCTTCTCCCCAGAGTTTAGTGACTTCAAGATAACTTTGTCCTTCTTGTGTTTTATTAACTTTTGTCCTCTAGTATATCTCATGGCACTGTCACTGCCTAAATTTATAACTCTCCCAGTTTCAAATGACATAGGCTGTTGATAATATTGTGGAAATGCCATCTTTGGGCTGTAAGGATTTGACTGAGAAGTAAACTTTACTTCCCTACAATAAAGAATCTGCCTGAAATGTAAGAGATCTAGATTTGATCCCTGGGTCAGGAATATCTCCTGTAGAAGAGATGGTAACCCTCTCCAGCATTCTTGCCTGGAGAATCCCATGGACAGAGAAGCCTATCAGGCTGCAGCTCATGAGGTCACAAAGATTCGGACATGAGTGAGAGACTAAAAGCACAGACATGCACGCACACACACACACATGATCCCCTATAGAGCTCCAGGGGAACCTCCTAAAGCCTGATGCTTAGGTAGTTAATACTGATAGTATTTTGCAGTGATAAACTGGTAAAGTTTCAACACAAATATTTGAATTACAATAGGGAAGGAGGGACTGGTGTCCCCCAGTTATGAAGGAATGCATAGCTGGAAGCTAAATACATGTCCATTAACTTCTGTAAATAACACCAATAGAGGTGTGAATGCTTACCTCCCCTATGCAATTTAAAAGCCCTGCAACTAAAGGGTCAGAATGCCTTTCTTGGATTCCAATGCCTGGTCCCACCAGATGCTGTTCATTGTTGAAGATATTGAAACACTGCACTTACTTCTGCCACTGCCTTTACTTTCCCCTAATTAACTTTTGTCCAGACAATCCTCTGTGTAGGCTGTTTGGTCACTCCCTTGATAAGATTTGATTTTTGGATTTTTTTTTTTTTTACTATTATAAGTGAAAGTTATTTCATTAGATCAGGCAAATAGCTAGATATGATCAGAGAAAAGGGGACATAGGCCAGATGGCAGGAAATCATACAACTTGAGAACAACAGGAATCCCTAGGCATATAAAGAAAAGCAGGAGCCTCTGGCCTGACAGGAAACCATATCTTGAGATAATAAGAGTCCTGAGTGAATGAATGCATGTGTGCTCAGCTGTGTCCGACTCTTTGTGACCATGGACTGTAGGCCACCAAGCTCCTTTATCCATGGAATTTTCCAGTCAAGAATATTGAAGTGGGTGACCATTTCCTATTCCAGGGGATCTTGAAGATCCAGGGATCAGACCCATATCTCTTCTGTTTCCTGCACTGACAAGCAGATTCTTTACCACTGTGCCATCTGGGTTAGAGTGCTAGAAGCAAAGAAAGATGGAAAAGACAGGAATCTCTGGTGTCTGAATCTAATCTTTTGTTCTTTATGTCCTCATTATAGTAAAATTAGCCCTCCATCAGTACCTATCATGTACTGATGAATTGACACTTCTGATCAAGACTAAAGAAGGACAAAAATCCCACCTCCCCTTGCGAAGGTGGAGCTGGGATAAAAAAAAATCAGGAAATTCCACCTCCAAACCCTCTCTCCTCAATGAACATTCTGTCTACTTTTACTGCTCATATAGCCAGCTTGCCGAAGAAACGGGGTGGCCACTCCTCTGAGTCTGCTCGCTCTCCTCTCCACATTGTAATATTGTTTAATAAATCCTCACTTTACTTTATTGATGCAGAATTGATGCTTTTGAACTGTGATGTTGGAAAAGACTCTTGAGAGTCCCTTGGACTTCAAGGAGATTCAATCTGTCAATCCTAAAGGAAATTAGTCCTGAATATTCATTGGAAGGACTGATGCTGAAGCTGAAACTCAAATACTCTGGTCACCTTATGTGAAGAACTGACTCACTGGAAAAGACCATGATGCTGGGAAAGATTGAAGGGTGGAGGAGAAGGGGACAACAGAGGATGAGAAGGTTGGATGGCATCACTGATGTGATAGACATGAGTTTGAGTAGGCTACAGGAGTTGGTGATGGGCAGGGAAGCCTGGCATGCTGCAGTCCATTGGGTTGCAAAGAGTCAGACACAACTAAGCGACTGAACTCAGCTTACTTTACTGACCTCTGTGTCTTATTTCTGATTCTTTTCTGCTACAAGACAAGAACTTACTCTCTGATAACACTTGGGTATTATTCTCAGATATTTAAAGAAAAATTGCCCATTTTCAATTGCTTCATTTCCCCTTCCTCCACTCTTACATAATATTGATGTACGTGCTTAAGTAAATGGAACCATAGCACAGAGAAATAGAGTGTAATACAATATTTCAAATAGTCAAAGTAACAAACTCACCTTTATAGTCCAAAAGCATCCAATAACATTTACAGGGCACCTACTCTATATATCAGGCGAATCCCCAAGGGAGGCATAGCCATTGTTTGAGAGAAAGTGTTTTAAACATAACTGTTTTTTTCCTTTTGTGTGTGTGTGCAAGAGTCATTTATGATACCTGGCAGTCTATAGTAACCATTAAATTTTATATCATTGAGTATGATTTTATTACATTTTGAAAGAATATTTGTGTTGAACATAGAAACTAATTTTTTCTTGTAAAGATAATTCTTGCTTGGAGTTAGTCATCACATTTCCTTGAGGAGAATTACCATTTTGTATTCCTTTTCCACACCATAATGGTTGAAAGAAACTGAAATGTCAAGAATATTACAAAAGCACCTCACACTTGTTTTAGTGTGACAGTTAGCTATTTACATAAATATAATTATAACATAAAACCCTCCATATTTCTTATATAAACTCAGTTCAGTTCAGTTCAGTCACTCAGTCATGTCCAACTTTTTGTGACCCCATGAATCACAGAATGCCAGGACTCCCTGTCCATCACTAACTCCCAGAGTTTATTCAAACTCATGTCCATCGAGTCGGTGATGCCATCCAGCCATCTCATCCTCTGTCATCCCCTTCTCTTCCTGCCCCCAATCCTTCCCAGCATCAGAGTCTTTTCCAATGAGTCAACTCATTGTATGAGGTGGCCAAAGTATTGGAGTTTCAGCTTCAGCATCAGACTTTCCAAAGAAATCCCAGGGCTGATCTCCTTCAGAATGGACTGGTTGGATCTCTGCAGTCCAAGGACTCTCAAGAGTCTTTTCCAACACCAACAGTTCAAGAATATCAATTCTTTGGCACTCAGTTTTCTTCGCAGTCCAACTCTCACATCCATACATGACCACTGGAAAAACCATAGCCTTGACTAGATGGACCTTTGTTGGCAAAGTAATGTATCTACTTTTTAATATGTTCTCTAGATTGGTCATAACTTTCCTTCCAAGGAGTAAGCATCTTTTAATTTCATGGCTGCACTCACCATCTGCAGTGATTTTGGAGCCCCCAAAATAAATTCAAGTGTGTAGTAAACTCTTAACAAGTAAGCAGCTTTTCTCTTACAATGCAGGTTGGAACCCAACCACAAGAATTGTGATTTAATGAGCCTAATAATATAGGCAGAGGTGCATTTTATTTTTACTATGCAATGACTGTGTATAAGAAAACAAAGTTATAATAATAACAGAGTTATTTTTGTTTTATTTAAGCATGTTTCTCCTCATTAAAAGATGTCATAAACAAGTGGAGACACTAGAAAGCAAAGAATGAGCATGTAGAACAACTTTGAGTAATGAATACAATGCAAGTAACTGTGATAATGAAACAGTTGAATACTTATTAAGTTACTGGTAGCTCAGGTGGGAAGGAGTTCAGGATTGGGAACACGTGTACACCCGTGGTGGATTCATGTTGATGTATGGCAAAACCAATACAATATTGTAAAGTAATTAGCCTCCAATTAACATAAATGAATTTAAATTAAAAATAAATTTAAAAACTAAAAACAAAAAAGAAGAATATGCTTGCAATGCAGGGAGACCTATGCTCAATCTCTAGGTCAGAAAAATCCCCTAGAGAAGAAATAGCTACCCACTCCAGTATTCTTGCCTGAAGAATTGCATGGACAGAGGAACATGGCAGGCTATATAGTCCATGGGGTCCCACAATTGGACTGAGCAACTAATGCTAATAGATTCTGTATGAAGTATATAAAAATGTAGAAAAAGAGAGTAAAACTTGACATGCAAAGGAAATTTTTAAAAAAATATTTGCTATCTTCATGTCAAATAGTGTCAAAATATATATTTTTATGAATTTGGAAAGGAATTTTAAATCACATAACTTTGAGAACTTTGTTCAATGAAACACAAAAGTTATCCATACAAATTCTATGCCAGAAATCCCCACTTCTGCAGGTTAGGCTGCAATCACTCCTATATCTACACAGAACTGATTTATTTTTTAAATCTCCTTTATAAAAACCACAACGTTTCTTTAAAGCAGGACGAAGAACTGAACTAAAAAGTGTTTAATTCAGAATATAAATGACCTAACTGAAGATGGCACTATCTCAATATCTTATTCTTGGGCATAAGTGGGAACTCTTACTAAATTTATAATCTATTTCTTTTTCCTATTGACTTCAGTGGGGTTAGCTAGTTTAGAACATACATACTGTTGCTGCTGCTAATTTGATCAGTCATGTCCTACTCTGTGTGTCCCCACAGATGGCAGCCCACCAAACTCCACCCTCCCTAGGATTCTCCAGGCAAGAATATTGGAGTGGGTTCCTATTGCCTTCTCCATAACATACATATATGCAGATATTTGCATTTACCATAGTACTTAGATATCACAAACCACTTAAACTCATAAAGTCTTTGGCATTCTTTAAACTGGAAAGATTTGCCCTTAGCTGCCTCCTTTAGTCCTAGGGCATTGATTTTAAATTGATGAAGAATTATAATTTACTGGTTAGCTTTTACAATTTCCAAACTCTAAAGTACATATACATATAATCCAAGGACTTTTGATCTTGACCTTTCTGGGAGCAAAGCTGGTATTTAATTATAGAGTGGGTCTAAAAGCGTAGAGGTTAACTTCTACTGTTTTCTTTTGTACCAGTTTATAGATGATCTAGTAAGTACATTTATTTTTAAAAAATTAGATTTCATTTTATTCATTAAATTATATTCAAATTTTTCTTAAATTTCTAGAGAACCCAATGATGAGATAATAAAATAAAATAGTTTAATATAAACTATCTTTTCATTAGTTATAAATTTACTTTCACATTTTTTAAAACTGAAAACAGTTATAAAATCAATTCAGTTCAGTTACTCAGTTGTGTCTCTTTGCGACGCCATGGACTGCAGCATACCAGGCTTCCCTGTCCATCACCAACTCCCAGAGTTTGTTTAAACTTATGTCCACCGAGTTGGTGATGCCATTCAACCACCTTATCCTCTGTCATCTCCTTCTCTTCCTAAACTGGAAAGCCTTTTGCCCTTATAAGCCATATTATGTTTAGTTTAATTGTGAACTGGTGTTTTAATATATACGATTCATAGATACAGTATTCTGAAACTTTTCACAAACATCAAAGATATATAAAACAAGACTCAATCTAAATCTCTTCTCTGTTTCATTTTTCACATTTCTGTCAGATTTCCCTTTTTGAAAGTTACAAACTGGATATTTCTATTGCTTTTAATTCAGCTTTGCCATGGTATAATATAAAGATATCTTGGGGTTTCCCAGAGCTCAGCTAGTAAAGAGTCTGTCTGCAGTTCAGGAGACCCTGGTTTGATCCTGGGTATGGAAGATCCCCTGGAGGGGTCATAGCAACTTACTCTGGTATTCTTGACTAGAGAATCCCCATGGTCAAGAGGAGCCTAGCAGGTAACATGGACTCCTAGTCCATGGGGTTGCAAAGAATCAGACATAACTGAGCTACTAAGCACACAAAGATGTCTTAGCATGACATGTAATATATTTATTTACTGTCATTACTTTTTTTCCCATAAATAATTCATAACCTATTTTTTTCTTTGTTCATAGGTCTCCTTACTATTCCCCAAATCAACAATAACTTCTTATGCCTCTATTTATTTTTTTGTGCTATCTTCCCTTCATGCAATAGACTCTCCCGCTTTTCTGGTAGTCGCAATTTTATCTTATTAAAAGGGAATGGAATATTACTCAGACATTAAAAAGAATACATTTGAATCAGTTCTAATGAGGTGGATGAAACTGGAGCTGATTATACAGAGTGAAGTAAGCCAGAAAGAAAAACACCAATACAGTATACTAATGAATATATATGGAATTTAGAAAGATGGTAACGATAACACTGTATGCGAAACAGCAAAAGAGACACAGATGTATAGAACAGTCTTTTGGACTCTGTGGGAGAGGGAGAGGGTGGGATGATTTGGGAGACTGGCATTGAAACCTGTATAATATTATATAAGAAACAAATCACCAGTCTAGGTTTGATGCAGGATACAGGATGCTTGGGGCTGGTGCACTGGGATGACCCAGAGAGATGGTATGGGGAGAGAAGGGGGAGGAGGATTCAGGGGGATTGGGAACACGTGTACACCTATGGCAGATTCATGTTGATGTATGGCAAAACCAACACATTATTGTAAATTAAATGAAAGTTAAATAAAAAAAGGAATTAAAAAATTAGAAGCTTTCTGTTCTTATCTCCAAAATTATTTACTCTCTCTTCTACTCTTTTTATCTAGACAGCATTTATCACATTATAATTTCCTATACATGCATTTGTCTATTCTTTTACAATATTTTCTGGAAAATGTGATACTGTACATACCACTGTCATCTGAATAATTTGATTATGTAACAAATACAGATGTAGAAACCCCACTCCAGAGAACTACCCTCATCCAAAGGTGGTGGTGGGTAATAACTGAACTGTAAGTAATTACTCCAGGTGATTCTTACATGTGTTCAAAACTGAGAACCACCATCCTAGATGTTGTGCTGCTTGACAGCAGAACAGTTGTTTGGTTCTTTGTTTACCTCTAATAATTTACCTCCATAGAGGTAATAACCTAGAGAAAATAGCAATTAGGTTGTATAGGAAAAACCTCACTCTCTCTCCTGTGTCTCCTTTACTCCCACCCTACAGCTATACTTACAATACTTTTTTTTTTTTTAATTGAAGCATAATTGCTTTACAGTATTTTGTGGTCTTCTGTCATATATCAACAAGAATCAGTCATGGGTAAACCCATGTCCCCTTCCTCTCACCCTCCCTCCCCACCATACCCTTCTAGATTTTCACAGAGCCCCTGTTTGAGCTCCCTGAGTCATACAGCAAATTCCCATTGACTATTTTGCATATGGTAACGTAAATGTCCATGTTACTCTCTCCGTACATCTCACCCTCTCCCTCCTGCCATCCCCCTGTGCCCATAGGTCTGTTCTCTATGTCCGTTTCTCCATTGCTGCCCTGTAAATAAATTCATCAGTACCATCTTTTTAGATTCCTTGTATATGAGTCAGTATATGATATTTATGTTTTTCTTTCTGACTTACTTCACTCTGTATAATAGAGTCTAGGTTCATCTATCTCATTAGAACTGACTCAGATGCATTTCCTTTTATGGCTGAGTAGTATTCCATTGTATATGTGTACCACAGCTTCTTTATCCATTCATCTGTCAATGGACGTCTAGGTTGCTTCCAGTTCCAGCTATTATAAATAGTGCTATAATGAATATTGTGGTACATGTGTTTTTGTTTTTGTTTTTGTTTTTGTTTTTTTCCGTTTTTGTTTCCTTAAGGTATATGCCTAAAGATGGGATTGCTGGCTCATATGGTGGTTTTACTTGTGGTTTTTAAGGAATCTCTATCTCAACTTTCATAGCTGTAATTGATCATGGCTGTAACAATTTACATTCCCACCAGCAATGTAAGAGTGCTCCCTTTTCTCCACACACTCTCCAGCTTTTATTGTTCTCACAGCACTTCTGATCTCAAATGTGTGTGAGATTTCGAATGCCAAGCAATTCTGCAACACTAGCTGGGTACTAAAAATGTAACTCATTTCTGACACTTCTGCCATTATGACAGAACTACCTGAAGATAGTCTCAGATCCCACAGGTTAAGGGCTCAGTCCCACAGATTGTTCCACCTCAAACTCAGATGCCACTTGGAATTTCCAGTTGTCAGTTATGATTCTCACTCACAGGTGGGAGTTCCCATGACCTGCACCTTAGGTTCAATTAATTTGCAAAATCCACTCTCAGAACTCAGGTAAACAGTTTTCCTATTGTCTATGATTATCATAAAGTAATATAATAAAAGATATACAAATGAACATCCATATGGAACAGATGAGTGAGATAAGTTATGTAGGAAAGGCTTCATGGTTCCCCCTGCACACACCAGCTCCTCAGTAACCTGGAAGCTCTCTGATCCCTATACTTTGGGGATTTTTATGGAAGTTGCATATATAAGAATGTTTGAACATTAACTCCATTTCTAGCCCCTCTCCCCTGACTGGATAATAGAAGGTGGGGCTGAAAGTTCCAAACTTCTGGTGACTTGGTCTTTCTGATGACTGGCCCCATTCAGGAGCCTTCCCAGAGTTGCCTCCTTAGAGCAAAAGACACACTCTATTACCCAGGAAATACAAGGGTTTTAGGAAGTCAGTGCCAGGAATTGGGAATATATATAATATATATATAGGTATGATAAACTCTCCATATGTCATCCCTGAATGATTAGGATTATAATACCATAAAAACACTGTCACATAATCCTATTCAGTTGAGTTCAGTCGCTCAGTTGTGTCCAACTCTCTGTGACCCCATGAATCGCAGCACAGCCAGGCCTCCCTGTTCATCAACAACTCCCAGAGTCCACTTAGACCCATGTCCATCGAGTCAGTGATGCCATCCAGCCATCTCACCCACTGTCGTCCCCTTCTCCTCCTGCCCTCAATCCCTCCCAGCCACAGAATCTTTTCCAATGAGTCAACTCTTCGCATGAGGTGGCCAAAGTACTGGAGTTTCAGCTTTAGCATCATTCCTTCCAAAGAAATCCCAGGGTTGATCTCCTTCAGAATGGACTGGTTGGATATCCTTGCAGTCCAAGGGACTCTCAAAAGTCTTCTCCAACACCACAGTTCAAAAGCATCAATTCTTTGGTGCTCAGACTTCTTCACAGTCTAACTCTCACATCCATACATGACTACTGGAAAAATCATAACCTTGACTAGATGGACCTTGGTAGGCAAAGTAATGTCTCTGCTTTTGAATATGCAATCTAGGTTGCTCATAACGTTTCTTCCAAGGAGTAAGCATCTTTTAAATTCATGGCTGCAGTCACCCACCATCTGCAGTGATTTTGGAGCCCCCACAATAAAGTCTGACACTCTTTCCACTGTTTCTCCATCTATTTCCCATAAATAGATGGGACCGTATGCCATGATCTTCATTTTCTGAATGTTGAGCTTTAATACAACTTTTTCACTCTCCTCTTTCACTTTCATTAAGAGACTTTTTCTGCCATAAGGGTGGTGTCATCTGCATATCTGAGGTTATTGATATTTCTCCCACCAATCTTGGTTCCAGCTTGTGTTTCTTCTAGTCCAGTGTTTCTCATAATATATTCTGCATAGAAGTTAAATAAGGAGGGTGACCATATACAGCCTTGACATACTCCTTTTCTTATTTGGAACCAGTCTGTTGTTCCATGTCCAGTTCTAACTGTTGCTTCCTAACTTGCATACAGATTTCTCAAGAGGCAGGTCAGGTGGTCTGGTATTCCCATCTTTCCTAGAATTTCCCACTGTTTACTGTGATCCACACAGTCAAAGGCTTTGGCATAGTCAATAAAGCAGAAATAAATGTTTTTCTGGAACTCTCTTCCCTTTTCCATGATCCAGCAGATGTTAGTAATTTGATCTCTGGTTGTTCTGCCTTTTCTAAAACCAGCTTGAACATCAGGAAGTTCATGGTTCATGTATTGTTGAAGCCTAGCTTGGAGAATTTTGAGCATTACTTTACTAGCATGTAAGATGAGTGCAATTGTGTGGTAGTTTGAGCATTCTTTGGCATTGTCTTTCTTTGGGATTGGAGTGAAAACTGACCTTGTCCAATCCTGTGGCCACTGCTGCGTTTTCTAAATTTGCTGGCATATTGAGTGCAGCATTTTCACAGCATCATCTTTCAGAATTTGAAATAGCTCAACTGGAGTTCCATCACCTCCACTAGCTCTGTTCCTAGTCATGCTTTCTAAGGCCCATTTGATTTCACATTCCAGGATGTCCGGCTCTAGATGAGTGATCACACCATCATGATTACCTGGGAAGTGAAGATCTTTTTGTACAGTTCTTCTGTGTATTCTTGCTAATAAAAGGCATTTAGCAGGAAACTAGGTATTTGTTTTTATGTATTCTTTATAACATTCATCAGTGATCTTGAGGTCTCTTTGTTGTTGTGAAGGCCTTTGAATTAAAGAGAATTAGAGAACAAATAGATGGTGATTCACTTGGTCATAACTCTCTTCCTGTTATCCCCCATGGAACCCCTGGAATACCTTGAAGGCCAAATGAGACATAATGCATAGATTCAGTTATTAATTGAGAACTCTTGAACAATAAAGATTTCAGTGAATCATCAAGCTTATGTTTAGTTTACAGACACATTTTATCTAACGAAAATGGAGTAAAAATAATCCAATATTTTTAGACCATGCATTTGAATATTTTTAAAATGTGTTTTTCAGGTTTGAGTAATTATACAACTACAAACAACAGTCTCAGCTACTTTACTTCCTTCATCCCCGCCTCATCCCAGTAGTTATTTTGCTTCATTGCAGTCTGGCAACTTTCTAACACTAAGGGGAGCTGTTCCTCCTACTTTCTAAGCACAATTTGGCAAAAAGATTAACAAAGATATAAGGATGGGCATGACCAGTTTACTACTTGACCGTAGTTCATGATTTCCTGTACTTATTTTTACTTTGATTCTTAAGTTAAGGCCTTGCTCCGACTGCTAGATTTTAGCTCCAAGATGGGAATACATACCATCTGTCAAGACATTGATTTCTTGTTGTAGCATGGCTTTGTAAATTCAAAAGTAAACAAGGTATGTGTTTCAAGATTCTTGGATTTGGATCCCAAACTCTTAATCATTCAATCTTGAGAACCATAAACAGTTAAGCATAAACTTTGAAACTATGTTATAGTTTTAAGTTAGAGTTTCAGGGAATAAAGTATTGAATCAGTAATTCAAAATGTATATATCTTTTGTGTGAGGTGTTTAAAAAAATTTTTTTAACATTGGTTTATTCTCAGTTCAGTTCAGTGGCTCAGTCGTGTCTGACTTTTTGCAACCCCATGAATCACAGCACAGCCAGGCCTCCTGGTCCATCACCATCTCCCAGAGTTCACTCAGACTCATGCTTATCAAGTCCGTGATGCGATCCAGCCATCTCATCCTCTGTCGTCTCTTTCTCCTCCTGCTCTCAACCCTTCCCAGCATCAGAGCCTTTTCTAGTGAGTCAACTCTTTCCATGATGTGGCCAAAGCATTGGAGTTTCAGCTTCAGCATCATCCCTTCCAAAGAAATTCCAGGGTTGATCTCCTTCAGAATGGACTGGTTGGATCTCCTTGTAGTCCAAGGGACTCTCAAGAGTCTTCTCCAACACCACAGTTCAAAAGCATAAATTCTCCGGCACTCAGCCCTCTTCACAGTCCAACTTTCACATCCATACATGACCACAGGAAAAACCGTAGCCTTGACTAGATGGACCTTAGTCGGCAAAGTAATGTCTCTGCTTTTGAATATGCTATCTAGGTTGGTCATATCTTTTCTTCCAAGGAGTAAGCGTCTTTAATTTCATGGCTGCAGTCACCATCTGCAGTGATTTTGGAGCCCAGAAAAATAAAGTCTGACACTGTTTCCACTGTTTCCCCGTCTATTTCCCATGAAGCGATGGAACTAGATGCCATGATCTTCGTTTTCTGAATGTTGAGCTTTAAGACAACTTTTTTACTCTCCTCTTTCACTTTCATCAAGAGGCTTTTAGTTCCTCTTCACTTTCTGCCATAAGGGTGGTGTCATCTGCATATCTGAGGTTATTGATATTTATCCCAGCAATCTTGATTCCAGCTTGTGTTTCTTTCAGTCCAGTGTTTCTCATAATGTACTCTGCATATAAGTCAAATAAGCAGGGTGACAATATACAGCCTTAACGTACTCCTTTTCCTATTTGGAACCAGTCTGTTGTTCTATGTCCTGTTCTAACTGTTGCTTCCTGACTTGCATACAGATTTCTCAAGAGGCAGGTTAGGTGGTCTGGTATTCCTATCTCTTTGAGAATTTTCCACAGTTTATTGTGATCCACACAGTCAAAGGCTTTGACATAGTCAATAAAGCAGAAGTAGATGTTTTTCTGTAACTCTCTTGCTTTTTCCATGATCCAGCGGATGCTGGCAATTTGATCTCTGGTTCCTCTGCCTTTTCTAAAACCAGCTTGAATATCAGGGAGTTCACAGTTCACATATTGCTGAAGCCTGGCTTGGACAATTTTGAGCATTACTTTACTATCATGTGAGATGAGTGCAATTGTGCGGTAATTTGAGCATTCTTTGGCATTGCTTTTCTTTGGAATTGGAATGAAAACTGACCTTTTTAGGAATATGTAATTCTACTGATCCTGAACACCCTCACAGCAATTGTCTCAGGACACCTCTTCCTAGCTTCTTATTTTTCCCCTAGTTTTCCATTTCCCCAAAATATGAAATGCAAGGCTGAAATTCACCAAGGAAGTGTGTTTGGAATTTGGATTTGGTATGGACTTTAAAAGATGTCTGAAGTGAATGACTAAGATCGGAAAAATAAGTAGGGTGGATGGGAGCTATTCCAGACAAAATGTCAAAAATGAATCTTAGACTTTGTTAAGTGTGCTAAGAAGGAGGCGACAGTGACCTTCTTTATTAATCAAAACAGGATTTATGTTAAAGATTAGTGAGGCATAAGACATATATATATGTGGTACAAGATCAGGTAGATTTGAGCATAGAACTTCATATATGGTATGAAAGTGAAAATATAGGCTCTAAAATAGGTAAGGGTAATTGTTTGATGTAGGTGTGAAATTGAAAGCTGAGACTACAAATATTAAGTCACTTGTCTAAAGGTCTGTGATCATCGTTTCTGTGCTGCACACTCTCTCTCATGGTACATCATGGGGAAGAAGAGGGATGGAGTGAAGTACCTGCTTGGTTAAACAATCCATGTTTGAACATTTTAGTATTTTAATTTTGAAAGGTCAAAATGTTGACTCACAGTTTCCTTAGTAAAAAGTTTTATGCTACCCATTCCTATAATTGTCTTGTGATTAGCATTCATGAATTTCTGTCTCAGAGCTAGGTATATACATAGATAAGCTATTGTCCTTGAGAGGTAGGTATTCTGCTGTTTTGTCACATAATATCCTGAACTTTATCTTAGACTTTTGGGTTTCTCACAAAGTCATATATTTATTTATTTCAACCAAAATATAGTAATTAGTATTATAATACGTGGCATTTTACTTTAATAGGTTCCAGCAATAATAACTTATATGATAGTAAATTTATTTTATTTTATTTTATTTTTCTATCCACATATTTATTTTATTTTATTTTATTTTATTTTAAATTACAATACTGTATTTGTTTTGCCATACATTGACATGAATCAGCCATAGGTGAACACAATCTCCCAGTGTCGAAGCCAAAAATTTTATTCCTCAAATCTGATATTGAACTTGGAAAACATAAAATCTCAAATATTTTTAAGATAGAAGACATAGTGTTTCTATTCGAATCGTTAGAATTTACTATATTTGGTGCTCAGTAAAAAAAAAAAAAAAAAACTGATGAATGAATGAATGATAGCATGAGTGAAATTATAGTTTGGTTTCCTGCTCTGAAGGGTTAGGCCTAAAAGGTATGGGTAAATCAGAGTAAAAACTTTGATTTGCTTTCACTATCCTTTTTTGTTTACTTTTTAAGTAAATGAACTTAATATTATAGCAATTATGAATAATTGCAAGCCCTACAAACATCTGAAATTTAATTTGTTCAACACTGAACTCTGGCTTCTAAACTCAACATTTTATCTGTTCCTTTGTCTATTTTCCACTTGACAGCAAATGGCTTCTCTGTGTGTACTGCTGTTTAAGTCACATCCTTGAATGTTGGACATGGGCAAGGAAGGGGAGTTAGAGATAAATACCAATCAACTTCTAAATTTTGTCAGTTTTATAAACAAGATATAACTGTCATTTGGTACTTTCCCATTTCCTTTGCTTTATCCTTTAAAAGTCACTCTGGTCCCTACCAGGCTTTCTTGCTGATACCTCTACTCTCTACATTGCCACCAGATGACCATAATCTTCAATCTGTTTTTCCACACTGATATTTTCAAGTGACAGATCTCATCATGCCACTTATATAGTTAGGTTCTTTCAACTATTTCTCATTGACTTTATAAAAGGATCCTTGACATATAAGAAATAAGGAAAGAAAGGAAGGGAGAGAGGAAAGAGGGAGAGAAAAAGAAGGTAAGGATAAAGCAAGGCAGAGAGGATGGAGGGAGGTGAAAAGAAAGGTAGGAAAGAAGGGAGGGAGCTAGGAGAAGGTTTACATGAATTTGACTTTAGTGACCAAAACAATCCTGTCTTCTATACATCTCATTTCTTATTATGTCTAAGTTACACTGGCTTTATATCTAATTTCTTCTGGGCTTTTGATTGCATTATCTTCTAAATTTGAAGTGTTCTTTATTACTCTTCTCTTCAACTGGATTACTTTTACTTTCTCAGAACATTTAGCTTCCTTCAAAAGGTCTACTTACCCTTTCAAATCTTACCCCTTTATGCAACTTTAAGTATCATAAATACTTATCTTCCACAGCAATTATCCCAATTATATTTTAAGTCAAGTGCATGATTATCTGATTAAATGTGTTTCTGACACAAGACTGCAAACTGATATATACACTCCCATGTGTCAAATAGATAGTCAGTGGGAAGCTGCTATATAACAGAGAGAATAGTGTTCAGTGATGACCTAGAGGGATGAATGGAGGGAGGGTGGTTTGGAAGGAGGCTCATGTGTGAAAGGATGTATATGTATAATTATGGCTGATTCACACTGTTGTACAGCAGAAACCAACACAACAATGTAAAGCAATTGTCCTCCAATAAATTAAAAAAAAAATGTAAAAAGATGGAAAACTGTATGAAGACAGATACATTATGTATTTGTCATTCTTTTCTCGAAATTTTTACTGATGCCTCACACATAAGAGCCTTTGAATAAATATAATTATTATTTTCTTTAGAAAAGGTGTTAGTGATTGCAGTCACAGTGGTTGGCAATAGTAAGGTTAAGGATATAGAACTAAACTGGAGAAAAGGTAGTAAACTGGCAGAGATGTCCTGATCCAAGCTTCTTTTTCTATCTATAAGTCAAGAGATAATATCAAATGCTGGTTTCCTTTACTACACAGTGAAGTTCCCCAAAGTATTACCCGTGAATGATTTAACATGCCTTAGAAGTATACACTCTAAAGACAGACTAAGCAGTGAGTATTCCTGAAAGAAAAATTTTAATATCAAAATATGATATATGCAACATATCATGCCTTATAACAATGTTTCTTAGATTGTGGTTTCTACCACCTGAAGAATGACAAACTACAGTTCTTGATAAAATATAGATATGTGTCCTGCCACAAACATACTTGATGGGATGTTCATGGAGGAGAGAGCAAGCACAGTTTTTCGAAGTATCAAAGATGATTCTTACATTTGCAATACTTGAGAAAAAGCAGTTGCTTACAATAGTTGAAAACTGACCCATTAGGAAATCTAGCTAACACATTATAAATAACTATTAGTTAATGAAAACTTGAATGCTGAACTCTTTAGTAATTATCCCATAAAAGAATGGAAACAACACAGACTGATTAAAAAAGGAGATTAGAGAATGCCATCATGTCATATATGCAAGCACTGTGGTAGAAAAGTGACTATAAAATATTGATGAACTATTGACCAGTCATAAAGAGGAAGATAAAAGCAAAGTATTTAAACATGGAAAAGTACCTGTCTGCATGTCAAGGAGAAGAGCTTCAATATTGACAACATTAATGAGTTACCATCAACTAAAATGTCTTTTTCTTTTTACTATATCAAAATTATATTCACTGAAATTTCAGAGACAAGAAACAGGTTTATTTTTCTGCTTTCATAGTTATATTTTCTAAAGAGCAAAAAGTACACTTTAGCAAGGTGATTCTAAATATAGATTTTGTGATCATTAAAGGCTGGGGTACTGTGGCCACCTACATGAGGCCACCAAAAGTTGAGTTGCTTGGGAACTCACTTTTTGGGGTCTGAATTTCATGTCGTTGAAGGTTTCCCCACACAACTATTGTTCATGATGAAATAATTCTGGAAAAATGTGATATTTCCATTCTAGACTCTTTTACTTGGTAGCTGAGTCTTGCTAGAGAAAATTACACTGGAATGAAAATTGGTGGCATGACAAATTTATGGTTTCCAACTTAAAGTAGAATCCAAGAGTGTTCAGCAATCTATTATCATGGCATTTCACACCATAAAAGGGAACAACAAGATACATCAAAAATGAACAAAAAATATGTATTTATATCCACAGCACTTCTCTTAATTAAAGCTTGTTTATCTAATTTCTCTAACCCAAATATATATTTTTTTCTCTCAAGATAAAGCTCAAATAATGTGTTCAGTGAAATGTATTTTGATTTTGCCACTCTGTCTCCAGGCCTTAAGTTACAAAGCCCAAAAAGTTCAGTGTCTGACTTAATATCTTTATGGAAGAGAGATTAAGTAAATGTCAATTAAAAATACATTAAATATTCAATATAAGCATACCAAGGCAAGTTTGTGTCATGTTACAAGTGTAAAGAAAATAAAATTGGGTGAAATTAAATAATTATAGACAGCCTGGGTACTTACTGTGCTTATACCTTACATTTACTTCTCTTGTAATTTTCTGATTTAAAACATTCTTGTATCTATGCTGAAGGAGAAGAGTGAAGTTGCTCAGTTGAGTCCAACTCTTTGTGACCCATGGACTGTAGCCTACCAGCCATGAGGCTCCTTCATCCATCTAGGCTGAGGTTTTAACAAGAGAGTGCTATAGTGGGGCTTTTTTCAGGACAATTTCTGTCTATCTCTGAATTGAGTATTATCCTAACAGAAAATACATAACTTGACAGATAATTTTATCTTAAAGTATATTTATAAAATGTATGCCTGGAAAAAATCTTAATGCTTATAATAGAATTTGAGAAAAATTATAAAGAAAATGTACATATTCATCATAATTTCAACTGTGCTTTGCATATGCTTTGTTTAGGGCTTAATTGTGAAGGTGATGAAACTATAATAATAACTTGAATGAAAATCTCCCCTTAATGGAACACAGCCTTGTCATGGTGACAAGCCTTGCATAACTCAGTGACGCTATAAGCCACACCAAGGAAGGCCATCCAAGACAGATGGGTCATAGTGAAGAGTTCTGACAAAACATGGTCCACTGGAGGAGAGAATGGCAAACACCTACTGAAGAGTCCCTTGGACAGTGAGAAGATCAAACCATTCAGTCCAAACAGAAATTAACCCTGAATATTCATTGGAAGGATTGATCCTGAAGCTGAAGCTCCAGTACCTTGGCCACCTAATACAAAGAGCTGACTCATTAGGAAAGACCCTGATGCTGGGAAAGATTGAAGGAAAAAGGAGAAGAGGGTTAGCAGAGGATGAGATGGTTACATGGCATCACTGACTCAATGAACATTAATTTCAACAAAGTGATAACACACACACACATATACAAACAAAGATAAACACACATATATATTTATAGATAGAATCAGCAACATTTAACAGTAGATTTCATTAAATTTTGTCATGTGAATTCCCCTAACACTTCATAGAAATAATCTATTTTGCTTCAGTTGCAGAAGTGTTGGAGCTTTTAACGTTACAAATACGTATTGGTTATATCCAAACTTATGCATCCTTATTTTTGAATAAAAATGCTAACTCCTATCTCTTTGATAATTTTCTTTGCTTCTCTGGATTGTTTCAAGGCATAACTTATATTCACTTCCAGTATTAGTACCTTTTGTTTTCCCTAATAAAATCCAATTTTTTTTTTTTTTTTAGGAAATATCTTTTATTTTTATTTATTTATTTTTTAATTTTAATTTTTACTTTATTTTGCTTTACAATACTGTATTGGTTTCTCCATACATTGACATGAATCAGCCAGGGGTATACATGAGTTCCCAATCCTGAACCCCTCCCACCTCCCACCCCATATCATCTCTCTGGATCACCCCCATGATAGATAATTCTCTTGACTAGTACTTGAGTCAGTTTTAACGTTGCAGATATAGTGGGGTATCTACAGGTGAATGTTACAGAGTGAAAGGATAATATCTTAGAAAAGTATAAATATCAGGGAAAAGGTATCTATGAGCAGGAATATGCCCAGCATAGCGACAGCTGTCACTAAACAAAAAAAAATGATTATTTTGATTTGATCCATAGATAAACAGATACTAACACAATCAAAATATTTGGCAAGAAATAACTTGGGAACTCCTCCTCAGCTGACTGATTTAGAAAAGGCCCAAGGAAGGGGATTTATAAGCCTGGGGACAAATTGATCAAGGTCTGGATTATTTTGTACTATAGAAGAAAAATACCAGTCAGCTAGGCCTTAATTAGGGAAGATAGTACATAGTACTAGGGGTAGGTACCTCATCTTCATAACTCATCTTCCTTGTCCTGGCCCTATGCTGATTACCCTATGATTTTGAATCCATGCTGAATTGAACATATTGATATAGATATAAAACTGCTACACTACTCAAGGAAATTTTTAGGCTTTGTTTATTTTCTACATCCACAGTAGAGAGCAAAATGCATTGCTATTTTAGCAGACTTTTCCCAGTTTCCACCTGTTCATGTCATCTTTGTTTTTCCACTCCCCCTCTCCTTGTATCTACTCCCATTATGGAGATAATTCATTTACTAATATAACTCTAGCATATGAAAAGCTGCTTGCAATAGCTCCTTTATAAATATTACCATTACTTCATAAAAGTAAAATAAAAGTTACTTTATTAATATTGCTGACTACATCAACAGTTTTTAGCAATAACTTTTACATTAAAATTACAGCTGCCAAAATATACTGTATTTGTTGTGTCTTGTCACCAAAGAAAATTCTTGCTGACACTTGCACCTGCTATAAAAGTTATTCTGAAGTACATCATAGTCAGTGAAGCAAATAAGCAAAGGGGTCAATTATAATTGTCTCTTAAAATTATATATTTTATATTAATAATATGTTTTTAAAAATTTTACCAGTAGTTAATATTTAAGCAAGGGATTCTCAAGTCTATTATCTTCTTTACTTACTAGATCCATACACATTCTACTTCTTTAAAAGCCATGTAAGTGGCTAGATCTCCCAGGTAGTTGCCTGGAAAGTTAATGCAGCTAGTTTCCTAGATCACCTCAGCAAAGAATAGTAAAGGAAACAATCAAGAGCAACCAAGAAATTAGTGCACTTTGTGTTCATAAAATAGTAAGAGACCCTCAGAGATCATGGGATATGCTAGAAAACAAAATGAGATAAATTAGCATCAGAAGAAAAACAGATGATTCAGAAAAAAGACTATAATTAAATAAAATAAACTTTCTCTGTGACACTTTAATTTCCAGTGTATGTAATAAGATAGATAAGAGTAATTTGACTTTCCTTTAAGTGCTATATTTTTGGTTCTTCTAATAGTTATGACTTCCTGGGCTGGTTCTATCTTCTAGGTCTCATTTTTTTTCCATACTTGCACATTTTTTTCTTTTTCTTTATTTTATTTTTTCACAACTGTGCTTTAACTTATAGATTATTTCTTAGGTTGTATTACATCCTTCTTTATTTAAGCAATTAGGGCTTTTTAACTTCTAAGAATTCTTTCAGTTCTCTGGTTGCTCACATTTTTCATACAGCTTTGTTCTTGGTTTATGCATGAGATATTTATGTGATTTATATTCTGAAAATTTCTTGGCCTTAATGAAATATGTTTCTCTTATCCAAATTGCTTATATTTTTTCTAGTATTATTTTTAAAAATATGTTTCACTTAGTTTGCTTTTATTTAGTTCTCATGTTTCTGATGATCTTGTAATGATTTTATATTAAGGAAGTACACAGACTTACCTAGTTGGTTCATCTACTGTGAGTTTTCTCATCTATCAGTTCTATGGTTGTTGATGTCTTTGTCAATCACCCTGTCCTCTGAAGAGGAAATCTGAAAGATTTGTGGCATAGGACATGTATATTAACTGGCAGGATTTGGTTTAGTATAATTAAGAGATAAAGTGGCTATAAGACCAAAGGATTCTTAACCTATGAAACTGATAAGGGATCTTTGTCAGTCTCACAATGCAGTAGAAATAAAAACAAAGAAACAGAACCTAATCAAACTTACAAACTTTTGCACAGCAAAGGAAGCAATGGAAAAACTAAAAGACAATCTACAAAATGGGATAAAGTATTTGCAAATGATGTGGTAGACTAGGCTTAATCTCTAAATATACAAACAGCTCATACAACTCAGCATCAACAATAAAACAACTCAATCAAAAAATGGGCAAATGACCTTAATACACACATTTTTCAAAGAATACAGGCAGATGGCCAATAGACACATGAAAAGAAGCTCAACATTACTAATTATTAGAGAAATGAGACTCAAAAATACAATGAGGTACTAGCTCACACCAGTCAAAATGGCCATTATTAAAAAGTCCACAATAAATGTTTTAGAGAGGGTATATAGAGAAGGGAACCTTCTTACACTATTGATGGGAATATAAATTGGTATAGCCACTATGGAAAATGTCATGGAGGTTCCTCAGAAAACTAAAAATAGAATTAACATGTGATACAGGAATCCCATTCCTGGGCATGCACTCAGACAAAAGTGTAATTCAAAAAGATACACACAGTCCTATGTTCATAGCAGCACTGTTCACAATAGTAAAAACATGGAAACTACCTAAATGTCCATCAACAGATGAATGGATAAAGAAAATGCGGTACATATATACAGTGGAATACTACTCAGGCATTAAAAAGAGCAGAATAAAGACATTTGCAGCAACATGGATGAAACTAGAGATTATCATACTAAGTAAGCCAAAAGAGAAAGACAAATACCATATGATATTTATATTCCACATTTATATGTGGAAACTACAACATGGCACAAATAAACCTATCTACAAAAGAGAAACAGACTCATAGACATAGAGAACAGACTTGTGGTTGCCAAGGAGAAGGGAAGGGAAAGGAGAAGGATGAACTGGGAGTCTGGGGTTGATAAGTGCAAACTATTACATTTAGAATGGGTAAATATCTGTATAGCACAGGGAACTATACTTAATATACTGTGATAAACTATAATAGAAAATAATACTTAAGAAGATGTATGTATGTGTATAACTGAGTCATTTTGCTGTAGAACAGAGCTTGGTACAACATTATAAACCAATGATACTTCAACTTAAAAAAGAAATAAAGATGGGAAATTCGTGCTACTCCATTTTATAAAAGACTTGAGTATTCATGGACTGTGGTATTCACAGGTGTCCTAGGACCAGTCTACCAAGGGAAGATTGTATTTTCTAGTGACAGAAATTTCTTTCCACTCAGCAATACCCTTCAACTTCATTTCTACCCCCAATAAGTCAAATTCACTCTCTCTGGAATTTGGCCTTTGTTCAATAAATAATTTGATTTTTTATTTATGACTTAACTTCCCACTGTATGACACTCTAGATACATCCACATTTCTAACACAACACTGTGAAGCAATTACACTCCAATTATTAAAAATAATATGATTGGTGCAGCTAACACACAGCAAAATTTTAAAATAAACCCCATCTGATTCTTAATTTCCACTTCAGACCTTGATCTCTGATCTTCTATGAGGTCACACCTGTCACATCATTCACCTCTTTAGCTGTAGACTCTGCAATAGCCAGTGAGGATTTTAACTAACTCCACATTCTTAATCTCACAATATATTTCCAGTGCTTCTCCATCTTCCAGAATGCAGCACTAAAACTCCTGTTCTATGAAATCTTATTCTTGTTAGGGCCATAGTTTTGTTCTAATGTTTTAAGATATTTGTGTGGCAGTTTCAGTAAGGTAACTGTGAAGGACAGGGAAACCTGGTGTGCTGTAGTTCATGGAGTCGCAAATAGTATGACACAAATTTGCAACTGAACAACAATAGTGAAAAGGAGCAACAAACACATATTATTGGTTCACCAACATTAGGGGAACTCAGTTATAAAGGAGAACCATTTCTTTCACAACACTTAAAAAGTGATTAGATATTTTTACATTAGTATATAAAAACTAAAAATCTATTAAAGTCTTGGCTTGATACAAAGAAAAAATTGTCAAAGTAAGTGGAAAGGGGCAGGGACATTTTAAAATTATACAGTAGAATTAAGACAATAAGAAATCAACAATGTTCAATAAGTAACAATACTATTGTTAACACTTGTTAATATTGTTAATTTTGGTATCATTAATATTGTTAACAATATTAACAATAATAAGAAGAAATTAACAAATGAAATTAACAATAAGAAAAATGTAAAACAGATTTGATGGTCTACAGATTCTGCCCCCCTTTTTTCCCTTAGAAGATTTAAAAGTAAACATTAGACCTTTATTGGAAAACAGTTTGGTTTCTTGTATATCAATTTATGCTTAAGATTAAACAAATTTTAATTTCTCTCATTCTATGTTTTTAGTATATTTTGTTTCTAACTTCAAGTTTTTGATATCTTTGCCACATCTTGAGTTAAATAATTCCTTAGAAACTAGATTTAGATTGACTATATGGATTGAGTGGTTCTTTTCAGAGCATTAAAGATTTTTACTCCTAGTTTGGAAACATAGGTTATAAATATTTTTATGGAAAATTGTACAAATAAGGGTTAGTCCAATCTTGGTATGTTGCATTTTATCAAAAAATCTTGCAAGACTTTAGCATGTAGTTATCTATTATTAGTTGATTATTCCATTCTCACTTTTAGTAAGAGGGTAATAGTTAAGAAAATAAAATTCTTCTATGTATATAACATGAACACTCATAATATCCGATTTTTGTTAATTTTCACTATCAGTTCAGTTCAGTCACTCAGTTGTGTCCGACTCTTAGTGACCCCATGTACTGCAGCACGCCAGGTTCCCCTGTCCATCACCAACTCCTGGAGCTTGCTTACACTCATGTCCATTACGTTGGTGATCACATCCAACCATCTCATCCTCTGTCATCCCCTTCTTCTCCTACCTTCAATCTTTCCCAGCAAAACTGCCTCTTTTACAAATATTTTTAATATATGTAGATTACAAGCTATATTTCATGTTACTTTAAAAGATTTATTAGAGTTGCAGTATTTGATACTGAATCAAGTAGTCAGCATCAATGCATTAAGAAATGGATTTAATAACCAAATATATTTTATTACATAAGAAATCATAGCAATGAATATAAATTCTTGCTGCTGCTGCTAAGTCACTTCAATCATATCCGACTCTGTGTGACCCTATAGATGGCAGCCCTTCAGGCTCCCCCCATCCCTGAGATTCTCCAGGCAAGAATACTGGAGTGGGTTGCCATTTCTTTCTCCAATGCATGCAAGTGAAAAGTGAAAGTGAAGTCGCTCAGTCGTGTCCGACTCTTAGTGACCCCAAGGACTGCAGCCCATCAGGCTCCTCCACCCATGGGATTTTCCAGGCAAGAGTACTGGAGTGGGTTGCCATTGCCTTCTCTGATAAATTCTCCTTAAAAAGAGTTATAAAATGATACTAGTGTAATAATACAAACAAAAATAAGAAGCTCTGAATAGTACATATTGCTTGTGATTGGCAAGTAATTTAGTATGGCAACTGTATAGAATACATTAAAATTTTAAATATTTTGTAAGTCAGTCTTGAATTACAACAATTTGAAATTAATTCATCTTGAGACTGCTTTTTTTTGCCTAATAGGTAATGTCCATATTTGTCTTCAAGATTATTTCTCACAATTCAGTCAGCCAACAAATAATCACATATTTATTCATCCTCATCTATATGCAATAAAACCTTAAGTGCATGATGCTGAAAAATGTAGTCTAGTGTTTGACACTGAAATGAATCATAACTGTTTTTGTACAATATCTAATGCTCAAAATAAGTAAGTTCAGGATGCTATTAGATGTCCCAGGAAGAGCCCTTCTCAGACTCAGAGAGTTTCTCTGAAGTACCTTCAGAGAACAGGTAAGACCTAAGATGATTTCTGAGTAGTAATTAGGTGACATTTGGCTGGGGTTGGGACTACCTGATAGGAGGTAGAGAGATAAGTGAAAGATGACAAACTTTAAATGCATTTATATAAGTTTTATGCTGAAATATCGATAACCTCAGATATGCAGATGACACCACGCTTATGGCAGAAAGTGAAGAGGAACTAAAAAGCCTCTTGATGAAAGTGTGTTCCTGAGATTGTAATAGCATGAGAGGGAGAGGGAAATAGTAAAAGCTGAATCTAGAGAGGTAAGGGAAAAAAAAGAGGATTTTTGTATGTTATATCAATTTTATAGCAGTTCAAGATAGTTTTTTCTGAGAGAAATTAAGAGCCCAGTAAGTAAGTTTTAAATATACAGTAATCATATTTAAACACTCTTTAAATAAAAGTGTAGGTGCATTATCACTAAACTTGAAGAGAAATTATACTTGAAGAGCTACCAGTTATGCGACTGTTCCATAAATCAAGTGAGAGAAAATGTCAAACAGAACAAAGATAATGGCAGTGAGATGGGGAAAACAAAAAAGACAGCCAAACCGACAAGAAATATCAAAGAAGAAAAATCAATAGGCCCTGACGGTTGATTCAATATGGGGTGGAAGTAGAGGTGATAGTGGTGACTGGATATAAAATACGGAAAAGTCAAAAACATCTGCATTAGCAAAACTGTTCATCAAGGTAAATAGGAGGGTGAAAAGCTGAGTTTGAATAGCTTGAACTGGAGCTACCTCCGCTGCTGCTGCTGCTGCTGCTAAGTCGCTTCATTCGTGTCCGACTCTGTGTGACCCCATCGACAACAGCCCACAAGGCTCCCCGATCCCTGGGATTCTCCAGGCAAGATCACTGGAGTGGAACTACCTCTAGGGCATCTAATTTGAGCGTTCCTCTAGGCAGAAGGCAATGGCACCCCACTCCACTACTCTTGCTTGGAGAATCCCATGGACAGAGAAGGCTGGTGGGCTGCAGTCCATGAGGTTGCTAAGAGTCGGACACGACTGAGTGAGTTTACGTTCACTTTTCACTTTCATGCATTGGAGAAGGAAATGGCAATCCACTCCAGTGTTCTTGCCTGGAGAATCCCAGGGACAGTGGAGCCTGGTGGGCTGCAGTCTATGGGGTGGCATAGAGTTAGACATGACTGAGGTGATGTAGCAGTAGCAGAAGCTAGGCAGTTAATTACATGTATCTGGAATTTGAGAGTGATCAGAGCTGTAAATACAGATGTGGAGGACAGCAGCATACACATGGTTTTTGAACATATGGGAATTGATGATATTACCTTGGGATAGATAATGAGTAAACTATGTGTGGATCACAATAAACTGTGGAAAATTCTGAAAGAGATGGGTATACCAGACCATCTGATCTGCCTCTTGAGAAATCTGCATGCAGGTCAGGAAGCAACAGTTAGAACTGGACATGGAACAACAGACTGATTCCAAATAGGAAAAGGAGTACATCAAGGCTGTATATTGTCACCCTGCTTATTTAACTTCTATGCAGAGTACATCATGAGAAATGCTGGACTGGAAGAAACACAAGCTGGAATCAAGATTGCCGGGAGAAATATCGATAACCTCAGATATGCAGATGACACCACGCTTATGGCAGAAAGTGAAGAGGAACTAAAAAGCCTCTTGATATGAAAGTGAAAGAGGAAAGCGAAAAAGTTGACTTAAAGCTCAACATTCAGAAAATGAAGATCATGGCATCTGGTCCCATCACTTCATGGGAAATAGATGGGGAAACAGTGTCAGACTTTATTTTTTTGGCCTCCAGAATCACTGCAGATGGTGACTGCAACCATGAAATTGAAAGATGCTTACTACTTGGAAGAAAAGTTATGAACAACCTAGATAGTATATTCAAAAGCAGAGACATTACTTTGCCGACTAAGGTCCATCTAGTCAAGGCTATGGATTTTCCAGTGGTCATGTATGGATGTAAGAGTTGGACTGTGAAGAAGGCTGAGTGCCAAAGAATTGATGCTTTTGAACTGTGGTGTTGGAGAAGACTCTTGAGAGTCCCTTGGACTGCAAGGAGATCCAATT
The DNA here is from genome assembly GCA_917880005.1 of Nanger dama. Lineage (NCBI taxonomy): Eukaryota > Metazoa > Chordata > Mammalia > Artiodactyla > Bovidae > Nanger > Nanger dama. The sequence goes on from CAKJTW010000011.1 coordinate 47,737,134, forward strand.
AGTCCATTCTGAATGAGATCAGCCCTGGGATTTTTTTGGAAGGACTGATGCTAAAGCTGAAACTCCAGTACTTTGCCCACCTCATGCGAAGAGTTGACTCATTAGAAAAGACTCTGATGCTGGGAAGGAATGAGGCAGAAAGAGAAGGGGACAACAGAGGATGAGATGGCTGGATGGCATCACTGACTCAATGAATGTAAGTCTGGGTGAACTCCAGGAGATGGTGATGGACAGGGAGGCCTGGTATGCTGCGATTCATGGGGTCACAGAGTCGGACACGACTGAGTGACTGAACTGAACTGAACTGATGTTTGTTAAAAATCCTGAAGAACACTCACCTTTGTGAGAGAAAGGAAGAAAGTGAATTGGAAAATGAGGCTGAACAGAGGTAGCCATGTAGGTAGGAGGAAACTAAGGAGGGTACATGTCACAGAAGTCACAAATGAGAGTCATAAACATAATTAATGTTATTATTAGAGACCACTTATGTGATAATAAGAATATCCTTGGTAGCTCAAATGATAAAGAATCTGCCTGAAATACAGGAGACCTGGCTTTGATCCCTGGGTGAGGAAGGTCTTCTGGAAAGGGAAATGGCAACCCACTCCAATATTCTCACCTGGAGAATTCCATGGACAGAGGAACCCGGTGGACTACAGTCCATAGAGTCACAAAGAGTCGGACATAGCTGAGCAACTAACACTTTCACTTTCAAGTAAAAATAATAAACTGAAAACTGCCCATGCAAATCAAATAATTAGGGTTATTATAACAGTGGGATTAAATGCTTATAATAAGATGTTAAGAGAACTCACAGTAAAATATATGGCAGAGGGAATGGAGAAAGAGGGCCAGAGAGGACCAGCTTAATCATCTCTTTGAAGTCAGTGCTGTGGTGGTCTACTGTTCATTATGGAAATTACATTCTTCATGCCACCTGCCTTGCTTGGGGTAGCTAGACTTTATTTACTCTTTGGCATCTTGTAAGAATCAGTTTAGTCCCATAGCCTCCTAACTTTTCCCTGATTCCTATGTTTATGATACTATTTCTTTTTGAAATGCTATATAATTTACCTCTTTGTTTAAAAGTTGAAAGTATAGGGCAAGGTTAGTAGTCTTAAGCAACAGATTATGACTCTAGCTTATTTGAGCAGGGAAAGGGAATTTATTGAGAGACTATAGATGTGAAGACTGGCATATCAGAATGAGATAAAGGAATAGAAACAAATAGATTAAAGTCAGAAAGCAATGCAGTCAAAAGCCACCAAGAAAAATATTAATATTTGTCTAGCACTAGTGGTCACACTTAAACTAGCACCATTGTATCTGGATGTTTTTGTTGATGACAGCAGTTCAGTTATCTCTGGAAGCACCACCCTTTCTACCAGAGAAAATTCTTTATTCTCCTTATTTTGTTCATGCATTGGTCCAAATTCAAAATTCCTAACATCCTTTCCCATCCCTACCCACTGCCATTGGTTGAGCACTGATCTTATGCTGCTGTTGCTAAGTCACTTCAGTCCTGTTCAACTCTGTGCGACCCCATAGATGGCAGCCCAACAGCCTCCTCCGTCCCTGGGATTCTCCAGGCAAGAACACTGGAGTGGGTTGCCATTTCCTTCTCCAATGCATGAAAGTGAAAAGTGAAAGTGAAGTCACTCAGTCGTGTCTGACTCTTAGCGACCCCATGGACTGTATAGCCCACCAGGCTCCTCCATCCATGGGATTTTCCAGGCAAGAGTACTGGAGTGGAGTGCCCTGACAAGGTCATAAATTCTAGGGAAATGAGAAAAAGTCTGTTATTTTCAACTTCTATACTGGGAGGAATATTCTACCTCCCACTGAGTCTTAGTTTATATAAAAATCTGTGTAAACAGTCCTCAAAAGTAAGATGAATAACCAAAACAGAAATCACATTTACACAATAATGATTAATTTATCTTTTTGCCCTGCAAGATATTTGTTATCCACCTAAGGAGACTATAAACACTTTTGGCATATTAACCTTGTCTTCAGTTTGTTATCTTCCCCTTGCTGCTAAGTTGCTTCAGTCGTGTCCGACTCTGTGCGACCCCACAGATGGTAGCCCACCAGGTTCCCCCACCCCTGGGATTTTCCAGGCAAGAACACTGGAGTGGGTTGCCATTTCTTTCTCTAATGCAGGAAAGTGAAAGTGAAGTCACTCAGTTGTGTCCGACTCTTTGACCCCATGGACTGCAGCCTACCAGGCTCCTCTGCCCATGGGATTTTCCAGGCAAGAGTACTGGAGTGGGGTGCTATTGCCTTCTCCCATCTTCCCCTTAAGTTAGCACAATTCTTAGAACATGAGCATTTGATAAATACTAAATGGTGATTGACCACATTATTAAGCTTACCTCTTTACTCCTTCATAATTCCGTATTCCTTGTCAAGTGTTTTTCAATTTCTCTCATTAAAGGACAGAGTCTATTTCCCTGGGCTTTGACTTTGGCTTTATCATGTAGTTTATTTAACAAATAAAGTCAAGTTCAAGTAACTGTGCACAAGCATTAAGCCTGGACTTTAACAAGAGGACTTGTCCATTTCCCCTTGTGTTTTATGTTCCTGCCATTGCTGTGAGGTCAATGTACTGGGACTAAACATTGTTCTCAAGTTGGGCAAGAAAACCACAAAGAGAAACTTCAGCAGGCAAGCCCCATACATGTCATCAGATCCAAATGAATGTGAGCTAAGTATACATTAATTGTCATATGCTGACAAATTTTGGTGGAATTTGTTATGCAGAGGTAACTAACTGATACAAATCTTTGGGAGACTTTTTTTTTCCATATTAAGACAAAAGCTGCATAAAAATGGCAGTTTCATTTTTTAGATTACTTCCACTGAATAAGAGTGAATATATTCCCTCTTTTATATATATATATATATATATATATATATATATGAAACCTTTCAAAGTCTGTTTTTAAATGACACTTTATCTGTATTCAGTATCTCTGTCTCAGTGCCCTTTTATGTAGAAAATTTAAAGAAGCTTCCTTTTTAAGTGTTCTTAAGCCTAACAAACTCAATGTGCCTGCTACATACTCACTTGTGAAGATCACAGCTCAAGGTTATCATTGAGTGAATCACATGAAAGGAAAATAAATCTCCAAATCAGTACTATGTTTGAACTTGCAGTATCATCCAACTGTGGATATGAAGAATATTGAACTAAATCACAATCATCTTTTGCTCAGTCATATGAGTAAGTCTATACATCTTATAGTCCCTTGGAGTAGGGTACCTTGAGAACTATTGTATCAAATGACAGAGAAACAATTAAGAAAACAAAAGTTTAAATATTTAAATCAAGCTGTTATTTTCCTTTTTCCTTATTAAAAACTTGTATGACATATTGATATGGATTCAAACACATAGTAATCGCTAACAAATGAGCACTGCATATTTCATAATTCAGTACTAAAAAGACAGAAGTCACATCAAGATAAAATGTGGAAAAATACTATATTAAACAAAAATTAGTAATAAAAAATAGAAATGTCAGAGATAAACGTGAGAAGTGCCATTGTTATATGTTCAGTTTATTGAAGGGAGATAATGTGCTTTAAACGCTACATGATATATAATTGGAACTGGAATAGTTATGTAATTAAGATAGCTTGCTGCTTTCTATTATAATCTCCACCCACTAGAGAGATGACAGATGGATAATTTTAAGCTTTTAGCTGCAAAGAGGGAATGGGCTTATTGCTTCATCTGTCAGGTAAGCCACTTTGCAGTCATCTTCAACTTCATTAAAGCTTTCCCATCTTAGAAGAAAAACATTTCAATATGGAAAACAGGTTGTTTGGGGATATTTATGCTTCACCTCTCTCATACCTTCAGCTGTCCTTTGTCAGATTTGTACTCAGAACTCTTCTACAAAGTCAACGCTAAATTTGGCAATATCCCTGCAACCCACAGAAACAAGATAATTAAGGCAGGAACTTCAATTAGCTCACCATATCTAAACATTTTATTTTCTTTCACGCTGACTATAAACAAAATTCAAATTAATGTTTTTACCCTCTCCCTCCTTTCATTAACTGACAATTAGCTTTCCCTTCTCTAATATAATATTATATATTGGTTGATTGTGCTACAAGTTTAAGACTAGCACACTGGGCACTGAGTGCAATATCACAGTCTTATCTTTCAGAGGATGACAATTTTACTCAAGTTTAAAGAGTAATTGACTATAAGGCACCATATCTTGCTTTTAACTTCCTTCACACTGGAAAGCACTGATAAAATAGATAATTTCAATACTTTAAAAAAGTCAAGGCATACCATACAGATAAGACAATAATAAATGTAGAACAATATTAGGGTTAAACTAGAGGAAAGATACTTCTGCAACCACCACATGCCAAAAAGTCCATTTATTCAGTTGGCAAATTGAATAAATCATATGAAAATCTCCATGATAGTTTTTTTTTCTTTAAGAGGAATTAGCTATGGGCCATGCTTACAGTGACCAGTTGTAATTAAAGCAGTCTAGTTAGGTGGGAGTGTCTCAGTAAGCACGTTTTATATATCGCTAAACATGGCAAGTAATTATGAAAATCTGTCAGCAAATAGTTTTATGAGAAGTTTTCTGATGTGCTTGTTATTTAATGTATCACAATTTAAAAATTTACCAAACATTATTAAAATGCTCTAGGGTCTACCTCTTAAATTATTAGAATGCAATATCAAAAACTCCTATTTTTCTCAGATGTAAGACATAGTATGTTTGTTAAGATAATCATGAAAGCAGGAAGACACCCAATTAACTAAGAACTATGCCATAAACTTTCAAATCCTGACCACTAAAAATGATTTAAATTTTTTTCAATTTTATAAAACATATCATTTCTAGTTCTATGTGTGTTAGCTATTTAGTTAATCAAAAGCAATTGTTTGCACATACATTGTGTGGATCAAGAATTTCACTCAATACACATATTTCCAGCATTTAAAGCTTGGAGCTTGGGTTATGTAATAGCTGACTGCTTTCTTTTGCTCAGCTAAAATGACACATTTCCATTTAATTAAAATCTCAAACATTGCTTGATTTCACATTAGAGTAGTTAAGTTTGCTAAATAAATAAATGGACTTATTGTCTTGTAATGGTACAATATATTATGGACCACATTCCCTTTAGACAAAATTCCTTGGGATTTCAAGACCTTAATTCATATATTTATATGAACAAGTGATAATTTAAATAAAAGGGAAAATAAAGTGAACTAACATCCACTGGATCATAGAAAAAGCAAGAGAGTTTCAGAAAAAAACATCTATTTCTGCTTTATTGACTATGCCAAAGCTTTTGACTGTGTGGATCACAATAAACTGTGGAAAATTCTGAAAGAGATGGGAATACCAGACCACCTGATCTGCCTCTTGAGAAATCTGTATGCAGGTCAGGAAGCAACAGTTAGAACTGAACATGGAACAACAGACTGGTTCCAAATAGGAAAAGGAGTAAGTCAAGGCTGTGTATTGTCACCCTGCTTATTTAACTTCTATGCAGAGTACATCATGAGAAACGCTGGACCGGAAGAAACACAAGCTGGAATCAAGATTGCCGGAAGAAATATCAATAACCTCAGATATGCAGATGATACCACCCTTATGGCAGAAAATGAAGAGGAACTAAAAAGCCTCTTGATGAAAATGAAAGAGGAGACCAAAAAAGTTGGCTTAAAGCTTAACATTCAGAAAACGAAGATCATGGCATCCAGTCCCATCACTTCATGGGAAATAGATGGGGAAACAGTGTCGGACTTTATTGTTTTGGGCTCCAAAATCACAGCAGATAGTGACTGAAGACATGAAATTAAAAGACACTTACTCCTTGGAAGAAAAGTTATGACCAACCCAGACCGCATATTCAAAAGCAGAGATATTACTTTGCCGACTAAGGTCCGTCTAGCAAGGCTATGGTTTTTCCAGTGGTCATGTATGGATGTGAGAGTTGAACTGTGAAGAAGACTGAGCACCGAAGAATAGATGCTTTTGAACTGTGGTGTTGGAGAAGACTCTTGAGAGTCCCTTGGATTGCAAGCAGATTAACCAGTTCATTCTAAAGGAGATCCGCCTAGGATTTCTTTCAAGGAATGATGCTAAACTGAAACTCCAGTACTTTGCCCCCCTCATGAGAAGAGTTGACTTATTGGAAAAGACTCTGATGCTGGGAGGGATTGGGGGCAGGAGGAGAAGGGGACGACCAAGGATGAGATGGCTGGATGGCATCACTGACGCGATAGATGTGAGTCTGAGTGAACTCCAGGAGTTGGTGATGGACAGGGAGGCCTGGCATGCTGCAATTCATGGGGTCGCAGAGTTAGACACGATTGAGGGACTGAACTGAACAATGTTGTTCCATCTTTTATTTCATTTAGATAAGGTATAACAGGAAGTTCCAACTTTCAACTGCCATTAGAGTAACTGTAAAAGCAACCTGCATGTGTATGTGTGTCTGATTGTCCAACTCTTTGCAATATTATGGAATATAGCCTTCTAGGCTCCTTTGTCCATAGGATTCTCCACACAAGAATACTGGACTGGGCAAAAACAACCTAAACCCACACAAAACCAAAGCTGTAGTTTTTACATTTTTATATATTTACGTTTTTATATTTATTTTTACACTTTATATCAAATCAATATTCTGAATTTTCACTATTTTTAATATTAACAGTGAAGTGATTATATTTGAATAGATGTGTACCAGGAATGGAATATTCTCACTAAAAATTATTTGTGTGTTTATTTTGTCTTCTATTCATATTTTTAGGCTAATTTAAATTTTATTATTATAGTGTGACTCTGGCATGTCTAACATTTTTTAAAGAGAGCAGATTTTTGGCCTAATTATTAATAAAGTAAAAATAAAAAGCAGTGAGTAACAAATTAATCATTATACAAAGGAAGTTGCTTTTTTTCTCTCAAATGAACTAGTAAGTGGAGATGGAACCAAAGAGTTGATAGTATTTCCCTGAATTTAATTTGGTAAGGTATACTTTGTGTAATAATTAGAAGAAACTTGTTTGCTAATTCTCAACTTAAAGAGACACAATACCAAAAAGGACACCCTCCTAATTATTTAATTTATCTTTGATCCATTATATTAAAGAAAACACTGAATTAAGATATTTATTACACAGCACAATTATTATATCTTATTTGCTATTCTATTCAGAGAATATGGACTTCCCAGGTGGTGCAGTAGTAAAGAATTTGCCTGCCAACAAAGGAGATGCAGTTTCAAGACCTAGGCTGGGAAGATCCCTTGGAGAAGGAAATGGCAACCCACTCTAGTATTCTTGCCTGAAGAATTCCATGGATAGAGGAGTATGGTGGGTTAGTGTCCATAGGGTCACAAAAAGTTGGACACACCTGGGAAACTGAGCACACATACACATACACACATTCATGGCAATAGCCTCTGACATGAATTAAGTTTAATTGTGTATAAGAGGTAAAAAAAGTTATGGAAACATCAGTATTTTAAAATTATTATGTAATCCTTTACATCAAAAGTAAAAAGAATAAAAAAATTATTCATGTGCTTAAAATATGACCAACCTAGATAGCATATTCAAAAGCAAAGACATTACTTTGCCTACTAAGGTCCGTCTCGTCAAGGCTATGGTTTTTCCAGTAGTCATGTATGGATGTGAGAGTTGGACTGTGAAGAAGGCTGAGCCCCGAAGAATTGATCCTTTTGAACTGTGTTGTTAGAGAAGACTCTTGAGAGTCCCTTGGACTGCAAGGAGATCCAACCAGTCCATTCTGAAGGAGATCAAACCTGGGATTTCTTTGGAAGGAATGATGCTGAAGCTGAAACTCCAGTACTTTGGCCACCTCATGCGAAGAGTTGACTCACTGGAAAAGACTCTGATGCTGGGAGAGATTGGGGGCAGGAGGAGAAGGGGACAACCGAGGATGAGATGGCTGGATGGCATCACTGACTCGATGGTTGCGACTCTGAGTGAACTCTGGGAGATGGTGATGGACAGGGAGACCTGGCGTGCTGCGATTCATAGAGTGGCAAAGAGTCGAACACGAATGAGTGACTGAACTGAACTGAACTGAAAATAGGAAATGAGAAGTGAAGTGAAGTGAAGTCGCTCAGTCGTGTCCGACTCTTTGTGACCCCATGGACTGTAGCCTTCCAGGCTCCGTCTATGGGATTTTCCAGGCAGTATACTGGAGTGGGTTGCCATTTCCTTCTCCAAGGGATCTTCCCAACCCAGGGATTGAACCTGGGCCTCTCTCATTGTGGACAGCCACTTTACCATCTGAGCCACCAGGGAAGTAAAGGACTCATCAAATTCCATAGCATCATAAGATAAGGATTAAATGCAGAGTTCAGTTCAGTTCAGTTCAGCTGCTCAGTCGTGTTTGACTCTTTGCCACTCCATGAATCGCAGCACGCCAGGCCTCCCTGTTCATCACCAGCTCCCGGAGTTCACTCAGACTCACGTACATCGAGTCCATGATGCTATCCAGCCATTTCATCCTCTGTCGTCCCCTTCTCCTCCTGCCCCCAATTCCTCCCAACATCAAAGTCTTTTCCAATGAGTCAACTCTTTGCATGAGGTGGCCAAAGTACTGGAGTTTCAGCTTTAGCATCATTCTTTCCAAAGAAATCCCAGGGCTGAAGAAGCTCAGATCATGAACTTCTTATTGCCAAATTCACACTTAAATTGAAGAAAGTAGGAAAACCACTAGACCATTCAGGTATGACCTAAATCAAATCCCTTATGATTATACAGTGGAAATGAGAAATAGATTTAAGGGCCTAGATCTGATAGATAGAGTGCCTGATGAACTATGGAATGAGGTTCGTGACATTGTACAGGAGACAGGGATCAAGACCATCCCCATGGAAAAGAAATACAAAAAAGCAAAATGCAGTGTAGTTTGGAACATATCAAGAGAAGGGAGTTGAGGTCACTTACACTAGGCTTATGTGCTGTGTTTACAGTAAGCTATGGTAAAGAATAAAGGCAATTAATTTCAAAAGATCAAAGTATTTATTCATTTTGGAGGAGGAGTGCAATAGGTGCAGTCAATATGCAAAAAAAAAAAAAAAAAAAAAAGCCAAAGGACACTAAAAACCATTTTATCTACTAACAATCCTAAGTTTTAGAAGTAGCAGTGACTCATGTAGAATGAAAAAATGAATGAAAATAAAAATATATATACATATATATGCATGTGCCCATTCTAAGTTGCTTCAGTCCTGTCCGACTCTTTGTGACCCTATGATATATAGCCTGCCAGGCTCCTCTGTCCATGGGATTCTCTAAGCAAGAACACTGCAGTGGTTAGGCATGCCCTCCTGCAGGGTATCTTCCCAGCCCAGGAGTAGAACCTGCTTCTCTTATGTCTCCTGTTTCTGCAGGAGGGTTCTTTACCACTAGCATCACCTGGGAAGCCCATATACATATATATTTATATATAAATGCAAATATAAGCATATTAATACTTTAGGGCATTTATTTGCAGTATATATTTTATGTTTTATATACAAATGCAGCATAGCTATTTATATACCTAATATGTATATATTAGGTTACATATATGTTTATAATTATGTTATATATACACACACACACACTTTGTTTCTTTAATCTGTCACACTATTAAGAAAAACAGACCTCTAGAGGATACTGAGACTCAAAAATGAACAAAATAAAAAGATTTTCTGAACCATAAACAAAAAGCCCACATATCAGTCTAATAATCAGCAATGGAATAAGATCGAGAAAAATTGTATAGTCTCAAAAACAACATCTTTTTCCAATAGAGAAGGCCATATCTTTACAATCTAGTGAACTATAGTGGAGCAGGTATTCAAAGAAGCTAAAGTTTGGAAAACACTTCCAAAATTAGAGGCCCACTGTTAATCTGTATCTATTTTTCTCTGAGAACTAAGGAGATAAATAGAAAAGATTCATAATTTACTAAAGAGACTAAGTATTTCCTAAGAAAATGAGGAAACAATTCTACTTACAGTTTAGTTTTCATCTCATAGGCACAAATTAGCCATGTAAAGTAAATAGTAATTTCCTCAGACTCAAGAAAAATTCTAATGATCGACACACACTCCTATTAGGAAGAAAAGATATAAGGACATAAAAGAAAAAGGACATACTTTTAAAAACACAAATTCATATAATATCAAGAAAGAGTAAAACTCATTATTGACAATTATAGAAGAAAATTAAGCAAAACAAATAATTTAATAAAATAAAAAGTTTAGAAGTTTAAAACTAGTTAAGTTGAAGCAAGAAAAGTTAAACAAGAAAAAACAGTATCACTGGAAAACCTAAAATCAAATAGCTGAAAAAAAATCAGATTTGGACTTTTCTCATTTCAAATAATTGCTATGGAACAAAGTATAAAAACTTATGTGCCAGGAGCCAATGTGAGGAATCTCGCCCATGACAGGGTCATGTGGAAGGAAGTTCAGCATACGCAGGGCGTGATCAAACCAGGGGTTCCCCACGTCATTTCCTGAGCATCCACCTCACCACGCCCCCTCCCCCAAAAATATAAGAATCTGCAAGGCCTCTGTACTCTGCTTTTCCATTCTTCTGATAGTCTCTGGGAAAAAAATCAACCCAGGGCTTTAGTCTTCTGCATTTGAGAGGGATGTTTCAGTTAAACACCCTCTGATAGCTCTTTAGCTTGCCTAACTGGTTTTTCCCAGACTCCTTATAGCTTGTGAATTGCTTACAGCCCCCCAACCACAAAAGACACAAAGCTTAAAAGCATCTTAAATATACAGAGCCTTTTCTAAAAAGTTAAAAATTATATTGGTGATGGGTTTTCACTGTTGACTCAAAGATTGCTGCCAGACCTCCATAGTCTTTATCTTTTAGGCACCTGCAAGGACATTACTCAATGTAAGCAGGACCTAGAAAAAGATGTGTAGTAGCCTTGATGTTAGCAACACTAGACTTTTGAGTTAACTGCTTCTCTTTTGCTGTAAATCACTGTACTCCCTTTACTTGTTATAAGTTGTTGTATCATTGCTATGTAAGAATCTATCTTTGTTTAGTGCTTTACTGAGAGTGGTGCCAGACCTTGGAAAGATCAACACAAACAAGTCTTCTGGTTGACAAACACTTATCAAAAAAAAAAAAAAAGGCTGTTAATGCTGCATGACTGTGTACCCACTGACCTTCATGTTTTATCAAAAAGTATAAAAGGCCTTCTGAACAATAGAGGCCAAAGCTAGTCGCTGGACTGGTTTCCCCCATGTCTCTCTCTCTTTCCTCTCCTCTTCACTCCAATTTCAGGCTGAATTCCCATCTGGACAGGGGGTGGGGTTTGGAGGTTGGGGGAGGGTGCCAAGTCTACTTACTTGTCCCAGCTTTCAAGCCCTGTGCAAAAGGGAGCCCAAGGTGGCCCCACATTGATGGTGCAAATCTCTTGTCCAGAGATTTTATTGGCCTTCCCCCAAGCCAAGTTATTCAGCCTTCTTTCTCCACTTAATTTTCCCACTACACTATTTCTTCTTAATCTAATCTTATATTTCAATATAAATAAATAAACAAATCTTTCCTCGCCAATGCCATCTCCGCTTTGAATTCCCTGGACCCACCAGGGCTGGACCCCGGCACTTATGGTTTATGTATGGACATTAAAGTTCAAATTTTATATATTAAAAAAAAATCCAGCTAGTTAGCACTAAGGATGCTGCAAAAAGTACCTTGCTGGACATCCTGTCCTGTCTAAAATATCTACAATATATTTGGCCTCATGCCAAGGGGACCTTAAAATTTGGTCTTATCCAAATATCCATGAGTATATCAGATTCATGACAAATGATAAGACCTGGGTAAGACCTTTTGTCATGAACCAACTGTCTCCCTGGATGCTTTGAGTAATAAAAATATGACCAAATATTAAGGACTCTTTGGCATGGAGCAAATATCTTATGGACATTTTGAACAGGACTAAATATCAGGAACATAGGCCTATGGATGTGGACCAAATGTCTTACGAACGTTTGTACAAGGACCAAATGTCTGCTCACCCAAGAAGTTCAATCTGCCCTGGGCCAGGGATGTTATGTGGGATGAACCTATTCTACTGAATAGAACTATAAAGTTCTATTCTACTGAAAAGAACAATAAAATATGTATAATATGTAGGAATAACCATTTAAAAGAATTTCAGAGAAATCAATAGAAGAAACTTTTGAGAGACTACTATTGCAGAGAGAATGAAATTACAAGTGAATATCATCTTATCATAGAATTTTTCCTGAGATCATTTATCAACTTCTACTGTTGTAAAACTCAGACTCCCTTCCCAGTTCAGAGGTTAAAGCGTCTGCCTGGAATGCAGGAGAACCAGGTTCGATCCCTGCATCAGGAAGATCCCTTGGAGAAGGAAATAGCAACCACTCCAGTAGTCTTGCCTGGAGAATTCCATGGAGGGAAGAGCCTTGTGTGCTACAGTCCATGGGATCCCAAAGAGTTGGACACGACTGAGCGACTTCACTTTCACTTTCACTGTTGTAAAATAGGACTTGGCAGAACACACAGTCACAGTGGACTGAGAAACCAGAAATTGGATGGAAATGGGAAGAAATGTTTGAAGAAAAGAGAAAGTCATGGGAATAACTGCAGAAATCTATAAATAATAGTTTCAAGCACTTATCTGCTACTAATTTCATCATATACTAGATAAGACTAATAAGTCTAGCATAAACCTGAAGTAGACAGACTAAAGAGTTAAGTTCAGATTTTAGCAGATAGAGTTTAATGCAGTGCAAAGTGGTTTTGTTAAATACCTTAGGCTTTTAGTTGAGACTGCAAAGGCCATGCAACTAGACGTAAAGAAACATGAATAGTGACAAAGCACAAAAGCAACCTTTTATAGAACTGAGATAATCTGCTTGTATCCTATGTTCCTTACATAAGAAAACCTAAACCTCACAGGAGGAAGGAAACATAAATTTAAATTTCTACAATTTTAATATGTGATGTCTAATATCCAATTAAAAAAATACTTCATAAGGTATCTATCTATAAAGCAAAATCAATTGATTAAAACCAATATATAAAAGCTCACTATGGAAAATGAGATATAACTTGAATTTTGGCAAATCAGATTGAATTCTTGGACTGAAATATTTTAAATAGCTATGTTAATTATACTAGAACAAATTAAGCAAAATATGAAAAAAATTGAATCTTTCAAAAGGAATCTAATGAAAGCACTAATAGAAGAAAGTGCTATAATTGAAATGAATATAGATGGAATTAATAACAGTTTAGACACAAAATAAAAGTTATTAGTGAAATACGGAGTAGGTAAGTAGGAAATATCCAGATTGAAGCCAAAACATAAAAAAAAAAAAAAAATGTCAAAATACAGAAATGACCATCAAAGACATGTAAACATAGTGCCAAAGTCTAGTATAATTGTGATTTGAGTTCAGGAGGAAAAGAGAGAGTATAAGTTAGAAAAATATACTAGAAGAAATTTTGGCTAAAATTATTCAAACTGACCAAAGATATTGAACCATATAAATGCTTTTATTATATTAAAAGCTCAGGACAAGCTGCATAAAAATTGAACAGAAGCCCATACCTAGGTACACTACAGTAAAACTATATTAAAAAAATAAAAATAAAAAAATTAACAGCAACCAGAGAAAGAAAGTGCATTATTTTCCGAGAAGCAACAAAAGTTCAGAATTTTTCCAGAGAAGTCATGGAAATCAAAGGCAAATGAAAGAAAATCTTTAAAATGCTGAAATAAGAAAAGAATGCCAAACCAGAATTCTATGAACAGATAAAATATTCTTCAAAATAGTGGAATAAATTTTAGACATTAGCTGAGAGAGTTCAGAATCAGCAGATCTGCATTAAAAAAATATACCAAATGTGATTGGAAACAAAGAACAAAGAGTAGTAAAGTAAATAATCAAATTGCATATAAATATTCATCGTTTAATTATAATGACAATATAAAAATACTGGGTTCAAAAAACATGTAAAAATCACATATATGATGAGCTCAGTGAATGGCACTAAATGCATATAGTTTTCACATAGTTGTAGAAATGGTAAAAGTACTAATTTAAAGAGAATCATAAAATATTTAGTAATTAAACATACACTTTTAAATAACCCCAAGTTAAATATAAAAAGACACAGTGGAAAATATTTCTGAGCTGAAAGTTAACAAAAATGTGACTTAAAATTAGTTCATTGTAACTAAAGCTAAAAGTAGAGGAATATTTACATGTTTAAATGCATGTATTAAAAAGACAATAATCTAAGGGTCCATGTCAAAATAAGAACAACCAAATAAATCTAAAGACCAAAAAAGAAAATAAAATTGAATGACACAGCCACACTGTTGATAAAAGTCAGTAAATTTCCCCAAAATTGCTTCAAATCAATAACAAATCATAAAGCCTTATCTACTAAAAATAAACTTCATAATGAAAATAAATTTTCTCAGGAAAAAAAGATTTTAAATGAAAAGTACATTAAACATGGAAGATGTTCTACTTGGTAATTATGTCAATTATTGCAAATAAGAGAAAATCAGATCATGGGCTTTTGAAGCAGCGGTATGCTATCCTGCCTCACCTGGAGGTTGGGTGGGAAAGGGGAGAATAGGTTCTTTTGACTCTGCCTACTTCCCGACATAAAGCCAGAGGAGAAGGATGAGAAACACCATCATCAGCTTTCCTCAGCATGCCCACATCAACCCCACAGGAGCGGATCCTGACTGGGATCTGGGTATAGAAAACCAGCACTGGCTGCAGCAGAGATTTTTAACAGGAGCCAGCAGGATAGATGCGATATAGTAGCAAATCGTGACTCAAATACCATAGACTTTTGCTGTTCTTACCAACATCATTTAGATTTCCTTAAATGAAACATATCCTATTTGCTATATGCCCTTAAAATAATTTCCAAAGAATTTAAACAACTGAAAAAATAATAATATTCACCAATTAAACTGTTGTGATCAGGAGAGAACCCACTGAACTTCTTACCCACCTGGAGTCCACCTCTTGAAATTTATTATAAGACTTTATTATGGAAGCAACCTAGATGTCCATCAGCAGATGAATGGATAAGAAAGCTGTGGTACATATACACTATGGAATACTACTCAGCCCTTAAAAAGAATAAATTTGACTCAGTTCTAATGAGATGGATGAAATTGGAACCGATTATACAGAGTGAAGCAAGCCAGAAAGAAAAACACCAATACAGTATACTGACACATATATATGGAATTTAGAAGACAGTAATGATGACCCTGTATGTGAGACAACCAAGAGACACAGAGGTATAGAGTGGACTTTTGGACTCTGAGGGAGAGGGAAAGGGTGGGATGGTTTGGGAGAATGACAATGAAACATGTATATTTTCGTGTAAGAAACGAAGCGCCAATCTATGTTCAATGTAGGATGCAGGATGCATGGGGCTGATGCACAGGATGATTCATGTAGAGGATGTGGGGTGGGAGGTGGGAGGGGGCTTCGGCATTGGGAGACTGTGTTCACCTATGGCTGATTCGTGTCAATGTATGGCAAAACAAATACAGTATTGTAATTTAAAATAAATAAATAAATTTTTTAAAAAAGACTTTATTATGACACTTGAACAGTTCAGTTCAGTTCAGTTGCTCAGTCATGACCGACTCTGTGACCCCATGGACTGCAGCACGCCAGGCCTCCCTGTCCATCACCAACTCCTGGAGTTTATTCAAACTCATGTCTATTGAGTCAGTGATGCCATCCAGCCATCTCATCCTCTGTTGTAGCCTTCTCTTCCTGCCTTCAATCTTTCCCAGCATCAGGGTCTATTCAAATGAATCAGCTCTTCACATCAGGTTGCCAAAGTATTGGAGTTTCAGCTTCATCATCAGTCCTTCCAATGAACATTCAGTACTGATTTCCTTTAGGATGGGCTGGTTGGATCTCCTTGCAGTCCAAGGGACTCTCAAGAGTCTTATGCAACAACACAGTTCAAAAGCATCAGTTCTTCAGCTCTCAGCTTTCTTTATAGTCCAGCTCTCACATCCATACATGATTACTGGAAAAACCATAGCTTTGATTAGACGGATCATTGTTGGAAAAGTAATGTCTCACTTTTAATATGCTGTCTTGGTTGACCATAACTTTTCTTTCAAAGAGTAAGTGTCTTTTTATTTCATGGCTGCAGTCACCATCTGCAGTGATTTTGGAGCCCCCAAAATAAAGTCAGCCACTGTTCTCCATCTATTTGCCATGAAGTGATAGGATCAGATGTCATGATCTTTGTTTTCTGAATGTTGAATTTTAAGCCAACTTATTCACCCTCCTCTTTCTTTTTCATCAAGATGCTGTTCAGCTCTTCTTCACTTCTGCCATAAGAGTGGTGTCATCTGCATATCTGAGGTTATTGATATTTCTCCTGGCAGTCTTGATTCCAGCTTGTGCTTCCTCCAGCCCAGCGTTTCTCATGATGTACTCTGCATATAAGTTAAATAAGCAGGGTGGAAAATATACAGCCTTGATGCATTCCTTTTCCTATTTGGAACCAGTCTGCTGTTCCATGTCCAGTTCTACTTGTTGCTACCTGACTTGCATATAGGTTTTTTCAGATGAAGGTCAGGTCGTCTGGTATTCCCATCTCTTTCAGAATTTTCCAGTTTATTGTGATCCACACAATCAAAGGCTTTGGCATAGTAAATAAAACAGAAAGAGATATTTTTCTGGAACTTTCTTGCTTTAGAACTCTATGTCCTTTTGCTTTTGCCCAAAATAACAATTGATACTTCCATTTAAACACTTGACATAGACCAATGAACCAAACAGAATCATCCAATTAGATTTAAAAGATATAAGAATTCTGTGTATGATCATGACATTTCAAGTCAGTGAAAATTTAATGATAAAAATTTGATTTTGGTAATAAAAATAAAAACAGCTCATTTTTTTACCTTACTCATGAACATAAATTCCAGATTAGATATTGGCCCCCTGTGAATTAAGTGACAGTAAATAATGAATTAAAATGAAAACAAACAAAAGTGCCATATTGTGAGATATATGTTGCTTTACGTTCATCAGTTGACACAATGGGGGACTTTGAACTTCTAAGTCAAAGCAGATTCACTGATAGAAGGAGTCTGTGTTTATGGAGGTCTGCATGGACCAGAGTCCTCCAAATACTTCTCAAATAACTGTAATGAAAGAGATAAAGAAACTATTGTTGTACTGAGCAAATAACAGAGAAACACAACTTATAATTCACTTCAAAAGCAGTGATCTAATATTCATAGGCAATACCAACAGTATCCATGATCATGCAAGTTTGGGTGTAGCTGTGATTCTGACTTTCAGGCGTTGCTTTCTCCTGATATTTTTCTGTGAGATTTTTGAGATCATAACCTTCTCTAAGTAAATTTTATTCTAAGTTACACAGAAGTGGTTGCTATGGTTTGTATTTAAGCACCTGAACAGCTACATATTTTTTAATTCAAAAGTATTCTTATAAATTAATGAGGAAGAATAAATGACTTGATAAAATTGTAAAGTATATGTATTAAGTTCCTTTGATGTTCAAATTCTTTCAAAATAGAGTAGAAACAAAAATAAATGTAAGGGAAACTAGGATAAAAATTAAAAGTAAGAAATTTTTATGTCAAATTTCCCCCCCTCCCCGAGGAGTGAATTTCAAGAAGAAAGTCATGTCCACACATGATAAAGTTGCAAACACAATAAAGGTGAAACTTTTAAAAATATTATTTGGATTTTGGCAAGAAAGCATAATTAGTAAACATTTTGAGATGACTTTGTATGAAGTAGATAAAATATTCAATAAAGAATTAGCTATATATTTGGTTATAATTTTTTAAACATTATCAGTAAATGTTAAATGGCAGGAAGATTCATCAAACACAAATCTACTGTAATAGAGATGAATGAAATTTAATATCCATTTCCTATTGGGCTCAGATGGTAAAGAATCTGCCTGCAGTTTGGGAGACCCAGGTTTCATCTCTGGGTGGGGAAGATCCTGGAGATGGAAATGGCAACCTACTCCAGTATTCTTGCCTAGAGAATTCCATGGACAGAAGAGTTTGGTGGGCTATAGTTCATAGGGTCACAAACAGTTGGACATGCCTGAGCAACTTTCACTTTTTTTCATGCTTATATAAGATCTGGTAGCAGATGGACAGGCTCAGTATATTTTTGAAGTGTTGAACATATATTTTGGGGGGGGTTTTTAAAAATTTTATCATGCAAAGTACTTACTTTTGAGAACTAGTTCTCTGATTGTTCTATGAAACCAAATACCTAGGGCATAATTGGAGCACCTACTCTGGACTGTAATATTTATGGAGCTGTCCCTTGGTAGAAAAACACTTCCTTCCAGGCAAAACTGATATTAGGATTGGGATAAAAAACAAAGTTAAACCTTTCCTGTGGCTAAATGAAGAACACTAAAGACTGAAGATTTTGCTTTGTGAGGAGACATCTTCATTTATTCAATAAATAGGCTCACTGCTTGGTTGGTTTTCTGTATTCAGAATCAGTTGAACTCTAGTAGTGTGAGATTTCAGAAAAAACTAATCTATATATGACAATTTAATGTTAGAGTAGTAAGGCCTTCTTGAAAAGTTGATGTCACTGAGAAAATAGAAGAAAAGCAAGTTAGCCTTCCATACAAACACATTATTTTTTTTTTTTTTTTTTTGAGGATTACCTGGGTGTAGAGTTCACTAATCAGAAAATATATCAGGAAGTGCCAATAGTAAGCACCATAATTCAAGGAACAACTGCTCACAGAAAAACATTCCTTTATTTAATAATCATCATAAACACTAATTTTGTACAACTTCTGTGATTCAGAGAGAGGGTACTCACTTAGGTCCAAGGAAGGAAAATGATGTATGAATAACTAACACCATGGTAGGTAAAGAATCTAGGTTCAAAATTAGGCAAAGCTAAATTTTTATTATTTAGAGTTTTTATTTATAACATTAAAAGTCAAGCTAACAATCATCTTTGAGAGTAGAAAGAAGGTTTATTTGATTAAAAAGAGCCCAGGACCTTTTTTATGTGTAACGATTTCCTGATCTAGACCTGGAGAGTAATTAGGTGGTTGCTCATTTTCTAATTTTTAGATATTTATGGATGTATCCCTTTTTCTCTGTGCATCCTCTTTGACAGCATGAAATTTAAAAAAAAATGATTTGGGGGACATTATTATGTTGGTCACTAAAGGGTTTTATACAGAGAATAACATTTGTTTTGTGAAAGATCACTCTGGCTGTAGCATAAGGAACAAATAGAAAGGGCCAAACAGGAAGAAAAGGAGACACTATAGCAATGACAGTGAAGATCCAATTTACAGGAAGATTAGAAAGATATTTTAGAAATGAAATCTGCAGAAGTAATGATTTAATTACTTAGATGACAAAATGAGAAGTGTCAAGAAAATTTTGACATTAAACCTAAATTAGGGTTTAATGTCAGTTTAAACTAGGCACCTAGCTATTCCTAGAAGAGACAGAAGCATTGTGTCAGGGAAAGAGGATGATGAGTTCGTTTTGATGTGAACTTTATTTGAAGTGTTTATGATCTTTTCTGGATGCTCAGTATAGGGTTTGATGAATAGAATAAAAATTTCAGCTAAAGGTACATTTGGGCAGTGCCCAATATGGCGATTGAAATCAAAGATAATAGGTGAGATTAACTAGATAACATACAAGGAGAATGTAAGACAAAAGGCTATAGTATAAATCACTTTGTATATGGACATTTTAAAAACCTACATGAAAATGAGGCTCCAAAGTTACCTGATGAAAAGTATTCAGAGTGATAAGGGGAATATTAGAGAATAGTGGTGACATTCAGGATCATTTTGTGGCATTACCTCATCAAGATATAGTCATGTAAAAAGTAGATAATAGATAGATTGATAGATATAGTTACATAGTTATAAAAGGGTTGTGTACAAACTGAAGAAAATCCTTGTTTATCTTCTAGCTTTTCTAGCTACATTGTCCACTACTCTTACATGTCTTTTAATCTAAGGCTAGCACGTTATTTACAGATTTTAAATATCAATCATTTCTGGGCTTTATGCTATACCTTTTATCTAGAATATCCTTGTTTATTTCATATAATTAAGTTTTAATTATATTATAATTTTATCTTAATGGTAAATACTTTCAGAAACATTTTCTAACCCTGCAAAGTGATTTACTTTATTCTGTATTATGTTTCTTGGGATTTATCCATGTTTTTTTCTTATCTTACTGTACTATATACAATGACAGCCCTGTAAAGCCCCTTCAACAAGGAAGTTTTCAGTGTAAAAGTAGAGGTCTTCCTTACCTTACTTGCTTTTATATCATTGGGACACACTAGGCATTCAAAAAATATTTATTAATTACTAAATTTTAGCATTTTTAAAAGAAAGATCATATCCCATATTATTCCTGAAGTTTAGAAATAATATACTTTCAACCAAAAGAAATTGCATAGTTTTGGATTTATAATGCTGAACTGAGAATCAAGATGTGTATATTTGAGTTTTTTTTTTTAATCTATACTTGAACTAAAAATACAAATATCACCAAAACTTAACTACAGATAAAGTTCATAGAAATTTCCTGGAAAACTTTTACTCCACATTAATTCTAGAATTTATCTTAATTATCTGAATAGATTTCAAAGTTTAGTAGATTATATCTATATTGAAAGGAAATTAATTGACTTGTTAAAATATGTATATGCATTAAAGAAAATGCAATTTTAAAACATTTAATAATTTATAGCAAGATTCATACATACATACCATTTCACCCATTAGTATAATAAAGCTAAAATCAGTATTTGTCCTAATTTGTCTTCAAAAGGTTTTCTTCTATCTATGCAAAATTACTATAATGTAATAACATTTATGCTGCTGCTAAGTTGCTTCAGTCGTGTCTGACTCTGTATGACCCCATAGACGGCAGCCCACAAGGCTCCCCCCGTCCCTGGGATTCTCCAGGCAAGAACACAGGAGTGGGTTTCTATATCCTTCTCCAATGCAAGAAAGTGAAGAGTGAAAGTGAAGTCATTCAGTTGTGTCTGACTCCTAGGGACCTCAGGGGTTGCAGCCTACTAGGCTCCTCTGTCCATGGGATTTTCCAGGCAAGAGGACTGGGGTGGGGTGACATTGCCTTCTCCAAATAATATTTATGAGCTATGTACAAATGGTGATATATTATGGTTATTTAGCTATTTGTTCTTGTGGCTGCATATGAAACTAGACAAGAACGAGCCCCCTCTTTCCTGTTATCTGCTTTTCTGAATAGCCACAGGCAAACATCATCAGTTTCAAGACAATGAAAGATTCCACTGAGTGCTAAAGTGATTGGAAATTCTTAAATGTGCAAGTTTCTTGTACCCATCAGTCACTGCTTTACTCACCAAATTTATAGGATCAGCAATTCCAACATTCCTATTTTTAACAATTAAAGATTCCAAAGTCTATACTTTGCCATTTAAAATTAATGATGGCTCCCCGCGGTGAAGACCAGATTATTGTATATGATTTTTTTTTTAATTTTGGTATTGCTTTCATAGAAAATAAAAGCTTTTATTTTGCTTTATTCAGTGTATAGCATAGAGTTCTAATTTATTGTTATAGTATGATAAATGGAAACAAGTAACTATTATCAATACATTTACTAGTCATTCTCAACAATTGAAAGAAAATATACAAAAAGATGTTTGGTGAATATGAAATCAGAAGAAGAAAGCTAGTCTGGTTATTTTAGTTTTATAACTATAATGTCTTGATGGGAAGTCTGAAGTATGCATCATCTCTTACCTACTTTCCAAGAATTGGGGCAGAAAACTGGACAAAATGATCTATGTTATTGCTGAGCAGTGATGGCATGCCTAAGTGAGCATGTTGCCTGAAGTAAGAACCATAGCTGATACATAAAACAAGAGAGAAAAGTGTAAGATAAAAGCAGATGTAAACAGGTGGAAATGATGTTCATCAGAGAATACAGATTTTAATGCATATTGAAAGGTCAGTCCTCATCCCAATTCCCAAGAACGGTAGTACTAAAGAATGTGATAACCATCGGACAATTGCATTCATCTTCATTGCTAGTAAGAAAGTGAATGTCTCTCAGCCATGTCCAACTCTTCGTGACTCCATGGACTATAAGGTCCATGGAATTCTCCAGGTCAGAATACTGGAGTGGGTAGCCTTTCCCTTCTGCAGGATATCTTCCCAATTCAGGGACTGAAGCCAGGTCTCCTGCACTGCAGGCAGATTCTTTACCAGTTGAGCCACAAAGGAAGCCCATTGCTAGTAAGGTCATGCTTACACTTTTATTTGCTAGGCTTCAGCATTATGTGAACCATGAACTTCTAGATGTCCAAGCTGGGTTTAAAAAAGGAAGAGGTACCAAAGATCAAATTCCTGACATTTGCTGGATCACAGAGAAAACTAGGAAATTCCCAAAAAATATTTACTTCTATTTCATTGACTACACCAAAGCTTTGACTGTGTGGATCATAATAAACTGTGGAGCTCTTAAAGAGGTGGGAATATGAGACCATCTTATCTGTCTCTTGAGGAACCTGTATGCGAGTCAAGAAGTAACAGAAACCAGTGTGGAACAACTGATTGATTCAAGATTGAGAAACGAGTAGGACAGGATTGTCTGCTGTCACCCTATTTGTTTAATGTATACCCTGAACACATCATGAGAAATGATGGGCTGGATGAGTTACAAGCTGGAATCAAGGTAGTCGGGAGAAACATCAACAATCTCAGATATGCAGAAGATACAGTCTAATGGCAGAAAGTGAAGAGAAACTAAAGAGCCTATTTACAAGGGTAAAGGAGGAGAGTGATATAGCTGGCTTAAAACTATATAAAAATAAACTAAGATCATAGTATCCAGCCCACTGTATTGTGCTGTGTTTATTCATTTAATCATGTCCAACTCTTTGTGACACCATGGACTGTAACCCATCAGGCTACTCTGTCCATGGAGATTCTCCAGGTAAGAATACTGGAGTGGGTTGCCATGCCCTCCTCCAGGAGATCTTCCCAACCCAGGGATTGCACCAAGGTCTCCTGCATTGCAGATGAATTTTTACAGTCTGAGCCACCAGAGAAGTCCAATTGCTTCATGGCAAATAGAGGGAAAAGGTGGAAGTAATGACAAACTTCCTCTACTTGGGCTCTAAAATTATTGTGGATGGTTACTGCAGCCATGAAGTCAGAATATTTTTGCTTCTTGGCAGGAAAGCTAACTGTGTTGAAAAGCAGAGACATTACTCTGACGGCAAAGGTCCATATAGTCAAGGCCAGGGTCTTCCCAGTGGTCATGTATGGTTGTGAAAGTCAGACTATAAAGAAGACAGAGTGCCAAAGAAATAATGCCTTTGAACTGCGGTGTTAGAGAAGATTCCTGAGAGTCTCTTGAACAGCAAGATCATCAAACCAGTCAATGTTAGGGGAAATCAACCCTGAATACTCATTGGAAGTACTGATGCTGAACCTGGAATGTCAGTATTTTTCATCATGTGATGAGAACAACTGACTCATTGGAAGAATCCCTGACTCATTGGAAATTCCCAATTCTGGAAAGATTGAGGGCAGAAGGAGAAGAAGGCTTCAGTAGATTAGATGGCTGGATGGCATCATTGATGCTATGGACATGAACTTGGGAACCTTTGCAAGGTTGTGAAGGACAGGGAGGCCTGGTGTGCAGCAATCCATTGAGTTGCAAAGAGTTGTACATGACTGGGCAACAACAACTGAACAATAACAACAGTGCATCTTAATACAAATAGCACTAAAATGTGGAGAAGGGGATGCTGAAGAGTTCCAAATGGATGAAAATGAAACATATTTAGAAAATATAAATTGAGATTCTATAATAGATAAAAGCATACCCTTCCCTATACCTGATAACCAACTAATGCCTAATAAGATTTAAGTCTTGACCAGTTAATTTTTCTAATCCTTTAGTAAATATGCAAAGGATTATTTGAGGATGATCAACTTCATGTTAAGAAATGAAAATTATTAATTATGCCATCCACCCCACCCTCCCACCAAAAAAAAAAAAAAAAAAAAACCCTCCCTTTTCTAAGAAAAACTATGAAACTTTTTCCCCAGATAGGGAGTTAAGCATAAGCTTTTCACCTGAGTGATTCCTTTCTGCTTTGTGTAGCCCTAGACCTGCATATATGATTCTCCTGGTCCACTCCTAGTCTGAGCTGGACAGTTGTTTAGTCTCCCAAACCCAGTCTTATTACTTTCTCTTTCAAAGACATTTGCAATTTTATCAAGTTATTTCATTGCAATGTGCTGTAGCTCAGGTTCTGTTCTGGTTGAGTCTCAGAGTCAGGCGGAGCTAATGGATAGACAGTATCAGACTGTGCCTGGGATTTAATCCTAGTTCCTTTCCTTACTTTCTTTGTGACTTGGGAAAATCATTTAATTCAGTATCCTCATCTAAAACAGGAATAATTACAGTATCTACCTTATGAATTTGTTTTAAGGAAAATATGAAGTAATGCTTGTACTGCTTCAGAAACATCCTGGCATATAATAAGAAATTGTTGGCCATTTCTTGTATATTTCCACATAGCACAATGGTCAACCTATGCAATTATTTACATTAAAAATATGATAATGTATACCTAAGTTGCCATTAAAGCTTAAATATGCTTTAATGTATAAGCTTTTTCAGAAATTGCAACCATTGTATTTAGATAACTATGTGTCAGCCTCACATTTGCTTAAATGTATTGGGCTAAACTTATACTTTGTAAATTTCATAAGGAAAAATACTATCACTTCATGAAATTTTATAAATGAAATTTTCAATCCTAATGTTACCAACTTTATCAGTAAGACTCCAAGATCAACATATTTTTAAGCATTTGAAATACAAACTCTATAAATCAACTCAGGACAGGCAAGTGACAGTGCCTGTGGAATTCACTGCCTGTCTTCACTTGGTAATGAGACTGACTGATAATTCTTCTATGCTCTAAATAACTAAACTTCACTAATGTGAACCCAAGTCTGTAAATTATATTTTATATGTAGCTCACTGGTAAGCAAATTTGTTTTCATGCAAATATTTTGAAGTGGATTAGTTGATGGAGAAGCCACATCTGAATGCTAATAACATCCCTCTATATATACACAGGATGAAAACTTCAATCCACAGGAAAGTGTCAGCATTAATGAAGCAATGTCATGCTATACCTCCCCCATAACTGGCCTATATTGACATGAAAAATTATAATGGTAGAAATACAGAATGTTTCAGATATAAATAACCTTACTCTGTTATGAAATTTTTATCAGGAAGGGATAATTTAAGAGAAGGAAAAATCAGCTGCAACAAATATCATTGCCATCTACTGACAATTAATTTTGTGATTAAAATGGAAAATAAATTTTTGTTATCTAATTTGGATGTCCTATTTATTAACTAATGATACATAAGTGTGCAGAAAAATAATTCTGATTTAGAAGATATAGATTTAGGGATAACAAATGGATATTTATACCATCTCTTTATAATTTTAAAAGCTCTAGAATGTATTTCTATAGTGACACGTATCATACTTTGAACATTTTGCAGCATAAATAATTAAGATTTTTATAAAAGGGCTGACTTTTCTTGTTGAAGTTAATGTTCACATCTTTAAACACTATCATAATTCCCTTTTAGAGTAGTTACTAAGTAGGTAATAGTATTTTATTAATGTTTATTGATTTTGTAAGATACTTCTCTTTTATAAACTAAATGATTCTATTTTAAGTAAATGTTGTAAATATAAAGTATATGTGTAAACATATGCATAATTCTTTGTACAGGTGAAGTAATTCTACAAAAAGAATAACAAAAATGTCAACCTTGTAAAGGGTCTTTCAGGGATTGAGACTATTAAAATTAAATGTGTCAATCTACTTAATCTAGCTAAAAATAATCTACTCTGTCTATGAGAAATGTTTTAAAAATGTGCTAAGTCACCTATCTTTGCTTTGGCATGGTCTTAATTTATATTGCATCAGACCAGTGCCATCTTCAATTTAACTTTTATTTTTACCTACATCATAATATAAATGTTCTCAAATATCTGCCTATAAGATACAGACATTCCCATAAACAAAATTATCAGTTCAGTTCAGTGTAGTCACTTAGTCATGACCGACTCTTTGCAACCCTATGAATGCAGCACACAAGGCCTCCCTATCCATCACCAACTCCTAGATTTCATTCAAATTCATGATCATCATATCGGTGATGCCATCCATCCATCTCATCCTCTGTCATCCCCTTCTCCTCATACTCTCAATCCCTCCCAGCATCAGAGTCTTTTCCAATAAGTCAACTCTTTGCATGAGGTGATTAAAGTATTAGAGTTTCAGCTTTAGTATCATTACTTCCAAAGAACACCCAGGACCAGTCTCCTTTAGAATAGACTGGTTGGATCTCTTTGAAGTCTAAGGGACTCTAAAGAATCTTCTCCAACACCACAGTTCAAAAGCATCAATTCTCTGGCACTCAGCTTTCTTCATAGTCCAACTCTCACATCTACACGTAACCACTAGAAAAACAATAGCCTTGACTAGATAGATCTTTGTTGGCAAAGTAATATCTCTGCTTTTGAATATGCTATCTAGGTTGGTCACAACTTTTATTCCAAGCAATAAGCATCTTTAAATTTCATGGCTGAAGTCACCATCTGCAGTGATTTTGGAGCCCAGAAAAATGAAGCCTGCTATGCTTTCCACTGTTTCCCCATCTATTTCCCATTAAATGATGGGACCAGATGCCATGATCTTAGTTTTCTGAATATTGGACTTTAAGCCAACTTTTTCACCCTCCTCTTTCACTTTCATCAAGAGGCTTTTAGTTCCTCTTCACTTTCTACCATAAGGGTGGTGTTATCTGCATATCTGAGGTTATTGATATTTCTCCTGGCTATCTTGATTCCAGCTTGTGCTTCTTCCAGTGCAGCATTTCTCATGATGTACTCTGCATATAAGTTAAATAAGCAGGGTGAAAATATACTGCCTTGACATACTCCTTTTCCTATTTGGAACCAGTCTGTTGTTCCATGTCCAGTTCTAACTGTTGCTTTCTGACCTGCATATGGGTTTCTCAAGATGCAGGTCAGGTGGTCTGGTATTCCAATGTCTTTCAGAATTTCCATAGCTTATTGTGATCCACACAGTCAAAGGCTTTGGCATACTCAATAAAGCAGAAATAGATGTTTTTTCTGGAACTCTCTTGCTTTTTCAATAATCCAGAAGATGTTGGCAATTTGATCTCTGGTTCCTCTGTCTTTTCTAAAACCAGCTTCAACATCTGAAAGTTCATGGTTCACATATTGCTGAAGCCTGGCTGGGAGAATTTTGAGCATTACTTTATCAGCATGTGAGATGAGTGAAATTGTGTGGTAGTTTGAGCATTTTTTGGCTTTGCCTTTTTTGGTATTGGAATGAAAACTGACATTTTCCAGTCCTGTGACCACTGCTGAGTTTTTCAAATTTGCTGGCATATTGAGTGCAGCACTTTCACAGCATCATCTTTCAGGATTTGAAATAACTCAACTAGAATTCCATCACCTCTGTTAGCTTTGTTCATAGTGATGCTTTCTAACACCCAGTTGACTTCACATTCCAAGATGTCTGACTCTAGGTGAGTAATCACACCATCGTGATTATCTTGGTTGTGAAGATCTTTTTGTATAGTTCTTCTGTGTATTCTTGCCACCTCTTCTTAATATTTTCTGCTTTTGTTAGGTCCATACCATTTCTGGCCTTTATTGAGCCCATCTTTGCATGAAATGTTCCCTTGATTTCTCTCATTTTATTGAAGAGATCTTAGACTTTCCCATTCTGTTCTTTCCCTCTATATCTTTGCATTGATTGCTGAAGAAGGCTTTCTTATCTCTTCTTGCTGTTCTTTGGAACTCTGCATTCAGATGCTTATATCTTTCCTTTTCTCCTTTGCTTTTTGCTTCTCTTCTTTTCACAGCTATTTGTAAGGCCTCCCCAGACAGCCATTTTGCTTTTTTGCATTTCTTTTCCATGGGGATGGTCTTGATCCCTGTCTCTTGTACAATCATGAACTTCATTCCATAGTTCATCAGGCACTCTATCTATCAGATCTAGTCTCTTAAATGTCTTTCTCACTTCCACTGTATAATCATAACATAAGGGATTTGATTTAGGTCATACCTGAATGATCTAGTAGTTTTCCCTACTTTCTTCAATTTAAATCTGAATTTGGCAATAAGAAGCTCATGATCTGAGCCATAGTCAGCTCCTGGTCTTGTTTTTGCTGACTGTATAGAGCTTCTCCATCTTTGGCTGCAAAGAATATAATCAATCTGATTTCGGTATTGACCATCTCATGATATCCATGTGTAGAGTCTTCTCTTGTGTTGTTGGAAGAGGGTGCTTGCTATGACCAGTGCATTCTCTTGGTAAAACTCTATTAGCCTTTGCAATGTTTCATTCTATACCAAGGCCAAATTTTCCTGTTACTCTAGGTGTTTCTTCACTTCCTGCTTTTGCATTCCAGTCCCCTATAATGAAAAGGACATCTTTTTTAGGTGTTAGTTCTAAAAGTTCTGGAGGTCTTCATAAACCTGTTCAACTTCAGCTTCTTCAGCATTACTAGTTGGAGCATAGACTTGGATCACCGTGATATTGAATGGTTTGCCTTGGAAACGAACAGAGATCATTCTGTCGTTTTTGAGATTGCATCCAAATATTGCATTTTGGAGAAGGCAATGGCACCCCACTCCAGTACTCTTGCCTGGAAAATCTCATGGATGGAGGAGCCTGGTGGACTGCAGTCCATGGTGGTCGCTAAGAGTTGGACACGACTGAGCCACTTCACTTTTCATTTTCATCCATTGGAGAAGGAAATGGCAACCCACTCCAGTAGTCTTGCCTGGAGAATCCCAGGGACGGGGGGAGCCTGGTGGGCTGCCATCTATGGAGTCGCACAGAGTCAGATACAACTGAAGCAACTTAGCAACAGCAGCAACTGCATTTTGGACCCTTTTGTTGACCAAGGTGACTACTCCATTTCTTTTAAGGAATTCCTGCCTGTAGTAGTAGATATAATGGTCATCTGAGTTAAATTCATCCATTCCAGTCCATTTTAGTTCACTGATTCCTTGAATGTCAATGTTCACTCTTGCTATCTCCTGTTTGAGCACTTCCAATTTGCCTTGATTCACGGACTTGACATTCCGGGTTCCTATGCAACATTGCTCTTTATAGCATTGGACCTTGCTTCTCTCACCAGTCACATTCACAACTGGGTATTGTTTTTTCTTTGGCTCCATGCCTTCATTCTTTCTGGAGTTATTTCTCCACTGATCTACAGTAGCATATTGGGTACCTCCAACCAGGGGAGTTCCTCTTTCAGTATCTTATCATTTTGCTTTTTCATACTGTTCATAAGGTTCTCAAGGCAAGAATACTGAAGTGTTTTGTTATTCCCTTCTCCAATGGACCACATTCTGTCAGACCTCTCCACCATGACCCGCCCATATTGGGTGGCCCCACAGGGCATGGATTAGTTTCACTGAGTTAGACAAGGCTGTGGTCCATGTGATTAGATTGACTAGTTTACTGTGATTATTGTTTTAGTTTGTCTGCTCTCTGATGCCCTCTAGCAACACCTACTGTCTTATTTGGGTTTCTCTTATCTTTGATGTGAGATATCTCTTCATGGCTGCTCTAGCAAAGCGCAGCCGCTGCTCCTTACCTTGGACAAGGGGTATCTCCATAATAAGGAATAAAAAAGAGTTTGATAAATTAGCTTTATACAAAATATGATTTTTTTGGTCTGCTTGGAGAAGGAAATGGCAACCCACTCCAGGATTCTTGCCTGGAGAACCCTATGGACGGAGAAGCCTAGTAGGTTACAGTCCTTGGCGTTGCAAAGAGTCAGACACGACTGAGTGACTTCACCTTCACCTTTGAATACTTTAAAACCCTGGGCACATAGTCATGTTTTTGTACCTACTCTAAAGAACTAAGACAGAACACGTTGCTCTAGGATCCTTGCTTCTCCCAAATATGTACACGTATAGGAAAGGAACTAGCTTTACCAACTTTTCAAGCTTATTACAAGTTTCTAGAGCAAGGGAAAACAATTATATACATTGAATTATTCTAATGTGGAGGGTCTGCTACTGAGAACACTGGACTTAATCCTTTCATAATACAGGTGTGTATATTGCCCTCCTCTACTTCAGTTTCAGAGACTGAAACATCAGCAAAGGATATTACACTATTTCTTTATGAATCTTTAAATCTTGGCAATGACAAGAATATAAATAGAATAAGACTTATTTCTTTGCCTTAATGGAGCTTAAAGTTTAGTATGAGAAATTCTGGAAGGCTACAAATAAACACACATATACAATTTTTAAAGATAGCATTATGTATTAGATGTCAGCAATGTACCAGACACTGTCATAAGCATCAAAAGATAGGATAAAGATTCTACAGAGAAAGAACACAAAGCTCAGAAATATGGAGTAACTTGACCAAAAACAATGTATGAAAGAGAACCTAATACTCATACTCAACCTAAATTAGTGTATTACAAATTTGTGTACTCTTAACTACTAGGCTACTCTGCCTATGAGGTATTTCAAATAAGAAGGACATACTCAGGGTTATCAAGCCTGTCAGCATCATGCTATTTGTAACAAGTAGGAGTCAAAGTCAGATTCTTGGAGGAAGTGAAATTTAATCTCTACACATATGCATGCTAAATCACTTCAGCCATCTCCAACTCTTCGGGATCATACAAACTGTGGTCTATCAGGCTCCTCTGTCCATGGGATTATCCAGGTAAGAATACTGGAGTGGGTTGCCATGCTCTCCTCCAGGGATCTTTCTAAACCAGGATTGAACCCGCCTCTCTTACATCTCCTGCATTGGCAGGTGAGTTCTTTACCATTAGCATCACCTGAAAAGTCCTACTCTCTACATGGAGGCCAAGAAAAGCTGCAGACAGCAGAAAGCAGAAGGATCTTAGTGAACAATGGTACAGCTTTTACACAAGACATGGTAGGTTCAGAAAAAATCAATGTCCAGTTTTGGCAACTTGAGTTAATAAATATCTGCAGTTACAGGCACCTTTATACAAATCGTTTGACCAAAGGGTGGAAACTGAATAATTTCACTAGAATATTGGACATTATTCTGTATACAAAGAAGGTGTATGGAACATGTTTAAATTTCAGTTAAAACTGTCTTTGGCAAGATTAATTTCTCAACAATATGTAAGATGGTACTCGAAAAGGAGAGCATAAAAGACACATCAACTTAAAATCTCTCTACAGAGGCATTACTCATAGACATCACTCAAAGCATTAAACAGATTAGTTTACCCATCCATCTTAACAAAAAATGCAAAGAGGAGGAAAAAAGACTTGGAAGTACTAAGATTTGGGATCTGGAGAGATTTTCAGTTAAAAGACTTGAAAAGATTGGGCTTAAGGTATTTTTATCATGATTTTCCCCAAACAAACTCAGAAAACCATTACAATCCTTTTAGTTCATCTTTTCCTTGAGATAATGCCCTTGTCATCTGAGTTAAATTCACCCATTCCAGTCCATTTTAGTTATCTGATTCCTAGAATGTCGATGTTCACTCTTGCCATTATATCTACTACTGTGGGTAAGAATCCCTTAAAAGAAATGGAGTAGCCATCATGGTCAACAAAAGAGTCCAAAATGCAGTACTTGGATGCAGTCTCAAAAACGACAGAATGATCTCTGTTCATTTTCAAGGCAAGCCATTCAATACCACAGTAATCCAAGTCTATGTCCCAACCAGTAATGCTGAAGAAGCTGAAGTTGAACGGTTCTATGAAGACCTACATGATCTTTTAGAACTAACACCCAAAAAAGATGTATTTTTCATTATAGAGGACTGGAATGCAAGAACAGGAAGTCAAGAAATATCTGGAGTAACAGGCAAATTTGGTCTTGGAATGCGGAATGAAGCAGGGCAAAGACTAATAGAGTTTTGCCAAGAAAATGCACGGAATTGCAGCATGCCAGGCCTCCCTGTCCATCACCAATTCCCAGAGTTCACTCAGACTCACATCCATCAAGTCAGTGATGCCATCCAGACATCTCATTCTCTGTCGTCCCCTTCTCTTCCTGCCCCCAATCCCTCCCAGCATCAGAGTCTTTTCCAGTGAGTCAACTCTTCATATGAGGTGGCCAAAGTACTGGAGTTTCAGCTTTAGTATAATTCCTTACAAAGAAATCCCAGGGCTGATCTCCTTCAGAATGGACTGGTTGGATCTCCTTGCAGCCCAAGGGACTCTCAAGAGCCTTCTCCAACACCACAGTTCAAAAGCATCAATTCTTTGGTGCTCAGCCTTCACAGTCCAACTTTCATATCCACACATGACTACTGAAAAAAACATAGCCTTGACTAGACGGACCTTAGTCGGCAAAGGAATGTCTCTGCTTTTGAATATGTGATCTAGGTTGGTCATAACTTTTCTTCCAAGGAGTAAGCATCTTTTAATTTCATGGCTGCAGTCACCATCTGCAATGCTTTTAAAGCCCCCAAAATAAAGTCTGACACTGTTTAAACTCATCATCAAACACGTATATTACCGTATGTAAAATAGATGACAAGTGTCAGTTTGATGCATGAGGCAGGGCACTCAAATTTGGTGCTCTGCGACAACCCAGAGGGATGGTGTGGGAGTAAAATGGGAGGGGGGGGTCTCAGGATGAGGTGGACACATGTGCACTCATGGCTGTTTCATGTCAATGTATGGCAAAAACCACCACAATATTGTAAAGCAATTATCTCCCAATTAAAATAAATATTTTTTAAATGAGCTGAATAGACATTTTTCAAAAGGGGAAATGCAGATGGCCAACAGGCACAGGGAGAGATGATCAACATTGCTAGTTATCAGATAAATGAAAATCAAAACCACAGTGAGACATCCCTTCACACTTGTTAGAATGTCTATCATCAACAAGAGTACAAATAACAAATGTTAGTGAGGATGTGGAAAAAAAAGGAACCATTATGTCAGTTGTTGGGAATGCAAATTGGTGAGCCATTGTGGGAAAGGATATGGAGATTTCTCAAAAAACTAAAAACAAAACTACCATGTGACCTAGCAATTTCACAACTAGACATCTATTAAAAACAATAAAAGAAGAACTAATTTTAAAATATACATGTACCTCAGTGTTCATAGCAGTATTACTTATAATTGCCAAGATATGTAAGCAACCTGTGTCCATCAACAGATGAATGGATAAAGATGATACACACACACACACACACACACACACACACACACACACACACACAATAGAATACTACTCAGTCATCAAAAGAATGAAATTTTGCTGTTTGCAACAACATGGATGAACTTGGATGGTATTATGCTAAAGTGAAGTAAGACAGACAAACATTGTATGATATCACTTATATATGGAATCTAAAAAATATGACAAATTAATGAATATTTTAAAAGGGGGAGTGGATAGGAATTCCCTGGTGGCTTGGTGGATGGGACTCCTCCTGCCAATGCAGAGGACACAGGTTTGATCCCTGGTCTGGGAAACTTCTACATGCCATGAAGCTACTAAGTCTGTGCCCCACAACTACTGAGCCCACACTCTAGAGCCTAGGAGTCACAACTACTGAGCCTGTGTGCCACAGCTGCTGAGGCCTGAGTTCTATAGAGCCCAAAGGCTGCAACCACTGAGCATATGTACTAAAATTACTAAGTTCATGCTCTTAGATCCTGTGTTCCACAATAAGAGAAGCCACCTCAAGTCCACACACTGAAATGGAGAGTAGCCCCTGCTTGCCTCAATTAGACAAAGCCTGCCCAAAATAATGAAGACCCAGCACTGCCAAAATTAAATTATTTAAAAGGAGGGAGAAGATTCATAGATATAGAGAACTAACTAGTGATTACCAGTGAAGAGAAGGAAGAGGGAGGGGCAAGATAGGAGTATGGAATTAAGAAGTACAAATTATTATGTATAAAATGGTCTATAAGAAAATATTCCATGATATAGAGTCTTTCCTGGTGACTCAGATGGTAAAGCATCTGCCTGCAATGCGGGAGACCTGGATTCAATCCCGGGGTTGGGAAGATCTCCTGGAGAAGGAAATGGCAGCCCACTCCAGTACTCTTGCCTGGAGAATCCCACGGATGGAGGAGCCTGGTAGTCTACAGTCCATGGGGTCACAAAGAGTCGGACACGATTGAACGACTTCACTTTCATAGGGAATATCAATATTTTATAGTAACTACAAATGTAGTGTAACTTTTAAAAATTGTTAATCACTGTATTTACACCTGTAACATTAACATTGTACATTAACTATACTTTAATTTTAAAAAATGAATAAATATAAGCCAAGGCTAAGATACCAATATCTTCACAGAGGGCAAAGGGCTTCACTAATGCCCTGTGCAAGTTAATACCAGAATCTTACAATGCATAAGTTTATATTTATAGTTTTTTATATTGTTCTTCTTGTTTAGTCATTAAACCATGTCCAACTCTTTTGCAACCTGGTGGACTGTAGCCAACCACCTTCCTCTCTCCATGCAGTTTTTCAGACAGGAATACTGGAGTGGGTTTCCATTTCCTTCTTCAGGAGATCTTTCTGATGCAGGAATTGAACCCACATCTATTGCACTGGCTGTCGAATTTTTTACCACTGAGCCACCAGGGAAGCCTATACACAGACACAGACACAGACACAGACACACACACACACACACACACAGACACACACACACACACACAGGAATATAATTGTTTAATTTTTTAAACAATTAATTTATTAGTTTATTGAACAATTACATTCCAGTGTGTGTGTGTGTTTGTATATTCATTTTAAGTATTCTTTTGATTTGTTTTTAATCTCAGAAATAAATGCTCACCTCTCAAAATTTGATCAGGATTTCTTTTTTTTTTTTTTCATTCTTAGTAAAATTGGGAGTATAGTCGATTTACTATAGTGTTGTATTAGTTTCAAGCATAAAGCAAAGTGATTCTGTCATGTAGGTATATATTATTTTCAGATTCTTTCCACATATAAGTTATTGCAGATTATTTAATTGAGTTCACTGTTCTACATAGTTCAGTTCAGTTGCTCAGTTGTGTCTGATTCTTTGCCACCCTATGGATTACAGCACACCAGGCCTCCCTGTCCATCACCAACTCCTAGAGTTTACTCAAACTCATGTCCATTGAGTCGGTAATGCCATCCAACCATCTCATACTCTCTTGTCCCCTTCTCCTCCTGCCTTCAATCTTTCCCAGCATTAGGGTCTTTTAAAATGAGTCAGTTATTTGCATCAGGTGGCCAAAGTATTAGAGTTTCAGCTTCAACATCAGTCCTTCCAATGAACACCCAGCTCTGATCTCCTTTAGGATGGGCTGGTTGGATCTCCTTGCAGTCCAAGGGACTCTCAAGAGTCTTCTCCAACACCACAGTTCAAAGGCATCAGTTCTTTGGTGCTCAGCTTTCTTAATAGTCCAACTTTTGTATCCATATATGACTACTGGAAAAACCATAGCCTTGACTAGACAGAACTTTGCTGGCAAAGTAATGTCCCTGCTTTTTAATATGCTGTCTAGGTTGGTCATAATTTTTCTTGTAAGGAGTAAGAGTCTTTTAATTTTATGGCTGCAGTCACCATCTGCACAGTAGGTCTACATAGTAGGTCTGTATTATTTTATATATAGTGGTATATGTATGTTAATTCCAAACTCCTAATTTATCCCCCACTCCCCCACCCTACCTTTCATCTTTAGTAAACGTAAAATTGTTTTCTAAGCCTGTGTTCAGGAATTTGAAGATGAAGTATCTAAACAAAAAGAAACCAAAAATATATAAAGTTATGTTTTTATTTCTCATAAGATACCTTTTATCTGCATAACAAAAAAAAAGTATTTGTTTCTGATCAACCTTAAGCCTTTTAACCAAAGATAGATATTGCATTTCTCAGTTTATGGTAAGAAAAAAAAAAAAAAAGCAGTATTTTCAGCCAATTGTCTTTAATTACTTTCAAATGAAATTACATTAAATTGTATTTTACATATATATATATATATATATATATATATATATAACAAGTGGATCAAATACATCCAATTTTTTTGTTAAAATCATGTGAATTCTTAGCTGAAACAATATTTTTAAGAGACAAATGTCATGTAATAGTCAATTTACTGAGCCTATTTCAGTTAAGTAAAGTGCTATTTACTGGGTCATACTGATTTAGCTGGGGCTTCCCTGTTGGTTCAGCAGCAAGAAAACACTGCAATGCAGGAGATGCACATTCAACCCCTGAGTCAGGAAGATCCCCTGGAGAAGGAAATTGCAACCCACTCTGTATTCTTGCAAAGAAAATCCCATGGACAGAAGAACCTGGTGGGCTACAGTCCATGGGGTCTCAAGAGCCGGGCATGACTTAGTGACTAAACCACCACCACCACTGAGTTCACTGAGCGTGAAATTTTATTTTTAAGTACTTTCAGAGTTTATATTCCTAAACCAGGAATTTACATTCAAAGTTGAAAGTTCCCAAACTTTTTGCAACAAAGATTTAAGGCATTCTGACAAATAACAGTCCCTAGAATATCAAAAATATACAGAGCAGTTAGGAGACATAGGTTTTTAGGTGCTTTCCTTTATTCTAAACTAATGTACTCTTTGACCTTCTGCGAATGACAGCATTTTTAGAGCAGAGTGTTTTTCATCTTAAATGGGTACACTTAAAAAAAAAAAAAAAGAATTGTTTCAAGGGCTGCTGTTGTAGAAATTAAATTAAAAGTTAAAGTGATTCTAAATGCTTACTTACATTTTATTGCATATTTTTTACATATTTCCAGATATTACTTTCAATCGAGTTGTCATTTAAAAATAATATCTCTAGAATATCTTTTCCTATTAATCCATCAGACCAATACTTCCATCAAACTTTTGGCAATTCTGCTCCCCCAAAATTCTCTGGTAAACATATTTCACCATTTTGGTTTGTCTCCCACATTGCTTACAAATTAATCTAAAATTACCACTTAATCATATCAAACTTTTACTTAAAATGTCTGCATGATTCCTTTTTTCACAAAATAAATTGTGAACTGCTTATCCTAGTAGTCAGAGGTTCCGATATTTGATTCCAACTTCTACTTCAGTTAGTGCATCTCATTTTTGTCAATGCCAAGGTGTGAAAAGAAACTGGTACTGAGGTTACTCACACTGGAGAAAGTAAGTAGACTTCTCACACACAAGCAATGCTAACCAATCAAACCTTGAGGCTTTCTTGAAGCCTAATGGTATCAACATCTTTATGTGCTTGAAACACAGAAAAGACCTCCTCCTAAATTCAGTGGGACTATCTGTCAGTCTTTTGGGGCTTTGTAATTTCCCTGCTCAGACCTTCTATTCAAGGTGGATTCTACTAGAATGCCCTTTGAATACTCCCAGTTTCAAGAAACATATGGGAAGTAAATACAAACATTTACATCTCCATAAGTCATTTCCAAAACCTCCCATTTGGAATTAAGCTTCCCTTTTAAACATTTTATTACCACTTTGTATTATAGAACTTACTACAGTATTGTTTCACATTCTGAATATACAGTGACTTGTGTATCTCTTTTATTGTGTTTGTGTGTGTTTGTCTCTTGTGTCCGGCTCTTTGTGTCCCCATGGACTGTAGCCCACCAGACTCCTCTCTGTGGGATTCTCCAGGCAAGAATACTGGAGTGGATTGCCATTTACTTCTCCAGGAGATTTTCCTGATCCAGGGATTGAACCCGGATCTCCTGCACTGCAGACAGATTCTTTACCATTTGAGTTATAGTGAAGTCCACAATTTTCTCATTTAGTAAGAGAAATCTAAAGCAGGGTTCATGTTTTATTCATCCTTTGATTTCACACAGTGCCTGGAACTGTGCCACTTTATGAGAGACAGGGTATATATTTTATTCAGTTGTTTGGAAGGCAGGATAACATGCTTTCACACATAACTGCTATATAGAATTCTGAGGCCAAATTAAGTTTTATAACTTTATAGAAATGACTAACTTTGCTCTTGAAAGTGAAGTCGCTCAGTTGTGTCACACTCTTTGTGATCCCATGGATTGTAGCCTTCCAGGTTTCTCCATCGATGGGGTTTCCTAGGCAAGAGTACTAGAGTGGGTCACCATTTCCTTCTCCAAACTTGGCTCTAATACTATTTACTTTCCAGTTATGTTTAAAAGTTTCACAATAATGAGAATCATTGATTTTTTATGAATTCTTACTGGGAATTAGAAAGAGTTATTTATTTACACATATAAGTGATTTTTAGCTCTTGAACATTTTATTCCATTAAACTTTGAATTTATTTCTGCTACAGATACTCTGAACTTCTTGAATGCCAATTATTTATATATCTCTTGTGTCTTAACTTCATATCCTTCATGTCCAAGTTTTCCAGTGCTACTGCTTATCAGAGTTTCTGGCACCTGGTCAATGCTATCAAATAGTGGAATAAATGGAGGATGACTTGTATACATTTAAGACATTTTAAATTTTTTAAAGAAAAAGAAGAGTGAATTAAGGAGATAAAACTTATCCCTAAAAATATCTAAATCTGTTTATGATTGCCCCATCGATGCAATTTTCTCAGAAAAAAGCATAAAATCATTTTAAATGAGTCACCTGTCAAATTATTTAAAACAATAAAATATGCATATTTCTAAAATATCTAACAGTCAAGTGAAAACATTTAATGTTTTTAAAATTGTTCAATTTACATTACCACAGTTTGACATGGGCACTTATTGGAAAGTATAACAATGTATGGCTCTTAATAATATTAATAAGTTTCATTAATAGGGTATTCATTCCAATCAAAATTATTAAGGTATTCATAACTATTATCATCAATCAGCTAATGTAGCAGCTAACCTGAAATGAATTTGCTTGTTTCTACTTTGTTACTAGAAGCTAGAAGAACACAGCATCATAAATGTTACTATTATTAAAACTCTTACTGGTGGTATCAGCAGAGAGAGTGTGAAGAGACCAGAGGACTCAGAAAACACACTTCAAGAGAAAGTGCTACTTAGATAATGTAGACAGATACTAAGCCAAGCAGCTGCTATGATTCATAGCAAAATCTGGTTCCTTATAATTGTTAGTTTGATGTGATGTATTGATAATGCATTCTTAAAGATGATTGAAAACAATATAGGTTATGTGAAACAAGTCACGCAGTCGTGTCCAACTCTTTGTGAACCCATGGACTGTAACCTGCTAGGCTCCTCTGTCCGTGAATTCTCCAGGCCAGAATACTAGAGTAGGTAGCCATTCCCTTCTCCAGGGGATCTTCCCACCCCAGGGATCAAACCCAGGTCTTCCTCATTGCAGGAGGATTCTTTACCTCTGAGCCACCAAGGAAGCCAATATAGGGTGTTATCAGTTACCTACTGCTGCATAGAAAACCACCCCAAAGCTCAGTGGATTAAAATAAAATTATTTAACTTGCTGTGATTTTATAGGTCAGAAATTTGGATTGAATTAAGCTGAGCAAGTCTTCTGCTGATAATCTCTGTCTGAGGTTGCTCACAAGACAATCACTTAATCTACTGGTCTCAAGGATCTTAGGAGAACTGCTTTTCTCTATGCTGTATCAGTCCCACCTTCCACTAGTTGAGGCTTCCTCAAATGGAGTTGAGGGAAAAACAAAGGCTTACTCCCAATGAATAGATGATAGTCTCAATGGCAATGCAAGTTACATGTTTAAGCCAGAGTCTGCCAGGGTCCAGCCCCAGTGGATCCAGGGTGATTCGAAGGTGGGGATGGAGTTGGCGTCCTTGGAAAAATACATATTTAGTTACAGATATATAGAGAGATTAGAAATGGATAGTATAGTAGGAAAATTAGTGGAAAAAAAGAGGCTGAATAACTTGGTTTACATGGAATAGCATCCATGCTCCAGATGGGAATTCAGCCAGAAAAACGGGAAGCAAGAAAGAACGACATGGGGGAGTCAGTCTTTCCAGGAACTGATCCCATTTCTTTATTTTTCAGGTTTTCTTATAGACCTTTTGTTACATATAGGGATGAATACAGAGTCACGTGAGGGTCAGCAGTCCTGACCTTTATCAAAATCAAGTGCTTTACATAAAAAAAGGTCTTGAGGTTTTACATCATCTTCAAGCCATTTCTACCTGCTGACATTTACAACCCTTTCTTTCTGATAACCAGAAAATTTATTTTTTCCAAGGGAGCTTTTTCTTAAACCAGGAACCACCCTCCAAATAAAGTTGCATTCCTATAGGGTGAGGGTGTAGTGAGTTACAATCAAGAAAGGAATTTGTTTAACTCAAGGTTAACATGATCAATCTTAAAGGTTAATACTTATTTCTCCTATATGCTTAAAGGTTAATACTTATTTCTCCTATATGCTAGTTATATTCATTATAAGGGCAGGGAATATAGAGATTTAGCAGCAAACATCAGCCCAACAAATAAAAATCCTTTCACCAATGTTACTCTTAAGATCTATTTAGTCTTAAGATAGTGATAAAGTTACATTTTTACATAGCAAGGACACAGTGACTTATAACAAAATACAGTGATCTATAACAAAAGAGAAAGCTCATTAACTCAAAAAGTCTAGTATTGCTAACCTTAAAAACTACTATATTTCCTTTTCTATATTCCGAATACATTGATTAATATATTCCCAGGTGTCTAAGGATATGGAGGCCTGGTGGCAATCATTGACTCAATAATGAGAAAAGCACTTTGTTAATTAAGACTTTCAAAATCCTCCAAAACTCTCTGTGCTGTTTATGGTTGAGAGGTTGTCACACAAGCTAGTCTGTCAGCAGACAGGTTTGACCTGAGACACCCTTGTCACACTAAGGGCAGGGAATTAGCAGCAATTATTGACACAACAAATGAAAAAAACCTTCACCAATATAATTCCTAACCAACCCACTATACTAGTAATTTCAAACTTCCCAAAAGAATTTGCCTTTAGTAAGTCTAAAACATCTCGTGCCTCTCATGGTTGGGGGGCTGTTGTGGCTGGATAAACCTATACAGGCAGGTTAGATAACCTTCAGAGGAGTCCTGTAAGTTGAAACACTCTTGTCATGCCCAGGAATTTTTATTGCCTTGGAGCTGCATGTATACTCCTTCTCCGAGAGAAATGGTTATGGGGGAGAGCCCCTGGAAAGTCAAATGTGTAGGTGAGAGCACAAAACAGACTCTGGTTTGGGGGTTAGGTGCTCGGGAACAGGGGGGTTCCTGAGTCTTGATCACGCCTTTGCGTATGCTGAAGCCTCCTTCCTCATGACCTTTGCCATGGGCGGAGTTCCTCACACTGGCTCCCGGAAAGAGTCAGTGTTAGAAAGGGTTATATTGTTGTATGGACATAGGGAAATATGGTCCTTTATCCATTACTATATCCAGTCATTAGTGAATTTTTTAGATAGCATCTTTTGAAAAAAATTATTTATATTACATTACAGAATATTTTTCAGAAGTGAAATTTTAAAAAAGCATTTTTATATAATTTGTAAAATAGAATTCTGCAGATATCTTTAGCAAAAGCATCTTTAAATATGCAAAGCAGTCATTGAATTACATCACAATTTAATCACAATCTTTTGGCATTTATTGCAGAAGGCCATAAAGATAAGATACACACATTTATAAATAATTGTTTCAAAGATTAATGCATCATCTTCAGTTAAATTTTGTCAACTTTAAAGAAAGATTATTTAAGAAATTATTTTAACAATAAATTTCAACAAATTTTTATTTCAGGATATAGCAAGTTATCAAAATGTTAGGTTACAAACTAAATATCTGAAATCAGATATTTGAAATTTGATTAAAAACTGATGTTTTAATAGTTTCAAAGTATTCCTCAGGTAAGCTGGGCAGATAAAATACAGGATGTACAATTAAATTTGAATTTCAGATAGAAAAGCAATATTTAATTACATTTCCCCAACATTACTCCTTGGAAGAAAAGTTATGACCAACCTAGACAGCATATTCAAAAGCAGAGACATTACTTTGCCAACTAAGGTCCATCTAGTCAAGGCTATGGTTCCTCCTGTGGTCATGTGTAGATGTGAGAGTTGGACTGTGAAGAAGGCTGAGCACCGAAGAATTGATGCTTTTGAACTGTGGTGTTGGAGAAGACTCTAGAGAGTCCCTTGGACTGCAAGGAGATCCAAACAGTCCATTCTGAAGGAGATCAGTCCTGGGATTTCTTTGGAAGGAATGATGCTGAAGCTGAAACTCCAATACTTTGGCCACCTCGTGTGAAGAATTGACTCACTGGAAAAGACTCTGATGTTGGGAGGGATTAGGGGCAGGAGGAGAAGGGGATGACAGAGGATGAGATGGCTGGATGGCATCACTGACTCGATGGACATGAGTCTGAGTGAACTCTGGGAGTTAGTGATGGACAGGGAGGCATGGCATGGTGCGATTCATGGGGTCACAAAGAGTCGGCCATGACTGAGGGACTGAACTGAACTGAACAGAACATTATAATATTAATTAAGCATCTTATATTTTGTTAAATCTGGTAAGCCTCAAATCAAGGCATTAGTTTTATTAATAAAATGATTTATTTAATCCTCCTTTAAAGAGATGATGTGAAAGTGAAAAGTCGCTCTGTCATGTCCGATTCTATGCGACCACAGAATACTGGAGTGGGTAGCCTTTTCCTTCTCCAGGGGATGTTCCCATCCCAAGGATTAAACTCAGGTTTCCCGCATTGCAGGTGTGTTCTTTCCCAGCTGAGCTACCAGGGAAGCCAAGAGATGATGTAATGAAAAGTTGTTATTTACGTGTACTTGATAAAGGAGACCTGGCCATGAGAAAATCAGATATCTTTTTGTGTTTCAGAAGTCCATTAATAGTACTTGGCAGGGCATGAGACCACAAGGCAGACATGTATGTAAATGAGGTTCTTTGGGGGTAGTGCATTTTTCTAATCAGGGCTGGTTGTTCATACCACAAATGATTTTATTCATAACTGAGGTAAATACCTCATATCCACTGATAATGTCCTACATACATGGTTATGGAAAATTACCCAGAAAATTTGTAGCATTGTCTCATTTTTAAATTCACATTTACTTGAGATATTTTAAAGTTTTTATTAATCAATTCACATAGGTAAGAAATAGAATGTTTGAAATTAAAGTAGCATCATTAAGTATGATTTTTTTTAGGAATATAGAAACTTCCTATAGTAGATGAATGACCAAAGGAGAGAAGGAAGTGCTAGAGTCATTTCCTAGGCAGGTTGATAAGAAGTCTAGGGGTCCCCAAGGAAAGAAGGTCTGGAATTCTCCAGGAGGAAGAAAGGACAAACTTTTTTTCCTTCTCTACATTCCTTAGGATTATATAACAATAATGTGTTC
This sequence comes from Nanger dama, assembly GCA_917880005.1. Classification (NCBI taxonomy): domain Eukaryota; kingdom Metazoa; phylum Chordata; class Mammalia; order Artiodactyla; family Bovidae; genus Nanger; species Nanger dama. The sequence continues at coordinate 47,780,691 of CAKJTW010000011.1, forward strand.
TGCCTGAGGACAGTCTCTGGATTAAATCTTCTGGCTAATTCTGTTATCTTAAAATGTAAATTATGGGAGTAGGTCTGGTGAGGTCTTTACAACCTCCAGACATTCTTTGGATTCATTGGAGAGTATATAACTTCATTGCTGATACTAACAAATGGGCATTCTTTCTGCCTCCTTCTGATGCCTATGTCAGAAGCTTTCTCTATCTCCTTTATACTTTAATAAAGCTTTATTACACAAAAGCTCTAAGCAGTCAAGCCTCATCTCTGGCCTCGGATTAAATTCTTCTCCTCCGGGGGCCAAGAATCCCAGCGTCATGATTCAACAACAATCTTTCAGAAGGAAATAAAAAATTAAGTCTATTTCATCAATAAGATTGTAGCTAGAAAGCAATAATTATTTAAAATACTAATCCCCAAATATCTTTCCCTCTCTCTCTTTCCACCCCATATATACATATACTAGAATAATCAATATATTAAACATGTATCACCTGTAAATTATTAAATACTAGGTTAGTATAATACAAAATAAATAATTCCTTAAGATGAGTAGCAACAAGGAAAATTTTATCTAGGTATATTGATGATTATTTTTATAGTACAGGAAAGAGTTATATTTGAATAATAAGCTTATATTAACTTACATAATTTACCTAAAATACTCTCATGTATTAAAGCAAGATAACTTGCAGTGCCCTTTTCCTTAGGCCTATTTCACAGATTCAGAAAAATGCTTCTTAATGAATTTGAAATGTATTATAGATGCCTTGACTAAAATAAAATGTTTTGAAATATATATTAGTTCAGACTATCATGACAAAATATCATAGACTGTGTGCCTTAAATAATGGAAATTTACTTTTTCATGATTCTTTCAACTGAAAATCTAAGATAAGAGTGTCAGCATGGTCAAATTTTGGTACAAGCTCTCTTCCTGGCTTGCAGATGGCTAACCTGTTGTGCCATCAAATGGCAGAGAGAACAGGTTCTCACAACAATCTCTACCCTCATTTCCTTACTTGTAAAGACACTGATCCCATCAGACCAGGGTTTCTGACTCTCATGACCACATCTAACCCTAATTACCTCCCCAAAGCTCCATCTCTAAATACTATCACACTGGGGATTAGGGCTTCAACCTAAGAATTTTGGAGAAATATAAACATTCAATCCATAATAAAATGCTACATCCTATAAAATTCCATTTTATTTTAAAAATGAGTACATTTTCATTTATTTCATTCTAACTTTTAAAATCTCTTAAGCATTCTATGTGTATAATACTTTGCACAATAAATGTTGGATTTCCTACTCAAAAGTAGGAAAAAATAAATTGTGGTAGAATCTATGATGGCTAGAACTGTAGGCTTGTTCCTAAAGTGAACCACCTTAGTGGAGAGAAAGCCATTCTTTTCACAAAACCTCAAGAAAAACAGTTGAGATACTGTTTAAAATAGGCCATGTGTCTGAATTTGAACAAATCTGCTTGTTCATAGGACAATTGTGTGGTGATTATTGAGGACTAAGTCATATATTTACTCTTAATACAAAAAGACGAAGTACCTAATTTCCACCTAAAACAAATGGGGGCCAACTATTGTATTACCAAAAGAAAGTGATAATTGAATGGTTAGAACAGATCTCTCACATATGGGGTGATACCATACATTTATTTGATCATCTCAAATTCCCAAATTTTATAAAATTATTAAATTCTCTATATTTTTCTCTAAACAAAAGAATAAATCTCATATAATATTTCATGTTGATTTTTTAAAACTTTTATTTCTAGTAATTATTTTCTTCTTTATATATTTATTGTGAAAATGGGTAAGTCAGTAGGCAAAATAAAATGTGAAGTATTTAAAATTGTCAGAAAACAGAGGGAAAAGAATCATTTCTATGTCATTTGATTCATACTGTTGCAGTAACATGTCCAAAAGCAAAACAAAGCTACTCATGTAAGTTTTTTTTTTTTTTTCAACAAATGAAGAGGGTATTTATTTATCTGGATGCCTTAAGACTCAAGTAGAAAATTCTTAGTATCTTGCAAAGTTCATATGATTATTTTTAGCATTGAAACTGGAAATAAAAGTTTTAAAATCTTGTTTCTATTAGAAAATGGTATCAATTTTAAAAAGACACATTTCCTTTCATATATGAAATTCTTACCTGGAAATGAAATAATTTTGATTTTGCAATCTGGGTTTTCCTTTCTGCGGCTAACATTGTATAATTTCAATTCTGGTTTTATTTCTAATCCCAGTGGCAGGATTAGAAATTATTTACAAACCTGACACTAGCAAGAATTGAGGTAGTAAAGGACTAAGTACTGTGGCTGGATGTTCACATCACCGGTAAGGTTATATATTATATTCCATGCTAAAGAATTTGATATTCCTGTATGAAATGAGGTAAAAATAAAGATTTTACTCATAGGAGTAATTTTGAGTATTAGGAAATAAATCACTTGACAGTTGTATTGAGAATTGAAGAGTTGGAAAGCACTGATAAATGGGCATAAAGAACAATTTGAATACAGTTGCTGCAGTATCCAAGAATAAAATCTCAGGGACATAATTTTAAACAGTATGGCAAGAAATGGAGCTAAGGGAGGCAGAGTTGATAGTTAAGTTGTTGATGTGCGTTGATGATTTATTAGAAAAGAAATAAGGCATGATATTTTACAAGGATCCTATTTGAGTAACTCTACAAAATGATGGTGCCATTTATTACGGTAGGCAATTAAAGAAAATGTTTATGTCTGGGAGAGAAACTGATGTAACTGTTTTTGTTTTGTTCAGCATGTTAATTGTGAGATGTCCATGATCATCCTATTGGAATTGGTAAGTTTTAATAGGATATTTGAATTTGGAACCCAGGTATGAGATTTAGACAAATATTATAGATTTGTGTGTCATCAGCATATAGCTTATAGTCAACTGATTACACAGAATGAGAAGGGAAGACCAACATAGTCAGACTTTGAAACTTATGGATAGGAATATTAAAGAAGATAACTAAGAATATTGAGGGAAAATTATCCAGAGGACGATTTTTCATAGAAATCAAGGGACAAAAGAGCTTCACAATAAAGGGAATCATAATCATAAACTATTCCTACTACAAAAGAATTAATCAAAATCCTTAAAATGACCTGCTTTAACAAAAAAAGTGACTTGTTGCTCTCATAGAGTGGACATTTTTAACACAGGTGAAATGATTTGATCAAGCTAATCAAAATTATTTTAGATTGTATGGAGAGAGTGCAAAACCACTTTTGCAAAGTTTTTAAGGTCAACAAATGAGATAGAGTGATAACTAAAAGGTAATGAAGGATAAAAGAAGAAAGTTTTGAAGATGAATGAAATGTGCATAATTCGGTGCTCAACTGAAAAGCCAAACATTAGTTACGCTTGGAAAGACCTTAAAGAGCAACTGAATGAGGATATTGATTCAAAGTAAAGGGGACGGTCTTTCTCAAAAGAAAGCAGGTTGTCTGCTTTGATATCCAAACTGCATCAGTAACAGAAGTACAGGAAAAATGGCATGATTCCTGGCACTGACAGCTTTCTGTGGCCATGGAGCAAGCAGAGCTAGAAGGACTTTGGGAAGTATATGGCAACTTTGGGGAACAGTGGGAAGGCAATCCAGGCTTCAAGGAACAGTGCAGCCAGGGTATCAGGAGACAGCAGGAAAGAAGTAGAAGCTTCAGAGGACAGAGATCAAGAAGTGGCAACAAAAGTAACAGATTCTAAAACAAAAACTAGAAGCAGAGTTTTAATAATGCATTTGGACTGTAATTTGAAGCAGAGGATTTATGTGGCAAAAAGAACTATGTTCAGCAACATGGAACTGAACATTATTTTTCATACAAAGTTAAAAGCACATTGTATTTCCTTCCTCTTAGCCCAGTCCCCTCTCTTTGAAAGAGACAAGCGTCATCTAAATTATTTCACCTGATTGATGAGGGTCATTTATAACTTTATTCCTACTTCTGTCTCAGGTGTTCCTTTCAAAAAGGTATATGGATTCATTACATATTCTAATATATTGTCTATGGATTATAAAGTCAAACATATATTCTTTGATAATTTTTAAGTTGATTTGTCTTTATACTAGAAATGTCTCTTAGTAGTAGGCTTACCTGTTGACTCAGATGGTAAATAATCAGCCTGCAATGCAGGAAACCTGTGTTCAATCTCTTGGTCTGGAAGATCCCTGGAGAAGGAAATGGCAACCCTCTTCAGTATTCTTGCCTGGAGAATTCCATGGACAGTGGAGACTGGCGGGCTCTAGTCCATGGGGTTGCAAAGAGTCAGACATGACTGAGTGACTATCATTCATACTCAGAGAAGGGTTAAGAAAGGGGGTAATTAATATACTAAATTCCTTGGAGAGAAGGAAGATTAGACACAAATCTTCAGTTACTGAATATACTGGGTTTTTTAGGGAATGCCATTTTATTAAATTCAGAAGCAAAGATGAAAAAAATCAATAATCTGTACGTGTAAAGATTATAAATCAGAACATTTAAGCATGATATAAAAGGTGATTAAATAAGTTTGTCTTCAGAGAAGGCAATGGCAACCCACTCCAGTACTCTTGCCTGGAAAATCCCATGAACAGAGGAGCCTGGTAGGCTGCAGTCCATGGTGTCGCGAAGAGTTGGACACTACTGAGCGACTTCACTTTGACTTTTCACTTTTATGCACTGGAGAAGGAAATGGCAACCCACTCCAGTACTCTTGCCTGGAGAATCCCAGGAACAGAGGAGCCTGGTGGGCTGCCATCTATGGAGCTGCATAGAGTTGGACACGACTGAAATGACTTGGCAGTAGCAACAAATAAGTTTGTGTTAGGTTTAAATCTCAAGGAAACAGACATGAATCGAGTTTGGGGTACACACCTTTGTAACAAAGTTTTCAACAAAACTTGTGACAGAGTGAAAGGGAAGCTGGTTTATGGAGAAGGAGAGACTGAACTGCAATGAAGTTGCACCAAAAGCCTCAGTTGCTGCAACTAGAAACACCAGAACTCAAATGTTTCTTCAAAGTTGACATGAATGGAGGCAGAGGCTGCACTGTGGAACAAGGCCACCCCAGGGAGAGAGAATAAGCTTGGGTAAGACAGTTTCCTTTCAGAGGGAAATTTCTGGAGAGGGACTCAGTGGTAAGCCATCAGCAGGCAATGTTGCTGGTAGCCGAGGGAATGTGTCTTGTAGTGGAATGGAGTTCTATGTGGCATATAAACTCACTACAAGTATTTAAAATTATTCTAAAATTTCTGGGGCAAGATAGTCATTGACTACCTGAGTTTATTTTTCTCTAGAGCTCATTAAAATGAAGAGAAAAACAATATTATGAAGAACTGAAACCCATCCCCACTACTATCAAGAAAGAAATAGAAATATATTTGGTGACTCAGACATAAATGTTTGTGGATTCTGGATGGCTCAAAAGGCAAAGTGTAGGCCTTTAAAAATGAATAGCATCATGGTGTACATCAGCTTTTAACATAATCTTGCCAGGTTTTTTTTTTTTTTTTTTTAAAGAATAAGGACAAAGCTGTCATATGACTTCGAGAATCTGTTATACAGGCCAGACTGTGCTACTTAATGGAGAAGAAAATGGCAACCCACTCCAGTGTTCATGCCGGAGAATCCCAGGGACGGGGGAGCCTGGTGGGCTGCAGTCTCTGGGGTGGCACAGAGTTGGACACGACTGAAGTGACTTAGCAGCAGCAGCAGCAGTGCTACTTAAAGAAAAAAAAAATCCTTTTGGCAAACTGTATTTGTACCCTAGCATCTTAGGAGAAAATAAACTCACTCTCTACAACAGGAAGACTCTGAGCTATACTTGAAGCATCATGATGTTTATACACACCTGAGAGGGAAACCTAAAATGAACATGGTATTACTGATGTTTATACACACCTGAGAGGGAAACCTAAAATGAACAGTTAAATTTTCAAGCCATAAGAAGAGAAAATAATATAGGTGCCTTAGTGGGCAAGGAAGAAAACTGGAAATGCAAGATTTTAGTGAGCATCCTATGAGACCTATATTAGATTAAATAAGGAAACTGAGTAAAATAAATCAAAAAGGTGCAAGTTATTTTTCTAAAGGCTAGAAATGTGAAATTGTAATACATTTGCTCAAAAAACATTAAAGATATAAAATAATTTTTGAAGTAGCTTTCAACTCAAGAAACAGGGAAAGCTCAGAGTAAACATTTTATGCTTCAACAAACAACTAATAAAGATAAAACTTGAAATAAAACATAATAAAATTAAAATATACTTGACTATTTAACAAAATATTTATCAACACAAATACAGACACCTCTGCGTAATGAAATTACACAATAAAAAATGTAAAAAAACCCACTACAGTTTCAAAGATGATAAAGTATTTTAAAGAGATCTTTATAGGGAAATTTTTTTAGACATGATGGAATAACTGAGACTGGATTTTTTTTTTTCCCACTTTAAACAAACAAAAATGTCCAAACTATATGAAACATACTTTTTCCTCCCAGATGATAGGCATCTCAGGATAGTAATCCTTGATAGAAGGAAAAATAATATGACTCCTAAGAATGTCCCAGCTCTATACTTGGGGAAAACTTCCACAGGGAAATTCAGAGTCAGGCCTTGCTCATCTCCCTGAATTGAGGAGACACAGTACAGAATTCAGGAAGATCAGAGTTGCTAAAATTCATCAGGCAGAATTGCAGAGAAGAGAGAGCTACACAGAGAGGGAGTACCTAAAACCTTCAGAGAATTTTCCTCATGACTTCATCTGAATCAATATTCAGACACACTCATGAGGAATAATCTCATGACTGGAAAAAGACTCTTGGAAATAAATAAGCAGAACAACCACTGGTAATCACACACAGCTGAAAATAGTTCATGTTCTGAACAACCAGAGTAGGAAGTTCTTCAAATACATGGGACATCAAGTAGATTCCTCAGTAGTGGGTCAAAATTAACCATGGATTAAAGGCTATTTTGGACTCATCCAACACAGCACAAAGAGAATCAAAAGCATCAAATTGTTTCCAAGTACGTAAACTGAATCCTAGAAAAAAATCCAAAGATATTTCAGAGAACATAAAAATTCTAAGACAATTATCTAAAATTTACAATGTCTGATATACTATATATATATATATATATATATATATATATAAAACTGGCATGTAAAGAAGCATGGGGATATGAATCTTAATGAGAAAAAAATAAATAGAAACAAATCCATAAATAACATGGAGAATAGAATTATTTAACAATTGAGTTCAGTTCAGTCGCTCAGTTGTGTCTGACTCTTCTGACCCTGTGAATCACAGCAGGCCAGGCCTCCCTGCCCATCACCATCTCCCTGAGTTCACTCAAAGTCATATCCATCAAGTCAGTAATGCCATCCAGCCATCTCATCCTCTGTTGTCCCCTCTTCCTCCTGCCTTCAATTTTTCCTAGAATCAGAGTCTTTTCCAATGAGTCAGCTCTTTGCATGAGGTGGCCAAAGTACTGGAATTTCAGCTTTAGCATCATTCCTTCCAAAGAACATCCAGAGCTGATCTCCTTTAAAATGGACTAGCTGGATCTCCTTGTAGTCCAAGGGACTCTCAAGAGTCTTCTCCAACACCAGAGTTCAAAAGCATAAATTCTTCGGGGCTCAGCTTTCTTCACAGTCCAACTCTCACATCCATACATGACCACTGGAAAAACCATAGCCTTGACTAGATGAACCTTTGTTGGCAAAGTAATGTCTCTACTTTTCAATATGCTACCTAGGTTGGTCATAACTTTTCTTTCAAGGAGTAAGCATCTTTTAATTTCATGGTTGCAGTAACCATCTGCAGTGATTTTGGAGCTCAAAAAAATAAAGTCTCACACTGTTTCCATTGTTTTCCCATCGATTTCCCATGAGGTGATGGGACCATATGCTTAGTACTAATAAAATAAGAATAATGATGTAGTCTGTTTTCGAATAGTCTTTGGAAAACACAATTATTTCTCCACATTAAGTCCTGTGGAAAACCTAGCCAACAATGCACAAGTACAGTATGGCTGAAATGAATTTTACTTTGAAGTTCAGTTGACTGAAATGTCTATAATATTATATCATTTAAAGTTACAGAGCATTTCGTTCAGTACTTCTTAATGTAATTTAAGTGTGTGGAAGTAAAAATAGTATTTCACAAAGTCTCTTATCATTCTAATAATATTTAAAGACAGTTAATTTAAAACTTCACTTTTCACTAAATTCAAAATAAGTACCTCAGATATCCACTTATTACTCTCTAAGACACCCTCTTCCAACAACACAAGAGAAGACTCTACACATGGACATCACCAGATGGTCAACACCAAAATCAGACTGATTATATTCTTTGCAGCCAAAGATGGAGAAGCTCTATACAGTCAGCAAAAACAAAACCAGGAGCTGACTATGGCTCAGATCATGAACTCCTTATTGCCAAATTCACACTTAAATTGAAGAAAGTAGGGAAAAGGACTAGACCATTCAGGTATGAACTAAATTAAATCCCTTATGATTATACAGTGGAAGTGAGAAATAGATTTAAGGGCCTAGATCTGAAAGATAGAGTGCCTGATGAACTATGGAATGAGGTTCATGACATCGTACAGGAGACACGGATCAAGACCAACCCCATGGAAAAGAAATGCAAAAAAGCAAAATGGCTATCTGAGGAGTCCTTACAAATAGCTGTTAAAAGAAAAGAAGCAAAAAGCAAAGGAGAAAAAGAAAGATATAAACATCTGAATGCAGAGTTCCAAGGAATAGCAAGAAGAGATAAGAAAGCTTTCTTCAGTGATCAGTGCAAAGAAATAGAGGAAAACAACAGAATGGGAAAGACTAGAGATCTCTTCAAGAAAGTGAGAGATACCAAGGGAACATTTCATGCAAAGATGGACTCGATAAAGGACAGAAATGGTCTGGACCTAACAGGAGCAGAATATATTAAGAAGAGGTGGCAAGAATACACAGAAGAATTGTACAAAAAGAACTTCATGACCCGGATAATCACGATGGTGTGATCACCCATTTAGAGCCAGACATCCTGGAATGTGAAATCAAGTGGGCCTTAGAAAGCATCACTACGAACAAAGCTAGTGGAGGTGATGGAACTCCAGTTGAGCTATTTCAAATCCTGAAAGATGATGCTGTGAAAGTGCTACACTCAATATGCCAGCAAATTTGGAAAACTCAGCAGTAGCCACAGGACTGGAAAAGGTCAGTTTTCATTCCAATCCCAAAGAAAGACAATGTAAAAAAATGCTCAAACTATTGCACAATTGCACTCATCTCACATGCCAATAAAGTAATGCTTAAATTCTCCAAGTCAGGCTTAAGCAATATGTGAACCGTGAACTTCCTGATGTTCAAGCTAGTTTTAGAAAAGGCAGAGGAACCAGAGATCAAATTGTCAACATCTGCTGGATCATGGAAAAAGTAAGAGTTCCAGAAAAGCATCTATTTCTGCTTTATTGACTATGCCAAAGCCTTTGACTGTGTGGAACACAATAAACTGTGAAAATTTTGAGAGAGATAGAAATACCAGACCACCTGACCTGTCTCTTGAGAAATCTGTATGCAGGTCAGGAAGCAACAGTTAGAACTGGACATGGAACAACAAACTGGTTCCAAATAGGAAAAGGAGTGTGTTAAGGCTATATCTTGTCACCCTGCTTATTTAACTTCTATGCAGAGTACATCCTGAGAAACGCTGGACCGGAAGAAATACAAGCTGGAATGAAGATTGCCAGGAGAAATATCAATAACCTCAGATATGCAGATGACACCACCCTTATGGCAGAATGTGAAGAGGAACTAAAAAGCCTCTTGATGAAAATGAAAGAGGAAAGCAAAAAGATTGCTTAAAGCTCAACATTCAGAAAACGAAGATCATGGCATCCGGTCCCATCACTTCATGGGAAATAGATGGGGAAACAGTGTCAAAAGGGTCAGGCTTTATTTTGGCGGGGTGGTGGTGGGGTGCTCCAAAATCACTACAGATGGTGACTGCAGCCATGAAATTAAAAGACGCTTATTCCTTGGAAGAAAAATTATGACCAACCTAGATAGCATATTCAAAAGCAAAGACATTATTTTGCTGATTAAGTTCCTTCTAATCAAGGCTATGGTTTTTCCAGTGGTCATGTATGGATGTGAGAGTTGGACTGTGAGTAAGGCTGAGCACCAAAGAATTGATATTTTGAGCTGTGGTGTTGGAGAAGACTCGACTCTTGAGAATACCTTGGACTGCAAGGAGATCCAATCAGTCCATTCTGAAGGCGAACAGCCCTGGGATTTCTTTGGAAGGAATGATGCTAAAGCTGAAACTCCACTACTCTGGCCACCTCATGAGAAGAGTTGACTCATTGGAAAAGACTCTGATGCTGGGAAGGATTGGAGGCAGGAGGAGAAGGGGACAACAGAGGATGAGATGGCTGGATGGCATCACGGACTCGATGGACATGAGTCTGAGTGAACTCCAGGAGTTGGTGATGGACAGGGAGGCCTGGCATGCTGCGATTCATGGGGTCGCAAAGAGTTGGACACAACTGAGCAACTGAACTGAACTGAAAGCCATTAACGAACATCAGTGTACTTCAATATTTTTTTCAAAATATACGGATGGCTAACAAACACATGAAAAGATGCTCAACATCACTTATTATCAGAGAACTGCAAATCAAGACCACAATGAGGTATCATCTCACACCAGTCAGAATGGCTGCGATCCAAAAGTCTACAAGCAATAAATGCTGGAGAGGATGTGGAGAAAAGGGAACCCTCTTACACTGCTGGTGGGAATGCAAACTAGTATAGCCACTATGGAAAACAGTGTGGAGATTCCTTAAAAAATTGCAAATAGAACTGCCTTATGACCCAGCAATCCCACTGCTGGGCATACACACCGAGGAAACCAGAATTGAAAGAGACACATGTACCCCAATGTTCATTGCAGCACTGTTTATAATAGCCAGGACATGGAAACAACCTAGATGTCCATCAGCAGATGAATGGATAAGAAAGCAGTGGTACATATACACAATGGAGTACTACTCAGCCCTTAAAAAGAATAAATTCGACTCAGTTCTAATGAGATGGATGAAATTGAAGCCGATTATACAGAGTGAAGTAAGCCAGAAAGAAAAACACCAGTACAGTATACTGACACACATATATATGGAATTTAGAAGGATAGTAATGAAGAACCTCTATGTGAGACAACAAAAGAGACTCAGAGGTATTGAACGGACTTTTGGACTCTGAAGGAGAGGGAGAGGGTGGGATGATTTGGGAGAACGGCATGGAAACATGTATACTATCTTGTAAGAATGAAGCGCCAGTCTATGTTCAATACAGGATGCAGGACGCATGGGGCTGGTGCACAGGATGATTCAGGGAGAGGATGTGGGGTGGGAGGTGGGAGGGAGGCTTTGGCATTGGGAGATCGTGGACACCTGTGGCTGATTCATGTCAATGTATGGCAAAACAAATACAGTATTGTAATGTAGAATAAAGTATTAAAAAAATAAAAATAAAAATAAAATAAAATAAAATAAATATCCTAAAAATACAGTTAACCATATGTGATTGACTGGTGCAGTTGCACAGCACATATTGTATGTGAATAGGAAATTCTATTCACCAGCCCTTAAGGGAAGCCCCTGTTTTTCAATTTTGACTTTTTCCAAAATATATCTTGCTTTCTGTGCTGATTTTTGATCTTCCAATACTTTCCCTAGGTTAACATCTGTGATTAGCCTCCTCAATTCCGATCCCAAGAACAGATTATCAAATGTCAAGATTATCAAGATTAAATTTGAAATTTGGGCATTACTAATGATTTTGGCCTAAGGCCAAAACTTATGAATAATATGTTTAAAAACTTTATGCTTCATTAGAAATGTTATGAATAGTAAGATACAATAGTGAAAAACTAAAAGTCAAACGATTCTCACATTAAAAGAATTTAGACAGGAGACAAAAATAGTGGAATATAAGGATGCTCATGGTTATATCAGTTGTTTCTAAATCTTCTATGTGGTCAAAAAATGGGTCCACACACAGAACACATATTGTATCGTACATCCATATAGTAAAAAGATGGAATGAAACAGATAAGATGGTTAAGTTTCAGTTCAGTTCAGTTCACTCTTTGCGACCCCAATGAATTGCAGCACGTCAGGCCTCCCTGTCCATCACCAACTCCTGGAGTACACTCAGATTCATGTCTATTGAGTCAGTGATGCCATCCACCCATCTCATCCTCTCTTGTCCCCTTTTCCTCCTGCCCCCAATCCCTCCTAGCATCAGAGTCTTTTCCAATGAGTCAACTCTTTGCATGAGATGGCCAAAGTACTGGAGTTTCAGCTTCAGCATCATTTTGGTTAAGTTTAATTGATGTTAAAGTTATAACTTTTTTACAATTTGAATTTTTCATTACATTGTGTATACATGCTTATATAACTAAAGCTTTTAGATTATTTCCACTTAATTTTTAAGTATCTGAAGAAGTACTAGAAATATCTAGTTATGAAAGAAAATGATATCTTGGTATCTGACTTAACACCAATTTTAGTTTACTTAAAAATTCTAATATATGTAATTTGGTTCACTTCAAAATTGTCCAATCACTCATCCCATTTGTGTAAGTTAAATGGTTCTATTGAAAACTGAATATACGTAATGTGTGAGTTTCAGCTGATATATAGTCTAAAATATAATAAGACAGAATTGTAGGTTAAGGGCAGATCATTATGATTAAAAGATAGCATAATATAATTTAGGCCAGTCACATATTATTCAGTTTTAGAAAATGCCTATGTAATTTCAAGGTTGACAAAAGTAATTTTTTCTAATAAAACAATTGAAATTATTTCCCTTGTGGAAATCACCTATTATATCTTTAAGATAATGAAAAGAACTTTCTAAGAGAAGTAATCACATGATATCAATGCTCTTTAATTTTTTCAAAGAAATACGGCTGCATTTACATTACTGTATAGAATATTCTATATTTGGAGATAGTTGCTATAAATTAGAAAAATTATTTTTATTGCATTTAATATTTGTTAAGCTTTTTAGTACTGAAACTCAGTGTTGAGTAATCTTTTTTACTCAAGTGCAGGTATATCTTTCCTGAGGTCTAACAAACAGCATGAGGCACTGGCAGCTTCTCCTCTCTAGTCTTACTGACTGTAGGCAATTGACTCCCTATTATGTGATATGAAAAATGAAATAGAAAGATAAAGACTTTCAGGGATAAGATGTTAAAATTTAGTAGCAAAGAGAGTGTGTTTCTCTTCACCTCACACACACACACAAAAACACATCAATAGCCACCACCAAATTTTCTTAACCTTTATTTTAATGTTTTCTTATATTAAAATTTCTCAACTTACAGACATTAACCTAGAAACTAGTATATCTGTATGTGGCAACACCCAAAGAGGCCTTTATGAATAAACTCCATAAGCCTATTTCTACACAAATCTAGCTAGCAACTCTGGAGAAGGAAGTGACAACCCACTCCAGTATTCCTGCTTGGAAAATTCTGTGGACAGATGAGCTTGGTGGGCTATAGTCTGTGAGCTTGTGAAGAGTCAGACACGACTGACTAAGTATGCTATGTAGCAATTCAGATATTGCAAGTGGAATTTCTACTACTTGATCAAAGGATAAAAGCTGAGTACGCATGGTTAAACACATCTCAATATTGAGCTGAACTGACCTTTACCTTTTAGACTGATTATTAGCATCAAATATACCTCACCAGGCTAGTTTTGCCATTTGTAAGTTACTGGGGACTGTAAACTTCCTAGAAGGTTTTTTTGCAGCCTTCTCAAATCACAGTGCATTACTATTATTCCTATTAAAGTATTTTATTGAGATCATTCTGGAACTAGGTTTTGAACAGTTGAGGGAATTGTCTTAAAGAAGGGGAAGAGAACAAAAGTATTTCAGTCAGAGGCAGGATACAGGTAAAGTGCATGATGAAGTATAGGGAATGCACAAGATGATGGAATATACCAGGCTAGTGCCTAACAGCTCTGCTGAGGAGAAATACAGGAAAATTTTGGATGGCTTTCAAACTGTTACTTCTTTTCCCTCATGCAAAAGTCTTTGTTCAGTTCCTGTTTAAAACAACAGCTTATTCTCTTCTATTCTCTCTTTTATCCTTTATCCTAAAGAATCCCAGTCCGTTCCTTCTAATCTTTGTAGTTTATTTACTGTGTCAGAGTTAAGATGATCATATGAGTTATATTCAAATTAGTAAAATATGAGAGTGAAAGAGAATGCTACTGATAATTATGTCATTATATCAGGTAAAAATCAGGTAGTTCCAGGACACGTTATTAATCTTGGATGCCACTGAAACCAGCCCATTAACTTCAACCATACTGTTTCCATATTAGAAGATATATAACAATAGACATACCATGGGTTTTACCATCATTCAAAGTAGTCTCACACTTGAAACTTTCATCTCCAATATCTGACTACTGCCTCCTATTTATTACATTTGCTCTCTGATTCCCAGGCCACTCATATAAATACATTAAACCCAGCAATACCTATGCCTACTTTCCTTTAGTTTAATTATTTCTTCAAAGAGTCATATAGTTCCCTGTTTAGCAACAGCAGGTTATCAGACCTTCAGAAGCTGTCTTATTTCATTTTTCACTTAGATTTCCATGCTTAAAATGCAAACCCTCTATTTTGGCTCATCCCTACCCCTTGATCTCACTGCTATAACATTTACACATGTGTTAGATACATTTTCTTATGACGGGCCTTGGATGAATTGACCCCCTTTTCTGTCTTTATATCCTTTACATGTGCCCTGTCTTACAGATTAGATTTTGAGTTCCAAAGCAAGGATAAATGCATGTGCTCTATATGTGTGTATATTTATTATATATATAAACAACATTTATGAACACATGACTATGTGTGTGAATACATGTTTTTATAAACTTTTGGTTTAGTCCAATACACAGCAAATGTATTTTAAGAAATAGGTTTACAGGGTATTTTAAGCTCTAAAGCAAGCACTAGATATAATGAAGAAAAATCAACTGGTAAAATAAGTATACCTACACTCATGTTAGAAAGTAATAAATATTCTTAAAGATTTACATTTGATGTCTGTGCATTTGCATTTTAAAATTTAGTTTGTGATTATTCTGTCAATTGAATCACCACTTGAAATGAAGGCCTTAATTTAATCCTAATCCTAGGAAACAAGTCATTTTATGTTCAAATTAACCCACATTTCACCCGTTATGTTGATTATGTTAGAGTTATTAGAGAATTAAATTGTGTACAATAAAAATAAGTTTATTTAATTATAGCAGTTAATGTATAAGCATTCTAGATGAAAACCTTAAATTGTTCAATTTAATGTATGATCATCTGTATTGCTTTTGTGTGCATCCAGCTATGTGATTCCTATTGGATCTTTACAGAGAAAATCAGATGGTTCCACACATAATCAAGAGAATAATTTCTAAAGGTATTTAACAATACATTCCTTCCAATTCTATGAGCATTGATTAAACATATATTCTAAAGCCAGTATATCATCAAATCCTGTGTCCTTTATATAAGTGATATAAGAATTATAAAATACTCTAAAGAAAAAACATATAAAAAACAATCTGGGTAGGAACGTACTTGTCTATCCATTCATCCACCTACATAAACATGCACACTTGTTTTTCTCTTCTTCAATCCATTCCCTGTATACTAACCAGCTCATTACTTGAATTCTTTACTTTATTTCCATATTGAAAATTATATAATGTTTTATTACTGGTAAGTTAGTCTATATACAATAAAGTCCATTCAAATTTCAAATTTTAGCTACAATTGCTTTCAGTTGCAAAACTTTTATTTTTATTAAATTGGTCCTTCTGTTGAATATTAAACACTGCAGTTTTATTTTTCTCTTTACATTGCACACACACATAAAATAATCTTGACTATATACTTAAATAAGTGTACTAGACAATAATTTTAGAGAATTTTACTGAGAAGACATCCACTTGAATCCAAATAGCTATGAAAGAATTCATGATCAGTTCAGACAGCAGTTGGACTATTAAGGATGAATAGAAAAATATTAGTAATCGATATATTGCAAACCAAAAGTCCTATACTTTAGATGTTTAACAAATAGGATGTTATTTCTTGCTTACTTAAATTATCGAGTGTGTTCCTGATTGGCAAGAGACTTTTCTTCCCTGTGGTAATGTGAGGATTCTTGCCTTCCTGTGCTACTGCTGCTGCTGCTAAGTCACTTCAGTCATGTCTGATTCTGTGCGATCCCATAAATGGCAGCACACCAGGCTTCCCTGTCCTTGGGATTCTCCAGGCAAGAACACTGGAGTGGGTTGCCATTTCCTTCTCCAATGCATGAAAGTGAAAAGTCAAAGTGAAGTCGCTCCTTCGTGTCCAACTCTTCACAAACCCATGGACTGCAGCCTACTAGGCTCTTCCATTCATGGGATTTTCCAGGCATGAGTACTGGAGTGAGGGTGCCATTGCCTTCTCCATCCATCCTGTGCTAGCTAGCCTATAAGTCTTGAGTCCTCTGCTTCCAAATGTAAAAGGAATTAAAGAAAAAGTATGGAGGAAGACACATCTACTTCTACAAAAACACAGAACACAACATACAACAGGAGCAACAAAACAGCAAAAAATAAGCCCAGGAATGACAGAGACACATAATACTTCAACTCATATTGCAATATTCAAAAACTTAGATTATGTCATCCAGTGTCATAATTTCACAGCAAATAGATGGGGGAAAAATGGAAACAGTGACAGGCTTTATTTTACTGGGCTCCAAAATCACTGTGGATTGTGACTGCAGCCATGAAATTAAAAGACATTAGCTCCTTGGTGGGGGGAACTATGAAAATCTTAGACAGTATATTGAAAAGTAGAGACATTACTTTTCCAATAAAGGGCCAAATAGTCAAAGCTATGGTTTTTCCAGTTATCAAGTACGGATGTGAGAGTTGTAACATAGACAAGTCTGAAAGCTGAAGAATTCATTCTTTGAATTATGATGCTGGATAAGACTCTTGAGAGTCCCTTGGCTGAAAGGAGTTCAAACTAGTCAATCCTAAATGAAATCAACCCTGAATAGTCATTGGAAGGACTGACATTGAAGCTCCAATGCTTTGGCCACTGGATAAAAAGAGCCAACTCATTGGGAAAAACCCTGATACTGGGAAAGATTGAAGGCAAGAGGAGAAGTGGATGACAGAGGTCAAGATGATTGGATGGTGTCACTGACTCAATGAACATGAGTTTGGGCTTACTTCTGTAAGTAATGAAGGACAGGGAGGCCTGGCATGCTGCAGTCCATGGGATCAAGAAGAGTTGGACACAACTCAGTGGCTAAACAACACCACTGACAAGAAATAATCTGGTAGCCTCCCCAAAATGCAAGACTGCTAGGAAATGCAGTCCCTAAATTGGCAGCTACTTCACAGAAATTATTCTATTCCATGAAAGGGATATCATGGATTCTTGGTAGGTAGCTATCAATCTGTGTCACTCCTCGATGTCATCAACTTGATGTCAACTTGTGGATATCACAGTTTAAATATTTGAATCACTTTTTTCTTTCTTTCTTTTTTTTTTTTTTTTTTTGCATTCTGCTCTTTTAATGGTTAGTTTTAAGTGCAGCTATTCTTTGTGTCATTATTTTGGAGGTAGGAAGAACAAAGAAAAAGAAATGCAATTGTTTTATTACATATTAACCACTGTATCTGACTATAAAAATATTGAAATAGTATCTACCTTAATACCTGTCTGCTTTTGTTACTTTGTAGACAATTAAAACTCCTTCAGTTCAGTTCAGTGGCTCAGTAGTGTCAGAGTCTTTGCTACTCCGTGAATTGCAGCACACCAGGTCTCCCTGTCCATCATCAACTCCTGGAGTTCACTCAAACTCATGTCCATCAAGTCGGTGATGCCATCCAGCCATCTCATCCTCTGTTGTCTCCTTCTCCTCCTGCCCTAAATCTCTCCCAGAATCAGGGTCTTTTCCAATGAGTCAACACTTCACATGAGGTGGCCAAAGTACTGGAGCTTCAGGTTCAGCATCACTCCTTCCAAAGAACACTCAGGACTGATCTCCTTTAGAATGGACTGGTTGTATCTCCTTGAAGTCCAAGGGACTCCCAAGAGTCTTCTCCAACACCACAGTTCAAAAGCATCAACTCTTTGGCACTCAGCTTTCTTCACAGTCCAACTCTCATATCCATAAATGACCACTGGAAAAAACATAGCCTTGACTAGACGGACCTTCATTGGCAAAATAATGTCTCTGCTTTTGAATATGCTATGTAGGCTGGTCATAACTTTTCTTCCAAGGAGTAAGCGTCTTTTAATTTCATGGCTTAAAACTCCTTAGTTCTATCCAAAATATTTTCTCCTAGTTGCCTGCTTCCCAGGTGGCTCAGGGTGATAAAGAACCCACCTGCCAATGCAGTAGACATAAGACACCTGGGTTTGATCCTTGCATTGGGAAGATACCCTGGAGGAGGGCATGACAACGAACTCCAGTATTCTTGCCTAGAGAATCCCATGGACAGAGGAACCTGTCCATAGGATCATGTTAGTCCATAGGATCACAAAGAGTCAGACACAACTGAAGTACCTGAGCAGAGCACATATATAAACACACACACACACAAAAACATATATATTTATATATCTAAAACAGGTAGGATTTATTTCCGTTTCAACTTTCTCCTTTTGTCCCAAAATTCACAGTTATGATTGTGTTGTTGTTTAGTCACTGTCTTTTTCAACTGTTTTGCTATCTCATGGACCGCAGCACACCAGTCTTCTCTGTCATTCGCTATGTCATGGAGTTTGCTCAAACACCTGTTCATTGAGTTGGTGATGCTATCCAACCATCTCATCCTCTTATGATTGTAGTATGACCTATATTTCATCTTGATCTGTCTGCAAAAAAGGATAAACTCTTTCTTTCTCCAGTAACAAATGTTAGCGTCATTGTTTCAGCGCTCTGACTGTGTGAGGAGGTCTATTCTTCGTGTGTGGTTACTACTTTAAGCAAGGTAAAAATTGTGGAATATTGGCTGTGTGCTGTGTAGGCCAGAGAGAAACAGTGACCATTTAGATTACAGCCATGTTTTAACACATCTTAAGTATCTACAACTTCTTTCTTCTGGTAAAAACAAATAACAGAAAGTCAAAATTATATACACTTTCAGAATTTACACAAAATAGTTTACATGTATCACATCATGTGTCATGCAAAGGATTATAAATTTAGAAAAATGGAGCAAATACTCTACATTTTCAAACTATGAATTTTATATATAACTTGCACAAAACAAAACAAAATGAATACATTCTATAGGTGATATCGTGTCTCATGGTGAAAACCCATTTGATACTGTATGAAGCTTTCATGTTGAGGGAAAAAGTCACTATATAACTGGGAAAGTAAAATCATGGCCATCATGACCATAGCTCAGAGCTAATGAGAGGGAATTTCTTAAGTTCATTGGATGTACCTCATTTCTATCAATTTCTAATCTAGCTCTGCAATCAAGTGCCAGGCACTGCCCTCATTCATAATACTTGCATCTTAGTTGAGCCTGGCTTTTCTCCTTAAATGAAAGTTTGCATCTTTGGTTATTTTAAATATTTTATTGTAATACTTCTGATGTTTCTGATCATATTCTTGATTTCATTTTAATTAAGTTTCTGTCAGATCTGTCCTGATATATATAAGTGTTCAAATCTGAACTCTAACTGCTGCTAGTATTCTCAACCTAGGACTCTTTCTTAAGAATTTTTCTGTTGGCTAAAGGTATACTTGCTAATGAAATATGTGTATTTGTGGGCATATTTAAGTTTCTATTCCTATTATTTAACTGGAACGTGTTTATACATATCTTTTATGAAGATATTATTTTTAAAATTTCCACATAGTTTTTAACTTCTGTACCACTTTGTACACTCATTATGCATTGGTTTTATTCTATTTTGCATAATTGTGAGTTTGCATATGCATTTCCCCTGCTAGGTCTTGAATTCTAGGAAATGTGCTAATCTGAAAATTCCATTAGGCTTATATACTGCCATTGACATAAAATGCTTAATAGGTATATTGAAAAAAATTATCATAAAAGTTGATCTACCTATTCTTGCTTTTTATGTTGTTTTTATAAGGATGATCAGATAACTACGCCAACTTACATTTATTGAGTGATAGAAGAAGATGTGTGTGTGTGTGTGTGTGTGTGTGTGTGTGTGGTTGTTAAAAATGACTTAAATTTTGTGACAAGCACAGAAAGAAAAACAAAAGTTATCTTTGAAAAAATAGTTTCCTAAAGAGATTTATAGATTCTTAGTAAGAATTATTTTACATATTGCAGGATAATTTCATTTCTGTGGTATTTTTCTTATAGAAAGAACTGTGCAACTTTTTAATTTCCCTTGGCCATTTGATTCTATCAGGTATCCTGTGATGTTAGCACATACTAATTGAGTTAATAATTTAAGCAGAGATATGTTTATCAATTATTCTTCTAGAACTAATTTGATGTTAATGTTTATAACATTCTCTTTAATGTTTTACAATATGAAATTTGAGCAGAAAATCTTTTCGTGGAAAATTAATGTTCCTTTTTTTCCTGGGTTAGACTTCTAACTCATTCAGAATTTTAAATGAAAATTGCATACTTATCCTAAGAAAAAATAATCTTCCAAAGTAAATCATAGCTTATATCTATTCATTGGGTATATCCAAGGATGTGGATTCAGAGAGGATGCTAAAGCCTTGTCTTAAACAAGGCTTCACAATATAGTAAATTAGTTTCTGGAATCTCTATGAAAAGTTGAATTAATTACCACTGGGATATACATTAGTGAATCAGTGTGAACTGCCATTCTGCTTTGTGTTTTAAATGACTTTCAAGCACCAAATATATCTTTTATCAGGTTCAGTTCAGTTCAGTCACTCAGTTGTGTCCAACTCATTGAGACCCCATGAATCACAGCACGCCAGGCCTCCCTGTCCATCACCAATTCCCGGAGTTCACTCAAAGTCACGTGCATTGAGTCAGTGATGCTATCCAGCCTTCTCATCCCCTGTTGTCCCCTTCTCCTCCTGCCTCCAATCCCTCCCAGCATCAGGGTATTTTCCAATGAGTTAACTCTTCTCATGAGGTGGCCAAAATATTGGAGTTTCAGCCTCAGCATCAGTCCTTCTTATGAACACCCAGGACTGGTCTCCTTTAGGATGGACTGGTTGGAACTCCTTGCAGTCCAAGAGACTTGCAAGAGTCTTCTCCAGCACCACAGTTCAAAAGCATCAATTCTTTGGCACTCAGCTTTCTTCACAGTCCGATTCTCACATCCATACATGACCACTGGAAAAACCATAGCTTTGACTATATGGAACTTTGTTGGCAAAATAATTTCTTTACTTTTGAATATGCTGTCTAGGTTGTTCATAACTTTTCTCCCAAGGAGTAAGCATCATTCAATTTCATGGATGCAATTACCATCTGCAATGATTTTGGAGCCCCTCAAAATAAAGTCTGACACTCTTTCCACTATTTCCCCATCTATTTCCCATGAAGTGGTGGGACCAAATGACATGATCTTATTTTTTTGAATGTTGAGCTTTAAGCCAACTTTTCCACTCTCCTCTTTCACTTCCATCAAGGGGCTTTTAGTTGTTCTTCACTTTCTGCCATAAGGGTGGTGTCATCTGCATATCTGAGGTTAATGGCATTTCTCCTGGCAATCTTGATTCCAGCTTGTGCCTCTTCCAGCCCAGAATTTTTCATAATGTACTCTGCATATAAGTTAAATAAGCAGGGTGACAATATACAGCCTTGACATACTCCTTTTCCTATTTGGGACTAGTCAGTTGTCCCATGTCCAGTTCTAACTGTTGCTTCCTGACCTGCATATAGATTTCTCAAGTGGCAGGTCAGGCCATCTGGTATTCCCATCTCTTTCAGAATTTTCCAGTTTCAGTTCAGTTCAGTTTAGTCACTCAGTTGTGTCCAACTCTGTGACCCCATGAATCGCAGCACGCCAGGCCTCCCTGTCCATTACCAACTCCCAGAGTTCACTCAGACTCACGTCCATGGAGTCAGTGATGCCATCCAGCCATCTCATCCTCGGTTGTCCCCTACTTCTCCTGCCCCAAATCCCTCCCAGCATCAGAATCTTTTCTAGTGAGTCAACTCTTCACATGAGATGGCCAAAATATGGAGTTTCAGCTTTAGCGTCATCCATTTCAAAGAAATCCCAAGGCTAATCTCCTTTAGAATGGACTGGTTGGATCTGCCTGCAGTCCAAGGGACTCTTGAGAGTCTTCTCCAACACTACAGTTCAAAAGTATCAATTCTTCGGTGCTCAGCCTTCTTCACAGTCCAACTCTCACATCCATACTTGCTACATACAAATAAATTTATGTATTTTTTTGGGGGAATCTGAAAATAATTTCACATGCAAGTCTGTTAAATTTTTCTTTTGTTAAAAAACATATTCACATTTATTTAAATCTAGAATAAAGATAAATTACATTAATAAGGAGAAAGGTTGTATAAAATATAACTATGTTAATATATTGTCACTACATTATTTCTACCCCAATTTTTTTATACATACTGATTAAGAATGTTGGAATACTTACAGAAAAATTTTCGGGACAGAATTAGAATACTGGAAAATATGACACCTTTCTATATGTATGACTTGCCAACATAAGAGAGATTTTTCTAGTAACAGATAAATGTAAGGACTGTAATTGTTACTCATTTTTAGGTTTAGATGAAACAGGCACTATTACATAGCATAGACTTGTATTTTGAAGACACTTTGAATCCTTTTGTCAGTCATGTTCTTTCCCTGTATTATTACAGATTGCAAGTCTGATTATAGTTTGCCACACACATTTTAAATTTGTCATGTTTTTATCAACTTTTATTTGCATAGTGGGTATCATCAGATAAGAGAAAACATTTTAAAAGCATATTAAATCAATTCATATACTCAAAAATAGGTTAAAAATCATGAAAAGTTTTAGATTTAAAATCCTTTGTCAAAGTAAACATGAAATTGGATGATATATTTCAAAATATAAGGTTAAAAGATGGAAAAGGAAGCTATGGAAAAATAAGTCACAGAAAGTAAATACATGGTGACTGACATCTAATTGTGCATATTAAAAAAAAAATTGGACAAAGATTCTTAAACAAATAGTAAATGTTTGAAGAACACATAGAGGAAAACTACTGTGGGTATAGTAAAGGAAAAAAAAATCTAGCACATTTGAAAAGCATATAGAAAATCCAAATTTTCATAAACAGTTCTCTTAAGCCTGATATAAAAATGTCCCATATGTCTAGAAACATAACAGTGAATTTTCCTAACACTAAGAAGAAAGAGATGACCCTAGAATTCTTCAAGAGAAGAAAGAAACATCATCTACAAAACCTGGTTAACTGACATCTTTTAAAATATCATCTATAAACTCAAACATTATGAAAAATAAAGAACAGAGAGACTGTATCCAATTCTAATTCTCAAGTAAAAGTTATTTGGCAGTGGTAGAAAGTAACTAAACTGCACATGAAGTCAGAGCCCTCTGTGAGATAGATGTTGAAAGGCAGGTCATTTTCTAAGGAAATTGAACTCTCCTAGGCAAAAAGAATACAAAAACAAAAGTAGAAGCCAGTAAAATGTGATGTTTAGCTTTCATATCAGTAATTATGACTTGAAAGCCTATTTTAATGATAGATATGAGGACTGGAAGGGATTTTTGTTGAACTCAATCAGCCAAAAAGTGTTGATAATTTTTAAGCAAATTAATTCAGAAATAGAGGTGATATAAAACATTTGCACTTGCTGAGATAAACAGAATAAGAAATAATTAGAAAAGTTATTAAAGTGCTTACCTTTAAAAACACAGATTAAAGAAAGGGAAAAATGGAGGTCTCTTATTTTCCTTCATATTCTTGTAAACTATGATTTTTTTTTTTTTACTATGTACACACATGGCTTTTATAATTTATATATTCAGAGATATCTAACACTTACTATTTGCAAAATAGCATTAGGCATATAGGATATAATAGTAAAACTAAAATAGACAATATTCTTGTGCATGCATGTTTGTGTGTGTTTAAAATATCACGTTGATATGTGCATAAAATCAAAAAACCTCAGAATTTTCTGACTTCAAAATTAGTGTTTATTCCATTAAATAAAACAAACAGGGGCCTCAAAGCAACAGAGCCTCTTGTCTTAAACAACTCCACTAGTCTTTGTTGATATTATATGTTATGTGTGTAGGGGCCATTTGAGCATAGGACACAAACTCATACAAGGAAGGAAAGATGTAAAAAGCATCATGAACATCAAAATTATATGCAAAGTTAGCTAATGTCATTGTTCTTTCTTTAGAGCCTGAAATATTTCTGATCAGGGCTATAAGAGGAAAAGAGGGTGGGATAAACTGGGAAAGTAACCTTGACATATATATACTACCATGTGTAAAATAGTTAGCTGGTGTGAAGTTGCTACATAGCACAGGGAGTCAGCTCTGTGCTCTCTACTGACCTAGAGGGGTGAGAGGCAATATGTGCTGTGCTTAGTGGCTCAGTCCTGTTTGACTCTTTGTGACCCCATGGACTGCAGCTGGTCAGGCTTCTCTGTCCATGAGGATTCTCCAGGCAAGAATACTGGAATGGGTTGCCATGCCCTCCTCCAAGGGATCTTCCCAACCAAGCGACTGAACTCACGTCTCCCACATTGCAGGTGGTTTCCTTACCGCCTGAACCACCATGGAAGCCCATTAATTACATATACATGATTCACGTTGTTGCACAGCAGAAATTAATACAACATTGTAAAGTAATTATGTTCTAAAAAATAATATTTCTGCACACCTATATGTTGTTGGTGTGTGCCTGGGAAAACATATATTCATCCTTTTTTCTGGTAGGCACTTCTTAGGTAAGAACTCTGTGGGAGAGGGAGAGGGTGGGATGATTTGTGAGAATGGCATTGAAACATGTATAAGATTATATATGAAACAAATCACCAGTCCAGGTTTGATGCATGATACTGGATGCTTGGGGCTGGTGCACTGAGACGACCCAGAGGAATGGTACGGGGAGGGAAGAGGGAGGGGGATTCAGGATGGGGAACATGTGTATACCTGTGGCAGATGCGTGTTGATGTATGGCAAAACCAATACAATATTGTAAAATAATTAACCTCCAATTAAAATAAATAAATTTATATTTTTTAAAATAAAAAATAATAAAAATTATGACAACTAGAAAAAAAGAAATGACATTATATAGAGTAATATTCCTCACTTTATCAAGAGAATAGAGTGAGATGAATTATTCCAGGTACTGCAGAAAATATTTCAGTTAGCTTTTTTCTCCAATGAAAGTAGAATTGAACCTTTCTATATTTAACTTAAATATAACAATAATATATTATTTTATTTGGTAACATCAAGATCTAAAAATCATGCCTGGTGGGCTGCATCTCTGTCACAAGTGATAGGGAGTCTGAGGCAGGTAACTTTTTCTGAGATAGTCAGGTGTGCCACAGATCTTAATGTGGTAAATAGCATAAATTTTAAGTGGATGCATAGCATTTTTGGTTTGCTATAAAAGTAAAGATCAGCACATGTTTTCTTAGACTTTGACTGACTAGCAGGGTAATGAAAATTGTGTTATTATACACAGTAACTCACATCACATTGAGTTTTCTAACTAGTGAAAGATAAAGACCAACAGTTAAGTTTCTTTAAAAGAAGGCCTGAAAAAAACCTTTGAAATTCTTTTTTAAATCTAGTTTCACATATAAAAAGGTTTAAAATATTGTTTTTAATAGGAATGACATATCTTCATTTTAAGCAAACATGAGATAAGCTTTGGGTACCCTTGATATCAAGCTGATTTTCCAAAGTATTCTCTGTTGCTGCTGCTGCTGCTGCTAAGTCGCTTCAATTGTGTCCAACTCTGTGCGACCCCAGAGATGGCAGCCCACCAGGCTCCCCCGCCCCTGGGATTCTCCAGGCAAGAACATTGGAGTAAGTTGCCATTTCCTTCTCCAATGCATGAAAGTGAAAAGTGAAAGTGAAGTCGCTCAGTCGTGTCCGACTCGGTGATCCCATGGACTTCAGCCTACCAGGCTCCTCCGTCCATGGGATTTTCCAGGCAAGAGTACTGGAGTGGGTTGCCAATGCCTTCTCCGATGTATTCTCTAGTCAACTGGAAACTCATGTCTTCTGAATCACACTGAATTAATGCAGAAATTATTTCCTCAAATACCAGAGTTAATATGAGTCCAAATTTAATATAGTCCTCCAGCAAAAAGTAAAAGAGTTGAAAAACAATGCTGAAACAGAAAGAAGTTTCACATTTTTCTTAAACTTCCAGTGTTCTGACAACAAGTAGAGAATGAAGTCAACATGGACATTCCCTTCATAATGTATTTATTTTATTAGCATAGGACTAACATTGGGATAGCTATAACTTCATTTATTTACAAAGTTGTAAAGTTTCATTTCTGTTCATTTCATTTGCAGAAAAGAATACAATTTTTTTGTTTGCCTCATTCGCTTAAAACCTGTAACTTTTCTTTCTGGAGTGATCAGAAAAAGAAATAATAGTGATTAACGTGGCACAGGCAAAGAGAATGTGCTCCAGTTATGACTGTTTTATACAGTTCCTGTACACTAGTAACAAATGACCCTCCTTTAGCACAATCTGAGATAATCAGACAGCATCTGCCTTCTGTTCTCTAACTCCATTTGTAGAAAAGAAATGCTAATTTTAAAATTATTCACTTTTTGAAGTGCTAACTATTTATATTCTCTTCAAATCTCCGCTGTTTGTTTCAGTGTTGGTTTTCATTCTTTCTTTCTTTCTATCTTTCTTTCTTTTTTTTTTTTTTGAGGTATCTTGACCAATTGATATGATCAAATGTAACATTGTTCTTTATTTGATATTTCTGAATGGAAATGCTTTTTAATATGTTTATCTTTAAAAGCCTAAGCCAACATTTTCTGCTTAGGGGAAAAAAATGTTTTCAGCTGAGAAACTGACCAAAAAATAAGCAGTACTAACTGATCTTTTCATCCATCTGTAAATTAATTAATTTCTATATTAATCCAGACAACTCTTTCCTGCTCTGACAGCATAGTTACTATAATTCATTGTAGACTATTTTCATCATCTGGTACAATGAACCCATCCAGGAACCTGTGGTTCTCCTTTTGCCTGTTTAAGACAACTGTCCTTATCATTTGTAGAAGGAGGTAGCAAAGATTGTTCTGTGTGGTAAATCATGAGTATTGAATCTTTACCTATACTCTATAATTTACCTATTATCATAAGAGTATGGTTTTGATCACTTAGGAGGTATTATTGTTTTTCATTTCCAAAGCTGAGTTGTATGAAGTGATATTTGAAGTTTCATAAGGTTCTAACAATCTCTGAAGTCATTTTTAGAAGTTATAATCTGACCAAGAGAAAGGCAATGGCAAAGAATGCTCAAACTACCACGCAATTGCACTCATTTCACACACTACTAAAGTAATGCTCAAAATTCTCCAAGCCAGGCTTCAGTAACACGTGAATCGTGAAATTCCACACATTCAAGCTGATTTTAGAAAAGCAGAGGAACCAGAGATCAAATTGCATTCATCCACTGATCATGTGAAAAAAGGAAGAGAGTTCCAGAAAAACATCTATTTCTGCTTTATTGACTATGCCAAAGCCTTTGACTATGTGGATCACAATAAACTGTGGAAAATTCTGAAAGAGATGGAAATACCAGACCACCTAACATGCCTCTTGGGAAACCTATATGCATGCAGGTCAGGAGGCAACAGTTAGAACTGAACATGGAACAACAGACTGGTTCCAAATAGGAAAAAGAGTACGTCAAGGCTGTATACTGTCATCCTACTTATTTAACTTCTATGGAGAGTACATCATGAGAAACACTGTGCTGGAAGAAGCACAAGCTGTAATCAAGACTGCTGGGAGAAATATCAGTTGCCTCAGATATGCAGATGACACCACCCTTATGGCAGAAAATGAAGAGGAACTAAAAAGGCTCTTGATGAAAGTGGAAGAGGAGAGTGAAAAAGTTGGCTGAAAGCTCAGCATTCAGAAAATGAAGATCATAGCGTCTGATCCCATCACTTCATGGACAATAGATGGGGAAACAGTGGAAATAGTGTCAGACTTTATTTTGGGGGGCTCCAAAATCATTGCAGATCATGACTGCAGCCATGAAATTAAAAGACACTTACTCCTTGGAAGGAAAGTTATGACCAACTTAGATATCATATTAAAAAATAGAGACATTACTTTGCCAACAAAGGTCTGTCTAGTCAAGGCTATGGTTTTTCCAGTGGTCATGTTTAGATGTGAGAGTCGGCTGTGAAGAAAGCTGAGCACTGAAAAATTGATGCGTTTGAACTGTGGTATTGGAGAAGACTCTTGAGAGTCTCTTGAACTGCAAGGAGATCCAACCAGTCCATTCTAAAGAGGATCAGTCCTGGGTTTTCTTTGGAAGGACTGATGCTAAAGCTGGAATGCCAATACTTTGGTCACCTGATGCAA
The DNA here is from genome assembly GCA_917880005.1 of Nanger dama. NCBI lineage: Eukaryota > Metazoa > Chordata > Mammalia > Artiodactyla > Bovidae > Nanger > Nanger dama. The sequence goes on from CAKJTW010000011.1 coordinate 47,809,409, forward strand.
AGAATTGACTCATTGGAAAAGACTCTGATGCTGGGAGGAATTGGTGGCAGGAGGAGAAGGGGACGACAGAGGATGAAATGGCTGGATGGCATCACCAACTCAATGGGCATGAGTTTAGTGAACTCCGGGAGTTGGTGATGGACATGGAGGCTTTGAATGCTGCGATTCATGGGATCACAAAGAGTCAGACACTACTGAGCGACTGAACTGAACTGAACTGAACTGAACTGAGTCTGACCTATTCTAATATCTCTAATACTTAGTGACTGACAAGTCAAGCCCTTAATTTGAATCTCTTCCCCAAGAAAGCCTCTCATATCTTTCAAGGGCTTACCTTCTTAAGTCAAGTGTATCTGGAATAATCTTTTGACTAACTCAGAGTTAGCTGATTATATCTGGAAAATCCCTTTGCCATATAAGGGACTATAATAATGGGAGTGATACCCATTGTATTCAGTGGTTTATTTTACAGACAAAAGTAAGGGGATTGTATAGATCAAGTACATTGTCAGGGGAGGGAGGGAGATCTTCAGGTCATCTAATTCTGCCTAAGTGCAAGTTGGAATAAAATAAGTGTCTAAGCAAGATAGACATTAGCTTGATGGAAACTGAATTATGCATACTATGTTTATAATATATATATATATAAACATTGAGGAAGAAATGTGAACGAGAAATGGTGAAGCAAGTCTCAAATCATATATTTTCTTTCCAGGTGGTAGATAATGTCCCAGAAAGAAAAAAACAAATATTATATGTATATATATATATATATATATATATGTGTGTGTGTGTGTGTGTGTGTGTGTGTGTGTGTGTATATATATATATCAGCAGATAGGTATATACTGTGAATGAGTGAGTGAAGTCGCTCAGTCATGTACGACTCTTTGCAACTCCATGGACTGTAGTCCACCAGGCTCCTCCCCCATGGGATTCTCCAAGCAAGAGTACTGAAGTGGGCTGCCATTTCCTTTTCCAGGGGATCTTCCCAACTCAGGGATCGAACTCGGGTCCCCTGCATTCCAGGCAGACGCTTTAACCTCTGAGCCACCAGGGAAGCCCCAAGGTATATACTGTAGTGAAATATTAAATATAAAATACAGGGACTATTCCTTTAAGCTCAGTTTTAGCCAATAAAGTTAATGGGCAAAATTTAGACCATTCAATGAAAGTCTATAAACTTTGTGCTTGTTTCAGTAGGCAGTGAGAAGCTACTGATGTTTAAGAGGTTGAAAGTGAAGTTGAAAATGAAGTCACTCAGTAGTGTCTGACTCTTTGCAATCCCACGGACTCTAACCTACAAGGCTCCTCCATCCATAGGATTTTCCAAGCAAGAATACTGGAGCGGATTGCCATTTCCTTCTCCAGGAAATCTTCCTGACCCAGGGATTGAACCTGGCTCTCCCGCATTGTAGGCAGACACTTTACTATCTGAGCCACCAGAGAAGTCCATTAAAAGGGTTGAACTATCATCAATTTGACTTTCAGATAAACTTTCTGCTCTTCACCCTGGAAGGCCCACCCATGTGAATCACATTCTTGAGATTCCTTGCTTTGAGTTTCCAGTTGGGATTGTCCAACCAGAAGCAGGGGCTTCTCTCTTGGCTCAGACTAAAGAATTGGCTTACAATGTAGGAGATCCAGGTTCACTCCCTGAGTCAGGAAGATCCTCTGTATGATGAAACGGCAACCCACTCCAGTATTCTTGCCTGGGGAACTCCATGGACAGAGGAGCTTGGTAGGCTACAGTCCATGGGGTTGCCAAGAGTCAGACACAACTGAGAGACTGACATGAAAATAAACATAAACATGAACCAGAAGTGTTGGCAGGACATCTATGGGATGAAATAACTACTTCATTCTCTCTCCTGTTCAAGGACAGTAATGGGCAAAACATTGTTATGTAAATCCCTGGGTATGGTATTATCCCTTGTGTTCTTTCTTCACTCATCTGACACCTTTCAAAATCTCTTTGTTAAACTCTTCAAATTACCAAATTTGAATGAGTCATCTGTTTGCTGCTGTGACTTGACTGAAACTGGAACTGATAAAAAAACTTTTTTGTAAGTATTAATATGAAAATTATGAATAGATCAAGTAGAGAGGAAAGAGATGGACTATGTTAACACAGGTAAAAATAGTAATGAAGGCACAAATCATATGGTAAGTGAGAAAATACAGATGATACAAGAAATAATGTAGAGGTAAAATATGGAGTGTAATACTTAGCACTTGACTAAATGTAGGGGATGAAAAGATATTAAAGATAGTTCAAGGATAAAACTTGGTAACGAAGTACATTGTTATTCCAATAATGGAAATATCAATATCAGAAGGAGAAATTAACCTTGTGGTTGTTAAGAATCACACTTTGTTTCTTAAACAGTAAAATAAACATGGTGGACATTCCTGCAGAAAAAACAAGTAAGTAGATGAAAAGATGGACTTGGCATCTTAGAGGGCAATTGAAGTTATAATAAGTTATAATAATAGACTCAAGAACTATATAAAATATATTATAATTGAATTCATAAGAATTATTATGCCTTGAGAAAATCAAAGGGCAAAGAATATATATATATATGTGTGTGTGTGTGTGTGTGTGTGTGTGTGTGTGTGTGTGTGTGTGTATGGACTTAAGGCACTTATTCATGGAAAATAAAAAGGACAATTTTCAGAGAAGTATCTCTTCTCTTTCTCTTCAGAGACAGATAAAAATGTATCACAGACTAAAAATGAAATATGTTGCATATGAGAAAAATAGAGAAGAGCTTTTTAAGAAGCAAAGTGGTTAGATCAGTGCCAATCTCAATACCTACCTGGGCAACAGCCCCAAATAATCAATATAGTCTCATCCATGACCATCAATTCATAGATATTTATCTTTCTTACTAAATGCCATAACATCAAGCTGTTTGACCAGGAATAGACATCTCACACAAAGGTAATGAATTGAGAGTCTAGCTGGTGGTCCATACACATACTTGTGTAATAAATTTGGACAAAGAAAGTCTTCTTTCCAATAATTCATACTGGAAAAGCCAGGAAGACTGAGTTAGTAAGTAGAACTTGCAGCTGACAATGTCTGAGGTATAGTAATATTTCAAAAACTATAATGGATCATGTGCAGGACAAAATGAAGAGGCAGCAGTAGCAAATAACAATAGCAATAAAAGTCAGTCAATTGGCAGAGGAACAAACATAGGTAAAAACAGGAATCACATCAACACTGCTGGTTATAGACCAATTATTCACTGTTGAGGCCAATAAAACTGCACTGATACAAGAATCACCTTTTACCATACCTCTTTGAGGACTGATCTTATTAAAGTTTCTATTCTAAATTTCATTTTCTTCTCTCAGTTCAGTTCAGTTCATTTGCTCAGTCATGTCCAACTCTTCGTGACCCCATGAATTGCAGCATGCCAGGCCTCCCTGTTCATCACCAACTCCGGTAGTTCACTCAGAGTCACGCCCATCGAGTCAGTGATGCCATCTAGCCATCTCATCCTCGGTTGTCCCCTTCTTCTCCTGCCCCCAATCCCTCCCAGCATCAGGGTCTTTTCCAATGTGTCAACTCTTCGCATGAGGTCGCCAAAGTACTGGAGTTTCAGCTTTAGCATCATTCCTTCCAAAGAAATCCCAGGGTCGATCTCCTTCAGAATGGACTGGTTGGATATCCTTGCAGTCCAAGGGACTCTCAAGAGTCTTCTCCAACACCACAGTTCAAAAGCATCAATTCTTTAGCGCTCAGCCTTCTTCATAGTCCAACTCTCACATCCATACTTGACCACAGGAAAAACCATAGCCTTGACTAGATGCACCTTAGTCGGCAGAGTAATGTCTCTGCTTTTGAATATACTATCTAGGTTGGTCATAACTTTTCTTACAAGGAGTAAGCGTCTTTTAACTTCATGGCTGCTGTCACCATCTGCAGTTATTTTGGAGCCCCCCAAAATAAAGTCTGACACTGTTTCCACTGTTACCCCCTCTATTTCCTATGAAGTGATGGGGCCAGATGCCATGATCTTCATTTTCTGAATGTTGAGCTTTAAGCCAACTTTTTCGCTTTCCTCTTTCACTTTCATCAAGAGGCTTTTTCCTCTTCACTTTCTACCATAAGGGTCGTGTCATCTGCCTATCTGAGGTTATCAATATTTCTCCCGGCAATCTAGATTCCAGCTTGTGTTTCTTCCAGTCCAGCATTTCTCATGATGTATTCTGCATAGAAGTTAAATAAGCAGAATGACAATATAGCCTTGATGTACTCCTTTTCTTATTTGAAACCAGGCTGCTGTTCCATGCCCAGTTCTAACTGTTGCTTCCTGACCTGCATACACATTTCTCAAGAGGCAGGTTAGGTGGTCTGGTATTCCCATCTCTTTCAGAATTTTCCCAGTTTATTGTGATCCACACAGTCAATGGCTTTGGCATAGTCAATAAAGCAGAAATAGATGTTTTTCTGGAGCTCTCTTGCTTTTTCCATGATCCAGTGGATGTCAATAAAAACTTTATTTGTGCTAGCCTGAGAGTCTTAATGCATCTATTTCTAGTAATTAAATAGACCTGAAAAAGGAATCGTTAAACTCTTCTTCTGGTATAGACAGATGATAGACAGTTATAGCTATATAGTTATATATGACAAATATATATATGCATGTGTGTCTGTATATGTACACACACATACACATATATATGTATATGTGAAACCACTAGGAGTGGAAATCAGGAAACCAATATCAGAAGAACACAGATGAAGACAGGAATTGCTGGCATGTTGCTTAGGTGAACTAGGTTTTTGCCTACTCTAGGACAGCAATTAGCAGTTCATCACTGGCAAATTGTTAATAAAGCTGTTACATGCAAAACAATAATGTTGACAGGTAAGGAATGAAACATACCAAAACCATAACTACTGTAAACATCTAATAGCTCTTGAAAATAAAATTAAACCATCTTCAACCCCTGCTTCCCAAATGCTGTGCTTGGTGCCATCTGATTGGCACCTTTCCCTTTAACTAGTAAGGTTTATATAACTGACCCAAGAACCCATTTATTGATTAGCAACCTATAAGTACCTTCTGGGAAAAGATCAACTGGCCAATCAGATGATCATACCAGGAATTAAAATTAGGAATCAGAGAATCTGATTCAATCAATGAGTAGAAGCTGAGTTTAAAAGACATGAAGCATAACTGGAACCAGAAAGGTCATGCCAAGGTCTTGTTTACTATAAATTATATAATGAAGCTTGTCAGTGGCAAAAAGTAAAACAGCATAACAAAACAGAAATAGACTATAGTTGTCATATTAGCGATGTAATGTTAAAGAAATACAAATTCCTTTCTTTTATTGAGGTCCTTAAGAATATTTTGAAAATAGTGTAGTCCTTAAGCTCTAAGTTCAATGATCATTATCATCATTATAAGGCTTCTTTGGGGTTTGCTAACAAAATATCAGACATCTAACCATATTCGTCCCTTATAACTAAATGAGGCCAAAAAAGAGAGAGAGAGAGAGAGACAGAGAGAAGGAAAGAAAGAAAACAGTTTGGGTGCAAAATGATGAAAGAGTTTGAGGAAGATAAGGTGATGGAAGTATGTTGTACTTGGGACAAAGGAACTCAGTGACCTTTGAAAGAGCAATTTCAGTACAGAAGTAGAGAAAAAGAAGCAGTTGTAAGAGATGAAGACTGAAGGCATAAATGGATAATAAGAGATGAAAGAAAATGGCTTTAGAGCAATATAAATGAAGATAGCTTTTGAAGAGAAGGAAAGAGGTTAGGTCAAAGAACAGTAAGGCACAGTTGGATTAAGAAAAAGCTTCTTTTGCTGTATTTCTTTGCCTTCAAGTATTGCAGAAACTAGAGAATAGTTTTAAGCAGTTGAATAAGGTCTGTAGAGATTACTAAACTGCGAATTCTGGATAAGTGATATCTTTTATTGTTCAAATATTGTCTAACAGTTATAAAATTAAATGATATATTTTCATTATCTGCCCCTCTTTAAAAATTCTATTAAAAGCCTCCAAAAGGATAAATACTGAATGATCACCTGGATCAATTTTTCATTTGGATTAAAAAAATCATTCAGTGACCCATATCTTAAATCAAATGACTGAATGAATAGGGTTTGGAATCCTAATGATTCAACTAATAATTTGTCATTTTTGCTTTCCCATCAATTCTGTTTCCAAAATTAATTAGAAATCTTTTTATAATTTGTTACTTTACTTGAAACATAAATGTGAGGATATATAGCAATATAAAGATGTCAAAGATAGATTCTGAGAGCATTGTATGTGCTTTGTCTAGATAGTATTATAGATCTGACCATATATTCTAAAGAAGTTATAATCTATATTCTATATAGATTAATTAATTTTAAATATCTATTGGGAAGATTTATATAAATTTGAGTGCAGTAATTTTTTAGTTTAATTTTTCTTTTTAAACTGAAAAAACACACTAAATTGGGTCCAATGACTGTGAAGCATATGCCCTGCCTAAAAGTGGGAAAGACTAAGAAAGGATCGACAGAGTTCACAGTAACAGGAGTTACAGATTTTATACCTTTTACAGATTTGAGGTTACTTGTTCAACAACATTCAGACCTGGAAATGGTGATCATTAGTGGTGATGATCTAGAGTCTTAAAAAAAGACATGAAAATGTCTATAATACAAATAAAGTGATAAAAATGTGAATCGGGGAAATATTGGGCTCAGTATATAACATGTTAAAGTTTATATTAATTGCTAATATTCAAGTCTGATATTAAAATGTACTGGTCAGTCTATCACGATGGCACTGAATGCTATATACATGTAACACATTGAATGTGGTAGCAAGAAATAAAATTTTCAAATGAGCCATGGAATTCCCTGGCTCTCCAGTGGTTAGGATGCTCCACTCTCACTGCTGAGGGCCTAGGTTCAATATCTGTTCAGAGAACTAAAAGCCCACAAACAGTGTAGCCAAAAATTAAAAATAAATAAATAAATGAGAGTCTAGAGGCAACTGAAGGCTATAGTTTTTCCAGTAGTCATGTATGGATGTGAGAGTTGGACTATGAAGAAGGCTGAGCGCCAAAGAATTGATGCTTTTGAACTGTGGTGTTGGAGAAGACTCTTGAGAGTCCCTTGGACTGCAAGGAGATCCAACCAGTCCATTCTGAAGATCAACCCTGGGATTTCTTTGGAAGGAATGATGCTAAAGCTGAAACTTCAGTACTTTGGCCACCTCATGCGAAGAGTTGACTCACTGGAAAAGACTCTAATGCTGGGAGGGATTGGGGGCAGTAGGAAAAAGGGACGACTGAGGATGAGATGGCTGGATGGCATCACTGACTTGATGGACGGGAGTCTGAGTGAACTCCGGGAGTTGGTGATGGACTGGGAGGCCTGGCGAACTCCGGGAGTTGGTGATGGACTGGGAGGCCTGGCGTGCTGCAATTCATGGGGTAGCAAAGAGTCGGACACGACCAAGCGACTGAACTGAACTGAACTGTACTGGAGAGGCACTGAAATATGAATTATATATTTGGTCAAAAATAATTTTTGAAAGAAGATTATTAATATATATTTAACTATTTTCCCAATAGATATTGCAAGTTAGACATTTTGCAAAGCACTGGAAATTAAAAATGAGCATTTATCTTTATTTGCAAAATATTCCTACATAACTGAGATTATAGAAATCACATCTCACTACATTACCAAAAAACAACTGAAAATTTAAATTTTAAAGTTCTTCAAATCATCTTATAAGTACTAAATACATAGTTAATACATAGAAAAAAGTGAAATAATAATTCATTTCTGAAATTGTTTAGTCTATCATATAAACTATCAATAAAAATATGCCTAAGTGATTTTTCACAGTAAATTGTAATTTTTATTTTGTTCATCTTTACTGAGATACACTCAGCATATAACTTTGTGTAACTCTTAAGATGTACAAAGCATTGATTTGATACACTTATATCTTGCAATATGATTACCTCTCCATGGGGTCACAATGAGTTGGACGTGGCTTCATCACTAACTCACAGCAATAACAGTAGCCTTAGGTTAGCTCACACCTCCAGATCATCTCATTTTATATTTTAAATGGCTTTAATGTTATGCTCTTATCTTCCATTGCTATTTCCATAAAAATAATCTTGAACAATTTTTCAATTACATTTTTAAAGAGTTTAAGTGCATGCGTAATCCTTGCTATCTTCTGAAGTGTGGAAGGCTTCCAAGTTGCATACACATTGATAGATGGTTGAAATATAATAGGTTTATTACCTTAACATTTTACATGAAACTTCTTATGGGATATTAATGATAATCTGGATGAAAATAGTGACCAGTCCATCAAAAGCTTGATTTTTTTAATATAATACAATTCAGATTATAGGGAAGAAAAGATTGAAATCAATCTATAATACTTTAATTCATCCTGTTGAGTTTGCACATCAACTTGACACATTTATGTATCTGCATGTTTGTGTGATGAATATTAAACAATAAAACTGAAAAAGTGCTAATATTTTTTAAAACACTCATATTCAAACTGATTGAATCTGAATATCTTAGAGCAAAACAGAATAATAAAGGAGGTTGTACTGATTGATTTTAGCTTAGTTCTTCCCCTTTTTCTCTTGTTCTACCATTTAGATACCTCCTTCACCTGCATACAATGAGTTCCTAATATATAATTTGTTATATCATGGAAGAAAACCATCTGAAGAACATTTTCATAACAAGATGATAGAAGTTATTATATTACTCATTATAGGAATATATGCATTGTAATGAGCAGATAGTATTATTATCCTTGTTAAACATTTGCTTCTGGATTCAGAAAGATATAGATTCAAATCCTGGCTCCATTAGGCACTATGAGCAATTCAGGTAAGCCTACAAGACTGTTATCAGTTAAATGGAAATAATAATATTTACTATATAAAACCGATGTAATGAGAAAATATATACAAAGTACTTAGCATAGTCTCTGGCAAACAATATGTGTTTTGTAAATTTGAGTTAAGGATATAGGTAAAATTGAATATATTTTCTGTAGAAACTATATAATAAGCTATATAAAATAAATGCAGGCATTTCTGTAGCTTAATCAACACTCAATACATTCTAGGCATTGTGCTCATGTGTAGAAATAAAGTATTAAATGGGTTCATTTTATCTATAAATGTACTTATATACATATGGGTGACAGTCCCTCTCTGAAAGATAGAGCCAACAATGTCCCCTTCGGTCAGCACAGCCATTAGGTTTGCAGTTACTTGAGTGGTTCTTCTTGATTGTATTAGTTTGTAACAACTGAGGTAATGCAATGAAAAGGAGAGGGAAGGGCCCCAGTTAGATTTATTTTGGAAGTCAGAAAGACTGAAGGTTTTGATCTCTTGCTTTCTTAAAAATCCTACCGTTTTTATGGCAATATGGATGGTTCCGCCTGGGTAGAAGCATGCATTTTCTCTGTCTAAGGGCAATGGGAATGTGTGGGCAGGACTGGCACTAGCACTGTGCCGGGTAACCCAGAGGCTGTGCAAGGATACCAGAGGGACAGCCAGCTTCTTAGCAACAGGAAAGCTGCATTGTGACTGAGGATAGAGTTGTCATCACCGACACCAAGTGATGATGGCCAAGGTTTAATACTATGGTTGAATTGCATTTTGCATCTCTCTATATGTCTAATATTTGGAAGCAGATCTGATGCTTTTTGCACTGTAAATCCCCAAATATTCTTGGTCAAATGTGAAAAGAGAAAAGACTTGAAAGAAAGGAGCCACTTTTGATGCTAATACAGACAATGATAACTACAGAGACTGTAACAGTTAAAGATGTATTCAGTTCAGTTCTGTCACTCAGTCGTGTCCGACTCTTTGCGACTTCATGAATCGCAGCATGCGAGGCCATCACCAACTCCCAGAGTTTACCTAAACTCATGTCCATTGAGTCAGTGATGCCATCCAGCCATTTCTTCCTTTGTCGTCCTCTTCTCCTCCTGCCCCCAATCCCTCCTAGCATCAGAGTCTTTTCCAATGAGTCAAATCTTTGCATGAGGTGTTCAAAGTATTGGAGTTTCAGCCTCAGCATCAGTCCTTCCAATGAACACCCATGACTATTTCCTTTAGGATGGACCGGTTGGATCTCCTGGCAGTCCAAGGGACTATCAAGAGTCTTCTCCAACACCACAGTTCAAAAACATCACTTTTTCAGCACTCAACTTTCTTCACAGTCCAACTCTCACATCTATACATGACCACTGAAAAAACTATAGCCTTGACTAGATGGACCTTTGCTGGCAAAGTAATATCTCTGCTTTTGAATATGCTATCTAGTTTGGTCATAACTTTCCTTCCAAGGAGTAAGTGTTTTTAATTTCATGGCTTCAATCACCATCTGCAGTATAATTGTAGTTAAATTGTAAGCTCCTGAAGTGGATCAATAGAAGAGTACATACAGATGAATATACATACATAATTTAAAGAGGGATAAGGTGGATAAATGGTAATTTTACAGAATGCATCAAAGACACAATAATTAAATGGTCAAACAGTGGTTCTACGATTCATTTATTCTTTCCAAGTTTATGAGTGTGCTAATACTAGACCTTCTGATTAGCAAACTGAATGATCCTTATGTAAAAAATGCCTTGAGCATGGGATATATAAGAAATATCATATAAGGGATGAATCTATTGAATTATAATTTGAGTTGTTTCTTGACTTAACTGGCTATTCTTGTGTAATTGAGGTGACTACACACCTCACTTAGAAGCCTCAGATATTACCTGAGCCTAAGCATGTTTAGTTGGAGAAGGTGATGGCACCCCACTCCAGTACTCTTGCCTGGAAAATCCCATGGATGGAGGAGCCTGGTAGGCTGCAGTCCATGGGGTCACGAAGAGTCGGACACAACTGAGCAACTTTCCTTTCACTTTTCACTTTCATGCATTGGAGAAGGAAATGGCAACCCACTCCAGTGTTTTGCCTGGAGAATCCCAGGGACAGAGGAGCCTGGTGGGCTGCTGTCTACGGGGTCACACAGAGTTGGACATGACTGAAGTGATTTAGCAGCAGCAAGCATGTTTAATATAGGAAGAAAGAATCTGGGATGTGGGGCTGAAGGTCTCAAATTTCTCTTTGCTTTGAAATTATTTATATCTTTGAAATTAGTAATAAATTGAATTTCAGGTACTATTATATATAAAAGCTGGCTTAAAACTCAACAATCCAACATTCAAAAAACAGATCATGTAATCCGGTCCTATCACTTCATGGCATATAGATGGATAAACAGTGGAAACAGTGACAGACTATTTTGGGGGCTCCAAAATCACTGCAGATGGTGAATGCAGCCATGAAATTAAAAGACACTTGCTCCTTGAAAGAAAAGCTATGACAAACATAGACATTGTATTAAACAGCAGAGACATCACTTTGCCAACAAAGATCTGTATAGTCAAAGCTGTGTTTTTTTCCAGTAGTCATATATGAATGTGAGAATTGGACCATATGAAGACTGAGTGCCGAAGAATTTATGCTTTTGAACTGGGTTGTTGGAAAAGGTTCTTGAGAGTCTCTTGAACTGCAAAGAGATCAAACCAGTCAATCCTAAAGGGAATCAATCCTGAATATTCATTGGAAGGATGGAAGCTGAAGCTCCAATACTTTGACCATCTGATGTGAAGAGCCAACTCATTAGAAAAGATTCTGATACTGGGAAAGATTGAAAGCAAGAGGAGAAGGGGACGACAGAAAACAAGATGGTTGGATGGCATCATCGACTGAATGCAAATGGGTTTGAGCAAGCTCTGAAGGGAAACCTGGGGTTGCAAAGAGTCTGCTATGATCATGTGACTGAACAACAACAACAAACATATATAACCTCCAGTACATATAAAAAGTAAGTTATGTATACTAATTATATAGCTCTTAGGATCAAAAGTGACCCTTTTTCTTGAGCAATTCAAAGCTCAAAAAATAACATTAACCACCACCACTTATGGAGTCTCAAATATGTGCTGGATATTTTCCATATGTTATTTTATTTAATCTTCAGAAAAAGAAGGGGCACTATTCTCATTTTAACTAAGAAAACAGACCATTACAACTTAAAAACAAAAGATAACATTTTAAACAAATTAGAAAAAAAAGTCACCCCCAAAGTTCCTATTACTAATTAAAAACTCAAGGTGGTATCTGAAGTTCTCAGCAGCTGATTTGAAATACTCTCTAGGTCATCCCAGTACACCAGCCCCAAGAATCCTCTATCCTGTATCGAACCTAGACTGGCGATTCATTTCTTATATGATATTATACATGTTTCAATGCCATTCTCCCAAATCATCCCACCCTCTTCCTCTCCCACAGAGTCCAAAAGACTGTTCTATACATCTGTGTCTCTTTTGCTATCTCGCATATAGGGTTATCATTACCATCTTTCTAAATTCCATATATATGTGTTAGTATACTGTATTGGTGTTTTTCTTTCTGGCTTACTTCACTCTGTATACCCAGAGAGATGGTATGGGGAGGGAAGGGGGAGGGGGTTCAGGATTGGGAACACGTGTACACTCGTGGCGATTCATGTTGATGTATAGCAAAACCAATACAGTATTGTAAAGTAAGTTTAAAAAATAATAATAATAAAATAAAATAAATACTCTTAAATAATGGTGGGAGGCTATCAAAGACAACTATAGATGGAAACAATAAACCCTGTAACAGTGGAATGTGGGAGCACAGGTAAGGAAGTTTAAGCCTAGGAATGGTCACAAGGTGATCTGCAAGGGCTTTTAAGAACAATGGCTTCCCTCATGGCTCAGATAGCAAAGAAACTTCCTGCAGTGCAGGAGACACAGAAGATGCCAGTTTGATCCTCGGGTTGGGAAGATCCTCTGCAGAAGGGCATGGCAACCCACCCCAGTGTTTTTGCCTAGAGAACTCCGTGGACAGAGGGAGTCTGGTGGGCTACAGCCCATGGAGTTGCAAAGAGTTGGACATGACTGAGCAATTAACACTGCTATTACTTAAAAGAATTAGGAGTTCACTAGGGTAGAAATAGAAGTTTATTAGGGTAGAAAACAGAGAATGGCCGACCAAACTGAAAACTTTGCAAAAATCTATACTGATTTATATATCAATGAGGAATGCTCAATAATTAGTATGAGGAATGTGCTTTTCCCAAATATCCTTTAAATTATACCTTGAGCTTCTGCTTATAAGCAAGATTAGAGCCAAGCCTCAGTCTGTTTGAGAAACTGAGATGATTCTGTGAGTATGCTGGAGGCCCAGTCTGTTATTTTGGATCTAGGAAGGGAAAGAGTGCTGGAGTAAAACTCTGTAAAATTTTTAATTTTTTTGAAGTTCTTATATTGTGAAATATATTTTCTTGACTTTTAATGTCTATTTTGTTTTTTCAGTCTCCTATTTTCCTTGTGATGTACTTTGGACTCTGTCCAGGGTACTATCTGTGTGTGTGTCTGTCTCTTTTTGTGTGTGTATGTATGAAAATGCCTGAGACTTTTACAGAAAAAAATAGAAATCTTACTGGAACAATCGTGATTGTCTTTAGAAAATTACAGATTCATTAAAGGACTCAATTGAAGAAAATTAGTGTGAAATAAATATTTGAGGACCAATTTTATTGTCAAAACTTGAATATTTAAAATACCTGTTCTGTTCTTCAGGTTTGCTGAATTTCTGGACAATATTGAAGTTTGCATTGACCTGTTAGTCTGATGAAACCTATCATTTTTTCAGGATTGTCAAAGCTAAATATATTTGTTTATCATCAGTTCAGTTCAACTCTTTGTGACCTCATGAACTGCAGCACACCAGGCCTCCCTGTCCATCACCAACTCCCAGAATTTACCCAAACTCATGTCCATCGAGTTGGTAATACCATCCAGCCATCTCATCCTCTGTCATCACCTTCTTCTCTTGCCTCCAATCCCTCCCAGCATAAGGGTCGTTTCCAATGAGTCAACTCTTCTCATGAGGTGGCCAAAGCAGTTTGTCATACTTAAATCCTAACTAGATAAAAATACAACTGATAATTTTTCTTAATTAGGAAATATGTCAAAGGATGCTGATATTTTTTATTGGGTTCTCTAAATTTAGATGAGTAATACCTTGTGAGGCCTACATGGTGGTTCAGATGGTATAGAATATACCTGAAATGCAGGAGATAAGGGTTTTATCCCTGGATTGGGAAGACATCTGGAAAAGGGAATGGCATCCTACTCCAGTGTTCTTGCCTGTAGAATCCCAAGGACAGAAGAAACTGGTGGGCTACCATCCATGGAGTTACAAAGAGCTGGACACAGTTGAGTGACTAAAACTTTCACTTTCAAACATGTACAGTGATACTAAAGATGCAGGGGAGATGCAGGTAGCTATGAAATCTGTATTCTAGAATTAAGGTTTTCCCTAGGGTGTGTGCTCAGTCCCTTTAGTCATGTCTGACTCTTTGCAACCCTATGGACTGTAGTCTGCCAGACTCCTCTGTCCATGGGATTCTCCAGGCAAGAATACTGGAGTGGGTTGCCATGCCCTCCTCCAGGAGATCTTCCCAACAGAGGGATGAAACGTGCATCTCTTGGGTCCCCTGCATTGAGAGGTTGATTTTTTACCCACTGAGCCACCTGAGTAGCATTTCCAAATATGTGGGACAGTTGCTACTATTGATATGGAGATGTCTTTAGGCATGAAGATATAGCTTTAAATTACATTGGATTGCATAGGGGAGAAAATGATTTCCTTTTCAATTTGATTTCAGTCCTTCTGATTATATCATGAGGGATGTCTCATTTTGGCATGAAGACATACTTAACAATCCCTGATTTTTTCTAATCCCCTTTTATAAAAGAGAAGTAGGTCTTAGTCTCATAGCCTTGGCCAAATGTTAGACTTGGCTGGAAATTAGCAATATTACCGCAGTTTCACTGTATTTATTTTAAACCGTTTCTTACTGGCAAAATGCTCTTTTCCACTTACCATAGTGATAAAAAGTTTAACTCCATTTGATGCATTTTGAGTAAGTTTACTTGCTCAGAAATGTAAAGAAAAAAATTACAACTATTCTTTTATGATACTAAACTCTTTCTTTCAGGCTGTGTCAAAAAAAAAAAAAAAGTTTTCAAAATTAAAATGCATCAGGAGGCTCTAGACTAGGACTACTTCTGACTAATATAGGATAAACATGGCTCATGCAGGATGCTTAAAAATGACGGATATAAAAGGTCAAACACTCCTACATTTCTTATAAGCTAGTCCAACAGTAAACATTGGTGGTGTGCCCAAGAGGCCAAAATATTGGCAACAAAGTCATGTGTTTTTTGTTAAAAAAAAAAAAAAAAAATTCTTTCTTTCTTCCTGGGTTTTTCATTGAACTGGCAAAAATTATCCCTGAAAAGTTATGGAATTGTTCCCAGTGATAAGGTGCTACAGGTACTCTTTAAAGCAATGCATGGCTCTGTTTCCCTCTGACAACTAAACTGCCTGTCACAAATGCAGCATTATTATTTGTAATATATACCTAAGTAAAATACAAGCAAGGGTAAGCAAACCCTTACTTACCTCACTAATCAGTTCCCTCTTTGTAAATGAGAGTGAACAAATGTCCAAAGTCACTCCAGAGGACACTAAAGGTCTCTAGAGATAATATGCTTATAGGATTATCAGATGAAAAAAGGAGTAAAAGGATTTGTTTGAAAGGATTACAGGGAAGGAGAATAAAAGAAAGAAAGGCAGCGAAAACAAAGCTATGTAAGCTTCAAAGTTTTGAAAAAGAATATGTATGTAGATTATGCTTTTTGCAGTATTAAAATTACTCTAAGGAATTATACACAATTTCTGAGTGTTTGGTTGAGAAAGCAATCTGCAGAGGGGCATTAATACTTAGCAGTACAAGGGGGACTTTGAATGGATGTGAAACTAAAGGAAAATGTAGCAGGAAGAATGACTTGCTTTTAAAAACTAATGAATACAAAACACTGAATTAGAGATTAATTAGAAGATGAAAAATGGGATAATATAGCTTTATCTATAATGCTGTTCTGGAAACAATCTTAGAGGCATATGTTCATGGTTATGAGAAAACAGCAAATTTAACTTAATAATTATTTGAAATGGAATGAAAGGAAAATAATAAACCTGAGGGGAAAGAAAACTAATTGGGTAATATTTTCAATATTTATAAAAATGTATATACTTTTTTTCTTATTAGAGGGAAAATACTAAAATATATGTATTTTCAATGTGACAAACACCGTGCTCATGCTTATTAGTGTCTGACTCTTTGCGACCTCATGAACTGTAGCCCAATAGGCATCTCTGTATATGGGATTTTCTAGGCTAGAATACTGGAGTCAGTTGTCATTCCCTCCTCCAGGGTATCTTCCCAACACAAAGATTGATATTCTGTTTCCTGTATTGGCAGGAAGATGCTTTACTACCAATGCCATCATCTGCCTGAAATACTTACCCTATTTTATATGTAAATCTGGTAGCAACTCTGAAACATTGGAATTTTGGTTTTTACAGATGAGGAGAATAGCATCCATTCAGTTCAGTTCAGTTCAGTCGCTCAGTTGTGTCCGACTCTATGACCCCATGAATCACAGCACGCCAGACCTCCCTGTCCATCATCAACTCCTGGAGTCCACCCAAACCTATGTCTATTGAGTCAGTGATGCCATCCTCACCTTCAGTCATCTCATCCTCTGTCATCCGCTTCTCCTCCTGCCCCCAACTTTTCCCAGTATCAGGGTCTTTTCCAATGGGTCAGCCCTTCACATCAGGTGGCCAAAGTATTGGACAACATCAGTCCTGCCAATGAACACCCAGGACTGATCTCCTTTAAGATGGACTGGTTGAATTTCCTTGCAGTCCAAGGGACTCTCAAAAGTCTTCTGCAACACCACAGTTCAAGGGCATCAATTCTTCTCTGCTCAGATTTCTTTATAGTCCAACTCACATCCATATATGACCACTGGAAAAACCATAGCCTTAACTAGACAGACCTTTGTTGATAAAGTAATGTCTTTTTCTTTTTTTTAATATGCTGTCCAGGTTGGTCATAATTTTCCCTCCAAGGAGTAAGTGTCTTTTAATTTCACGGCTGCAGTCACCATCTGCAGTGATTTGGGGAGCCCAAAAAGATAAAATCTAACACTGTTTCCACTGTTTCCCCATCTATTTTCCATGAAGTGATGGGACCGGATGCCATGATCTTAGTTTTCTGAATGTTGAGCTTTAAGTCAACTTTTTCACTCTCCTCTTTCACTTTCATCAAGAGGCTATTTCGTTCCTCTTAATTTTCTGCCATAAGTGTGGTGTCATCTGCACATCTGAGGTTATTGATATTTCTCCTGGAAATCTTGATTCCAGCTTGTGCTTCCTCCAGCCCAGTGTTTCTCATGATGTACTCTGCATATAAGTTAAATATGCAGGGTGACAATATACAGCTCTGACGTACTCCTTTTCCTATTTGGAACCAGTCTGTTGTTCGCTGTCCAGTTCTAACTGTTGCTTCCTGACCTGCATACAGGTTTCTCCAGAGGCAAGTCAGGTGGTCTGGTATGT
Organism: Nanger dama; assembly: GCA_917880005.1. Classification (NCBI taxonomy): domain Eukaryota; kingdom Metazoa; phylum Chordata; class Mammalia; order Artiodactyla; family Bovidae; genus Nanger; species Nanger dama. The sequence continues at coordinate 47,827,011 of CAKJTW010000011.1, forward strand.
CTATCTCCTTCAGAATTTTACACAGTTTGTTGTGATCCACACAGTTGAAGGCTTTGGCATAATCGATAAAGCAGATGTTTTTCTGGAACTCTCTTTCTTTTTCCATGATCCAGTGGATGTTGGTAATTTGATATCTGGTTCCTCTGCCTTTTCTAAAACCAGCTTGAACATCTGGATGTTCACAGTTCAAGTATTGCTGAAGCTTGGCTTGGAGAATTTTAAGCATCAGTTTACTAGTGTGAGATGAGTGCAATTGTACAGCAGTTTGAGCATTCTTTTCTTTGAGATTGGAATGAAAACTGACCTTTTCCAGTCCTGTGGCCACTGCTGCATTTTCCAAATTTGCTGGCATATTGAGTGCAACACTTTCACAGCATCATCTTTCAGGATTTGAAATAGCTCAGTTGGAATTCCATCACCTTCCACTAGCTTTGTTTGTAGTGATACTTCCTAAGGCCCACTTGACTTCACATTCCTAGCTTTCATTAGGATGATACAACTGTCCAGCACTATAAGTAGTTTCATTCTGGTCGCTGCTGCTGCTTAGTTGCTTCAGTCATGTCTGACTCTGTGCAACCCCATAGATGGCAGCCCACCAGGCTCCCCTGTCCCTGGGATTCTCCAGGCAAGAACACTGGAGTGGGTTGCCATTTCTTTCTCCAGTGCATGAAAGTGAAAAGTCAAAGTGAAGTCACTCAGTTATGTCTGACTCTTAGCAACCCCGTGGACTGCAGTGCACCAGACTCCTCCATCCATGGGATTCTCCAGCCAAGAGTACTGGAGTGGGGTGCCATTGTCTTCTCTAGGGTTACAAATAATTTTCAAGCCTGAGATGTTAAGAGATAAAAAACACTCAGTCAGTGGTTTTCTCAATAGAGTATTCTCCACTAGACTCCAAAAATGTGATTGATTTTTACTTCCATCTATGAACTGTAATTGGTACCATTCTTATTCTTCTATCTAAAACAATTATTTATAAAACTGGACACACAATATTAGGCAACAGTTTTTAGGCACTGATCTATAGGTAGCTCAAGACTTTGATCTTTAAAAGAAAGTAAACTGCTTAGGAAGTTATAATGATCCCCTTAGTTTTCTGCCCTGGAACATTTTGATGAATGAGGATGAAATCCAAGTGGGGTTTTTGTGTCACTGAACAGAGAAAACAAATATTTGAAGCTGCAAGTTGCTGATATATAAGACTGGCACACAGACAGAAATATAGATCAATGGAACAAAATAGAAAGCCCAGAGAAAAATCCATGCAGCTATGGACACCTTATCTTTGACAAAGGAGGCAAGAATATACAATGGAGAAAAGACAATCTCTTTAACAAGTGGTGCTGGGAAAACTGGTCAACGACTTGTAAAAGAATGAAACTAGATCACTTTCTAACACCATACACAAAAATAAACTCAAAATGGATTAAAGATTTAAAAGTTAATACCAGAAACCATAAAACTCTCAGAGGAGAACATAGGCAAAACATTCTCTGACATAAATCACAGCAGGATCCTCTATGATCCACCTCCCAGAATATTGGAAATGAAAGGAAAAATAAACAAATGGGACCTAATTAAAATTAAAAGCTTCTGTACAGCAAAGGAAACTCTAAGCAAGGTGAAAAGACAGGCTTCAGAATGGGAGAAAATAATAGCAAATGAAGCAGCTGACAAAGAACTAGTTTCAAAAAATTACAAGCAATTCCTGCAGCTCAATTCAAGAAAAATAAATGACCCAATCAAAAAAATGGTCCAAAGAACTAAACAGACATTTCTCCAAAGAAGACATACAGATGGCTGTCAAACACATGAAAAGATGCTCAACATCACTCATTATCAGAGAAATGCAAATCAAAACCACAATGAAGTGCCATTTTGTGCCAGTCAGAATGGCTGTGATCCAAAAGTCTACAAGCAATAAATGCTGGAGAGGATGTGGAGAAAAGGGAACCCTCTTACACTGTTGGTGGGAATGCAAACTAGTATAGTCACTGTGGAGAACAGTGTGGAGATTCCTTAAAAAATTGCAAATAGAACTGCTTTAGGACCCAGCAATCCCACTACTGGGCATACACACCAAGGAAACCAGAACTGAAAGAGACACATGTACCCCAGTATTAATTGCAGGGCTGTTTATAATAGCCAGGACATGGAAACAACCTAGATGTCCATTAGCAGATGAATGGAAGAAGGCAGTGGTACATATACACAATGGAGTATTACTTAGCAATTAAAAATAATACATTTGAATTAGTTCTAATGAGATGGATCAAACTGGAGATGATTATACAGAGTGAAGTAAGCCAGGAATAGAACTGCCTTACGACTCAGCAATCCCACTGCTGGGCATACACACCAAGGAAACCAGAATTGAAAAACACACATGTACCCCAATATTTATCGCAGCACTGTTTATAATGACCAGGACATGGAAGCAACCTAAATGTCCATCAGAAGATGAATAGATAAGAAAGCTGTGGTGCATATACACAATGGAGTATTACTCAGCCATTAAAAAAGAATACATTCAAATCAGTTCTAATGAGGTGGATGAAATTAGAGCCTATTATACAGAATGAAGTAAGCTAGAAAGAAAAACACCAATACAGTATACTAATGCATATATATGGGATTTAGAAAGATGGTAATGATAACCTCATATGTGAGATAGCAAAAGAGACACAGATGTATAGAATAGTCTTTTGGACTCTGTGGGAGAGCAAGAGGGTGGGACAATTTGGGAGAATGGCACTGAAACATGGATAATATCATATATGAAACGAATCGCCAGTCCAGGTTCCATACAGGATGCTTGGGGCTGGTGCACTGGGATGACCCTGAGGGATGGTACAGGGAGGGAGGTGGGAGGGGGATTCAGGATGGGGAACACGTGTACACCCTTAGCGGATTCATGTTGATGTGTGGCAGAACCAGTATGATATTTAAAGTAATTAGCCTCCAATTAAATAAATTTAAAATAAAAAGACATTTTCAAGAAGGGGATTTGAAAAGAAACAATCATATATGAGAAAGGAGTCCGTGTCAGGATTCATCATAAATGCTTCATCAAGGTCTGGGCTACTCATGTTCAAAGTTCAACTCTAAGAGGTATTACAAAGATTACCTGCTAGAGGGCTGAAAGATGAATGGAGACAGCAAAGGTCATGAAGTGTGGTGGACATTAGATTTATGCTGCTGCTGCTGCTGCTGCTGCTGCTAAGTTGCTTCAGTTGTGTCCAACTCTGTGCAACCACATAGACGGCAGCCCACCAGGCTCCCCCCATCCCTAGAATTCTCCAGGCAAGAATACTGGAGTGGGTTGCCATTTCCTTCTCCAATGCATGAAAGTGAAAAGTCAAAGTGAATTCGCTCAGTCATGTCCGACTCTTAGTGACCCCACGGACTGCAGCCTACCAGGCTCCTCCATCCATGGGGTTTCCCAGGCAAGAATACAGGAGTGGGGTACCATTGCCTTCTCCATTAGATTTATGACCCAGCAAGAATAGAGAAACCTCAGTGAGTCCATTGGCGAAATTCAAGAAAGAACAAACTTTGTCATAAGTATCTTGCCATACACTTACTGCCACAAGTTCACACTAATAGGTAAACCTGTCCTAACAAAGAACAAAAGGAGTTCTGACAGAATCAGAAAGAGGCAATGGTGTTTTTTTTTCAGTATACATAAAATATTCACCAAGTTTTGCTATATGCTGGATGATGGTCTATAAGTCTCAATAACTATGAAATTATTGATATCTTACAGAGTATGGTCTTTGATTAAAACTGAAATGAATTTAGATATCAGTGAAGAAAGACATAAAAATGCTTCCAAGTATTTGAAAATTAAACTACATACCAATTTACCTATCCTTAGAGGAAAAAGATATGAGGAAAACTAAAAATATTTCAAACCAAACAAGATTGAAAGTACAAGTGCAAATCTGTGAATTCCAAATAAAATATTCATGTGGTAGAAGTTTACAACTTTTAGTGCTTTTATTAAAAAAGTACAACAGTTTAACATAAGTGATTTATTTCTTACATAACAAGAGAAAGAAAAGGGAAAGTTAAAACAAAAAAAAAAAAAAAAAGAGCTGAGCCCAATGAAACAGAAAATCATTAATAGAAAAAATTAATGTAACCTAGTTCAGTTCTTTGAAAAGATCAATAAATATCACTGAAAAGTTAGCAATTTAGCAAAAGTTAAGTAAAATTTTCTAAAAAAGACTGATCAAGCATGTAAGAAAATATTTCAGATTATAGAAACTAATGAAAATTTAAAAAGAAACTAATGAAAGTGTATTGCCACAAACTAGATAAATTAAAAGACATAGAAACATTAATGGATATTAAGCAACTTTAATACCAATAGATTCAATTCAAATGACATAAGAGGTAGAAAAAAAAAGCTTAAGTTATTTCATATCTACATTTTACTTAGCAACTTCACAAAAGAATACTAAAGACTAAAAGCACATGAAAAAAGCCTCAATATTGGGAAAATTAAAACTATGAGATATACTTCCTTGTATGATTAAGAAATAATCAACATAAAAATAGGAGAATAAGTGATATAACTAATTCTCCATATATTTTCAGTGGTTGTGTAATATGGCAAATTCACCTTGAGAGATATTATAAGAGTTTCTTAAGTTAAATAATTACCAGTGGCCCAACAATTCCATCCTAGTTATTCACTGAATGGGATTAGAATATAGGGTGACAAGATACTTGTGTAAGACTATTTGTAACAACTCTATTCATAATAGCTCAAAATGAGACACAATGAAATATCTATTAATAGGTAAAAAAAAAAAAAAAAAATTGGGTTATAATTTTCAATGATACATCCCTCAGCTGTAATTAAGAGAAGACTGCTGAATTAACAGATATGTATCTCTAAAACATTACATTGAGTAAAAGAAACCAGGCCCCCATATTTCACTCATATTAAATTTAAAAAATAACTAAACTCATCTGTGCTGAAAGTTATCCGAACTGGTTCCTACAAAATGTAGTGAATTGGCATTGACCAGAAATAGTAAAGGGAATTTTCAGGGAAAGTGGAAATGATCTTGATTATGTTTAAACATAACTTCATCAAAACTTCTGAAATTATATACTTAATATCTCTATGTAGATATTCATGTCATTTAAATATACATCATTTAAAAAACACAAATAAAAGGCAAGGATTACAGTTAGAGTGGCAATTGTAATAGAAAAAAAAAAAGTGTTACAGACATGACCCTTTGGCAGTTTTCAGATCTTAAATGATCAAGTGACCACCTAGGTAGATAAAATTTCTAGCCCATATTTTTATTTATTAGAAAATAATGTTTATACATGAACTGCTTTATAAAAACACACTGTACATATAAAAGGATCACTCACAAAAAGTTAGTTTGTTAATGTCCACATTGCTTACCCTTTAAGATTCTTTTGTGTTCAATTCAGTTGCTCAGTCATGTCTGACTCTTTGTGACCTCATGAACTGCAGCATGCCAGGCCTCCCTGTCCATCACCAGCTGCCGGAGTCTACCCAAACCCATGTCCAGTGAGTCAGTGATGCCATCCAACCGTCTCATCCTCTGTCTTCCCCTTCTCCTGCCCTCAATCTCTCCCAGCATCAGGATCTTTTCCAATGAGTCAGCTCTTTGCATCAGGTGGTCAAAATATTGGAGTTTCAACTTCAACATCACTCTTGCCAATGAACACCTAGGACTGATCTCCTTTAGGATGGACTGGTTGGATCTCCAGTCCAAGGGACTCTCAAGAGTCTTCTCCAACACATTTCAAAAGCATCGATTTTCAGCACTCAGCTTTCTTTATAGTCCAACTCTCTCATCCATACATGACTATTGGAAAACCATAGCCTTGCCTACTTGTGTAAGTAAATATCAACCTTAAATTTACAAAAATTTAAATTGATAAAAATATTAAAAATACAATTTTTAAGTATTTTTTATTTTTCCTTTAGTTTGCACCTTCCTAAAAAATTTAAACAATTTATTTTTGAGATGTGTATGCAGCAAATGAATTAGATTGTTTCCAAAGCCCCTGAAAAACAAGAAAAAAACTTTATCTTGTTGCTATTTGTATAGTAAATATATAGCCCAGTATTAAGTGTTTAAGTTACATAAATACATTCTGAAAATGCTATTTAAAATCAAATATATATTCACAATTATATGCATATATGATATGCTATATCATATATGCACATGTATTTTGATGTCTACACTGTAGTTGACAAATGTTACTAAAATTTACCACTATGAATAATAGTATTTAAGAATAAAAGATTCCTAAAAACTAAAAATAAAACTACCATATAACCCTGAAATCCCACTCCTGGCATATACCCAGAAAAAATGATAATTCTAAGAGATACATGCACTTATTGCAACACTATTTACAATAGCCAGGACATGGAAAGTGAAGTCGCTCAGTCATGTCCAACTCTTTGTGACCCCATGGACTGTAACCTACCAGGCTCCTCTGTTCATGGGATTGTCCAGGCAATAGTACTGGAGTGGATTGCCATTTCCTTCTCCAGCGGATCTTCCTAACCCAGGGATTGAACCCAGGTCTCCCGCATTGTAGACAAACGCTTTACTGTCTGAGCCACCAGGAAGTCCTAGCCAGGACATGGAGACAGCCTAAATGTTCATCAACAGAGGGATGGATAAAGAAGATGTGGTACATATACACGATAGAATATTACCCAGAAATAAAAGAAGTACAAAATAATGCCATTCACAGCAACATGACCTAGAAATTGTCATATTGAGTATAGTAAGTCAGACACAGTAAGAGAAATATCATATGATATCACTTATATGTGGGATCTAGAAAAGGGTAAAAATGAACATATTTACAAAACAGAAATTGAGTCCCAGATGTAGAAAACAACCTTATGATTACCAGAGAATAGGAGGGAGGGATAAATTGGAAGACTGGGATTGGCATATACACACTACTATACATAAGATAGATAACTAATAAGTACCTACTGTATTTAACACAGAGAACACTACTCAGTTCTCTGTAATGGACTATATGGGAAAACCATCTAAAAAAAAAGTGGTATATATATGTGTATAACTGATTCACTTTGCTGTACACCTGAAACTAACACAATCATAAATAAACCATATGTAATAATTTAATTTTTAACATTTAAATAACCTACCCTCTATATGTGACCTTTTTCTTACATGTTAGGATATTTTAAGAAAAAAGATGCTTTAATAAACTCTGAAATCAACTTAAAATTAATAAAATATAGGATTGGCAAAATTAATGAAGTTTCAGCCAAACATTATGAAATGTAATCAGGTACTATAAAATGATGACACGATTTAAATAATTCTTGAAATATAAAAAGTGTGGGAACAAGACTGATGACAAAACTAAAGGAAAAAATTATGCAATTTACATATAATACATATAAGTAAAGTTCATAATAGTTCATATATGTAATTTACAATATGCACATAAGCTATATATTATGAAATATATACATGTGCATAGAAATAACCCATTAATGTAAAAATTAAATATATAATCAAATGTTCAGTTCAGTTCAGTTGCTCAGTTGTGTCCGACTCTGTGTCCCCATGAATCGCAGCACACTAGGGCCTCCCTGTCCATCATCAACTCCCCGGAGATCACTCAGATTCACATCCACTGAGCCACTGATGCCATCCAGCCATCTCATTCTCTATCATCCCTTCTCCTCCTGCCCCCAATCCCTCCCAGCATCAAAGTCTTTTCCAATGAGTCAACTATTAGCATGATGTGGCCAAACCAAATGTTAGTACTAGCTAAATCTGAGTTATGGATTTTACAGTTTTGCTTTGCCTTTTTACAGTTACTATATTTTTTATTTTGTTTCATTCTGTTTTTAACAGTCATTCATCTTGAGGGTGTTGGTGAACTACAATAAAAATAAAATCTTAGGACCCTAATCTCATTGTGAGGACTCAGGAAGGTTCTGTGTGTCCCCACTCCAAAGTCCCTCAACCCAGAAAAACTCTTCCCAAAGGTTGTAGAGAGAAAAAGCATTACTGAGTAAACATGACACCAGAATACGATGGCTATCTTGGCAATACTGTAAGAAACTGTCAACACAGAAATAATTCTATTTTATGCAGTCAAGCAAACACAAGCCATTACAGTACATGTTCTCAAAATAACAATAACTAGTCTTTGCCTCATGCAAAGAGCTGACTCATTTGAAAAGACCTTGATGCTGGGAAAGATTGGGGGCAGGAGGAGTAGGGGATGACAGAGAATCAGTTGGTTGGATGGCATCACCCACTCAATGGACATGGGTTTGGGTAGACTCTGGAAGGTGATAATGAACAGGGAGACCTGGCGTGCTGAGGTTCATGGGGTTGCAAAGAGTTGGACACGACTGAGCGACTGAACTGACTGACTGAGTAACAGAACTTGGTGGTACTGTTTGTCATATGAAGTTCATATTAGATTTGCAGGGTAATTTGAGTGATCATCTGTGTCAGCTCATTGGCTTTAACCGAGGAAAACACTCTTCTATCTTTAGAACTAAAGCTGGTGTAGTAACTTGGAGAAAGGTGCCCCCTAAAGTTAGTTTCCCATCCTTACACAGAAACTGGGAGAAACAGATGTTACCTTCCTTGGATGTTAACCTTTCTTGATATTTACATATGAAAGAGAGAGCTTCTGTGACCTCCAGAAAGTCATTCCTGAGTCATCTAACTGGTTTAAAAAAAAAAAAAAAGCACCTATTTCAAAGAGAAAAGTACTTGGAAGTTTTCTGCAGTAAACGTTCTAAGAAAAAGGGAAGGGAACAAGTCTTCTCCCTTATTTTCAATAAGGAGAATTAACTTCTTATTTAAAAATTTTTATTTGTCCTTTTTTTTTCTTTTCTTTATTTATTTATTTATTCTACATTACAATACTGTGTTTGTTTTGCCATACATTGACATGAATCAGCCACAGGTGTACACGATCTCCCATTGCCAAAGCCCCTTCCCACCTCCTACCCCATATCATCTCCCTGGATCATCCCATGCACCAACCCCAAGCATCCTGTATCCTGTATTGAACATAGACTGGTGCTTCGTTTACACAATGGAGTATTACTCAGCCCTTAAAAAGAATAAATTTGACTCAGTTCTAATGGGATGGATGAAACTGAAGCCGATTATACAGAGTGAAGTAAGCCAGAAAGAAAAACACCAATATGGTATACTGACACATATATATGGAATTTAGAAAGATAGTAATGATGACCCCCTATGTGAGACAACAAAAGAGACACAGAGGTATAGAACGGACTATTTGTCCTTCTAAAAGGCAAACAGAACCTCTTTTAAGTTTTAATAAAATATGTCACTTGTTAAATACTGACTATATGCAAATAAAATAACCAAGACAATAGGCCCCAAAGGGAACTGCTTATGCTAAGCCTCACATCACCAAACCAAGACTTAATATACTCTGGTTCTCCTAGAAATGAAATCTTAAACCAATCAGGAATTGCCTGATCATCAGGCAAGTAGGTAATCTATCATCCTCTACCATCCTCTAAAAGAAAGCAGCCTTGCAATAATGACTCACATTTTGCCATAGTTTAACATCCCTTTTCCTGCTCCTTTTTGACTATAAAACTCATTTACTTTGTATAGCTCCTCAGAGCTCTTTTCTATCTGCTACATTAAATACTGTCCAATTTGAAATCAATTTTTGTCAAAATAAACTAAACATTTTAATATGCCTCAGTTTGTTTTAATATTGTTTAAAAAAGAGCTTACAGTCTCATAGTGGTGAACGATATGTTAAAAAAAAAATGCATCCCCAAATGCACTACCTCTAGGAATGTAATTCATCCATCATATCAATGATGGGTTATCTCTACTTGATGAGATTTGAGGGAAGGTAAAGTCAAGGAGGTGTTATTAAGTCTTTAGTTAAATCGAGCCTTAAAATATCCAGGAATGTATTATTTGGAAATGGAAGAAAATAATTTTTTCAGGTAAATGAAAGACAAAGCACAAAGTCACAAAAGCATCATGTGGTTTGATAAGCTACGGCTTTAGCAAAGACAACCTGTGAGCGATAGAACGGGAATTAGATCGTAAAAGCCAAGTCAGGAGGTACTTCACAAAACACTCTAAGGTTTGGGGACAGTTTTTTAGAAAAATGGTAATCTACTGACTCTATTAAAGCAGAATAGTAACATGATTAGATTTGGGTTTCTGGATAATTAGTGATTGTGAGGGATCTCCTGTCAGAAGTGGCTCCCAGAGTCTGCATTTTGTCTTAAATCCTCAGGCAAACAACCAGTGTGCAGTACTTACAGACTCTCCATTTGCTTTTAAAAAGCATAAATCCATACATTTAAATAAGTTGACTGGCAGTACTCAACATTTATGTTTTGAATCATTGTATAGAAGGCATTTACGTTACACTATAATTTGACAATGAAATATTTAATTAGAAGATTTTTGAGGAGGAAGTTAGTAAAATAAAGCATTCCATTCCGACTATAATTTTGTACATTTCTAGCTTCCTTAGTCCTTCCAAATTTACTCTTTGACTTTCTCAAGGGTTTCTTATGTGACTCATTTCCTTTTTTTTTTTTTTTTAACCCCATAATATCTTTTTTTATCTCAACTACTTTTCTAATTTAGATGAAGTTACAATGTCCATTTTGTTCGCCATTATCAAGTCAGAAGCTTCTTTTTTACTTCTTTTCCTTCCCATCTGAACTTCTCTGTGGAAAACTTCAGTTCTGTATTAAGCTAACTGTACATTGGTCTGGCTATAAATTAATGGGGCTTTGCTGGTGGTTCAGGTGGTAAAGCATCTGCCTGGAATGTAGAGAGACCCAGCTTGAATCTCTGGGTTGGGAAGACCCCCTGGAGAATCTGGAACACTAATGTTGAGTAGCAATAATTCAAATAATTATTTACTCCTGTATTTCCTATCTCAGTGAACTTTATACACTGTTTAGCCTAGAGATCAAGTTAGAAACCTGAAAATGTTTTTTCTGTGTGTTTTCTGGCCCTTTCCTTTCATAGTTGATTCCTATATAATCTAACTCTGTGAGAGCTTACACAGCTGTTTCCTCTTTTTCTCTTCTTTATCCCTTCTGCCACAACCTAAGTTCAATACGTCATCATCTTTGCTTTTAAGAGAGTCTCAACAATTATCTTCCTACCCACTAGGCCTCTTGTACATATACTTATTTTCCAAACAAACCAAAATTATCCTTCTAAATAAAAATTAGTGGTTCTTAAGTCTCTATCTCTCAGTGTGATTTTTAAGACATTCTAATTTTTTTTTCAGTTTTTATATCATTTCCTCTGCATACTTTTTCTCCTCTCTTTCCACCAACTTTTCTATTACTTTTATCAGGTAATTCTGAGTAGTCTTTTACTGTGAGAATAGACAGGGCTTCCAAGCCAAGTGTCTCTCTAATCTTTCAGGACTTTCCATGAGCCTGTAATGCTCTGCCTTTACCATCATTACACTTGCACTGTCTTGTAACTAACTGAACTTTGTGTTATTCACTAAAAAGCCCAATGAATTCAGGAAATCCATTATATACTTCATATTCTCAGCACATATTATATCCCTAGTGGGGATGACTGTCTGCCTGGAAGAACATAATATTTGTTAACTTATATTAAATATTTAAGATGTTAAATGGTTAAAATAAAGTAATTAGGTTTTTATTCTTCAGCTATTAATATATATCTGTAAAGAAAAAAATGAACCCTGGTACATGATAGTTCACTAGCCTATCAGTGGGAGGTTAATAAGGGGAAAACTGGCTTTGAAGCATGAGCTCAGAACAGTCTTTGATGGACAGAAAAAAGTGGCCAGAGGAAAAATACAATAATTTAAAGAGAAGTGAATTAGTCACATGTTAAAGATCACAACATTAAATGAATACTTTTGGAATATAATATGATTTCTAGGGCCCCATTTTTAACCCCCACGTTGCATACTGTTTATCTTGAACTCTCTCAGGTTAATGTAACATCTTCAAAAATAAAGCATGATGGGCAAAACTGGTTAAAAGATTTGGATACCAAATAGTGACCTTTTGAAATAGAGGTTTTTATTTTGTTTGTTTGTTTGTTTGTTTGTTTGTTTGTTTAATCTGTTTTGTGGATGAGCAGAGTAAGCTTCAAACAGGGTGAAACACAGGCCCAAGATCACATATTTATTAGCAACAAAACTTCTTATTCAAATCCAAGTGTTCATTTTATTGTCAGCATCCTTGAATCTCTTCTGAAAAGCAAGCATTATAATACTGCCTTTTATACTCTACAGGCTTCCTGGGTAGCTCAAATGGTGGGAAAGAATCTGCCTCCAGTGAGGAAGGCTTGGGTTCGATCCCTGTGTTGGGAAGATTCCCTGGAGAAGGGCATGGCAACCCACTCCAGTATTATTGCCTGGAGAATTCCATGGGCAGAATTCCTGGCAGGCTACAGTCCATGGAATCATAAAGAGCTGGACATGCCTGAGTAACACTGTATACTCTACTATTACAATTTCTTGAAGCAGAGACTTTTAAACAAGAAGGACTTACTGTGTAGACTGTGCTAAACTACATTCAATATTTTGAAATAATCCATAATGGAAAAGAGTCTGAAAAAGACTACATACATATAAATATACATATATATATACATACACACAAAATATATATAAGTACTGAATCACTGAATCACTTTGCTATACACCTGAAACATTGTAAATCAATTGTACTTCAATTCTAAAAATAATAATAACAAAGACATTTATGTTAAACCTAGAACATGATCAAATAAGCAAAACTCAAAAAGTATAAATGCAATGTAATTTTTTGGCCCTTTTTCATTTATGTTTTTTCAAGCGTTTTTTTGCCAAATGATGTGACTACTCCATGTAACTCTCAACAGCTTAGCGATAATGATTTCAGTGTTATATTAAGTCACTTCAGTTTTGTCCTACTCTTTGTGGCCCTATGGACTATAGCTTGCCAGGGTCCTCTGTCCATGGGATTCTCCAGGCAAGAATATTGGAGTGGGTTTCCGTTTCCTCCTCCAGGGGATCTTCCTAACCCAGGGGTCAAATTCACGTCTCTAGTCTCATGTCTCCTGCATTGGCAAGCAGGCTCTTTACCACTAGTGCCACCTGGCTACTTAGTCATTGATGAGAGTATTATTTCTAAACCATTTTAATTTCTTATTTTGTAAGACTTCTAAACAAAGGAACATTCAGTTGCTTTTACCTTATATCTTTAATATTTTCATAGCAAATTATCATCTGAAAAAATCCTTTTTCTCTTTCTTCTTTTGTACATCTTTTTCTAATCTTTAATTTTTCTTTACACTTAAGTAGTCACGTATGTTTAGTTGCTCAGCTACATACAACTCTTTGAGACCCCATGGACTCTAGCCTGCCAGGCTCCTCTGTCCGTGGGACTTCCCATGGCAAGAAAACTGGAGTGGTTTGCTATTTCCTCCTCTAGGAGATCTTCCCCACTCAGGGATTGAACCTGTGTCTCCTTCATTGGCAGATGGATCCTTTATCACTGAGCCACCAGGAAGTCACATTTAGATGTATTTCCCAACAATTATTAATTGAGCAATTACTTTTTCCCCCTTGTAATTAATTTGGCAGTGACTTGGCAAAGTAATTTTGTAGTCTTTTAAGAAGCAAAATATATTGGATTTATTTTAAATAATGCTGTCCCATCATATGTTATAAGCAGAACAGTAGGTAGATTTATTCACAAGTTTAAATTATACATTTCAAGTAATTTTTTCAATCTGACAAAGAAGAGTATAGTAACCAAAGCTATTTCTATTATCATATAATTTATTAGTAAAAGGAACCATACAAATCAATTAAATAAATATAAATTGTCCAAATAATATTTTCAGTTTAAAAATAGATCACAATTAGTATTAAATTATCCTTAGTGTTTTTCATTAATTTCCAGGATTTCATAATAAATTTTTTCTGAAGAAAGGAATGATTTTTAATTTTCGAAAGATGATTCATTACATAAATTTTTCAGTATTCACAGAGAGGTCAATATGGCAGCTAGTTAACTGTACAAAAGGACTCCTTGGTGTAAATTTCTTTTGTCCCAGCTAGGGAGCAGTTACACTGTATTTTTTGAGTACTGATATTTTTATTGGTGCTATAATTAACCAATATTTTAATCTTCTTTGAAGAGGTCTAGGGAAGATAAAGCCTGAAGTCTTGTTAATTGAGATCAAAGTTCTGGAAAGAGTGAGAACTGATAGTCACATTCTGTATTGCTTTCCTCATATCAAGACTAAAAATCATGTCAAAGTACAATGTCAAACAATTAAATTGTAGAGGAAAACATCAGAAATAAAGTTTAATTTCTGAAAAAAAAATCAAAATCAGAACTAGAATTTATAGAAACTATCCACAGATATTTGTTTGAAATAAGATAAGCTTAATTCTTAAAACATTTACTGGCTCAAATAAGATAATAGTCAAACGTGTTTTGACCATCTAAAATGGTGGGGAAAAAGTACTGGTGAAGATTAAAATGTCTACTTTCATGTAGTCTGAGCCTTTGAAATGCTGAGAACATGCTCAGCAATTCCCTCACTCTAAATTTTGGATTTTTCAGACAGCAGCTCCATTACAATAGATGGCGGCTATCTAATAAAATTTATATGCTTTCAGTAACTTGAAAATTACCTTCCTCACTAGCTCCACTGAAATCTAGTTATTACTTCTCCCTACATTCAATCCCTACTCCCATATTCTCAATCTCTTTCCTACACTGAAATAGGCACACCCAAACTGCTTCTCTCAGATCCTTTCACTTTTTCCTTTCTTCGTACGTAAAATCAGAGTCAGGCTACTATAACCTGTTAGACTTTAAAGTGAATTTCTGTATTAAGTGCTTAATTGAAGTCCTGTAATCCAATCCAGTTCAATAACAGCCAATTCATTCTCCACACTAAACTTAGGATAAGCTTCCTAAATGCCATGACTGCTTGAAACACTTCAGTGTTTACGTTCAGTTTGAAAGCATCTTCAGTTCAATCACTCAGTCATGTCTGACTCTTTTGACCCCGTGAATTGCAGCACACCAGGCCTCCCTGTCCATCACCAATTCCCGGAGTTCACTCAAACTCATGTCCATCGAGTTGGTGATGCCATCCAGCCATCTTATTCTCTGTGGTCCCCTTATCCTATGGCCTCCAATCCCTCCCAGCATCAGGGTCTTTTCGAATAAATCAACTCTTTGCACGTGGTGGCCAAAGTATTGGGGTTTCAGCTTCAGCATCAGTCCTTCCAATGAACACCCGGGACTGGTCTCCTTTAGGATGGACTGTTTGGATCTCCTTGCAGTCCAAGGAACTCTCAAGAGTCTTCTCCAGCACCACAGTTCAAAAGCATCAATTGTTCAGCACTCAGCTTTCTTCACTGTCCAACTCTCACATCCATACATGACCACTGGAAAAACTATAGCTTTGACTAGATGGACCTTTGTTGGCAAGGTAATACCTCTGCTTTTCAATATGCTATAGGTTGGTCATAACTTTCCTTCCAAGGAAAGTGTCTTTTAATTTCAGGGCTTCAATCACCACCTGCACTTATTGGAGCCCCCCAAAATAAAGTCTGACACCGCTTCAACTGTTTCCCCATCTATTTCCCATGAAGTGATGGGACCAGATGCCATTATCTTAGTTTTCTGAATGCTAAGCTTTCAGCCAACTTTTTCACTCTCCTCTTTCACTTTCATCAAGAAGCTTTTTAGTTCCTCTTCATTTTCTGCCGTAAGGGTGGTGTCATCTGCAAATCTGAGGTTACTGATATTTCTCCTGGCAATCTTGATTCCAGCTTGTGCTTCAAAATGGCCCCCAATTTTTCTAACAACCCAGTCCCAACGGATGCATATATATCTGCTTCCCCTCCCACATACACATTTATGCTCCAATCTTATCAAAATTCACCTAATTTTTTCAAATAAACAGATTTGGGGATCATACTCTTTGTGTCTGAAAGTAATTAAGCTTCTTCCTTTGACATCTCAGTTACAGATGACATCTCAGTCAAAGATGACATCTCATCTTCCCCAGTCTTTATTAAGCAAATCATGACTCATTCAGTTCTCATTTTTCCTAACCAGCCTGTTTTGACCCTGTGAGAACTTTAGAGCACTTCTCTTTAATGTTCCTGTCTGATCTCAGTTTTACTCTGGTCCCAGCAACTATTCCAGAGAACTATATGCCAAGATTTTATTAAAGACCCTGACTGTTTTCTTGATCGTTTGTTTCTATTTGCTTGTTAATATCTGCTTTTGATGTATTCACTAGACCAAACTCAGACCATTGAATTAAGTTAGAACTCAATAAATATTTTTTGAAATAACACAGCAAGCTTAACCATAAAGCACATACAAAGAAGGAGAATGACAAAAACTGCTGCTTTACCCTGCATTGTTGTCGGAGTGAATCCATATATTTTTCTCCTGTAAAAATTCTTAAAATACATATTTCTTTAACATACAAAGAAAGACATATTAAAATAAACAGTTCTGCCCCTCAATGATTTTTTCCAGGCAAGGCTAAAGTCAGCAAAGGATTAACTGGCCCCATTTCCATTTTATCTAATTCACATAGCACTGATGGTATTTAGGAAGGAATTAGTTTCTACATTTGAGATTGCTCTAATTTTTGTAACACTTTTCAAAGAAAAGGTGATTTCAAAAGGCAATTTTAATAAACATTCTTTCATCAAATCAGATTTTTAGGGAAAATACTTTAAATTTTTATTTTGCTTTATTTTAAATAGCTCTTTTGTGGCTAAATGTGTTGACAGTCAATACATACATAATGAGATTTTAACTTTCTTCACAGTAAGAAATATTTCTTAAATTTCTGGTCTACAATCTTAATTTTATTTTTGAGACTACTTGACAGCTTATTTATTATTGTTGATAAATTCTTCAGTCATATTTCCAAAAATTAATCACTCTAATTAAGGTTCTATCTATTCTTACAGTCCTCCTTCTCAATGTAAAGAAAAAAAAAAAAAAGCCTTCTACTTCAAGTGAAAACAAAGCCTATCAAGTGTGAATGATTCAGCATTCTAAGTACCTCTTAAACACAATTTTATATAAATCAATCTTTGTATTAATCATTTGGCCCCAGAGGAGGAGAGGTTACTTGTTCTAATCAAATGCAATCCTTCTACATAGACCTCAATTCCTTCTTCACTGCATTTCCTCCGGGACCTTACCCTGTCTATCATCATGTATTTGGTCTATACCATCACCTTCCCTTCCCTAGTAGTATTCCCTCCACTTACCAGAAACCTTGGTGGCCCATGGTAAAGAATCCTACTGGCAAGACAAGAGATGCAAGAGACATGGGTTCCATCCCTGAGTTGGGAAGATCCCCTGGAGGAGGAAATGGCAATCCACTCCAGTATTCTTGCCTGGAAAATCCCATGGACAGAGGAGTCTGGTAGGCTGTAGTCCATGGGGTCACAGAGTTAGACATACTTAGCAACTAAACAACAAGACTTTATCTGGCTCTTTATTCTTATCTGGAAATTGGGTTCCTCTTCCAAGCTCATTCAGGCTGTTAACAGAATTTGCTTCCTATTACCTGTTGATCAGGCCACTCTCAGCAACCAGAGACTGCCTTCACTTCTTGTTTTTAAGTCCCTCTACCTTCAAAGCCACAGATAAAAAATTTATTTTATGTGGAGATAACTTATTATAACTTTTATTGCCTCCTTAGAAAGAGCCCAGCTTCTTTAATGCCTCATCTATCTAGGTTAGTTCCACTGAGGATACTCTCCCTATCTTAAAATTAACTGAGTTGGGACTTTAATTCCTTAATTACATCTGCAAACTCTCTTCACAGAAGCACATTAGTGTTGGATTAACTGGGAGAAGTTGTGTATATACTGGGCATGGGAAATAGGGGATATTTTAGGATTCTGCCTACTATATACATTTTGATATTCCTGCTTCTTTCATTTTGTTCTTAATCTATTTGTTTACATGCTTTGTTATACAGTTTATGGATTTTTGCTTGCTCTTCTTGAGCTTGTCTTTTTCCCTTCTTTCAGCAATAGGAATACTATATTTGCATCTTAACAAAAGTGAGAGAAAGCTGAAAAGTATTTACCTAGATCTATATCCATTGGGGCGTATTCTCTGTCTACATTTTGTCAGGTTTATGTACATAGGCTGATTAAAAATGTTTACATTTTTAGTTTTTATTATGTCTATGAAAGAATTTTATAATGCAATATAATTTATTGTTTTTTTAAACAGTTTATTTTAAACAATTGTTCAGATTTAAAATATCACTTTATCATTTAACCATTTTGTGTAATGATATGGTTATATTGGTAACTGAACACCCTAAAAAAGGTATAAATGAATCTTACAGTTGTAGGAATTGGATTTATCATACTTAATGTGAAAGTTGCTCAGTCCTATCCAACTCTTTCCGACCCCATGGACTGTTTGGGGTTCTCCAGGCTAGAATACTGGAGTTGGTAACCCAGGGATTGAACTCAGGTCTCCCACATTGCAGGCAGATTCTTTACCTGCTGAGCCACAAGGGAAGCCCAAGAATAATGGAGTGGGTAGCCTATATCTTCTCTTCTAGCAGGTCTTCCTGATCCAGGAATTGAACCAGGGTCTCCTATATTGCAGGCAAATTCTTTACCAACTTGCTTCCCTTAACTTAAGCCACTATAAATATTAACTAAGAACATTTTGAACTATGGATAAATAAATATTTTTGCTAAAGAATTGACTTGCATACCTCTGTAGAGACTTCATTTCTGAATCCCTAGGGCTACAACCAACTGTTCTCAAAGTTACTATAATATTCAAGGAACATCACAAACCAAGTAAATGGAAATGTATTTTTTAATGGTTCTTGTCTCTACTTGGACTCGTCATCTTGATGTAAGACTGGCCTTAACCTGCTGTGAGAGACACAGAAGATCTTTCTGTAGGTTCAGTGGTGGTTCACCACCCTGCTGTGATTTCCCCAAGTCAATACTTGTCAGCCAGTCTGTTGACTATCATTTGAGATAATAAATCTTGATCTTCACCATAGTAAAAGTCAATATCCACTTAAGTTAGAAAATCACAGTGTTTTCTTTTATTGTAAAACAGGAATTGCCTAGACCTGGCTTGATCTAATCAACTAATCTATTTCCTGTGGTGAAACCCATTCTGACAGGTCTTGATTGGGTGAAAAGAATACTGTGGACAGTCACTAAAATGTCAAGATTCTGTGATTTACCTCTCAAAACCTGTTTCAAATTTGGATGTGGAGATTTTTACAATGAAAGTAACTCAGATTTACTGGCTTTACTATTATCTGCCACCTGTGTGAAGTATTCATTTGTTAGTATTTAATCTTAAAATATAATTGTACTTAGACATAACTTTGAATAATTGCTTTACCACTTATTAGCTATTTTGCCATGAGAATGATATTTAAAATCTAACCTTTCTGAGGAAAAATTTCATCATTTGCAAATTACAAGTAATAATCATAATGCTACTGTGAAAATTAAATATTTTGGAACACTGAAATAATTTTTGGCATAGAATTCTATAGGAGGCATATCAGAAAAATAGTACTTGTGTGTTTGCTTCTTTTAGAAGCTACCCATGGATGGTTGCTGCTACTGCTAAGTCACTTCAGTTGTGTCCGACTCTGTGCGACCCCATAGATGGCAGCCCACCAGGCTCCCCTGTCCCTGGGATCCTCCAGGCAAGAACACTGGAGTGGGTTGCCGTTTCCTTCCCCAATGCATGAAAGTGAAAAGTGAAAGTGAAGTCATTCAGTCGTGTCGGACTCTTAGCGACCCTATGGACTGCAGCCTACCAGGTTCCTCTGTCCATGGGATTTTCCAGGCAAGAGTACTGGAGTGGGGTATTGGAGGCCTTCAAAAGGGAAGGGTATGTTAGAAGCTCAGAAAGTTTTTTATTTTGTTTTTGGGGGCTAGATTTTGTGATGTTTAAGGTCTTTGATCTCCAACTAGGAATTGAACTCATGCCCCTTGAAGTGGCAGCATAGATTCTTAACCACTGGACCAACAGAGAAGTCCCCCTTATTTTTTTAATGTAGCTTAAATTCCTCATTCACTTATAGTTGCACAGGTAGAGTTGTGATATGTGATATCCTTTACCTGACATTCCAGGTAGACTTATAACAAGGCTGTCATATCTTCCTTGCTGTTGCTGCTGCTATGTTGCTTCAATCATGTCTGACTCTGTGCGACCCCATAGATGGCAGCCTACCAGGCTCCCCCATCCCTGGGATTCTCCAGGAAAGAACACTGGAGTGGATTCCCATTTCCTTCTCCAATGCATGAAAGTGAAAAGTCAAAGTGAAGTTGCTCAGTTGCGTCTGACTCTTCGTAACCCCATGAACTGAAGCCTACCAGACTCCTCTGTCCATGGGATTTTCCAGGCAAGAGTAGTGGAGTGGATTGCCATTGCCTTCTCTGCATATCTTCCCAGGTTCCTAGTATCTTCCCTGGTAGCTCAGCTGGTAAGGAATCCGCCTACAATGCAAGTGATCCCGGTTTGACCCCTAGGCTGGGAAGATTTCCTGGAGAAGGGAACAGCTATGCACTCCAGTATTCTTGCCTGGAGAATTCCATGGACAGAGGAGATTGGCGGGCTACAGTCCATGCATGGGGTACCAGAGTTGAACACAACTTAGGAACTTTCACTCACTTATATAAAAATATTTTATGGTACTTTATCATCTTGTTACTGCTGCTGCTAAGTCCCTTCAGTCGTGTCCGACTCTGTGCGAGCCCATAGGTGGCAGCCTGCCTACCAGACTCCCCCGTCCCTGGGATACTCTAAGCAAGAACACTGGAGTGGGTTGCCATTTCCTTCTCCAATGTATGAAAGTGAAGTCGCTCAGTCGTGTCCGACTCTTCATGACCCATGGACTGCAGTCTACCAGGATCCTCTGTCCATGGGATTTTTCAGGCAAGAGTACTGGAGTGAGGTGCCATTGCCTTCTTGGACTTTATAATTTTATTAATCCCTAATTCCAAACCAGGTCATTAGTGATTGATCATTTTTTCCCTTTACTTATCTCCTTTATGCATCTTCATATATTCTGAGCACAATTATCTTGTTTCTCTATTGTTGTAATATATTCAGAAGCTTACTCTGCTCTAAGGATTCCTTCTCTGTCCATCTTCCATTTCATATGTTAAGGTTCAGCCAGAGAAATAATATAAAAATGAAAATCTAGGTTTTCATAGAATAATGTTGACAGCTGATATCCATATCTCTGCACTCTCAAAAGATATCCATATCAAGCAAAGATGGTAAATCAAACTACTCATAGCTTACACCTATTGAGAGTAGGAAAATATCTTAAAATAGCAAAGCATACCCAGAGACCATTTCAGAGATTGGCTAGGTGGAAATTACATAAAATAGGATTGACTGAGCATCATATTATGAATGTTGGGCTTCATATTAAACTATCTACAGAAAAAGAGACTCACATCATTATAGAAAAAATGTTTGGAAAGGGATAATATTTACAGATTCAGATATTGTTAACTGTGGAATCAAAAGAAATGGACTGAGTGTGAAGTGGAGGAAAGACACTGATTCCAACAAATTGAGTTTACCTGAATAGAAAAGGGGTTTCTTGAAGGTTTGATGTAAAAGAAAAGAAGGAAGAAAAATGCAAAAATAAATCAGGCAGAGAAAAAAATAGGATTACAAAAATCAGAAGATAGGCAAATTCACCTATCTATAATGGCACAATTGATTAAAGAAACTACATTTTGCCAACATGAGAAAGCACTTGGACTAAGAAATGTAGTTAGCAATCTTACGAAAAATCCTATATGTGTTAGTTCAGAAAATACTGCAAGTCTCCAGCATTCGTTAATTCTTCTTTACTTTTTCTGGAAAAAGATGTTCAGAGTAATTGCATTTTTTTCTGTCCAAATCCAGGAGTTAACCATTTCTCCCAAGATAAAAGTCATCTCTAAAGAGCAAACATAAGTATGGAAAAACTAAAACAGCATACTCCAACCTAAACTATACCCATTGCATCTTTAAACAACTACTTATAGAAATGCAAAATATCTCAAATTGGAAATATTTGTTTATATATAACATATATTTATATATTATAAATTCCTTTTAAATTCACCTTGATGAGGGAAATAGTACCAACAATTTGCAATATTTTTTAAAAATAAAGATAACAGAAGTGCTATATAGCAGTATTTTATGATGTAGTGAAGGCAATAATCAGATAGAAATACACAACCATCTTTTAGACTTAATTATTGGTAGCAGCTATTCACATATCCTACCAGGCCACCTGACCTGTCTATTGAGAAATCTGTATGCAGGTCAGGAAGCAACAATTAGAACTGGATATGGAACAACAGATTGGTTCCAAACAGGAAAAGGAGTACTTCAAGGCTGTATATTGTCACCCCGCTTGTTTAACTTCTATGCAGAGTATATCATAAGAGAAGACTCTACACATGGACATCACCATATGGACAACACCGAATTCAGATTGATTATATTCTCTGCAGCCAAAGATGGAGAAGCTCTATACAGTCAACAAAAACAAGACCAGGAGCTGTCTGTGCCTCAGATCATGAACTCCTTATTACCAAATTCAGACTCAAATTGAAAAAGTAGGGAAAACCACTAGACCATTCAGGCATGACCTAAATCAAATCCCTTATGATTATACAGTGGAAGTGAGAAATAGATTTAAGGGCCTAGTTCTGATAGACAGAGTGCTTGATGAACTATGAATGAGGTTCGTGACATTGGACAGGAGACACGGATCAAGACCATCCCCATGGAAAAGAAATGCAAAAAAGTAAAATGGCTATCTGGGGAGGCCTTATAAATAACTGTGAAAAGAAGAGAGGTGAAAAGAAAAGAGAAAAGGAAAGATATAGGAATCTGAATGCAGAGTTCCAAAGAATAGCAAGAAGAGATAAGAAAGCCTTCTTCAGTGATCAGTGCAAAGAAATAGAGGAAAAGAACAGAATGGGAAAGACTAGAGATCTCTTCAAGAAAATTAGAGATACCAAGGGAACATTTCATGCAAAGATGGGCTCGATAAAGGACAGAAATGATCTGGACCTAACAGAAGCAGAAGATATTAAGAATAGGTGGCAAGATTACATGGAAGAACTGTACAAAAAGATCTTCATGACCCAGATAATCACAATGGTGTGATCACTCACCTAGAGTCAGACATCTTGGAATGTGACGTCAGGTAGGCCTTAGAAAGCATCACTACAAACAAAGCTAGTGGAGGTGATGGAATTCCAGTTGAGCTGTTTCAAATCCTGAAAGATGATGCTGTGAAAGTGATGCACTCAATATGCCAGCACATTTGGAAAATGCAGCAGTGGCCACAGGACTGGAAAAGGTCAGTTTTCATGCCAATTCCAAAGAAAGGCAATGCCAAAAATGCTCAGACTACTGCACAATTGCACTCATCTCACATGCTAGTAAAGTAATGCTCAAAATTCTTCAAGCCAGGCTTCAGCAATACGTGAACCATGAACTTCCTGATGTTCAAGCTGGTTTTAGAAAAGGCAGAGGAACCAGAGATCAAACTGCCAACATCTGCTGGATCATGGAAAAAGCAAGAGAGTTCCAGAAAAACATCTATTTCTGTTTAATGATTATGCCAAAGCCTTGACTCTGTGGAATCCAATAAACTATGGAAAATTCATCAAGAGATGAGAATACCAGACCACCTGACCTACCTCTTAAGGAATGTGTATGCAGGTCAGGAAGCAACAGTTAGAACTGGACGTGGAACAACACACTGGTTCCAAATAGGAAATGGAGTACATCAAGGCTGATTATTGTCACCGTGCTTATTTAACTTATATGCAGAGTACATCATGAGAAACGCTGGATTGGAAGAAAAACAAGCTGGAATCAAGATTGCCGGGAGAAATATCAATAACCTCAGATATGCAGATGACACCACCCTTATGGCAGAAAGTGAAGAGGAACTAAAAAGCCTCTTGATGAAAGTGAAAGAGGAGAGTGAAAAAGTTGGCCTAAAACACAACATTCAGAAAACGAAGATCATTGCATCCAGTCCCATCACTTCATGGGAAACAGATGGGGAAACAGTGGAAACAGTGTCAGACTTTATTTTGGGGGCTCCAAAATCACTGCAGATGGTGACTGCAGCCATGAAATTAAAAGATACTTACTCCTTGGATGAAAAGTTATGACCAACCTAGATAGTATATTCACAAGCAGAGACATTACTTTAATGACTAAGGTCTGTCTAATCAAGGCTATGGTTTTTCCTGTGGTCGTGTATGGATATGAGAGTTGGACTTTGAAGAAGGCTGAGTGCCAAAGAGTTGATGCTTTTGAGCTGTGGTGTTGGAGAAGACTCTTGATAGTCTCTTGGACTGCAGGGGAAATCCAGCCAGTCCATTCTGAAGGAGATCAGCCCTGGGATTTCTTTGGAAGGAATGATGCTGAAGCTGAAGCTCCAGATTTTTGACCACCTTATGAGAAGAGTTGACTCACTGGAGAAACTCTGATGCTGGGAGAGGTTGGGGGCAGGAGGAGAAGGGGATGACTGAGGATGAGATGGCTGAATGGCATCACGGACTCGATGAACGTGAGTCTGAGTGAACTCCTGGAGTTGGTGATGGACAGGGAGGCCTGGCATTCTGCAATTCATGGGGTCGCAAAAAGTTGAACACTACAGAGCGACTGAACTGAATTGAACTGAACTGAGTACATGGAAGAAGCACAAGCTAGAATCAAGATTGCTGGGAGAAATGTCAATAACCTCAGGTATGCAGATGACACCATCCTTATGGCAGAAAGTTAAGAAGAACTAAAGAGCCTCTTGATGAAAGTTAAAGAGAGTGAAAAAGCTGACTTAAATTTAACATTCAGAAAACTAAAATCATGGCACCTGGTCCCAATACTTCATGGGAAATAGATGGGGAAACAGTAGAAACATTGTCAGACTTTTTTTTTAGGGGCTTCAAAATCACTGAAGATAGTAATTGCAGCCATGAAATTAAAAGATACTTACTTCTTGGAACAAAAGTTATGACTAAACTAGACAGCATATTAAAAAGCAAAGACATTACATTGTCAACAAAGGTCCATCTAATCAAGGCTATAGTTTTTCCAGTAGTCATGTATGGATGCGAGAGTTGGATTATAAAGAAAGCTGAACACCAAAGAATTGACGATTTTGAACTGTGGTGTTGAAGAAGGTTCTTGAGAGACACTTGGACTGGCAAGGAGATCTAAGCAATCAATCCTAAAGGAGATCAGTCCTGGGTGTTCATTGGAAGGGCTGAATTTGGAGCTGAAACTCTAATGTTTTGGCCACCTTATGTGAAGTACTGACTCATTTGAAAAGATCCTGATGCTGGGAAAGATTGAAAGCAGGAGGAGAAGGGAAACAACAAATGATGAGATGATTAGATGACATCATTGAATCAATGGACATGGGTTTGGGTAAACTCTGGGAGTTGGTGATGGATCGGGAGGCCTGGAAAACTGGGGTTCATGGGGTCACAGGGAGTCAGGCACAACTAAACAACTGAACTGAACTGAACTGTATCCACACCCTTTTCCATGTAACTTTATATGGCAAGTCTTCTCATTTTGCAGAAACAATCTACTCTATCCTTTTAAGTCTGGGTTTGAGCTTACCACTTGTTTTAGATACTGAGATCACAGTTGACATAATGTAAAATGCAGCTTAAGAAGCACTTTAATCGTGAGCTTGCTTTCCTTCTTGCCCTTTGGCTTCATCATATATCACACTTATGCTAGGGTGGGTAAGGATGAGAAATGTGTGGCAAAGAGTCAGTCTAGTTGGACCAGTTACCCCAAGGCTCCTGGAAGAAATGACTGGCTCCTGAGCTTGGAAAGGGAAAACCCAAGATAAATCTAGAATATCTTATTTCATCAGAAATTAAAGAACTTATCAAAACATAATGAAGACATGCAGCATTCTGGACTTGGCTTATACTAACTTGAAATTAATGGGGGAAGGAATTTCCTGGAAAAGGTAGGAAGAAATGGGACAGATCTTATATTCAAGGTTAAATGATAATAAAACACTTTATAGCAAGTGACTGAAAATATATTAGAGTTTGAGTTAAAAGGAGAATTAAAATAAGTCACGGGAAAGAAAGTGTGGGGAAGGTGCACTGTTAAGTGAGTAAAAAGGGTGTGAATATGAGTGAGCAGAGACAAGGATTTTTGCTTCTGAATGCTTAGTCTGAAAACATAAATGATGAGCTTTGTTTCAAAGGTCAGGGAACTGATTAAAAAAAAAACAGTCCAATAAATATAGAAGAGTTTGTACCTGACAGTGATGATAACTACAGATGTCAGTACCGCAGAACTATATTCTGACTCATTAGAACTCATCAACAGCAAGCTTTTTTGTCTTTCCTAAATATTTGTGTATTTTATATTTTAAATTGCATTTGTATATATTATCTTACATCAAAACCAGCAATGTGAGGTGGGTAAGCCAGATAAAATATCATTCTTATTTTTCAGAGAAGAAGTGTGATATATACATGTATCATATTGAAAACACACACACACACACACACACACACACACACACACATATCACATTTGAAAAGAGTTCTTAGTACAGAAACAAACTTATTGATTGTTTCATTCAGTTGTGTCTGACTCCCTGCGAGCCCATGTATCCCAGTGTGCCAGGCCTCCCTGTCCATCACTAACTCCCAGAGTTTACCCAAATCCATGCCCATTGAGTCAATGATGTCATCTAACCATCTGGCCAAACAAACTCTGGCCAATCAAACACTGGCCAGAAAGCCAAGGGAAGTTCAAGTCAAGGCCAAAATCACAGTCTAAACATTTAAAACATCAGGGCAAGAGTAGAACTTCACTCAGTGCTATGGACTCACATTTTTGTAAGAAAAGTCATAAAGGAATTATGTAGTATAAGATTTCACATAGAACAGATTGTAAAACTGAGTCTGGAGACAGAAATCCGGATAAGAATAAATGAAAACCTAAAATCGAAATAAACAGATATGTGAGAGTAGCTATAGAAATATCATTTTTGGATTTTCCCTAGTGAATGAACATATACAGACAAAAGAGACACTATGAAGACTTGATCATATAGGAGAGAAAGTTTATTATTATTACTTCTGCATTTGATATGCTGAACTTGAGTTTCTTCTGCACTAGATATTAATGATTTTCAAGAAAGGAAGAGTCTTAGGAGAGTCTTCAATGTTTACACATAGTTTTGAGGTTAACAGTAAAGTTTAAGAATTGGAATTCCAGAGCCAAATTGCCTGGCTCAAATACTAGCACTGTGACTTCCATATTTCGAGCAAGTCTCAGTTATTTTTGTGTGCATGGTTCCCTGCATGTATTATGGGAAAATGACAGTATCTTTTGTTGAATAGTATCTGATACTCAGTTGAGGTCAGTTCAGTTCAGTCGCTCAGACATGTGTGACTCTGAGACCCCAAAATCGCAGCATTCCAGGCCTCCCTGTTCATCACCAACTCCCGGAGTTCACTCAAACTCAAGTCCACCGAATCAGTGATGCCACCCAGACATCTCATCCTCCGTAGTCCCCTTCTTCTCCTGCCCCCAGTCCCTCCCAGCAAACTAATGTCTCTGCTTGTGAATATGCTGTTTAGGTTGGTCAGTAACTTTTCTTCCAAGGAGTAAGTATCTTTTAATTTCATGGCTGCAGTCACCATCTGCAGTGATTTTGGAGCCCCCAAAAATAAAGTCTGACACTGTTTCCACTGTTTCCCCATCTGTTTCCCATGAAGTGATGGGACTGGATGCAATGATCTTCGTTTTCTGAATGTTGTGTTTTAGGCCAACTTTTTCACTCTCCTCTTTCACTTTCATCAAGAGGCTTTTAGTTCCTCTTCACTTTCTGCCATAAGGGTGGTGTCATCTGCATATCTGAGGTTATTGATATTTCTCCCGGCAATCTTGATTCCAGCTTGTTTTTCTTCCAGTCCAGCGTTTCTCATGATGTACTCTGCATATAAGTTAAATAAGCACGGTGACAATAATCAGCCTTGATGTACTCCATTTCCTATTTGGAACCAGTGTGTTGTTCCACGTCCAGTTCTAACTGTTGCTTCCTGACCTGCATACACATTCCTTAAGAGGTAGGTCAGGTGGTCTGGTATTCTCATCTCTTGATGAATTTTCCATAGTTTATTGGATTCCACAGAGTCAAGGCTTTGGCATAATCATTAAACAGAAATAGATGTTTTTCTGGAACTCTCTTGCTTTTTCCATGATCCAGCAGATGTTGGCAGTTTGATCTCTGGTTCCTCTGCCTTTTCTAAAACCAGCTTGAACATCAGGAAGTTCATGGTTCACGTATTGCTGAAGCCTGGCTTGAAGAATTTTGAGCATTACTTTACTAGCATGTGAGATGAGTGCAATTGTGCAGTAGTCTGAGCATTTTTGGCATTGCCTTTCTTTGGAATTGGCATGAAAACTGACCTTTTCCAGTCCTGTGGCCACTGCTGCATTTTCCAAATGTGCTGGCATATTGAGTGCATCACTTTCACAGCATCATCTTTCAGGATTTGAAACAGCTCAACTGGAATTCCATCACCTCCACTAGCTTTGTTTGTAGTGATGCTTTCTAAGGCCTACCTGACGTCACATTCCAAGATGTCTGACTCTAGGTGAGTGATCACACCATTGTGATTATCTGGGTCATGAAGATCTTTTTGTACAGTTCTTCCATGTAATCTTGCCACCTATTCTTAATATCTTCTGCTTCTGTTAGGTCCAGATCATTTCTGTCCTTTATCGAGCCCATCTTTGCATGAAATGTTCCCTTGGTATCTCTAATTTTCTTGAAGAGATCTCTAGTCTTTCCCATTCTGTTCTTTTCCTCTATTTCTTTGCACTGATCACTGAAGAAGGCTTTCTTATCTCTTCTTGCTATTCTCTGGAACTCTACATTTAGATGCTTATATTTTTCCTTTTCTCCTTTGCTTTTCATCTGTCTTTTTTTCACAGTTATTTGTAAGGCCTCCCCAGACAGACCTTTTGCTCTTTTGTATTTCTTTTCCATGGGGATGGTCTTGATCCCTGTCTCCTGTACAACGTCACAAACCTCATTCCATAGTTCATCAGGCACCCTGTCTATCATATCTAGGCCCTTAAATCTATTTCTTACTTCCACTGTATAATCATAAGGGATTTGATTTAGGTCATGCCTGGATGGTCTAGTGGTTTTCCGTACTTTTGTCAATTTGAGTCTGAATTTGGTAATAAGGAGTTCATGATCTGAGGCACAGACAGCTCCTGGTCTTGTTTTTGTTGACTGTATAGAACTTCTCCATCTTTGGCTGCAGAGAATATAATCAATCTGATTTCGGTGTTGTCCATCTGGTGATGTCCATGTGTAGAGTCCTCTTGTATTGTTGGAAGAGGGTGTTTGCTATGACCGGGGCATTTTTTGGCAAAACTCTATTAATCTTTGCCCTGCTTCATTCTGCATTCCAAGACCAAATTTGCCTGTTACTCCAGGTGTTTCTTGACTTCCTACTTTAGCATTCCAGTCCCCTATAATGAAAACGACATCTTTTGCGGGTGGTAGTTCTAAAAGGTCTTGTTGGTCTTCATAGAACCATTCAACTTCAGCTTCTTCAGCATTACTGGTTGGTGCATAGACTTGGATTACTGTGATATTGAATACTTTTCCTTGGAGACGAAGAGAGATCATTCTGTTGTTTTTGAGACTGCATCCAAGTACTGCATTTCATACTCTTTGTTTGCCCGTGATGGCTACTCCATTTCTTCTGAGGGATTCCCGCCTGCTGTAGTAGATATAATGGTCATCTGAGTTAAATTCACCCATTCCAGTACATTTTAGTTCACTGATTCCTAGAATGTCGACATTCACTCTTGCCATCTCTTGTTTTACCACTTCCAATTTGCCTTGATTCATAGACCTGGCATTCCAGGTGCCTATGCAATATTGCTTTTATAGCATCAGACCTTGCTTCCATCACCAGTCACATCCACAGCTGGGTATTGTTTTTGCTTTGGCTCTATCCCTTCATTCTTTCTGGAGTTATTTGTCTACTGATCTCCAGTAGCATATTGGGCACCTACTGACATGGGGAGTTGCTCTTTCAGTATCCTATCATTTTACCTTTTCATATCAGTCATGGGGTTCTCAAGGCAAGAATACTGAAGTGGTTTGTCATTCCCTTCTCAGGTGGACCACATTCTGTCAGACCTCTTCACCATGACCTGACTGTCTTGGGTTGCCCCACGGGCATGGCTCAGTTTCACTGAGTTAGACAAGGCTGTGGTCCTAGTGTGATTAGATTGACTAGTTTTCTGTGAGTATGGTTTCAGTGTGTCTGCCCTCTGATGCCCTCTTGCAACAGCTACCATCTTACATGGGTTTCTCTTACCTTGGACGTGGGGTATCTCTTCACGGCTGCTCCAGCAAAGCACAGCCGCTGCTCCTTACCTTGGATGAGGGGTATCTCCTCACCACTGCCCTTCCTGACCTTCAATGTGGAATGGCTCCTTTAAGCCCTTCTGCGCCTGGGCAGCCACCACTCCTTGGATGTGTGGTTGCTCCTCCTGGCCGCCTCCCCTGGCCTTGGGTGCAGGGTAACTCCTCTTGGCCAATGCCTTTTGGGCATGGGGTCCTTCTGGCTTCTGCCCCTGACCTTGGATGTGGTGTAGCTCCTCTCAGCCATGCTTAGTGCGCTGGTCGCAGCCGCCTGTGCTGATACTCAGTAAGCACTAAATAGTGACAGATATTATTTTCTGTTTGATGTTTTTTTGCTTGCTCATATATGTGTTTAAGCAAATGAAAAGTAAGACTTTGAAAAATAAGGATTAAGATGCAAAGAACTTAGGAAAGAAACATTAAATTCAGGCTATTCTTTATAGTCTTGTAAAAAGAAAATGAAGTATGATTTAGTTTTAAAACTATTAGACATAACAGTGTTAGGGAAAACTATAGTTTCAAGCTTGATGGAAAGGAAAGAATGTTGGTATTAAAATGAACCACATCTGTTGAGCAGTCTACTAACAATCAGAGAGTATTGCATAGAATTTAATATATATATATATATATATATATATATATATATATATAGTCTATTGGTAAAGAAATATGAAAAAGAAAGGAGCAAGTTATGTGATCATTGATGTAGTAGAAATTACAAGAGACAAGTACAATGCTATCAGCAGTCATTACTTAGAGAAGCCTAACACTCTGAACATTCCTTTGACTCCTGGAAGTAAAGGAGGCAAACAGTAAGGTCCTAAGGAGGAAGGCAGAATCAAGTATTTCCTGAAAGGCACACTAATAAATCAAAAGAAGAGAGACATAAGCTTCATAATAAGCAGTACTTGGTTTTTCTTTCATTTAAATATAGTTAATATATTTGAAAATAATGCCTAAATTAGTCAAAAACCTAATTTTCCCAGCCTGGTAAGAATACCTTCATTAAATGAAAGAAACAACCAGGCAAAGTGAAAAGGAAAACTCCAATTTATGTCTGATATTTGAACCATGAACTTTTAAGTTTTTACAGCATCAATAGTAACTGTTAAAACATTTTGAAAATTGTATGACTGTTATATTACATTTGTTAAGAGCTCTATTTCTTTCAGGTAGCCATGTGTGCAATAGGTTTCATATTTGGACAATACATACTGTAGTTATTTTCTATATAAGTGCTAAATAAAAAATTATGATCAAAACAATATTAAAAACTCCAAGACATCTTGACTATAGGATACAGATGGTAGAAATAGTTCTGGGAAATATGATACAGTTCTGTAACAAGGTAAAAATAAACATAAAATTTGAGAGCTTGTTTGGAGGTGTTATGCTGCTACTGCTAAGTCGCTTCAGTTTAGTCCGACTCTGTGCAACCCCCAAGAGGGCAGCCCACCAGGCTCCCCGGCCCCTGGGGTTCTCCAGGCAAGAACACTTGAGTGGGTTTCCATTTTCTTCTCCAGTGCATGAAGGTGAAAACTGAAAGTGAAGTCACTCAGTTGTGTCCAACTCCTAGCGACCCCATGGACTGCAGCCTACCAGGCTTCTCTGTCCATGGGATTTTCCAGACAAGAGTACTGGAGTGGGGTGCCATTGCCTTCTCCGTGGAGGTGTTATAAAATGGACATATCTACTCTTACTCTCTGACTGAGTAAGAGCATTTCACTGCCATATTACCTCCAGGATGAGAATATCCATCTAGCCAGACAAAACAGTACTACAAGTCAATGAGATAACAAATCGTAGATGAAACACCCACAGATCACAAGGTAACAAGTATAAAGGGTTTCAGGGATTTTCAATTTGATGAGACTACACAGATAAGGATTCAATTGAAGTTATACAATAGTTGGAAGGATTATTATGTTGTCCCATTAAATATTTTTTACAACATTTATTGAGATTCCACTGTGGCAGATATAAATGAAAACTGGCCTGATGGTGGCCACCCTATAGCTTGCAATCAAGTTGGAAATTTACTACAGGAGAAGACCAAAGCCTATTTATACACAATAATAATGGACTTTTTAACTAGCATTAAATACAAATAAGATAGATAATAAATATTGAATACTATTTATTATGAAATTTCTTTGAATAAATTGAAAGAATGGATATAAGGGAAAGAAAAAAGTACTGCAGGAGGAACACTTACTTAAACCAAAACTTGGAGACAATAAACACATTAAATTAACAAGAAAATGGGAAATGTGGAATGCACATAGTAGAGAAATGAAAAAAGTAAGTCATTGAAATGGTGAGAACTAAAGCTGTTTTAGAGAAATCAACATCAGTCTGTGAAGTTTAAAATGAATATATTTGACCTGTGGGAGTTTTTAAATAAAATCAAACAGGAAAAGGTCAATAACGTTTGCTCAATTTTATTGCAATATATTTTAGGAGTGTTTCACAATTTTGGTTGGGTTGGTGAATAAAAGTCCAAATAAGAGGAGTATTGGCTAAAATTACAAGGCTTTAAGAAATCAGCTTCATAGTGGCTATAATTGTAGCA
The DNA here is from genome assembly GCA_917880005.1 of Nanger dama. Taxonomy (NCBI): domain Eukaryota; kingdom Metazoa; phylum Chordata; class Mammalia; order Artiodactyla; family Bovidae; genus Nanger; species Nanger dama. The sequence goes on from CAKJTW010000011.1 coordinate 47,860,161, forward strand.
TTTTACCATTGCCTAAAGTTTTAGAGCATTGTTTTAATTCTTTTAAATTAATTGATTTATTAGCCACACCATGAGGTGAGCAGGATCTTAGTTCCTCATCCAGTGATCAAATCCATGTCCCCTGTGGAGCATGTAACATTAACCACTGGACCACCAGGAAGTCCTTCAGATTATGTTATTTAATTATATGAAGTGAATTTCAAAAACTATAATACTTTGGTATATACATTATTATTTTACATACATTATTAATTTTATCCAAAATATTTTATAATTTTCAAAATGTGAATGCTATTTTAATACCACTTATTCATATACCTATTTTATTTTTTCTTATTTTTCTGTTGCTCATACATATCCATCTTATAAATAGGATTAATCACAGAGTAGATCTCTCCCTTTGTAATCTTTCATACGTATATGCATGTAGGTATATCAATATTAAAGTCCATGATGTTAAAAGGTATTCAAGATTAATGATTATGCATATTTAATAGCCTTAAATATATCTTGTCATTTATGTGGTAAATTATCCTTTGGTAGCGCCTTTGATCTTTCATATATTAAATTTTATAATTTTTCAGTGTATGTATTTTAAAATACTTTCAGTTATTTTGTTTTGTTAAGTTCCTATAAGTTCAACAGGGCCAAGAGTAGGAATGTCTCAAAATATCCCAATGTACCTCCATACAGCTTCCTAAAGAAATTCTATCAATTTAAACAATCTCTAGCCATTTTTATTCTTCTGAGCTGCCATTTTAATAAAGAAAAGAAAGGTGGAATTTGAGAATTTAAACAAGACATTTTTATAAGTCTTATTTTTTAACATGAGAATTATAAGAAGAAAACATTGAGCACAGTCCTAAATTTTAAACTTTTTATATTGTTACACAATTTTAAAGTTATTCTCATGCTTGTTTAAAAAAAAAAAAAAAGAGTACTTTTAAGATAGAGGTCCAAAACACTATCATAAGAAAATCAGATTTAGAGATACACTTATTACTTGTGAAAGAAGTGATTTTGTTTTTTAACAGGTATAGATATGTGTCAGGCTTTTATTATTTGCTTACTTTATCTCAACAACCATCCTTTGAGTTAGAAGCCATCAATCTCTTTTTCTAATATGTGAAGAGGCTAAAGCTTAGAGAGTTTAAATAAATTTTGCTAAGGTCATAGAGTTAATACACAGTAGAACTAATATTCAATAAATTTTTAAATTTTACTTCAGTCTCACAATATAATAAGTATATTCCTTGGTTTTTAACTTTTTATAGTTTTATTATGAAAATATTTTCATTATATCTTCTAATGTGTTTTTGTTCTTGTAGAGAAAACAGTTAGTTTGTATTACTTTAATCTGCCCTATTTACTGACTCTCATTACTTACACAGTATTTACAATTCCTTTTGTTGAATATTCTAGCTTTTTTGCAAGAATATTTGGTCTTTTACAAATATATAATTTAGTAAAAGTATTTGTAATTAGGATTCATACTGTTTGGAGAGAGAAAGAAGTGTGCACGAGAGAGAGAGAGAGTGAGAAATTAAAACAAAAATTTAGAGTTGGATTCTATACCCAGATCTTCTCTATTAAAATACAGTGATCCAACACTATGTGGCCCTACTGTTGTGATAGAAAAGATGGAAAAGTGGATACTGATGGATATCAGTAAAAATGGTTGGATAAAAATAGTGAGTGTTATCACAATTTTTAAATAATAAGAAGGAAAAAATTAGAAAACTGGAAATGATTCATAGTTATAAAGGAACAAAAAATATATATGGTTGTTTTTAAAACACGGGCTTATTATTATTCCAGTGCTATATATTCACCATTGTGTTACAAGTTACTCTTAATATGTTACATTCTTACTATTTACCATTTTGTAGTGTCACATTACTATGCAAATGAGGAATACAATAGAATTTAATATTTGGATCTACATCAGAAAAGCAATGTTATTGAAGAATCTTTAATTCTCAATAGATGCTGGTGGTGGTCATAACAAAATATTACTCATGTTTCTATCTTTGAATACAAAATTTAAAATTGTACCAAGAATATTAACAGGAGACACAGCTCTTGTTGGAGTAAGAAGTACATGTTCTTTCATAAACCAAGGTGTTTATCTTCATAATATTTATGTTATGAATAGAATAGTATGGGAACATTAATTCTGGGGATGTTTAACCATGAATTAAAATTTGCCACTTACAATAGAAGGTTTGGATCTCAAATCTGAATGTTTGATTTGTCTCTAAGTAACTTCTGGAAAAGGTTTTATTATTCATGCTAGAGATAGAAATAGATTGTATATTATAATGATCTCCCCTACACTGTAACATTAGAAGTCTTGGTCTTTTGTTCTTTTCTGAAGTCCTTTGTTATGTTATTTCAATGAACTTCAAACTGTTTCAATTCATATTTATCTTTGAAAAGGATACTTTTAAAGTCTGAAATACACTTTTAAATTGTGCGATTCAATGATATTATCAGGAATTATTTTCCTGTTTTGTAAAAGAGTCACACTCAGAATAGCAACACACTTTTATAAAATGTTATAGATGTTTATATTTTTTCTGGTTTTAAAAGCAAAGTAAAATACTTTAAAATAATATAAGAAAAAGATTTCCCTAATTGCCCTGTGTTTTAATTGTGTTTCTTTAAGTTGCTTGTTTTTTGCTCAATAGCCATTAAAAAGTTGTTAAACGGGCAATACAAGGTGAACATATCCTGTTCAAATGAAGTTTAAGTGCGCCAATTCTAGAAAATAACTTCCTTACATAGATAATGAAATAGGGATTTTGCTTCTTAGGTATCACCTAAACTGAGTGCCAGTACTCTTGCCTGGAAAATCCCATGGATGGAGGAGCCTGGTGGGCTGCAGTCCATGGGGTCCCTAAGAGTCCCACACCACTGAGCGACTTCACTTTCACTTTTCACTTTCATGCATTGGAGAAGGAAATGGCAACCCACTCCAGTGTTCTTGCCTGGAGAATCCCAGGGACGGGGGAGCCTGGCAGGCCGCCGTCTATGCGGGTGGCCCAGAGTCGGACACGACTGAAGCAACAACAGCAGCAACAGCAGCAAACCGAGTGCCACTTAAAATCAATTGATTGGCTAATGATAACCAGGCTTAAATTATACATACAATTGCCAAATGTAAAATATAAAAACTTCAAAGTTGTACTATTATTTTTAATGAATGTATAAACATATCAGGCCCCAATATTGTTTCATAATAAAAATTTACAAGACATTAATAGAGTTTAAAGCTTTGTTTAAGCAGAGGGAAAATTCAAACATTTTAAAATTGCTCATTAAAGTACTTTTCCTCTGTAAGTCAGAGGCTTGATGATTCATTTATTACTCCAGTCTTCCATTTTCAGAGCTCCCAAAAAAGAAGAATCTCTTTTCACATAAATGTGGGGCTACTATTGTGGGAGAAGGGACCATTAAATAGAAGATTTCAAACTAGATTGAAAAATGATAAATACTACTGTAAAAATATTTAAGCAAAATAAATTATGTGTTATTATTTTAAATGGATTAGTTTCTGATATAAAGTTGAAGACGAGATCATCTGTATAACAAAATGTTCAATATAATCAATATAATGCTTTAAGATCCCAAGTCTCCAACTTGTTTATGTTTTTGTGAATCGTATGACTCAACAAAGCCTATATTGAAGATAATTTAAATATGTTTACATTTTTCAGGACTATCAGCATTAAAAAGTGTTATTTTACCAGAGTAAATCTCTTTATTTCCACTAATGAGTAGAACGATGTGCTACTTATTAAATGACCCAAGAAAATGTGCTACCATCTTTTTGATATTGTTTAAAGTTTTAAAAAAATCACATAAAATAAAATTGAATTTGTGTCTGTTTGCATGTGTATAGTTCTACAAATTTTAACACTACTATGATCTATACAAAAGGTCTTCAAAACAATTCCCTTTGCTATGTCTTTTCAGTCCCGCTGTCCCCTCAACCGAGCATCTGGCAAAGAGTAATCTCTTCTCCATCACTATAGTTTTGTCTTTTCGAAAATGCCATGCAAACGAAATGATTTATAAATATGTGCCTTTTCAGACAAGCTTGTTTCACTCAGCAAAACACCCTTAAGATTCATTCCAATTTTTCTATGTATACCAATAGTTTAGTCATTTTTTGGCAGAGTAGAATTTTATTATACGGTGGTTTTACCATTTGGTTTTCAATTTGGGCTTGCTTTGATTCCTGTCCTGGGTGATCATGGTAAAGTTACTATATAAACGTGTATATGAGTTTTCTGAAAATTTAAGTTTTAATTATTCTATGGTAAATACTGAAATATGAAATTCCTAGGTCTTATGATAATTGTCAAAACTCAATTCACTATATTTGTGAGACTCTCCTATTTGACCAATCTTTGTGTTTATCCCTTCTCCAATAAATAACTTAAAATCAAAACTTTCTTTTTCTTTTTCAAAATTGTTTTGGCTATTCTAATTTCTTTACCTTTTTATATAATTTATAATCATCTTGCCTTGCCTATGATAGTCTCTACCAGAATAATGATTGAGACAGAACTAAATTTGTAGGTCAATTTAGCCAGAATTGTGACCTTTACCATTTGAAACTTTAATTTAAAAACACAATAATTTCATAGCTTTTAAACCAATTTTTATTTTACTAAACATGCACATATATAAGAAATCTATAGAATATGTAAATAATATTATATTATATACACATGTTAACAATTTGATAAATTTTATAGTGGCTTAAAAACACATATGTTTGTAAAATATCAGTGTAAGCTGAAACTCCAGTACTTTGGCCACCTCATGCGAAGAGTTGACTTATTGGAAAAGACTCTGATGCTGGGAGGGATTAGGGTCAGGAAGAGAAGGGGACGACAGAGGATGAGATGGCTGGATGGCATCACTGACTCGATGGACGTGAGTCTGAGTGAACTCCGGGAGCTGGTGATGGACAGGGAGGCCTGGAGTGCTGCGATTCATGGGGTCCCAAAGAGTCGGACACGACTGAGTGACTGAACTGAACTGAACTGAACCTACATTCTGTAAATAATTGGAATTACTCAATATTTGCTTAGTTTGTATTAAAACAAACAAACAAACAAACAAAAAAACTGACCAAAGCACTTAGAAGTAAAAATTAGTTTTTAAAAAATAAAATGAAAGAGAAAATTAAAAAAAAAAAAAAACAATGTAGCTGGATCACATGTAATCATGGCTCCCTCTATGTGTATGTGTGTGTGTGACGTTGTGTTAGAAAACTTAAAGTAGTAAGATTCAGAAGGAATCTTCATGCAATTTTCCTCCTTTAAAAGATAATCTAAAAACCAGATAAATTAAACTGCTTAACAAAAATCAATAACAATGCATTGTAAGAGCTAGAACAAACTCACCACTCTCTTATTCTATCTAATCTTACACACTCTTCTTTGTATGGAAACAAGAACTATACATCTAAGAAATATTCTAAATATTCTAAACAAGGTGGATATTATGAAAGTTCATCAAAAAGAGAGCAAGTTATTTTTAAAGGTGACTTTAAAGATGTTTGGTGACAACTTGAGACTAGTAAAATAGTTCTAAATTAATTTGTTGTACAACAAATGGCTGCTCTTTTAAAGTGTTTGGTCTTTATGAAGATAAATGAAACATATTTCTTTAGACTGTCATAGAGCAAGACGAATTTAAATTTATTTTATAAGAACCAACAGAACTTTTCTATTGTAGAAAAAGTAACTCTGTTTTCATTAGTTTTAATCTGTAGTTTATTCATTTTCACAGATTTTCTTGCTTAAAGCCATCTCTTAATTTTAAGAAAGACATAGAAACCTGAAAGAAAAAAAAATTAAAGGGCTAGAAAGCAGTACAGAGAAGGCAATGACAACCCATTCCAATACTCTCACCTGGAAAATCCCATGGATGGAGGAGCCTGGTAGGCTGCAGTCCGTGGGGTCACTAAGAATTGGACACGACTGAACGACTTTACTTTCACTTTTCCTTTCATGCACTGGAGAAGGAAATGGCAACCCACTCCAGTGTTCTTGCCTGGAGAATCCCAGGGACAGGGGAGCCTGGTAGGCTGCCATCTGTGGGGTCGCACAGAGTGGGACATGACTGAGGTAACTTAGCAGCAGCAGAAAGCAGTAACTATTCCAAGCCTTGGTTTATCTTCCTAAACACTTTCCATATTTTGTAAAAGGTTGGCCAAAATCCATATGCTGTTGAATTAAGGCTAAGTTGCAATACAAATTACATTCCAAAGAGGCAAGATTGGTTTGAAGGGGAAGTTCTGCAGTAAGGATTGGCTATATCATATTGCCACACACCATGTTGGAATCTTTCCACTTGCTCACTCTCTCCAGATGCAGGCTCTATTTCTCCCCACCTTGGTCTGTTTTCTGAGAAGTGGTGTATCCTGTATGCAAAGGATCCTTTGTCCCTGTATTTTCCTATGATCCAGGCAAAATGAAGTACCAGAAGACAGAACTGCAGGAGTAACGTTAGGAGTTTAGTCATCTGGTTTACTTTTGAGAAATTATTGAAGGCTGGCTATGCCTTCCCACTCTTTTAAGGTAATACTCTGCATACAGATCTGTCTCTTGGATGTGGTAACCACTCCTCCTCATGACACCTTTCTGTCTGGAAAAGGTACTACAATATTACTAATTTGGGAATTGTATTAAAACTTATGGTTTTCCTATAGCCCAAACCTTGTAGACATTGCCTTTATTAAACTGTCTCCAAACTGTACTAATTTAAATGTGTGATCTCTTTCTGTTGCAGCCTTGACTAATGAAATGTCATTTTCAAATATCATGTAAAATTGGATACAAAAAATGCAACATATGTAAAAATTATGTTAATAATGATAATTATTGCATGATAATAACATGACATGAATAAGGTGAACTCAGTACTCAGTAAAACACTAGAAAATTGTCACTATCATCACACTAATCTACATATGCTTGTACCTTCTTTCCTGTCTCCAGAGAACAGTTTTATCACAGCATACATGTTATGTATTTATAAAGAATGAATTGTCTTTTTTTGCTTGATTATGAGGTTCCTAAAATCAGTAATCTATTTACATCATAGAACATAGCTAGTGGAGGTGATGCAATTACAGCTAAGCTATTTTAAGTTATAAAAGATGCTGCTGCTAACATGAAGAATCCAATACGCCAGCATTTGGAAAACTCAGTAGTGGCCACAAGACTGGAAAATGTCAGTTTTCATTCCAATTCCAGAGAAAAGCAATACCAAAGGATGTTCAAACTGCCACACAATTGCACTCATTTCACATGCTAGCAAAGTAATACTCAAAATTCTTCAAGCTAGGCTTCAACAGTACATGAACTGAGAATTTCCATATGTCCAAGCTGGATTTAGAAGAGGCAGAGGAACCAGAGATCAAATTGCCAACATCTGTTGGATCATAGAAAAGCAATATAATTCCAGAACAACATCTGCTTTATTGACTATACTAAAGCCTCTGACTTTTGGATACCACAAACTGTGGAAAGTTCTTAAAGAGATGGGAATACCAGACCCGCTGACTTGCCTCTTGAGAAACATGTATGCAGGTCAAGAAGCAACAGTTAGAACTGGACATGGAACAACCGCCTGGTTCCAAATCAGGAAAAGAAGTACATTAAAGCTGTAATTGTCACCTTGCTTATTTAACTCATATGCAGAGTACATCACGCAAAATACTGGCCTGGATGAAGCACAAGCTGGAATCAAGATTGCAGGAGAAATATCAATAACCTCAGTTATGCAGATGATACCAATCTTATGGCAGAAAGTGAAGAGGAACTAAAGAGCCTCTTGATGAAGGTGAAAGAGGAGGGTGAAAAACCTGGCTTAAAAATTACATTAAAAAAACAAAGATTTAGTCCTATCATTTCATGGCAAATAGATGGGGAAATAATGGAAACAGTGACATACTTTATTTTCTTGGGCTCCATAATCACTGTATAAGGAGACTGTAGCCATGAAATTAAAAGATGCTTACTCCTTGGAAGAAAAGCTATGGCAAACCTAGACAGCATATTAAAGTTCAGAGACATTGCATTGAGATTGAGGGCAGAAGAAGAGGGTGTCAGAAGATGAGATGGCTGAATGGCATCACCGAAGCAATGGACATGAACTTGGGCAAACTTCAGGAGATGACAAGGGACAGGGAGGCTGCAGTCCATGTGATTGCAAAGAGTTGGACACGACTGGGTGGCTGAACATCAACAATGGTGATTAAGCATATGTGTATATATACATATGTAATTAGTAACTATATAACACAGAGCATATAATTATTTCATTGATATTGTACATGACAGTGAGGTTAGCTCTGTCACATGTTGAATTATTCCAATTACATTTACTATGATTACTGATATATATGAATTTTCTCAGTTGCTCACTGTTTCTTGGGTATTATCATATTTTTCTGTGGTATTTTTTCTCTTTTTATCCTTTAAAATAATTCAGTGGGGGACCTAACTAAATGGGATCTAATAGACATAAAAGTTTTTGCATAGCAAAACAAAACAAAACAAACAAAAAGACAACCTATGGGATGAGAGAAAATAATTGCAAATGATATAACAGATAAGGGGGTGCATGCTAAGACGCTTCAGTCATGTTCAACTCTTTGAGACCTGATGGACTGTAGCCCGCCAGGCTCCTCTGTCCGTGGGATTCTCCAGGCAAGAATTCTGGAGTGGGTAGTCATTCCCTTCTCTAGAGGATCCTCCCAACCCAGGAGTTGAACACATGTCTCCTGCATTACAGGTGGATTCTTTACCATTGCTCTACTGGGGAAGCCCCAATAGATATGGGGCCAGTATCCAACATATATAACTAATTACATATATATATATATATATATACATATAAATAAGTTTGAATTATTCTCATTCAAAATGATTTAGAATGAGAAGAACTGAATGGATTTTTTTTTAAAAGAGGATATGAAGATGGCTACCAGGCACATGTAAAGATGCTCAATATCACTAATCATCAGGGAAATGCAAATTTAAAACCAAACTAAGCTATTGTGTCATATTTGTCATAATGGCTATCACTAAAAATAGCACAAATAACAAATATTGGGGAGGATGTGAATAAAAGGGAACCCTTGTATCCTGTTTGTGGTAATGTAAACTAGTGCAACTATTATGGAACAGTATGGAGGTTTCTAAAAAAAAAAAAAAAAAAGATAGCACTATCATATGACCTAGCAATTCTACTCCTGGGTATATATCTTAAAAAAAAAAAACAAAAAACACCTCTAACTTGAAAAGATATGTGCACCTCAATGCTCATATGATTTACAACTGGTGAGATAAGGAAGAAACCTAAGTGTCTCTATCAATAGATGAATGGATAAAGAAGGTGTGATGTGTGTGTGTGTGTGTGTGTATGTGTATGTATGTGTGTGTGTGTGTGTGTGTGTGTGTGTACAGGCTTCCAAGATGGCTCTAGTGGTAAAGAACCCACCTGCCAATTTAAGAGATGTAAGAGACACAGGTCCAATCCTGGGTAGGGAAAATCCCCTGGAGGAGAGCAGGACAACCCACTCCAGTGTTCTTACCTGGAGAATCCCATAGACAGAGGAGCCTGGAGGGCTCTAGTCCATAGGATTGCACATAGACACAACTAAAGTGACTAAGCTTGCATACATACATGTGTGTGTGTGTGTGTGTGTGTACATACATATATTCATATATATATATATATACACACACACACATACATATATATGTCTATACATATATATGTGTGTGTGTGTGTATGTATAACATGATATTCAGTTCAGTTCAGTTCAGTCGCTCAGTTGTGTCCAACTGCAACCCCATGAATCGCAGCACGCTAGGGCCTCCCTGTCCATCACCAACTCCTGGAGTTTACTCAGACTCATGTTCATGGAGTCAGTGATGCCATCCAGCCATCTCATCCTCTGTCATCCCCTTCTCCTCCTGCCCCCAATCCCTCCCTGCATCAGAGTCTTTTCCAATGAGTCAACTCTTCGCATGAGGTGGCCAAAGTACTGGAGTTTCAGCTTCAGCATCATTCCCTCCAAACAAATTCCCGGGCTGATCTCCTTCAGAATTACTAAGCCATAAAAAAGAATGTCATATACAACAACATGGATGGACTTGGTAGAATATCACTTGTATGTAGAATCTAATCAATACAACAACCTACTGGATGTTACAAAAAGAAGAAAACTCTCAGAAATAGAGAAAATTCTAGTGGTTACCGGTGTGGAAAAAGAAGGAGTGAGGGGTTATAAGGGTTGAGATTGAGAGGTACAAACTATTATATATAAAACAAGCTACAAGAATATATTGTACAACACAGAGAACATAGATTCTATTTTATAATTACTTTAAATGAAGTATAATTTTTAATAACTGTTAGTCACTATACTGTACACCTGTAACTTCAATAAAACATTCAAATAAATTAAAAAATAAAATAATAAAAATAATTCAGTGATAGTTTTTTGTTTGCTTTTATTCTATCTTTATTTCTCTATTTCTTTTGCTATTATACAAATGTATTGACAGGTATTTTTAAATTTATAATAAATACCTCTTAAAATCTATAGTTAACTTTCATCCTCCCCAAGATAAAATGGCCTTAAAACATTTTATTTCAAATTCTTTTTCCCAGTTTATATGTGATTCTTTTCTAATATTTAAGCTCTTTTAAAAACATTACACATAATATTATAATTTCTATAAAGTCGTAGTTACAGTAATATCAGTATTTAACACATATTGGATTTTCTATACATCAATCATATGCTGTAGTCCATTCACTGATTTAATCTTCACAAAACTCTAGAATAAGCTATTATTAACCTTCATTATACTAGTGAATAATCTGAGACACAGAATAGGTAAATAACTTTACTCATGTTAATAATTTAATGAGTACCAGAGGTGACTTGAAAATCATACTGTTTAGGCACATAACATGCTTTTAACTGTAACACTGCACAGTAGAAAACAGTATTTAGATTTATCTCAGTATCTATTATTATTTGTTTACATTTATTATTGCAACTTTCAACTTGCTTCTAAAATCATTTGTGTCTCTCCAAAGACATTTTTTAGAATTTATCCTAGCTTAGGGCTGTTACTGTTAAAATTGCTCAGGTTTTGTTTACCAGCATGTAGTGTTCTTCTCTTCCATTTTTAAAGATAGTTTTGCAGTTTATCTCAGTGCTTTGAAGGTATTCCTCCTCTTTTTCCTGACTTCATATTTGCCAGTGAAAATAATGTCGTCAGTTTAATTGCTGTTCTCTTTTCTCTGGCGAGGTGTAAGATCTTTTCTTTGTTTTTGATACTATTGAGATCATTGATGTTTCAATACAGTACACCTGAAGGTAGATATCTTATTTGTATTCTTGGCAATTTATTGGTCTTAAGTGCATTTGAAGTTTTATTTTTAAAATACTTTGTAAAGTTCTGGTTTACTATTACCTCTTTACTTTCTCTGTTTTTTGCTGAAAATCTACTATGGTCTCTGTTACACTAGCTTAATCCGTCCCTTTTAATTGTTAATCTCCTTTTATCCTTTTTGATATTCTTTTGCCTTTGAGCTGCAGCATCAGCAATTTTTTTTTTTTTCAGCATATCTTCCAATTTACTATTTCTATTTCAGCTGGCTTGAAACTGCTATTTAAATAATCTGTTAGTTTTTAATTTAAATCATTACCTTTAAAATATCCCATTCAATACAAGTCTGGCTTCCCTGGTGGCTCAGTCGGTAAGGAGTCCGCCTGCAATGCAGGAGACCTGGGTTCCATTCTTGGGTCAGAAAGATCCTCTAGAGAAGGAGATGGCAACCTACTTCAGGATTCTTGCCTGGGAAATTCCATAGTCAGAGAAGCCTGGTGGCCTACAGTCCAAAAGTGTCTCAAGAGTGAGACACGACTGAGCAACTAAACCTACCTACCCATTGTTTTATTTTAGTCTTTGCTCCTTGTTCATTTTTGTATGTCTAGTTTTGATTTCTTTAACCATTTCACATTTGGTGAACTTATATATTGTATTTGATAGTGTATTGATTCCAATTTATGAAATCTTTGGGGATAATCTTTGCTGTTTATTTATAAGTATTTGTAATTTTTGTCATTCCAGGCTTAGGTATTCTGGATTTTGAACTACTGAAAGTCTAAATTGAGTACCTACATTGAGCATGCTTTCACTAGAAGTTTTCATCTTAATTTTGCTTTTATAAGTACTTGTTATTATGAAGATGCTGGTGTAGTCCAGGTGTTCCAGGGTCAGTTCCAAAACTCTGCAGGGTGCCAGAGTTTACTCTTTCAATTGCAATGATGTAAATATATGCACTCAAGGCAATCCACTATATTTCTAGTTCCATATATTTATGGAGAGATCTACTTTGTTCCCTCTGAATTAAGCTACACAAATATTAGAATGTTATACAAGTGTGGTTGTATTTTAGCATGCAGTTTCTTTAGAGTATTTAGTTTGCATGCGACCCAACATATACCATTTTGAAGGTATTTGATTTCTTAATACAAATAAATAATCAAATTACTTAAAATACTTTTCAGACATTTTTATGATCATTTGTTCATCAAACATCAGATAGACATTAGGATGTGGAGTAATTATAAAAATGTAAATAAAACAAATATCCCAAGGTAATAAGGAGTTCTTCCTTTATGCTAAGTTTCACCTATATTTCAGGGAAGATTGCAATTTTATGAAATATAGGTAAGTAGAAACACAACAGAGGATGTTACCAGCTAATAGGTATAATTGGAGTATCTAAGCAATTTTAGATAATCTAGTGACTATAAATCAGTTGTAATTTTGAGGAAATTGTATTTTTTTCAAATTCCCTAGCAAGTGGTGACAAGTTAGGATTAAAAGATAGAATGCAGGACTCCCAGTAAACAACAGATAACTTTTTCCTAATAAATATATCCTAGATCCTAAAACAAGCATTTTTTTGCTCTTGTAAAATTTCCTTTTAGTTGCTGTTCATGTATTTTTATCTTCTTCATATGACAACATTATTTCTGGAATATGTCAATTTATCCTTGTCAGTGTTAAAATACCTAGTACATATCAAATATTTTATCAATGTTTGTAAAACATATGCTGTATAGGAAGGAAATATATAGAATATATTTAAGTAGCAGCTCAGGGGCTTAGAAATGTACTAGAAATGTAATAGGAGGTCAGGGAGCTTAGGAAATGAAAAGAGGGCCCAGAGTTTTGGACAACATAAAATTCATATCTGCCTAAATTAAATGCTGTAGAATATTGATCCTGAGAATCAATAAATTCAGAAAACATTATATCTTAATATCTTTATTATATTTATGGATCATCTCAATATTTGTTAAAATATGATTTACATTGAAGACAGAGTTGCTTCATATCTTTATTCTTGAACATATTTTCCATATATCATAGACATTTCTATATTTAAATCACAACATAGGTCTGTAAAATATGCTGGCTCAAAGTAATTTCTGTCTGGATGAGACTTAAAGAAAACCCCATAAGTTAAGAATCTATCTATTTTTATGCCTTTTTGCCAAGTTATACATACTTAAATGACCATCTTTCTAGTAAACTATTTTCAGAGTGTAGAAAAGCTCATGTTTGAGAAGAGAACCAAAGAAATGTGTATGACAATTCACTTAATATATCACAAAACAAAACAGATGTCTTCAGTGTGTGCTGTTGCACTTGATAAAGTGAAAATTGGAAATTGTCACTATTGATTGATGGCATTGCTATCAAGCCCCTGGCAGGCTACATCAATGTTAAATATTTTGAACTTTTTCATAGAGTTCTGGAGGTGAAAAGCCAAAAATGTGTTGCTTTATTCAAGTGACTTTATAGTCCATGGAATTCTCCAGGCCAGAATACTGGAATGGGTAGCCTTTCCCTCCTCCAGGGGATATTCCCAACCCAGGGATCAAACCCAGGTCTCCCGCATTGCAGGTGAATTCTTTACCAGCTGAGCCACCAGGGAAGCCCAAGAATACTGGAGTGGGTAGCCAATCCCTTTGCCAGGGGATCTTCCTGACCCAGGGATTGAACCAGGGTCTCCTACATTGCAGGTGGATTCTTTACCAGTTGAGCTACTAAGGAAGCCCCTAGGATAGATAAGCCTACAAATTTTAAACCTGATGCTTATGGTCATGATAAGAGCTGCAGAAAAATATAAGCCCTTTTATATTTGTTTAGAATAATGCTTCTCACACTGTATACAAGAGATCCTTTTATTTTAACTGGGCCTTACAGAAGTGTGAGCCTAGTGTTTGCTGGAAGGTAACTCTCAATCCCATCACCTTCCCAAAAGCATATTAGTATTTAGTATAATTCTAGTCTGATATTAATGAATTTAATAACTACTGATTTAGTTTGTAGTTTTTAAGCTACATAATTTCAGGGCTGGTTTGTATGCTCAGATATTTTGTCATGTGAAAGACATCATATCATTTTTCTTAAAATCTTGGCACTCATAGTTTAGATTGGAAGGTGAAAAACTGCTCTCTAGAGTGACAAGGGAACCATAAGAAGGGTCTCACGTCCTCAAAACATGTTTTCAACTTTTTTTCTAGTACAAAGGATTCAACACACATATTTTTATGATGTTGAATAAAAACTTAAAAAGCTGTGATGTCCTTGATATGTGAAGATAGTAGTGAAATTAATGTTTTATTAGTGAATCATAATTAATTGGGAACTACTTTCTCATATTATTTCTTGAGAACAGTTTTTAAGTTGAAATGGAAATCAGAACCACTGCAACAAAAAAGGTAATTATGGGGGACAGACGATTAGTAAAATGTAAGAGACTTTAGACACAAAAAGAGTATGGCCAAATTAACAATTTTTATGTGAAATGGCATATCATATTTTATTTCTTTCGTCATCTCTGCATCATTCCTTCTTATATCTGAACATCAAAATTGTTTGTGCACCCAAATAAAGGGTGACAGAATTCAATGCCTACAGTTCTCATCTAATTTATAAAGCCAATAACCCCCAAAACATACCTCAGCTCCAATTCTGACTTTCCAGGAAAAGATTACCAATCTTGATTAAATGTTCACATTGGGATAATGCTGAAGAGCACACTGCTGTAACTAAGTTGAAGGTATTGAAATGGTTTGCAGTGAACAAAGAGTCTAGACAAACTTCTGATTTTCTCAAGTACATTTGGCCTTTTACCTATGCAAATGCACACCTGTGCACACAGACACACACACACTACACATACAACACAAACATACCTATACTCTTTTTCTCTTACATTTAGTTTCTACAAAGTCCAATTATTCATCTAAAAGCCAGAAAGACATCTGCCTCTTTTCCAAAGGGAAATAACCTAGAGTGATATCCTAAAGTGATGTACACGTTGGGATGTCCTGGCCAGTTTTCTGAGTCCTCTAACAATGTGAAATTTTACACTTATTGTAGAGAACTGTTTGACAGGATTTACTAAAGCTTGTGGCTCAGTAGTTAAGATTCCACCCACAATGCAGGAGACACAGGTTCAATTCCTGATCCCCTGGAGAAGGAAATGGTAACCCACTCCAGTATTCTTGCTTGGGAAATCCCATGGACAGAGAAGCTTGGCAGGCTATAATCCATAGGGTCTCAAAAGATTTGAACATGACTTAGTAACTAAATAACAAAAACAAAGCAAAGTAAAGCTGAACATGTATATATCCAACTATAAGCAATTATACTTCTAGATATATGTACAACATAAATTAAAACCATAAGACATGTACAAAATGTTTAGACCAGTATTATTCATAAATACTCAAATTGGAAAGCATCAATTATTCACCAACAGCAGAATGAATAAATATATTTGGTTATATTACTATAATGGAATACTATTTCAAAATGTACGTTGATAAACTTCTGCTACACACAACAAGTATAAATTTCATAAGCATAATATAGGTAAAGTAAATGAGATATGACAGTTGATATGGTATTTACAAATTTGTACATCGTTCAACAGAGGAAAAAGTAATGTGAAATGATAGAAATAGGATATTAGTTTCAATCTGGAGAAGAGGAAAGAACAACAGTCCCAAGAAGTGCCCTGCACTTAATTTTGGTTAATGAAATGTAAGAACGGGAAAAGCAGCCTTTGACTTACCGGCCAGCCTAGATACTATTAACTTTTACTGTTTAGGTAAAAACAACAACAACAAAAGCAACTTGCTATTTCCTCAGCAAAGTTATGCAAAAATAACCAATTTTGAGGGTATATGTGAAATTCGCTTACTTCTTGGAAGAAAAGTTATGACCAACCTAGATAGCATATTAAAAAGCAGAGACATTACTTGGCCAACAAAGGTCCATCTAGTCAAGTCTATGGTTTTTCCAGGGGTCATGTATGGATGTGAGAGTTGGACTGTGAAGAAAGCTGAGCGCTGAAGAATTGATGCTTTTGAACTGTAGTGCTGGAGAAGACTCTTGAGAGTCCCTTGGACTGCAAGGAGATCCAACCAGTCCATTCTGAAGGAGATTAGCCCTGGGATTTCTTTGGAGGGAATGATGCTAACGCTGAAACTCCAGTACTTTGGCCACCACATGTGAAGAGTTGACTCATTGGAAAAGACTCTGATGCTGGAGGGATTGGGGGCAGGAGGAGAAGGGAATGACAGAGGATGAGATAGTTGTATGGCATCACCGATTCAATGGACATGAGTTTGAGTGAACTCCAGGAGTTGGTGTCGGACAGGGAGGCCTGGCATGCTGCAATTCATGGGGTTGCAAAGAGCTGGACACAACTGAGCAACTGAACTGAAGTGAACTGATGTGAAATTCAAATAAAAAATAAACCAACTATATGAATGTTAAGGTAAAATGCATTAGGATATGTCAAGAAATTTGCCAAAATGACACCTTTCTTAATAATCCTTTAATCTATTATTACATTCTAGTGTTATCTTCAGATTAATGTGCATCTACAGGCAAAATCTTCAGTGAGATAAGCTTGCCATCATGACAATTATGTTCAAAAGGAAATAAACATTTAGTAAGTTGTTTAGAGACTTTGGGTTTCCCCTAGTGACTCATATGGCAAAGAATCTGCCTGCCTGTACTGGAGATGCAGGAAACTTGTGTTAGATTCCAGGGTCAGGAAGATCTCCTGGAGAAGAAAATGGCAACCTTCTCTGGTATTCTTTCGTCGAGAATCCCACTGACAGAGGAATCTGGTGGGTTACGGTCCATAGTGTAGGAAAACTGACACAACTGAGCGACTAAGACAAACAGTGATAGTCTTAGCTCTCAATCACCATTAGCCAAGAATTAGCTCTGCCTTCAACTCCAATTCAATTTCTTTGTAATGTAAACCTCCTTTTTTGCTTTAAAAATCTCCTGGTTTTACTCCCTAGAAGACTGTTCTTTGGATTCCTTCCTGAATCGATGTGCACCCTGCAACTTTAATCTGACCCAAATAAATACCATTTGCTTGGTTATTGCCTCCTAGGATTGTTTAGGTTGATAGTCCATAAAAGCACCACATTTTCATTTTTTTCCACAAAGACTTAGGTCATAACAAGTAAATAACACATTATTCATTTGCTTGGCCAAATAATATCAGTAATTTTGTAAAGTATTTGAGGTAAGTATAGAAAGTTCTTGGAAAAGACATCAGACAGGAAGGAAATCAAGACATGACTGAGTTGCCAGAAGAAGCATTTTCAGCAAAACTAACAAAAACTCTCCACTCAGAAAGACCATGAGTAGAAATTCTTTAAGCCATTTCAATGGTGTAGATGAAATAAAATGAAGTTTTTTCAAAACAAACCTAATGGAATATTTATTGCCTTGTCATACCCTTGAAGGAAGTAACTCACACTAGAATATTAGGATATCATACAGATGCAAGGCATTTAGTGGAAAGGGCAGAATAAGCCTTAAGAGATAATATAGTATCATTTAAAAGACTTACCTGATATCTTTAGCATTCATTCACCAAAAAATCATTAAAATAAGCATTAAAGATACCACAGTCAGAATCCTTCTCTCTCTCTGAGTGATCTAGGAGAGGAAAAAGAATAGAAGTAGAATATTCCAAATTATTTTTGATCTTTACATATTGTGAAGTCGCTCAGTCATGTCTGACTCTGTGGCCCCATGGGATTTTCCAGGCAAGAGTACTGGAGTGGATTGCCATTTCCTTCTCCAGGGGATCTTCTTGACCCAGGGATCGAACCCAGGTTTTCTGCATTGCAGGTAGACACTTTCCCTCTTAGCCATCAGGGAAGCCCTTACATATTCTAAGAAGCATATACTACTCAAATATTGAAATTAAATTAACTCTGTGAGTATTTAGATTTAGTATTTTCACAGGTTGAAAATAAAGATTTCTTGACCTAACATATTGGATTCAAATTCATAAAATTTAGCTGATTTGCAATGGGGTTATCTTTTCCTGTTAAGAAAAATATTAAATATTTAATCTCAATTAGATATAAATTAATGTTAATTAATATATAAATACTAGAATGCACATTTTTATTACAAGCTTAATTCTGATAGTGCAAACTTGAAACTAACATTAATGTTTAATAATAAATATTCACTGAAAGATTAATGGTAGAGTTTGCTTGTGGAAACTTAAGTTATTAAGAACCATTTTGAGAACTACATTTACAGACTCAAAATATTCACAAGTATTTTAAGTACAGAAATGAGGCTATAGAACAAGGTACATTGTAACTCAAAATGTATTTATATATATATATTCATATACAGTGGGAAATACTTCAAACTATTAAACAAAATGTCATATGAGAATAATATTCTGAAAATTTATAATCTCTTTTTAAATTTTCATCTTATGTCTTATGCATTTTAAAAGGAATTACATTGAAAGGCAGAGAAATTTTCAGTGACAGTACATCAAAATGAATAATTGCAACAGCAAGCTTAGTGTTGTTTTCAAAATTCAAATCAATTTTCAAAGACTAATTATCATGAGAAAGAACTCCATTTCAACTACTTGTGCTCTTTCTCCCAATAGCTGCTGGGTAGAAGAAGTTATGTAAAATAGATAATAGAAGTTTTAATCTAATCTCTCTGATCAAGTTATCAATACCTAAGAATTTCCATGTGTACATATTCATGCACGCATTATATTTTAAGTCCCCCAAACTTCCCAGTGATATATTACACCTGTGTTGCTCAATTCTCATGAAATACTTCTTAAAGACCAATAGGCAACCTACCAATCATACTGAAAATGGAAACAAGTTAAGTGTCCATAATGCTGCTGCTGCTGCTAAGTCGCTTCAGTTGTGTTTGACTCTGTGCGATCCTATAGACGGTAGCCCACCAGGCTCCCTCATCCCTGGGAGTCTCTAGGGAAGAACACTGGAGTGGGTTGCCATTTCCTTCTCCAATGCATGAAAGTGAAAAGTGAAAGTGAAAAGTGAAAGTGAAGTCGGTCAGTCATGTCCAACTCTCAGCGACCTCATGGACTGCAGCCTTCCAGGCTCCTCTGTCCATAGGATTTTCCAGGCAAGAGTACTGGAGTGAGGTGCCATTGCTTTCTCCATAAAAGATGAATGGATAAAAAAAAGTGACATTTTTATCTATTAGTGTGTGTGTGTGTGTGTGTGTATACATGTATATACAATATATGTACACATATATAAGTTATAATGTAATATTGCTCTGACAAAAAAAAAAAAAAAGAAATCTTGCCATTTCCCACAACATGGATGTGTCAGAGGAGTGTGTAATTTCCTCGGTTCTGTCTCATCACAACAAACATATGAAGCAATGGACATTAAAGCCTTTGGAGAGTCACAACTCTCAGACAGAGTTACAGCTCTGTGTTAGCAGCCCAGTTTTATTTAGATAATAAAGGAAAATACATCCTTGAGGAGTGAGGGCATGCCAACCCAAAGACGTGAAGAGAAGAGAGAGAGAGCATGGGAGAGAGATCGCTGGCCCTTTGGGTCCCCTTTTTATATGTTTTGTTTCCTTCCCCTAGGCCTGCCTTATGTAAATTGGGCTAGCCAGGAGTGCTATTTATTCTACCTGAGGTCCTCACTCTGGTCTTTGGACTTTCATTTGTTCTATTTTCTGGGCTTTTCCCTTTCTTGTCTTTTAGTGCCAGAGTCCAGCTCCAGCAGCCAGGGAATCAGCCTGAAGGGATGAGCGGTATCAGCAGATAATGATGTAGCCTCTGCCTCCAAGGTGCGGGACTACATGTTTATTTCAAGCTTCAGATTTTCTTTTATACATTACCAAAAGCATTAGGTCAGAGGTTTGGACATTTTCAGTCCCCCTCCACCCAGATTTATTGTCTCCAAAAATCACTGTTGCCCTTCAGAGTTCCTGCTTCAGTGATTCTCTCAGAATCAGCTTTACTATTATCTACTTCCTCTTATATGTCCTATACTTAACTTGTGATTACATTGTAACTGATACTTATATCTGGACTGCATACCACATTCCTCAGTTTATTTCTTATCTTTCTAAATCCTGTCTGCCCCTAGCCTCCTAAATTTACTATCTCCTAAAAAGGCTTCTAGCTATTCTTAATTATTCCGAAACCCTAAGCTCAGCAAACTTCTTTTGCCATAAACATTCCATGCACAAACAGGTCTCAGATAACAATTTTCCCCATGGCCTCAAGCTGCATGCTCATCCTGGAACATTTTTTTTGTAAAGATCCTTGAACAAATGTCAATGGCTACTTTATAGATTATTTTCTGGGCACAACTGCAGAAGGCTTTGTGCTTTCTCATGCTTCTCTCAAGAACAATAAACACCTTAATATTCTTTCCAGACAACTCAACCAAAGAAAGGAAGAAACAAGTCAGAATCAGAAGACCTAACTTCTTCATCCTGGGACTGTGCCTGCAGGATGAGAAGGGGTTGGGGCCATGCTTCCATTTTCTCAGTAATGCCTAATGTGGCTCCCGGCATCTCTCCCTTTCTTAGTTTTTAGAGCATAAGTATGACTCAGTAGATAAAGCATAAACACTTCAGTTGAGTATTCTGAAAAACCATGGGGCTAATACACAAATCAGAATCAATAGGAATAAGCACATGGCCATATTAATCATTACTGTAAAAAAGGATCCATGGGAAAGATAACCCTCCAGATTTTAAAAAGGGAATTAGAAAGCCATTGAGAGGAAAAGTCAGACTCTGCCTGCTTTATACTCTCAATATTCTGATGTAACTTAGAAATATAAATACTAAAATCTGAATGATTCCAGATGCCTAAAATATATGCAGATGACACCACCCTTATGGCAGAAAGTGAAGAGGAACTAAAAAGCTTCTTGATGAAAGTGAAAGTGGAGAGTGAAAAAGTTGGCTTAAAGCTCAACATTCAGAAAACGAAGATCATGGCATCCAGTCCCATTACTTCACGGGAAATAGATGGGGAAACAGTGTCAGACTTTATTTTTGGGGGCTCCAAAATCACTGCAGATGGTGACTGCAGCCATGAAATTAAGACACTTACTCCTTGAAAGAAAAGTTATGACCAACCTAGATAGCATATTCAAAAGCAGAGATATTAGTTTGCCGACTAAGGTCTGTCTAGTCAAGGCCACGATTTTTCCTGTGGTCATGTATGGATGTGAGAGTTGGACTGTGAAGAAGGCTAAGTGCCAAAGAATATCAATTCTTTGCTTTTGAACTGTGATGTTGGAGAAGACTCTTGAGAGTCCCTTGGAGTGCAAGGAGATCCAACCAGTCCATTCTGAAGATCAGCCCAGGGATTTCTTTGGAAGGAATGATGCTAAAGCTGAAACTCCAGTACTTTGGCCACTTCATGAGAAGAGTTAACTCATTGGAAAAGACTCTGATGCTGGGAGAGATTGGGGGCAGGAGGAGAAGGGGATGACCGAGGATGAGATGGCTGGATGGCATCACTGACTCAATGGGCGTGAGTCTGAATAAACTCCGGGAGATGGTAATGAACAGGGAGGCCTGGCGTGCTGCGATTCATGGGGTCACAAAGAGTCGGACACAAGTGAGCGACTGAACTGAACTGACCTAATGCATTCCCAAGAATGTACGGAATCATTCACTTGTAGAGGGGTAATGTACATCCATTTAAATTCAGCATGGCACCTTAAAGACAACTTAGATTTTAAATTTATAATTTCTTGCCCTATAAGCAGGACTGGTTCTTCTAAATCATTGACCTTATTTTCTATTTTCTTATCTATAATTTCCCATGTAATAAGAGCTACGGAGATAATTTTTGACAGCTGATCAACAAATGAGGCAGTATGCACCTCTTTTGACAGGGCAACAGCAGAAACCATAACTGAAGCAATTATGGCAGTCAAGGCAGTTATTCCCACAGTCAGAGCTACAATGAATGTCTTGGGTTGAGAAATTAAGCCATTAAATTCATACAACTTTCAATGCATAATCATCAAACCATTGTCCATCTAATTTTACAGGAACCATCAAATATGATGGTTGCTTTACAATCATCACACCCTTATAAATACTATAGTCATTCCCATCAATACAATTTGATATAAAACAATTCACACATTTGACATTATAAATAGTTTCTCTTTCAAAAATTCCCAAATCATTCCAATTTCTGGCCAATAAAAAGACATAAGGAGAATGTACGCAGGCCTGTACAATATATCTGTGTTTTTTTAAAGGTCTATGTAAAGTCACAGTTGCCATAGCAGCCAGTGCTCTCCATAATTCAGGCTGCATGGGACCTGTTTCATCGAAACTCACTAAAGGAGGAACCCATTCATTAACATGCCACCTAGTAATTGCTAAAGGATAAAGGATGAGTGAATCATTCCATATGGATCTATAACGTTCTTCAAAAAATCAAGTCAGTCATTGATCCGAAAGGTAGGGGCACCCCCATTCAGTGAGAAAATGTCTGATGGCAACAATGGGAATAGATAACTTAAGGGCATGCTGCTGCTACTGCTGCTGCTAAATCGCGTTAGTCGTGTCTGACTCTGTGTGACCCCATAGATGACAGCCCACCAGGCTCCGCCCCTGGGATTCTCCAGGCAAGAACACTGGAGTGGGTTGCCATTTCTTTCTCCAATGCATGAAAGTGAAAAGTGAAAGTGAAGTCGCTCAGTCGTGTCCAACTCTTAGTGACCCCATGGACTGCAGCTTACCAGGCTCCTTCATCCATGGGATTCTCCAGGCAAGAGTACTGGAGTGGGGTGCCATTGCTTCTTCACTTTAGGGCATACATGCATTCTTTTCAATGAGGAAAGCCAGAAATTCTGCTTATGCTTTCCCAGGCCTGTAGTCCTTGTTCATCAGAATCCGGGGGGGTAGTGCACAGCTCAGAAAGTCCTTTAAATGAGGGGCTGTCTGTCTTATGGTATCATATAGTTTTTCTTGCGCCCCCAGCATCAGAAGCTGTAAAGACCAAAAGTCTCTCTTACCATTGCTTCTCTGAGAATCAGTAAGCATGCCTTTCAAGGAAGTGCTAACGCATTCAAAACTGGAGCTGATCCTTGTAAGGAGGAAGGTATGGCAAAGCAAATAGGTGGATAAATGGACATGCCTGAAAAATTGAAGGGAGTCCTGATCACTGCTTTAGCATTATTAGGATAGATGGAAGCCCTGCCCAAAAGATGAGTATCATTGACAAAAACACAAATGGGCTCAGTCATTCAATTAACAGGCTGAAATGAAGGTGGATTAGGCAAATAGGCCCAATAAACTTCTTCTGCCCTGGAGGGCCTCGGCTGACAACCCAGCACAGCAAGCATAACCACAAATATTACCATAGAAGTGGCCTCATGTCTCCTCCTTTCTATTAATTCTTCAGCCTGTTGAGCAAATTGCTTCAACTGGCCCCATGTTGGCACCATGATGGAGGTAGTTGTTTGAATATGATGACAGCGACAAGGTGGAGCAGAATACATCTGGACTCAATCAACATGTCTCTCCTGAAGCACCAGGTGCCTGAAACGATGTACTAGTGGTGAAGCCTCAGGTGAAGGGTGACTAGCCCTTCAGCTTTTCCTTGGCTCCCTCAGGTCTGGACACAATGAGCTTCTGATCTCCCCATCTTTCCTCTGTCCTGGACTCCAGGACTCCAGGGATCTCAGTGACCTCAGGGGTCTTCGTGATCTTGGAGAGCTCATGGGACTGGACATGTCAAATTAGTCTTTCAGGAATTCAAACAAGAGAAGTGGAATCCTGTGGAAACACACAAGCATACCATTTCCTGCAAGTTAACAGCACATCTGGCCCTTTCCACTCTCTGGTAAGGAAGTCCTTCCACTTGACCAGGGGCCATAGCCCCTTCAGGAATCCAGTTTTTCATCATTGCAGTCTGCCCTTTTGTGTGTCCACGTTTAAATGATTAATTACAAACAAAGCATGGTGTAGAACATGATGTGGAAAGTGAGAGAGTCATTTCCTAGGCAGGTTGATAAGAAGTCTAGGGGTCCCCAAGGAGAGAGGGGTCTGGAATTCTCAAGGAGGAAGAAAGGACAAACTTATTTCTCTAATTCCTTAGGATTATATAATAACAATGTATTCTGCCTGAGGACAGTCTCTGGATTAAACCTTCTTGTAATAAGAGAAAAGCAGGCCCCTGGCCCAGGGCAAGCTGTTAGTGGAGGTAAAGATTAACCAGGGCTGGAAAGCCCCTGGGCCCCAGCCCACCAAAAAGTAACCACAGTGTTTGTACAAGATAAGGAAGTAAGAGCAGAAAGACAGGATCTTGCAAAACCGTAATGCTCGACAAGTAGCTTAAACCCCCACTGCCCCAACCTGTAGGCTTTAAAATGCTTGTGCGCTGCGGGTTCGGGGCCTCCAATTCTCTGTTATTCTTGTGGGGGCCGGGATCCAGATTCGTGAATAAAGCAATTGCTAATTGAGTGTCTTCCCTGGTGGTCATTTACGCGGCGGTCCCTAACAGAAAGGAATACTTAAATTCTCCCTGCCTTAATTTAGCTATCTGATTTTTTAAAGTTTGGTGCACTCTTTCACTATGGCTTGGCCTTGGGGATTATAAGGTATACCTGTTGAACTTACTATAGAAAATTGTTGACAAAATTTCTTAAAAGCAGCAGAAGTATAAGCTGGGGGATTATCTGTTTTTAATCTGTTCAGGGAGTCCTATTTGGGAAAAAAATAAAAATAGAAACAAGTGCTGAATTACATCTTTTGCTGCTTCACCTGATCTAGCAGAGGCTGTAATAACATGAGAAAAGGTATCCATGGTAACACGCACAAAAGACAGTTTTCCAAAGGCCGGGATATGAGTTACATCCATTTGCCAAGGAGCACTGGGCCTAAGGCTTCAGGGATTTACTCCTAATGGTAGTGATGGATTAGATGTTGGGCAATTTGGACGTAACTTAACTATTTGTCTAGCTGCCTCTCTAGGGATATGAAATTCATACCTTAAACCAGCTGCATTTTGACGGTGAATTTTGTGAGAATTTTTGGCCTTGTCAATCTTTTCATGTAAGTTTAAAGCAATTTACTTTAGTTAATGCATCTGCCAAAGCATTTCCTTCATGAAAAGGGCTGGGCCAGCAGGAATGGGCTTTAATATGTCCCACAAAATATTTATCTCTATGCTTAATCTCCTTCTGTAAATCAGATAACAAGGAGAATATGGTAGTCTTATTTTCTGGAATATTAGCAGTCTCAATATGAGGAAATAACCCTACAATATATAGGGAGTCAGTCAAAAGATTGAAGGAATGGTCTCTCAAATGTTGAAAAGCCCAAATAACCTATCTTAACTCAGCTCTCTGGGAAGATGTCTCTTCAGTTACCTGAACATTGGATTTTCCATTAATAATTGTGACTGCTTTACCATTAGAGGAACCATCTGTGAAAACTAAAATTACCCCTTCCAAAGGTTGAATAGAAAATTTCCTTGGAAAAATCACAGAATGTGTTTTCAAAAAATGTAAAAGGGGGCTTGAAGGGAAATGAAGCAAAATTTTACTCCTGTAATCTATCAGGGAAACGCCAATCATCACTATTTTGTAAACGAAATTGCAGTTGATCATTATTAAATGGAATCACTATATTTGCTCCTTCCTTTCCAAAAAGTTCCACATTTCTTTTTCTATCTTTTATAATTAATTGTGCTACCAAGCTGGGATAAGACAAAACTATTTTTCTTGGGGTCACTGGTAGATGGAGACATTCAATGGGCCTTCTTGTCACAAGCATCCTGTAGGTGTATGTTCCATGGTGAGAATAATTAAATCTATCCTCTGGTAATATTAGTCCTAATTAACTGATCATTTGAAGCCTCATCCACTTTAACAAGAGTCAACTCCACCTAACTAGTCAATTTTCTCTTAGAACTAGGATTAGGATCACCCTTTAAGCAGTCAAACAGAGGCTTTAAATCTGCAGGAGTCAGTCTTAAATGTGGGCATATCCAATTAATATCCCCTAATAATTTCTGGAAATCATTTAAAGTTAGTAAACGATCTCAATCTCTCCACAGCTGCAAAGGGCATGACTCACAGTGTGGGTATTTAACACCCTCCTAAATGAGAAAAAGAGTGATTTACTTGTGTCTTATCTGGAGCTATCTTTAAACCCCAGTCTTCCAAGGCCTCAATCAGTTCAGATAAGATTTGTTGGAACAAAGCTTTATCCTTATGGGCAGCCAAAATATCATCCATATAATATATACTTTCCTCTAATTTTCTACACAGCTTGATCCACAAATTTCTGACACAAGGTGGGCTATTTTTCATTTCCTGAGGCAAAACTTTCCATTTAAACCTTCTATAGGGCTGTTTAAAATTAGCTGAAGGGAAACTGAAAGCAAACCTTTTACAATCCTGAACAGCCAGGGGGATGGTAAAGAAACAATCTTGTAGATCTATAATTATCACATTATATTGAAAGGGCACAGCTACTGGGGAAGGGAGACCCGGCTGAAGGGCCCCCATGTCTTCCATAGTTGTGTTTAATGCTCTCAAATCTTGTAACAATCTCCATTTTCCTGATTTCTTCTTAATGAAAAAAATAGGAGTATTCCAGGGGCTATTAGAAGGCTCTATTCCATAACTAAATCCTCAGCTGGCTGCAGCTTTTCAGCTGTTAAAGACCATTGCTCCACTCATACGGGATCATCAGCTTTCCAAGTAATAGGGTTGGCAGCAAGAGCAACAGCTTCTAGGATAAATTTGAATATCCTAAACCTTCTCTATTCTTTTTAGGAACCGTTTCTAATGGAGAAACAATTCCCTACTGATTTTTACCAAGCCCCTTGTCAGGATTATACCTCATTTGCAGCATTTGGTTAGTAACCTTTTAATCTGGGCTGTATAAAAGCATTCCCATCTGAGGTAATATAGCTATCCCCCATAAAGAAAAAGGTAGTGAAGTAATCACATATGGACAAAAGGTGCCTTGTGCCCCCTTCTCATCTGACTATGTCAAAATTTGTGAGCTCTTAGCAACCGAGGGCACTGACCCTATTCCTACCAAGCCAGCATTGGTCAGATGTGTCAGCCAGGATGAGGGCCAATCTTTTCCAGCAATGCAAGAGACATCTGCTCCAGTATTCAACAGCCCTGACATTCTATTTCCTTGAATTAAAAGACCTTTCAAAGGCCTTGAAGCTGTAATTTCCTTCACCCAAAAGGCTAGATCATTAAATCTAAATCCTCTGGGGTCCCTAGCTTGAGAAGTCAAGGTTCTTCTTGTCTGATAATAAGGTAAAAGCAAAAGCTGTGCTATTCTTTGCCCTTTACTAATTTGCAGAGTTTTAGCAGGTGGTGAGATCAAAACTTTAATTTCCCCAGTATATTCAGAATCTACTACACCAGGCACTACCAAAATTCCTTGAAGGGAAAATGAGCTACACCCCAGCACAAGTCCTACAATGCCCTCAGGTAGGGGGCCAACATTTCCCATTGGAATCAGAGTAACCTGTACATCAGGGGTTAATATTGCTGTGGTGGCAGA
Organism: Nanger dama; assembly: GCA_917880005.1. Taxonomy (NCBI): domain Eukaryota; kingdom Metazoa; phylum Chordata; class Mammalia; order Artiodactyla; family Bovidae; genus Nanger; species Nanger dama. The sequence goes on from CAKJTW010000011.1 coordinate 47,888,168, forward strand.
ACTGAGGTCCAGTCCTGAGCTACCTGGGGTCGCTCTGAGGAGTTCTGAGACAGAACAAAGGGAATAAAGGGATTCAATGCTACTGCCTCTATTGTTGTCTGAGGCCAGGGCTGCCCCTGCTCCCCGTTTCTCTGAAACTGGGAAAAATTACTTCGTTGTACTCAGGAGGTGAGTGTAGTTCCATCTTTATGGAATTTAGATCTTTAGTCTTTTGCCCAATGATACCACTTCTGGCAGCAGAAGCAAGGCGTCTTTGGAGGGTTAGTTTTAGTCTGTATGGCACAGCTTGTTGTCCCTGATTGCCAGGACATTGCTGGTAAAAATGCCCCATTTGGTCACAAGAGAAACACATTTTATTTGTATAATCATTTCCACTAGGGTTAATCTTTTTTCTCATTCCCTGAATGACTTGGGCAGTAGTTTCTCCCCCTCAAGGCTGCAGCTAAGGCAACCCCCTGCATAAAGAAGTCCTACTTCCTGGCAGGTCTGTATGTAAGTCCAAAGACTTCCTTTACTTCTAACAGGTCTAAGCAATGCCTGACAGGTAGAACTGGCATTCTCAGAAGCCAATTGTTTAAGAACTATCTCTGTCTCTGCTGTTCTTCTCTCAAGAATAATAAGCACCTTAACATTCTTTCCAGCCAACTCAACTGAAGAAAGGAAAGAACAAGTCAGAATCACAAGACCTAACTCCATCCCGGGACTGTGCCTGTGGGACAAGGAGAGGGGTTGGGGCCATGCCTCCATTTTCTCAGTAATGCCTAATGCAGCTCCCGACATTTTAGGCACCATTCTAGATTCCTTTTTCGTATTCTAACTACCAAACAGTTCCCCCTTAAGAGATGGGAAGCCCGATTCTTTGGAAATAGAGATGTCGAGGTCCTTCTGGCTACTTTCTGCTGAACTGGGATGGCAAGGGGCATTGGGTCTACCCCTCTTGCTAGTCTCAGGCCTCAGAGCCCTTACAGTGGTGTCCATCTAAGGATGAGTGATATCTTCCATGGTCAGCTGTAGTTTTATATATCCTTGTTGAACTAGCACTGCATGTTGTAGCTTGTTGACCTGGGCAGAGACAAAATGAATTCAGTTAAGTTCAGTCGCTCAGTCATGTCCGACTCTTTGTGACCCCTTGAATCGCAGCACACCAGGCATCCCTGTCCATCACCAACTCCCAGAGTTCACTCAAACTCATGTCCATCGAGTCAGTAATGCCATCCAGCCATCTCATCCTCTGACAATTGATAATACATGAAGCAATCATAAGCAGCATAAATATGACACAATAAGGACTAGTAGAGGCATTAGCCAACTCCAAATTCCCATTGCCAGGATGACTCTAGTCCCTCCTTGTTCAGGGATCAGAAGATCTATCCCCTGTCTGTTTTGCAGTACAACCCCTGCCAACCTGTTTTGGCTCTTTAGAGCTGTCCTGAGAAATCTTATCCTCAGAAACTAGATTTTGGGGTGTTCATTAGAATGGCACTCATTTGTAGTTCTGGATAGGTATCTGAGATCTCCCAGGGGCTCACAGATGTATTGAGTGTCTTCTTCTGTTTTCTTCCATGGCTTGATTTGTGAGTAGTGAATCCAGGAGTCATGTCCTGGTATTTTGACTGCTGTAGGAGTAGAAAGTATTACAGGGTAGAGGCCCTTCCAAGTGGGCTGGAGTTGAGCCTTTAGGGACCCATTTTTCCAGACTTTAATTAAGACTTGAGTCCCTGGAGCATATAGTGGTGACTTCTTAGAATATTATGGGTCCTTGTTCACACTCCACAAGCATATATCCTGTTAGAAGTGATCAATGGCCATGGTATAAGACTGGAGGGTCTGAACCTCTGGATCTAGGACAAGGTCATTGACATAAACAAAGGTCTCCCAAATAGCATCTCATAAGGACTAAGACCACCGTGTTCCTTAGGGGTAATATGGGTGCGAAGGAGAAAGAAAGTGAAAGTGAAGTCATTCAGTCATGTCTGACTCTTTGTTACCCAATGGACTGCAGCCTACCAAGCTCCTCTGTCCATGAGATTTTCCAGGCAAGAGTACTCCAGGGGATCTTCTCGACCCAGGGATCGAACCCAGGTCTCCCTGACTGGAAGCAGACATTTTTACCATCTGAGTCACCAGGGAAGTAATATGGATGTGGAGGAGAGCTATTGATAAAGGCTCCTTCCATCCCAGAGAGGTCTCCTGGGTTATCTTTTTTATTGTTGATTTTAAGAATTGGTTGGCTCTTTCTACTTTTCTTGAAGACTGAGGCCCCCAGACACAATGGAGATAATAAGTGATGCCCAAGACTGTGTGGATCACAATAAACTGTGGAAAATTCTGAGAGAGATGGGAATAGTAGACCACCTGACCTGCCTCTTGAGAAATCTGTATGCAGGTCAGGAATCAACAGTTAGAATTAGACACTGAAAAAAAAAAAAAAAAAAGAATTAGACACGGAACAACAGACTGGTTCCAAATAGGAAAAAGAGTACTTCAAGGCTGTATACCTATCACCCTGCTTATTTAACTTCTAAGCAGAGTACATCATGAGAAACGCTGCACTGGAAGAAACACAAGCTGGAATCAAGTTTGTGGGAGAAATATAAATAACTTCAGATATGCAGATGACACCACCCTTATGGCAGAAAGTGAAGATGATGAAAGTGAAAGAGGAGAGTGAAAAAGTTGGCTTAAAGCTCAACATTCAGAAAACGAAGATCATGGTATCTGGTCTCATCATTTCATGGGAAATAGATGGAGAAACAGTGGAAACAGTGTCAGACTATTTTGGGGGACTCTAAAATCACTGCCGATGGTGACTGCTGCTATGAAATTAAAAGACGCTTACTCCTTGAAAGAAAAGTTATGACCAACCTAGATAGCATATTCAAAAGCAGAGACATTACTTTGCCGACTAAAGTGCGTCTAGTCAAGGCTATGGTTTTTCCTGTGGTCATGTATGGATGTAAGAATTGGACTGTGAAGAAGGCTGAGCACTGAAGAATTGATGCTTTTGAACTATGGTGTTGGAGAAGACTCTGAGAGTCCCTTGGACTGCAAGGAGATCCAACAAGTTCATTCTGAAGGAGATCAGCCCTGGGATTTCTTTGGAGGGAATGATGCTGAAGCTGAAACTCCAGTACTTTGGCTACCTCATGTAAAGAGTTGACTCACTGGAAAAGACTCTGATGCTGGGAGGGATTGGGGGCAGGAGGAGAAAGGGACGACAGAGGATGAGATGGCTGGATGGAATTACTGACTCTGTGAACGTGAATCTGAGTGAACTCCGGGATTTAGTGATGGACAGTGAGGCCTGTCATGCTGCGATTCATGGATCTCAAAGAGTCGGGCAAGACTGAGTGAACTGAACTGAGCTGAACTGAATGCTTTAGAGATCCCTTAGGTGGCCTTAGAAGTAAATGATATTCCATTGTCACTTTGTAATGACGTGAGCAAACCAAATCTTGGAATAATTTCATGGAGCAGTTTTTTACCACCTCCTTAGCCTTGTCAGTCCAGGTGGGGAATCCTTCAATTCATCCTGTGAATGTATCTATCATGACTAATAGGTATTTATACCCTGGAGAAACTGGCATCTGGGTGGAGTACATCTGTAAGTCCTCTCCTGGATAGGTTCCACTTTGTTGGAGGGCTGGGCCAGCTGGGTCTTTGAGCTCCTTGGGGGTTGTTTAACTGGCAAGTGGGGCAAGAGGAGACCACTTGCTTTATAGTCGTTTGGAGGCCTGCTCCTCTGAAGGACCTTTCTAGTAATCTTTGGAGGGCTTTTTCCCTAAATCAGTGGTGGCATGTGAGGAGTTAACCAACTTCCATTGGAGGTTCCCAGGCAGAAAAAGGAATCCCTACTTTTGGAACCACCCTATGTGATCTTCTTAAAAGCCCTCACTTCTAGCTTTAAGAGTGTCACTTTCCGTATATGAAGGAATTTCTGGCAAATTAGTCTGTGGAACTAAGGTGGCAACCCCTATTAGGTCATTGTCTATAATGCTACTCTCTTAGCTGCCCGATTAGCTGCTTGGTTCCCTCGTGCCATTTCCATGCTCCCTTGTTGGTGTCTTTTACAGTGGGAGACTAAAACCTCAGGAGGCAGATGGACTGCCTCCAAGAATCTGAATATTTGATCACCATATTTGATTGGGGACCCTCAGGTGGTCAAGTTGCCTTTCTTTCTTTCCAAATAGCAGCAAGTGCATGTAGCACCAGAAAGACATACTTGGAGTAAGTGTAAATGGCTACTCTTTTTCCTTTTCCCAGCTCTAATGCTCAAGTCAGGGTTATGAGCTCAACTAATTTGGCCAAAGTACCTGGTGGCAAACGTTTAGCCTCTACAGTCTCAGAATTGGAGATTACTGCATATCCAGCTCTTCCCCCCGCCCCCCCCATCCAAGACAAAGCTGCTTTCTGATTATCAGTGTACCAGATTTCCTCAGGATTGGTCAGAGGATCTTCCGACAATCCTTCTTAGGGTTTTGTCCAGTGGTCCTAGTTTCTAGGAAAGAATGAAAGAAGATAGACCCCTTGGGAGTAGGCAGGAGGGTGGAAGGGTTAAGAATCTTACATGGGGATATAGTGAGGGCTGGATTTTCCAACAGCACTATTTGATATCTGAGGATCCTTTGATCAGACATCCATAAACGTCCTCTACCATTTAGGAGCTGTTTCACTTGGTGGCTAGTAAAATTAATTTGCCTCCAAAAGAGAATTTTAAAGCATCTTCTATCAGGACTACAATAGCTGCAAGTTTCCAAAGGGAGGGGGATATTTCTTCCCAATAAGAGAGGAGAACTGTGAGGGACCATTGGAAACTGGCTGGAAAATATTTGTCCATCCTAGCAACAAAGTGCTCAGGTGAATCTTTTGGAACTGATTTTTCTATAGCACTCAAAATAGTACAAATTTGGGAAGAGAAGGCTCTGAGTAGGAGATCAGGACAGAGTGGGTAGTCCCTGTGTCAACTAATAAATTCTTGGACCTACCTGCCACATCCAGTTGCACCCTTGGCTCCAGCCCTGTGACAGTTATCTGTGACAGGCAGGCTGACTGGAGTGGGCTTCTTCACTACTGTTAAACCATCCTGAGGGAAGGCTTGGCACTTGACCTTGAGGCTCTTGCATCCTGAGGGCAGAGTGTTGCCCAATGTCCCAGTTGATGGCATTTATAGCAAGCTGTTTTGGAAGAATTGTCGTGGTTTGGACACTCTTTGGCCCAATGCACTGCCTGTCTACAGATTAGGGATTTACCTCATGCCTTGTCCTTCAAAGACTTGGGGGTTGCCATAGGGCTTCCCGGGAAGGTGGCCAACATTTGGGCATGCTTTGTCTCTTTCCTTTTCTCCCTCTCCTGGGCCTTGGCCCCTTCTCCTATTCTCTGTTATAAAAGGTATTTGTGGCTGTCTGCATCATCTCATCTAAAGAAGCAGCAGGGTTCTGCTGCTGTAGCTCTTGTAACTTTATTCTGATATCTATGCACACTGGGACAGGAATTTGTCTTTTAAAATCACCTGTCCCTAGAAGAGTCTAAGTCCAGATTGGTAAACTTTTGGAGGGCCTCTTTTAGCTTTTCCAGAAAGGCAATGGGGTCTCCTTGGGCTCCTGAGTTATTTCTGAGACTGGGCACAGTCCCACAAGTAATAGCTTCCTTCTATTTCCACCAGTGGACTTCCTTAGGGATGAGTCTATCTGAAGCTGATCCTACCCAGTGCTGTTGAAACCTGAGAGCCAGGTGTCCCTGGGTCAGGGTGCAGAACCCCAGGCAAACTGAGGCATGACAGCTTCTTGGAGATTGGATCTCTGGGCAGGTCGAGGCAGGTGTGCCTCCCAAAAATAGGGTCCCTGGGCAGGTTGAAGTGTGACGACCTACTGGAACCCCTGGACTGGTGGATGCCAATGCAGGTTGAGGGATGACAACCTTTCAAGGGACAGATCCCTAGGCAGGTCAAGGCAGGTTGACCTCCTAGGACCCCCAGACTGGAGCTAGGAGTTTCCAAGAAATCCAGTATGACCTGTGCTGGGTAAGATTAAGGGGTGGTAATTTTAACTCATTGCCAGTTTGTTCACCACAGATAGTAATAGACACCATGATGTAAAGCAATCCAAGCCTGTGCCGTGAGACTGGGAACCTGGTGAAGGAGTCATAAGCCTTATCCTCTTTGCTTTAAGGGACTGTGAGTCACTGATTTCCATCTCTAGTCCTCCATAAGATCAGGTTAAGGTGTCTCCAATGGTAAACATTTCATTATCATAGACCCACGTTAGGTAATAACAGAAGTAATGACAAAGGAGTGGGTTATCTGTCCCTGTTAGGGGCATTAAAATATTTTAATAATAGGCTGAGTGGAGCAATGTTGCGTACAAAAGGCAGGGTCCTGCCTATAGGAATTAGTAGTTGGCTTAAGGACAAATTAGTAAGAGGCAACAGACCAGATGCTCCATAAAAGTGAAGAGGAGATTTGATCCTGTGGTATGTTTGTAACCTTAGGAGAAGGGTCATAAGGGTTTGGGCTCAAACGGCCTTCAGGGCCAACTCCCAAAGTGGCAAACATTATCCCTGGAAGACTGATTGCTTTTGAAGCGATGCCAACTGATGGACTTCTAGTAGGCACTGCGTGCCTTTCTCCCACCCTAGCGGGTTCACTGTGACATGCTAATGTTGCACATGTTGTAGGAAACATAGAAGATGAAGACCTGAATATTTAGAGGGGCTGGATATGGCACAGCATTTCCCTTCCAAGGGCCAGCTATTTTATGGTTGTACCTCCAGAAAACTGTAGAGGCAAAATTGTGGGCCCACATGGGGCTCAGGAAGTTCAATTCAGTCCAGTTCAGTCATTCGGTCATGTCCGACTCTTTTCAACCCCATAAATTGAGCACACCAGGCCTCCCTGTAGATCACCACGTAAAGGAGTTCACTCAAACTTATGTCCATCGAGTCGATGTCCTCAGTTGTCCCCTTATCCTCATGCCTCCATTCCCTTTGAGCATCAGGCTCTTTTCCAATGAGTCAATTCTTCACATGAGGTGGTCAAAGTACTGGAGTTTCAGCCTTAGCATTATTCCTTTAAAAGAACACCCAGAAATGATCTCTGTTAGAATGGACTGGTTGGATCCCCTTGAGCGCAAGGGACTCTAAAGAGTCTTCTCCAAAACCACAATTCAAAAGCATCAGTTCTTCGGCACTCAGCTTTCTTCACAGTCCAACTCACATCCGTACATGACCACTGGAAAACCATAGCCTTGACTAGACGGACCTTTGTTGGCAAAGTAATGTCTCTGTTTTTGAACATGCTATCTAGGTTGGTCATAACTTTCCTTCCGAGGAGTAAGCATCTTTTAATTTCATGGCTGTAATTACCATCTACAGTGATTTTGGAGCCCCCCAAAATAAAGACTAGCACTGTTGCCCCATCTATTTCCCATGAAATGATGGGAATAGATGCCATGATCTTCGTTTTCTGATTGTTGAGCTTTAAGCCAACCTTTTCACTCTCCTCTTACACGTTCACCAAGAAGCTTTTTAGTTTCTCTTCACTTTCTGCCATAAGGGTGGTGTCACCTGTGTATCTGAGGTTATTGATATTTCTCCTGCCAATCTTGATTCCAGTTTGTGCTTCTTCCAGTCGACCGTTTCTCATGATGTACTCTGCATAGAAGTTAAATAAGCAGGGTGACAATAATCAGCCTTGACTTACTCCTTTTCCTATTTGGAACCAGTGTGTTGTTCCATGTCTAGTTCTAACTGTTGCTTCCTGACCTGCATACAGGTTTCTCAAGAGGCAGGTCAGGTGGTCTGGTATTCCCATCTCTTGAAGAATTTTCCACAGTTTATTGTGATCCACACAGTCAAAGGCTTTGGCATAGTCAATAAAGCAGATATAAATGTTTTTTTCTGGAACTCTCTTACTATTTCGATGACCCAGCAGATGTTGGCAATTTGACCTCTGGTTCCTCTGCCTTTTCTAAAACCAGCTTGAACATCTGCAAGTTCATGGTTCACATATTGCTGAAGCCTGGCTTGGAGAATTTTGAGCATGACTTTACCAGCATGTGAGATGAGTGCAATTGTATGGCAGTTTGAGCAATCTTTGGCATTGCCTTTCTTTGGAATTAGAATGAAAACGGACCCTTCCCAGTCCTGTGGCCGCTGTTGAGTTATCCGAATTTGCTGGCATATTGAGTGAAGCACTTTCACAGCATCATTTTTCAATATTTGAAATAGCTCACCTGAAATTCTATTGCCTCAACTAGCTTTGTTTGTAGTGATGGTTTCTAAGGCCCACTTGACTTCACGCTCCAGGATGTCTGGCTCTAGGTGAGGTATCACACCACTGTGATTATCTTGGTCATGAACAACTTTTTGTGCAGTTCTTCTGTGTATTCTTGCTACCTCTTCTTAATATCTTCTGCTTCTGTTAGGTCCATACCATTTCTGTCCTTTGTCGAGCCCATTTTTGCATGAAATGTTCCCTTGATATCTCTAATTTTCTTGAAGAGATCTCTAGTCTTTCCCATTCTGTTGTTTTCCTCTATTTTTTCTTTTTTTTTTTTTTTTTTTTTTGCATTCATCACTGAAGAAGGCTTTCTTATCTCTTCTTGCTATTCTTTCGAACTCTGCATTCAGATGCTTATATCTTTCTTCTGTCCTTTGCTTTTCACTTTTGTTCTTTCCAAGCTATTTGTAAGGTCTCCCCAGACAGCCATTTTGCTTTTTTGCATTTCTTTTCCATGGGGATCGTCTTGATCTCTGTTTCCTGTTCAGTTCAGTTCAGTCGCTTAATCGTGTCCGACTCTTTGCGACCACATGAATCGCAGCACGCCAGGCCTCCCTGTTCATTACCATCTCTTGTAGTTCACTCAGACTCATGTCCATCGAGTCTGTGATGCCATCCAGCCATCTTATCCTCGGTCGTCCCCTTCTCCTCCTGCCCCCAATCCCTCTCAGCATCAGATAACTTTCCAGTGAGTCAACTCTTCGCATGAGGTGGCCAAAGTACTGGAGTTTCAGCTTTAGTATCATTCCTTTCAAAGAAATCCCAGGGTTGATCTCCTTCCAGAATGGACAGGTTGGATCTCCTTGCAGTCCAAGAGACTCTCAAGAGTCTTCTCCAACACGACAGTTCAAAAGCATCAATTCTTTGGTGCTCAGCCTTCTTCACAGTCCAACTCTCACATCCATACATGTCCACAGGAAAAACCATAGCCTTGACTAGATGGACCTTAGTTGGCAAAGTAATGTCTCTACTTTTCAATATACTTTCTAGGTTGGTCATAACTTTTCTTCCAAGGAGTAAGCCTCTTCTAATTTCATGGCTGCAGTCACCATCTGCAGTGATTTTGGAACCTCCAAAAATAAACTCTGACACTGTTTCCACTGTTTCCCCATCTATTTGCCATGAAGTGATGGGACTGGATGCCATGATCTTCATTTTCTGAATGTTGAGCTTTAAGCCAACTTTTTCGCTCCCTTTTCACTTTCTGCCATAAGGATGGTGTCATCTGCATATCTGAGGTTATTGATATTTCTCCCGGCAATCTTGATTCCAACTTTTGTTTCTTCCTGTGCAGCGTTTCTCATGATGCACTCTGCATATAAGTTAAATAAGCAGGGTGATAATATATAGCCTTGACATACTCCTTTTCCTATTTGGAACCAGTCTATTGTTCCATGTCCAGTTTTAACTGCTGCTTCCTGACCTGCATACAGATTTCTCAAGAGGTAGGTTAGGTGGTCTGGTATTCCTGTACAATGTCACAAACCTCCATCCATAGTTCATCAGGTACTCTATCTATCAGATATAGTCCCTTAAATCTATTTCTCACTTCCACTGTATAATCATAAGGGGTTTGATTTAGATCATACCTGAATGGTCTAGCGGTTTTTCCTACTTTTTCAATTTAAGTCTGAATGTGGTAATAAGGAGTTCGTGATCTGAGCTACAGTCATATCCCCATCTTGTTTTTGTTGTATAGAGCTTCTCCATCTTTGGCTGCAAAGAATATAATCAATCTGATTTTGCTGTTGACCATCTGGTGATGTCCATGTATAGAGTCTTATCTTGTGTTGCTGGAAGAGAGTGTTTACTATGACCAGTGTGTTCTCTTGGCAAAACTCTATTAGCCTTTGCCCTACTTCATTCTGTATTCAAAGGCTAAATTTGCCTGTTACTCTAGGTGTTGGCTGTCATGGACTGCGCAGAAGTGTGGCCAAGAGGAGTTACCCCTTATCCAACATTAAGGGCAGTGGCTGATAAGAGCTACCCCAAGTTCAAGGTAAGGAGGTGTGGCCAGTGAGGAGATACCCCTTCTCCAGAGTAAGGAGCAGTGGCTGTACTTTGCTGGAGCAGCCGTGAAGAGATACCCCACATCCAAGGTTACAGAAACCCAAGTAAGATGGTAGGTGTTGCAAGAAGGCATCAGAGGGCAGACACACTGAAACCATAATCAGAGAAAACTAGTCAGTCTAATCACATGGACCACACCCTTGTCTAACTCAGTGAAACTAAGCCATGCCCATGGGGCCACCAAAAATGGGCTGACAGAATGTCATCCACTGGAGAAGAGAATGGCAAGCCACTTCAGTATTCTTGCTTGAGAACCCCATGAACAGTATGAAAAGGTAAAATGATAGAATACTGAAAGAGAAACTCCCTGGTCAGAAGGTACCCAATATGCTACTGTAGATCACTAATGAAGGGATGGAGCCAAAGCAAAAACAATACCCAGCTGTGGATGTGACTGGTGATAGAAGCAAGGTGTGATACTGTAAAGAGAAATATTGCATAGGAACCTGGAATGTTAAGTCCATGAATCAAGGCAAATTGGAAGTGGTCAAACAGGAGATGGCAAGAGTGAAAGTCAACATTCTAGGAATCAGCGAACGAAAATGGACTGAAATGGGTGAATTTAACTCAGATGATCATTATGTCTACTTCTGCGGGCAGAAATCCCTTAGAAGAAATGAAATAGCCATCATAGTAAAAAAAAAAGAGATTCTGAAATGCAGTACTTGGATGCAGTCTCAAAAATGACAGAGTAATCTCTGTTCGTTTCGAGGCAAACCATTCAATATGACAGTAATCCAAGTCTATGCCCCAACCAGTAACGTTGAAGAAGGTGAAGTTGAACAGTTCTATGAAGACCCACAAGACCTTTTAGAACTAACACCCAAAAGAGATACCCTTTTCATTATAGGGGACGGAATGCAAAAGTAGGAAGTCAAGAAACACCTGGGGCTCAGGAAAAGAGCATGGAACAGGAACAAGGTGCATGGTACAACTTCTGAAAGAATGACAGGGGACGACAGAGGATGAGATGGCTGGATGGCATCACTGACTTGATGAACATGAGTCTGAGTGAACTCTGGGAGTTGGTGATGGACAGAGAGACCTGGCATGGTGCAATTCATGGGGTCACAAAGAGTCAGACACGACTAAGTGACTGAACTGAACTGAGGGACATAACATAAACCAATTAAAATCAGTTATGTTCAACATGACAAGTCAAAATCAAGTATACATTAATCCCTAATCTATCAGGTAAATGACACACCCAGCAGTAGCAGGACAGCTCCAAGGCATTTATCAAAACGTGGAGGAGTGGGTGGTTTCCCAGTTGTTGGGCTGATCCTCCCACTCATTGGCATATAAATTCTCCCAGCTTGCAAAACCTACCCAGACAGCACTCCATGGCCTAAGTCCATGGCTTAAGGCCGTGGCCAAAACTTGCCCTCTGCAAGGGCACACATCCTACAGAGTGTGCTTCTTCTGAATACTAACAAATCCATCTCTTATCTATTGCTATGTCTCTCACTGAATTTTTGCAATGAGACATCAGAGCCTGAGCTCCATTAGGTCCCGAAGCCAGGCATCATGGGTTTTGGCAGGACTCAAGGCCGAGGAAAGAGTAGCTGAAGGACGGGAGCAAAAAGCTGTAGGAAAAACGTGCCAAGAAATCCCTTTTATAGCCTGCTGGAAAATCTATTAAAAACCTGACCTGTGCTCACAGTTTTCATTGGCCTGAACCTTGGCACAAAGAAGATTAAGGACAAAAGAACACCCACAGGCTTAGGTAACAGCCACTAGGGCTCAGCAGAGAGTGGAGCCTTTGGAACATACTGAGGAGTAGCCTCTCTAGAGTCAAGATTGCCACTTGTCTGTTCATGAGGTGTTCAAGGAAAATAAGAAATGAAAAACTGTAAAGGAATTAAAATTTTGTTAGGCATACGTCCCTCCAGCCATAGGAGCGAGGACCTCCTACCTTAGCCAGAGGTCTTCTCAAATCTTAACACTGAGCCGCATGAGCTTTCTACTGAATTCGTTTTTGCTGTCCCAGTGTCCAGAATGCTGGGATTCTTGTTACTTCTCCTGTGGTGGGTTTTCTTTGCAATCTGCTTCCACTGTGGGAGCTTTTGCTGAGTTGGGCTCCTGCTGTGCTTGATCTCTTCCTTGCAGGGGCCACGCCAACGTTTCAGCCAGGTTAAATCAGAGTCACAGCACCATAGATATCAGGAGAATGTGTAATTTCCTCAGTTTTGGCTCATCACAACAAACATTTGAAGTGATGGATGTTAAAGCTCTTGACGAGCCACAGCTCTTGGACAGTGTTAAAGCTCCATGTTACAGCTCAGTTTTATTTAGAAAATAAAGGAAAATACATCCTTGAGGAGTGAGGGCATGCCAACCCAAAAGACACAAAGAGAGACAGAATAGGAGAGAGACCCTTGGCCCTTTGGCTCCTCTATTTATATGTTTGTTTGTTTGTTTGTTTGTTTGTTTTCCCTTCCCCTGGGCCTGCAGTAAAAAAAATTGGGCTAGCCAGGAGTTTTTTATTTTACCTGAGGTCCTCACTCTGGTCCTTGGACCTTCCTTTGTTCTATTTTCTCGAGCTATTCCCTTTCTTGTCTTTTAGCCACCACCATTCTGGACTCCTTTCTCCTATTCTAACTACCTAACAGATGGACCTAGAGTGTCATATGCTTAGTGAAATATGTCAGAAAAAGAAACATATACTGTATGATTTCACTTACATGTGGAATTTAAAAATAAAAACATATGAACAAACATAATCACAGAGAAAAAGTCATAGATACAGAAAACAGGTGAGCAGCAGAGTGGAAGAGGGTAGAGGAGAAGAGAAATAGATCAGGGAAATTAAGAGGTACAAATTTTCAGTTTAAAAATAAATGAGTCATTGGTATGAAACATAAACAAACAAGTAAATAAACAAGCCCTGGGAGCTGTGTACTGCTCCATTCTCTGAATCTGTGTCTATAGCTATGGTTGTAAACTGATCTACATATTCATACACAACATATATAAATTTTTTCATAATAAGTTCATACGTATACACCCCCACACCACGGCAGCAGCTGAGAGTGCCAGGCTGTGATGGCACAGGAATGGCCGAGAGGCTCTACCCCAGGCTGAGGTCAGGTGCGGTGGCCACAAGGAGCAACCCCACTTCCAAAGAGCTGTGGCTGTGCGGGCACAGGAGGGCCTAGAGAAACTATTCCACTTTCAAGGTCAGGAGGGGTGGCAGTGAGAAGATATACCTCGTCCAAGGTAAGGAGCAGTGGCTGCGCTTTGCTGGAGCAGACATGAAGAGATACCCCACGTGCAAGGTAAGAGAAACCCAAGTAAGACGGTAGGTGTTGCAAGAGGACATCAGCGGCAGACACACTGAAACCATATTCACAGAAAACTAGTCAATCTAATCACATGAACCACAGCCTTGTCTAACTCAGTGAAACTAAGCCATGCCCATGGGGCCACCGAAAATGGGCGGGTCATGTTGGAGACATCACCAACTACCAGAGTTCACTCAGACTCATGTCCATCGAGTTAGTGATGCCATCCAGCCATCTCATCCTCTGTCATCCCTTTCTCCTCCTGACCCCAATCCCTCCCAGCATCAGAGTCTTTTCTAATGAGTCAACTCTTTGCATCAGGTGGCCAAAGTACTGGAGTACTTTGCAGCTTTAGCTGCAGTCCTTCCAAAGAACGCCCAGGACTGATCTCCTTTAGAATGGACTGGTTGGATCTCCTTGCCATCCAAGGGACTCTCAAGGGTCTTCTCCAACACCACAGTTCAAAAGCATCAGTTCTTCAGCACTCAGCTTTCTTCACAGTCCAACTCTCACATCCATACAAGAACACTGGAAAAACCACAGTCTTGACTAGATGAATCTTTGTTAGCACAGTAATGTCTCTGCTTTTGAATATGCTATCTTGTTGGTCATAAATTTCCTTCCAAGGAGTAAGCGTCTTTTAATTTCATGGCTGAAATCACCATCTACACTGTTGCCTCATCTATTTCCCATGAAGTGATGGGACCAGATGCAATGATCTTCGTTTTCTGAATGTTGAGCTTTAACCAATTTTTTTCACTTTCCTCTTTCACTTTCATCAACAGGCTCTTTAATTCTTCTTCACTTTATACTCAATTACCTTTTATTATTGATTCAAAATATATCCTAACATCATTTATGGCAAATCCTTCTTCTTCTCTGGTGTTTGGCGATTATTTTTGGAATAATTATGTTTTGGAATACTTTATCTAAGAACTTTGATTTTAGTTGAGAGGCCCAATGCACAATACAATGATCACCCTAACTAGTCTCTTTCTAGTGCAGTGGGTCCATGCAAAAGAGTTCTTGATAAAAAATGTTTGACCAGAAGGACACTGTGGAAGCTGCTCAGTTTTGAGCATATTACTACTGATGAAAATCTCATGAAGGCTAATATTTTCATTTTGCCATGAGCATAACATGGAACTATTCAAGATTAATATGTTAGCCCAGACATCCCATCCTGTGAATGCCTTCTCCTCTCTTCACATGTCTCTCCTCTCCCAGAATAGCTGAGTTCCCCCTTTTATCTGTCCATAGTGGCCAAGCACTTTCCTTCAGAGACTTTTCACATTTATATTGATTAGTAATTTGAGTTTTCTTCAATATCCATCTTTCACTACATAGTATAATCAACTTAATGATAGCCCCACATTTGTCTGATATATTATTATACTCATAGCAATAGTATTGTGCTTGGTACATAATAGATAATACATATATACTGAAAATATGAACTGACATAAGTTCTTCTATATTAAATCCAATCATTAAATACATATTTATCAACTGCCTATTATGCCAAACACTATCTAGGCACTTATATCAATTATCACAAAAAAAAAAAAAAGAAAAAGAAAAAAATACTTGCCTCATGAAGGTTAAAGTCTAGTTATGTTAAACAAAAAATCATGTATAATTGTTACCAATTTAAGTTTTGTATTGGAAGGTGAGAAATACTTTGGGAAAATAAAATCACAGTACAGAAAAGGGAATTAAGAGTGATAGGTGCCAGGGTTCAGTCCCGGTGGATCCAGGGTGATTCGAAGGTGGGGACAGAGTCAGAGTCCTTGGAAATAACTTAATTTATTACAGATAGAGAGGGATTAGAAAATTAGCATAGAAAAAGAGGCTGAATAACTTTGTTTACATGGAATACCAATCACCACCTACAAAGGCCACAGTCATCTTCCTGTTCTCCCAAAGGAGAGGAGGTACTGAAGCCCCCTGGTCTGATCTTAGAACCCAGGCAAAATTAGTAGGCTTGGTGGGTCCCATGCACCAGATGGGAATTCTGCCAGAAAATAGTAGGAGAGAAAAAGGGGCTGAATAACTTGGCTTACGTGGGATACCAATAAAATTCCAAGACAAGGAACTTGCACCATCTATGTTGGGCCATCGGTGCCACTTGAATATCAGAAGGTGCCCCTCCTTGGGCTCCTTCTCGTGTGGGTTTGAAAACCAGGAAAAGTAAGTAGACTTGGAAGGCACCCACAATCCAGATGGGAATTCGGCCAGAAAAGCGGGGAGCAGAAAAGAAATGACATGAGGGAATCAGTCTTTCCAGGAACTGATCCCATTTCTTTATTTTTCATGTTTTCTTATATACCTTTTGTTACATATAGGGATGAATACAGAGTCACATGGGGGTCAGTAGTCCTGACTTTTATCAAAATCAGGTGCTTTACATAAAAAGGTCTTAGGGGTTTTCACATCATCTTCAAGCCATTTCTGCCTGCTGACATTTACAACCCTTTCTTTCTGATAACCAGAAAATTTATTTTTTTCCAAGGGAGCTTTTTCTTAAACCAGGCACCACCCTCCAAATAAAGTTGCATTCCTATAGGGTGAGGGTGTAGTGAGTTACAATCAAGAAAGGAATTTATTTAACCCAAGGTTAACATGATCAATCTTAAAGGTTAATACTTATTTCTCCTATATGTTTAAAAGTTAATACTTATTTCTCCTATATGCTAGTTATATTCATTATAAGGGAAGGGAATATGGAGATTTAGCAGCAAACATCAGCCCAACAAATAAAAATCCTTTCACCAATGTTCCCTAAAGTTCTGTTTAGCCTTAAGATAGTGATAAAGTTACATTTTTACATAGCAAGGACACAGTGATTTATAACAAAGTACAGTGATCTATAACAAAAGAGAAAATTCATTAACTCAAAAGTCTAATATTGCTAACATCAAAAACTACTATATTTCCTTTTCTATATTCCAAATACATTGATTAATATATTCCCAGGTGCCTAAGGATGTGGAGGCCTGGAGGCAATCATTGACTCAATAATGAGAAAAGCCCTATGCTAATTAAGACTTTGAAAATCCTCCAAAACTCTCTGTGCTGTTTATGGTTGAGAGGCTGTCACACAAGCTAGTCTGTCAGCAGAGCAGTTTGACCTGAGACATCCTTGTCACACCCAGGGCAGGGAATTAGCAGTAATTATTGACACAACAAATGAAAAACCCTTCACCAATATAATTCCTAACCAACCCACTATACTAGTAATTTCAAACTTCCCCAAAGAATTTGCCTTTAGTAAGTCTAAAACATCTCGTGCCTCTCATGGTTGGGGGGCTGCTGTGGCCAGACCAACCTATACAGGTAGGCTAGATAACCAGAGGAGTCCCACAAGTTGAAACACCATAGTCACGCCCAGGAATTTTTATTGCCTTGGAGCTGCACGTATACTCCTTCTCTGAGAGAAATGGTTATGGGGGAGAGCTCCCCGGAAAGTCAAAGGTTTAGGTGACAGCAAAAAACAGACTCTGGTTTTGGGGTAGATGCTCGGGAACAGGGGGTTTCTTGAGTCTTGATCACGCCTTTGAATATGCCGAAGCTTCCTTCCTCATGACCTTTGCCATGGGCGGAGTTCCTCCTGCCTATCTGGCTCCCGGCAGATAGGTGGGGATGAGGGCTCTAATTATAAATAGAGAGACTAAAATAACTGTTGATATAAATAGAGTGTGACATTTGATCAAAGTCTTGAGAGTTAGCCATGGAGATTTTTAGAGACATTTCAGGCACTAGTATAGCCATTTGACAAATTCCAAAGAGGAAAAAAAAAGCCTTAAGTGCTTGAGAAAAAACAAGTAGATCATAGTCACAAGACTTGTGTGAACTAGTGGTAAGTGAGAAATGATTACAGAATGATTATACTAAGCATATAGTTGCAGTGGTAAAGTTTGAGAAATTTTTACTTTGAAGTTTGTCAGTTCGGATGAATTTCCCAGAGAACAAAAAACAACTAACATTAGGCTGCTTTCACTGAATTCAGCAACCCTGGAGAACACTTGAACTGAAAAAATGTAAAAGGCTGAGATTACTAATTCTATCAAGCTCAAATGTTTCCTGAATCCTGTAAATTTAAATTAGAAGAAAATTAAAATGTAATTGATTTTATATTATTATGCATATTTCAATATCTACTAATAATTTATATGTGATATGTGTTTTGGTGAGGAAATATGTTAATGTTTTGCTAAATAAAAATTGCATTTACAAAATAAAAATTGTGGTTAATTTATTGAGTGAATAATCCAAGTTTTAAAGCATGAAGTCATCAACTATAAAATAAAATAAAATCTTAAAATTGATAGTAAAACTAAGCAGAAGATTATATAGTCCACAGTCCACAAGGGAAATAAAGCCAAAGGTCAATATGATACTGTTGAAGCAGAGATAATTTTTAATAAACTCTATAATATGGAACTCTTAAATAATGCAGAGAAAACATGTTAGAAGAATTTTATATTTCTTTTTACCACAATTATTTTAGAGTCAAGCAAATATGAACTCTAGATAGGCACAGGAAAAGAAAAAGGAAAAGGAAAACTAATCAATTTAAAGAATATTTATACATTGTGGGAATACTTAAATAAATGACATGCTCTTGGTGAGCATTTTATAAAATGCAATTACAGAAGGTACATGGAGTTGCAAAATGTTGGAGATGACTGAAGAAATTTAGCAAGCAATTACAGAATAAAGGGAAAATACATCTTTAACTTGACCTATCTCTTGACTATTGCATGACAGTAGATATTACTATACTGTTGATACATATTTTTGAGATGTAATTGACATAGTATGTTAGTTTTTATATTATATAACAATATATAATCATAACAAAACTTATAAATGGTGTGTTTTTTCTTTCAGATCTTATTATTTTAAACAAGACTAGGATTATTTGTACAGAATTCCTGGCTAGAAAATTTAAGAGAGAGACCTGTGAAAAGACATTCTGGTTCTCATTTAAGAAGGTCAAATTTTTTTCTAGCTATTTTGTTGTATATTCAGGTCAGAAAATATATATTTATAATAGCTTTAGAAAATAATTTAATTGTTATTTCTTTTTAAGTAAATTGTCATTTTTTTATCTGCTACATTTTTTATAGGTAAATATTTAATCATATTCCAGCTTGTAGATTTTCTCTTTCACATTGCGGCTACAGTGTTATAGAACTGCATTTCTAATAAAAGCAAAAGACTAACTTCACAGTTCTTAATTATTCCGTGTGTGTGTGTGTGTGCATGTATGTTTGTGTGTGTTCTCAGTCATATCTGACTCTTTGCGACCCTCTGGACTGTAGCCTGCTAGGTTCCTCTGTCCGTGGAATTTTCCAGGTAAGAATACTGTATTGGGTTGACATTTCCTACTCTTGAGGATCTTTTCAACCAGGAAATTGAACTTGCATCTCTTGCATCTCCTGCATTCTTTGCTACAGCTGAACCTGGGAGTCCCTCTACATGACACAAATCAACGTAAGTCTCAAATGTAAGTAATTCTGTATTGAGATGCAATTTGCCATGTGAAAATAAGAATTATTTAAACAGATGATTTATAAAACTAGCACCAAGAAAGAGAATAATGAGAAAACCTGTGGCAGAAAGGTATACATTAATCTGAAAAAAGTACCTGCATAAGAATATAGTTGCAGACTTTCATCCTGCAACCATAAAATGTGATTTACTTTTTAAATTTAGTTTTAATGAAATTGAAAGGTTTATAGTTATCATAATTTTTTGTGATTATACATATATATGCTGTATTATTAATTTGTAAAAAGATGTCGGTTTTACTATCTTCAGTTCAGTTCAATCACTCAGCCATGTCTGACTGTTCGACCCCATGGACTGTGGCACACCAGGCTTCCCTGTGCATCACAAAATCCCGGAGCTTTCTCAAATGCATGTCCATTATTCAGTGATGCCATCTAACCATCTCATCCTTCAGTTCAGTTCAGTTCAGTTCAGTCACTCAGTTGTGTCCGACTCTGTGCAACTCCAATGACAGCACGCCAGGCCTTCCTGTCCATCACCAACTTCCGGAGTTCACTCAGACTCACGTCCATAGAGTCAGTGATGCCATACAGTCATCTCATCCTCTGTCGTCCCCTTCTCCTCCTGCCCCCAATCCATCCCAATATCAGAGACTTTTCCAATGAGTCAACTCTTTGCATCAGGTGGCCAAAGTACTGGAGTTTCTGCTTTAGCATCATTCCTTCCAAAGAAATCCCAGGGATGATTTTTTTCAGAATGGACTGCTTGGATCTCGTTTCAGTCCAAGGGACTCTCAAGAGTCCTCTCCAACCCCACAGTTCAAAAGCATCAATTCTTTGATGATCAGCCTTCTTCACAGTGCAGCTCTCACATCCATACATTACCACAGGAAAAACCATAGCCTTGAATAGACGGACCTTATAGTCATCCCCTTTTCCTTCTGCCTTCAATCCTTCCCATATCAGGATTTTTCTAATGAGCCAGTTCTTCACATCAGGTGGCCAAAGTATTGGAGTTTCAGCTTCAGCATCAGTCCCTTCAATGAATATTCAGGACTGATTTCCTTTAGGATTGACTTTTTGATGTCCAAGGGACTCTTAAGAGTATTCTGCAACACCATAGTTCAAAAGCCTCAGTTCTTTGGCTCTCAGCTTCCTTTATGGTCCAACTCTCACAACCATACATGAATACTGGAAAAACCATAGCTTTGACTAGACGGACCTTTGTTGGCAAAGTAATATCTGCTTTTTAATATGATGTCTAGGATTCTCAGGGCTTCCCTAATAGCACAGTTGATAAATAATCCACATGCAACATAGACCGTGGTTCAATTCCTGGGTTATGAAGATCCTTGGCGAAGGGAAATGTTACACACTCCAGTGTTCAGTCAGCCAGTTCAGTCATTCAGTTATGTCTGACCCTTTGCAACTCCATGGACTGAAGCACACCAGGCTTCCCTGTCCATGGCCAACTGCTGGACCTACTGAAACTCATGTCTATTGAGTCAGTGTGCCATCAAACAATTTCATCCTCTGTCATCCCCTTTTCCTCCTGCCTTAAAACTTTTCCAGCATAAGGGTCTTTTCCAGCGAGTCGGTTCTTTGCATCAGGTGTCCAAAGTATTGGAGTTTCAGCTGCAGCATCAGTCCTGCCAATGAGTATGCAGGACTAATATCCTTTAAGATGGCTGGGTGGAACACCTTACAGTCCAAAGGACTCTCAAGAGTCTTCTCCAACACCACAGTTCAAAAGCATCAATTCTTTGGTGCTCAGCTTTCTTCACAGTCCAACTCTCACATTCAACTTGACCACTGGAAAAACCATAGCCTTGACTAGACAGACCTTTGTTGGCAAAGTAATGTCTCTGCTTTTGAATATGCTATCTAGGTTGGTTATAACTTTCTTTCCAAGGAGCAAGCATCTTTTAATTTCATGGGTGCAATCACCATCTGCAGTGATTTTGGAACCCAAAAAATAAAGTCCGACACTGTTTTCACTGTTTCCCCATCTATTTCCCATGAAGTGATGGGGCCAGATTCCATGATCTTCGTTTTCTGAATGTTGAGATTTAAGCCAACTTTTTGACTCTCCTCTTTCACTTTCATCAAGAGGATTTTTAGTTTCTCTTCACTTTCTGCCATAAGGATGCTGTCTTCTGCATATCTGAGGTGATTGATATTTCTCCTGGCAATCTGGATTCCAGTTTGTGCTTCTTCCAATCCAGTGTTTCTCATGATGTACCCTGCATAGAAGTTAAATAAGCAGGGTGACAATATACAGCCTTGACGTACTCTTTTCCTATTTGGAACCAGTGTGTTGTTCCATGTCCAGTTCTAACTGTTGCATCCCGACCTGTATACAGGTTTCTTAAGAGACGGATCAGGTGGTCTGGTATTCCCATCTCTTTCAGAATTTTCCACAGTTAATTGTGATCCATACAGTCAAAGGCTTTGATAGTCAATAAAGCAGAAATAGATGTTTTTCTGGAACTCTCTTGCTTTTTCAATGATCCAGCGGATGTTGGCAATTTGATCTCTGGTTCCTCTGCCTTTTCTAAAACAGCATGAACATCAAGAAGTTCACAGGTCACATACTGCTGAAGCCTGGCTTGGAGAATTTTGAGCATTACTTTACCAGCATGTGAGATGAGTACAATTGTGCGGTAGTTTGAGCATTCTTTGGCATTGCCTTTCTTTGGTATTGGAATGAAAACTGACATTTTCCAATCTGTGGCCACTGCTGAGTTTTCCAAATTTTCTGGCATATTGAATGCAGCACTTTCACAGCACCATCTTCAGGATTTGAAATAGCTCATCTGGAATTCTATCACCTCCACTAGCTTTGTTCATAGTAATGCTTTCTAAGGCCCACATAACTTCACATTCCAGGATGTCTGGATCTAGGTGAGTGATCACACCATCATGATTATCTTTGTTGTGAAGATCTTTTTGTACCAGTTTTTCTGTGTATTCTCACCACTCTTCTTAAGAACTTCTGCTTCTGTTAGGTCCATACCAAATGGTATGGACCTAACAGAAAGTCTGCAAAGGTCCTACATAAATGTAGGCCCTAACATAAAGGCAGGTCCTTAATCGAGCCCATCTTTGCATGAAATGTTCTCTTGGTATCTCCAATTTTCATGAAGAAATTTCTAATATTTCCCACTCTGTTGTTTACCTTTATTTGTTAGCACTGATCGCTGAAGAAGGCTTTCTTACCTCTTCTTGCTATTCCTTGGAACTCTGCATTCAGATGCTTATATCTTTCCTTTTCTCCTTTTTTTTTTTTTCCACTTCTCTTCTTTTCACAGCTATTTGTATGCCTCCCCCAGATTTCCATTTTGCTATTTTGGATTTCTTTTCCATGGGGATGTTCTCAATCCCTGTCTCCTTTATAGTGTTCCGAACCTCCGTTCATAGGTCATCAAGCACTCTGTGTATCACATCTAGTCCCTTAAATCTTTTCTCACTTGCACTTTATAATCATAAAGGATTTGATTTAGATCAAATCTGAATGATCTAATCAGTTTCCCTCCTTTTTCAATTTAACTCTGAATTTGGCAATAAGGAGTTCATGATCTGAGCCACACTCAGCTCCTGGTCTTGGTTTTGCTGACTGTATAGAGCTTCTCCATTTTGGCTAAAAGAATATAACCAGTCTGATTTTGGTGTTGATTGTCTGGTGATGTCCATGTGTAAAGTCTTCTCTTGTGTTGTTGGAAGAGGGTGTTTGCTATGACCAGTGTGTTCTCTTGGCAAAACTCTATTAGCCTTTGCCCTGCTTCATTCTGTATTCCAAGATCAAATTTGCCTGTTACTCCAGGTGTTTCTTAACTTCCTACTTTTGCATTCCAGTCCCCTATAATGAAAAGGACATTTTTTTTTAATTTTTTTAAATTTTTATTTTTTGGGTGTTAGTTCTTGATGATCTTGTAGGTCCTCATAGAATCTTTCAAAATCAGCTTCTTTAGTGTTACTAGTTGGGGCATAGACTTGGATTACTTTGATATTGAATGGTTTGCCTTGGAAACAGAGATCATTCTGTCGTTTTTGAAATTGCATGCAAGTACTGCATTTTAGACTCTTTTGCTGACCATGAATGCTACTCCATTTCTTCTAAGGGATTCCTTCCCACAGTAGTAGATTTCATGGTCATCTGAGTTACATTCATCCATTCCAGTTCATTTTAGTTCAGTGATTTTTAGAATGTCAACGTTAACTCTTGCCATCTCCTGTTTTACCACTTCAATTTGCCTTGATTCATGGACCTAATAGTCCAGGTTCCTATGCAATATTGCTCTTTACAGCACCGGACCTTGCTTCTATTACCAGTCACATCCACAACTGAGTACTGTTTTTGCTTTGGCTACATCTCTTCATTCTGTCTGGAGTTATTTCTCCGCTGATCTCCAGTAACATATTGGGCACCTACCGACCTGGGGGAGTTCCTCTTTCAGTATCCTATCATTTTGCCATTTCATACTGTTCATGGGGTTCTCAAGGCAAGAATACTGAAGTGCTTTGTCATTCTTTTCTCCATTGGAACACACTCTTTCAGAATTTCACACACACTCATCTCACATACTAGTAAAGCAATGCTCAAAATTCTCCAAGACAGGCTTCAGCAGTATGTGACCCGTGAACTTCCAGATGTTCAAGCTGGTTTTAGAAAAGGCAGAGGAACCAGAGATCAATTTGTCAACATCTGCTGGATCATGGAAAAAGCAAGAGAGTTCCGGAATAACATCTATTTCTGCTTTATTGACTATGCCAAAACCTTTGACTGTATGGATCACAATTAACTGTGGAAAATTCTGAAAGAGATGGGAATACCAGACCACCTGACCTGCCTCTTGAGAACCTGTATGCAGGTCAGGAAACAACAGTTTGAACTGGACGTGGAACAACACACTGGTTCCAAATAGGAAAAGGAGCATGTCAAGGTTCTATATTGTCACCCTGCTTATTTAACTTCTATGCAGAGTACATCATGAGAAACGCTGGGTTAGAAGAAGCAAACTGGAATCAAGATTGCTGAGAGAAATATCAGTTGCCTCAGATATGCAGATGACACCACGCTTATGGCAGAAAGTGAAGAGGAACTAAAACGCCTCTTGATGAAAGTGAAAGAGGAGAATTAAAAGTTGGCTTAAATCTCAGCATTCAGAAAACTAAGATCATGGCATCTGGTCCCATCATTTCTTGGGAAATGGAAGGGGAAACAGTGGAAACAGTGTCAGACTTTATTTTTTTAGGGGATCCAAAATCACTGCAGCCATGAAATTAAAAGACACTTACTCCTTAGGAGGAAACCTAGACCAACCTCAAGAGCATATTTAAAAGCAGAGATATCACTTTCATAAAAAATATCCATCTAGTCAAGGATATGTTTTTTCCAGTGGTCATGCATGGCTGTGAGATTTGGACTTTGAAGAAAGCTGAGCACCAAAGAATTGATGCTTTTGAACTGTGGTGTTGGAGAAGACTCTTGAGAGTCCCTTGGACTGCAAGGAGATCCAACAAGTCCATCCTTAAGGAGATCAGTCCTGTGTGTTTATTGGAAGGACTGATGTGGGAGTTGAAACTCCAATACTTTGAGTACCTCACGTGAAGGGTTGACTTACTGAAAAAGACACTGATGCTGGGAGGGATTGGGGGCAGGAGAAGAAGGGGACAACAGAGGATGAATGGCTGGATGGCATCACTGACTCTATGGACATTAGTTTGAGTGAACTCCAGGAGTTGGTGATGGACAGGGAGGCCTGGCATGCTGTGACTCATGGGGTTGCAAAGAGTTGGACATGGCTGAATGATTTAACTGAACTGAGAGAGATTTTTATTTGTTTGTTTGTTTTGTCATTCTTCAATTTGACTATGTTGGAACCTCCTTTTGCCCTGGAGACTATTATAGTTTTAAAAATTCAAAAACTAGCCATCTAGGAATTAAAATTTGCATTTTGTTCAAAGTCACAGGAAGGAAAATGAAAGAAATGGGCCATACAGGTCAAGGTTTAAAGGAAACAGTGAATCTGATCCCTAATGTTGGCAACAAAGAATTCAGTTGAGGTCTTGATTAATTTCTTAATTAACTACTTGAGGCTCTGTTAAGTCATTGACAATTTGGATAGTCATGCCACTGATAAGCCTGATAAGCCCACCCAGTACATAGGAAATTATTTCACAACAAGATTTAGAATGATCACAGAATTCTAGTTCATATGGAAGTCAGATTTTTTTTTTTTTTTTTGCTCCATGAAATAGACTCAACATTTTTTTAACATTAATTTATAGAGTAGTGGTGCATCCAAATATCAATAGAATTTAACCCACAAAGACTAAATAGTCCACAGTGACTACAAATGTATAAATATAAATCAATGTAATGGGCACAGATAACATGAACATTAGGTGAGATGTGGCTAAAATCATAGGACTGATTCTTATTAAACAATTCCAAACTTATAGAACCAAAAAGATGCTTTTCCTTGCTTTCAAACACTTACAATAGGGGAAATACAAATTTAACAGATGCAGATTCTATCCCTCTGTCAGGAGGAACCCTTGGAGAAGATAATGGCAACCCACCCTGGTATTCTTGCCTGGGAAATAACATGGACAGAAGAGCCTGGTGGGCAACAGACCATGGGGTTGCAAAAGAGTCAGACAACTTAACAACTAAACAACAACAAATGATGGGAGACAGTTGCAACTTTTCCCAAAAACATAAAACTAGGTTTATTTTATTAATATATTTAAAGATCTGTTGAGGTATAGATGCAAAAGATTAAGTGGAGTTTTCCCCAGATCTAGGAGAATATAACATGTACAGGGAATCGGGCTATCAATGATTTATTGGTTTTGAGGATAGTTCTAATACATAGGATTAAGCGATCATTGCAGAAAGTGAAGAGGAACTAAAAGCCTCCTGATGAAAGTGAAAGAGTAGAGTGAAGAAGTTGGCTTATAGCTCAACATTCAGAAAACGAAGATCATGGCATCTGGTCCCATCACTTCATGTGAAATAGAAAGGGAAACAGTGGAAACAGTGTTAGACTTTATTTTTGGGGGATCCAAAATCACTGCAGATGGTGACTGCAGCCGTGAAAGTAAAATACACTTACTCCTTGAAAGAAAAGTTATGACCAACCTAGATAACATATTGAAAAGCAGAGACATTACTTTGCCAACAAAGGTCCATCTAGTCAAGGCTATGGTTTCTCCAGTGGTCATGTATGGATATGAGAGTTGGACTGTGAAAAAAGCTGAGCACTGAAGAATTGATGCTTTTGAACTGTGGTGTTGGAGAAGACTCTTGAGAGTCCCTTGGACTGCAAGGAGATCCAACCAATCCATTCTGAAGGAGATCAGCCCTTGGTGTTCTTTGGAAGGCATGATACTAAAGCTGAAACTCCAGTACTTTGGCCACTTCATGCGAAGAGTTGACTCATTGGAAAAGATTCTGATGCTGGAAAGGATTGGGGGCAGGAGGAAAGGGGACGACAGAGGATGAAATGCCTGGATAGCATCACCGACTCAATAGTCCTGAGTTTGGAGTGAATTCCTGTAGTTGGTGATGGACAAGGAGGCCTGGCGTGCTGCAATTCATGGGGTCAATTCAAAGAGTTGGACACGACTGAGCGGCTGAACTGAACTAAACTGAAGCAATTATTGACATACTTTGTAAACTAAGTCTTAGTTTCCCATCTCTATTATGGAAATAATCGTTTTCTAGTACTTAATTATATTACTTTGAGTGTGAAATATACACGTGAAGTTATTTGCTATCTTTGTACAATTTAAAATATCTACACATTTTTTAAATGTTCACAAATTAATTTTATCTTCCAAATATTTAGTAGAATTAAAACAAAGTCAAATAAGAATAAGTCCATTTTGCAATCACTCTATTTTTATTTTGTTTTCCTTAAAGGTAGACAATTGAGAGTATGTCTAAAAATATAATAGCCATAAATATATGTGGGGCCCTAAATGGGAAACCTTAAAAACAAAGGGGGCTAGCTTTGCGATAGAAAACCTAAGATGGCACCTGGCAGAAGAGATGGGGGCAGGGTCTATGTTTTCTGTCAAAGTTTTTGATTGGCTCTCTCGATTTCCATGCATGTAGACAGTGTGTGATCTCCATAGACTCCTGTTATAATGAAGGGACATGACAATCTGACCTTTAACGTGATTGGTGCAACTATGGAAAGTCCCTCCTAAAACCCTCCTGTTTGTCTATATAAGCTGAGAGTTTGCAACAATAAACCGGAACTGCTTCAATGGAACCCCTGTTCCATTGATTGTCTCTCGGTCGCTGAGGGGCTGGGTTGGCGGACAGCAGGCTCACCTCTCCTTGGGAACCCCTCAGCTTTGCTGAGGGAAGTTCCACTGCCTCTACTCTTTCTGCAGAGCGCCCCCACAAATATACACCTAAACATTCAATCTACTGGAACAAGAAGGATGATTGGAGCCTTCCGGCACAGACAAATTCTTTGTAGGAGTTCAGTTCCAGTGTTCTAAGAAAACAAGCAGATCTCAAAGGTAGGCTACCAATATTTGTGTGGCATCATGAGAAACTCTTGATTAGTTATTCTGACACTCAATCAGAGAGAGTTTTATAACTTGAAAGAATATAAAAATTGTGTTTACTAACTCCCAGTTGAATAATTATGATTTTGATATGCTCTAAATTATGAAGCTGAATATTGTGCAAGAGAGACTCATCTCTTTGGAAAGAGACTGTCCAAAATGTTCTTCTCATTTTCCAGATGGTGCTGTTTGTATGAGAAGTTAAATACTAGGAAAAGTAACCTTTCATGGAACTGCAACATTCATATTCTAATGGTCTATTTTCATTTATCCAATTTTGTTCATATGCTTAAGGAAAAAATGTACTTTATGAATTAGAGTTATATCTGTGAAACTATAAAATATATACTACAATAACTGCTATAGGGTGTTAAAATAATATATTATTTCAATGCTAATGGGACAAATGGCTTATTTGGAAGTGTTATGCTTAAAAAGAATGATTTTAAGTATTTTTAAGATTAGGTAGCCTGAGGATCTATTATACTATGTCATCTTGTGAAGTCAGTTATTTCCATAACATTTGTACTTAAAAATTCTGAATAATTATTGTGTGAAAAGCTTACATTATTATTATAGAATTTTACTTGCAGTACATGATTATGAAACACAATGAATGCTATTGCAAATGTGTTAATGCTCTTAAACATTCAGTGAAAATATCTATTTAACAGTTTAAATTACAAGTATAAATTGTATTCAAATATTTATATATTTATACATTGTATAGTCAGTACATATGTTTAAAGCAACTGAGTTGCTGTTGCTAAGCATTTCTCCTTATTTTTGAAAATGGTTTTCTTTGCAAAGGAGAAATGTGAAGCTCAGTCAGAGAAAATCTATGCCTTGGGGCATTTCATAATGAATGATTTGACTTTTTGAAAGCACTTATACTATTTTGAGAAATGGATATACAGTAGGATGGTTGCCAGCAGTTTTTCTTTGTTGTAATTTCCGAAAAGCAGCTTCCTGTGTTTCAGAGAATAATTGATTTTTTTGTAATAGTACTTTCTTAGCTATAGAACTTTTTTCATATAATGTTTTATTACTTTTTCAAAACAGATGTTTGATTACATATCACTGCAGTATGCACAGTTATATTACACAATTGTATTTTCCCTTTTTAATATTTTTAAAACATAAAAAGAAAATGAAGTCTTAATGATGAACATCTTTAGCATAGATTAAGGAAATATCAAGCCAAGTATTTTCAGTTGCAATGTTCTATATAAAAGGTAAATAAATTATGCAAAAGTTGTATCATAATTACATAATTTTGGCATCATTACAACATAAAAGGATTTGAATATTTAGCAAATTTAAAACACTAAAAAATATGATATGGAATTTTGAAGAATATTTTTAAGGAAAAATGTTAAATAATAATACTTGAAACCAATTGAAATAAAAGCTCAAATTATTTTTGCATTGTGTTTAATATTATTTAAAATGTCTTTTATTATATACAGATAATAACATCTTCGAAGAGAGAAATTGTGTTGTCTGTGTGTATACATTAGTCATTATTAAAACTACAAAAAGCTACACAAAATTAAAGGAAAAGTCAGGATGAAAATTCAGATGGATTCCATATTAACCAAAAATACTGTTCAGAAATTTATGGCAATAGATTATGATCTACAGAGTTATAGATAACATGTTTCTATTTTTAGTTATCTCCTTCTACAAATATGTATGAATATTGTATGAATATTTCCCTGACTTCTACATTAGTTACTGCAAAACAAAGGTTTGATTGATAATTCTTGCCATTGCTCCTTCCTTACTTCCTTTTATTCTTTTTTGTTTGTTTGTTTCTATCACTCTTATTTATTTGTTTGCATGTATTTCCCATTTCCATTATTTTTCAATCTCTCACTATTTGTTTAAAAGATAAGTCTTCAAATTCTTAGGAGATATTTAGAGATAGATAGTATGTGACCAGTATACTCCTTAGATCACTGAATATTGCATGTTAAGGTGCCATATATTTCTGCAATGAAGTTAAATATATACACACACACATATATATAAATTCATGCTAAAAATAAAAAATTAAAGACAGATAAATAATGGCTTTCACATAAGATCTTAATTATTAATGTTTTCTCCATTGTCCATAAATTTCCCTAAAGACACAAATATTAGACATAATTTTATACATTGATAAATGTATAAACACTAATGAATCTCAATAAATATGTATTTCTTGAGTAAAATATAATAATATATCTTTACTCAGCTAATAAAATGAACATAGTATATAATTTACTCTGATAATTACAAACACAATTTATGTAAAAAAGTTTATATAAATATTAATCATGGTGTAAAAGCAGATTTCCCTGATGTCCTTCCATAAACTATACAAGTAAAAGAAAAATTTATAGTCTTAAAATATGTTTGATATAAGCATGCTACAAACACTTTGTTGATGTAAGGAAACCACAAACCAATCACATTTTCCTAATTTTAATTCTGAGAAAGCATTAATAACCACTGTAAATTAGGTATAATTTTATTAGGTTTAGATTTGGTATGATGATATGAAATAGACTAAAGTCACTGGAGGAAGGTGTAGTTTTAGCCCCTATGTCCAACTAGGTATGTGCTTTTTAAAGTAATTTACACTTTGGTTGCTTCAATTTCTTCTTCTTCTTTTTTTTTTACATGAAAATATTTATTCAGGTTTTGTGGCAGGTAGAATTCTATGATGGGCTCCCAAAATTTCTTTAAATAAGAATCTTAAATAGAGATATTATTCAAATGAGACTGCCCTTTTCACACAAACTTTTTAAAGTGGAGAGTTTTCTCTGCCTGGTGGCAGGAGAGGAAGTCAGAGGTTTGCCATGCCTCTGCTGGCATGAAGATGTAAAGGCACATGGCAAGAACAGGTGGCCTGTAGTATCTGGAGAGGTGACCCATCTGACAGCTACCAAGGAAATACAGACCTTTCAATTTCTTATTGCTTAAAGTGAATGGGATAAGGCAGATGCTGGCTGAAACCTCCTTCAGCTACAAAACTTTGTTAGTGTAAGGGTATACAATATTATATTGTACTATCTGTGGCATTCAGGATTCATTTACTAAAGAAGATGCCCAGAACCCAAAATGACAGTCCATATAGATCAACAGATTACTGCAAGAAAATGATTTAATATAGCAGAAACATTTAAGGTAAAACTTATGGACTTATGCTTAAGTCCAAGTCTGCCACACAGAAAGGATCCAGAGAGGTGCCACTAGGTTCAATTTTCTTTTCTCTAAGAATTTTATTGTTGTTGTTGCTTTTGTTTTTCCTCTCAAGCCAGGCACCACCAACCTAAACACAGAACAAGGAGGAACCAGGGAATCCAAAATGCAGACTTGGCCAGGGTCCCTTACACCCCACTGTTCATATAAGTATATATATATTGGGTAAATAACAAATCCTGCCAGTAGTCTCAACAAAGATATGTGTCATTCTTCAACCTCATTGCCATTCACAACAAACAGTCCTAAAATTCCTTGGACTCATTAAGTTTCATGCCATGATCAGTGGATAGACTTCAGAGGGTGTGTTTCTTACTTCATTAAAGAGTTTAGACCAATTCCAAACCTGCTGCAGTGAACTCTCATAGGACACATAGAATCATTGTACACAATGACACTTAAAAGAGTGGGACATCAAAGACATTAATCAAAATAGACACAATTGTGTGTAACAGCAAATACAACAAGAGGAAAATAAAGTCATATCTTACTAGCATAAAATTATGATACTACTACACATAATTTAAAATTTATTATAATAATTTGATAAATATTAAAGAAAATTAAACTACATTGGCAGAAAAATAAAAGAGGTTTTCTGGATATACATCATTTATACATAGTACTGTAACCAACTTAGTAAACCTGTATGACAGACCAAAATGTTTCTTTTTGATTAAATTTGTCATGGCAAAACATCAACAATAATACTAGTACTTGAACCCTGAGAAACAATACAAGCTAGTATTTACTTTGACCTGAAGTTTGGGGCTACACATTTATGCACTTTGCCTAGCAAGATATTGTATCTACCTTTGGAGATACTTGAATTAAAGATGATTGAGAATCAATATCATGTTTTATAGTGATTTGAATTAATTAACAAAATTTTACATAGGTACCATATGTGCATGCTAACTTGGTTCAGTCATGTGTAATTCTTTGCAACCCTAGGGACTGTAGCCTGCCAGGCTCCACTGTCCATGGGATTCTCCAGGCAGGAATGCTGGAGTGGGTTGCTATTCCCTTTTCAGGAGATCTTCCTGACTCAGCGATGAAACCTGGTCTCTATGTCTCCTGCAGTGGCAGGTGGGTTATTTACCATTAGTGCCACGTGGGATATGTCAACATATTAAATATATCTAATTACATTCAGATAGATTATACTGAATATAACTTTAACTAGACCTTTAGGCAACACAGGGTTTTACAAAGCTTGATTTAGAAGTTTCTCTCTCTAATAAATGCTATATATGTTCAGAAGACATATAAAATACTTTGCAAAACTTACGATTTTTCTACATAACATTTCAGATTAAATATATTGCAAATTATACTTGAGGTAAATAAAACCTCAAGATCACAAAACACTGTGAACCAGTTAATTACCCCAATAGAGAGTGTCAGTTTGTATTTCTATAAATTCTGAGACTATAAAAGCTTAGTTTTAGAAAAAGATGCTGGAAGTTTAAAATTTTGGTATAGTCTTTTTCAAATAAAATTAATTAGGAAATTAAGGCATACTTTATACATATAAGCAGAGATACCTAGAATTTTTAGGGACAACTAGATTGTTTTTAAGAGAGAAATAAAGTATTTTGAAAAAAAAAAACAGACTCACATAAGCTATGCATAAAATAATAATAGATATTGTGATCATGGTAGAGAACTCAATTATCTAAAAACATATATGCCAGATCACAGGAAAAATCGCAATTAAATTTGGTATATATTTTCTCATTAAATTATGTCCACATTCTTTAATTTTTTTTTTTTTTGTTTGAATCCTTTAACACTCCAAATCGTGCCTAAAGCAGCATCATATATTAGTTCATTTTGTCATGTCCATCAATACAGTTCCTGGAAGTAAATATTTAGGATTTCTGAAAAAAAAATCATTAATTAAGTACACTAATTTTTTAAAAATAAGTCTATCATATTTAGCATCTTGAGTAACTTTCAGGCAAATATTGACAGGGATCTGTGAATCAAATCCTCAAACAATATGATGTAACCTGGAGAATGATTTACAATTTGCCTTAGTTTCAAACTTGAGATATTCAGATTGGTTAAACATTTTCTTACTTATGACTTACATTAGCGTTGTGACAATAATGATAAATTGACTGTATATTTGCATGTGTGTGCTTAAATATACAGCTTAATTTCTGCTCTTGTCACTGCTTGCCTGGAGAGTTACAATAAAACTCCTTTTTAGTCCACTCATCCAATCACTACTGCCACCCTAAGGCTTGGATAAAGTCAATAAAAAATAGTGAGCATTTGAAATAGGCTGCTCCCATGTCCCCACTTCCATTTTCTGCTTCAACATGTACAGAACTTGGAACTTGTCACTCCCAAACTTATAATTTAAAAAAGCTGAAAAGCTAAAAGTCAACTCTTCTGACAGCCATCAGAGAATTGAGATGCTGCTACTGCTGATACTGCTAAGTCACTTCAGTCGTGTTCCGCTCTGTGCGACTCCATAGAGACAGGAACACTGGAGTGGGTTGCCATTTCCTTCTCCAATGCATGAAAGTGAAAGTGGAGTCGCTCAGTAGTGTCTGACTCTTTGCGACTCCATGGACTGCAGCCCACCAGACTCCTCTGCCTATGGGATTTTCCAGGCAAGAGTACTGGAGTGGGGTGCCATTGCCTTCTCCGATTGAGATGCTAGGGCAAACTGATTCTCTGAAAAATAGAGAAATTCAAATAACAGGAAATCTAGCATATTGGAAGTAAAATCCACTGGAGTCAGTAAGTGGTGAGAACACTTAAACAGTATTGACTGATTTATTGAGGCTGGGTCTGGACTACCTTGAGAGCTAAACTCTCCTGGGGGAAGAGGCATACAGTTGCTCCCACTTCTTCAGGAATTTTACATGCAAAATCCCATCAGTTTCTCACAGTGATGATTGTAGAAAAGTTCCCCCTGCTTTTTAGTAAGGAGAGGGGAAAAGTAACCATTTTGACAAATGCTCAGAGCATTCTGTTCTTAGTATAAAAATCCTGCCTTCAGGGGAAGCAGTTTTTACCAGAATATAATATGCCGTAGGGGAAGGGGAGTTATACAACTTGAGGCTTTTCACCCTCCTTGTCACACACAAGGGGAGGAAAAAAAGTGATAAGAAACTCTTCCTAAGTTCACAGCCCAGGGATTTTTGAGTATTATACAATGAAGAATTAATCATATGATTGTATAATATTTCTTCTTCCCAATATTTTTGTTGTGGTGGTTTTGTCACTAAGTTGTGTTTGACTCCTGTGATCCCATGGACTGTAGCCCACCAGGCTCCTCTGTCCATGGGATTTCCCAGGCAAGAATACTGGAGTGGGCTACCATTTCCTTCTCCAGGGGATCTTTCCAAACCAGGGATAGAACCTGCATCTCTTGCATTTCATACATTGGCAAGTAGATTCTTTACCATGACACCATCTGGGAAACCTTATTAATAGGACTCCAGTGTAACAATGGATTACAACTGAGAGAGCTGTTTGAAACAGACTCTGCTTAAGAAGCTTCTGGAGAATAACAAAGGCAACAGAAGATATATATAGAGAGACACTGAAATAAATCAAAGCCTCTGTCAACTATAAGCTAAGTCGCATCAGTAGTGTCCAACTCTGTGCCACCCCATAGATGGCAGCCCACCAGGCTCCCCATCCCTGGGATTCTCCAGGCAAGAACACTGGAGTGGGTTGCCATTTCCTTTTCCAATGCATGAAAGTGAAAAGTGAAAGTGAAGTCGCTCAGTCGTGTCCCACTCTTAGCGACCCCATGGACTGTAGTCTACCAGGCTCCTCCGTCCATGGGATTTCCCAGGCAAGAGTACTAGAGTTGGGATGCCATTGCCTTCTCCGCTGACAACTATAGCTATAGCATATATTAAACAAAGCCTAAATTCTACAAGATTAATAAAAATCTCACACTCAAGATTCATTTGTCTATTTTTCTATTAATCAGTACACCATTCCTAGCTTTCACCAAAAAAATTACAAGGTATGCTAAAATTCAAAGAAAATATGGTCTGAAGACCACACTAATATATGGCAGAGATTTTGCAATTATTCGACATGGAATTTAAAAGAACTATAATAATATATGATGCTCTCTATTGGAAAAAGTGGTGACATTCAAGAAGAGGTATGAAGAGTAAGGAAAATTCTGAGAATAAATGAAAATAGAATGCTAGAAACCAAACACAATAGAAGGAGTGAAGAATGTCTTTAATTGGTTCATCAGTAGACTAGACACAGATGAGGAAAAAAATCAGTGAGTTAGTTTCTGTCAATAAAGGCTAACAAAACAGAAAAGCAAAAATAAAAATAAAAATCAGCATATAGAATATTCAAGAAGCGTGAGACAATGATAAATGTGTAATGTAAACATAATAATACCAAAAATAGAAGAGAGAACAGTAGCAGAAGTAGTAGTGTGTGTGCTTATTTGCGTCTGACTCCTTATGACTCATAGACTGTAGCCCACCAGGTTCCTCTGTGCATAGGATTTCCCAAGCAAGAATACTGGAGTCTGTTGTCATTTTCTTCTCCACTGGATCTTCCTGAACCAGGGATCAAACCATGTCTCTTGCATCTTATGTATTGGTGGGCAGATTCTTTACCACTGTGCTGTATGGAATAGTAGAAATATCTTCTGTAATAATGACTGAGAATTGTTCAAAAGTGTTGAGAAACACTAAGCCACAGATCCAGGAATCCAGAGAACAGAAAGCATGACTAAGTAACAAAAAATTTACACTTGGACATGTCATAATTAAACTGCCAAAAAAAAAAAAAAGAGAGAGAGACAAAGAGAAGTTATTGAAAGAAATCAGAAGAGTATAGCAGGAATCTTACATATAGAGGAGCAAAAAGGATGATAGTTACATTAGAATTTTCTTAGTAAGTCATGCAAGCAAAGAGAGAGTGGAATTAGGTATTTAAAATGTTGAAAGGAAAACTCACCAACTTAGAATTCTCTATCTAGTGAAAGTGTCCTTTAGGAGTGAAGAAAAATAGACTTTCACAGATAAATGAGAGAATGTGTTGACAACAGACTTGTCTTGCAAGAAATGTTAAAATGTTGGTAGAGACAGACAATAATATGTCAGAAACTCAGATCTTTATAAAGAAAGTCACACATTAGAGAAAAATAAAGATAAGGTAACATTTTTTCTTCTCAAATGCTCTATTAGATAAAAGCTCAAACCAATAATAGCAATAATATATTAGGTGATTGGAGCTTGCAGACAAGTGAAATAAATGAGGTCACTTGAGTAAGAATAGGGAGCACTCAATTGAGTAAGAATGGTGAGCACTCAATTATAAGCTACCTACATTACCTGTGAAGTGATATAGTGCTATTTGAAAGAGGATAAATATTAGCTGTTGAATATACATTGCAAAATTTGGACAATTGTAAAAGTATTTTTGAAAGAAGTATAACTGATGTGCTGAGAGGATATAAAAAAGAATAACAAAATACTCATTTGAAACAAGACAAAAGAGAGAAAATCAAAGAAAGACAAGTAAAAGCAAACACATTTATTGAGAAGAAAACAGTTAACAGATCAAAAATTTCTTTAAATGAGAATGGTCTAAATTTATCTGTTAAAAGAGAATGGAAAAATCAAGACCCAACTATATGTTCTCTGTATGACATGCACTATAACTATAAAGACACACACATATTGAAAGTGGTAGAAAAATACAATCATTAGGTGTATTAATTTCAGACAAAGCAAGGACATGTCAGAAAAAAATTATCAAGGATAAAGAGAGACATTACATAATCATAAAAGTGTCA
Organism: Nanger dama; assembly: GCA_917880005.1. Lineage (NCBI taxonomy): Eukaryota > Metazoa > Chordata > Mammalia > Artiodactyla > Bovidae > Nanger > Nanger dama. The sequence continues at coordinate 47,924,960 of CAKJTW010000011.1, forward strand.
ATTCTTTATAAGAATTTTATATTTATCATGTTTATCATATAACAAATTAATGTTTATCATATAACAACTGGAGAAGGAAGTGGCAACCCACTCCAGTATTTTTGCCTGGAGCATCTCATGGACAAAGGAGCCTGGCAGGCTACAGTCCATGAGGTCATAAAGGGTCAGACAAGACAGCAACTACTTTCACTTTCTAAGATATAATTATGCTAACATGTGGTCATTAATGCATACCCTAATCCGATAGGATGGGTGTCGTTATGAAAAGAGGAGAGTGGGACACATATACACAGAGGAATTTCACATGACACAGAGTGAAGACAGCTATCTGCAAGCCAGAGACAGAAGCCTGAGAAGAAAAACAAGCTTGTTGACACCTTGATGTCAGACTTTTGGCCTCCAGAATTCTTATAAAATAAGTTTATGTTGTTCAAGCCACTCAATGTGTGGTACTTTTTATGGTAGCCCTAGCAAACTACAAGGAGAAATAGGTAAATCCACTCTTACAGTTGGAGACTTCAGTGCTTCTCTTTCAGTAACTGACAGACTCAGGAGGCAGAAAATCATTAAGGATATAGTTGAACTGAACAGCATCATCAATCAACTGGATCTAATTGACATTTATTGAACATTTCATCCGACATTAACAGAATATACATTCTTCTTAAGCTAATATCGAGCATTCACCAAGATGGTCTACATTCTGAGCCTTAAGATGCATCTTAACAAATGAAAAAAAAAGAATTCATGCTAAAAATGTTCTTAGACCACAATAGAATTAAATTAAAAATGAACAGCAGAAAGATACCTGGAATATTCCAAAGTATTTGTCAAATAAGCAACATATTTCTAAATAACATGGACAAAGGAAATATTAAGAGAAATTAAGTGATAGGCAATCCTAGATCCAAATCATCAGTTTTACCAAGTGCAGCATACATAATCTGCTTATATTTGTGGATCTTCAGGATCCATCATTAAAAATAGAAATGCCATCCTTCCTTCACATTTGTAGAGATAATGAAATTAACTTAAGTTAAAATTTGAATCCTTTTTAGATAGCCAATCAACGGCAGCTCTTATTAATGTAGCACCTAAACACACTGTTACTTATTTTATTACAGATTCGAGGAGAGAGTCATGTGAACTCCTGATTTGTAGCCAAGTGGGACCAAAGTGGAAAACCAGGGGATCTGTTAATTATGGTTGGCATCTGAAGTAGGAGCTTGTCTTTTGGAATGAGCTGCTTACCTGTGGGATATGTGCCAATTCCACGTAGTTAGTGCCATGATTGAATTGCAGAACATCTAGTTGGCATCTGGAGAGTCAAAGGAGTGGTTGCTATGGAAAACTCTAAGCATCTGAAGTTTATTAAATACTGAAAATTTTGAAAAATAATTGTTCCTATTAAATATCACAATGTGAGAATATAAGAAAGTCACTATTAAATTTACCAGCCTAATACACACTGTGATAGCTTCATCCATCCATTCATTCATGTAGTATTTTAGACACTGGGAGATAGAGCAGTGAACTAAATACTGAAATCCTTGCCTTCATGGAGCATGTATTCTCATGTAGAGAAACACATCTAATAAATCCCTAGATGACATAAGGCTAAGCAGTGTCATGGGCTATTTAAATGTTAATACCTTAAGGAATTTTTGCTTGAAACATAGACCAAAGTCCCTATTTTATGCTGTCAAAGAACACAGCCTATGTGAGAAACATCAAGATGGTGGAATAGGAAAATACTGGGCTCATCTCTCTTCACAAATACACCAAAACTACAATTACGTATGGAGCAACTCTCACTGACATTGACCTGGTGACTAGCAGAATAGCTCTTCTACAATGAAGCCTGTAAAGATAAATCCACACAAAGCCTGGTAAGGAAGAGAGGAGAAGCAATCTGGTTGGAAGCCATACTTCTAGTGGGGGACACAGAAAAGGAGGGCATGCCAAAGGCTAGGAAATCCTCTCTGTGGAGTGAGGGATTTGAATCGCATATTAGGCACCCCAGCTCTTTTGTTCAAGACCAGAAAATCAAGACCCTTTAGCTGATCTGAACACCAGTGGAGCTCACCAGAGGGCTTTAAGAAACTGAGACTCCTCATGCATAGATTTGCTTATTATGAGTCATAGCACAGAGGCAGTAGTTTTAAAAGTAGTCTGGGGCTTTGGCCATCTTGCCAAGACCATCCAGTACACTCTCCCATCCAACATCTGGTTCCTTCTTCAGCTCTTCTTGCTCTTACTCTGACCCCACTAAGGGGGAAGCTGCTGTTGATAATGTGAATGTGCATACCTGGAAGGACAGAGCCAGCTTGGATCCCGGCCATTTCTGAGTGGACAGAGGCAGCAATTACTAGCTCCAACACCCTTGCACACACTCCAGAGAGAACAAGACAGAGCAGGACCGAGACCACCATGTGCTTCAGGAGCAGCATCCCTGTGCATACTTGTGCACATCTGACATAGCCAGGTCAGGCATATCCCTTGATACAACCCCTGACAGGGTGGTGATGGCCACTGAGGATAGGAAAAGGGCAGCTTGCTCCTGCCTCCGGTTCTAGCCCCTAGGCTCCAGGCCAATCTCCCACTAGGGCAGTGTCTGCCAGTAAAACCCAGAGAGAAAACACAACTTGTGCTCATTTCAGATCCAGCTCACATATCAGAACCACTTGGAACATGTAGACTGCATAGGAATGTTCCCCAGAGGGGCCCTCAAGACTGGGGCTGGTAACTGTTTCACCTAATTTCATAGAGACAGAGAAAATTAAATAAAATGAGAAGAGACAAGAGTATGTTTCAAATAGAAGAGCAACAACAAAAAACAAAACCCTTGGTGGTGGTGGTGGGGTGGACTAAGAAAACAGGGATAAACAATGTACCTGATGAAGAGCTTGCATAGAACCACAAAGACCCTAAATAGTCAAAGCAACTTTGAGAAAAGAAAAACAAAACTGATCCTCACATTCCCTGACTTCAGACTATATTGTGCAAAGCTGCAGTAACCCAAACAGCATGCTAATAGCACAAGAACAGACACATTGATCAATGGAAGAGAATAGAGAACCTAGAAATAAACCCATACACTTATAGGCAATTAAATAACAATAAATGAGGCTAGAATGTATGGAGGAGAAAAAAATAGTCTCTTCAGTAATTGGTGCTGGGAAAATTGGACAGCTACAGGCAAAAAAAAATGAAATTGGAACGTTACATTACACCATATAGGAAATTAAACTTAAAACTGAATAAAGACCTAAATGTAAGACTGGAAAATATAAAGTTCCTAGAAGGAAAAAAAAGAGTCATATACTTCTGAATATAAATATAGTTAATTGTTTTCATATCACACAGATTGTTTTAAGAATATCAACTTTAAATCAAACTGTGTCAAACTATATGTCTATATTGGGCTTCCCAGGTGGCACTAGTGGTAAAGAACCCGCTTGCAAATATAGGAGACATAAGAAATGAGGGTTCAATCCCTGGGTAGGGAAGATTCCCTGGAGAAGGAAATGGCAACCCACTCCAGATTCTTGCCTGGAGAACCCCATGGGCAGAGGAGCCTGGTAGGCTGCAGGAGCCTGGCAGGCTGCCATCTCTGGGGTTGCACAGAGTCAGACACGACTGAAGCAACCTAGGAGCAGCAGCAGCAACATATTTACAGAATATAAAGTAATAGAAATGCAAATATTTCCTCTGAAATTTTGCAAAGCAGAAATTATGTTTTTGTTTGTCTCATTTTACCAGAGGATAAAATGACAGGAGAACAATATTTTCTGTTTATTCTTCTAGCACTCAGAACAATGTCAAGCACATAGGAGGTGCTAAATATTTTGTTAATATGAAAGAACATTAGATGACTTCCTATAGCTTAGTAACACCAGAAGTAATTTGTATAACCACTGTTTTAGCTAAAACAAACAATTATATAATATATTTCTTATAGAATTAAGAAATGGAATTTTGTAAAACCACTTTTTATTTCATAATAATTGAACAAAACTCTGTTGGCAAGCTGAAATACAAGCACTTAAACCACCTGCTATGTAATTAGGTATGCTGCAAAGGAAACAGCATGAATGTTTATTAAGCAAGGAACTAATAAAAAATAGCAATTCTTATACTTTAATTAGATTCAGCTGAAGATATAAGGTGAGAGTAAGTTAGAATATGCCCTATTCTTTGTCATGTTCAACACATTTTCCTTGTTGAATTTGCTGACAGTTTAGAAAACTAAACATCCTGGTTGTCACTGCTTTATAACTGAGTTTGCCTTTGCCCATCTGAAAAGTAACTTTTTGACTGTTTGAACATTATGCCTTGAGAAATAACATTTATATAACTGTGAAAAATCATTAAATATGGCTAATGTAAGAAAGAAGGAATCTCATTAAATGTACCTAGTTGAAGAGTTACTGTGAAGCTTGAGGTTCAGGCTTCTTCACTTCTGGAGCCCCATCAACGTTAAAGAGGTTTTCCTATGTAAGTTCCAAGCTCAACCAGCTTTACATCTGTACTTTATTGTTCATATTGTTCTTCACTTCAGGCTTAAAAATGAATTTACAAACACTTCCTAAAGTTTATACTTTTAAATTACTTTCCCTCAGAGAGACAAGTTCTTTGACACATAATGAAAACCCTAGAGCCACTAGTAATGTTTGAGATTTTGTTTATGATCACTATCTTCTGGTAACATTTTTCACAGCAATTTTGAATTAAATATAAGTGCTTCACAATTTCTTAGGCTAACACAAGTGAATTTCATTTTATACAATTTTGAAATTTAAGAATGCCTATGATGACATATTTATGATCTCTTTTTATTTCTCTTCTGTATGTGTATATAAACAATTATTTTTTGATGATTTTTATTTTGCAGATATTAAACATTCATCTTTCTTCAGTTCAGTTCAGTTCAATCGCTCAGTCGTGTCCGACTCTTTGTGACCCCATGAATCGCAGCACGCCAGGCCTCCCTGTTCATCACCATCTCTCAGAGTTCACACAGACACATCCATCGAGTCCGTTATGCCATCCAGCCATCTCATCCTCAGTCGTCCCCTTCTCCTCCTGCCCCCCAATCTCTCCCAGCATCAGAGTCTTTTCCAATGAGTCAGCTCTTCACATGAGGTGGCCACTGCTGAGTTTTCCAAAGTTGCTGGCATATTGAGTGCAGCACTTTCACAGCATCATCTTTCAGGATTTGAAATAGCTCTACTGGAATTCCACCTCCTCTACTAGCTTTGCTCATAGTGATGCTTTCTAAGGCCCACTTGACTGCACATTCCAAGATGTCTGGCTCTAGATGAGTGATCACATCATCATGATTATCTGGGTCATGAAGATATCTTTTGTAGAGTTCTTCTGTGTATTCTTGCCACCTCTTCTTAATATCTTCTGCTTCTGTTAAGTCCAGACCATTTCTGTCCTTTATCGAGCGCATCTTTGCATGAAATGTTTCTTGATATCTCTAATTTTCTTGAAGAGATCTCTAGTCCTTCCCATTCTGTTCTTTTCCTCTATTTCTTTGCACTGATGGCTGAAGAAGGCTTTCTTATCTCTTTTGCTATTCTTTGGAATTCTGCATTCAGATGCTTATATTTTTCCTTTTCTCCTTTGCTTTTCACCTCTCTTCTTTTCACAGCTATTTGTAAGGCCTCCTCAGACAGCCATTTTGCTTTTGTGCACTTCTTTTCCATGGGGATTGTCTTGATCCCTGTCTCCCGTACAATGTCATGAACCTCATTCCATAGTTCACCAGGTACTCTATCTATCAGGTCTAGGTCCTTAAATCTATTTCTCACTTCCACCGTATAATCATAAGGGATTTGATTTAGGTCACACCTGAAGGGTCTAGTGGTTTTCCCTACTTTCCTCAATTTTAGTCTGAATTTGGCAATAATGAGTTCATGATCCGAACCACAGTCAGATCCTGGTCTTGTTTTTGTTGATTGTATAGAGCTTCTCCATCTTTGGCTGCATAGAACATAATCAGTCTGATTTTGGTGTTGACCATCTGGTGATGTCCATGTGTAGAGTCTTCTCTTGTGTTGTTGGAAGAGGGTGTTTGCTATGACCAGTGCATTTTCTTGGCAAAACTCTATCAGCCTTTGCCCTGCTTCATTCTGCATTCTAAGGCCAAATTTTCCTGTTACTCCAGGTGTTTCTTGACTTCCTACTTTAGCATTCCAGTCCCCTATAATGAAAAGGACATCTTTTTTGGGTATTAGTTCTAAAAGGTCTTGTAGGTCTTCATAAACCGTTCAACTTCAGCTTCTTCAGTGATACTGGTTGGGGCATAGACTTGGATAACTGTGATATTGAATGATTTGCCTTGGAAACAAAGAGAGATCATTCTGTCATTTTTGAGATTGCATCCAAGTACTGCATTTCGGACTCTTTTGTTGACCATGATGGCTACTCCATTTCTTCTGAGGGATTCCTACCTGCAGTAGTAGATATAATGGTCATCTGAGTTAAATTCACCCATTCCACTCCATTTTAGTTCACTGATTCCTAGAATGTTGATGTTCATCCTTGCCATCTCTTGTTTGACCACTGCCAATTTGCCTTGATTCATGGACCTGACATTCCAGGTTCCTATGCAAGATTGCTCTTTACAGCATCAGATCTTCCTTCTATCACCAGTCACATGACAGCTGGGTATTGTTTTTGCTTTGGCTCCATCCCTTCATTCTTTCTGGAGTTATTTCTCCACTGATCTCCAGTAGCATATTGGGCACCTAATAACCTGGGAAGTTCCTCTTTTGGTATCCTATCATTTTGCCTTTTCATACTGTTCATGGGGTTCTCAAGGCAAGAATACTGAAGTGGCTTGCCATTCCCTTCTCCAATGGACCATGTTCTATCAGCCCTCTCCACCATGATCCACCTGTCTTGGGTTCCCCCACAGGCATGACTTGATTTCATTGAGCTAGACAAGGCTGTGGTCCTAGTGTGATTAGATTGAATAGTTTTCTATATGGTTTCAGTGTTTCTGCCCTCTAATGCCCTCTTGCAACACCTACCATCTTCCTTGGGTTTCTCTTACCTTGGGCGTGGGGTATATTTTCATGGCTGCTCCAGCAAAGTACAACTGTTCTTTCTTACCTTGAACAAGGAGTATCTCCTTAGGTGTATGTAATTGATTTAGAGTTGATAGCATTTTTAATATTTCCGGAATCAGCTGTTGGCAATATGAGATTTTTGTCTAAACTAGTTGCTGCTGTTCAGTTACTAAGTTGTGTCTTACATTTTATGACTCCATGGATTGTAGTACTCCAGGCTCCTCTATCTTTCACTATCTCCCAGAGTTTGCTCAGATTCATGTTCACTGAGTCAGTGATGACATCCATTTCATCCTCTACCCACTTCTCCTTTTGCCTTCAATCTTTCCCAGCATCAACTCTACCATCTTTGAAAACTAAATGTGCCCTTCTGTTGGAAGGGCACATTAGATATTACTTCACTTGTCCCAGCATTTGGCATATAACATGAGAGTCAGTGTATTTTTAAGTACTACCTCTTTTCAAGGAAAATGTAAACCTTCTAACTTGTAGACTGAACATTTTAGCTGAAATCATCTAATAACTTCTAGATGGTAAAAATATTTCCAGTGTTATTTTTTAATCATGTTGCAATTAGTATGAAGAGCCCACTATTTGTAAAATATGTAATTCAACTATGCTAGAGAAGGCAATAACAACCCACTCCAGTACTCTTGCCTGGAAAATCCCATGGACGGAGGGGCCTGGTGGGCCGTAGTCCATGGGGTCGCTAGGAGTCAGACACGACTGAGTGACTTCCCTTTCACTTTTCACTTTCATGCATTGGAGAAGGAAATGGCAACCCAGTTCAGTGTTCTTGCCTGGAGAATCCCAGGGACGAGGGATTCTGGTGGGCTGCCGTCTATGGGGTCGCACAGACTCGGACACAATTGAAGTGAATTAGCAGCAGCAGCAGCAGCATAATAATATGAAAAATAATAGTCAACAGTTGATTCTGTTATTACATTGTGGAATTCCTGCTTAGTCTATGATTCTGCCTTACGAATCATTACATATTACACTCAGAATCATATCCATCTGTGTAGCTTTCTATAAATCTAAGTTGTCTTCCAATGTCTTTATTGTAGATCTTGCTTATTTTGTTTCTTGGTGAATACCATACTTTGGGGGCTCTTGCCATTTTACATTTGTTCCTCTGACTTTAAGTCAGATTCATATACTTTTCATATTTGAAAATATCTGTACAATATAATTGCACAGGGTTGGGGTTTCCATTTTTATAGGATTTTTTTTTTTTTCTTTTGGGACTATATAGACTCCTTGACAGAGATGAACTTTCTTTTTATCTGTGCTATTACTGAAAGTATTTTGTCCCAAATCACTCTCTTCTTCTGAGAGAAAGCCCTCCAGAATACTTGCTTGAAAGAGATTCTCACTTCTGTGTTTCTTCTTCACATGAGACATGGTCAGGTTTCTTAAGCTTGTATATGAATGACAATCCTGATATCTCTCTATCAGGGTTTATTTTGGTTGAATTTGCTTTTAGACAACTGATAGACTTCAAATGAGTAATAGAACATAAATGCACACTTGAAACCAGTCTTATGTGGCATAAAAAGTGAAAGTGAAAGTCACTCAGTTATATCTGACTCTCTGCATCTCCATGATAGTCCATGGAAATTTCCCAGCAAGAGTACTGAAGTGGGTTGCCATACCCCTCTCCAGTGGATCTTCTCAACCCAGGGATTGAATTCAGGTCTCCTGCATTGCAGGCAGATCTTTATTAGCTGCACCACCAGGGAAGCAAGGTGAAAAAAATTTTATAAGTAAAGAATTTTTATTTGGCAAAAATTTTCACCAAATACATATATATGAGATTGTGTGTGTATGTCTGAGATATGTAAATTATTACTACCTCTCATTTTGTATTATCATTAATAGATTGGAGTGATAATAGTTCAATGAATATATGGTCTGGTCTTTTAAATCCAGAGTACTGCTTTTTAGATGAAAGAGATATTCATATGTGTGTTTGATACATAGTATTTCAATGTAGCATTTAAACTTGATCAAATTTTTCAAGGTTTTGAAAATAAAGGGTTGACTTTAGCTTGTTTTGGGTCAAAGATTTGATTTGCATTTAACTGTAAGCTCTTTTTCTATCCTTTATGCAAACATAGATTAGACTTTCAAATGAAAGTAGAAAAAAAAAGGAATAGAATGCCTAACATATCTCTCAGTTAAGGAGAAATGCTAGAAAGAAATATCCATTTACTTTTGGTATTGCAAGTAAAAACAGCCTTAATGAAATATATTACCATGATTGATTGACCCTAACAGTGTGAAGAGCAGCAGTATTTATGGAATGAAAATAAAATTTATGTTTTCTTAGATCCAGATGCTAACTTCTTGTACTATTTCTTTTTAAAAATACTGTTTATTTTCTCATGAAAACAACAATTAATATCCATTCTTAATGTAGCAGTTTGTGGAATTATTTTATAAGTTAAAATTCATGAAGCTTCCTTAAACTGGGGCTTCCTGTAAAAAGCTATTAAAGGGCTGAAAACACAGCAGAGAATCAGAGACTATCTGGAGAAGAATTCTGAGTGTGATAAGTAATTTGTCAAATACGAATCTTCCTTTGCAAAGTAAGAATGAGATCTAGGCTGTCATTCCTTCCTTATTTAAATATTTTCTTACTGGCTTCCCTGTTGATCCATGCTCAGTCTGCCTTCACACCCTGAATTGCACTGCTAGATTGCCTGCATGCCAAGTCATGTATTACTCTTTTTATCATCCACCACAATTTGTCCTGTGCCACATTTCTTCAGGCCGTGTTAATAGCAGGCTTCTTAATCTGGTGTTAAAACTTGACCAAATTGCAAAGTTACACTTAGCAAATATGTTATCCAATTTTTTTTAAATGACAAACTTTAGGTTTTCACAAAGTAGATGATCTGGGATTTATAAGAAAGGAGTAACAAAATGACAATATCTAGAGGTGTCAAATTCTGCACATTACATTATATTAGCTTAAGAAGAACATTTTGTTCTTCCTTAATTTGTCAGTTCACAATTCTAAGTTACTACATCAGAATTATTTAACACAAATAACAGAAAATCTCAGCTCAGTTCTCTTGAATGATAAATAATTTTCAATATTAGAATGATCAGATATTAAAGAGTTGACTAGTATTTTGACACAAACCTATTTCTAAATCAATCAATGGCAAGGGAATGAGACTAATATAGGTATTTGTCTAGACATGATGCGTTTTTTATAGCTATGTTTGTGATCAACCTCATCAGAAGTCCATAATAGAACAAAATTGTGATTCAGTTCAGTTCAGTTGCTCAGTTTTGTCTGATTCTTTGCGACCCTATGAATCACAGCAGGTCAGGCCTCCCTGTTCATCACCAACTACCAGAGTTTACCCAAACTCATGTCCATCGAGTCGGTGATGCCATCCAGCCATCTCATCCTCTGTCGTCCCCTTCTCCTTCTGCTCGCAATCCCTCTCAGCATTAGGGTTTTCCCAATGAGTTAACTCTTTACATCAGGTGGCCAAAGTATTGGAGTTTCAGCTTCAGCATCAGTCCTTCCAATGAACACTCAGGACTGATCCCCTTTAGAATGGACCGGTTGGATCTTCTGGCAGTCCAAGGAAATCTCAAGAGTCTTCTCCAACACCACAGTTCAAAAGCATCAATTCTTCGGGGCTCAGCTTTCTTCACAGTGCAACTCTCACATGACCACTTGAAAAACCATAGCCTTGACTAGACAGACCTTTGTTGGCAAAGTAATGTCTCTGCTTTTCAATATGTAATCTAGGTTGGTCATAACTTTCCTTCTAAGGAGTAAGCATCTTTTAATTGCATAGCTGCAATCGCCATCTGCAGTGATTTTGGAGCCCCCAAAATAAATTCTGCCACTGTTTCCACTGTTTCCCCATCTATTTCTCAGGAAGTGTTGGGATCAGATGCCATGATCTTAGTTTTCTGAGTGTTGAGCTTTAAGCCAACTTTTTCACTCCCCTCTTGATTAGCTTACTTAAAAGAATGAAAATTTTCTGTCCAGTTAAACAAGCATGTCAGAAAATGTATAAACTGAATCAAATGTGGTTAGAGTGATGTGGTTATAGAAGGATAATTTCTTTGATTGTAGTTCCATGTTTTATTATATATGTGAAATATAGCCAAATGTGATCCATGATAACATATCTTTCCTGTCTACTTTTCTCACTATGATATATATAACTTATCCTGAAATGATTAAAATTAGTACATTTTGATGATCTTTCATTAATTCAGTTAGTACCCTTTCTTAGTTTAACACATTTCCTACATTTTTTATAAAGTTAGTGGATGAAAGGAGAGGAGTGGTTGAAAGTCTCAGTGTCTAAGCATGGGCTTAGGTGAAAAATAAAGATGGAGATTAGAAGCTTCTCTAATATACATGTAGGTGAAAATAGTAAGGTGCTAATGCATCAGAATTCAAGGTTATAAAAAGGAAAAAAAATGTAATTAGGTGCAGATTTCTGGATTCAGTAACTGAGGGCATACTTGGTGCCATTTGACTGAGCTTTGGGAGCCCTAAAATTAGAAATAAAATGAGGAGTCTTATTTACTGAATATGACAGATGGAGAGTTCAATAAAATTTCTGCTGCTTAGCCAAATGTAAATGAATTAGCCTTATTTTTCTATGTGATATGTAGTGCCACATGACCAAATTAGATAATTTAGAGGAAAAATGACAAAAGACAAAGTTAGAAAGTCAAGAAACAACTTCTAAGGAAATAAGTTTCTAAGGAAAGCCAGTGTATACAGGTTGGATGGACAGTCTATAAAATAAGCAGCAGATTAAACTTTAGAAGTCAAGAGGAGAGAGTGTTTTAAGGAGTAGAGTCGTCAACTCTGTAAAACATTGTTTTGAAAGTGAATGAAATGAGGGCATAACAATGTAATTAAATTTTTAATAAGACAAAAAAATAAAAAGTGAAGGCATTATAAATAAAATACAAAAATTCTAAACAGAATAAAACAATAAAATGATTAAAAACAATAAATAATATACAGAAAAACTATAAGGTAATGTATTTGAAAATTAGATAAATTGCATATATTTTTGTAAAAATATAAAATGACAAGGGGTAGTGCAAGAGAAAATAGAAAGTTTAAATGGACCTCTAACTATTCATGAAAATGAAGTGTGTTAGTCAGTCAGTCATGCCTGACTCTGGGATTCCATGGATTGTAAACTGCTAGGCTCCTCTGTCCATGGAAATATCCAGGCAAGAATACTGGTATGGGTTGGCATTCCCTTCTCCAGGGATCTTCCCCACCCAGGGATCCAACCTGGGTGTCTTGCATTGCAGGCAAATTCTTTAGTGTCTGAGGCAACGGTGAAGCCTATTTTTTTGCCTTTTTTGTTTTCATAAAAATGTAAAATCTATTCAAAGATCTCCATTTCAAATAAATCCAGAGTAAGTTCTACTAGACTTTATAAAAACAAAATCCCTATCTTATATGTGTCCATGTCTGCAAAGTCACTTCATTTGTGTCCAATTCTGTGCAACCCTAAAGACTGCAATCTGCCAGGCTTCCCTGTCCATGAGATTATCCAGGGAAAAGACTGGAGTGCACTGTCATGCCCTCTTCCAGGGAATCTTCCTGACCCAGGAATGGAACCTGCATCTCTTATGTCTAGTTGTACTGGCATGCAGGTTCTTTACCAATAGCTCCACCTGGAAAGCCCATCATAAATGAGTTCTGTGTAAAGACAGAAAAACAAGAAAAGTTGTGCAACTCCTTTTAGGAGATTAAGATAATAAGGGGTTTCCCAGGTGGTGCAGTGGTAAATAATCTGTCTGCAAATGCAGGAGACATAGGAGACACAGGTTGGATCCCTGGGTCAGGAAGATTCCCTGGGAGTAGGAAAATGAAACCCACTGAGGTGTTCTTGTCTGAGAAACCCCGTGGACAGAGGAGCCTGGTGGGCTACTGTTCATAGGGTTAAAATGAATTGGATGCAACAGAGTGGGTGAGCATTTCTGTGTGTACATGTATAAGATAATCATGATTCTAAAATCAATCAAGAGCACTACAAACCAAGATAATTCAGGCTCATTTAATGCATGTATAGAGTTTCAAAAGGGATTCCCAGGTGGTTCAGTGGTAAAGAATCGGCCTTCAATCCAGGAGATATGGGTTTCATCTCTGGGTCAAGAAGATGCCCTGGAGAAGATAATGGTAACCCACTCCAGTATTCTTGCCTGGAAAATCCTATGCACAGAGGAGCCTAGCGGGCTACATTCCATGGGGTCACAAAAGAGGCAGACATGCCTGAGCAACTAAACAGCAACAACAAATAGCTTTAGAAAGCTTAAGAATAGCATTTATCATGTTAAATACTTTAAAAATCTATATAATGATTAAGTCAGTTTATACTAAGATGTTAAAGGAAGTTCAACACTACAAAACTGATTATTGTGGATTATTCTTCATATTAATAGACTAAAGGAGAAAACAAATTTTCAAGAGGTGTTTGAAAAGCATTTTATAATGTTAAATGGCAATTTATAATTAAGACTTTTAAATAATATGAGGACTGTAAAGCAAAAAGTTATAGAAACCTCTTTGGAGAGACTTACAAGTCATGTGCCCCTATTTATCTTTCTTTATATGTAAGAAATTCATGATTTCTTATTGTCTGGATAAAATTGAAGAAAATATTTGCAAATGAAGCCACTGGCAAGGGACTAATTTCCAGAACATACAAATAGCACATGCAGATCAATATCAATAAAAGCAAACAACTCAGTCAAAAAATGAGAAGACCTAAATAAATAGGTCATATAAATAAATAGACAGGTTAAATAAATAAACAGGTCAAAGGCTAACAGAATTTTCCAAGAGAACACACTGGTCATAGTAAACACCCTCTTCCAACAGCAAAAGAGAAGATTCTACACATGGACATTACCAGATAGTCAACACTGAAATCAGATTGATTATATTCTTGGCAGCCAAAGATGGAGAAGCACTATAGTCAGCAAAACTAAGACTGGGAGCTGACTATGGCTCAGATCATGCACTTATTGCCAAATTCAGACTTAAATTGAAGAAAGAAGGGAAGACTGTTAGACCATTCAGGTATGACCTAAATCAAATCCCTTATGATTATACAGTGGAAGTGACAAATAGATACAACGGATTAGATATGATAGACACAGGGTCTGAAAAACTGTGAATGGAGGTCTGTGACATTATACAGGAGGCAGTGATCAAAACCATTCCCAAGAAAAAGAAATGCAAACAGACAAAATGGTTGTCTGACGAGGGCTTACAAATAGCTGAGAAAAGAAGAGAAATTAAATGCGAAGGAGAAAAGAAAAGATATACTCCTTTGAATTCAGAGTTCCAAAGAATAGCAAGGAGAGATAAGAAAGCCTTCCTCAACAATCAATGCAAAGAAATAGAGGACAACAATAGAATGGGAAAGGCTAGAGATCTCTTCAAGAAAATTAGAGATATCAAGAGAAATCTTCATGCAAAGATAAGCACAATAAAGGACAGAAATGGTATGGGCTTATAAGAAGCAGAAGATATTAAGAAAAAGGTGGCAACAATACAAAGAAGAACTATACAAAAAATATCTTCATGATCCAGATAATCATGATGGTGTGATCACTCACTTAGAGCCAGACATCCTGAAATACAATATCAAATGGGCCTTAGGAATCATTACTACAAGCAAAGCTAGTGGAGGGATGGAAACCAGTTGAGCTATTTCAAACCTTGAAAGATGATGCTGTGAAAATGCTGCACTCAATATGCCAGCAAATCTGGAAAACTCAGCAGTGGCCACAGGACTGGAGAAGGTCAGTTTTCATTCCAATCTTACAAAAAGAGAATGCCAAAAATGTTCAAACTACTATACAAGTGCACTCATCTACATGCTAACAAAGTAATGCTCAAATTTCTCCAAGCCAGGCTTCAAGAGTACATGAACCATGAACTTCCAGATGTTCAAGCTGGATTTAGAAAAGATAGAGGAACCAGAGAGCAAATTGGCAACATACGTTGAATCATTGAAAAAGCAAGAGAGTTCCAGAAAAACATCTATTTTTGCTTTATTGACTAGGCCAAAGCCTATGATTGTGGATCACAGCAAATTGTGGAAAATTCTTTAAGAGATGGGAATACTAGACCACTTAATCGGCCTCTTGAGAAATCTGTATGCAGGGCTAGAAGCAACAGTTAAAACTGGACATGGAACAACAGGCTGGCTCCAAATCAGGAAAAGGGTACATCAAGGCTATATATTGCCACCCTGTTTATTTAACTTATATGAAGATTACATCATGCTAAATGCCAGGCTGGATGAAGCATGAGTTAAAAATCAAGATTGCTGGGAGAAATATCAATAACCTCAGATATGCAGTGATGCTTCCCTTAGGGCAGAAAGTGAAGATAAACTAGAGCCTCTTGATGAAAGTGAAAAAGGAGAGTGAAAACATTGGCTTAAAACTCAACATTCAGGACCTGAGAAGATGGCAGAGAAATAGGACGGGGAGGCCACTTTCTCCCTCACAAATTCATCAAAAGAACATTTCAACGCTGAGTAAATTCTAGAAAACAACTTCTGAATGCTGGCAGAGGACATCAGGCACCCAGCAAAGCAGATCATTGGCTTCAAAAACAGGTACGAAAAAATATAAAAACAAAAAAAGAGACAAACGAGGTAGGGAGGGAGCTCCGTCCTGGGAAAGGAGTTCCGTCCCGGGAAGAGACTCTTAAAAAGAGAGGTTTCCAAACACCAGGAAACATTCTCGCAGCCGAGTCTGTGGCGAGCCTTGGAAGCACAGAGGGCAACATAACAGAAAGGAAAAATAAATAAATAATTAAAACCAACAGATTATAGGCCCAACAGTAACTCCCCCAGTGGAAAAGCAGCACAGATGCCTGCATCCATCACTAGCAAGTGGGGACTGGGCAGGGAGGAGCGGGTCGCCCAAGCGGCAGTGCTTTTTAGAATCAGGCGGGAACTCCCCGTGCATGGTTAGAGTGAACTAACTTGGGCTAGCAAACCAGATTGTGGGATAGCTACCATGCGAAACGCTCAAACATAAGACACAGGCCAGGACCATGCACAGAACAAAGGATGGAATGGAAATAGCCAGCTGCAGAACATTCTCCTCCGGTGACAGGCAGCCAGACCCTTAAGGGCTGGAAGGGGGCAATCACAGCCCAAGAGAGACATTATCTACCAAAATGCAAGCAGGCTTCTTTGCTAACTAAGACTTCTGGGGGTTCTGGACAGTCATCATCCCCCTGACAAGGAACACCAGCGGTACACCCAGAAAACTGAGCTGCAGGGATAGGCAATAAGTCGCAGCGATTGCGCTTACCAAACTCCTGAGCTACTCGGACCTAGGAAGGGCACAAAATGCAGGCCCAACCAAATCTCCACATCTGAGGGCTTCCTGAGAACCAAGTCTGAGCGGCTTAGACTGGGGGAGGTGCATGAAGCCTAGGGCCGGCCTCAGATGGTTCCCCTGCAGAGCAATGTAGAGCTTGAACAGTGTGCGCCATGAGCAGGGACAAGCCCAGCATGGATGAGACACTGCAAGTGCATGCCAGTAATATTTGTTTGCAGCATCCCTCCCTCTCCACAGCGTGACTGAACAGTGAACCTAAAAAAAAAAAAAAAGTGTCCACCACCATTCTCCCTGTGTCAAGACAGAAATCAGACACTGAAGAGACCAGCAAACAGAGGAAGTTAAACAGAGAGAACTGCCTTGGAAGTGACCCCACACAGCCCACACTGCTAGAGAAAGGGCCAGATATACCTTTACTACTTTTATGATCATTTTTTTTTTTTTGAGTTGATGTGGTTGCATGATGTTTTTTTCTTCTTTTCTTTTTCTTCTTCTTTTTTAAACTTTTTAAAATTTTTAAGTCCTCTATTTCTCTAATTATTATTTTTATAACCTAATATTACTTCTTCAAAAAAAAAAGACCCTATTTTTAAAGCAAACACTGTATATAGTCTCTCTGTGGTTGATGTTGTTATTTTTTAATAATTCTTGTGACTTTGTTTTTGTTTGTTTGGTTTTCATTTTTAGTTTTTTTTCTTCTTCTTCCTCTTCTTTTCTTTAATATTGTATTTTTGAAAATCCAATCACTACTCCAGATTTTTAATCTTTGCTTTTTGCTATTTGTTGCCAATTTTGTACATTTAAAAACCCAATCTTCAGTACCCAATTTTACCTGAGAGTGAGATTACTGGCTTGACCACTCTCTCCTCCTTTGGACTCTCCTTTTTCTCCACCAGGTGGCCTCTGTCTCCTCCCTCCCCCTCTCTTCTCTACCCAACTCTGTGAATTTCTGTGTGTGGAGAACACTCAGGGTACTGGTTACTGGCTGGATCTGTCTCTCTCCTTTTCATTTCCCTCTTTTATCCTCCTGGCCACCTCTGCTTACTTCCCCCCTCTCCTCTTCCCTGGATAACTCTGTGAAAACCTCTGAGCGGTCCAGACTGTGGAGTGCACATAAGGAAATGATTACTGACTAGCTTGCTCTCTCTCTTCTCTTGATCCCACCTCATCTCATTCCAGTCACCTCTAACTACTCCCTCCCTCTTCTCTTCCCCATGTAACTCAGTGAACCTCTATGGGTGACCCTCAATGTGGAGAAACCTTTCATCTTTAACCTAGATGTTTTATCATCAGTGCTGTATAGATGGAGAAGTCTTGAGGCTATTGTAAAAATAAAACTGAAAACCAGAAACAGGAGGCTTAAGTCCAAATCTTGAGAACATCAGAGCAATCCTGAATCCAGGAAACTATTTGATAGGAGCTCATCAAATGCCTCCATACCTACACTGAAAACAAGCACCACCCAAGGGCCAAAAAGTTCCAGAGCAAGACATACCACACAAATTCTCCAGTAACACAGGAACACACTCCTGAGCTTCAATACACAGGCAGCTCAAAACTACTCCAAAACCACTGACATCTCATAACACATTACTGGTCACTTCATAGCACTCCAAAGAGAAGAAATCCAGCTCCACCCACCAGAACTCCAACACAAGCCTCCCTAACCAAGAAACCTTGACAAGCCACTGATACAATCCCACCCACAGTGAGGAAACTCCATAATAAAGAGAACACCACAAATTTGCAGAATATAGAAAGGCCACTCCAAACGCAGCAATATAACCAAGATGAAGAGACAGAGGAATACCCGCAGGTAAAGGAAGAGGAGAAATGCCCACCAAACCAAACAAAAGAGGAAGAGATAGGGAATCTACTTGAGAAAGAATTCCGAATATTGATAGTGAAATGATCCAAAATCTTGAAATCAAAATGGAATCACAAATAAATAGCCTGGAGACAAGGATTGAGAAGATGCAAGAAAGGTTTAACAAGGACCTAGAAGAAATAAAAAATAGTCAATATATAATGGATAATGCAATACATGAGATCAGAAACACTCTGGAGGCAACAAATAGTAGAATAACGGAGGCAGAAGATTGGATTAGTGAAATAGAAGATAGAATGGTAGAAACAAATGAATCAGAGAGGAACAAGATAAATGAATTAAAAGAAATGAGGACAACCTCAGAGACCTCCAGGACAATACGAAATGCTCCAACATTTGAATTACAGGAGTCCCAGAAGAAGAAGACAAAAAGAAAGACCATGAGAAAATACTTGTGGAGATAATAGTTGAAAATTTCCCTAAAATGGGGAAGGAAATAATAACCCAAGTCCAAGAAACTCAGAGAATTCCAAACAGGACAAACACAAGGTGAAACACCCCAAGACATATATTAATAAAATTAACAAAGATCAAACACAAAAAGCAAATATTAAAAGCAGCAAGGGAAAAACAACAAATAACATGCAAGGGGACCCATAAGGATAACTGCAGATCTTTCAATAGAAGCTCTTCAGGCCAGGAGGGAATGGCAAGACATACTTAAAGTGATGAAAGAAAATAATCTACAGCCCAGATTACTGTACCCAGCAAGGATCTCATTCAAATATGAAGGAGAAATAAAAAATTTTACAGACAAGCAAAAGCTGGGAGAGTTCAGCACCAAAAAACCAGCTCTCCAAAAAATGCTAAAGGATAGACTTTAGACAGGAAACACAAAAAGGGCGTATAAACCTGAACCCAAAACAATAAAGTAAATGGCAATGGGATCATACTTATCAATAGTTACCTTAACTGTAAATGGGTTGAATGCCCCAACCAAAATGCAAAGACTAGCTGAATGGATACAAAAACAAGATTCCTATATATGCTGCCTACAAGAGACCCACCTCAAACCAAGAGACACTTACAGACTGAAAGTGAAGGGCTGGAAAAAAGATATTCCATGCAAATAGAGACCAAAAGAAAGCAGGAGTAGCCATACTCATATTCGATAAAACAGACTTTAAAACAAAGACTGTGAAAAGAGACAAAGAAGGCCACTACACAATGATGAAAGGATCAATCCAAGAAGAAGATATAACAATTATAAATTTATATGCACCCACCATAGGAGCACCGCAATATGTAAGACAAATGCTAACAAGTATGAAAGGGGAAATTAACAATAACACAATAATAGTGGGAGACTTTAATACCCCACTCACACGTATGGACAGATCAACTAAACAGAAAATTAACAAAGAAACACAAACTTTAATTGATACAATAGACCAGTTAGACCTAATTGATATCTATAGGACATTTCACCCCCAAAACAATGAATTTCACCTTTTTCTCAAGTGCTCATGGAACCTTTTCAAGGATAGATCACATCCTGAGCCATAAATCTAACCCTGATAAATTCAAAAAAATTGAAATCACTCCAAGCATCTTTTCTGACCATAATGCACTAAGATGAGATCTCAATTACAGGAGAAAAACTATTAAAAATTCCAACATTTGGAGGCTGAACAACACCCTTCTGAGTAATCAACAAATCACAGAAGAAATTCAAAAAGAAATCAAAATATGCATAGAAACGAATGAAAATGAAAACACTAGAACCCAAAACCTGTGGGACACTATAAAAACAGTGCTAAGAGGAAAGTTCATAGCAATACAGGCATACCTCAAGAAACAAGAAAAAAAATCAAATAAATAACCTAACTCTACACCTAAAGCAACTAGAAAAGGAAGAAATGGAGAACCCCAGAGTTAGCAGAAGGAAAGAAATCTTAAAAATTAGGGCAGATATAAATGCAAAAGAAACAAAAGAGACCACAGCAAAAATCGACAAAGCCAAAAGCTGGTTCTTTGAAAGGATAAATAAAATTGACAAACCATTAGCCAGACTCATCAAGAAACGAAGGGAGAAAAATCAAACCAATAAAATTAGGAATGAAAATGGAAAGATCACAACAGACACATAGAAATACAAAGGATCATAAGGGACTACTATCAGCAATTATATGCCAATGAAATCAACAACGTGGAAGAAATGGCCAAATTCTTTGAAAAGTACAACTTTCCAAAACTGAACCAGGAAGAAATAGAAAATCTTAACAGACCCATCACAAGCATGGAAATTGAAGCTGTAATCAGAAATCTTCCAGCAAACAAAAGCCCAGGTCCAGACGGCTTCACAGCTGAATTCTACCAAAAATTTAGAGAAGAGCTAACACCTATCCTATTCAAACTCTTGCAGAGAATTGCAGAGGAAGTTAAACTTACAAACTCATTCTATGAGGCCACCATCACGCTAATACCAAAACCTGACAAAGATGCCACAAAAAAAGAAAACTACAGGCCAATATCACTGATGAACATAGATTCAAAAATCCTCAACAAAATTCTAGCAATCAGAATCCAACAACACATTAAAAAGATCATACAACATGAACAAGTGGGCTTTATCCCAGGGATGCAAAGATTCTTCAATATCCACAAATCAATCAATGTAATTCACCACATTAACAAACTGAAAAATAAAAGCCATATGATTATCTCAATAGATGCATAGAAGGCCTTTCACAAAATTCAACATCCATTTATTATAAAAACTCTCCAGAAAGCAGGAATAGAAAGAACATATCTCAACATAATAAAAGCTATATATGAAAAACTCACAGCAAACATTATCCTCAAAGGTGAAAAACTGAAAGCATTTCCCCTACAGTCAGGAACAAGACAAGGGTGTCCACTTTCACCACTACTATTAAACATAGTTCTGGAAGTTTTGGCCACAACAATCAGAGCAGAAAAAGAAATAAAAGGAATCCAAATTGGAAAAGAAGAAGTAAAACTCTCACTGTTTGCAGATGACATGATCCTCTACATAGAAAATCCTAAAGACTCCATCAGAAAATTACTAGAGCTAATCAGTGAATATAGTAAAATTGCAGGATATAAAATCAACACTCAGAAATCCCTTGCATTCCTATACACTAATAATGAGAAAGTAGAAAAATAAATTAAGGAAACAATTTCATTCACCATTACAATGAAAAGAATAAAATACTTAGGAATATATCTACCTAAAGAAACTAAAGACCTATATATCAAAAACTATAAAACACTGCTGAAAGATATCAAAAAGGACACTAATAGATGGAGAAATATACCATGTTCTTCGATCAAAAGAATCAATATAGTGAAAATGCATATACTACCCAAAGCAATCTACAGATTCAATGCAATCCCTATCATGCTACCAGCAGTATTTTTCACAGAACTAGAACAAATAATCTCAAGATTTGTATGGAAATACAAAAACCTCGAATAGCCAAAGCAATCTTGAGAAAGAAGAATGGAACTGGAGGAATCAACTTGCCTGACTTCAGGCTCTACTACAAAGCCACAGTCATCAAGACAGTATGGCACTGGCACAAAGACAGAAATATAGATCAATGGAACAAAATAGAAAGCCCAGAGATAAATCCACACACCTATGCACAACGTTATCTTCGACAAAGGAGGCAAGAATATACAATGGAGTAAAGACAATCTCTTTAACAAACAGTGTTTAAAGAAAACTGGTTAACCACTTGCAAAAGAATGAAACTAGATCACTTTCTAACACCACACACAAAAATAAACTCAAAATAGATTAAAGATCTGAACATAAGACCAAAAACTATAAAACTCCTAGAGGAGAACATAGGCAAAGGACTCTCTGACATAAATCACAGCAGGATCCTCTATGATCCACCTCCCAGAATATTGGAAATAAAATCAAAAATAAACAAATGGGATCATTAAAATTAAAAGTTTCTGCAAAACAAAGGAAACTATAAGTAAGGTGAAAAGACAGCCTTCTGAATGGGAGAAAAAAAATAGCAAATGAAGCAATTGACAAACAACTAATCCCAAAAATATACAAGCAACCTATGCAGCTGAACTCCAGAAAAATAAACAACCCAATCAAAAAATGGGCCAAAGAACTAAATAGGCATTTCTCCAAAGAAGACATATGGATGGCTAACAAACACATGAAAAGATGCTCAACATCACTCACTATCAGAGAAATGCAAATCGAGACCACAATGAGGTACCATTTCACACCAGTCAGAATGGCTGCGATCCAAAAGTCTACAAGCAGTAGATGCTGGAGAGGATGTGGAGAAAAGGGAATCCTCTTACACTGCTGGTGGGAATGCAAACTAGTACAGCCACTATGGAGAGCAGTGTGGAGATTCCTTAAAAAATTGCAAATAGAACTGCCTTAGGACCCAGCAGTCCCACTGCTGGGCATACACACTAAGGAAACCGGAATTGAAAGAGACACATGTACCCCAATGTTCATTGCAGGGCTGTTTATAATAGCCAGGACATGGAAACAACCTAGATATCCATCAGCAGATGAGTGGATAAGAAAGCAGTGGTACATATACACAATGGAGTATTACTCAGCTTTTAAAAAGAATAAATTTGAATCAGTCTAATGAGATGAATGAAACTGGAGCTGATTATACAGAGTGAAGTAAGCCAGAAAGAAAAACGCCAGTGCAGTATACTAACATATATATATGGAATTTAGAAAGATGGTAATGATGACCCTGTATGCAAGATAGCAAAAGAGACACAGATGTATAGAACGGACTTTTGGAATCTGAGGAAGAGGGAGAAGATGGGATGATTTGGGAGAATGACATTGAAACATGTATACTATCATTTAAGAAATGAAGTGCCAGTCTATGTTCGATACAGGAAACAGGATGCTTGGGGCTGGTGTACGGAGATGATCCAGAGAGATGATATGGGGTGGGCAGTGGGAAGGGGATTCAGGATTGGGAATTCATGTACACCTGTGGCTGATTTATGTCAATGTATGGCAAAACCAATACAGTATTATGAAGTGAAAAAAATAAAAATAAAATTAAAAAAAAAAAACCCTCAACATTCAGAAAACTAAGATCTTGGAATCCGGTCTCATCACTTCATGGCAAATAGATGGGGAAATAATGGAAACAGTGAGAGACTATTTTGGGGGCTCCAAAATCACTGCAGATTGCACCATGGTGACTGCATCATGAAATTAAAAAAAAAAAAAAAGAAGAAGATGCTTGCCCCTTGTAAGAAAAGCTGTGACCAACCTAGATAAAATATTAAAAAGCAGAGACATTAGTTTGCCAACAAAGGTCCTTCTAGTTAAATCTATGGTTTTTCCAGTAGTCACGTATGGATATGACAGTTGGACTATAAAGAAAGCTGAAAGCCAAAGAATTGATGCTTTTGAACTGTGGTGTTGGAGAAGACTCTTGAGAGTCCCTTGGACTACAGGAAGATTGAATCCTAAAGGAAATCAGTCCTGAATATCCATTGGCAAGACTGATGTTAAAGCTTAAACTTCAGTACTTTGGCCACCTGATGCGAAGAACTGACTCATTGTAAAAGACCTTGATGCTGGGAAATATTGATGGCGGAAGGAGAAGGGGATGACAGAGGATGAGATGGTTGGATGGCCTCACCAACATGATGGACTTGAGTTTGAGTATGCTCCGGGAGTTGGTGATGCAACAGGGAGGCCTGATATGCTGCAGTCCATGTGGTCACAAAGAATTGAACTTGACTGAGTGACTGAACTGAAATGAACAAACATTTCTCCAAAGAAGACAACATTAATATGGCCAACAAACATGTGACATGATGTGTAACATCACTATTATAGAAATGCAAATCAAAACTACAATGAGGTATCACCTCAACCAATCAGAATGGTCATCATCAAAAAATTTACAAACAATAAATGCTTGACGGGATGTGGAGAAAAGAGAAGCCTCCATCACTGCTGGTGAGAACATAAACTAGTACAGCCACAATGAAAAACAGAATGGATGTTCCATAAAAAACAAAATAAACCTACCATGTGTGTATCCATGCTCACTCTTTCAGTTGCACACAACTCTCTGTGACTCCACAGACTATAGTCTACCAGATTCCTCTGTCCACGGAATTTCCTCCCCAAGAATACTGAAGTGGGTTGCCATTTCCTCCTTCAGGGAATCTTCCCAGTGCAGGGATCAAACATGCATTTCCTGAATTGGCAGGGAGCTGGTTTACCACTGAGCCACCTGGGGATCCCTAGAGCTACCATATAGCCCAGCAATTTTACTCCTAGACATATATTTGGAGAAAACCAGAAATCAAAAGGATACATGCACCTAGATATTCACTGTGACACTATTTACAATATCCAGAACATGGAAACAGCAAATGTCTATCAGCAGAGGAATGGACAAAGAAGATATGATATAAATATATAATGGACTACTCAGTTCAGTCGCTCAGTTGTGTCTGACTCTTCCCGACCCCATGAATCACAGCACGCCAGGCCTCCCTGTCCATCACTATCTCCCGGAGTTCACTCAAATTCCTGTGCATTGTGTTGGTGATGCCATCCAACAATCTCATCCTCTGTTGTCCCCTTCTCCTCCTGCTCCCAATCCCTCCCAGCATCAGAGTTTTTTCCAATGAGTCAACTCTTCGCTTGAGGTGGCCAAAGTATTGGAGTTTCAGCTTCAGCATCAGTCCTTCCAAAGAAATCCCAGGGCTGATCTCCTTTAGGATGTACTGGTTGGATCTCCTTGCAAACCAAGGAACTCTCAAGAGTCTTCTCCAATACCACAGTTCAAAAGCATCAATTCTTTGGTGCTCAGCCTTCTTCACAGTCCAACTCTCACATCCATACATGACCACAGGAAAAACCATAGCCTTGACTAGACGGACCTTTGTTGGCAAAGTAATGTCTGCTTTTTATGCTATCTATGTTGGTCATAACTTTCCTTCCAAGGAGTAAGTGTCTTTTAATTTCACGGCTGCAATCGCCATCTGCAGTAATTTTGGAGCCACAAAAAGTAAAGTCTGACATTGTTTACCCATCTATTTGCCATCAAGTGATGAGACCAGATTTCATGATGTTAGTTTTCTGAATGTTGAGCTTTAAGCCAACTTTTTCACTCCTCTTTCACTTTCAACTATTACTCAACCACAAAAAGGAACAAAATAGTGCAATTTGCAGAGGTATGTATGGATCTAGAGAGAGTCGTAGAGTGAAATAAGTCAGAATGAGTAAAAGAAACACTGTATGAAGTGAAGTGAAGTGAATTGAAAGTAAGTCATGTCCAACTCTTTGTGACCCTGTGGACTATACAGCCCATGGAATTCTCTAGGCTAGAATACTGGAGTGAGTTGCCATTTCCTTCTCCAGGGGATCTTACCAACTCAGGGATTGAACCCAGGTCTCTCACATTTCAGGCAGATTCTTTACCAGCTGAGCCACAAGGGAAGCTCAAACATCATATAATATCGCTTATATCTAGAATGTAGAAAAATGATACAGATAAACTTTTTTCAAAACAAAAATTGTCATGGATATAGAAAAGAAACTTATGGTTATGAAGCAAGGAAGAAGGATGTGATGAGTTGGAAGATTGGAATTGACAGTAGATGACTAATGAGAACCTAATGTATAACACAGCGAAATCTACTCAATGCTCTGTGGTGACCTAAATGGGAAGAAAATCGGGGGGCGGGGCGGGGAGGGAGGATGGATATATGTGTAAGTCAATCCCTGGGTTGGAAAGATCCCTTGGAGATAGAAATGAAAACCCATTTGGTATTCTTGCCTGGAGAATCTGATGTACAGAGAAGCCTGGCAGGATACAGCCCATGGAATCACATAGAATCAGACATGACTGAAGTGATTTAGCACAGCACAGCACAGCACAGCACATATGTATAACTGATTCACTTTGCTGTACACCTGAAACTAATACAACATTATAAAGCAGCTATATTCCAACAAAAAATTAAAAATAAAGGAATAAAAAATATTTAAGCATTCTAAAATACATGTGGAATTTGTCACATGAATCAAATATTTATTTTAAAAGTGAATTTTTCTACCTGATATATTAAGTAAAATTTTGTAGTAATATTGACTAGTAGATCAAGTGCACAAATATACCCATTTTAAAGTGATGAGTTTTATAGAGGAGGCACCACAAATAAGAGAAAAATTCAGTAGATAGTGACTAAAAACATCATTTTATGTTATGGAGAAAACTAAAATATGTTCTACTTTAAGACATGTAAAAGGATGATCTTAAATGAATTCTAAAACTAAATGTGAAAAATCAATCTTTAATCCTAAAAGAATAAATATGTAGAGAACACACTGTAATTTGAGAATGATAAAACACTTTCTAAGCATAGAACTTTATGGTATGTTTAAATTTTGAAATACACTTGATTTCCTTGAAAAATGTTGCAGAAATATTGATTGGGGTTAATTTCACATATAGAATTATTGCAGAATAATTGATATTTTATAATATTAATCTTTGCTATGTAGGAAAATAATATCTATACTCAAGTTTTTGCTTGAATTTTAATAATTTTAAAACTTTCTCTAAAAGATAGTATGTTGTATAATTTATTACATGCAGTATAGAGTTGTTGAGTGATAAACCTGTAGTACTTACAACTAGTTTTGAATCAAGATTGTTGCTTAATATTAATAGCTGTTTGTCTAAGGTTACATGTTTAACCTCTTTGATCCTTGATCTTCTCATGTTAAAAATAATGCTCATAATAGCTCTTAACGAAATTAAGAGAATTTACTAACTAAGGTACCTATGTCAAAATTCGCTGCTTTGTATATGATGGTTCAGTAGCTAAGTCTTGTCTGACTCTTGTGAGTCCATGGATTGTAGCCTGCTGGATTCATCTGTCCATGGAATTCTTCAGGCAAGAATAATGCTGTGGATTGCCATTTCTTTTCAGGGGATCTTCCCCCACCCAGGTATCGAACCTAGATCTCTTGCATTGCAGGCAGATTGTTTACTGACTATATATTACATACATATATATAATATAAAATTCATAAAGAAAAGGACATCTTTTGGGGGTATTAGTTCTAGAAGGTCTTGTAGGTCTTCATAGAATCATTCAGTGCCAGCTTCTTCAGCATTACTGGTTGGGGCATAGATTTCCATTATTGTGATATTGAATGCTTTGCCTTGGAAATGAACAGAGATCATTTTGTCGTTTTTGAGATTGCATTCAAGTACTGCATTTCGGACTCTTTTGTTGAATATAAGGATATATTCAACAAAATAGTTCATGATCTGAGCCACAGTCAGCTCCTGGTCTTGTTTTTGTTGACTGTATACAGCTTCTCCATCTTTGGCTGCATAGAATATAATCAATCTGATTTCGGTGTTGACCATCTGGTGATGTCCATGTGTAGAGTCTTCTCTTGTGTTGTTGGAAGAGGGTGTTTGCTATGACTGGGGCATTTTCTTGGCAAAACTCTATTAGTCTTTGCCCTGCTTCATTCCTCATTCCAAGGCCAAATTTGCCTGTTACTCCAGGTGTTTCTTGACTTCCTACTTTTGCATTCCAGTCCCCTATAAGGATATCTTTTTTGGATGTTAGTTCTACGAGATCTTGGATAGAACCGTTCCACTTCAGCTTCTTCAGTGTTACTGGTTGGGGCATAGATTTCCATTATTGTGATACTGAATGCTTTGCCTTGGAAATGAACAGAGATCATTTTGTCATTTTGAGATTGCATCCAAGTACTGCATTTCAGACTCTTTTGTGGATTATGATGGCTACTCCATTTCTTCTGAGGGATTCCTGCCCACAGTAGTAGATATAATGGTCATCTGATTTAAATTCACCCATTCCTGTTCATTTTAGTTTGGTGATTCCTAGAATGTCAATATTCACTCTTTCCATCTCTTGTTTGACCACTTCCAATTTGCCTTGATTCATGGACCTAACATTCCAGGTTCCTACACAATATTGCTCTTTACAGCACTGGACTTGCTTCTATCACCAGTCACATCCACAGCTGGGTATTGTTTTGCTTTGGCTCCGTCCTTTCATTCTTTCTGGAGTTATTTCTCTACTGATCTCCAGTAGCATCTTGGGCACCTAGTGACCTGGGGAGTTCCTCTTCCAGTTTCCTATCATTTTGCCTTTTCATATCATTATGGGGTTCTCAAGGCAAGAATACTGAATTGATTTGCCATTCCCTTCTCCAGTGGACCACATTCTGTCAGACCTCTCCACCATGACCCTCCCATCTTGGGTGGCCACACGAGCATGGCTTAGTTTCACTGAGTTAGACAAGGCTGTGGTCCTAGTGTGATTAGATTGATTAGTATTCTGTGAGTATGGTTTCAGTGTGTATGCTCTCTAATGCCCTCTTGCAACACCTACCATCTTACTTGGGTTTCTCTTACCTTGGGTGTGGGGTGTCTCTTCATGGCTGCTCCAACAAAGCACAGCTGCTGCTCCTTACCTTGGACGAAGGGTATCTCCTCACTGCCACTCTTCCTGACCTTCAACCTGGGATAGCTCCTCTAGGCCCTCCTGTGCCTGCGTAGTCACAGCTCCTTGGATGTGGGGTTGCTCCTCCTGGCTGCCACCACTGACCTCGGAAGTGGGGTAGCTCCTCTTGGCCCCACTTAGTGCGCTGGTTGCAGCCGAAATTGAAAACAGTAGGAAAAACTGTCAAACCATTCAGGTATGACCTAAATCAAATCCCTTATGATTAGACAGTGGAAGTGAAAAATAGATTTAAGGGACTAGATCTGATAGATAGAGTACCTGGTGAACTATGGATGGAGGTTCACGACATTGTACAGGAGACAGGGATCAAGACTATCCCCATGGAAAAGAAATGCAAAAAAGCAAAATGGCTGTCTGGGGAGGCCTTACAAATAGCTGTGAAAAGAAGAGAAGTGAAAAGCAAAGGAGAAAAGGAAAGATATAAGCATCTGAATGCAGAGTTCCAAAGAATAACAAGAAGAGATAAGAAAACTTTCTTCATCAATCAATGCAAAGAAATAGAGGAAAACAACAGAATGGGAAAGACTAGAGATTTCTTCAAGAAAATTAGAGGTATTAAGGGAACATTTAATGCAAAGATGGGCTCAATAAAGGACAGAGGTGGTATGGACTGAACAGAAGCATAAGATATTAAGTGGAGGTTGCAAGAATATACAGAAAAACTGTACAAGAAAGATTTTAATGACGCAGAAAATCACAATGGTTTGATCACTCACTTAGAGCCAGACATACTGGAATGTGAAGTCAAGTAGGCCTTAGAAAGCATCACTACGAACAAAGCTAGTAGAGGTGATGACATTCCAGTTGAGCTGTTTCAAATCCTGAAAGATGATGCTGTGAAAGTGCTGCATGCATTCAATATGCCAGCAACTTTGGAAAGCTCAGCAGTGGCCACAGGACTGGAAAAGGTTAGTTTTCATTCCAATCCCAAAGAAAGGCAATGACAAAGAATGCTCAAACTACCACACAGTCACACTCATCTCACATGCTAGTAAAGGAATGCTCAAAATTCTCCAAGCCAGGCTTCAGCAATACATGAACCATGAATTCCCTGATGTTCAAGCTGGTTTTAGAAAAGGCAGAGGACCCAGAGATCAAATTGCCAACATCAACTGGATCATAGAAAAAGAAAGATAATTCCAGAAAAACATCTATTTCTGTTTTATTGATTATGCCAAAGCCTTTGACTGTGTGGATCACAATCAACTGTGGAAGCTTATGAAAGAGATGGGAATACCAGACCACCTAACCTGCCTCTTGAGAAATCTGTATATAGGTCAGGAAGCAGCAATTAGAACTGGACATGGGAGAACAGACTGGTTTCAAGTAGGAAAAGGAGTACATCAAACCTGTATATTGTCGCAGTGCTTATTTAACTTATATACAGAGAACATCAGGAGAAACGCTGGACTGGAAGAAACACAAGCTGGAATCAAGATTGCTGGGAGAAATATCAATAACCTCAGATATGCAGATGATACCATCCTTATGGCAGAAAATGAAGAGGAACTAAAAAGCTTCTTGATGAAAGTGAAAGAGTAGAGTGAAAAAGTTGGCTTAAAGCTCAACACTCAGAAAACTAAGATCATGGCATCCGGTCCCATCACTTCATGGCAAATAGATGGGAAAACAGTGGAAATAGTGTCAGACTTTATTTCTTTGGGCCCCCAAATCACTGCATTTAATGACTGCAGCCATGAAATTAAAAGATGCTTACTCCTTGGAAGAAAAGTTATGACCAACCTAGATAGCATATTCAAAAGCAGAGACATTATTTTGCCAACTAAGGTTCGTCTAGTCAAGGCTATGGTTTTTCCTGTGGTCATGTATGGATGTGAGAGTTGGACTGTGAAGAAAGCTGAGCACTGAATAATTGATGCTTTTGAATTGTGGTGTTGGAGAAGACTCTTGAGAGTCCCTTGGACTGCAAGGAAATCCAACCAATCCATTCTAAAGGAGATCAGCTCTGAGATTTCTTTGGAAGGAATGATGCTGAAGCTGAAACTCCAGTACTTTGGCCACCTTATGTGAGGAGTTGACTCATTGAGAAAGACTCTGATGTTGGGAGGGGTTGGGGGAAGGAGGAGCAGGGGACGACAGTGGATGAGATGGCTGGATGGCATCACTGATTCTATGGACATGAGTCCGAGTGAACTCTGGGAGTTCCTGATGGACAGGGAGGCTTTGTGTGCTGTGATACATGGGGTCGCAAAGAGTCGGACACACTGCACGATTGAACAGAACTGAAATAAACTTGTTTTTCTAAGGGATTATTGCCTACAATAGTAGATATAATGGTCATCTGAATTAAATTCACTCATTTTAGTTCATTTTAGTTCACAGATTCCTAAAATGACAGCGTTCACTCTTGCTATCTCCCACTCATCACTCCAATTTGCCTTGATTCATGGATTTAACATTCCAGATTTCTATTTGATTTTGCTCTTTATAGCATCTGACCTTGCTTCCATCACCAGTCACATCCACAACTGGGTGTTGTTTTTGTTTTGGCTACATCTCTTCATTCTTTCTGGAGTTATTTCTCCACTGATCTCCAATAGCATATTGGGCACCTAATGACTGGGGGAGTTCATTTTTCAGTGTCCTATCTTTTTGCCTTTTCATTCTGTTAATGAGGTTCTCAAGGCAAGAATAATGAAATGGTTTGCCATTCCCTTTTCCAGTGTACCACATTTTATCAGAACTCTCCCTCATGAGTCAAACTGGAATTCAAAAGTAGGAAGTCAAGTAACACCTGGTGTAACAGGCAAATTTGGTTTTGAAGTACAGAATGAAACAGGGCAAAGGCTAACAGAGTTTTGACAAGAGAATGCACTAGTCATAGCAAACACCTTCTTCCAGGAACACAAGAGAAGACTCCACATATGGACATCACCAGATGGTCAACACCAAAATCAGATTGATTATATTCTATGCAGCCAAAGATGAAGAAGCTCTATACAGTCATCAAAAAGAACACTGGGAGCTGACTGTGGCTTACACCATGAACTCCTTATTGCCAAATTCAGACAAATTGAAGAAAGTAGGGAAAACCACTAGTCCATTCAGGTGTATTCTAAATCATATCCCTCATAATTGTACAGTGGAAGTGAGAAATAGTTTTAAGGGGCTAGATCTGATAGACAAAGTGCCTGATGAACCATGGACAGAGGTTCATGACATTGTACATGAGACAGGGAGCAAGACCATCCCCCAGAAAACGAAATGCCAAAAGGCAAAATGGTTGTCAGGGGAAGCCTTACAAATATATGTGAAAATAAGAGAAGCAAAAAGCAAAGGAGGAAAGGAAAGATATACTCATTTGAATTCAGAGTTGCAAAAAATAGCAAGGAGAGATAAGAAAGCCTTCTTCAGTGATCAGTGCAAAGAAAATAAAGGGCAACAATAGAAAGGGAAAGACTAGAGATCTCTTCAAAAAAATTAGAGATACCAAGGGAATATTTTATTTAAAGATAAGCACAATAAAGGACAGAAACGGGATGGACCTAACAGAAGCAGACGATATTAAGGAGAGGTGGCAAGAATACACGGAAGAACTGTACAAAAAGAGCTTGACAACCCAGATAATCACTATGGTGTGATCACTCACTTAGAGCCAGATATCCAGGAATGTGAAGTCAAGTAGGCCTTAGGAAGCATCACTACAAACAAAGATATTGGAGGTGATGGAATTCCAGTTGAGCTATTTCAAATCCTGAAAGATGATGCCACAAAAATGATGCACTCAATATGCCAGCAAGCTTGGAAAACTCAGCAGTGGCCACAGGACTGGAAAAGGTCAGTTTTCATTCCAATCCCAAAGAAAGACAATGCCAAAGAATGTTCAAACTACCATACAATTGCACTCATCTCACACATTAGTAAATTAATGCTCAAAATTCCTCAAGCCAGGCTTCAAAAATATGTGAACTGTGAACTTCCAGATGTTCAAGCTGGTTTTAGAAAAGGCAGAGGAATCAGAGATCAAACTGTGAACTTCCAGTAGATCATCAAAAAGCAAGAGAGTTCCGGAAAAACATCTATTTCTGCTTTATTGACTATGCTAAAGCCTTTGACTCTGTGGATCACAGCAAACTGCAGAAAATTTGGAAGAGACGGGAATTCAGACCACCTAATCTGCCTCTTGAGAAATCTGTATCCAGGTCAGGAAGCAACAGTTAGAACTGGACATGAAAAAATATACTGGTTTTAAATAGGAAAAGGAGTGCATCAGGGTTGTATATTGTCACCCTGCTTATTTAGCTTATATACAGAGTACATCATGAGAAGTGCTGGCCTGGAAGAAGCTCAAGCTGGAATCAAGATTGCCGGGAGAAATATCAATAACCTCAGATATGTAGATGACACCACCCTTATGCCAGAAAGTAAAGAAGAAATAAAGAGCCTCTTGATGAAAATGAAAGAGAAAGTGAAAATGTTGACTTTAAGTTCAACATTCAGAAAACAAAAGGTCATGGCATCCAGTCCCATTACTTCATAGTAAATAGATGGAGAAACAGAGGAAAGAGTTGAAGACTTATTTTTCTGGGCTCCAAATTCACTGCAGATGGTGACTGCAGCCATGAAATTAAAAGACACTTACTCCCTGGAAGAAAAGTTATGACCAACCTAGATAGTATATTCAAAAGCAGAGACATTACTTTGATGACTAAGGTCTGTCTAGTCAAGGCTATGGTTTTTCCTGTGGTCATGTATGGATGTGAGTTAGACTGTGAAGAAAGCTGAGCACTGAAGAATTGATGCTTTTGAACTGTGGTGTTGGAGAAGACTCTTGAGAGTCTCTTGGACTGCAAGGAGATCCAACCAGTTCATCCTAAAGGAAATAGGTCCTAAATATTCATTGGCAGGACTGATATTGAAGCTGAAACTCCAATACTTTGGCCAGCTGATGTGAAGAACTGACTCATTTGAAAAGACCCTGATGCTTGGAAAGATTGAAGGCAGGAGGAGAAGGGAATGACAGAGAATATGATTGCATGGCATCCCCTACTCAATGGACATGAGTTTAAGTAAACTTAGGGAGTTTTTGATGGACAGGGAGGCCTGGCATGCTGCAGTCCATGGGATTGCAGAGTCAGACATTACTTTGTGACCAAACTGAACTGAACTGATATATATAATTCATAAGGCTTTCCAGTGGCTAAATAGTAAAGAATACACCTGCCATACAGGAAGTACTGGAGATGCAGGTTTGATCTCTTGGTTAGGATATGTCAGAGACTAATAGAAAATATCCTATTTTATAAATTTGATAAAACTTTATTAACTTGAAAAAAAAAGAATTTCTTGCAATTTAACAAGAAAATAAAGACAACACAAAGACTGGGCATGGATAGTGTCATAAAATGTAGAGCTAAATGGCTAAATAGTGAGTAGTTGCTCAAGTGTCACATAGTTTGGGTATGTAAAAAGAGAGAAAGAAAGAGAGTGTTTTGCCTATGTTTTCCTCTAGGAGTTTTATAGTTTCTGGTCTTACATTTAGGTATTTAATACATTTTGAGTTTATTTTTGTGTGTGGTGTCAGAAAGAGGTCTAGTTTCATTCTTTTACAAGTGGTTGACCAGTTTTCCCAGCACCACCTGTTAAAGAGACTGTCTTTACTCCATTGTATATTCTTGCCTACTTTCTCGAAGATAAGGTGTCCATAGGTGTGTGGATTTATCTCAGGGCTTTCTATTTTGTTCCATTGATCTATCTTTCTGTCTTTGTGCCAGTACCATACTGTCTTAATGACTGTGGCTTTGTAGTAGAGCCTGAAGTCAGGCAAGTTGATTCCTCCAGTTCCATTCTTCTTTCTCAAGATTGCTTTGGCTATTCGAGGTTTTTTGTATTTCCATACAAATCTTGAGATTATTTGATCTAGTTCTGTGAAAAATACTGCTGGTAGCTTGGTAGGAATTGTATTGAATCTGCGACTCATTTTCACTAAATTGACTCTTCCGACCCATGAATATGGTATATTTCTCCATCTATTAGTGTCCTTTTTTATTTCTTTCATCAGTGTTTTATAGTTTTCGATATATATGTCTTTAGTTTCTTTAGGTAGGTATATTCCTGAGTATTTTATTCTTTTGTTGCAATGGTGAATGGAATTGTTTCCTTAACTTCTTTTTACTTTCTCATTATTAGTGTATAGGAATGCAAGGGATTTCTGAGTGTTGATTTTATATCCTGCAACTTTACTATATTCATTGATTAGCTCTGGTCGAGTCTGTAGGATTTTCTATGTAGAGGATCATGTTATCTGCAAACAGTGATAGTTTTACTTCTTTTCCAAGTTGGATTCCTTGTATTTCTTTTTCTGCTCTGATTGCTGTGGCCAAAACTTCCAGAACTATATTGAATAGTAGTGGTGAAAGTGGACACCCTTGTCTTGTTCCTGACTGTAGGGAAATGGTTTCAATTTTTCGCCATTGAGGATAATGTTAGCTGTGGGTTTGTCATATATAGCTTTTATTATGTTGAGGTAAGTTCCTTCTATTCCTGCTTTCTGGAGAGTTTTTATCATAAATGGATGTTGAATTTTGTCAAAGGCTTTTTCTGCATCTATTGAGATAATCATATGATTTTTATTTTTCAGTTTGTTAATGTGCTGAATTACATTGATTGATTTGCGGATATTGACGAATTCTTGCATCCCTGGGATAAAGCCCATTTGGTCATGGTGTATGATCTTTTTAATGTGTTGTTGGATTCTGATTGCTAGGATTTTGTTAAGGATTTTTCATCTATGTTAATCAGTGATATTGGCCTGTAGTTTTCTTTTTTGTGGTGTCTTTGTCAGGTTTTGAAAAAAAAAAAAAGAGAAAGAGGAGGAGAGAAAGACAAGTAAAGGAGAAAGAGGAAGCAAAACTTCTTTACCAATTAAGTAGCAGACAATTCTGGTGAGTACTTTGGCAGTTCACAGTAAATTTAATTTTGTATATAATCAAGTCAAAAATCTTATATGTTTCACTTTAGAGCATTTATGTTGATGTTTACCCCAGTACTTTCCTGGGAGCACTGAAATAGATGGAATCTCCATGAACATCTTGAGAACTGGTTAAGAAAAGTGTGTGGATGACACCCTGGATTGCAAAAAAAAATTAGTAAAAACGAATTAATTGCACACATAGCAAGATGTTTGGAACTTTGAAAATACAGAGTAGCACAACAAAATTAAGAAATTAAGTGAAACTCATAGTATGTTTGTTGTTGTTTAGTTACTAAGCCATGTTCTACTCTTTTGTGACCCCGTGGACTGTAGCTTACCAGGCTCCTCTGTCCACAGGATCTCTCAGGCAAGAGTACTGGAGTGGGTTGCCATGTTCTTCTCTAGGGGATTTTACCTACCAAGAGATAAAACTCATGTCTCCTGTATTGGCTGGCAAGTTCTTCACCACTGAGTCACCTGAAAAGTCCTTATGATATGTTCAGTTCATTTCAGTCACTCAGTTGTGTATGATATGTTACTATTATTTAATTAAAATCTGCTTACAGGACAACTAAGGACATTTAAATGTAATAAGCTGGGTGCATGAAGGTTGGCACCAGTTGAGGGGCTAACAGGAAAAAGTAAAATAGCAAAATGGCTTATCCCAAAGGCAATTATATGCTGTGAAGTGAGGGATGAGATAAATTATTTTTGATATAATCTAAAATGAAAAATAAATGTAACAGGTACACTCTTGGCTTAGAAAATGTGGAGATGGTCGTTGAACTTGAAATATTTTTAATGAAGTGAAAATGAAACAAGGATAGATTGGGGTGATGAGTAAACAGGTTGTATGAATGTGCAGAAAAGATAGATTGAAATTTGACAACTTTTGCTCTGTGAGGGCTGCTGGGAAATAATAGATAAGATTATCATGAAGAAACAGCAGCAATAAAAAGCAGTAAAGTACTTGCTAAAGAAGAGTGATGAGGATGTTGATGGATAACAAGTATAAAGCAGAAAGAATAAAAAATCCAGATGATATGAACCACAAGGGAGCAGGACAGATTTGTATGAGATTGAGAGACTATGGAGACTACCTAGAAATTACAGCAAAGATTTTAGATTCTAACTTTACTCATGTACTGAAGCATATGTATATATATTTCCTTTCCTTAAATTATATTTATATATCTTAAGTAAATTTACTGAATTGCTATTGACTGCAAGGTGAAGGTGAAGTTGTTCAGTCATGTCCAACTCTTTGTGACTCCATGGACTATAGCCTACCAGGCTCTTCCATCCATGCAATTTTCCAGGCAATAGTACTGGAGTGGGTTGCCATTTCCTTCAACATGCATTGGCTTCAAGTTGTATTCAAAATGATCAGTGAATTAGAATGTTTATTCAATATTCCAAAATAACATGGATAGGTATCATATTTTTTAAGACATTTCTTTTTCTCCTACAATCAAAATTTTACTTATCTGTATAATGTGGAAAGACTATAGTTGTATATTTGGACTTCCCTGGTGTCTCAGAGGGTAAAGTGTCTGCTTGTAATGTGGAAGAACTGGGTTTGATCCCTGGGTCAGGAAGATCCCCTGGAGAAGGAAATGGCAATGCAATCTGGTACTCTTGCCTGGAAAATCCCATGGATGGAAGAGCCTGGTAGGCTACATTCCATGATGTCTCAAAGAGCTGGACACATCTAAGCATCTTCACATTCACTTTTCATAGTAGTATATTACTCATCATGTTTTCTTTATAAAAAAATAAGCTTGTAAAATCATTTGAGATATTAGCATAGAAATACTCTTCATGTTAATTAGGCAGGAATTTAATATTTTTAATTCCTTCTACCCTAAATTTTATAAATTTAAATGAAATTTACTTCATTAAAAATATTTCAAGTTCAACGACCATCTCCACATTTTCTAAGCCAAGAGTGTACCTGTTACATTTATTTTTCATTTTAGATTATATCAAAAATAATTTATCTCATCCCTCACTTCACAGCATATAATTGCCTTTGGGATAAGCCATTTTGCTATTTTACTTTTTCCTGTTAGCCCCTCAACTGGTGCCAACCTTCATGCACCCAGCTTATTACATTTAAATGTCCTTAGTTGTCCTGTAAGCAGATTTTAATTAAATAATAGTAACATATCATACACAACTGAGTGACTGAAATGAACTGAACATATCATAAGGACTTTTCAGGTGACTCAGTGGTAAAGAACTTGCCAGCCAATACAGGAGACATGAGTTTTATCTCTTGGTAGGTAAAATCCCCTAGAGAAGAACATGGCAACCCACTCCAGTACTCTTGCCTGAGAGATCCTGTGGACATGAAAGTCTGGGATTTTACGATTTTAACATTTTGCATTCTTTCATATAATTCTAGTGTAAAATTGCTAAGACAATTGACATTTTAATTTATACTGGCAAGGGCTGTGAAATTAAGGGATGTGACATATACGTGCTCAGACAATTTTATGAAAATATCTGGGGGTTGGTGGTGCTGGTGGTTTTATTATCTTTAAAGCGCAGTTTATTTTGCAATGATTATACATCCTGAAGAGATGCTCTATCCAAACACTTTGAAAAGTCCCAGGGTTTTGGTTTGTAGTGATCATGTCCAAGATTATTAGGATTATCATTAGAAAAAATTAAACTTATGAGTGTACAATTACAGATTTAAACTGAATCATTTCTTCACTGCCAAGGAGATAGACTTTAATGTCTTAACTCAGATGAAAATATTGGGTATAGAAATTGACAGTAAAGAATATTATTTCACTTAGCTATAATTAAGTTGATGCAGATAGCCCTCATGATGCATTTAGTCTCATTGCTTTCTCTTTTTCTTTCTTTTTAAAGATTTTTCTAGAGTGATCATAGGTTTACAAAAAAACTGAGAAAAAGGCATAGAGATTTCCAACATACTGCTTGCCTCCAAACATGAGTAGCCTCCCCCATCATTAACATCTCTTATCAGAGGGGTACATTTGCTATTAAAGATAAACCTACATTGACATAGTTGCCATTAGAGTTTACTTTTGGTCTTGTACATTGTACATCATGAGAAACACTGGACTGGAAAAAGAAACACAAGCTGGAATCAAGATTGCCGGGAGTAATCTCAATAACCTCAGATATGCAGATGACACCACCCTTATGGCAGAAAGTGAAGCAGAACTAAAAGCCTCTTGATGAAAGTGAAAGAGGAGAGTGAAAATGTTGGCTTAAAGCTCAACATTCAGAAAATGAAGATCATGGCATCCAGTCCCATTACTTCATGGGAAATAGATGGGAAACAGTGGAAACAGTGGCTGACTTTATTTTGGGGGCTCCAAAATCACTGCAGATTATGACTGCAGCCATGAAATTAAAGATGCTTACTCCTTGGAAGAAAAGTTATGACCAACCTAGACAGCATATTCAAAAACAGAGACATTACTTTGCTGACTAAGTTCCATCTAGTCAAGGCTATGGTTTTCCAGTAGTCATGCATGCATGTGAGAGTTGGACTGTGAAGAAGGCTGAGCACCGATGAATTGATGCTTTTAAACTGTGGTGTTGGAGAAGACCCTTGAGAGTCCCTTGGACTGCAACGAG
The DNA here is from genome assembly GCA_917880005.1 of Nanger dama. Taxonomy (NCBI): domain Eukaryota; kingdom Metazoa; phylum Chordata; class Mammalia; order Artiodactyla; family Bovidae; genus Nanger; species Nanger dama. The sequence goes on from CAKJTW010000011.1 coordinate 47,964,390, forward strand.
ATCCAACCTGTCCATTCTGAAGGAGATCAACCCTGGGATTTCTTTGGAAGGAATGATGCTGAAGCTGAAACTCCAGTACTTTGGCCACCTGATGCGAAGAGTTGACTCACTGGAAAAGACTCTGATGCTGGGAGGGATTGGGGGCAGGAGGAAAAGGGGATGACAGAGGATGAGATGGCTGGATGGCATCACTGACTCGATGGACGTGAGTCTGAGTGAACTCTGGGAGTTGGTGATGCACAGGGAGGCCTGGCATACTGCAATTCATGGGGTCTCAAAGAGTCAGACACGACTGAGCAACTGAACTGAACTGAACTGAGACAGATGTATAATGACATATATCTGTCACTTTAACATCCTGCACAGTACTTGCATCACCCTAAAAATTCACTGTGCTCTACTTATCACTCCCTGCCCCCACTGCTGGCAACCACTTTTTTTTTTTTTTGTCTCCATAGTTTTGCCTTTTCCAGAATATCATATGTTTGGAATCATACAGCATGTAGCTAAGATTGGCTTCTTTCACTAAGTATGCATTTAAGGCTCCTCCATGTCTATTCATGGCTTGATAGCTCCTTTCTAGAGATGAACAATATACAATTGTCTGGATATAATATAGTTTATTTATCCATTCACATAGTGAAGGATATCTTGATTGCTTCCAAGCTTTTGTAAGTATAAATAAAGCTGCTATAAACATCTGTGTGCAGATTTTTGTGTGGGCATTAAGTTTTCAACCCTTTTTGGGTAAATACAATACCACGAAGCATAACTGCAGGATTGTAATGAAATTGCCAAGTTGATTTCAAAGTGTCTGTACCATTTTGCACTCCCACCAGCAACATACGAGTTCCTGTTGCTCCACATCTTCTCCATCATTTGGTGTTATCTGTGTTTTAATTTTGGTCATTCTAATTGGTGTGTAGTGGTATCTCACTGCTGTTTTAATTTTTATTTTCCTAATTACTTAGGATGTGGTGGTGGTTTAGTCACTAAGTCGTGCCCAATTCTTGTGATGCCATAACGGGCACCTCTATCTATGGGATTCTCCAGGCAAGAATACTGGAGTGGGTTGCCATTTCCTTCTCCAGGGGATCTTCTCAACACAGGGACTAAACCCGGGTCTCCTGCATATCAGGCAGATTCTTTACCAACTGAGCTACGAGGGAGACCTACTTAAGATGTAGAGCATATTTTTATATGCTTATTTGTCATATCTTCCTTGCTGAGGTGTCTGTTGAGGTCTTCGACCCATTTTATGAACAGGTTGTGTATTTTCTTACTGTTTGATTTTAGGGGTTCTTTTGAATATTTGGGATAACAGTCATTTATCATATGTATCTTTTGCAAATATTTTCTCAGTCTGTGGCTTGTACTCTTTCTCTTTTATTTAATTTTTCACTGGGGTATAGTTAACTTACAATGTGTGTTAGTTTCAGCTATACAGAAAAATGAATCGATCTTCAGTTCAGTTCAGTCGCTCAGTCGTGTCTGACTCTTTGCAACCCCATGAATCGTAGCACGCCAGGCCTCTCTGTTCATCACCATCTCTCGGAGTTCACTCAGACTCATGTCCATCGAGTCTGTGATGCCATCCAGCCATCTCATCTCGGTCGTCCCTTTCTCCTCCTGCCCCAGTCTCTCCCAGCATCAGAGTCTTTTCCAATGAATCAACTCGTCACATGAGGTGGCCAAAGTACTGGAGTTTCAGCTTTAGCATCATTCCTTCCAAAGAAATCCCAGGGTTGATCTCCTTCAAAATGGACAGGTTGGATCTCCTTGCAGTCCAAGAGACTCTCAAGAGTCTTCTCCAACACCACAGTTCAAAAGCATCAATTCTTCGGTGCTTAGCCTTCTTCACAGTCCAACTCTCACATCCATACATGACCACAGGAAAAACCATAGCCTTGACTAGAAGGACCTTAGTCAGCAAAGTAATGTCTCTGCTTTTGAATATGCTGTCTAGGCTGGTCATATATACATATACCCATTCCCTTTTAGATTCTTTTCCCATATAAGTCATCATGGAGTATTGAGTAGAGTTTTCTGCGCTATTCTGCTGCTACTGCTAAGTCACTTCAATCGTGTCCAACTCAGTGCGACCCCAGAGACGGCAGCCCACAGGCTCCCCGTCCCTAGGATTCTCCAGGCAAGAACACTGGAGTGGATTACCATTTCCTTCTAGGTCCTTATTAGTTATCTTTTATACACACTAGTGTGTCTATGACAATGTCAGTCTTCCAATTTATCCTTCTCCCTGTTAACTCCTGGTAACCTTAAGTTTGTTTTCTACATCTTTATAGTTCTGTTTTGTAAATAAGTTCATTTGCACCATTTTTTTTTAGATTCCACATATAAGCGATATCATAAATTTATTTTTTGTATCTAACTTACTTCATTCAGTATGACAATCTCAAGTTCAATTCATATTACTGCAAATGGCATTTTTCATTCTTTTTATTGCTGACTAATATTCTGTTGTATATATGTACCACTTTTTCTTTATCTAGTCCTCTGTTAATGGACATTTAAGTTGCTTCTGTCCTTGCTATTATAAATAGTGCTGCAATGCACATTGAGATGTATGTATCTTTTCAAATTATGTGTTTCTCTGAATATATGCCTATGAATGGGATTGCTGGATCCTATGGTAGCCCTGTTTTTATTTTTAACAAAGTCTCCATATTGTTCTCCATAGTGGCTGTACCAATTTACCTTCCTACCAACAATATAGGAGGATTCCTCTTTCTCCACACTCTGTCCAGAATTTATTGTTTGTAGATTTATTGATGATGGCCATTCTGATCCATGTGAGGAGATATATCATTGTGGTTTTGACTTGCATTTCTCTAATGCAAAGCTGAGCATCTTTTCATGTGCTTTTCAATCATATATATGTCTTATTAAACAAAAAATCTTTACTTAGATATCTCACATCTTTTTTATTGGTTTGTTCTTTTTAAAGTGTTGAGCTATATGAGCTGTTTGTATATTTTTGAATATTAATCCCTGTTGCTCACTTTGTATGCAAATATTTATCCCATTCTAAGTTCCATCAGACAAGACATATCTTGTCTGGTCATATTTTCCTTCCAGTGTCTTGATCACATTGTTTATGGGAAATGCTTCTCACATTTAGAAATATTTCTAAAAGGATCTCATCCACATTCAAACTTCAGTTGAAATTGACTTTCTTCAGACTAAAATCCATTCTCCAACCCTGTATTTAAAAATATCTCCAAAGAACACTCTTTTCACATTTTTGCACACCTTAAAATGCAATACAAAAGATAGTATTTGGTGTATATCTTTTTACTAAATATGTATTTTAGGCCATAATTCTGAAACCATCACTTTGCCATTTACTAATTACTCTGCTTTCACCATTTTCTTCCAATTCCCCTATCATCCTTAAACATAGTCTTGCTGACCTCAGAAATCATTTTATATACTTCTCTTCTTCAAATTTCATGCTAATATTGTGTGTGTGAAACTGATGCTCATATAAATGAGTATTTTAACATAGTCCTTGACATTTTGAACTCCTCTAGCATCTATTCTTCAATACTTTATAATCTCTCTTAAACATTTTCAAATTTCCATGTATGTGCTGAAATCTCATTTTTAACAAAATTGTAACCCATAGCTAGATTTTTTTTAACAGTAAATTCTGAGCTACTCTGAGTCACTGAGTTAGGTTCAGAATATAATACAGTGATTTTCCTTGTTTGTTGCATCTGGTCTTTTCTCCTAGTGTCTTCTAATGTCATTCAGCCTAACTTGAGCACCAAAGCCTCATTCTATTTTTCAAAAGTTTATTTTAATCCCTGTTTTAGTGATGTCATCTTATTGTATTGATCATAATAAAATATTTTCAATAATTTATTTTCATAGATTTTTAATCAACTCTTTTTGTAGTCCGTATTTTTCTGCATACACAGTAATTAACAATACATGTTTTTTCTGGCTTCTATTATATTTTTCAAAATATTTAGAAGGCAGATCATTTCTTAATTTTATATCCTATTCAAAAATGTCCAATATTTACCTAATTTGTATTAATAATCCATAAGTTTGCTGAAAGAAGACAAGTTCTGATTTGGAAGAATATCTACTGTGAGAAAGATGAGAAAAAAAAAAAAACCTGACTATGAATTATTGGGGGAATGTTTATAAGGCTGTGAAATGTGTGAAACATTTTTGTTTTGACCTTCAATACTTATCATAAATTAACAGGTTCCTAGAAAAAAATTTAGAAACACTTACTCAAACAGAAATACAACTTCTGATTATTCTTAGAACCATTATATAGAAAAATCAGCAGTTTAAATCTTCCCACCAAGAAAACCTCAGGTTAAAATAATTTTTAAAGTAAATTCCTGTGAATTTTCAAAGAAATCAAAACATTCCACTAGAGACATAATCATCATATTATTAGAGAAAGACAACTTCCTATATCTCTTTTATGAGGAAAAATAATTTTTACATCATCACCACATGTGGATATTATGAGAAATGAAAAGTACAGGCCATAAAGATTATTTAGGCACATAATTTAAAGTGTATAAAAATATCTATAGTCATGTTAAATTATATGTTACAAATGAAATGTGAAGCAAAAATCCATAAAGAAAAAAATATCAAAATTTTAAATAAAGTAAGGATTATTTATTTTTCTTTAGTCTTAGTCTCTAACATGTTAGCCTTAGTCTCTAACATGACTTAGTATGACACTGGATGGGAAGAGACCACAGGGTAAAAATTCAGGAATAATGATCACACAATATGTACCATGACTGGTAAGAAGTATAGAAATATAAGAACCAAGAGCTGAAAATAACAAATATTACACAACTTCCCCCAGCCCAAGCTATTTTGCTAATTTGAGTAGCTCTCATTTCAAGCAAAGAGAGAACAAACATAATTTTATTTTTCCTTGTTCTACAAAGAAACAACGAAAGTGATAGTGTGAGAGACCTAGAACAAAATCAGTTTTATATTATCACAGTTTTGAAAGTGTTGGATATATGAGTATGTATAGCTGATTCACTTTGCTATACGGCAGAAATTAGCAAAACATTGTAAATGAACTATACTCCAATAAAAGTTAATTTTGAAAAATATCACATCTCTTACTGCTCACTGCTCTTTTGTTTCTTTAGGTGTTCTTGATTAATTATATTTCCATAAAGCTATGAATACACACTAAAAGTTTAGGTAGTAGGAATGGATGCTTCCTACTATGTTAAAATAGTAGCATTATTAAGGCAGTTTATCAATAGTATAGAGTAAGGTATTCTTGCTTTTTTTTTTTTTTTTGACTCATGTCTTCTCATTTCTCTCTCTCATTTTTTGGAAAATCAAGCAGACATTAAATCAGTTTGCAGTATATAAACTGCTCAGTAATTAATATGTGTGAATAAACAGAAAATACTCTAATTTCCCAACACTTCAAATTTTAGTTAGTAGGAAGTTATCATTGCTTTCTTACAGTAGGATGGAACTTCTGAAACAGTCATAGAATCATGGCTCCTCACTTGAATTTATTGCATTATATTAGGGCTTATTGGGTTGTATCAAGGGAAAATACTAGTTTTGGAGTCAGGAGACCTGAACTATAATTGATTCTCTTTATACATGTTTGTGAAGGAAATGGTAGCCCACTCCAGTATTCTTACCTGGGAGATCCCATGCACAGAGGAATCTAGCATCTACAGTCAATGGAATAGCAAAGAGTTGAATACGACTCAGTGACTAAACAAAACAGTATGTGTTTGCAAGTAAGTAATTTCATATTTCTGTAATTCAGTTTTCTTACCTGTCAAATGAGGGATTTGGAATATGGTCAATCTAATTTTCAAAGATATATGTAGCATTTTATAACATCAGGAAGTGGGAACTCTCTTTAACACTGCAGATATATAAAGCCATTTGTATATCTATCATTTAAAAATACATAAGTAAACTGATGAATAAACCTATGTAATCTTTAGTTTCTTTAGATTTTGTAGTTAGCGCTATATCATGGCCACATAACTACATGTAAACTCAGTAAGCTGCTTCCTTAAACAAGGCTCAGCTTCTCTCTACAGGAGGCAGAGAAACCTCATTTTTTAGTTTCTTTTAAATTGAAATACATTTGAAATTTAATATTATTTAAGTTTAAGGTGTACCACTTGTTGATTTTTACATTCATATGTTGCAAAATGATTACCACCGACCATCTATCACATCACATAGTTATCACTTTTTTTTGGTTTGGTGAAAACAGCCTTTAGCAATTTTGAAGTTTGTGAGTGTGTGCTCATTTGCTCAGTCATGTCTGACACTTTGCCAGTCCATGGACTGTAGACCACCAGTCTCCTCTCTCCATGGAATTTTCCAGGCAAGAATACTGAATCAATTTGCCATTTCCTCCTATAGAGGATTTTTCCGACCCAGGTATAGAACTCATGTCTCTTGATTCTCCTGCATTGGCAGGTGGATTCTTTACCACTGTGCCACCTAGGAAGCCCTTGAAGTTTATTAAAGTAGTAGTGTTAGTCACTCCGGAGAAGTCAATGGCATCCTACTCCAGTACTCGTGCCTGGAAAATCCCATGGATGGAGGAGCCTGGTGGGCTGCAGTCCATGGGGTCACTGAGAGTTGGACACGACTCAGTGACTTCACTTTCACTTTGCACTTTCATGCATTGGAGAAGGAAATGGCAACCTACACCAGTGTTCTTGCCTGGAGAATCCCAGGGATGGCGGAGCCTGGTGCGCTGCCGTTTATGGGGTCACATAGAGTCGGAGACGACTGAAGCGACTTAATAGCAGCAGCAGTGTTAGTCACTCAATTTCTGACTCTTTGCAATTCCGCAGATTGTAGCCTACCAGGCTTCTCTTTCCAAGAGATTCTTCAGACAAGAATACTGGATTGGTACCTCACTGTGGTCTTGATTTTCATTTCTCTCATAATGAGTGATGTTGAGCATCTTTTCATGTGTTTGTTAGCTACCATTTAACACCAGTCAGAATGGCTGTGATCCAAAAGTTAACAAGCAATAAATGCTAGAGAGGGTGTGGAGAAAAGGGAAACCTCTTACACTGTTGGTGGGGATGCAAACTAGTACAGCCACTATGGAGAACAGTGTGGAGATTCCTTAAAAAATTGCAAATAGAACTGCTTTAGGACCCAGCAATCCCACTACTGGGCATACACACCAAGGAAACCAGAATTGAAAGAGACACATGTACCCCAGTGTTAATTGCAGGGCTGTTTATAATAGCCAGGACATGGAAACAACCTAGATGTCCATCAGCAGATGAGTGGATAAGAAAGCAGTGGTACATATACACAATGGAGTATTACTTAGCAATTAAAAATAATACATTTGAATTAGTTCTAATGAGATGGATCAAACTGGAGATGATTATACAGAGTGAAGTAAGCCAGAAAGAAAAAAACACCAATACAGTATACTGACACATATATATGGAGTTGAGAAAGATAGTAATGATAACCCTGTATGTGAGACAGCTAAAGAGACACAGATATATAGAACAGACTTTTGGACTCTGGGGGAGAGAGAGAGGGTGGGATGATGCGGAAGAATGGCACTGAAACATGTATACTATCATGTAAGAAGCAAATTGCCAGTCTATGTTCAATATAGGATATAGGATGCTTGGAGCTGGTGTACGGGGATGATCCAGAGAGATGATATGGGGTGGGAGGTGGGAGGGGGATTCAGGATTGGGAAATCATGTACACCCATGGCAGATTCATGTCAATGTATGGCAAAACCAATACAGTATTGTTAAGTAAAATAAAGTAAAAATATATATATATATTTTTAAAGAATACTGGATTGGGTTGCCATTCCCTTTTCCAGAGAATCTTCCCAACCCAGGGGCTGAACCTGAATCTCCTGAACTGCAGGCAGATTCTTTACTGTCTGAACAATAGAGAAGCCCCTGAAGTTCATAATTCAATATTATTGACTATAATAACTATTCTGTGCATTAGAACTATAGGATGTATTCATATACTAGCTCCCAGTTTGGTACCCTTAAACATCTTCCCATTTCTCATCCAGGTCTTGGTAACCACTGTTCTATTTTTTGCTTTTCTGAGTTCAACATTTTTAAATTTCAAATATAAGAGATATCCTATGGTATTTGTCTTTATCTAAGTTATATCCTATATATATATATATATATGAGCGTGGTTATATGCACAAATATATATATATGTATATATAAGATTGTGGGTCTATATATATATTAAAATTGTTGTTCAGTTGTTCAGTAGTGTCCAACTCTTTGTGACCCCATGAACTGCAATATGTTAGGCTTCCCTATCCTTCAGTATCTCCTGGAGATTGGTCAAATTCTTGTGTGTGTGTGTATATATGTACACACACACATATATTCTGTATCTTTATCCCTTCATCTGTTGATTTACAGTTTGAGTGTTTCCATGTCTTGGCTCTTGTGAATAATGCCGCAATGAACATGACAGTAAAGATATCTGTTCAAACTCCTATTTTCACTTTGGATATATATGCAGAAGTAGAATTCAGGATCCTATTGTAATTTTATTGTAAATATTTTGAGCAAGTTCCATCCTGTTTTCCATAGTGGTTGAACCAGGGCTCTTTAATTTGGTTTTTTTTTTTTTTTTGGTCTGCAAAAATGCATAGTCCTGTACAGAAATTCTTTTTGTGTATTATCTCATTTGTCCCTAAATCTGACTTCCTTAATTCTTGCAAATCATAGAAAATCTATTTTTAGCATGTTCTAGGTTTACTTACTAAAGATTTCTGGTAGGTCTTTGGTATAAAAAAGATAATGGTATACTCTCTTTTTTCCAAAGAACTTCTAGTCTTGTAAAGCATCAATTTATGTTTTTGTCACAGCATTCTTCCCTGTAATGGTTACCAGAGTGCAATGAAAAATATTATTTCCAGATAAAATGTCATAAATATTTCAACTTATTACATATGGTTTAGTCCCTTTTGGTTCATCCCCTAAATCAGCAAGTCTCATCTCTTTTTATACAGAAAATCATATTGTTAACATATTAAGGTTTAAGGTTTAATCATATTGTTAACATATTAAGGTTTACAAATAGTTATTCATCAGTCTTTATTTTTCAAAGTGTCATCATTTAGTGTATGCTTTGGACTTGAACTAGTACTTGATAGGGTTATTTTTCTGCAGAAGTTTTTCCTCTTATGAAACTAAGGATGACATTTTAATTTCCAATGAGTTCTTTAAACTTTATTGTTGTTGCTTAGCTGCTAAATTATGCTCAACTTTTTGCTACCCCATGGAGCCCTCAGGCTCCTCTGTCCATGGAATTTTCTAGGTAAGAATATTGGAGTGGGTTGCTGTTTCCTTCTCCAGGGGATCTTCCTGACCATGGATCAAAACTAAGTCTCTTGCATTGGCAGGTGGATTCTTTGCCACTAAGTCAGGGAAGCTCTTTCAGATTTAGCTCCCTATTATTAAAATTTAGCCCTTCTTTTATGTCCTATGTATTAGTGATCATAAAATGCAAAAGATTATTTTAATTTTTTTCAAAAGTTTGTGAGTTTTCTATCCCTTTTACCATGTTGCATTTCACAAGATAGGGTGATTATTTGTGTTCTCATAGATAAACTATATTCTGAACTGGGTTTGAATTTAAACCTTACAAAACATGCTTAAGTCATATAACTTAAGCAGAAAGAGAAATTTTATTTATTCTTTCCAAAAATATTTGAAAGGATCTGGTCTGCTCATAGTAACTCTCAAATAATGTCGCTACCCTAAAATGTATTATTTTTACAGATTTTTCTTAGTAATGTATCATCATGCTGTGTTTCTGAACAGTTTCTGAAATGAACTGGGTTAAAAAAATGTGCTTCTATTTTGTAGATTTTAATAGTTATAATTTAAAATGTGATATTATGGATATGCAAAAATAAAACTAAGAACTGACACTGATTGAACATGGAAGTACATTTATCTAATGAAAAAAAATCATTTTTCCTTTACACATGTGCACTGTATTGCAATGTGTAGTTTTCACCAACTCTTTGGCTTCAAACAAGTCATCTTGATGTGTATCCAAATGATTCTGGTTCAGAGTGAGATCATGATACACTGACCCTGTTTTATACACAGCTTACGGATTCCACAGCTCACAGCTTGACTGGTTCTTAAGCTTAGAACAGTTTACTTTTTTTCTGGTGGCTTAGCAACTCACTGGTGCAGTTGTTGGCTTGTATTTTATCATCTACTTAAATATAAAAATCTCAGCCTGTATGTAAAATCTCAGCATGCATGGGGACTTTAAATGCAAACATGAGAATGGACTATTTACAAAGCTTTCCATGTCTGGTAACTTACTTTGTACATCTTTCTGAAAAATATCATTTTAAAATATGTAAAATTGATTCTGAATGGACAGATTCATGTAGCAATGACATCACCATTTAATACTTGAATAAAATGATCAGAAAAAGCAAAATATGAATTATAATTACTAAGAAAAATGTATGCATTCATGTACAAATTTTTTTCGCCTACTAGATTTAAAATAAATAAATCTAGGGAAACAGAGAAATTTCAAAATCAAGTATTATAATTTATTTTTAATGTTCCAGCTCTAACTGTTATCCATCTGTGGTAGAGACTTATATCACCCTGAATGGCTTTTTATCTTGATAGTAGATAAACCATGAGACAAAGGACTATATAATCAAGGTATAACTTTATTCAGAAACTAGGCTACAACAAGGCTTCCCTAATGGCTCAGATGGCAAAGAATCTGGCTGGAAAGTAGGAGACTTAGGTTTGATCCCTGGGTTGGGAAAATCCTCTGGGGGGAGTGTGGCAACCCATTCCAGTATTCTTGCCTGGAGAACTCTCATGGATAGTGGAGCCTGGAGGGCTACTGTCTATGGGGTCACAAGGAGTTGCACATGTCTGAGTGAGTAAGGCTACAACAAGGGACATAATCAAATCTTCTCAGGTTTTTTTTTGCTGCTTTCTCATTTCCCTGAAGCAATTCAGTTCACTGTGTATCATTAAGTAAAATGGAGCTGAAACGTCAGAGCAATTACTAGAGAAATGTTAAGACTTAAATGTGTCCTAAAATGAGACTCTGATCCTGATGTTACAATACATGTCAATTTAATGTCTTTGGTTTATCAATTGTCCCTCAGCAAACATAAAATATAAAATCAACTGGTTTGCCCTTAGATTTCAGCAAAACTCTTGACAATATTTTTACTTCTTCTGTGTAGAGCTGAAGGGACTTGTACAGTATACATTGGTCCAAAGGCACCTGGAGTGAGAGGTGGCAGGGGGTTTCAGGATTGGGAGCTCGTGTACACCTGTGGCTGATTCATGTCAATGTATGGCAAAACCAATACAGTATTGTAAAGTAAAATAAAGTAAAAATAAATTAAAAAAATAAAAAAGGCATCTAGAGTTTAATCATATGTATTTTAAACAACTATTATGTAGGTTTATCATCTAACCTTTTTAAATCAGTAGTTGGACTTCACTCCAAGCACCATAATTAACCCTGAAGTCTGAGTGTCATTTCAATTCTCCACATGGGCTCCTATTAAACCAATTTTCTGTATCTGTCTAAAAGTGTGTGTGTGTACATTATGAACAGTAAATTGTTCTCAGTGGTTGTGAACAGAGGGTAAGAAATTCAAAGGATAGGACTACTGGGACAGTTGGCTTTAATGGAACTTCAAAGACAATTGCTACTGAAAATTAACTAGGAAAACCAAAGAAAATACTGAGGCTTTTAACTTTTCTTAGCATTGATCAAGGCAGTTAAGGTCATAGAAAGCCACTCATTTATCTTGCTATTTCTTTAATCTGGTTTATATCTGTTAACATTGTTGTCTAGATGTCTAGTTCTAAACCTGGTTATTTATAAATTTCCTTCAGATTGCAACTTGAAGTACAATTATCTCACCTTTATTCCCAAAGGTTCTCTTTTAAAATTGGGACACATAACCGTGGAATACCATGTAAAGAAGGTGCACAGATTTTATGCACTTTGAACTTTACAAACTAAAATTATCAAATACTTATAATTTATGAGAATGAATTACTCCCTAAAAGCCATTTTCCATGTGTTAAGTTTGAAAGCTTATACTCATCCTTTAAGTACTAAGCCAAATACTTTTTTTTTCTTCTAAAAACTATTCCCAAAAGTTCTATGGCAGACTTACATGTTTCTTTTACTTAAAAACACACTGAATTTAAAATTTTTAAGCCTTAACATATTACAATATATATGTGCTTACAATTACATATGTATCAACAATTACATATGCAATTGCATATGTGCCAATCTCAGGACAAGATCATATGGAAGAGATCCTATTTGCATGTGTATGTGTATTTCACAATTCCAGAATCCAGTATTCTATTTGATCTATAACTTTTGATGGATAAATTTTGACTAAATCAATAGCTGATGTCAGGAAAATATTCATTGCACAAATGTGTGCCTCCATTTCCTAAATGCCTATAATATGACTAAAAAAAAATCATGTCAATTCTATCATGAACTTTGAATAAATATAAAATAAATGTAAGTGAACAGATACGTAGGCAAATACAATGTGACAAGCTATTACTTTTGTATTTGATTAGTTGGAAGTCAGACATACACCTGTGAATACAGCAACCATCACCAGCCATCCTTATGAGTCGAAGATGCCTAGTTGCAGTTGCAGTCTGCTTCTTATTACTATAAATACTTTCACAGTAGTTCTTCTATAGGTTAAAAATGCTCATTGGCCACTCTAGTATTCTAGGAAGACCTTTCCAATAGCTCTATCTCTTGTTAACCTCCACCTACAGAGGACAGACATAACATATTTTCAAAATCTGGAGTGAGTCCCACAAGTTGGTTTTAACTTATTTAAAAAGATGTGCTCTGTGATCTCCTGGGGAATATGGACCAGTGTGGGCTCTGGGCTTCACAACACAAAAACAGTTAACACTTTAGTCTGCCATCTCAAGCCTTCTGAATCTTCCTAAATATGCTTCAGTGAAAGTACAGGAATCTTTACCTCATTTCTTATTGGTGTTATTTGTTTACAAGCTTCAAGGAAACATTCTCAGATATAGATGAATACTAAGTCCAAAAATTCATGCCATGATTTTGAGACTCTAATCATGATAGAGGGCTCTCATGTTAATAATTTATATCCTATTTAGCCTTCTGTGAATGATCAAAAAAACAAAAAAACTTCTTAATCAATACAAAGCATATCCACTAGCTCCTATTGAAATATATTAGCCAACCATTTCAAGTGTACTCTCTTCCTCTCAGTGTACAGAGTACAAACTATCTTGAGGTCTGACCATTGACCTGCAGGCAATAAGGGGAAATGAAGGTAAATTTTGAAATAATAAGTAATTTATAAAACAGAAAATTCAGTTGTATATCCAATATACATGAAGACTCAGCATTTGATAAAGGTGGCATCTCTAATCACTGAAGCAAAAATGGACACTGAGAAACTGTTTTAGAAAAATATATGACCAATTAGGAAAAAATCAAATCTATATCTCACATTATGCACTGAAACAATCTAATAGATTATAAAGCTAAGTACAAAAAAAAATTAAATTGCACAATTACTAGAAAAAACTTTGGGGAGTCTTTATAAGTATGATTCAAATATTTGATGTATTAAGGAAATGAGTGACAATCATAACTAAACCAAGCTAAACTTTTTGACAAGAAACATGAGTAATAAAAAGGCAGATGATAAGTCTGATCATAAAGTATCAATATGTTTAAAGTAAAAGAAATAAAATACCTGGTCAAAAAATTATATGAGATGAGTCTAAAATATAAAGATTAGATTCAATGACAAGTGAAATACAAAATATAGTGACACAGATTTAATTTCTCATCAACTAGGGAAAAATTTAAAATTTGACAGCATACTCTTTTGCAAGACCGTAGATAAAAGATATACACATGCATTAATGAAGAGGATGACAAAGACAGACACGTAATGCTTTTTTTTTTTTTTTTTTTTTAATAAAAGTGAACTACAACCAGAACTCCAGAATATGTTGTTAAGGGAAAAGACTGTACACTGTAAGCCCCCATTCGTGTAAAAATAAACAACTAAACAAAAAAGAGTGTGGTAGTTTTTTAAATGTGTGCATTTTCTTATGCTTTCATAATAAGAATAATCAGAAATGAATGAATATATTTATCTACCATGGTAGACAGGGCTAGCTTGAAAGAGATAAGACAAGAGATACTGCTTGAATTATACCAGTCAGTACAGTTTTGGGAATTATGTTTTAAATATTTAAAAATATCAATAAACAAAGATGGGGAAAAAAGAGGAAACCTCCTTGATATGAAAGTAAAAATATTTGAGTATGATTTCACATACAATTTTAAATTTACCACAGAGTTTTAAAAAGGAACCAATTAAGGCAATTAAATAGTTTTAACACTGTATTTTAATTATATATTCCTAGCAGGATATAATTTGAAGGGAAAATAAAAAGTATCACAAAGATACTTTGTACTTTAGGAAGTTTGTTTTTAATAGTGTAGAAATTTTGAAAGTATTCCCAGCTTATTACTGGATTGAACAAATGAGCAATATACTGCTGTCTAGTGGAATCAGGTGAGAAACAAGATAAAAATATAAAATGGAAAAAAAAGTTATATTTTTGAGTTGGATTAAGAAATATAATTCTCAATACACAATGACATTATATGATATAATCTATATCCTAATAGTAAAGAAAAAAACTAGCATCAACAGTGGCAGATTCTAGAGTGGTGAAAGGGAAGTATATGGTGAAAAGGCACAATGAGATCTTTTTATTGTCACAATAAGTAAGTGATTGAAATGATGGGAGAGTTCTACAGTATATAAAAGCTAGTTTTAAGTGTTTCAACTGGTCAGAATTCCTAAATATGAGTGAAGTTTGTATGGAATGTTCATTTTATTGTTAATGAAGATTTTCTGAGTCAAATATTTTAAAATAAAAACACTGAAAACCAGAATCCTAAGTGAATTAATACAATGCATATTTATTGATGGCATGACTTGTCACCATTCTTGTTTATTATAATGAAAGTAAAAGTTACTCAGTCATGTCAGACTCTTTGTGACCCCATGAACTGACTATACAGCCCAAGGAATTCTCCAGGCCAGAATATGGGAGTGGGTAGCCTTTCCCTTCTTCAGGGGGATTTTCCCAACCAGGGACAAACCCAGGTCTCATGCATTTCAGGTGGATTCTTTACCAACTGAGCCACACGGGAAGGCTAAGAAGACTGGAGTGGGAAGCCTATCCCTTCTCCAGGAGGTCTTCTCAACCCAGGAGTTGAACTGAAGTCTCCTGCATTACAGGCAGATTCTTTACCAACTGAGGTATCAGGGAATTAATTACAATTAAAGTGTATATTACTCCATTCTACTGAATTTCTGTCTCTAATTACATATTTTTCTATTGCTGCTTTAGAAATTCTGGTGGAATTTTTAGTTTTAAAGTTTCTGTTCGTTAAACAAGTCCAATGAGATAAAAAACAAACATATAGATACAGAGAGCAAAGTGAAGATAGTCATAGAGCAGAAGGTGCTGGGGAGGCAAAATGGGTACAGGAAATTTATTGGTGACAGAGGGAAAACACATTTTAGCTGGTCAATAAATAAATAAATAAGAAATAAACTTTCAAATTTTGTTCTAGTGTTTGTTACACTAATAGCTCTTATAACACTTGTATATTTTATCTTTAAAGTTATTGACTTTTATATCATATGCTTTCTCTATTAACCATACAAAAATAATTTGAGCTTATTCCACCACCTCTGTTATTTATTTTCCATTCTCCTCTTTTTCAGTTCAGTCCAGTCACTCAGTCATGTCCGACCCTTTGCGACCCCATGAATCGCAACACGCCAGGCCTCCCTGTTCATCACCATCTCCTGGAGTTCACTCAGACTCACGTCCATCGAGTCCGTGATGCCATCCAGCCATCTCATCCTTAGGTCATCCCCTTCTCCTCCTGCCCCCAATCCCTCCCAGCATCAGAGTCTTTTCAAATGAGTCAACTCTTCACATGAGGTGGCCAAAGTACTGGAGTTTCAGCTTTAGCATTACTCCTCTTTTTATCTAGGGCTATGGTATGGACCTAACAGAAGCAGAAGAAATTAAGAAGAGGTGGCAAGAATACATGGAAGAACTGTACAAAAAGATCTTCACGACCCAGATAATCATGGTTATGTGATCACTAATCTAGAGCCAGACATGCTGGAATGTGAAGTCAAGTGGGCCTTAGAAAACATCACTATGAACAAACCTAGTGGAGGTGATGGAATTCCAGTGGAGCTGTTTCAGATCCTGAAAGATGATGCTCTGAAAGTGCTGCACTCAATATGCCAGCAAATTTGGAAAACTCAGCAGTGGCCATAGGACTGAAAAGATCAGTTTTCATTCCAATTCCAAAGAAAGGCAATGCCAAAGACTGCTCAAACTACTGCACAATTGCCTTAATCTCACATGCTTGTAAAGTAATGCTCAAAATTCTCCAAGCCAGGCTTCAAAAATATGTGAACTGTGAACTTCCAGATATTCAAGCTGGTTTTAACAAAGGCAGAGAACCAGAGATCAAATTGCCAACATCCGCTGGATGATGGAAAAAGCAAAAGAGTTCCAGAAAAACATCTATTTCTGCTTTATTGACTGTGCCAAAGCCTTTGACTGTGTGGATCACAATAAACAGTGGAAAATTCTGAAAGAGATGGGAATACCAGACCACCTGACCTGCCTCTTGAGAAATCTGTATGCAGGTCAGGAAGCAACAGTTAGAACTGAACATGGAACAACATACTGCCTCCAAATAGAAAAAGGAGTACGTCAAGGCTGTATACTGTCACCATGTTTATTTAACTTACAGGCAGAGTACTTCATGAGAAATGCTGGACTGGAAAAAACACAAGCTGGAATCAAGATTGCTGGGAGAAATATCAATAACCTCATATATGCAGATGATACCACCCTTATGGTAGAAAGTGAAGGGGAGCTAAAGAGCCTCTTGATGAAAGTGAAAGAGGAAAGTGAAAAAAGTTGGCTTAAAGCTTAACATTCAGAAAACAAAAATCATGGCATCCGGTCCCATCACTTCATGGGAAATAGATGGAGAAACAGTGGAAAAAGTGCCAGACTTTATTTTTGGGGGCTCCAAAATAACTGCAGATGGTGACTGCAGCCATGAAATTAAAAGACACTTACTCCTTGGAAGAAAAGTTTTGACCAACCTAGATAGTATATTCAAAAGCAGAGACATTACTTTGCTGACTAAGGTCCATCTAGTCAAGGCTGTGGTTTTTCCTGTGGTCATGTATGGATGTGAGAGTTGGACTGTGAAGAAGGCTGAGAGGTGAAGAAGGCTGAGAGCCGAAGAATTGATGCTTTTGAACTGTGGCATTGGGGAAGACTCTTGAGAGTCTCTTAGACTGCAAGGAGATCCAACCAGTCCATTCTGAAGGAGATCAGCCCTGGGATTTCTTTGGAAGGAATGATGCTAAAGCTGAAACTCCAGTGCTTTGGCCACTTCATGAGAAGAGTTGACTCACTGGAAAGGACTCTGATGCTGGGAGGGATTGGGGGCAGGAGGAAAAGGGGATGACAGAGGATGAGATGGCTGGATGGCATCACTGACTCGATGAACGTGAATCTGAGTGAACTCCGGGAGATGGTGATGAACAGGGAGGCTTGGCTTGCTGCAGTTCATGGGGTCACGAAGAGTCGGACATGACTGAGCGACTGAACTGAACTGAACTGATTAACCATTAGCGCCACCTAGAAAGTCCTCCAAAACCACAGAGCTGTCTACAAAAGCAGGCTTCTGCTCAGGACACTCTTGGCTGCAGAAGGAGACACATATCCAGGCATGTGAACTCTGCACAGAGCTCCAAAGCCACACGTATGTGGGCACTCAGTGCCTGCCCTGTGTGGGACCAGCCTGACCAACTCTTGTGGGCAGACCTGGAGAATATAGCAGGTAGAGGGGTTTCCGGTGGAGAGGATATGCATCCTGACCAAGCAAGCTGAAGTTCAAAGCTTTCTGGCCTCTAGTCATGGACCTTCATCAAGAAACATGTAAAGGTCCTTGTGTCATTAGAACTATTTACCACACCTATATAACATACATCCATCTCATTGGCCAAAGTTTATGTCTGATAAGAATGCATCTTGGTGAGGAAGTGAGTTAACTTTTATACACTGCCAGTAGAAGTATTAAATTGACATAATAACTTTAAAAATTGTAGTTACCTAAAGCAACAGCGTTTCTATTTAAATCATCTGGGGAAACTTGCTTTAGGAAAGTGTATAATAATGATTATAACAACAAATATGAAGAAAAAACTAACCAAGAAAGAAATAAATTATCATATTCAAGTAATGTAGATCTGTGGCAGTCTATCATCAGACTAAAATGTCCAAGATAAAAATGCAAGTAGCAAAAGACTACATAAATTATGATGTCATTGAAAAAATTAAAAACAGACTAACCAAACAATAAATTGCAAAATGATATAATCACAGGTTCTTTTATAAACTATTATAGAAAAGCTAAGGAATATAAAACATAAAATTTAGTATGTGCTTGATCCCAACAAGGTCAGGATAATAGAAGTGTGGGTTCAAGATTATTTGTAGTGTTACTCTTTTAATTTTAGTAGTTCTTTCACATGTTTCTTGCTTCTTTCATTTATACTTCATGATGCACACCACAGTTTATAAATAATACCATTTTATTTTGAATGTTTTAATAGTATCAAATAAATGCCTATGAAATTTCAGTATGTTTCATATATTTAGAGGTCTTTAGGAAAATTAGAAAGTATCAGACACATACATAAAAACCTACAGTGCAAAGTAAAATGTAATAAATGCCATAAAAGAGTAGCAAATATTTTCCAGTGAAATCTGAGGAAAAGGAAAGGAAATAGCAAACAGAATTTCTCTGTGGAAGAAGCAGGGATATCACATAAGTCTTGAGTAACACATGAGATCTGTATGTTTGAAATAGAGGTGCCAAATGCTTGTGTTCAGGAGTATCTTCAGGAGAGTTTTCAGCTTATCATAATACATTATTTATTGGATCATGCTGTAGATTGTGTTACAATTTATAAAAGTACAGAACTTTAAAAGTTGGAAATTGATTGAATATTTCTATTGGGCTTCCCTTGTGGCTCAGCTGGTAAAGAATCCGCCCACAATGCAGGAAACCTGGGTTCGATTCCTGGGTTGGAAAGACCCCCTGGAGAAGGGAAAGGCTACCCACTCCAGTATTCTGCCTTGGAGAATTCCATGGACTCTGTAGTCCATGGGGTCGCAAAGTGTCAGACACGACTGAGTGACTCTCTCATTATGTAAACTTATTATCTTGAAAAAGCCTGTTTAGTTCATCTTATAAAAATTATTTCCATAAAGATAATGGAAAAAATCTTTGCAGTTGACTAAAAATTTCAAAAATTCTTATTAAATCAGACCTGTTTCATTCTTCCAAATGATTTTCCTCTTTCTGAAATGTATTTTTAAAGCACCAAACCTATTTCTTCATTATTTCTATTAAGTTGTCTCACATATTTATGTCCTTTGAAACACTACCCTTAGCCTCTTTACCAATATCTCAATAAATCTCAGACATCTTTCCATCATTTGCATGTAGTTTTTTTTTTTTTCTCTTCTTTTTTTAAATTGAAGTATAGTTCATTTACAATATATGGTTAATTTCAACTGTACAGCACAGTGATTCAGTTTTACACACACGTACATATACAGACATATGTTATTTTTCAGATTATTTTTCCTCATAGATTGCTATAAAATTTCCCTTATAGTTTTCCATGCTATATAGTAGGTCCTTTTTGGTTATCTATTTTATACATAGTAGTGTGTATATGTTAATATTAATGTCCTAATTTACCCATCCTTCCCTTTTTCCTTTTAGTAACCATAGGTTTTTTTCTATGTCTCTGAAGTTCTGTCTTGCAAATAAATTCATTTATTTATTTTAAGACTCCTCAGAAAAGTGATATCACATGAGATGTGTGTTTCTTTGTCTGGCTTAATTCACTTAGTGTGATAATCTCTAGGTTCATTAATGTTACTACAAACAGAATTACTTTATTCTTTTTTTTTTTTATTTTTTGCTGAGTAATATTCCATTATATATATATGTATATGTATATGTATATATATGTATATATATATGTGTGTATATATATATATATATATATATATATACACCATATCTTCTTCATCCATTCATGTTGTTGGACATCCAGACTGCTACCATAGCTTAGCTATTGTAAATAGTGTTGCAGTGAATGCTAGAGTGCATATATCTTTTCAAATTATAGTTTTCTCCAAATATATTCCCAGAAGTGGGATTGCAGTGGTAAATCTATCTTCATTTCTTGAAGGAACCTTCATATTCTTCTCCACAGTGGCTGTGCCAATTTACATTTCTGTCAGCAGTATAGAAAGGCTCCTTTTCATCCAAACCCTCTCTAGCATTTATTATTTGTCAAATTTTTGATGATGGCATCCTGACTGGAGTGAAGTGATAGCTCATTGTAGTTCTGATTTGCATGTCTCTGATAATTAGCATGGAGAAGGCAATGGCACCCCATTCCAGCACTCTGGCCTGGAAAATCCCATGGACGGAGGAGCCTGGTAGGCTGCAGTCCATGGGGTCACTGAGAGTTGGACACGACTCAGTGACTTCACTTTCACTTTTCACTTGCATGCATTGGAGAAGAAAATGGCAACCCACTCCAGTGTTCTTGCCTGGAGAATCCCAGGGATGGTAGAACCTGGTCCACTGCAGTCTATGTGGTTGCACAGAGTTGGACACGGCTGAAGCGACTTAGCAGATAATTACCAATATTGAGCACCTTTCCGTGTACTTGCTGACCATCTGTTTTAATATACTTCTTAAATGCCAAATTCACTCTCATTGGATTAGTATAAAATATAGTATACTGCTATAGATTTGCAGTTAAATGTTTTTGGTGACTCAGATGGTAAAGCATCTGCCTGCAATGCAGGAGACCTGGGTTCGATCCCTGGGTCAGGAAGATCCCCTGGAGAAGGAAATGGCAACCCACTCCAGCATTCTTGCCTGGAAAAATCCCATGGTCAGAGTAGCCTGATAAGTTATAGTCCATGGGGTTGCAAAGAGTTGGACACAACTAAGAGACTTCACTTGTAGAAAATCATTTTATTTACCAGATACCATTCATGAAAAAAAAAAAAAAGGGTCCCACTGAGATTCTATTAAATCTATTCTCATCAATTGATTGTAAAGGATTTCACAATAATCACAGTTTTATTTCAAATACTTATTGTCTGTTATGTTTAAAACAGGTTGCTAATACTATTCTTCTCAAATAATTTACATTTCCATAATGTTTTACATTTTGAATATATTTATCTGGTAAATTTATTGAGTTAGCAAAACAAATATGGAAGGCAGGATGTTTGGGAAAAAAAATCTTTTCTAGTCATGTTTTCTATTTCTTTTGTATAAATAACATAACTTTCCAGCAAATAAATAACTTTCATATCTTCATATAAGTCTTTATTTCTCTAATGATAAAAATAGGCTGCAGCTTTAATTTTATGAAATTATACAAATAGTCATTTTTTCTTTTATGCTTAACCCACAAGTACTTGATTTTCAAATGTTTGCTAGAAAAGAATTATGCAAACTACAACAAAATTTCATCATCAGTGGTGAAAACTTCATAGCCATTCAGTTCAGTTCCAACTCTGCGGCCCCATGAATCACAGCACACCAGGCCTCCCTGTCCATCACCAACTCCCGGAGTTTACCCAAACTCACATCTGTTGAGTCGGTGATGCCATCCAGCCTTCTCATCCTCTGTCTTCCCCTCCTTCTCCTGCCCCCATTCCTCTCAGCATCAAGATCTTTTCCAATGAGTCAACTCTTTGCATGAGGTAGCCAAAGTATTGGAGCTTCAGCATCAGCATCAGTCCTTCCAATGAACACCCAGCACTGATCTCCTTTAGGATGTAATGGTTGAATCTCCTTGCAGTCCAAGGGCCTCTCAAGAGTCTTCTCCAACACTGCAGTTCAAAGGCATCAATTCCTTGGCATTCAGCTTTCTTCATAGTCCAACTCTCACATGCATACATGGCCACTGGAGAAACCACAGCCTTGACTGCTGCTGCTGCTGCTAAATCACTTCAGACATGTCTGACTCTGTGGGACCCCACAGAGAGCAGCCCACCAGGCTACCCTGTCCCTGGGATTCTCCAGGCAACAACACTGGAGTGGGTTGCCATTTCCTTCTCCAATGCATGAAAGTGAAAAGTGAAAGTGAAGTCGCTCAGTCGTGTCTGACTCCTAACGACCCTGTGGACTACAGCCTTGCAGGCTCCTCCATCCATGGGATTTTCCAGGCAAGAATACTGGAGTGGAGTGCCTTTGCCTTCTCTGAGCCTTGACTAGATGGACCTTTGTTGGCAAAGTAATGTCTCTGCTTTTTAATATGCTGTCTAGGTTGATCATAACTTTCCTTCCAAAGAGTAAGCATCTTTTAATTTCATGGCTTCAGTCACCATCTGCAGTAAGTTTGGAGCCCCCAAAATAAAGTCAGCCAGTGCTGTTTCCACTGTTTCCCCATGTATTTTCCATGAAGTGATGGGACCAGATGTCATGATCTTAGTTTTCTGAATGTTGAGCTTTAAGCCAAATTTTCCACTCTCTTCTTTCACTTTCATCAAGAAGCTGTTTAGTTCCTCTTCACTTTCTAGCATAAGGGTGGTGTCATAGTCATTAAGACCTGTTTATAAACAACTTTCTTTGAAAAATACAAATGTGCTGTTTCAGATTCAAGATGTGCTTTTTCTTCTCGTTGATTTAAATCCTTTGCCATGTCTCATTTTTGAAATGTCAGGTACTTATCAGATATAGTATACCTCAAGAAATTGTCTATATT
The DNA here is from genome assembly GCA_917880005.1 of Nanger dama. Classification (NCBI taxonomy): domain Eukaryota; kingdom Metazoa; phylum Chordata; class Mammalia; order Artiodactyla; family Bovidae; genus Nanger; species Nanger dama. The sequence continues at coordinate 47,987,422 of CAKJTW010000011.1, forward strand.
CATATCATTATTTTACCTATTAAATAAATTTAATGAAAGGTAAAAAAAAATATTATTTGCAATGCTCAGTAAGAAGAATCTATATGAAAAGTATGATCTGGATTCTTTAATTGTGATATGATGCTTCAGTACTCTGCTGATCCTTCAATATTTTCCTAATTGTTCTTCATAAGAAATACTACTATAAGAACAAGCTCCAGGTTTTAGTTTTGGAAAAATGTTTATAAGCCTATTTTTGGTTGTCATAAAATATATTTGAAAGAGTTATATGCTGTGATGTTTGTGATGACAATCCACCTCAGAATAATCTGTTCCTATATTATTGACAAGAGAGTGAATATCTATTCAAACTTATACCACATTCTCTTCTCTGAAACCACACTGCTCTCTGTCAATTTTGTTTCATTTGTCACCTTAGTGTTTACTGAGAGTTTTGTTTTAGAAGAGTGAGGGTCTGTTGTCCTTGCTCTGGTACTGTTTATAGATGCTGAGAGTTAGACATGACTACCACTGGAACTACTATACTCATACCCCAACTGTCCTTCTATTTCTGAGTGAAAAGTAACTGAAGATACCAATAGATTAAGACTCATATCATGCTTAATCTGTCTCTCATGTTCTGCCTTTCTCTCCCAAAGCTTTTCTTTTACCGACCTCACATATACTATACACTTTAACTTCTTACATTTAGTATTTGTTGTATGTCTCCTTTTGCCATCTGACTGCTTTTTCATTTTAGAAGACAGAAGTGATCTTTGTTTACTTCACTTCTAAATGTATCCCAAGCATATAGATGGGTAGAGGCTAAATAAATGTGTGATGAATAAATGTAAGAAAGTGTGGTGCAAAAACTCTAGTCTCAGCTGATATATTCATTATCTTAAATGTCATCAAAACCTACCAGTATATTTGAATATAAATCATGCACATACTTTGCAGGAGATATGGTGGTGAATATATTTCAAAGAACAAATTCTTGGCATCTTTATCTTGTTAATTGAACTATAAATATTCTCTCATTAAAAGAGACATAGATTTCATTTTATCTTGCAAGTGGCATATCTGTGCTTCTTAATTGTTCTTTTCTTTTCTTTTTTAAGTACACTAAAATGCTGAGATATGTATTCTTCACCAAACTCAGAGACACATTCAGGGTAATCTTAAACATTCTCTCCACACCGAGTAGAATGTTATACTCTCAATAGATTTTATAGTTTTCAATTTTCCTTCATAAATCCTAAGTAATCTCCATTTCTCAAACTCTAATATATTTCAATGTATGCTGAATGTAACTCAATTTCTCCTTCTTCAGAACTGTTGAAGTCTACTTAAATCCCAATATCTTTGCATCTGCTGGAAAATTTTTCTGCAATTTTACTATATTTTTAAGCTCACAATTTCAATCTAAAAGGATAATACATTTTAGCCAAAATATTATGTGACTTCTGCCACTGTTGTAATTTTGCTTTAGAGTCTGTTTTTTTTTCCTCTTTTATTTCTACTTATCAGCTGTATAAAGCAGATGAAATGTGATAGGGAAAAAAAAACTCTTCAATTTGTAAGAGAATTTAATAAAGCATATTCCTTAATTCTTATGTTTTGAGTATAGTTCAGAAAATAAGCCAGATAAAGGAAGAATCTTGAGGGATAGAAACAATGAGAAATTTTAGATTCTCACTGCCTCATGTATTAAAAATACAATTTTTAACACTTCTTAAAGCTATAACTTCAAATAGACCTTAGTATGTATTTTGAATATTGATTTAGCCTGGAATTAAACTTTGTTTTCATAATCTAATAATTTAAGCATAGGGAGAAATTTTTTTTAATGTTTTGTTTTTCTACCTTGTCCTACCTGTGAAACTATTTTGAAGTACTCAATAAAAATAATGAATACTTTGAGAAGTATCTAATAAGAATTAACAAAAATATTTATTTATAATATTAAATTATATGAATACAAAATCATAATAAATTATACCAAAAAGCAATGATTAACCCTCACTTGACACTAATTTTCAATAAAATTGACTAAAGCCAGATTTTACAAGATAAACAGTTGTGTGAACTAGCATTCTCATTTGGTAATTCACAGTTTTGAAAAAAGCAAGTTCCCTTTATTATACTGTTATTATACTGTACTCCTTAAAAACAGAACACACATCTCAAAATTCAGCACGACAGCTCAATGAAAATATCAGTGTTGATAACTGAATGGAATTTGATAGAAAAAAAATCACAGAAAAGCAATATTCCTTAGAACTTCTAATTTTATTAAAGTCAGTGCATCCTCTAATATCTATAAAATTGAATTTCTATCAGGAGAAGGCAGTGGTGGTTATAAACACTTATTTAAGCACTATGTCTGTCTACACCACAAATAATATATACTTTGCTTCAAGGTCTTAAACAAATAGGCTTTTATTCTGCTTAAACAACAATGTATCAACGTAGGAGGTCCCCAGCTGATGGGAGGCTTCTCCAGGTTATAAATATTGCAATATCCCACCACCTATCTGTTCCAACATTTTTACCTATGCCATTTATTTCTATGGTATTGGAATAATTCCTGAAGTTTCAGACTTCTCATTTCAAACAGGTAAAATATAAGAAGTTAAAAGTCTCTTTTCCACTCAGAAAATTAAAACAACAAAATTAAACAACAATGATATCTTAAAAGCTTGAACAGAATCACCTTATAACTTGCTGGTCAATATTGGGTCATAAAGTCACCACCAAGTGCAAGAGATTCTGGGGAAACAAGAGTAACTGAGAATTTCTATGGGCTAGGCAAGGCAGCTAGCAGTGTTTGTCACCAAGGACACCTTCCTTTTCTTGCTAAGATATATTCTCAAATATCTGAAATAAATTTAATACATCATTATTACATCTATTTTATTGATTGTGTTAGATCTCTTATAGCCTTGCTTAATTTTTGTTATTGTTCATTTGATTTTTCTTATACTGAATCACCTGGTGTTAGTGTGTTTCTACATATATTACACTGAATCTTCTGTAGCTTTTACCTTTGAGCAATAATTTCTCAGTAGTTTACTTTATGAATACTGATGGACATTAGATTTTCATTGTAAATTATGACTTTTGGCATTATTTGTACTTTCCTTGTGACGTATCTTTCTGATTTGGTTAATATTTGATTTTTAAAATATCAAGATTACTAGCCCTACTTTTTCTTAGTTTTCAATATTTTCAGATATATCTTCAGTCATTCTTTAATTTCTGCATTTCTAAGTGACTTTAAGTATGCCTCTTATAAAGATTATAGTTGTATTTTTATTTGTGAATCTGATTGGAAATATTTTTTGTCATGATTTATGAAAATTTATGTCTATTGATAGGGCTAATAAATGTGGTCTTCACTCCATCATACTATTTTATAATTGTGTGTGTGTTAATCTCTCAGTCATATTTGTGATTCCAAGGACTGTAATCCACCAGGTGCTTCTCTTCATGGGATTCTCCAGACAAGGATACTGGAGTGGGTTGCCATTCTCTTCTCCAGGGATCTTACTGACTCAGGGATCAAACTCAAGTCTCTCACAGTGCAAGCATGTTTTTTTTTTGGTTTTTTTTTTACCATCTGAGGTACCAGGGAAACCTTATTTTATAATTACATATATATAGAATGTACAAAATGTATCTTATTTATTGTTTTTTGAAAAAAAATTAGAGTGTAGTTGTGTTAGTTTCAGGTATACAGCAAAGTGAATCAGCCAGACATAAACATACATCAACTATTTTTAGATTCTCTTCCCAAATAGGCCATAACAGAGTACCTAGTGGAGCTTTCTGTACTATACAGTAGGCCCTTACTAATTATCTATATCATATATAGTATAGTATATACGTTAATCCTAATCTTCCAGTTTATCCCTCCCTTCATTACTGCCTGGTAACCATAAGTGTGTTTTCTATACCTGTAACTCTATTTCTGTTTTGTAGATAAATTCATTTGTAATTTGTTTTATAGTCAACATATAAGCTTTATCATATGATATTTGTCTGTGTCTGACTGTCTTATTGTTGTTGTTGTTGTTGTTGTTTACCAAATGTGTAATATTTTCTCTTTTGTTAAAATAAAATGATATTTAAGAAGTTTTGTGTTTTTGTCCATTGGTTACCTTCATAATTATACCTTAAAAGCCTAAGTTGTCTGTTTTACTTTTAACTAGTTTTTCACTTTTAAATGATACACTTTAAATCTCACTGGTTTATTACATAAAAATTATAAGATTATTCTTTTTCTCCATTTAAAAAATTAAATGCATTATTTTGTCATAACAATACATTTATCTCTTAATTTTATATCATTATAATAATATCTTATGTAGTTTGATATATAATGATATATGAACATTAAGTGCTCACAAGAATTCTTTCACTAAAGTTTTCTCAGTCCTGTCTTGATTGGATAAAGAATATCCTCTAGTAGATGTCTTAAGAAAATTTATGGGTACTGAAATCCCTATGCTATTTTATGTATAAGATGGTCCTATAATCTTAAATTGGGCAGTTATGTGTAAAAGAAAGAAACTGGAATTAGGATAATTCCACACATAAAAACAAACTCAAAATGGATTAAAGACCTAAGTATAAGACTGGAAACTATAAAACTCTTAGAGGAAAACATAGGCAGAACATTCACTGACATAAATCATAGCAACATCCTCTATGGCCCACCTCCTAGATTAATGGAAACAAAAACAATAATAAACAAATGGGACCTAATTAATATTAAAAGCTTTTGGAAATGAAGGAAATCATAAGAAAATTGAAAAAAGCAGCCCTCAGAATGAAAGAAAATAACATCAAATGAAACAACTGACAAAGTATTAATCTCCAAGATATGCAAGCAGCATATGCAGCACAGTATCAGAAAAACAAACAACCCAATTAAAAAGTGGACAGAAGAACTAAGCAGACATTTTTCCAAAGACATACAGGTGGCTAATAAAAAACATGAAAAGATGCTCAACATGACTCACTGTTAGAGAAATGCAAACCAAAACTACAATGTAGTATTGAAAGGTTGTTGTTGAATCATGCCGCCGGTATTCTTGGCCCCCAGAGGAGAAGAATTCAATCCGGGGCCCGAGACGAGACTTGATCGCTCAGAGCTTTTGTGTAATAAAGTTTTATTAAAGTATAAAGGAGATAGAGAAAGCTTCTGACATAGGCATCAGAAGGGGGTAGAAAGAGTACCCCCTGCTAGTCTTTAGCTGGATGTTATATAGTCATCAGCAGTTTGTTAATGAAAGAAAGGAATGTCTCAAAACTTAGAATGGCACCAGGCCCCTCACCCATAAGATGTATTTTGGGATAACCTTGCCTCTAAATGGTTTATCTTGGGCCATAAAATGATTAACTTGAATCTTGAAGAAGGGCAGATCACCATACAAATAGTTTCATTTGCATAGATTAGAGGAACAATATCGGAGTATAACATATTGGTTTATCAAGTAGGTTCCAGCCCAAAAGGCAGAACGACTTGAGGACAGAGCTTGGGGTAAATACATAGTACATTAGCATAGCTTAAGATAAATATTTCCATAAGAAAAAGGCAATGGTTAACTTCAAGTGAAACCAGGTGTCATTATGGCAACACAGAATTTTAAGAGAAACCTCCTTTTAAATTTGTATAGAGAAGGAAAAAGTATCTCGTTTGTTTCCTCCTGCTGCTTAAGAGAGATAAAATGTCTGACACTTGCAAGCTATTTCCTCTGTTTGGAGACCCCTGGCCTTCCTGCCTGTTACCCTCTCAGTATCATCTCACACCAGTCAAAAAGGTTATCATCAAAAAGCCTACAAACAATAAATGCTGGAGAGGGTGTGGAGAAAAAGAAAGTGGGAATAAAAATGATATAGTCACTATGGAGAACAGTATGGAGATTTATTTAAAAACTAGGAATAAAACTACGATATGACCCAGCAATTCCACTATTAGGCATCTACTCTCTGGAAACCATAATTAAAAAGACATATGAACCCCAGTGTTCATGGCAGCACTATTTACAATTGGTAAGATGTGAAAGCAACCTAGGTGTTCACTGACAGATAATGGATAAAGAAACTTTAGTACATATACACAATGGAATATTGAAGGTGAAGGTGAAGGTGAAGTCGCTCAGTTGTGTCCTACTCTTTGCGACCCATGGACTGTAGCCTACCAGGCTCCTCCATCCATGGTATTCTCCAGGCAAGAATACTGAGCTATAAAAATGAATACATTTGAAATCAGTTCTAATGAGGTGGATGAGAGCCTATTATACAGAGTAAAGTCAGAAAGATAAAGACAGTTACTGTATATTAACATATGTATATATAGAATCTAGAAAGATGGTACTGATGATCCTATCTGCAGGGCAGCAGAGGAGATGCAGACATGAGAACAGGTTTATTATTACATTGGCCAAGGAAGGATGTAGGATGACTTGAGAGAGTAGTATTGAAGTATATACATTACCATATGTAAAATAGACAGCCAGTGGGAATTTGCATTTTGATTCAGGGAGCCAAAAACCGGTACTCTGTGACAACCTATAGGGTTGGGACAAGGAGGGAGGAGGAAAGGCAGTTTAAGAGGGAGGGGACATAGGTAAATCTGTTGCTAATTCATGTAGGTGCATGACAGAAACCATCACAATATTGTAAAGCAATTATCCACCAATTAAAAATAAAATTAAACAAAGCAAAGATGTTTCCAAGCCCATATAAGTCTTGAAGTACATCATAGCTAGCTATAAAATATATGTTATAATTTCTTTTATTGGTTTCTTAAAAATGCTACTCAATTGACTTTATTGACTGGTTGGTTTATATATTACATTGGAAAAGTCTGATGTCATTTGAATTATTGTCTCTTTGTACCTTATTTGATTTTTACCTGAAGATTTGAGAATTTTTTTTTTTTTTTAATCTTGAAATCTAGTATTTTCTTCTAGGATGTATACTTTAGATGGTTTTTGCAGGATAGAATCCCCAGATGACTCTTGGGTCCTATCAATATCAAGATTTAAGCATTTTATTTATGGAATGATATTTGGATTATAGCTTCAGACTTTAGTTAGTCTGTTCCATTGTTTGGAACTACATTGTTTGGAATTGTTTGCACAATTCCAATTATAAATTTGTTCCATTGTTTGGAATATTTGAAATGGAACATTAATTCTGTTCCATTGTTTAATTTTGTCTCACTCACCCTAATCACCCATCCAGGGACACTGATTATGCCAAAGTTATTCTCTTTTATTTGCCTTTTTTCCCACTTAATTTTTGGAAATTTTAAATTCTTCTGCTCATTTTATTATCTCTATTTCTTTCTCTTTTACCTTTATCCAACATCTGTCATAAAACTTAGTTTTTATTTGTTTGTATTTTTCTTTCATTGAGTTTAGTAAACTTTCTTTTGGATTTCCCTCGTGGCTCAGATACTAAAGAATCTGCCTGCAGTGCAGGAGACATGGGTTAGATCCCTGGGTGAGAAAGATCCCTTGGAGAAGGGAATGACAACCAATTCCAGTATTCTAGCCTGGAGAATTCCATGGACAGAGGATTTTGATGGGCTACAGTCCATGGAGTCACAAAGAGTTGGAAATGACTGAGCCACTAACACTTTCACTTTGAAACTTTCTTTTGTTATGCATGTTTTGTCCATTTCTATTATATATTTTAAAATAATTTGTATTCACTGATAGAAGTTTATTAATAGAAATATATTAATAACTTTATTAATAAAATAATGTCTTCCTATTTTGCAATGTTTGGAGGAAATATTAGGAAATTTAGCTGTTTTTCTCTTGTATAAATATAAAGTAAAACGTTCATATTACTACTCACAGAGAGAGTTATAGCTTTTGACAAAATGCAATTAATTGGTATTGATGAATATAAGGACAACTTTATAAGGATAAAAATAATTAAAATATTAGTGTATATCATAATATGCAGACTAACTTCATGATCATAAAATTTCTCAAAATAAAAACACTTGCTACCGCAAGGTTTCTGGATTTTCTGGGCCCTAAGAAATGACTTGGAGAAGGCAATGGCACCCCACTCCAGTACTCTTGCTTGGAAAATCCCATGGACAGAGGAGCCTGGTAGGCTGCAGTCCATGGGGTTGCTGAGGTAGGACACGACTGAGCAACTTCACTTTCACTTTTCACTTTCATGCATTGGAGAAGGAAATGGCAACCCACTCCAGTGTTCTTGCCTGGAGAATCCCAGGGACAGGGGAGCCTGGTGGGCTGCCATCTATGGGATTGCACAGAGTCGGACAAGACCAAAGTGACTTAGTAGTAGTAGTAAAAATGACTGGTCACAACATAGTACAACTTTTAGAAGTGTCCTATTATCTTGGCTTATATGTGAACTCAATCTTACAAATTAATTGCTTTCAATTTATAACTGAATCTGAAAAACTATCTATTTTTTTCGCCACATAACAGGTTTTTTACTCTTCATCTAACCCCAATCAACCAATCAGTTTATTCACTAACCTCATATATATGTTATGTTATGGTTAGGAATATCTTTAAATAATTTGCAGTTCACAAGCTGAGAGAAAAACTATAATGTTAAAACAAGCCCAAAGCACATTACATTAAACTTTATGAGAATAAAAATATTTAAACGAGGAGTCACATTTCTTAGAAGTAAAAGGAAAAGAAAATATGTTATAGGATATACATGTGGGGAAATTAAATATAAAATATGAGAAATGTCTTGATGATGCTAATAATGATAATTGTAATTCTATTATACTGTACTAATATAATCAGTTTAGAAACTAAGATTATGGCACCTGGTCCCATCATTTCATGGCAAATAGATGGGGAAACAGTGGAAACAGTAACAGACTCATTTGGGGGCTCCAAATTCACTGCAGATGGTGACTGCAGCCATGAAATAAAAAGGCCCTTGCTCCTTGGAAAAAAAGTTATGATCAACCTAGACAGCATATTAAAAAGCAGAGATGTTACTTTGCCAAAAAAGGTCTGTCTAGTCAAAGCTATAGGTTTTCAGTAGTCATGTATGGATGTGAGAGTTGGACTATAAAGAAAGCTGAGAGCTGAAGAATTTATGCTTTAGAACTGTGGTGTTGGAGAAGACTCTTGAGAGTCCCTTGGACTGCAAGGAGATCCAAACAGCCTGTTCTAAAGGAAATAAGTCCTGAATATTCATTAGAAGGACTGGTGCTGAAGTTGAAACTCCAGTACTTTGGCTACCGGATGGAAGAACTGACTCATTTGAAAATACCCTGATGCTGGGAAAGATTGAAGGCAGAAGGAGAAGGGGGATGACAGAGCATGAGATGGTTGGATGATATCACTGACTCAATGAACATGAGTTTGGTTAAACTCCAGGAGTTGGCGATAGACAGGAATCCCTGGCATGCTGCAGTCCATGGTGTTGAAAAGAGTTGGACATGACTGATTGACTCAACCGAACTGATGCATTAAGTATCAGAAACTATAACAAGCCTTAATCTTCATAAATACCCTAAGGAACACTGTCATAGTTATGACCAACATAGATAGCATATTCAAAAGCAGAGACATTACCTTGCCGACTAAGATCTGTCTAGTCAGGGCTATGGTTTTTCCAGTGGTCATGTATGGATGTGAGAGTTGGACTGTGAAGAAGGCTGAGTGCCAAAGAATTGATGCTTTTGAACTCTGGTGTTGGAGAAGACTGTTGAGAGTCCCTTGGACTGCAAGGAGATCCAATCAGTCCATTCTGAAGGAGATCAGCCCTGGGACTTCTTTGAAAGGAATGATGCTAAAGCTGAAACTCCAATACTTTGGCCACCTCATGACAAGAGTTGACTCGTTGGAAAAGACTCTGATGCTGGAAGGGATTGGGGACAGGAAGAGAAGGGCATAACAGAGAATGAGATGGCTGGATGGCATCACTGACTCAATGGATGTGAGTCTGAGTGAACTCTGGGAAATGGTGATGGACAGGGAGTCTTGGCATACTGTGATTCATGGGGTCGCAAAGAGTTGGACACGACTGAACTGAACTGAACTGATAGGTGAACAGATAGATAAGGAAAGATTAAATGAGTTACCCTAATTTGCACAAGTAATAAATGATGAAATAAGATTTTTAACATTTGTTTCTTTATTATCTGGTTGATGCCAAGTTTGTGTGTGTGTGTGTGTGTGTGTGTGTGTGTTTATTTAGCTGTTGGCTTTGTCATTCTGAATATTCATCTTTGTACTCTATCAACAATTGCTCACATCATGAAATAAATTGATGTTTTACAGTCTGGTTCATAGATTATAGACAGTTCAGTGTATTACAATACTAAACACACATCATAAATGTGTCCATGAATTTAGATTTTATGATATGAATACAAAGAGGAAGTTTATTTATAAGGAAAATAGGCATTACAGCCTTGTTTTCAAGTATGATGATAAAAATTTCCTTCATGTTAAGTTTGCAATGGATCATATATTGTTAAATACATGTACTAAATATTCAACACAATTATAATGTTTTACACTGCTTTTCTAAATATAATATTGTGACTTTTTAAAAGCTTTGTAGAGATCAGTAACAGGTCACGTCATGGAACATAAAATCACAAGTGAAACTAGCTAGAGAAAATTATTAACCACAGTATACACATTTATTTAAGAAGCAGAGATTATGGGGTTATTCATTTTATTATAAAAATGATAAATGTGAAAATTGTCATGGTGAAGAGTGAAATGCTGTATTCAGTTATTTTCTGCTTTTACAATGAGAAAAGAAAGTTATGTTAAAGCTTAACAAACACAGCAATATTGTAATTTCTAGCTGTATAGGCTGATGTGCAACACTTAGACATGATTCATTACTGTGTAAAATTAGAAACTCTTCCAAGATATTATATTCCAGTGACTTCAGTAAACATTCCTATTATGTCCCTAAGCTTATGTCAGCATTTTATTTTATTTTGAAATGTTAATATCTTTCAAATTTTCAAACTATCAACTTCTAAAAGCTTCCTACAAACTAATATTGAATTTATATGTATAAAAACAGTCTATATAATATGGTATAATATTGTATAATATGAAAATATAGCACAATATATTAAAATGTTAAACTATCCATTATATATTGGATATAAAAATTAATAAATATATATGAAAATATGTATGTATATACAAGGTATCAGATAAAATCAATCTATTAAACCAAATATTTGTATATCCAAAGTGAATCTTCTTAAAAACCTTTTAAAATGCTTACGGTTGTAGGCTGAATAGTGTCCTCCATAAAGATAACCACATCCAAATTCCCATAAGCAGTCATTATATTATCTTACATGGCAAAAGTGACTTTGCAGATATAATTAAGTTAAAGGTTTTATGATAGGAAGATTATCCAAGTGGTGCAAATGTAATTGCCTGTTATTTATGATGGGAGGGTAAACGAGTGAAAGTCAGACAAAAAGACGAAGAGGTGTGGTGATAGAAGCAAAGAGGAAAAGAGAAGGAGAAAGAGAGGGAATGGAGAGAGAGAGAAAGAAGAGCGAGACATAAAGAGGCACAGAGAGATTTGGATTCTCTCCTGGAAGAAGCTATAGCTAAGAAATGCAGGTGGCCTCTAGCAACTGTAAAAGGCAATGAAATTAATTATCTCCCAGAGTCTCTTGGGGAGAAGGAAATGGCAACCCACTCCAGTATTCTTGCCTGGAGAATCCTGTGGACAGAGGAACTTGGTGGGCTGCTGTCCATAGGGTCACACAGAGTTGGACACAACTGAAGTAACTTAGCATGCACACATGAATTGGAGATAAATGGCAACCCACTCCAGTATTCTTGTCTGGGGAATCCCAGGGATGGAGGAGTCTTGTAGGCTGACATCTATGGGGTCGCATAAAGTTGGACAGGACTGAAGTGACTTAGCAGCAGCAGCAGCAAAGTCTCTGGAAGGAATTCTGCCAACAATTTGATTTTGACTATCCTCTACAACAGTAAGATAATAAATTTGTGTCTTTCTCTACTAAATTTGTAGTAATTGTTCACAGTAGCAATGGGAAATAAATAAAGTTATTGTCTATTTAAAGATACTTTTTACAAATGTCTAAAAAGTAATGTAACTAGTCGAATGAATCACAATTGTTTAGTCACTAAGTTCTGTCTCTTTTGTGACCCATGGACTATAGCACACCAGGTTCCTCTGTCCATGAAGTTTTCCAGGCAAGGATATTAGAGTAGGTTGTCATGCCCTCCTCCAGGAGATCTTCCTGATCCAGTGGTCAAATCTACTTCTGCATTGGCAAGCAGATTCTTTACCACTGAGACATGTGAGAAGCCTAAATTACAATTGATACATAGTAATGTAGTATTGGAACCTGCGTCTGACATTCCCTGAAGCCTCTTTTCATGAACTCACAATTTTTAAGTATAATATTTGTTTTGTAAGAACTGGGTCTTAGAACATATTAAAAAGAAAAGGTTCAATAGGAAAGACCATGCTTCATTCATTGTAACTTACTACAATAATAAAAGTGTAGTGAAGTGAGTGAAAGTCACTCGGTCACACTTGACTCTTTGAGACCCTATGGACTGTAGCCTGCCAGGCTCCTCTGCCCATGGTATTATTCAGGCAAGAACACTGGAGTGTGTAGCTATTCCTTTATTCAGGAGATATTCCCAACCCAGGAATTGAACTGGTGCCTTCTACATTACAGGCATATTCTTTACCATCAGTTCAGTTCAGTTCAGTCACTCAGTCATGTCCGACTCTTTGCGACCCCATGAATTGCAGCACGTGAGGCCTCCCTGTTCATCACCATCTCTCGGAGTTCACTTAGACTCACATCCAATGAGTCCGTGATGCCATCCAGCCATCTCATCCACGGTCGTTCCCTTCTCTTCCTGCCCCAATCCCTCCCAGCATCAGAGTCTTTTCAAATAAGTCAACTCTTCGCATGAGGTGGCCAAAGTACTGGAGCTTCAGCATCATTCCTTCCAAAGAAATCCCAGAGTTGATCTCCTTCAGAATGGACTGGTTGGATCTCCTTGCAGTCCAAAGGACTCTCAAGAGTCTTCTCCAACACCACAGTTCAAAAGCATCAATTATTCAGAGCTCAGTCTTCTTCACAGTCCAACTCTCACATCCATACATGACCACTGGAAAAACCATAACCTTGACTAGACAGACCTTAGTTGGCAAAGTAATATCTCTGCTTTTGAATATACTGTCTAGGTTGTTCATAACTTTTCTTCCAAGGAGTAAGCATCTTTTAATTTCATGGCTGCAGTCACCATCCACAGTAATTTAGGAGCCCAAAAAAATAAAATCTGACATGGTTTCCACTGTTTCCCCATCTATTTCCCGTGAAGTGATGGGACTGGATGCCATCATCTTAGTTTTCTGAATGTTGAGCTTTAAGCTAACTTTTTCGCTTTCCTCTTTCACTTTCATCAAGAGGTTATTTCCTTCCTTTTTCCATAAGGGTGGTGTCATCTGCATATCTGAGGTTATTGATATTTCACCTGGCAATCTTGATTCCAGCTTGTGTTTCTTCCAGTACAGCGTTTCTCATGATGTACTCTGCATAGAAGTTAAACAAGCAGGGTGACAATATACAGCCTTGACGTACTCCTTTTCCTATTTGGAGCCAGTCTGTTGTTCCATGTCCAGTTCTAATTGTTGCTTCTTGACCTGCATACAGATTTCTCAAGAGGCAGGTTATGGTATTCCCATCTCTTTCAGAATTTTCCACAGTTTATTGTGATCCACACAGTCAAAGGCTTTAGCATAGTCAATAAAGCAGAAATAGATGTTTTCTGAAACTCTCTTGCCTTTTCAGTGATCAAGCGGATGTTGGCAATTTGATCTCTGGTTCCTCTAGCTTTTCTAAAACCAGCTTGAACATCAGGGAGTTCATTCACATATTGCTGAAGCCTGGCTTGCAGAATTTTGAGTATTACCTTACTAGCATGTGAGACGAGTGTAATTGTGCGGTAGTTTCAGCATTCTTTGGCATTGCCTTTCTTTGGAATGGAATGAAAACTGACCTTTTCTAGTCCTGTGGCCACTGCTGAGTTTTTCAAATTTGCTGGCATATTGCGTGCAGCACATTCACAGCATCATCTTTCAGGATTTGAAACAGCTCAACTGGAATTCCATCACCTCCACTATCTTTGTTCATAATGATGCTTTCTAAGGCCCACTTGACTTCACATTCCAGGATGTCTGGCTCTAGATTAGTGATTACATCATCATGATTATCTGGGTCTTGAAGATCTTTTTTGTACAGTTCTTCCATGTATTCTTGTCACCACTTCTTAATATCTTCTGTTTCTGTTAGGTCCAGACCATTTCTGTCCTTTATCGAGCCCATCTTTGCATGAAATGTTCCCTTGGTGTCTCTGATTTTCTTGAAGAGATCTCTAGTCTTTCCCATTCTGTTGTTTTCCTCTATTTCTTTGCATTGATCACTGAAGAAGGCCTTCTTTTCCCTTATTGCTATTCTTTGGAACTCTGCATTCTGATGCTTATATCTTTCCTTTTCTCCTTTGCTTTTCACTTCTCTTCTTTTCACAGCTATTTGTAGGGCCTCCCTAGACAGCCATTTTGCTATTTTGCATTTCTTTTCCATGGGGATGGTCTTGATCTCTGTCTCCCGAACAATGTCACGAACCTCATTCCTTATTCATCAGGCTCTCTATCAGATCTAGGCCCTTAAATCTATTTCTCACTTCCACTGTATAATCATAAGGGATTTGATATAGGTCATTCCTGAATGGTCTAGTGGTTTTCCATACTTTCTTCAATTTAAGTCTGAATTTGGTAATAAGGAGCTCATGATCTGAGCCACAGTCAGCTCCTGGTTTTGTTTTTGTTGATTGTATAGAGCTCCTCCATCTTTGGCTGCATAGAATATAATCAATGTGATTTCAGTGTTGACTATCTGGTGATGTCCATGTGTAGAGTCTCCTCTTGTGTTGTTGGAAGAGGGTGTTTCCTATGACCAGTGCATTTTCTTGGCAAAACTCTATTAGTCTTTGCCCGGCTTCATTCTGCATTCTAAGGCCAAATTTTCCTGTTACTCCAGGTGTTTCTTGACTTCCTACTTTAGCATGCCAGTGCCCTATAATGAAAAGGACATCTTTTGGGGTGTTCGTTCTAAAGGTCTGTAGGTCTTCATAAAACCGTTCAACTTCTGCTTCTTCATCATTGCTTGTTGGAGCATACACTTGGATAACTATAATATTGAATGTGTTTGCCTTGGAGATGAACAGAGATCATTCTGTCATTTTTGAGACTGCATCCAAGTACTGCATTTTGGACTCGTTTGTTGACCATGATGGCTACTCCATTTCTTCTGAGGGATTCCTGCCTGCAGTAGTAGATGTAATGGTCATCTGAGTTAAATTCACCTGTTCCACTCCATTTTAGTTCACTGATTCCTAGAATGTCGACGTTCACCCTTGCCATCTCTTGTTTGACCACTTCCAATTTGCCTTGATTCATGGACCTGACATTCCAGGTTCCTATGCAATACTGATTGCTCTTTACAGCATCGGATCTTGCTTCTATCACCAGTCACATGCAAAACTGGGTATTGTTTTTGCTTTGGCTCCATCCTTTCATTCTTTCTGGAGTTTTTTTTTTCCACTGATCTCCAGTAGCATATTGGGCACCTAATAACCTGGGGAGTTCCTCTTTTGGTATCCTATCATTTTGCCTTTTCATACTGTTCATGGGGTTTTCAAGGCAAGAATACTGAAGTAGCTTGCCATTCCCTTCTCCAGTGGACCACATTCTGTCAGCTATCTCCACTATGACCCATCCATCTTGGGTTGTCCCACAGGCATGGCTTGGTTTCATTGAGTTAGACAAGGCTGCGGTCCTAGTGTGATTAGGTTGACTAGTTTTCTGTGAGTATGGTTTCAGTGTGTCTGCCCTCTGATGCCCTCTTGCAACACCTACCATCTTCCTTGTGTTTCTCTTACCTTGGGCATGTGGTATCTCTTCATGGCTGCTCCTTACCTTGGACATGGGGTATCTCCTTACTGCCGCCATTCCTGATCTTCAATGTGGGATAGCTCCTCTAGGCCCTCCTGTGCCTGCTCAGCCACTTCTCCTCAGGTGGCTCCTCCCAGCTGCTGCCCCTGGCCTTTGGCTCGGGCTCAGGTGGCTCCTCAGGGTTACCGCCCTTTGGCCTCTCTCATGAGAGGTGGTTCCTCCCAGCTGCAGCCTCTGGCCTCAGACTCCTAGTGGCTCCTCAAGGTCACCAACCCTCGCCTCAGGTGAGAAGTGGCTCCCTCAGGGTCACCGCCCCTGGCTTCAGGTGCCAGGTGTCTCCTCCCAGCCATCCCTGACCTCGGACTCGGGGGTGTCTCCTCCCAGCTGCCCCTGATCTCGGACACTGGGTAGCTCCTCTAGGTCATGCCCCAACCTCAGACACTGGGTAGCTCCTCCCAGCTGCCGCTGACCTGGGACGCTGGGTAGCTCCTCTCGGTAGCCGCCTTGACCTCAGACACAGGGTAACTCCTCTCGGCCATTCCTGCACCGTCGCAGCCTGGCACTCTAGGCTGCTGCCCCTGACCTCAGATGTGGGGTAGCTCCTCTCAGCCATGCTTAGTGTGCCAGCATAAATGTTAATTTTAACAATTTAAGTGCCATTAGAAAACATCAAATAAAATTAAATATTATTTATGCTAAAGTTACATACAATATAAAATTGTGCCATAGCATAAATTTGTAGTCAATTATGAATATAGATTAATGTACTTATATGAGAGGTATATATGTCTGAATGAAATCTAGAGCTAATTCTTTTCAGAAAGAATGTATAGGAATTTTGCAAATTTAATTTTTTTTTAATGTAAACATCTCTACAAAGTTATTTTACTTGGGTTCAGGAACATTAGACTTAAATCATTTTGAAAAGTTCACATTGTGAAAATATAAATCTTGAATTACAGCTACATCTGTATTCATATATGGTAAGAGTTCTGACAGTTCTGTGCTGTGCTTAGTCGGTCAGTTGTGTCCAACTCTTTGCAACCCTATGGACTGTAGCCCACCAAGCTCTTCTGTTTATGGGAATTCTCCAGGCAAGAACACTGGAGTGAGTTGCTATGCTCTCCTCCAGGAGATCTTCCCCAACCCAGGGAATGAACCCAGATCTCTCACATTGCAGGTGGATTCTTTACCATATGAGCCACCAGGAAAGCCTAAGAATACTGGAGTGGGTAGCCTATCCCTTCTTCAAGGGAACTTCCTGACCCAAGAATCAAACTGGGGTCTCCTGCATTGTAGGTGGATTCTTTACCACCTGAGCTACCCAGGAATCTCTGACAATTCTAGGAAAATGAAATAACGTTAAGTAAAGTTTGGTTATAATGTGAACAAGAACTAAGGTTTAGGCAATAGTCCTTAAGGTCACAAAGAGCTGGACACAACTGAGTACAGGTCATGGTAAGAATGATTGCTGATTATGCATAAGCCTAATATCATCTTAAAAGTATAGAAAAATGTTTTAGGAAAACAAGTTTTAGCTCAAGAATGACTAATATTTCTAGCTTTGGGGACAAAGCTAATGTCTGAGTTAAAGAGACAGATTGTAAGTGCAGTTGTCAACACAATCACCCATCTGGACTTGGGTTATTTTTTTCTTGTTTTTCAGTTTTTCTATTAAAAAATAAAATATCTCCCTTTGTTTAACAAAATGTAAAAGTAACAAGCAGTTAACATGAATATGCCTCCAGATTATTTTTGGCTTTAAAATTGTGCCTGACATTTAAGCATATCACCTAATTAGTCTCTGTCTACGTTCATCGACATGTGAAGCAGATTGTAAAGATTTTGTATTCCTGATAACAAAATTGGTAAATTTTAATATGCTTAAAGTAAATATTTTTTGGCATACAATTTCCATAAAATATGTGAGTAAGTGAGTTAAAGATACCTACATTTGTAAAAGAGTAAATTAATGTGGCAGAGCTATCTTGAAGACACAGAGTCTTAGATTTAAAAAAAAAAAAAAAGTTATATCTTAGGCCCAAATATAAATAGTTTGTGAAAGGTGGTTTGACTTATCAATATGTTGTGCTTACTTTACATCGACTCTGTATTTACTCTCATGTTTTACATAGTAGTATACAACACACCCATACACACACATAAGATTTAAATGCAGAAATCTCTCCATAATGAAGTTTTGTGATATCGTACACATATGATAGTGTAGAATGGAAATTCTCACTCTTCTGTGATGTTTATCAATTGAAAGAACTGTAATTAAAATGTAGGCAGATTTTTAGTCATTTCTGTTTGAAATCAATCAAGTGGGGACTTGGAAGCTATGAAAAGGAGCATGAAGTGGAAAGCTGAGTGAGACAAGAAATTTTTATAGGTTAGCTCTCAAGGAATGAAGAAAAAAATGATGTATAATAAATAAAAAGGTTTTAAACTCTCTGTGTTAGGGTTTGAAAGTGACGTGGAAGAGTCCAGTGAGACATTCTAAGAACTAGTTTCTAATATGGGTGGAATTAATGTCATTTGATTCTGTACTTGGTGGGGAGAGTAAGAAGTATATATCCAGCAATGTACAGGGACTGAACCCTAAAGTTACACCTTTAAAAAATATTTTAAAAGCTCTATCCATCCCAAGATGAAATTCAGAATGTAAAAAATAAATAAATAAATAAATAAAATGAACGATTGTATGAAAAATTTTTCACTGAAAAGGATGGAGAAACAAGGTGTTGACCTAAGTAATTTTGTAAGTGAATAAAGTCTATAGGGTTAAAGGCAAAGAAAATGTATTCTGGATTCTAGTTGATTATGTTGTTTCCCACAGGAGTGCAATTTAAATATTCTGAAATAACTATACACATCTACTGGAATTGAACAATAATATAAGTAGGTGGCAGATGGTAGGAGCCAGGTTTCTCCTTATTAAAGTGGGGAGTTACAGAGCAGTAAGAGGAAGAGACTAGAACAATACACATGATTATGACTTAGAGTTGGAGATATCAGAATATTTACTACAATATAAATACAGCTGATAACATATATGGATATTTATAGATATGTAAATATGCGTGAAATAATATATACAAATGTATTTTGCTTTGTAATCTCAGAGAGCCTAGAAGCATAGTATCAAATTGCTACACATAGCACCCAAACTTTCCCACTTTCCCAATAAAATGAATCAGGGCTCCTTGGTAAATGGCTGATTCCAAGTTTGGGCAAGATATATACAATAAGTCTGAAGCATCTTGCAGTGCAGGAAAATCAATTCATTATGCAGTAACAACAGCAAATCAAAGCAACAAACCCAAAGCACCTAAAGCCAAAACCAAATATAAATCTTCATAATGTGGAGATATAAGAAAAGAACACAAGCGTCAACTGAAAAACTCCCAACGAGAGCAACAAAATAAAGTATTGTTGGATTATAATTCAAAATAAATTCCCATTAGCCCATATTTATATGAATATGAACAGATTTTGATTAAATGCAAAATGGGAGAAATTAGAAAAAAATAACTGTACAAAAGAATTACAAAGAATTACAGATGATTTACCCTCAAGGATGTGAAACCTAACTCCCCACCCTTCAAGTGAGGGCTGCACATGGTAACATCCTTCTGAAGAGTTCAGTATGGAAAGAGTGAACAAAAAGAGTAACTACATTATTGAAACTGAACAAATATCACCTTGGCCAGGTGATCAAGGTTAACATCAGCAGTAATAAGTCACTTTGATAATATATATCCTGAATATGAAAAGATGTGGGATGCACTTAACCTCTGTGGTTTTCCTGTTAAAAACACAAAAGTCAGTCTAATCATTAGAAAAGCATCAGACAAATCTCACTTGAGGGGCATTATGCAAAATATTTGAACAGTACACCTCAAAATTGTCATGATCATCAATAACAAGGAATTTCTGAGAAATTTTCAAAGCCAGAAAAAGCCTAAGGAGGCATGCAGACTAAATGTAATGTGGTATCCAGAATGAGATGCTGAAAAAGGATTTAAAAAAACAGAAAGCTAAAGAGAGTTTAATAAAGTTTGAATTTTGATTAAGCATAATGAATCAGTATTGGCTATTCATTGTGAGAAATATATCTTAGTACTGCATAATGTTAAAAATGTAGGGAAACTGGGTCTAGGATATGAGAGAACTTTCTGTACTAACTTTGCAATTTTCCTATAAATACAAAACTATTCAAAAGAAAAAAAGTTTAAGTTGATTAGAGAGAGGTGGAGATATAAAAGAATGGTACAGATGTTTTGCAATATATATATTATGTCTGAGAACCATTTATTGGACAAAGCAACTCTAGCTATCTATCTTGTTACCTTTTATACCATCTCCATATTGTGCATGAATACACACACACATGTATACATCCGTTTCCTTTGTAAAAAATGTTTTACTCTAAAATATTCATGACACCAGTCACTTGAAATTGAAATGCTTTGTGAGCAAGGTGATATTCTTTTGTATAGCTCTCTGTACTGATTTTTAAACTAAATCTATAACTGTTTTACCACTAGAATGATGACTATTTTGTTTTCTTTTACTTTCAGAATGATTCCAGGAAGAGATAAAGGAGAATTGTGAGTATTATATTCTGTAAAGTTAAATATATTACACAATGGGGACATGTTCTGAAACTTGTATGCGTAACAACAAAGAAGCAAAAGCTGAGTTTTAGGTAAAATTGAGGGTTTGGTGGGGCTTGTCATACATAGGAAGGGATGAGAACAACAAGGGATTGCAGTAGACTCTGTCAAGTAGGAGATAAGTTTATATGTGAAACAAAATGGCAATCATGGAAATTTCTTGTTATTGATATCAAATAGTCTTCTGCTTATAATGCTCAAGTGGATGGAGAGCATTTTCCAAGCTTCTAGCAAAGAATCATAGTAAGTACCTACGTGTGCTTAAAGAAGAAAGATTCTTGTAGCTGGTGATATTTTTTCCATCTCTCTGATTAGACAATTCAAAATCCATGAACAATGTAGAGACTTTCTCAGGCAGCTATAACCTCACAAAATATTTTTAAAGCATGTAGAATCCACTGAGTAGCAACTCACACTTTTATTGTCAAAAATTCATATCAACGATGACCAGGTAGGCCATACAGTAGAATACTAATCAGTATATTTTAGCCAAGCAAATAACTATTTATTTGCCTGAAGAAAAAAAGTTCTCTTAATCTTCCTATCAATTTAAATTTCTTTTCCAAAAACCTAATTTTTCCAGTTTAGAGTACGCATGTGTGCTTAGTCATTCAGTTGTGTTCATCTCTTTGTGACTCTTACAGATCCTTGAGCTCTAGCCCACCAGACTCCTCTGTCTATGGAATTTTCCAAGCAAGAAAACTGGGTGGGTTGCCATTTCCTCCTCCAGGGAATCTTCCCAACTCAGGAATTGAAACTGAGCCTCTTGTTGTTTTCTGTATTACAGCCTGATACTTCACCCACAGAGCCATTTTTATTTTAAAACAATTATAACATAACCCAATGGTAATAAGAGGGATAGCTAAATTCAAACAACCATAAATGGAAGTTTTTCTCTGTATTTTAAGATTTTGACTATTTAATCTTATTTTTATTTCTGCTAAACAAGTTCATGACCTCACATTAATAAGTAGTAAATAGGCATGGGACTAATTTTGACAGAGGGATGTTTTTATTTCAGTAATTAAAGTCATTTAAAAGTTTTAATTAGAAAGTACACTTTATGACCAGTAACAGAGAAAGTAAAATGTCACTTCAGAGAGATTCTTTTCTACAGTGTCCCTACTGTGTCAGAAAATTACAGTATGCCCATCTTTTAATTTGGCTCAGTAGTAATGGTTTTCCACCTACACATATAATGTTTTCTCTACTTTTTAAAAGCTTGATGCTTCACTGGAAATATGTGAGATGCTGCTGTGATAGTGTTTTGCTATAAAATAGTATTAAATTGGTATAGAGAAGCCCAGGAAATGTTAGAACAGGAGGAGGCCAGGAAACTGTCTACAGTTCTATTGTAGTTAAGGTAGAGTCACAGTTGCATGGTGTCAGAGTTTGTCTTTTAACTGCAGAGTTGCCTAATTACCTTGAGATCTGTTTACTCTTGTCTTCCTTACTGTCCGGGTAATTTCAGTTCAGTTCAGTCACTCAGTCGTGTCTGACTTTTTGTGAACCCATGAAGTGCAGCATGTCAGACCTCCCTGTCCATCACTAACTCCTGGAGTTCACTCAAACGCATGTCCATCGAGTTGGTGATGCCATCCAGCCATCTCATCCTCTGTTGTCCCCTTCTCCTCCTGCCTCCAATCCCTCCCAGCATCAGAATCTTTTCCAATGAGTGAACTCTTCACATGAGGTGGCCAAAGTACTGGAGTTTCAGCTTTAGCATCATTCCTTCCAAAGAACACCCAGGACTGATCTCCAGTTTTGTATTAACTACTTGGAGAAGCATGTTGCTTTTTTTCCCCACATCTGCCTTTCCTTGAATTTGAGATTCTTAATTATTCTTTGCAGCCTCTTAAAAAAATCATGCATGGTAAATTATTTATGTATTGAAAAACAGAGAGGATGAAGTGGGTGAGAGAAAACCAAGAAATGTGAAAAATGTTCTTATCTCTTGAGGAGTCAAAAATTGTGAAATTTTGAGATGGTATTCTTAATAGTGGGCTTCCCAGGTGGTGTACTGGTTAAGAATCCACCTACCAATGCAGGAAACACAAGAGATGCAGGTTCTGTCCCTATCTGGGAAGATCCTCTGGAGCAGAAAATGGCAACCCACTCCAGTATTCTTGCCTGGAAAATTCCATGGACAGAGGAGCTTGGTGGGTTACAGTCTATGTGCCCACAGAGAGTCAGACACGACTGAGTGACCATTGTCAATTTCTTAAATCCTCCCTTCTTGCACCCCCAACTTTTCCTCTGTCTATTCATAACACAGCTCTCGAGGGCAAGCCATTCAAAGTAGAGTCCAGATTTTCTCAACCCTTTTCTCAAAATCTTGCAGTGGCTTCCCCTTTTACTCAGAATAGAAGTTAAAAGTTGTCACAGTTCCCTAAAAGATGCTATCTGATCTAGTTACCTTTTATTCTCTCTCCTGTGTCATCTACTATTTTGCATCTCACTCATTTCTGTAAGTCACATGAATCTTTTCTTTTTTTTTTAATGCCAGTGCTCTTTACTGACAATGTTCCCTTTATTTATTCCATCAGCCTGCATCATTTCCTTTCAGATATCTAAGCAGCTAACTGTCTTGCCACTTTGAAGTATTTGCTTAATTCTCACTTTCTTAGTAAAATGTGTCCTCACTGCTATTTAATATTGCTACCACCAGTCACCCTGATAGGGCTGCCAAGTCCTCTTTCTGGTTTCCTCTGTCCATATTTCCTTTCAATGCATTCTGTATACATTTGCTTATTCTTTACCATTTTTCACTCAGCTAAAATGTAACTCCATAAAGGAGGGATCTTTGCTTTGCTTACTGTTGTATTCCAAGCAGCCAGAGAGTATCTGTTTAGATTTAGACATTCAATAAATATTTGTTGCGTGAGCATTATGCCTATATATGATGTGCATCTGTAAGAGCCAGTGTTTTAACCAAAGTGGTATTAGATAAAATGTAGTTGTCTCATGGTACCAGGCTTATAGAATTCTGTAGTTGGTTTGTGATGGTATTTCCAAAAACTATATTATTAGCATGAAATATTTATTTTACACCAAATAAATATTCAGTTTCAGGGACAAAGGGAGGAAAATGTGTTTGAATTTTTTCAATATTGGTATAAACTCAGTCTCATATTTGATAAACCTGTGTTTAACCTTCTAAGATGTGAATATTTGTAAAACTATAATAACTAGGAAAGTATAATCCCCAAATATCTAAAAGAATAATATCAAAACAGTACATGCAATTCAGTTTTTGTTATTCAGTTCTAAAAGGATATTCAATGAATTTTCCCTTTATCCATGTAATTTGCCTCATTACCTTTTCTCTACCTGTATTTTAATACTATGTACTTAGTCATTTTATTATAAACTGTCTGCTTTATCCTCAGATAAAATCTCTTTGATTCAAGCTGTTTCAAAATTAGAAATATGGTTTCACAGTTTAAGCTAATTTAAAACTTGGTTTAATGTTGTAGACACCTTTAATATTCTTAGAAAAATTAATTTTAAGTGACTGCTTTCATATAAGTTTTTGATTAGCATATAGAGGAGATATTAGTTGAGGCTAATATTATACATAATTTTGCAAATTTCAACTACTTTCTAACATGCATATTTAATGGAAAACACATGGATTTCAACTGCCTTCAAAATTATAAATATTTTTCCTTCCCGTCATAAAATCTTATTGAAAAATATGGTGTCTTTATGTCCTCCTACCCTGAAAGACTAAATTTATGGTGCTGCTTTGTGTTTAGCTGCTCAGTCATGCCCAACTCTTTGTGATCCCGTGGACTGTAGCCTTCCAGGCTCCTCTGTCCATGGGGATTCTCCAGACAAGAATACTGGAGTGCATTGCCATGCCCTGCTCCAGAGAATCTTCCCAACCCAGGGATCGAATCCAGGTCTCCCACACTACAGGTGGATTCTTTACCATCTGAGACATAATGAGCCATATTTGAAAAGAGAAATTGTTATCTGCTAGGGTGTACACCAGCTTTAAAGGCTCAACTTTTAGTCTCATCTGGTAAAGAATCCGCCTGCAAGTGTGGGAGACCTGGGTTTGATCCCTAGGTCGGGAAGATGCCCTGGAGAAGGAAAGGCTACCCACTCCAGTATTCTGGCCTGGAAAATTCCATGGACTGTATAGTCCATGGGGTCACAAAAAGTCAGACATGACTGAGTGACTTTCACTCAGGGGGTACAAGAAAAGGTGGTTAAAAGTATGTATTATAATCAGAAAAGAAGTATAAATGAGAAACCAAACAGAGATATTCATAGTCCCCCTGCCTGCCTTTTTCTGATCTCATAAGTTACAAAGATTGGGAACACATGTACACTCGTGGCGGATTCATGTTGATATATGGCAAAACCAATACAATATTGTAAAGTAATTAGCCTCCAATTAAAATAAATAAATTTTAAAAAATCTTACAGGTAAGGGGAACAGAAAAAAAAAGAAAAGAAACAGATGAAAAAAATGTATCAACAACCTCTTGACCCAGAGCTTTCTTTTCTAATTGGTGATAAGCTGCTTGTATTTCTTTACATAAGATCCTATTTTTAATTCAAGTGTACTTTTTAATGAAATTCTTCTTTTTACTGTTAATGTTATTCATTGACACAATCAGTTTTCTATAAATATGACCACACTTCTTTTATTGTTGCTTGAGGATAACTATTTTGAAGCAACTATTTTTATAAAAAAATCCACTCATTTTATTCTTAATGCAGAATATCACATGACCCCTAGAAAACACTCATTAATTTATAATTCTATGAATAGTATATTAAATGGCTTGGATCCTCAGAAGTAGATTACATATTTTTTCACAGCTCTTTTCAATTTTTATCACATGACTAATCTGATCTTATTAAAAATTTCAGTAAGTTACATCTATTGAAATATACACACACACATACACAAGAATCCATGAAACAGCCACAGGTTAAATACAGAATATTTTTAGTACCTTTGAATGCTATTTTTTTACTCCTTGCTATTAATTCTTTCCAGAGGTTAGAGTTTTTATGATTTCAATCAATATAAATTGCTTAAACCTATTTTTTGATATGGTAAAATGGGACAAATGGGACTCTGTAATATACTATGTATCAATTTGTATTTGACTTCTTCTGCTCAACACAATTTGCATGAGATTCATTTATATCCTTGTTCACAGCAGTAGTTCTTTATCTTCTTTATAAATTGCAGTGAAGTATTCTATTCCAATATTTTATGATTAGTTGTCTATTGTTATATTGGTTATTATTTCATTTCCAGATTTTGTAAGACATTAATATATATTCTTGCTTTTTTTTTTTTTTTAGTTTATACATGCATAAGTGGAATTGCTTGCTTTCTCAATGGATTGGTTGGATCTCCTTGCATTCTAAGGGACTCTGAAGAGTCTTCTCCAAGACTACAGTTCAAAAACATCAATTCTTCAGTGCTCAGCCTTCTTCACAGTCCAACTCTCACATCCATATAAGACCACAGGAAAAACCATAACCTTGACTAGATGGACCTTAGTGGGCAAAGTAATGTCTCTGCTTTTGATTATGCTATCTAGGTTGGTCATAACTTTTCTTCCAAGGGACTATCAAATAAAATTCACACAAAGGAAACCACTTGAATACAAGACTGAGCATCACCCAACCATCTATAGCACTCTGTGAAAGATGCCTCATCTAAACAACAAATAAAACAAAAATACAAACCCAATCATCAGCAGACAGGATTACTACCTCACTGAGCCTTGTTCATCAGAGGAAAAACAAACATCACAAACAAACAAACAAAAACTCAGCACAAATCTCACCCTATATGCTGCTGTTAAGTCACTTCAGTTGTGTCCAACTCTGTGTGACTCCATAGATGGGAGCCCACCAGTCTCCCCCATTCCTCAGATTCTCCAGGCACGAACACTGGAATGGGTTGCCATTTCCTTCTCTAATGCATGAAAGTGAAAAGTGAAAGTGAAATCACTCAGTCATTTCTGATTCTTTGCTACCCCATGGACTGCAGCTTACCAGGCTCCTCCATCCATGGGATTTACCAAGCAAGGGTACTGGAGTTGGTTGCCATTTCCTTCTCCCACCCTATATGAAGCTTACACAAATCATTGGACTAACCTTAGGAGAGCAGAAACCAAAGGAAGAAAGAATTCAGTTTTGAAGCCTGGGAAAAGGAGACCTCAAACACAATAAATTAAAAAAAGGAATAATGAAAAAGCAGAGAAATGCTACACAAATGAAGGAACAAACTAGAAACACAGAAGCACAAATAAACTAAGAGGAAATAGGCAAACTACCTGAAAAAGAATTCAGAATAATGATAGTAAAGATGATAAAAAATCTTGAAAGCAAATGGAGAAAAATGCAAGAATCGATTAAAAAGACCTAGAAGAATTAAAGGATAAACATACAGAGACAAACAACACAATGACTAAAATTAAAAATACTGTTGAAGGAACCAGTAGTAGACTATCTGAAGCAGAAGAATGAATCAGTGAGCTGGAAGGTAAAATGGTGGAAATAACTTCTTAAGAGCAAAATAAAGTAAAAAAATAAATAAAAGAACTGGGGATAACCTCAGAGACCTCTGGGATAATATCAAATACACCAACATTCAATTTATAGGGGTCCCAGAAGAAGAAAGGAAAAAGAAAGTGTATGAGAAAATTTTTGAAGGAATATAGTTGAAAATTTCCCCCAATATGGAATAGTGAAGTCACTCAGTCATGTCATGTCCAACTCTTTGCAACCCCATGGACTGTAGCCTACCAGGCTCCTCTGTACATGGGATTTTCCAGGCAATAGTCCTGGAGTGGATTACCGTTTCCTTCTCCAGGGAATCTTCCCAACCCAGGGATCAAACCCAGGTCTCCCACATTGTAGACAGATGCTTTACGATCTGTGCCACCAGGGAAGTCTCCAGCCATTCCCTTCTGGTCTTCAGAGTATCTGCTGAAAGATCAACTGTTAAACATATGGGGTTTCCCTTGTTACTTCTCCCTTGCTGTTTTTAATTTCTTTCTTTGTGTTTAGTCTTTGTTAGCTTTATTAGTTTGTGTCTTGGTATGTTTCTCCTTGGCTTTATCCTGTATGGGACTCTTTGCACCTCTTGGACTTGGCTGACTATTTCCTATTGCAAAGAGTCAGATATGACTGAGCAACTTCACAACTTCACAACTTCACTGAAAGGGAAAAATCTACAGCCAAGATTACTGTACCCAGAAAGGATCTCATTCAAAATTGATGGAGAAATAAGTGACTTTTCAGACAAGCAAAAGTTAAGAGATTTCAGTACCCCCAAACAAGCTTGACAGCAAATGTTAAAGGGACTTATATAGTCAAGAAATACAGGAAAAGAAAAAAGATCTACAAAATCAACCTCAATAGGATATATATATATATATATATATATATATATATATATCAATAACTACTCTAAATGTAAACGGATTAAATACTCCAACCAAAATACACAGACTGGCTACATGAATACCAAAACAAAACCCATATATATGCTATCTACAAGAAACCCACTTCAGATCTCAAGGCACATATAAACTGAAAGTAAGAGGATAGAAAAATATATTCCATGCAAATGGGAAGCAAAAGAAAGCTGGAGTAGTAATCCTTACATTGGACAAGATAGAACTTAAATAAGATTGCAAGAGATAAGGAAGGACACTACATAGTGATCAAGGGATCAATCCAAGAGGAAGACATAACAATTGTAAATATCTGTGCACGCAACATACGAGCACCTCAATATGTAAGACAAACACTAACAGACATAAAAGAAGAAATTGACAGTAACACAATAATAGGAGGAGACTTTAACACCCCACTCACACCAATGGCAAGATCATGAAAACAGAAAATTAATAAGGAAACACAAGTCTTAATTGATACATTAGATGAGATGAATCTCATTGATATCTTCAGGACGTTCCATCCAAATGCAGAAGAATACACCTTCTTCTCGAGTGCACCTGGAACATTCTCTAGGATAGACCACATCTTGGGTCACAGATCAAACTGCAGTAAATTTAAGAAAATTGAAATCATATCAAGAATCTCCTCTGACCACAAGGAAGAGACTAGATATGAGATTATGAGACTAGATATCTATTACAAGAAAAAAATCTATAAGAAACACAACAAATGGAGATTTAAAAACACATTTCTAAAAGCCAACTGGTTACTGCAGAAATCAAAAGGTAAATTTTAAAAATTCAAGAAACAAATGACAATGAAAACACAACAACTCAAAACCTATTGGATGTAGCAAGGGCAGTTCTGGGAGAGGTTAATAGCAATACAATCCTACTCCAAGAAACAAGAAAACATTCAATAGACAACCTAACTTTACACCTAAAACAACTGGAAAAAGAAGAACAAAACCCCCAAATTAGTAGAAGGAAAGAAATCATAAAGATCCGAGCAGAAGTAAGTGAAAAATAAATGAAATAAACAATAGTAAAGATTCTAAAACTTTCTTTGAGAGAATAAACAAAATTGACAAACCTTTAGCCAGACTCATCAGGAAAAAAAGAGAGAACAATCAAATCAACAAAATTAGAAATGAAAAAGGAAAGTTACAACAGACAAATAGAAATACAAAGGATTATAAGAGACTATCATATACAACTGTATAGAAATAAAATGGATAACCTGGAAGAAATGAACAGATTCTTAGAAAAGTTCAGTCTTCCATAACTGAACCAGGAAGAAATAGAAAATATGAATAACCCAATTACAAGCACTGAAATTGAAACTGTGATCAAGCATCTCCCCAAAAAAACAGAATCCCAGGACCAGATGGCTTCACAGGACTGAGAATTGTATCAAACATCTAGAGAAGACCTAATGCTTATCCTTCTAAAACTCTTTCAAAAAATTGCAGAGGAAGGAACACTTCCAAGCTCATTCTATGAGGCCACCATCACCCTGATACCAATCCCAGACAAAGAAAACACAAAAAGGAAAACTACAGGCCAATATCACTGATGAACATAGATGCAAAAGTTTTCAACAAAATTTTAGCAAACAGAATTCAGCAACACATCAAAAACTCATATACCATGATCAAGCTGGATTTATCCCAGGGATGCAAGTATTCTTCAATATATGCAAATCAATCAATGTGATACGCCATACTAACAAATTGAAAGATAAAAATCATATGATAATCTCAATAGATGCAGAGAAAGCCTTTGACAAAATTCAAAATTCAGCATTCATTTATGATTAAAGCTTTTCAAAAATGGGCAGAGAAGAAACCTACCTCAACATGCATGCTAAGTTGCTTCAGTCATGCCTGACTCTGTGTGACCCTATGGACAGCAGCCCACCAGGCTCCTCTGTCCTTTGGATTCTCCAGGCAAGAATACTGGAGTAGGCTGCCATTTCTTTCTCCAATGCATACACGCATGCTAAGGTGCTTCAGTTGTTATCTTACTCTGTGTGATGCCATAGACAGCAGCTCACCTGGCTCCTCTGTCCACAGGATTCTCTAGGCAAGAATACTGGAGTGGATTGCCATTTCCTTCTCCAGCCTCAACACAGTAAAGGCCATATATGAAAAGCCTATAGCTAGCATCATTCTCAGTGATGAAAAACTGAAAGCATGACCCCTAAGATCAGAATCACGACAAGGATGTCTACTTTCACCACTGTTATTCAACATAGTTTTGGAAGTCCTAGATACAGCAATCAGAGAGGAAAAATAAATAAAAGGAATCAAGATTGGAAGAGAAGAAGTAAAGCCTTCACTGTTTGAACATGACATGATACTGTACATACAAAATCCTAAACATAGTATCAGAAAATTACTAGAGATAATCAGTGAATTTATTAAAGTTGCAGGATACAAAATCAATACATAGAAATCACTTGCATTTCTATATACTAACAATGAAAAATCAGAAGGAGAAATTAAGAAATCAACCCCATTCACCGTTGCAACAAAAGGAATCAAATATCTAGTGATAAACTTACCTAAGAAGACAAAACAACAGTACACAGAAAATTATAAACACTAATGAAAGAAATCAAAGATGATATACATAGCCACATGGAGAGATATTTTATATTCCTGGGTAGGATGAATCAATATTGTGAAAATGACTATACTGCCAAATGCAATTTACAGATTCAGTGAGATCCCTATCTAGTTACCAATGGCATTTTTCACAGAACTAGAACAAAAACATTTCACAATTCATATGGCAACACAAAAGACCCCCAAATAGCCAAAGTGGTCTTGAGAAAGAAGAATGGAGCTGAAGGAATCAATCTTCCTGAATTCAGATCATACTACAAAGCTATAGTCATCAGAACAGTATGGTATTGGAACAGAAATGGAAATATAGGCCAATGGAACAAGATCAAAATCCTAGAAATAAACCCATTCACCTATGAGCACCTTATTTTTGACAAAGGAGGCAAGAATATATAGTGAGGCAAAGATAGCTTCTTCAGTAAATGATGTTGGAAGACTGGACATCTATATGTAAGAGAATGAATTTAGAACACTTCTTAACACCATACACAAAGATAAACTAAAAATGGATTAAAGACCAAATGTAAGACCAGAAATTATAAAACTCTTAGAGTATAACATAGGCGGAACACTTAGTGACTGAATAACAACTAGTAACTCAGGTATTTATTTAGGTGTTTAAACTTCTGGAAAGTGCATCTGATCTCATATATATTTTGTTACAAATTCTATTGGTTCATGACAGTCTTCACTTTAATTGCAATAAATCTGCAAATCTATGTAACTTTAGAAATTATTTTCCAGGTCTGGATAAAACATTATCCAGGAAATTATTATCATGCTAGTTGTATAGAAAATAATGTTCATTTAAGGAAAAAATGAATGAGTACCATTATTTAAAATTTCTCTGAAATTGTTATAGAATTTAAGATATAGAAATTCTTATCAATGCAAATGGAAACTGTAACTGAATAGCCAGAGTCAATTACTTTCTGAGACATTGGTGATATACAATTGTTTATACTGGTATCTTTATGGCCTTAAAGAACTAATGCTGCTTCCAGAAGAGCCAGGCTATTTCTTCACAATTTAGATTCCTTCCTCCACAAATTTGATTCAAAATCTTTTATCCCATTTTTAATGTAATAAAATGAAAGCATAAATAGTGGGAAATTTTCATCTGTAAAGAACACCAAGAAAGAATATCATTCAGACTTCAAAAAGCTGAAAAGATTTCTTCTAAATGTGATATACAAAGTAAAGAAATAAAGCAAAGCATATAGAATTCCTTATTCTAAAAATGAAGTTATATTGTTGAGACGTAGAAAATATCCTAGTGAAAGAGGGATGTTACACCTTAATTAAGCAATCCTCAACTATTCTGGCATCAGGGATCAGTTTCATGGAAGATCATTTTTCCATGGACAGGAGCTGGGAGGAATGGTTTCAGGATGATTCAAGTGTGTTACATTTATTGGGTAACATTTCTTTCATATTATATCAACTCCACTTCAGATCATCAGGCATTAGATCCTTAAAGTTAGTGACCCCAGCCTTAACCTACAGTGATAATGGCTAAAAACAAGGTTAATATACCATGTACAAATAATTAAAATAACTTTTTATGGAAATAATTATCTCCTTTGGTAATGTACCATAAGAATTCATGTGTCTGGAATGGCTTGAGGTTAAGAATTGATGATAGCATGTATGAAAAAATAATATAATTTATTGTGGAAGTAGTACAGATATAAATATGTTAACTAATTCACTTGAGATTCATATAAGATTATGAAACACAATTCTAGTTTGTAAGCCACTAATTAGTGGCTTTGGCTCTGTCTCTTCATTCTTTATGGAGTTATTTCTCCACTCATCTCCAGTAATATATTGGACTGGGCACCAGCCAACCTAGGGAGTTCATCTTTCAGTGTCCTATCTTTTTGCTTTTTGATATTGTTCATGGGGTTCTCAAGGCCAGAATAATGAAGTGGTTTGCCATTTTCCTTCTCCAGTGGACCATATTCTGTCAGAACTCTCCACCATGACCCACCTGTCTTGGTTTGCCCCACAAAGAATGGCACATAGCTTCATTTAGTTAGACAAGGCTGTGGTCCATGTGATCAGATTGGTTAGTTTTTTGTGGTTGTGGTTTTCAGTCTTTCTGTCCTCTGATGGAAAAGGATAAGAGGCTTATTTTCAGTATCCTATCATTTTGCCTTTTCATAATGTTCATAGGGATCTCCAGGTAAGACTACTGACATGGTTTGCCATTCCCTTCTCCAGTGGACTGCATTCTGTTAGATCTCTCTACCATTACCTGCCCATCCTGGGTGGCCCTACAGGGCATGGCTTAGTTTCACTGAGGGTCTAAGAACAATATGAAAAGACAAACTGATAAGATACTGAAAGAAGAATCCCCCAGGTCAGTAGGTGCCCAATATGCTACTGGAGGTTAGTGGAGAAATAACTCCAGAGAGAATGAAGGGATGGAACCAAAGCAAAAACAATACCCAGTTGTAGAAGTGACTAGTGATAGAAGCAAGGTCCAATGCTGTAATGAGCAATATTGCATAGGAACCTGGAATGTCAGGTCCATGAATCAAGGTAAATTGGAAGTGGTCAAACAAGAGATGGACAGAGTGAACATCGACATTCTAAGAAGCAGTGAACTAAAATGGACTGGAATGGGTGAATTTAACTCAGATGACCATTATTCTACTACCATGGGCAGGAATCCCTAGAAGAAATGGGGTAGTCCTCACGGTCAACAAAAGAGTCCAAAATGCAGTAGTTGGATGCAATCTCAAAAATGACAGAATGATCTCTGTTCGTTTCCAATGCAAACCATTAAAATATCACAGTAATCCAAGTCTATACCTCAAACAGTAATGCAGAAAGCTGAATTTGAATGGTTCTATGAAGACCTACAAGACCTTTTAGAACTAACATCCCCAAAAGATACCCTTTTCATTATAGGGGACTGGAATGCAAAAATAGGAAGTCAAGAAACACGTGGAGTAACAGGCAAATTTTGCCCTGAAATACAGAATGAAGCAGGGCAAAGTCTAATAGAATTTTGACAAGAGAATGCACTGGTCATAGCAAACACCATCTTCCAACAACACAAGAGAAGACTCTACACATGGACATCATTAGATGGTCAACACCAAAATCAGATTGATTATATTATTTGTAGCTAAAAATGGAGAAGCTCTACAGAGTCCACAAAAACAAGACCAGGAGCTGACTGTGGCTCAGATCATGAGCTCCTTATAGCCAAATTCAGACTTAAATTGACAAAAGTAGGGAAAACCACTAGACCATTCAGGTATGACCTAAAACAAATCCCTTATAATTATACAGTGGAAATGTAGTTTTAACTAGATCTTATAGATAGAGTGCCTGATGAACTATGGAAGGAGGTTCATGACATTGTACAGGAGACAGGGATCAAGACCACCCACATGGAAAAGAAATGCAACAAAGAAAAATGTCTGTCTGGAGAGGCCTTACAAATAGCTGTGAAAAAAGAGAAGTGAAAAGCAGAGGAGAAAAGGAAGGGTATAAGCGTCTGAATGCAGAGTTCCAAAGAATAGTAAGAAGAGATAAGGAAGCCTTTCTCAGTGATCAATGCAAAGAATTAAAGGAAAACAATAGAATCAGAAAGACTAGAGGTCTCTTCAAGAAAATTAGAGACACCAAGGGAACATTTCATGCAAAGATGGGCTCGATAAAGGACAGAAATGGTATGAACCTAACAGAAACAGAAGATATTAAGAAGAGGTGGCAAGAATACACAGAAAAACTGTATGGAAAAAGATCTTTATGGATCACTTCTCTGCCTTTTGGCTAAGATAAAGTAGTAGTATCTGTTCTTATCAGTTTAATATCTGATACGTCCTCTATCCAAGGACAAAAAAAAAAATCTTTATGAACCACATAATAACGATGGTGTGATGGTGTGATCACTCACCTAGAGCCAGACATTGTGGAATGTGAAGTCAAGTGGGCCTCAGAAAGCATCACTACGAACAAAGCTACTGGAGGTGATGGAATTACAGTGGAGCTATTTCAAATCCTGAAAGATGATGCTGTGAAAGTGCTGCACTCAATATGCCAGCAAATTTGGAAAACTCAGCAGTGTCCATAGGACTGGAAATGGTCACTTTTCATTGCAGTCCCTAAGAAAGACAATGCCAAAGAAGGCTCAAACTACTGCACAATTGCACTCATCTCACATGCTAGTAAAGTAATGCTTAAAATTCTTCAAGCCATACTTCAGCAATACATGAACTGTGGACTTTCAGATGTTCAAGTTGGTTTTAGAAAAGGCAGAGGAACAAGAGATCCAATTGCCAACATCTGCTGGATCATGGAACAACAAGAGAGTTCCAGAAAAACATCTATTTCTGCTTTAATGACTATGCCAAAGCCTTTGACTGTCTGGATCAGAATAAACTGTGGAAAATTCTGAAAGAGATGGGAATACCAGACCACCTGACATGCCTCTTGAGAAACTTATATGCAGGTCAAGAAGCAACAGTTAGAACTGGACATGGAACAACACACTGATTCTAAATAGGAAAAGGAGTACATCAAGGCTGTATACTGTCTCCCTGCTTATTTAACTTATAGGCAGAGTAGAGTACATCATGAGAAATGCTGTGCTGGAAGAAGCACAAGCTGGAATCAAGATTGCTGGGAGAAATATCAATAACCTCAGATATGCAGATGACACCATCCTTATGGCAGAAAGTGCAGAGGAACTAAAAAGCCTCTTGATGAAAGTGAAAGAAGAGAATGAAAAGTTGGCTTAGAGCTCAACATTCACAAAACGAAGATCATGACATCTGGTCACACCACTTCCTGGGAAATAGACGGGGAAACTGTGGAAACAGTGTCAGACTTTTATTTTGGGGATCTCCAGAATCATTGCAGATGGTGATTGCAGCCATGAAATTTAAAGACATTTACTCCTTGGAAGGAAAGTTATGACCAACCTTGATAGCATATTGAAAAGCAGATATATTACTTTTCCAGCAAAGGTCCATCTAGTCAAGGCTATGGTTTTTCCTGTAGTCATGTATGGATGTGAGAGTTGGATTGTTGGACTGGTTTCTTCAAAACCTGAGCACCGAAGAACTGATGCTTTTGAACTGTGGTGTTGGAGAAGATTCTTGAGTGTCTGTTGGACTTCAAGGAGATCCAACCAGTTCATTCTAAAGGAGATCAGCCCTGGGTGTTCTTTGGAAGAAATGATGCTAAAGCTGAAACTCCAGTACTTTGGCCACCTCCTGCAAAGAGCTGACTCATTGGAAAAGACTCTGATGCTGGGAGGGATTGGGGACAGGAGGAAAAGGGGACTACAGAAGATGAGATGGCTGGATGGCATCACCGACTTGATGGATATAAATTTGAGTGAACTCTGTGAGTTGTTGATGGACAGGGAGGCCTGGCGTGCTGCAATTCATGGAGTCACAAAGAGTCAGACACAACTGATTTACTGAGTGACTGAATTGAACTGAAACTATATTGGAGGTAATGAAGATAATGGTGACCTTCAAAAGATCGTATGCATGTACTGCTACACTCACTGCCCCCAACTCTGCAGCAGGCCACCACTGACCGATGCCTCCACTGGAGACTTCTAGACACTCCCGAGCAAGTCTGGGTCTGTCTTTTCTTGTGTCGTTGCTCCTTTCTCCTGGGTCCTGGGGCACACAAGTTTCTGTTTATGCCCTCCAAGAGTCTATTTCCCTGTCCTGTGTAAGTTCTGGCAACTCTATGATGGGGTTAATGGCAACCTCCTCCAAGAAGGCTTATGCCATACCCAAGTCTGCTGCACCCAGAGCCCCTATCCCTGTGGCAATCCACTGGTCACCAGTACTTCCACAGGAGATGCTTAAACAGTTCTGTCTCAGTCTCTGTGTGGTCCCCGGGTCCTGGTGTGCACAAGGTGTGTTTTGGTCCTCTAAGTGTCCCTGCCAAGAATAGGATTTGATTCCAAATGCTTGTTTAACATATTTGCAGAGTACATCATGAGAAATGCTGGGCTAGATAAAGCACAAGCTGGAATCAAGACTGCTGGGAGAAATATCAATAACCTCAGATGTATAGATGAAACCACCCTTATGGCAGAAAACCAAGAAGAACTAAAGATCCTACTGATGAAAGTGAAAGAGGAGATTGAAAATTTTGGCTTAAAGCTCAACATTCCGAAAACTAATATCATGGCATCTGGTCCCATCACTTCATGGCAAATAGATGGGGAAACAGTGGAAACAGTGGCTTTACTTTTCTGGGCTTCAAAATCACTGCAGATAGTGACTGCATCCATGAAATTAAAAGATGCTTACTCATTAGAAGAAAAGCTATGACCAACCTAGACAGCATATTAAAAAGCAGAGACATTACTTTGCCAACAGATGTCCATCTAGTCAAGGCTATAGATTTTCCAGTAGTCATAACTGAATATGAGAGTTGGACTATAAAGAAAGAAATCTGAGCACCGAAGAATTGATGCTTTTGAACTGTGGTTGATGAAGACTCTTGAGTGTCCCTTGGACTGCAAGGAGATCCAACCAGTCTATCCTTAAGCAAATCAGTCCTGAATATTCATTGGAAGGACTGATGTTGAAGCTGAAACTCCAAAACTTTGTCCACCTGATGTGAAAAACTGACTCATTTGAAAAGACCATGATGCTGGGAAAGACTGAAGGTGGAGAAGGGGATGACAGAGGATGAGATGGTTGGATGGCATCATTGACTCAATGGACATGAGTTTGAGTAAGCTACAGGAGTTGGTGATGGACAGGAAGGCCTGGTGTGCTGCAGTCCATGGGTCACAAAGAGTCAGACATGACTGAGTGGCTAAACTGAACTAAATTACTAGCTTGATTTATTAACAATCAAATCCAGAGTACTCAAATAAATGACTGCACCCAATATTTAGATAAAATAAATAGCCTAAAATTAGGAAGGAAGAAACTAGAAACAGTAAAAGATATTCAATCCCTACTCCTTAGTATAGGAGAAATATTTTTGTGAGAGGTATGAAAGCAAAGAAATAAAATATAAATTTATTTCTTAGGATGTTGAGGTAAGTTCACTAGATAAATGAGAATAATGTGAGGACACAGATGATGTTTTGTTCGGTTTCCCTGGAACTCAGCAAGAGAATTAGGCCCTGAGGACCAGGCGGCAATGGACTATAGACACTGGAATTAGAGCTTATGGGCTTGCTATATGCCAAGTGGAGTAGAATAAGTTGATCTGATAGAAAAAAATTGAGAATTAAACCCTGAGCCTGTAGTTTTTTGAAAGACATGATACAAGTGTAATAATATTCATCCAATTGAAGCTAAGGTAATTCACTGAGTGCTGTCTAAACATAAAGATAACAAATATGAAAGCAGAACTGATAAGAACCACAAGAGCTCAGGCCAAAAGAACAATTGGTTTCCAAGTCTAGTGTTGGAAACTAGTCTGTCCATATCTAAGGCCAAAACTACATTTTGACTGATGATGTTTAAAATTCCACTGCAGGAATTTTAAACAACAGAAAAGAAGAGAAAACAACAGAAAAGAAGAATATATGTTTCTTTAGTAAAAACAATTAGTTGGACTATTTTTAAAATAATATTACTCTACATATTTATACAATTAGGAATAAAAATTCACCTTTGTTGGCAAAGTAATGTCTCTGCTTTTATTATGTTGTCTAGGTTGGTCATAACTTTGTCTGAGGAGTAAGCATATTTTAATTTCATGGCTGCAATCACCATCTGCAGTGATTTTGGAGACCCAAAAAATAAGTCTGTTACTGTTTCCACTGTTTCTCCATCTATTTGCCATGAAGTGATGAAACAAGATGGCATGAACTTAGTTTTTTGAATGTTGAGTTTTAAGCCAACATTTTCACTCTCCTTTTTCACTTTCATCAAAAGGCTGCTTAGTTCACTTTCTGCCATAACGGTGGTGTCATCTGTGTATCTGAGACTGTTGACATTTCTCCTGGAAATCTTGATTCCAGCTTGTGCTTCAAGCCTGGTACTTCATGTGATATAATCTGCATGTAAGTTAAATAAGCAGGGTTAAATATAGAGCCTTGATGTACTCCTTTCCCTATTTGGAATCAATTTGTTGTTCCACGTTTGGTTCCACTGCTGCTTCTTGACCTGCATACAGATTTGTCAGGAGGTGTTCTGTTATTCCCATCTCTTTAAGAATTTTCCCCAGTTTGTTGTGATCCACATAGTTAAAGGCTTTAGCATAGTCAATGAAGCAGAAGTAGATGTTTTCCTGGAACTCTTGTGTTTTTTTTAGATGATCCAATGGATGTTGGCAATTTGATCTTTGGTGCCTCTTCCTTTCCTAAATCCAGCTTGAACATCTGGAAGTTCACAGTTCATGTACTGTTGAAGCTGGGCTTGGAGAATTTTGAGCATTATTTTGCTAGTGTGTGAGATGAGTGCAATTATACAGTAGTGTGAACTTTCTTTGGCATTGCCTTTCTTTGGGATTGGGAATTCTTTCTTTTGGATTATTCTGGTTAGATTTTGTTTTTGACCCATTTTGGGAATCTCCTTTAAATGGTTCATTTAGACTAAGTAGTTACTGATCCAATTGAATTGACATCATCCATTTTGTTATCATTTTCCATTTGTTGCTTATGCTGTTTATTTTTATTCTTGTCTTCTATGTTTTACCTTTTGTGGTTTTAACTCAACATTTCATATGATTCAATTTATTTCTTTTCTCATCATGTTAGTTACACTTCTTTCTCTCCCAGCCTCCCCACCCCCGCCTCTCTCTCTCTCTCTTTTTTTTTTTTTTTGGTTGATTGCCCTTACATTTGCAACATGCATTATAGCTAATCCAAGTGTACTTTCAAATAACGCTATACCTCTTCACATGTAGGGTAAATACCTTCTGGGGCTTTCCTGGTGGCTCATCTAATAAATAATCTTCCTACAATGAGGGCAACCTAGACTTGATCCCTGCATTGGGAAGATCCCCTTGAGAAGGGAATGGCTACTCTCTCCAGTTTTTGGCCTGGAGAATTCCATGGACTCTATGTGACCATAAGGTCACAAAGAGTTGGACATGACTGAATGACTTTCATTATAATAACAAAATATTCCTAATTCCTTCTTCCCATCAATTACATCATTTCTTTTATTTTATTCACTTACACATAAACTATAATTATTGCATACATTGTGCTATTATTTTAAAAATCTATTGAATCCAATAAGAAAAATAATAGTTTGTATTTTACTTTCATTATTTAGTCCCTAATGATCTTTCTTTGTCTAAATTTAAGTTTCTTATATGTAGTTTTCCTTTATTTGAAGAACTTTTAACATTTCTTGCAAGGCAGGTCTACTGGAAACAAATTCCTTCAATTCCTACTTGAGAATATATTTATTTATCCTTTATTTTTAAAGGAAAATTTCAGATGACACAGAATTTAAGATTCATTATTCTTTCCATAACACTTAAAATATTTCACTCTTCTTCTTTACATGTTTTCTGAGGAGAAACTAAATTTTTGTCTTTGTTTTTCTATAGATAAGACATTTACTTCCTCCCTTCGTTTTCTTTCAAGATTGAAAAAAAATATTTTTCTTTATTTGCAGTTTGAATATAATATGCCCAGGTGTAGTTATTTTGATATTTATCCTACATGATATTCTTTGAGATTCTTGGATATGTGCTTTAGTGTCTGACATTAATTTGGGGAAAATAGTCATTCTTCTTTCAAATATTACCTCTGTTTCTTTATTTTTTTCTCCTTCTGGTGTTCCCAGAAAGGAATGTATGTTATACTTTCTGTAGCTGTCCCAAAGTTCTTGAATATGCTGTTCTTTTGTTGTTATTCTACTTGCTTTTCAGTTGAAGAATTTCTACTTTTACATCCTCAAGCTCAGAGATTCTTTCCTTAGCCATGTCCAGTCTACTAATGAGTCCTTCAAAGACATTCTTCATTTCTATTATAGCATTTTAATCTTCAGTATTTCCTTTCAAGTCTTTCTTAGAATTTCTATTGCTCTGATTTACACCTTCCATGTGTTTTCTCAAGTTGTCTTATTTTTATCATTAGAGACTTCTGCGTATAAATGATAGCTGTTATCATATCTGGGTCTGTTTCTGATGTTTCCTGTGTCTCTTCAAGTTGTGCTTTATGCCTTTTATTATGTCTTATAATTATTTGGTTGAAAGATTGATATGATATATTGGCTTAAAGGAACTTCAGTGAGTTGGCCTTTATTAATGTTGTTATAAGATGTAAGGGAAGAGGAAGTATTCTGTAGTTGCATGAGTAGTTTCTCTGCAATTTGATTAGCCTGTCCCCTGAACTGTGAACTTTACTAGTGCTTCTCAATTTTTTTTTTTTCCCCTCACCCCTTTAGATGAGACAGACTAGAGGGGCCTAGAGTTTGGTATTTACTTTTTTCCAAGTTGGTTAGACTCTGATAAAACCTCAGTAAGTTAGATGTTGATAAGATAGTTTTGCTTGAGGGTAGGCCTTGTCAAGAAGAACACAATGCCATGGCATATTTCAAATTGGTTATTTTCTTCTCTCCCTACCAAAAACTGGAGAGATTTTTTTCTGATCATCACTGTGAGAACCTGGAAGAGCTCCAGCAGATGAACTCACACGAGTGTAAGAGCACTTCTCTATCTGGGTTCCACAGGTGTTGTTAACTGTCAAGTTTGACGAGTTTGAGCCTCCAGCAATTGCCAATTACATTTCAGGTTTCCTACTCTGATACTGATTCCTTTGGTGGTTTCTGTGTGGCGATTTCTGCTCTCAGTTCAGTTCAGTTCAGTTCAATTCAGTCACTCAGTCGTGTCCGACTTTTTGTGACCCCATGAACTGCAGCACTCCAGGCCTCCCTGTCCATCACCAACCCCTGGAGTTCACTCAGATTCATGTCTGTCGATTCAGTGATGCCATCCAGCCATCTCATCCTCTGTTGTCCCCTTCTCCTCCTGCCCCCAATCCCTCCCAGAATCAAAGTCTTTTCCAATGAGTCAACTCTTTGAATGAGGTGGCCAAAGTACTGGAGTTTCAGCTTTAGCATCATTCCTTCCAAAGAAATCCCAGGGATGATCTCCTTCAGAATGGGTTGGTTGGATCTCCTTGCAGTCCAAGGGACTCTTGAGAGTCTTCTCCAGCATCACAATTCAAAAGCATCAATTCTTCGGCACTCGGTCTTCTTCACAGTCCAATTCTCACATCCATACATGACCACTGGAAAAACCATAGCCTTGACTAGATGAACCTTAGTTGGCAAAGTAATGTCTCTGCTTTTGAATATGCTATCTAGGTTGGTCATAACTTTTCTTCCAAGGAGTAACTATGTTGTTATTCTTTGTATCTGTGGATCTGTCTCCAAGTTGGGGAGCAGTGTTTTGTCTTGTGACCTAAGTTCTTAGCCTTAGGTAAAATATGTAATGGCACCAGCAAAGTCCATCTTACTGACTATTATATTGAGCTAAATATAATGCTGAAAAGAGACATTTTAATTGCAGCTCAGTGGCTTCAATGAAGTGAAATATAATAGGATTGAAATTGACCTGATATTATTTATGGCTCCAAATAATCCAGTCTTCTAAACCTATTAGATGCTTGAATGGCTTGTAACATATCAAAAGCCAAAAATGAAATAATCTACCTTAAGATCTGTCAGCACAGTTCTAACTGCAAGTGAGTAAATAATGAGTGGAATCACTTAAGAGCCATTCTGAAAAATATCTGTGAAAGTGAAAGTCACTCAGTCGTGTCTGATTCTTTGTGATCCCATGGCCAGAATACTGGAGTGGGCGGCCTTTTCCTTCTCCAGGGTATCTTCACAACCAAGGGATCAAACCCAGGTCTCCCACATTGCAGGCAGATTCTTTACCAGCTGTAAGCATCTTTTAAAATAGTTCCAAATGATGACTACTTTCTGATGTCAATGCCCTTGTATAATTTCTTCCCCTTGAGTATGGCTAGACGTATGTGAAAGAGAAGGATAAATCATTATTTCACCCAAAGAACATTAGACAAACACATATTTAAATCACAGATGAGGCTTTTTGCATCAGCTTTCTGATGAACTGATACCAAATATTTGCTTGATACCTAAAATGCAGCAGAGATTTTTCAGAAGTGGCTTCCTCTGATTCTGTTCTTTCATGATTTCCTGAGAATTCAACTCCCTTTCTGACATATTCTAATGCTTCTCTAAGCATTTAATTTGCTATATTAAGTCATTTTCAGTTAAAAGATGTCAGTGATTTATATGTATAATATGAAACAGTAACTGATGAACACTATTTTAGCATGATGAAGAACAAGAGATTCCCACAAAATGCTAATCTGAGTAGCGTGAAATATGCAGTTATCTTGCAGTGATCCCATACTTTGGGCAGAAAACTCTGAAAGTCATTTTTATCTTTTCAATTTTGTACTCCATGATTTCATAAATCTGATGGTGCTGAAAGATTTTAAACTTGACAAGAAGAGGCTGAGTGTGAGAAATTGAGATGAAAAGATTATAAAAGGCCAAGGAGAGGGAGAAGAAAAATATTCTGTCCAGGGGACTTGTTGAAACAGTAGTGAACAGCCATTTAGGTACCACTGGGATGAAGATTTGAGCCTTTCTGATCATCATAAGCAATTGACAGAAAAGACCATTGTTGAGTAAGTAAGAAGAAACTTTTTGAACTGTTCAATATATCTTCTGTAGACAAATGGAAGCTTCACTAAAATCTTTTATAAAGTCTTCTTTTGATCATACTTCTGAGAAATGGAATATTTCTAGCCATATCAGTAAACAAGGATGCCATGGTCATCAGTGGCTACAGTCCTCCATTGTAAGCAGGTGAGCCCTAAGAACTCAGGAAGAAGAAGGTCTGCCATCCAGCAGCC
Source organism: Nanger dama (assembly GCA_917880005.1). Classification (NCBI taxonomy): domain Eukaryota; kingdom Metazoa; phylum Chordata; class Mammalia; order Artiodactyla; family Bovidae; genus Nanger; species Nanger dama. Next base: position 48,031,046 of record CAKJTW010000011.1, read on the forward strand.
ATTAGACTACAGCCATTCCCTGTGGTGACCCCTGAGGAAACTCAGGATATGAAAACAGGATACTGGTCCAGATAGCTGAAGGGCATATCAAAACAATGATTTCAGTGAGTCCAGACTCTTGCATCTTCCCATACATAGAAAAAGCAGTAAACTCCTCAACTTGGGATATCTGGTTTTCTTTAATTAACAATAATCTTTTGATGTTCAGACTATCTACCCTTTGTTGTAAGATTTCTATATAACTTGTCTCCTCCCTTCAGTTTCTCTGAGTATTTCCCTTAGGATCACATGAGAGGCTACCTCCTGGGTATAAGTCCTAAATTTCCCCATTAATAAAACATAACTCTCAACTTTTAGGTTGTTAATATTTTTCTTCAAGTTGATACCTCCTTAGATAGATAGTTAATGCTTACTAACTGGGGCACTACTTCAAGATTTGGTTAGGTTTTTGGAGATGATAACCCGCAATGTTGTTTAACCTACTAGAGTTATGTATTGGATTTTAGGGATATAGACTTGTTTTACTTAGTTTACTTCTCATTGAAATATGATGATTATCTGTACTTATGTTTATAGAGGCACTATCACTCTGTAATTGATAAGAACTTTTTCTTAAATACATGCAAAATTTATTTGTAAACTTTAAAGCTTCTTATGTACTTTTTTTTTTTTTTAACATGATGAACTCTTTAAGGGTAAAACTATTCTAGTATTTGAAGCACATTTAGTATATACAAAATAAGTATTTGTTAAAGATGTGTTAAATGAATAAATAAATGCTATGAAAACAGCTCTCTTATGAGAAAATCCTGAGGAGGCAGATTTACATTCTCTTTCACCGTCCAGAGTTTTGGTTTAAAAATACATTTCTTCTAAAAGCATAGACACATTCTTTCCTTCATAATTAATATTATATTTTCAAATTAAAAGCCATGATATTTCAGTAGTCTTAGTGCCTTGATGACCATTAAAAGAACAGCACAAAAATGTGTAAGAGCTCCATTTCAAATTGTGTGGGGTGAGATTAATTTTTTGAATCAGGAAATATAGTCTTTTATGGATGAATTTTATCTTTGTTAATCTAGAACACCTCGCTCATTTGTCTATATACCTCTGTCTATTTTCATTATAAGTGTATTCAGAGACATATATTTAATATATTTGTTCTTAAGAATAAATTTTAATCTTATATTCAAATACACTTTATGAAAGGAAGGAATTGTTCTGTACCATGTATTCAATCACTACAAGAATTTTTACAGATAAAAGCAGCACAACTTTTAAAGAAAACAAACTTGCAGACAATTTTTCACTGTGATAAGGCATGAAAATAAACCTAATGAAAATAATTCATATGACTATAATAATAAATGAGCATTTTGAAAATAAATATCTAATGCCACCTAATTTAAATTTAAATATAATAGTCAGTGACATATAGAATAATTTGCAGTTATCAACAAAGATACAATACTTCATTTAATATCTTCACATATTTAAAAGAGCCATTCTGAAACTGCATCATGTTGAAGCTGGAAAAAGAGCGATTTTGTACCAAATAACACAAAATGGCTCTTTTGAGCTCCCCATCAAACAACACATTATCACATGTTAAGCAAGTTGTTTTGAATGCATTGCAATAGATTTAAAAGAAAACTTGAGTTGCTGATTCTGCTAGACATTTGAAGTCCAGGATAAAGTGAACCTAGACTTTTTAGGTAAATAAAAACAAAACAAACAAACACAAGCAAGAAATTTTCCAAGATACCAGTGTATTTTCTCAAATAGGGATATTTGTTTGTTATCATTGAAGAAATATTAAGTATCTGTCCTGGACAAAGCACTGTGCTAGGTGTCAGAGCAAGGCAGTAATTTTTTTTTAACTAAATTTTAAAAATCATTTTTGCATATGATGTGAGATATAAAAGATGCTTACCTCTTGGAAAGAAAGTTATTACCAACTTCAATAGCATATTAAGAAGCAGAGATATTACTTTGCCAACAAAGGTGTGTCTAGTCAAGCTATGGTTTTTCTAGTGGTCATGTATGGATGTGAGAGTTGGACTGTGAAGAAAGCTGAGTGCCAAAGAATTGATGCTTTTGAACTGTGGTGTTGGAGAAGACTCTTGAGTGTCCCTTGGGCTACAAAGAGATCAAACCAATCCATCCTAAAAGAGATCAGTCCTGGATGTTCATTGGAAAGACTGATACTGAGGCTCAAACTCCAATAATTCAGCCACCTCATGCGAAGAGTTGACTCATTGGAAAAGACTTTGATGCTGGGAGGGATTGGGGGCAGGAGAAGAAAGGGACAACAGAGGATGAGATGGCTGGATGGTATCACCGACTCGATGCACATGAGTTTGGGTGAACTCCAGGAGGACAGAGAGGCCTGGCATGCTGCGATTTCCAATCGCAAAGAGTCAGACGACTGAGCAACTGAACTGAACTGATAATTAAAAGTTTTTTTTTTTCTTACATATAATGATTCAATTGTTTAGAAAACTTCTGTTGAAAGACTATTTTTTTAAACAATGAATTGCCTTTGCATCTTTGTCCAAAAACAATTTTATTTACAGTGATGTACTGGGATCTCTATTCTGTTCTATTGATATATTTGCCTATATTTATACCAATAATACACTGAATTGCTATAAAGAGTCATGAAATAAACCTTGAAATAAGGTAAGTGCTCTCTTCTAACTATGTACTTCTTTTGGAATGTTGCTTTGGCTATTCTACTAATAGCTTTTCCACATGAGTTTTAGAATCAGCTTGCCAATGCTTCTAAAAAAATTAATGTTGATTTGAATTGTATTGAATCTATAGGTCAACTAGGGAGAAATTGTATAACTTCTGTGTCAATTCTAAAATCAATCATTTCTCCAAGGACATTTTGTTTCTGTCATTGGAGATAAATATTAGAAACTAAGATGTGGGTGCCAAGTTTGTTATTGCTTCTAGGTCCTCTCAGCTGTCAGAGCAAGAAAACATGTGTGTGTACTAACTCATGAACATATATTTTTTTCTTTACTTTTTAAAATGTTTATCTTTTTGGTTTTATTTTATTTATTTTATTTTTATTTTTTACTTTACAATACTGTATTGGTTTTGCTATATATTGACATTAATCCACCATGAGTGTACCTGAGTTCTCAATCCTGAACCCCTCTCCCACCACCCTCTCCATATCATCTCTCTGGGTCATCCCAGTGCACCAGCCAAAGCATCCTGTATCCTGTATCAAACCTAGACTGGTGACTTGTCATACTGATCTCCCCTCTCTCTTCCTCTCTCTTTCTTCATATACATTTGTATTTCAAACTTGCCTTCATGCTGATATCTCCAACTGTTTTGTTGTTCAGTCACCAAATCACATCTGACTGTTTGCAACTTCATGAACTGCAGCATGCCGGACTTCCCTGCCCTTCATTATCTCCTGGACTTCACTCAAACTCATTCCCATTGAGTCAGTGATGCCATCTAACCACCTCATTCTCTGTGGTCCCCTTTTCCTCTTACCCTTAATCTTCCCAGCATCTGGGTCTAATCCTTACCATATGATGAATTCTGCATTTTGCTCATTCATTCATCCTTTGGGTAATCTGTAAACTTTCCCATAATAAATCAGGCTCCCATCATCCACTATCAATATAGTTAATTATTTGTTTCAGTATACAGGTATAGCAGATTCAGAACTGCTAACTGTACCACCATGGGAAACAATTAAACAACCTTATCAACTAAAGTACAATATTTATGTCCAGTCCTTTTTACCTTTAATTTTCCAGATCACTTTCATTTCCAAAGTTACTTAGGTCACAGTCTTTATATCAATTTATTTCTTACTATTTCATACATTTATGGTACAATTAGTTTTTTTCTAACAGTCTTCATTGCATGCTGGGATTTCCCCTTGCTCCTGAAACATTTTATATAATTTGCATATGTTAAGGTTCATTCCTTATGCAATAAAGATCAATGGGATTATCCAAATAAAGAATGTCATGTAACCACAATTAGAGTATCATAGTTTATTTATAGAATACTTTCACTTTCCTGTGTTTCACCACTCACCCCATCCATAGTAACAGCCCCGTGGCAAACACTGATGTTTAACATCTCTATATTATGCCTATTCTAGACTGTCATATAATTCAAATCACAGCATATAGTCTTCTCAGAATGGCTTCTTTCAAATAGCAATATGCATTTAAGTTTCACCAATGATTTTACATGAATTAATAGCTCATTCTCTCTACTGCTCTGTAGCATTTCATTTTAAGAACACTGACTGTAATTTGCTTATTCAAAACCCTATTGAAGGTCATAGTAATTCTTCCAAATTTTGGTCATTAAACACAAATCTGATATAAAGATTGAATAGTTTAGTGTGGATAACCTGTTAGGGAAATAATGACTGATATGATATGATTGGAGAAGGCAATGGCACCCCATTGCAGTACGCTTGCCTGGAAAATCCCATGGATGGAAGAGCCTGGTGGGCTGCAGTCCATGGGGTCGCTAAGAGTCAGACAGTTCAGTTCAGTTCAGTCCCTTAGTTGTGTCTGGACTCTGCGACCCCTTGAATCGCAGCACGCCAGGCCTCCCTGTTCATTACCATCTCTCAAAGTTCACTCAGACTCACTTCCATTGAGTCCGTGATGCCATCCAGCCATCTCATCCTCGGTTGTCCCCTTCTCCTCCTGCCCCCAATGCCTCCGAGCATCAGAGTCTTTTTCAATGAGTCAACACTTCGCATGAGATGGCCAAAGTACTGGAGTTTCAGCTTTAGCATCATTCCTTCCAAAGCCATCCCGGGGCTGATCTCCTTCAGAATGGACTGGTTGGATCTCCTTGCAGTCCAAGGGACTCTCAAGAGTCTTCTCCAACACCACAGTTCAAAAGCATCCATTCTTCGGCACTCAACCTTCTTCACAGTCCAACTCTCACATCCACACACGACCACAGGAAAAACCATAGCCTTGACTAGATGGACCTTAGTTGGCAAAGTAATGTCTCTGCTTTAAATATACTATCTAGGTTGGTCATAACTTTTCTTCCAAGGAGTAAGTGTCTTCTATTTTGTGGCTGCAGTCACCATCTGCAGTGGTTTTGGAGCCCCCCCAAAAAAGTCTGACACTGTTTCCACTGTTTCCCATCTATTTCCCATGAAGTAATGGGACCGGATGCCATGATCTTCGTTTTCTGAATGTTGAGCTTTAAGCCAACTTTTTTCACTCTCCTATTTCACTTTCATCAGGAGGCTTTTAGCTCCTCTTTGCTTTCTGCCATAAGGGCAGTGTCGTCTGCATATCTGAGGTTATTGATATTTCTCCTGGCAATCTTGAGTCCAGCTGGTGTTTCTTCCAGTCCAGCATTTCTCATGATGTACTCTGCATAGAAGTTAAATAAGCACGGTGACAATATACAGCCTTGACGTACTCCTTTTCCTATTTGGAACCAGTCTGTTGTTCCATGTCCAGTTCTAACTGTTGCTTCTTGACCTGCATACAGATTTCTCAAGAGGCAAGTCAGATGGTCTGGTATTCTCATCTCTTGAAGAATTTTCCACAGTTTATTGTGATCCACACAGTCAAAGGCTTTGGCATAGTCAATAAAGCAGAAATAGAAGTTTTTCTGGAACTCCCTTGCTTTTCCATGACCAGCGGATGTTGGCAATTTGATCTCTGGTTCCTCTGCCTTTTCTAAAACCAGCTGGAACATCTGGAAGTTCACTGTTTATGTATTGCTGAAGCCTGGCTAGGAGAATTTTGAGCATTACTTTACTAGCACATGAGATGAGTGCAATTGTGCGGTAGTTTGAGCATTCTTTGGCATTGCCTTTCTTTGGAATTGAAATGAAAACTGACCTTTTCCAATTCTATGGCCACTGCTGAGTTTTCCAAATGTGCTGGCATATTGAGTGCAGCACTTTCACAGCATCATCTTTCAGGATTTGAAACAGCTCAACTGGAATTCCATCATCTCCACTAGCTTTGTTCATAGTGATGCTTTCTAAGGCCCACTTGACTTCACATTCCAGGATGTCTGGCTCTAGATTAGTGATCACATCATCATGATTATCTGCTTCGTGAAGATCTTTTAGGAAATGTCAACCTACTCCAGTGTTCTTGCTTGGGAAATCCCAGGGATGGGGAACCTGGTGGGCTACTGTCTATGCAGTCATGCAGAGTTGGACACGACTGAAGTGACTTAGCAGCAGCAGCATGATATGATTATATTTAGTTTCATAAGTGAAAGTTAAAGTGAAGTCACTCAGTCGTGTCCGACTCTTTGTGACCCCATGGACTGTAGCCTACCAAACTCCTCTGTCCATGGGATTTTCCAGGCAAGAACTGGATTCTCCAGTAGGTTGCCATTTCCTTCTCCAGGGGATCATCCCGACCCAGGGATCAAATACGGGTTGTCTTCCAATTATTAATTCCTAGCAGCAAAGAATTAGAGATCCTGATATTCTAACATTGATTGACTTTTGAATGTTAAATCAACCTTGCATTCTTGGAATAAATATCATCTCTTTTGTATAATCTTGCATTTTATTTGTTAAAATTGTTTTAGAATTATTGTGTGTCTATATTCATAAGGGGTTTTGGATTGGTTTCTTTTCTCCTAATGACTTGTCTGAATTTGTTTTTATAAAATAATGATTCATAGAATGACTGAGAAGTAGTCTTTCTTTAATTTTCTAGTAAAAATATATCTACCATGGGATTTATTTATTTTATAAATACTTGGAAGAATTCACCAGTAAAGCCATCTTAACCTGAAATTTTCTTTATGAAACGATTCTTAGCTGTAAGTTCAATATCTTTAATAATGCTTCCATGATTGCCTATTTCTTACTGTCTGCTGTCTTTTAACCAAATTTTAGTTAGGCTTTATTCCTTCTTCAGTCCAGCTCAGTTCAGTCACTCAGTCATGTCTGACTCTTTGCGACCACATGAATCACAGCATGACAGACCTCCCTGTTAATCATCAACTCTCAGAGTTCACTCAAACTCATGTCCCTTGAGTCAGTGATGCAATTCAGCTATCTCATCCTCTGTCATCCCCTTCTTCTCCTGCCCCAAATCCCTCCCAGCGTCAGGGTCTTTTCCAGTGAGTCAACTCTTCGCATCATGGGGTCAAAGTACTGGAGTTTCAGTTTCAGCATCAGTCCTTCAAACGAACACCCAGGACTGATCTCCTTTAGGATGGACTGGTTGAATATCCTTGCAGTCCAAGGGACTCTCAGAGTCTTCTCCAGCACCATAGTTCAACAACATCAGTTCTTTGGTGCTCAGCTTTCCACACAGTCCAACTCTCACATCTGTATGTGACCACTGGAAAAACCATATCCTTGACAAGATAAAACTTTGTTGGCATAGTAATATCTCTGCTTTTATTTTTTTCTTTTTAAATATAAATTTATTTATTTTAATTGAAGGTTAATTACTTTATAATATTGCATTGGTTTTGCTGAGACGACCCAGAAGGATGGTACAGGGAGGGAGGAGGGAGGGGGTTCAGGATGGGGAACACGTGCATACCGGTGGATTCATGTTGATGTATCTCTGCTTTTAATATGCTGTCTAGGTTGGTCATAACTTTCCTTCCAAGAAGTAAGCGTCTTTTAATTTCATGGCTGCAGTCACTATCTGCAGTGATTCTGGAGCACAAAAAAATAAAGTCTGACACTGTTTCTACTGTTTCCTCATCTGTTTCCCATGAAGTGATGGGACCAAATGCCATGACCTTAGTTTTCTGAATGTTGAGCTTTAAGCCAATTTTTTGCTCTCCCCTTTCACTTCCATCAAGAGGCTTTTTACTTCCTCTTCATTTTCTGCCATAAAGGTGGTGTTACCTGCATATCTGAGGTTATTGGTATTTCTCCCAGAAATTTTGATTCCATCTTGTGTTTCTTCCAGTCCAGCATTTCTCATGATGTACTCTGCATGTAAGTTAAATAAGCAGGGTGGCAATATACAGCCTTGACATACTCCTTTTCCTATTTGGAACCAGTCTGTTATTCCATGTCCAGTTCTAACTGTTATTCCTTCTTCAGTTCAGTTCAGTCACTCAGTCGTGTCTGACTCTTTGAGACCCCATGAACTGCAGCACGCCAAGCCTCCCTCTCTATCACCAACTTCCAGAGTTCACTCAAACTCTTGTCCATGGAGTCAGTGATGCCATCCAGCCATCTCATGATATTATTGATTTATTCACATTATTGTTGAGTCACCTTTGAGATTTTATGTTCTTTAAGTGTGTCCATTTCATAAAGGCTATAGGATATTTTGCATTTGTATATATTATGAAAATTATAATTTTTCTGACAATATCTCAATATTTTAATTTCGATATCTGTAGTGTCTGTAATGATTTAACCTGTCTCATTCCTTGTATTTCTATTTATTGTCATTTCTCTAATTTTTTACTTACTCTTATGTTATTAATTATATTGATCTTTTGAAAAGAAATCTTTTGACATTACTGATTTTTAAAAATTACTTCTCTATTTTCCAGATCTGATATTTATTTTTTCTTTTGTTCTAGTTGGGGTTTAGTTTTTCCTTTTAGAAAAAGTTTTGTTTAGAAAAGCTGAGTTCATTGGTGGACATTCATATTTTCCTGGTTTTGCGTACTAATTTTAGTTTTTTTTTTTTTGATGCCAAGAATTGTTGATGTTACTTTAAATTATGCTGAATAATTTGTATTCGCATGCATATTCTTGACTTTTGTTCTGGGAGACAGTTTAGTTACTTGCAAACTGTTTGATACACTTGGCTTTTAAGACTTGATAAGATGAAATAATCAGATTTTATCAAAGTGCTAGTCATTCCACACTGCCAAGAAAAATTTCCTCTAAATAATGCATCCAGTTCCTCATGAATTAACAAAATTTTCCAGTCTGACTTTTGACAGTTGGCACTATTCCTGGTACTATATAGGATATTGGTACTGTTTTCTCTAATACTTTCTGGTATTCTTTTTTCCTGGCCTTAGATAATTTCCTGAAATATCAGTTCAGTTCAGTTCACTCAGTCGTGTCCGACTCTTTGCGACTCCATGAATCGCAGCATGCCAGGCCTCCCTGTCCATCACCATCTCCCGGAGTTCACTCAGACTCACATTCATCGAGTCCGTGATGCCATCCAGCCATCTCATCATCAGTCGTCCCCTTCTCCTCCTGCCCCCAATCCCTCCCAGCATCAGAGTCTTTTCCAATGAGTCAACTCTTTGCATGAGGTGGCCAAAGTACTGGAGTTTTAGCTTTAGCATTATTCCTTCCAAAGAAATCCCAGGGCTGATCTCCTTCAGAATGGACCAGTTGGATCTCCTTGCAGTCCAAGGGACTCTCAAGAGTCTTCTCCAACACCACAGTTCAAAAGCATCAATTCTTTGGTGCTCAGCCTTCTTCACAGTCCAATTCTCACATCCATACATGACCACAGGAGGTATCAATATTGTCTGGGTACTTAGGGGTTCTGCTGCAGTTGTCTGGAGTCTTATCTCTGAGAAGCTCTCTTTCCCTGATACTCTGTCTTGCAAACTCCAGCCTCCCTGCTTCCTTTAGACTCCAAAGTCTTCAATTCAGGGAATCTGACAGGCTCCAACTGACACCTCTGACTTTGACCTACACCCTGAAATATTTCACAAAGCAACAAGCTGGTACAATCATTGTTTTCCTTCATTTGATATTTAGTTCTACTTTACAATATAAAGAATATTAATAGAACAATTAAAGTAATAATTATGCAGTGAACATAACTTTGGATAAAACAATAAGAAAGGTTAGACAAGCTTCATTAAAGTAATCAAATATAATTAAACAAAATGCCTATAGTTAATAAATATATATATAAATTAATTTGATTGTATTATTTTAAATTGCCTGGAGAAGGCAATGGCAGGCCACTCCAGTACTTTCGCCCAGAAAATCCCATGGATGGAGGAGCCTTGTGGGCTGCAGTCCATGGGGTCGCTAAGAGTCAGACAGGACTGAGCGACTTCACTTTCATGCATTGGAGAAGGAAATGGTAACCCACTCCAGTGTTCTTGCTTGGAGAATTCCAGGGACGGGGGGAGCCTGGTGGGCTGGCGTCTATGGGATCGCACAAAGTCAGACACAACTGAACTGACTTAGCAGCAGCAGCAGAAATTGCTAAGATGGTAAAAGACATAGACAGTGGTTAGCAGAATTAGATGGTCTCTATGTATTTAAAATCAGCTTGAGAACAATGTATTATTTCATGAAAATTTTTTCAAGCACAAATTTAATATTTAAAAATCACTGATGAAAAATTTTTAGTAAATCTTTAAAATGCATTTGTCTTTCCAAATTAAAATCAAGGTCTCAAAAATTAACCACTAGGCCCTTTATATTTTCTAGTCCCTTTTTTTTTCCTCTCAACTCACTTAAGGATGCTGAGTTAAATAATGTCTTTTTAAATAACCAGGGCTTCCCTGTTGACTCAGAGGGTAAAGTGCCTGCCTGCAATGCAGGAACCCAGGTTTGATTCCTAGGTCTGGAAGATACCCTGGAGAAGGAAATAGCAACCTACTCCAGTACCCTTGCCTGGAAAATCTCATGGATGGAGAAGCCTGGTAGGCTACAGTCCATGGGGTCGCAAAGAGTCACATACGTCTGAGTAACTTCACTCACTTTTGTAAATAACAAGCAAGTTAAAGCCTACTGTCTTTAAGATACTAAATTGTATTTAGTTTTATTTTTAATTTAAGATTAACTATTTGAGACAGTCAATCTACTGATAATTTTTTGTTCTAGTGGATTTTGGTGAATGTCTGAAAGTGTCAAAAAGAGCTATGGTCAAAAATATCAAAATTTCAGTTGTAAGGAGCAAAGGAAAAGAGATATTTATCAGTATGTAAAATCAATAAAATGCATTTTAAAATGTCAAATAATCCAAGATGTTTCACTTTATTATGAACTGTTATTATTATTATTGTCTCCCTGAAACATTGCTTTTCACTATTCAATATTTGGAAAAGTTAGATCAAAATATGTTTGGTGGGTAAATGGTCAAATCAATAAATAAATGCAGCTTGGCTGGACTGCGTATTTCATCTTAAAGTGCAATAATACAAACAAAAGTCATAGGAGTTATTAAAGTGTCAATAAAATCAAATTATATTTCAATAGAGTCTTCATAAATCAGTATATTAATATCATATTATTAAAAATGTATAATTGTATATTACAAATATTACATAATAGAAATACAACTAAGAAGAGTATCAATTTTAGCTGCTTTTTCAAAACAATAATCATTACAATTTATTAATAATTGTTATTGGTTACAATTATATGCTATATTCTTTGCTAAATAGGATATTGAAAGAACTTCACAAACCTACCATAAAGCCATTTAACAGATTACTGAACTCTTATCCAATAAGAGCAAAGGAGTGATTTAATATCGCATTACTTCCTATGAGATAAAACTATGAAAATCACAAGAACACAATTCAACTTTAATGTAAATGGATATATTCAATCCTATCTCTTCATAAAGACATACACTTCCAGAAAGGAACTCTGCCTATATTTATACCAATAATACACTTTTCTTGGTATATCTCCTAGAAAACAATGTTTACAAGTGTGGTATAGCTTCTGAAGGAAAATGTGATGGTAGTAGTGTTATTATTTTATTGGAATTTTTTGGTCCATAATGTAAATGCTTAGATATATAGCAATATCCAGGGATGGAAATGGAAGTCACTGATTCTGAGAAGCTTAGTAACTTGTGAAAGTGAAGTTGCTCACTAGTGTCTGACTCTCTGCGACTCCGTGGACTGTAGCCTACCAGGCTCCTTCATCCATGGGATTCTCCAGGCAAGAATACTGGAGTGGGTTGCCATTTCCTTCTCCAGGGAACTTGTAGTAAGTAGTATAAATAAGAATGTGACAGACGTGGAATTTGGATACATGCCTGAGACATTGAAACTCACACAACCATCCACTTATTCAAAGTTCCTTGCCTGTGTTAAAACCAAAATATCTCAGAGACAGGAAAGCTGATTGTTCCAAATCACATCAAAAATGCTCAGCTACCTCAGCTGTCACTAATGAAGAGATCTATGAAGTCAGTTGAAATTATAGAAGGTACTTTTCTTTCCTATCATTTCTCCTCGCCATCATCTGGTGAAGGTATAAAAAGAAATCCTCACAAATGTTTGGGTGTTTTTATAGGCATACATATGGAATTTTTTTCAAGTTTGCTTTCCACCAACTTTGATTTATACTCAGCTTTAAAACATATTCAGTCTTATTCTCCTCTCACTAGCAGAAGGGAGCTGCTGCCATAAATCCTTGATACTGCCACTTACACAAAGAAAAGGACTGTTCTGGATTGCATGACAGATATAATACCAGCTCAGGGGCAGGAAAAATGTGATGGGAGATTTCTCTAGTGTCCTCTAGGCAAAGAAAAGTATGGAATAGACTTTTCGTTACCAAGGAGAAATTAAGCTAATTCATTTGTAGTGCTAAAATTGTACAATGGAGAAACATTATTTTCAAAGATCTAGCCATAAACGAAACAAATAGAACATTTTTTTAAACCAATAGAATCCAAATACCATCAATTACAGCTGCTCAGAAATAACTATTTTTTCAATTATATTCTACATATTATGATGCATATCAGTTTTTCTCATTTATAACAAAGAAATAGGAGTCTGCATTTTCCAAAGCATTAAATAAACTGAAAAAAAAAAAAAACCGAAGGTCTGATGAACATGACTTAGAACATGTTTAAAATTTCAATATGATTTATGAGTAAATACAGAGTACATAGTTTATCACAAAGTACTACATAGTTTTTAGGTGCATCTAATTATTATTAATATTATTATTTAAACTCATTGGAAAAGATTCTATGATGGAAAAATTGAAGGCAAAAGGAGAAGAGGACAGCAGAGGATGAGATGGTTAGACAGCATAACTGACTCAATGGGCATGAACTTGAGCAAACTCTGGGGACATAGTGAAGAATAGGGAAGTCTGGCATGCTGCAGTCCATGTAGTTGCAAAGAGTCAGACATGATGTAGTGACTGAACAACAGCAAAATTGTTATTTATTCCCTGAGAGGTGGCAAAGATATATGTATGCCAATGTAATTTTGGGTCTGTACAGTTGGCAGGATTATGTAGTCATGAGAAATACATTTTATTTTAGATAGAAAAATGTTTAGATTATTTTATTAAAAAAATGCACAGATTGTTTCAGCTATAATAAGACACCCTAGAAATTATGCTTATAAAATATTCCATAATACTCAGTGGTTTATATTTGTAAAAACTATTTTTTTTTTAATAGAATCACTGGAGGGCAGTCACTGAGAAAAGTTAAAACTCATACATATATTAAACTTTGCTCTAGTCTCATTTAAACTCAGACAAAATAATCAGTATTGAGTAAAGGAAAAATGAAATTCCACTCATTCTTTAGTATTTTCTAGTCTTATTTTTGGTTATGAATTGTAATTTCATCAGGTTTTTAGGCTAATTCTCCAATAACTGACTTAACTGCAAATTCTCTTAGGCAAAGATATACGTTTAGAAAGGAAATTTGTAATATAACTGGAATAAGGTGATTTATAAGTTAACCTTTACTGGATATCCTGTGAAATCTAGAATATTCATAATGCCATTACTTTTATCTAGCAAATATAAATTAGTCATTATAAAAATGCTAATAAAACAATTCATGCTTCATGTTTTGTTTAAAGAGATCAAAAGTGTTCACTTTAATCTGATTTATGATGGAACTTAATGGCAATAACTTATGGTGAAAAATATGAAAATAAAGATACTGCATATAAAAAGAGTAAATAATGTGGGTTTTTTACATTTCAGCAAAATATATTCTCCTCATGATCACATAGAATATCAAAATGGAAATATTGCAAGTTCATTTCTTTCATGATTATAGTTTTTGTATGATCACTTTTTAAATCTATTGCTTAAATATAGGAATATGTAGCCCCACAGTATTGGAGACAAGGGTCCAAACAATTATAAACCTGCTCTTGAAAACAACAACAACAACAACAACACGTAGCTGACTGTGAGGCTGTATTGGAGGATTACTATAACTGTTCTCAAATTAACTTCCACATAGAATACAATAAATTTATTAACAGAAAAGCAGCAAAATACACTATTTAAAGTATATGTATATACGTATATAATTTTGCACGATACAAGGTACTTCTGAAAAGCATGCATAATAATTATAGAAGAATGCCTAAACAGCAGTATGTGCATGAGTTAAGTAGAAGAAACAGAAACCACTTAAGGTAACAAGCATGAATGATTTAATATCAGTGTTGATATATGTAACATTAATTTTAATATAAAAATGTTAATACCTCAGACCAGAAAAGAGTTTTGGGGAACTATATTTTGTCTGTTTTTTTTTTTTTTAATTGCTAGTACAAGGCTTAATAAATAGAACACACTTTGGGGGCTTCTCTCGTTATAATTTAAAAGTCATAATAAAACAATGCACATATTTACTACCTACTTGCAATGTAAACAACTCTGTGACTTTATACTTGTTCCACCACTGCTAACAGATTAATTATACTTTGATATATGTTTGTGTGATGGAAGTTCAACATTGGAATTATATTTCTTTCAAGCATTCTCTCTCATTTTATAGCATAGGTATTTATTGACACAACATTTCTAATTAGGATCTTACTTACTTACAAGACCATGCATTAGACCAAATGGATTCTATTTTTGGATATCACTCAAATGCAAACATACTATGAGCAAATACATGCATCTGATTACTCTGTTTTTCTTTCTAGTGTAATCATGTCCAAACATTACATACTGTGAAGCATGTCATGATTTTTCTCCTTCAGCTTTCATTCTCTTCCTTTTAGTTTGAAGAGATGGCTATATAAAGGCTATATATCATAGGTATCCCCACTACTGGTTTTCTGGCTGGTGCTAGATTTTGATAACAGTTGCACTCACATGCAATTCAAAAGAGATATATTAGGCGGATAACATTTTTTTGCTTTTATGTTTCTTTATGGTGACAAGCATGGTTATACAAATGAGAGTTCTTTGAAAAAACATTATGATTTCTGCATTCCAGTGTTGTTAATGACTAGAAATAATTTGGTGTTGATGATGTTGTCTCGATTTTACAATGCAATTTTTTTTTTTTTTAAATTCTGGGCGATGACAGGAAGCTGTAGCTGTAGCATAGGCAAGGTTGTGTTTGAATATAATTTCATGGTGTTTTAACAGATATGCTGTCATCTAATTCAATGTGGTAGTGATCTGATAACTTTTCTGGAATCCCATTCTAGTGTTTTACTTCAAATTTCCAATATCTTTATACACACCAATTCTTAAATCACTAATGCTTAAGTTACCTTAAGTGGTTTATGTTTCTTGAACTTAATTGTAATTCATTCACACTTGGCTCTTTAAACATTCTGCTAAAATTATTATATATGCTTTTATGAAATGCATTATGTTGTATAAAATCATGCACTGAAAACAGAGCTTTGGGGAAAACTGGGTTAGGAAAAGACCAATAAATGCTGGAGAGGGTGTGGAGAAAAGGGAACCCTCTTACACTGTTGGTGGGAATGCAGACTAGTACAGCCACTATGGAGAACAGTGGGGAGATTCCTTAAAAACTGGAAATAGAACTGCCTTATGACACAGCAATCCCACTACTGGGCATACACACCGAGGAAACCAGAATTGAAAGAGACACATGTACCCCAGTGTTAATTGCAGGGCTGTTGATAATAGCCAGGACATGGAAGCAACCTAGATGTCCATCAGCAGATGAATGGATAAGAAAGCAGTGGTACATATACACAATGAAGTATTACTCAGCCATTAAAAATAATACATTTGACTCAGTTCTAATGAGGTGGATGAAACTGGAGCCTATTTTAGAGTGAAGTAAGCCAGAAAGAAAAACACCAATACAGCATACTAATGCATAAATATGGAATTTAGAGAGATTGTAATGATAACCCTGTATGAGAGACAGCAGAAGAGACACAGATGTATAGAACAGTCTTTTGGACTCTGTGGGAGAGGGAGAGGGTGGGATGATTTGGGAGAATGGCATTGAAACATGCATAATATCATATATGAAACAAATCGCTGGTCCAGGTTTGATGCATGATACAGGATGCTTGGGGCTGGTGCACTGGGATGACCCAGAGAGATGGTATGGGGAGGGAAGTGGCAGGGGGGTCAAGATGGAGAACACATGTACACCTGTGGCGGATTCATGTTGATATATGGCAAAACCAATACAATATTGTAAAGTAGTTAGCCTCCAATTAAAATAAATAAACCTATATTTAAAAAAAAAAGAAAGAAGAGAACTGACACTGGCTCCACAAAGGAGAAAAGGGAAAGGAAAAATATTTTTTAAATTGTACCGACTCAGAAATGAATGCTCAGATGTTAACAAGAGACTGTTTACAATAAAATCCTCCGGTTTGCACATGAAAAAAAAAAAAAAGACCAACCGAAATTTATGCAATTTTGTGACAAGAACACTAGCCAAAGCAGTAATAATACTAATTAATCATCATCATGATTTATAACATTTATTGTATTTCTAATGAATGCAGATGTACCATAACAAGGAGACTGTACTTTTTATTGAAAAGAGTAAAGGTAGTTTGTTGGAAAGTTTAAGAAGGTCAGTGGTATTCAATTATGGAAATTAAGAGCAAAGATTGTCATCATTTCCAGAAAATTCACATGGAAAAGTAATTGGAGACTTTTCATTAAATTATCCAATGCACCAGATGGATAACTCTGGTTTGCACGGTGTTAAGATTATGCTGAGTAAGCCAAGTGGAAAACTACAGTGTGATTATTTTGTTCATCACTATGCTCTATGACTTATAGAGAATTCATGTATTTTACATATATTTTCTATTATTTGAAGGAACCAAACTTTAATTTGCTGGGAAAATATATGTTATATAGACTGATAAATATTATTAATCATATCTGAGATAATTTTCATTCTTGCAGAAATGATGTATATCTTTTGATTTCAGTTAATTTTATTTTTTCCTTCATATTTTACTAAAACTCGAGGCTTCCCTGGTGGCTCAGATGGTAAAGTGTCTGCCTGCAATGCAGGAGTCCTGAGTTCGATTCCTGGGTCAGGAAGGTCTCCTGGAGAAGGAAATGGCAACCCACTCTAGCATTCTTGCCTGGAAAATCCCATGGACAAAGGAACATGATAGACTACAGCCCATGGGGTCGCAAAGAGTTGGACACGACTGAGCGACTTCACTTTACTTCACTGATTATTGTACCCATGTGTGTAACTGTGGGTATTTTATATACAAATTTTATTCAAGGATTATTGTTATTAAAATATGTATTTCTAATAAGCCAAAAAAGCTGATACCGTATGAGATCTGACGTGTTTGAGGTCTTTCTCAAACATCATCTTATCAGAGTCAATAGGGATGATTGGCTGCTCTGAATTGTGGTGTCATTTCTCTCTGTGGACCCCAATGTTTCTGACTTCACTTATGAGAATATGAAAGTACTCAGGAGATATTTTGCAAAAACTTACCAATTCCTTACTCAGTGTATCATATCTTTTTTTTTTTTTTTGATTTAGTAGCAAACCAAAGTAAAACTAAATCAAATTGAATACAAGTCATCATTCTCAATCCAGATCAGACTTTATACCTAGATGCTGGCTAGACTCACATGCAACTTCCCAGATATTCTAAACTCTGCATACATAAGGAAAAAAACCTAATCTCCTGAGTACTATAATGCACAGCTTCTTCTCAGATTAAAAACAATTCAACTTATAAGAGCCAATAAATATTTACCATTTTTGTAACTGATATTCCTACTGTCAACTTTACAGTAAGTAGGTAATGTCTAAACACTGACAGTGACTGAAATCCTTTGGGCTTAAAATTATCCTGTTATGCATTTCAGATTTTCATAGGAGTGGATTTTAAGGCATTTTTTAAAAATCAGTGAATTTTTTTCTTATATTACTTATCACATTATGAAAATTTTATTATAGAGTTAGAATGAAATACTACATTTTATTTTCTATCAACACTTACATAAGAAGGCTTTCCAGGTCGCTCAGACAAGAAAGGAGTTGCTTGCAATGCAGGAAACCCTGGTTCGATCCCTGGATTGGGAAGATCCCCTGGAGAAGGGGATGGCATCCCACTCCAATAATTTTGCCTGGAGAATCCCATGGACAGAAGAGCCTGGAAGGCTAGAGTTTATGTGGTTGCAAAGAGTCAGACATTACTGAGTGACTAACACTAACACTGCCTAACTTACCTAGTAAAATAATGCATGCTTATTGATATGCTTGTCCACAGATTTATAATTAGAATAATCTCAATGATGAGTTAAAACTATTTTTAAAAGTTCATAAATTATAAGTGATTAAGCAATTTTGCATTATTCCTTAAAATATAATAGACAGTCTAGTGAAGTGGACAGAAGGTGATCTGTATAATTTCAAGCCACAGATAGCGTTTTTTTTTCCCAAAAGATAATATTATGTAAAATATATGCAGATTATTCATGTGATAGCTCAATGAATAATATCATGGAAAATATATGAAGGTAATATGATGTTATTATAAGTTTATATATATTTGCTGTTGCTGCTGCTAAGATGCTTTAGTTGAGTCCAACTCTGTGCAACCCCACAGATGGCAGCTCACTGGGCTCTGCTATCCCTGGGATTCTCAGGCAAAAACACTGGAGTGGGTTGCCATTTCCTTCTCCAATGCATGAAAGTGAAAAGTGAAAGTGAAGTCGCTCAGTTGTGTCTGACTCAGCGACCCCATGAACTGCAGCCTACCAGTCTCCTCCGTCCATGGGACTTTCAAGACAAGAGTACTGGAGTGAAATGCCATTGCCTTCTCCTTATACATATTTAAGTATTCTCAAATATTAAGTTTCTGAAATTACTACACACTTTCTTTCAGACGCTGACAACATATAGAGTGTGTATGTTTCAATTATTAATATGCAAACTATCTTATATTTTTAACTGTCAGTCATTCAGAATTTTTAAAACTATGTCCTTTCAAAGTCATAGTTAAGCATTATTATTAAGGGTCTAGTATTTACATGGATTTATAAGTATCAATATTTTATTTTTCTAGAAATTCATATGCAGTGCTATTAGGGGTTCCTGACACATTGTAAAGAAGTCAGGGATTAAGACCATCCCCATGGTAAAGGAATGCAAAAAGCAAAATGAGTGCCTGAGGAGGCTTTACAAATAGCTGTGAAAAGAAGAGAAGTGAAAAGTAAAGAAGAAAAGGAAAGATACAAGCATTCTGAATGCAGAGTTCCAAAGAATAGCAAGGAGAGATAAGAAAGCCTTCCTTAGTGATCAATGCAAAAAAATAGAGGAAAACAACAGAATGGGAAAGACTAGAGATCTCTTCAAGAAAACTAGAGATACCAAGGGAACATTTCATGCAAAGATGGGCTCAATAAAGGACAGAAATGGTAGGGACCTAACAGAAGCAAAAGATATTAAGAAGAGGTGGCAAGAATACACAGGAGAATCATACAAAAAAGAACTTCATGACCCAGATAATCACGATTGTGTGATCACTCACCTAGAGACAGACATCCTAGAATGT
Source organism: Nanger dama (assembly GCA_917880005.1). NCBI lineage: Eukaryota > Metazoa > Chordata > Mammalia > Artiodactyla > Bovidae > Nanger > Nanger dama. Next base: position 48,050,744 of record CAKJTW010000011.1, read on the forward strand.
GAAGTCAAATGGACCTTAGGAAGCATCACTATGAACAAAGCTAGGGGAAGCAATGAAATTCCAGTTGAGCAATTTCATATCCTGAAAGATGATGCTGTGAAAGGGCCATATTCATTATGCTAGCTAATTTGGAAAACTCAGCAGTGGCCACAGTACTGGAAAAGTTCAGTTTTCATTACAATCCCAAAGAAAGGCAATGCCAAAGAATGTCAAACTACCGCACAGTTGCACTCATCTCACATGCTAGTAAAGTGGTGCTTAATATACTCCACACCAGGCTTCAGCAATACGTGAACCGTGAACTTCCAGATGTTCAAGCTGGTTTTAGAAAAAGCAGAGGAACCAGAGATCAAATTGCCAACATCCGCTGGATCATGGAAAAAGCAAGAGACTTCAAGAAAAACATCTATTTCTGTTTTATTGTCTATGCCAAAGCCTTTGACTGTGTGAATCGCAACAAACTCTGGAAAATTCTGAAAGACATGGGCATACCAGACCACCTGACCTGCCTCTTGAGAAATCTGTATGCAGGTCAGGAAGCAACAGTTAGAACTGGACACGGAACAACAGACTGGTTCCAAATAGAAAAGAAGTATGTCAAGGCTGTTGTCACCCTCCTTATTTAACTTATATGCAGAGTACATCATGAGAAACGCTGGGCTGCATGAAGTACAAGCTGGAATCAAGATTGCTGGGAGAAATATCAATAACCTCAGATATGCAGAAATATCAATAACCTCAGATACCACCCTTATGGCTGAAAGTGAAAAAAAACTAGAGAGCCTCTTGATGAAAATGAAAGAGGAGAGTGAAAAAGTTGGCTTAAAGCTCAACATTCAGAAAATGAAGATCATGGCATCTGATCTCATCACTTCACGGCAAATAGATGGGGAAACAGTGTCTGACTTTATTTTCTGGGCTCCAAAATCACTGGAGATGGTGATTGCAGCTGTGAAATTAAAAGATGCTTACTATTTGGAAGAAAAGTTATGACCAACCTAGACAGCATATTAAAAGTAGAGACATTACTTTGTCAACAAAGGTCCATCTAGTCAAGGCTCTGGTTTTCCAGTGTTCATGTTTGGATGTGAGAATTGGACTATAAAGGAAGCTGAGCACTGAAGAATTGATGCTTTTGCACTGAGTTTTTGGAGACTTTCGAGAGTCCCTTGGACTGCAAAGAGATCCAACCAGTCCATCCTAAAGGAGATCAGTCTTGGATGTTCATTGTAAGGATTGATTTTGAAGCTGAAACTCCAATTCTTTGGCCACTTGATGTGAAAAGCTTTTCACATCACTTGATGGGAAAAGCTGACTGCTATGAGGAGACCCTAATGCTGGGAAAGATTGAGGGCAGGAGGAAAAGGGAACCACAGAGGATGAGATGGTTTGATGGCATCACCAACACAATGATCATGGGTTTGGGTGGACTCCAGGAGTCAGTGGTGGACAGGGAGGCCTGGCGTGCTGTTTCATGGGGTTGCAAAGAGTCGGACACTACTGAGCAACTGAACTGAACTGAACAGTTTTCAAAACAATACAATTGGTTGCAACTTGGTTACCTAAGTTAGCTCTAAAGTAACAATTGAGCAAATAGCCTCAATTATTTTCACAGGATCACAGACCTAATATTTGTGAAAATCTGGCCTCAAAATCAAGTTGACTTTTTATAACATACTTTTATCATGAAATGATTCAGTTTAAGTATTATTTATTTATTAATAATTAAAATCACTAAAATTGCTTTCTCTGTCACTTGCTCTCTTCTTACAGTTATATATATGTGTGTGTGTGTGTGTGTGTGTGTGTGTGTGTGTGTGTGTGTGTGTGTATATATATGTTTCTTAAATTATCATCTTATTTTCCCAAGTACATATTTTAAGTATACTGGATTTAATAAAACAGTGTACTTCTATTTAACAAAGTTAGTGTCCAATTGTTTACATCATGAATGAAAGTGAAGTAAAATTATAACTCAAAATCACTTTTATGGAGTTGAGTAAATTTAAAGTTGCCATCCATTCTAATGAATTCTCCAAATTATTTCTACAATTCTTACAGAAATCTTAAAAACCCTCAAAAATAAAAGAAAATATTTTGATGCAGAAATATCATTCAAGAGAAAATGGGGAGAAGTTGGATAGTCACTTCACATAAAGAAGTATGAAAGTAAACAACTAACACAATTAATCTCATTAATCAGAAAAATGTAAGTGTGATAAAATACAGGAATGGTTAAAATTAAAGCTTAATTAAAAATGAAAAACAAAAACATATATTGACCCAGCCAATTATTATTTCCTGTTTAACCTTTCAATACTGAAATATAAACCCTCATATATGTGCATATATATTTGTGTGTGTATATATACATTGTGCACTATATAAATGGTAACTGCTATCTGTGTGACATTAAATTTCTTCATGTACTTTTTGTGTACCTTAAAATAATATATCCTACATCTCCTACTTTCAATTTCAGCCATATGTTTTGTTGATTTATATGCACAATTCTCTATTATAATTAGGTTAATATCCTTGTTCATGAGATTTTATGTTCTTTGAGTTATTCAGGATCTATCTTGCCATACTCTTTGTAGCCTTATTAATACAGTACTTGGCATAAAACATTTGATCAAATTTTGATTTATTGATACTTATCAATGAAATACTTTTAAAATTTAAAGTACATTTCTTCAGTAAACGGATTATCAAAACCCCAATGTATATATATATGCACTTTCCCCTGTCATATCCACCTTTTAATTTTATGGATGAGAATTTAGAAATTTAAAGAGGTTAACATGACTTTGTCCGATATCACTTAGCAAGCTAGTGGCAAAGTTATAAACTGGTACAGGTCCACTGATTCGGGGGAATGCCCTGGTAGCTCAGTTGATAAAGAATCTGCCTGCAGTACAGGAGGCCTGCTTTCAGTCCCTGGGTTGGGAAGATCCCCTGGAGAATAAAATGGTAACCCACTCCAGTGCTCTTGCCTGGAAAATCCCACAGAGAAAGGAGCAGGCTGGCTACAGGCCAAGGGGGTTGCAAGTTTAGACCTAGCAACTAAAACCACCACACCATGCAATTCTTCTGCAAATGGCTCAAGAAGCAGCAATTAAAATACTGTATGAACCACAGGGTTTTTGTTAAAACCTGTTTTCATTGAAAATTGATGCTTTTGAACTGTGGTGTTGGAGAAGACTCTTGAGAGTTCCTTGAATTGCAAAGAGATCAAACCAGTCAATCCTAAAGGAAATCAGTCCTGAATATCCATTGGAAGGGCTGATGCTGAAGGTGAAACTCCAATACTTTGGCCACCTGATGCAAAGAACTGATTCACTGGAAAAGGCCCTGATGCTGGGATAGACTGAAAGCATAAGGAGAAGGGGATGACAGAGGATAAGATGGCTGGATGGCATCACTGATTCAATGGACATGAGTTTGCGCAAGCTCCAGGAGTTGGTGGTGGAGATGGACTGGCATGCTGTAGTCCATAGGGTTGCAAAGAGTTGGACACACTGAGTGACTAAAGTGAACTGAACTGCTGGAACAATTGATTGGTTCAATATTGAGAAAGGTGTGCTACAGAGCTGTCTGCTGTCACTCTGTTTGTTTAATCTATACACTGAGCATATCATGAGAAATGCCAGGCTGGATGAGTTACAAGCTGGAATCAAGGTAGGCAGGAGAAATATCAACAATCTCAGATATGTGGATGATACTACTCTAATGACAGAAAGTGAAGAGGAGGTAAAGAGCTTCTTGATGAGGGTAAGGAGAGTGAAAGACGTGGCTTAAAACTAAATATTAAAAATACTAAGATCATGACATCTGGCCCCATTGCTTCATGGCAAGTAGAAGGAACAAAATGGCAGTGACAGATTTCCTCTTCTTGGGCTCGAAAATCATTGCAGATGGTGACTGCAGCCATGAAATCAGAAGTCAATTGCATCTTGGCAGGAATACTATGACAAAGCTAGACAGTGTGTTGAAAAGCAAAGACATTACTCTGCTGACAAAGGTCCATAAGTCAAGTCTACAGTCTTCTCAGTGGTCATGCACAGTTGTGAGAGCTGGACCATAAAGAAAGCAGAGTACTAAAGAATCGATGCCTTTGAACTGTGGTGCTGGTGAACACTTCTGAAAGTCCCTTGGACAGCAAGGAAATCAAACCAGTTAATCTTAAGGGAAATCAACTTTGATTACTCAGAAGAACTTATGCTGAAGCTGAAGCTCCAGTATTTTGGTCATCTGATTTGAACAGCTGATTTATTGGAAAAGTCTCTGATGCTGGGGAAGATTGAGGGCAGAAGGAGAAGGGGTGACAGAGGATGAGATGGCTGGATGGCATCTCCTTTGCAATGAACGTGAACTTGGGCAAAATTTGGTAAGGTACAGGGAGGCCTGGCATGCTGTGATCCATGGGATCTCAAAGAGCTGGACACCACTGGGTTACTCAGCAACAACAACCATGCAATTAAGGGCTTTCCTGGTGGATCAGATGGTAAAGAATCCACCTGCAATTTGTGAGAACCAGGTTCGATCCCTGGATCAGGAAGATCCCCTGGAGAAGGGAAGAGCTACCCAGTCCACTATTCATGTCTGGAGAATTTCATGGACAGAGAAGCCTGGCAGACTACAGTCCATGAGGTTGCAGAGTTGGACACAACTAACAGACTAACACTTTCACACTACTTTTACCATGGACTTCAATGAATACTTTTTAATTAAAAAAAAAAAAAAAAGGGGGTTTAAAAAAAGAAAAAGCAACCTTATTATGACTCCAGGAATCCATTTTTCTTCTCTAGAATGAAAGTTGCTATTTAATGTCATGTCTATGTTCCTATGACATATTGTACTGAAATATGGTTGAGAAACTTAGCTGAAGAAAAGAGGGAGTAAATAATACAAAGAAAAGTTAAACACAGAAATTGCAATATTTCCCTATGGGATTATATACATGGTAATAAAACTTTCACAACGAAAAGGATAATAAATATTTTACAGCTATCTGGAATTCCAAATGCAGAATCTACCAAGAAATAAAGGAAAACAAATGGATATTTCTAACTTTTGTGTTGTATCCTCAAGAATCACAAGAACCTACTTGAATAACCAAGGACACAATACTCTAATAGCAAAATATTATAGGATGATAGCAAAATATTGTAGGATAAACCATGGATAAGTTTCTGTGATCAAATATAATTAGAATTTATGATTAAGGAGAAATGAAGAAGAACAGAAAAAGAAAGAAAAATCCCATATAGTATATGACAGAATGGCCAAAATCATTCACTCTCCTAAATTTTGGTAGTAATTTTGCTATTGCTTACTTGACTCATGAAACTGTTTTTTATTCCTTCAACTATAAACTACAAAAAATTATTTGGCAGGATATCAGGGTTTTGCTAGAGGGACAATTTTATTTTAAATTACTTTCTTTTATAAATAATACATTTCAAATAATGCATATTATTAGTGTTAGGTAGGAAGTTAGGCATGATCAATGATAGGTGGCTTAGCTGAAAAGGATATAAGCTGATCTTTAAATCCTACCCGAGATACACCCAGGGGAGCTCACAGATATGTTATGAACATAACCACAGAGACTTCCAACTTCTGCACATACATCCTAGTCACAGGTGGATACAACTAACATCAAGGGCTTCCTCAAGTAATCTCAGGCAGCTAAAAGAGCCTATTCAGTTCAGTTCAGTTCAGTCACTCAGTCATGTCCGACTCTTTGTGACTCCATGAATCGCAGCATGCCAGGCCTCCTCATCCATCACCAACTCCTGGAGTTCACTCAGACTCACATCCATTGAGTCAGTAATGCCATCCAGCCATCACATCCTCGGTCGTCCTCTTTTCCTCCTGCCCCCAATCCCTCCCAGCATCAGAGTCTTTTCCAAAGAGTCAACTCTTCACTTGAGGTGGGCAAAGTATTGGAGTTTCACCTTCAGCATAAGTCCTTCCAAAGAACACCCAGGACCAATTTCCTTTAGAATAGACTAGTTGGATCTCCTTGCAGTCCAAGAGACTCTCAAGAGTCTTCTCCAACACCACAGTTCAAAAGAGTCAATTCTTCAGTGCTCAGCTTTCTTCAAAGACCAACTCTTAATCCATACAAGACCACAGGAAAAACCATATCCTTGGCCAGATGGACCTTAGTCGGCAAACTAATGTTTCTGCTTTTGAATATACAATCTAGGTTGGTCATAACTTTTCTTCCAAGGAGCAAGCATCTTTTAATTTCATGGCTACAGTCATAATCTGCAGTGATTTTGGAGCCCAGAAAATAAAGTCAGCCACTGTTTTCACTGTTCCCCATCTATTTCCCATGAAGGGATGGGACCAGATGCCATGATCTTCGTTTTCTGAATGTTGAGTTTTAAGCCAACTCTCTCACTCTCTTCTTTCACTTTCATCAAGAGGCTTTTTAGATCCTCTTCACTTTCTGCCGTAAGGATAGTGTCATCTGTATTTCTGAGGTCATTGATATTTCTCTTGGCAATTAAAGGCCTATAAATATTCTATATATACTTACATCTGATTATAGCAGACTGAATTATAGGAAGACATGCACAACGGAGCCTGCTGCTATGTAACTTGCAACTGTCAATTGGCCTTGAGCATACATCCATTTGCATTGTCTTTCTTAATTGGTGATGGGTACAAGTCCTATTTTGAACAAGGTACAACCAAATATAGGAGATGGGAAGTATAAAAGGGGGAAACCAAGAGGGATCATAGGAGAAGGCAATGGTAACACATTCCAGTACTCTTGCCTGGAAAATCCCATGGACAGAAGAACCTGGGTGACTGCAGTCCACGGGATCGCACAGAGTCAGACACAACTGAAGTGACTTAGCAGTTGCAGCAAGAGGGATCATTATGACTCTTTAAGGTTAGCTGCTCCCACCTCTAGAGCATAGTATCCCCAGTCTCTGCTTGATCTATGACTGAGCTGTAATTTGTATGTTGCTTTAAACCCTTTAATCTTTCATTCCAAATTTTTGTTGTGATGAGACAAGGAAGGAGGAAGAGAAATAAACCAACCCAACATTAGAATTTATATGTTATTTACTTTTTGTTTACAGTTGCCTTAAAAGCATAATTATAAAAACTGGCTCAAGACAAATGGTAGTTAATATAAGCAATTATTATATTAGCATCTCTGAAAAGCAAAGTGAATGACATGAGAGATGGATATTTAAATAGGCGCTGGAATAAATGAAACTGAGGCAAGTTTTATTTATTTTTTTTAGTGTAACCCATTAAGAATAAACTTGAGGGATATGGTTTATAATTTTGCCTAGTGCATTAAAGAAATAATAATCTAAATTAGGGTTTAACTATACTTAGAAGAAAAACACTAAAGAATGGAAAGCAGAGAAGTTTCTTTGACTCTAAAATGAAAAATACATACATTGGAAAGAAAATTTTAGTAGGTCTTTAGAAAAGTATATCAAATAAAAAAATCAAAGAGTGTGCTTTAAAAATGACAATCCTGTATGTTTGTAATTGTAGATCTACACAGATTTAAATTTCTCTTGTGTGGCATCGTTTGGCTTGCACTGCATTATCAATAATTTCATTCATATATTTTTATTTAAAAAAGGGAAAAATATTTTCCCTTAGATGAATTTTAGGCCAAAATTTTTCGCATTAGTCAGTTTTCAAGTATCATTGTTTTCCAATTTTGACAAACATAAGCAATTGCTTATTTTGTAGCAAGTTATAAAATAGTAAAATCAGTTCTTTATATCAGAGATTTCTTCTATGCAAACTGACTCATTCATATGAAAGCCTTAGGTGATGATAAATGATGATGATAAATAATCTCTTTGTGTTATGTCTGAATTTTTCTCTTCAGATGGGGTGGAACATCATTATTTCTTCTACAAACTCAAGTAAGACTATTGCCTAGAGTTTGAAATGAGGTTCCAGTTGTCCCAGTGGTGCCCCAATGATGGAAAGAAAGTAAACCATAATTCTAAAGGACAGAAATGCTTCTAAATTTTATTTTAAAAATTCATCTGACAAACTTTTAAGGAATTAAAAAAAAAAAAAAACAAGCTTCTAACCTTCTATCACAGTAATCCAAGTCTAAGCCCTGACCAGTAATGCTGAAGAAGCTAAAGTTGAACACTTCAATGAAGACCTACAAGACCTTCTAGAACTATCGCCCCCAAAAGATGTCATTTTCACTATATGGTAGTGAATGAAAAAGTAGGAAGTTAAGAAATACCTGGATTAATGGGTAAATTTGGCTGTGGAGTCCAGAATGAAGCAGGGAAAATGCTGACAGAGTTTTGCCAAGAGAATACACTGGTCATAGCAAACACCAGCTTCCAACAACAAGAGAACACTCTACACATGGACATCATCACATTGCCAATACCAAAATCAGATTGACTATATTGTTTGCAGCCAAAGATAGAGAAGCTCTATAGTTAGCAAAAACAAGACTAGGAGTTGACTATGGCTCAGACCATGAACTCTTTATTCCCAAAATTAGACTTAAATTGAAGAAAGTGGAGAAAGTCATTAGACCATTCAGGCATGACCTAAATCAAATCCCTGAAGATTATACAGGGGAAGTGACAAATAGAATCAAGGGATTAGATCTGATAGACAGAGTGCCTGAAGAACTATGGACAGAGGTTTGTGACCTTGTACAGAAGGCAGTGATCAAAACCATCCTCAAGAAAAAGATATGTAAAAAAGGAAAAGTGATTATCTGAAGAGGCCTTGCAAACAGCTATAAAAAGAAGAGAAGTGAAGGCAAAGGAGAAAGAAAAGACATATGCATTTGAATGCAGAGTTCCAAAGAATAGCAAGAAGAAATAAGGCTTTCCTCAGTGATCAATGAAAAGAAATAGAGGAAAACAATAGAATGGGCAAGACAAGAAATGTCTTTGAGAAAATTAGAGATACCAAGGGAACATTTCATGCAAAGATGGGTGCAATAAATGCAGAAATGGTAAAGACCTAACAGAAACAGAAGATATTAAGAGGTGGCAAGAATATACAGAAAACTATACAAGAAAGATCTACATGACCCAGATAATCACAATGTAGTGATCATGCATCTAGAGCCAGATATCCTGGAATGCGAAGTCAAGTGGGCCTTAGAAAGCATCACTACGAACAAAGATAGTGGAGATGATGGAATTCCAGTTGAGCTATTTCAAATCCTAAAAGATGATTCTGTGAAAGTGCTGAACTCAATTTGCCAGCAAATTTGGAAAACTCAGCAGTGGCCACAGGACTGGAAAAGATCAATTTTCATTCCAATCTCAAAGAAAAGCAATGCCAATGAATGTTCAAACTACCGCACATTTGTACTCATCTCACACGCTGGCAAAGTAGTGTTCAAAATTCTCCAAACCAGACTTCAACAGTACATAAACCACAAACTTCCAGATGTTCAAGCTGAAATAAGAAAAAGCAGAGGAACCAGAGATCAAATTGTGAACATTCACAATTTGGATCATCGAAAAAGCAAGAGATTTCCAGAAAAATATCTACTTCTGCTTTATTGACTATGCCAAAGCCTTTCACTCTGTGTATCACAAAAAATTGTGAAAAAATTCTTCAAGAGATGGTAATACAGGCCACCTGACCTGCCTCCTGAGATAACTGTATGCAGGTCAAGAAGCAACAGTTTGAGCTGGACATGGAACAACAGACTGGTTCCAAATCGGGAAAGGAGTGTTTCAAGGCTGTATATTGTCACCCAGCTTATTTAACTTATATGCTGAGTACATCATGAGAAACACTAGAGAGGATGAAACACAAGATAGGATCAAGACTGCTGGGAGAAATATCAATAACCTCAGATATGCAGATGACACCACCCTTAAGGCAGAAAGTGAAGAAAAACTAAAGAGCCTCTTGATGAAAATGAAAGAGGAGAGTGGGGGCGGGGGGAAGATGGCAGAGGAATAGGATGGGGAGAACACTTTCTCCCTCACTACTTCATCAAAAGAACATTTCAACGCTGAGTAAATTCCACAAGGCAGCTTCTGATTGCTGGCAGAGGACATCAGGCATCCAGCAGATCATTGGCTTCAAAACAAGGTAGGAATAAATATAAAGGATGAAATTAGAGACAAAGGAGGTAGGGAGGGAGCCCCATCCCAGGAAGGGAATTCCATACCGGGAAGAGACTCTTAAAAAAGAGAGGTCTCCTAAGATCGCGAAACATTCTCACAGCCATGTCTGGAGCAAGCCCTGGAAGCGCGGAGGGCAACATAACAGGAAGGAAGAATAAACAAATAATTAAAACTAACCGATTACGAGTTCAACATAAAACCCCCCAGCGGATAAGCAGCGCAAACGCCTGCTTCCGACAGTAGCAGTGGGGGTTGGGCAGGGAGGAGCGTGAGGTGCCAGCGACAGTGCTTTCTAAGAATTGGGCCGTGGGAGACGTAGGGTGCAGGGCTTTTCTTGAGAATCGGGTCGTAACTGGGCCACAGTCGGGACTGTGCGTGGCTAGAACGAACTATCTTGGTCTAGCAAACCAGACTGTGGGATAGCTAACACGCGAAATGCTCGAACATAAGACACCGACAGGCCCGCGCACAGAACAAAGGACGGATCGGAAATGGCAGGCTGCAGACCAGCCCCCTGTGGCGACAGGCAGCCAGAGCCTTAAGTGCTGGAAGGGGGGCAATCGCAGCTCAAGAGAGGCATTACCTACCAAATTTCAAGCAGGTTTCTTTGCTAATTAAGACTTCTGGGGGCTCTGAACAGTCATCAGCTGCCAGAGAAAGAGCCCCAGCAGTACTCCCAGAAAATTGAGCGACCCGGAAAGGTCAGAAGTCGCAGCAAATGCACGTGCCAAACTCCCTAGCTACTCGGACCGGGGAAGGGAACAAAGCCCAGGCTCAACCAAGTCCAGCCTCGGAGGGCTTCCTGAGCACCAAACCTGAGCAGCTTGGACTGGGGAGGTGCATGAAGCCTTGGGCAGGCCCCCAGACGGACAGCCTGGAGTGGTGTGCGCCGCGAGAAGGGACAAGCCCAGTGCAGAGTCCACCACCCCCATCCCTGTGTCAAGACGGAAATCAGACGCGGAAGAGACCAGCAAACAGAGGAAGTCAAACAGAGGGAACTACATTGGTAGTGACCCCACACAGCCAATGACAGAGAAAGTGCCAGACATACCGTTACTACCTTTATGATCAAAATTTTTTTGGGGGGTTGATGTGGAAGCGTGATTTTTTTTTAAGAATTTTTTTCTTTAAAATTTTTTTTTGAAAAAATTTTCCTTTTTCTTCTTTTTTCTTTTCGCTTTTTTTTTTTTTCTAAACTTGCTTAAATTTTTAAGTCCTCTATATTTTGATTTATTATTTTCATAACCTAATATTACTTTTCAAAAAAAAAACTATCTTTAAAGCAAACACCGTATATAGTCATTTTGGTGGAGGAAGCTGTTGTCTTTTAATAATTCTAGAGTCTTTTATTTATTTATTTATTTATTTTTTCTACTTCTCCTTCTTTAATTTAATATTTTATCTTTGAAAATCCAATCTCTACTCCAGATTTTTAATCTCAACATTTTGGTATTTGTTGCCAATTTTGTACTTTTAAAAACCTAATCTTCAGTACCCAATTTTACATGAGTGCGAGATTACTGGCTTGACCACTCTCTCCCAACTTTGGAATCTCTCCTTTCTCCACCAGGTGGCTTTTGTCTCCTCCCTCCCCCTCCTCTTCTCTACCCAACTCTATGAATCTCTGTGTGTTCCAGAAGGTGGAGAACTCTCAAGGAACTGGTCACTGGCTGGATCTGTATCCCTCCTTTGCATCTCCCTCTTTATCCTCCTGTCCGCCCTATCTACTTCCCTCCCTCTCCTCTTCCATGTATAACTCTGTGACCACCTCTGAGAGTTCCAGACTTTGTAGTGCACACAAGAAAGCGGTTATGGGCTAGCTTGCTTTTTGTTCTTTTGATTCCACCTCATCCCACACCACTCACCTCTAACTACCCTCTCCCTCTTCTCTCCTCCAAGTAATTCAGCGATCCTCTAGGGGTGACCCTCAAGGTGGAGAAAGCTATTATCATTAACCTAGATGTTTTAACATTAGTGCTGTATAGATGGAGAAATCATGAGGCTATTGTAAAAATAAATCTGAAAACCAGAATCAGGAGGCTTAAGTCCAAATCCTGAGATCATCAGAGAATTCCTGAATACAGGGAACATTATCCAATAGGAGGTCATCAAATGCCTTCATACCTATACTGAAATTGAGCACCACCCAAGGGCCAACAAGCTCCAGAGCAAGACATACCATGCAAATTCTCCAGAAACACAAGAACAGCCCCTGAGCTTCAATATACAGGCAGCTCAAAATACTCCAAAACCATTGAGGTCTCATAACCCATTACTAGACACTTCACAGCACTCCAGAGAGAGGAAATCCAGCTCCACACACCAGAACTCCAACACAAGCCTCCCTAATCAAGAAATTTTGACAAGCCACTGATATAACCCCACACACAGAGAGGAAGCTCAGTAATAAAGAGAATTCCACAAATTCCCAGAATATAGAAAGGCCACCCCAAACACAGCAATATAACCAAGATGAAGAGACAGAGGAATACCCAGCAGGTAAAGAAACAGGAGACATGCCCACCAAACCAAAAAGAGGAAGAGATAGGGAATCTACCTGAGAAAGAATTCTGAATACTGATAGTGAAAATGATCCAAAATCTTGAAATCAAAATGGAATCACGGATAAATAGCCTGGGGTCAAGGATTGAGAAGATGCAAGAAAGGTTTAACAAGGACCTAGAAGAAATAAAAAGAGTCAACATATAATGAATAATGCAATAAATGAGATCAGAAACCTCTGGAGGTAACAAATAGTAGAATATCGGAGGCAGAAGATAGGATTAGTGAAATAGAAGATAGAATGGTAGACATAAATGAATGAGCGAGGGAAAAAGAAAGACAAATTAAAAGAAATGAGGACAACCTCAGTGACCTCCAAGACAATATGAAATGCTCCAACATTCGAATTATAGGAGTCCCAGAAGAAGAAAACTAAAAGAAAGACCATGAGAAAATACTTGAGGAGATAATAGTTGAAAACTTCCCTAAAATGGGGAAGGAAATAATCACCCAAGTCCAAGAAACCCAGAGAGTGCCAAACAGGATAAACCCAAGATGAAACACCCCAAGACATTTATTAATCAAGCTAACAAAGACCAAACACAAAGAACAAATATTAAAAGCAGCAAGGGAAAAACAACAAATAACACACAAGGGGATCCCCATAAGAATAACTGCAGATCTTTCAATAGAAACTCTTCAGGACAGGAGGGAATGGCAAGACATACTTAAAGTAATGAAAGATAACAACCTTCAGCCTAGACTACTGTATCCAGCAAGGCTCTCATTCAAATATGAAGGAGAAATCAAAAGCTTTACAGACAAGCAAAAGCTGGGAGAATTCAGCACCACCAAACCAGCTCTCCAACAAATACTAAAGGATAGACTTTAGACAGGGAACACAAAAGGACGTATAAACCCGAACCCAAAACAATAAAGGAAATGGCAACAGGAGCATACTTATCAATAATTACCTTAAATGTAATGGGTTGAATGCCCCAACCAAAAGGCAAAGACTGGATTAATGGATACAAAAACAAGATCCCTATATATGCTGCTTACAAGAGACACACCTCAAAACAACGGACACATACAGACTGAAAGTGAAGGGCTGGAAAAAGATATTCCATGAAAATAGAGACCGAAAGAAAGCAGGAGTAGCCATACTCATATCCGACAAAATAGACTTTAAAACAAAGGCTATGAAAAGGGACAAAGAAGGCCACTAAATAATGATTAAAGGATCAATCCAAGAAGAAGATATAACAATTATAAATATATATGCACCCAACATAGGAGCACCGCAATATGTAAGACAAATGCTAACAAGCATGAAAGGGGAAATTAATAATAACACAATAATAGTGGGAGACTTTAATATGCCACCTATGGACAGATCAACTAAACAGAAAATTAACAAAGAAACACAAACTTTAAATGATACAATAGACCAGTTAGGCCTAATTGATATCTATAGGACATTTCACCCCAAAACAATGAATTTCACCTTTTTCTCAAGTGCACATGGAATTTTTTCCAGGATAGATCACATCCTGGGTCATAAATCTAACCTTGATAAATTAAAAAAATCAAAATTATTCCAAGCATCTTCTCTGGCCATAATGCACTAAGGTTAGATCTCAATTACTGGAGAAAAACTATTAAAAATTCAAACATTTGGAGGCTGAACAACACCCTTCTGAATAATCAATGAATCACAGAAGAAATCAAAAAGAAATCAAATTATACATCAAAACGAATGAAAATGGAAACACAACTACACAGAACCTGTGGGACACTATAAAAGCAGTGCTAAAAGAAAGTTCAAAGCAATACAGGCCTACCTCAAGAAACAAGAAAAAAAAGCAAATAAATAATCTAACTCTACACCTAAAGCAACTAGAAAAGGAAGAAATAGAGAACCTCAGAGTTAGTACACTTTAAATTGGTGATATTTAATAATAATGTGAATTGTATTTCAAAATTTAAAAACAAGGACACATTAAATACAGTACAAGCTGTAGCTAGATTAACATAAATTCTCACATTAAAAGTTCATTTATCTATTTACCTGGTAAATAATGTCTGGTTTTCAAAAATACAAGTCATGTAAAAAAAGCATGGGAAAATAAGCCTGAATTAACAGAGCAAGCTTTAGAATAAAATTTAAATATTATACAGCCATTGAAATTATCAGATAAAGAATTAAATTGATTATGATTCATATATAAAAGTCTCTAATGGAAAAATATAGCACACAAGAGCAGATGGGCAAAGCAAACAGAATTGAAAACTTTAAGAAAGAACTGAGAAAAAATGCTAGAAATTAAAAACTCTAAGAGAATTAAAGATTCATTTGTATGGGCCTGTCCTCTACTCACCATGTCAAGTGAAATAATCAGTCATGTTGAAGATAGATCAATGAAATTTTCCAAGTTGCAAAACAGAGAAAGAAAAATAAATAAAAGAATCAAATAACTATATAAAAATTTCAAAAGGTATAACATAAATTGTGACTACCAAAAAAAAAAAAAAGAATAAAGTAGGAGAAATATCTGAAGTATCAGTTCAGTTCAGTTCAGTTACTCAGTCGTGTCTGACTCTGCGATCCCATGGACTACAGCACGCCAGCCTTCTCTGTCCATTGCCAACTCCCAGAGCTTACTCAAACTCATGTACACTGAGCTGGTGATGCCATCCTACCATCTCATCCTCTGTTGTCTCCTTCTCTTTCTGCCTTCCACTTTTCTCAGCATCAGGGTCTTTTCCATTGAGTCAGTGCTTCACATCAGGTGGCCAAAGTATTGGAGTTTCAGCTTTAACATCAGTCCTTTCAATGAATATTCAGAGCTAATTTCCTTTAGGATTGACTGGTTTGATCTCCTTGGAGTCCAGGGGACTCTCAAGAGTTTTCTCCAACAACCACAGTTCAAAAGAATCAATTCTTCCACACTCAGCTTTCTTTATGGTCCACATCTCACATTCATACATTACTACTGGAAAAACCAGAGCTTTGACTAGATAGACATTTGTTGGTCAAGTAATGTCTCTGTTTTTTAATATGCTATCTAGTTTTATCATACCTTTTATATCAAGGATCAAACATCTTTTAATTTCATGGCTGCAGTCACCATCTGCAGTGATTTTGGAGCCCAGAAGAAATAAAGTCTGATACTGTTTCTCCATATATTTTCCATGAAGTGATGGGACCAGAAGTTATAATATTAGTTTTCCAAATGCTGAGTTTTAAGCCAACTATTTTTTACTCCTCTCTTTCACTTTCATCAAGAGGCTCTTTAGTTCTTTCTCACTTTTCCCATAAGGGTGGTGTCACCTGCATATCTGAGGTTATCGATATCTTTCCCGGCAATCTTGATTCCAGCTTGTGTTTCATCCAGCCCGGAATTTTTCATCATGTACTCTGGATATAAGTTAAATAAGCAGGGTGACAATATACAGCCTTGATATATTCCTTTCCCTATTTGGAACCAACCTGTTATTCCATATCCAGTTCTAACTGTTGTTTCTTGACGTGCATACAGATTTCCCAGGAGGCAGGTCAGGTGGTCTCATATTCCCATCTCTTGAAGAATTTTCCACAGTTTGTTGTGATCGACACAGTCAAAGGCTTTGGTGTAGTCAATAAAGCAGAAGTAGATGTTATCCTGAAACTTTCTTGCTTTTTTGATGATTCAGAGGATGTTGGTAATGTGATCTCTGGTTCTTTTCCCTTTTCTAATTCCAGCTTGAACATCTGGAATTTCATGTTTCACATACTGTTGAAGCCTGATTTGGAGAATTTGGAGATCACTTTGCTAGCATGTGATATGAATGCAATTGTGCAGTAGTTTTAACATTTTTCGGCATTGCCTTTCTTTGGGACTGGAATTAAAACTGACCTTTTCCAGTCCTGTGGCCACTGCTGAGTCTTCCAAATTTGCTGGCATATTGAGTATAGCACTTGAATAGCATCATATTTTAGGTTTGAAATAGCAGAAATAATTGGAAATATCAATGTAAAGAAATTTCTAAAATTAATGACAGATACGAAACTACAAATCTTAGAACCTAACAAAGCACAAAGTAAGAAAAATGACAAGAACCAAAACAAGCAAAAAAAAAAAAAAACACAACAGAAAACCACATCAGCAAAACACACATATCATGTTAAAACTGAAGGCACACACATGCACACACATACGTGTGCACAGAGACAAGGAAACAGATCTTTAAAGAAGCCAAATTTTAAAAAGTCCCTTACCTCTAGAGAAACAAAAGAGGAAAGTACATCAAGCAAGAAAATAGTAGAGTAAAAAAATTAAAATGTTGAAGGGAAAAACCCGCCATCTCAGTATTCTCTATTCAATGACATCATCCTTCAAATGTGAAGTAGATATACAGATTACCTTCAGTTCAGTTCGGTCGCTCAGGCATGTCCAAATCTTTGCAACCTCATGAATCGCAGCATGCCAGGCCTCCCTGTTCATCACCATCTCCTGGAGTTCACTCAGACTCATGTCCATCGTGTCTGTGATGCTATGCAGCCATCTCATCCTCGATCATCTCCTTCTCCTCCTGCTCCCATTCCCTCCCAGCATCAGGGTCTTTTCCAGTGAGTCAGCTCTTCTCATAACGTGGCCAAAGTACTGGGGTTTCAGCTTTGGTAACATTCCTTCCAAAGAAATCCCAGGGCTGATCTCCTACAGAATGGACTAGTTGGATCTCCAAGCAGTTAAAGAACTCTCAAGAGTCTTCTCCAACACCACAGTTCAAAAGCATCAATTCTTCAGCACTCATTCTTCTTCACAGTCCAACTCTCACATCCATACATGACCACAGGAAAAACTGACTAGAAGGACCTTAGTGGGCAAAGCTTTACAATATACTATCTAGATTGGCCATAACTTTTCTTCCAAGGAATAAGCATCATTTAATTTCATGGCTGCAGTCACCATCTGCAGTGATTTTGGAGCCCAAGAGAATAAAGTCTGACACTGTTTCCACTGTTTCCCCATCTATTTCCATGAAATGATGGGACTGGATGCCAAGATCATTGTTTTCTGAATCCTGAGCTTTAAGCCAACTTTTTCACTCTCCTCTTTCACTTTCATCAAGAGGCTTTTTAGCTCCTCTTCACTTTCTACCATAAGGGTGGTGTCATCTGCATATCTGAGGTTATTTATGTTTCTTCCAGCAATCTTGATTCCAGCTTGTTTTGCTTCCAGTCCAGTGTTTCTTATGATGTACTCTGCATATAAGTTAAATAAGCAGGGTGACCATATACAGCCTTGACGTACTCCTTTTCCTATTTGGAACCAGTCTGTTGTTCCATGTCAGGTTCTAACTGTTGCTTCCTGATCTACATACAGATTTTTCAAGAGGGAGGTTAGGTGGTGTGGTATTCCCATCTCTTACAGAATTTTCCACAGTTGATTGTGATCCACACAGTCAAAGGCTTTGGCATAGTCAATAAAGCAGAAATAAATGTTTTTCTGGAACTCTCTGACTTTTTCCATGACCAGCAGGTGTTGGAAATTTGATCTCTGGTTCCTCTGCCTTTTCTAAAACCAGCTTGAACATCTGGAAGTTCACTGTTCACATATTGCTGAAGCCTGGCTTGGAGAATTTTGAGCATTACTTTACTAGCATGTGAGATGAGTGCAATTGTGCAGTAGTTTGAGCATTCTTTGGCATTGCCTTTCATTGGGATTGGAATGAAAACTGACCTTTTCTAGTCCTGTGGCCACTGCTGAGGTTTCCAAATTTGCTGGCATATTGAGTGCAGCACTTTCACAGCATCATCTTTCAGGATTTGAAAAAGCTCCACTGGAATTCCATCACCTCCATTAGCTTTGTTCATAATGATGTTTTCTAAGGCCCACTTGACTTTGCATTGCAGGATGTCTGGCTCTAGATGCTAGATGAGTATCACACCATCATAATTATCTGGGTCATGAAGATCCATTTTGTACAGTTCTTCTGTGTATTTTTGCCATCTCTTCTTAATATCTTCTCCTTCTGTTAGGTCCAGACCATTTCTGTCCTTTATCAAGCCCATCTTTTCATGAAATATTCCTTTGGTATCTCTAGTTTCCTTGAAGAGATTTCTAGTCTTTCCCATTCTGATCTTTTCCTCTGTTTCTTTGCACTGAATGCTGAAGAAGGCTTTCTTATCCCTTCTTGCTATTCCTTGGAACTCTGCATTCAGATGCTTATATCTTTCCTTTTCTCCTTTGCTTTTCACCTCTCTTCTTTTCACAGCTATTTGTAAGGCCTCCCCAGACAGCTATTTTGTATTTTGCATTTCTTTTCCATGGGGATGGTCTTGATTCTTGTCTTCTGTACAATGTCACGAACCTCATTCCATAGTTCATCAGGCACTCTATCTATCAGATTTAGGCCCTTAAATCTATTTCTCACTTCTACTGTATAATCATAAGGGATTTGATTTAGGTCATACTTGAATTGTCTAGTGGTTTTCCCTGCTTTCTTCAATTTAAGTTTGAATTTGGTAATAAGGAGTTCATGATCTGAGCCACAGTCAGCTCCTGGTCTCTTTTTTTTTTTTTTTTTTTTTTTTTTTTTGACTGTATAGAGCTTCTCCATCTTTGGCTGCATAGAATATAATCAATCTGATTTCGGTGTTGACTATCTGGTGATGTCCATGTGTAGAGTCTTCTCTCATGTTGTTGAAAGAGGGTGTTTGCTATGACCAGTGCATTTTCTTGGCAAAACCCTATTAGTCTTTGCCCTGCTTCATTCTGCATTCCAAGGCCAAATTTGCCTGTTACTCCAGGTGTAATTTGACTTCCTGCTTTTGCATTCCAGTCCCCTATAATGAAAAGGACATCTTTTTTTGGGTGTTAGTTCTAAAAGTCTTGTAGGACTTCATAGAACCGTTCTACCTGAGCTTCTTCAGCATTACTGGTTGGGGCATGGCATTGGATAACTGTGATATTGAATGGTTTGCCTTGGAAATGAGCAGAGATCATTCTGTCATTTTTGAGACTGCACCCAAGTACTGCATTTTGGACTCGTTTGTTGACCATGATGGCTACTCCATTTCTTCAGAGGGATTCCTGTCCACAGTAGTAGTTATAATGGTCATCTTAGTTAACATCACCCATTCCAGTCCATTTAATTCATTGATTCCTAAAATGTCAACGTTCACCCTTGCCATCTCTTGTTTGACCACTTCCAATTTTCCTTGATTTTTAGACCTGACATTCCAGGTTCCTATACAATATTGCTCTTTACAGCATTGGACCTTGCTTCTATCACCAGTCATATCCACAGCTGGGTATTGTTTTTGCTTTGGCTTCAACCCTTTATTCTTTCTGGAGTGATTTTTCCACTGACCTCCAGGAGCATATTGGGCACCTACTGACCTGGGGAGTACCTCTTTCAGTATCCTATCATTTTGCCTTTTCATACTGTTCATGGAGTTCTTAAGGCAAGAATACTGAAGCGGTTTGCCATTCCCTTCTTCAGTAGACTGCATTCTGTCAGACCTCTCCACCATGACCCACCCATCTTGGTTTGCCCCCACGGCCATGGCTTACTTTCATTGAATTAGACAAGGCTATGGTCCTAGTGTGATTAGATTGACTAGATTTCTGTAAGTATGGTTTTGTGTGTCTGCCCTCTGATGCCCTCTTACAACACCTACCATCTTACTTGGGTTTCTCTTACCCTGGGTGTGGGGTATCTCTTTTGGCTGCTTGAGAAAAGCACAGCCACTGCTCCTTACCTTGGATGAGGGGTATCTCCTCCCATCACCATTCCTGACCTTCAACGTGGGATGGCTCCTCTAGGTCCTCGCCTGCACAGCCTTCCCTGCTTGGATGTAGGGTTGTTCCTCCTGGCCACAACGCCATGCCTTGGGCATGGGTTGCTCCTTCCTGTCACCGCCCCTGGCCTCGGGCACCACCCCTGGCCTCAGACATGGGGTGGCTCCTCTGAGGCGCCACCCCTAGCCTCGGACACTAGGTGGCTCCTTTGGGCCTCGCCCTGGCCTTGGACACAGGGTGTCTCCTCCAGGCCATCGCCCCTAACCTCGGATGCGGGGTAGCTCCTCTCGACCGTTCCTGCGCCATTGCAGCCTGGCACTCCAGGCTGCTGCCTCTGACCTTGGACGTGGGGTAGCTCTTGGCTGCACTTAAGTGAGCCAACTGCCACAGCCGCCTGCACTTAAGTGCACTGTCTTTGACTAACAAAGTGTTTTATTAAAATAAGGCATCATTACCATTTTATTACACATGACTAGTATGCCATATTAATATAAGATGTTAACAATAGGGGTAAATGAGTGCTGGTTATATAGAAACTTTTACACTATTCACAATTTTTCTGCATATATAAAACTATTCTAAATTAAAAGTATATAAAATAATTTTGTACTATTCACTACTATCCTAAATACATTATTTGTATTTCATTGTATTTAGAAACATACAGAGAGCATTAGCAATCTAATTTTAAACTTCTTAGCATGGAATGAAAGGTACATTCTTTCTTATTAAAATTTGTTACAGAATAATATCATATGGTTTTTAATTCTGGGTTAAATTTTTTTGAAAACAAAACATGTTGAGGTAACCATGAAAGACAATCAAGTATCAACATAACCTAGTGACTAAATGAAATCAGGGAATTTAATTCTAATGTGTGTGTGTACATACACACACACACATGCATATGTATATGCATATATTGCATTAGCCAAAGTGTTGATTTGGGTTATTTTGTGACATTCTATGGAAAAATCGGAAGAAGATTTTTGCCCAACTCTATAGTTTTTATAATGCAAGAAATAATGAGAGATTTGAACAGGATACTAACGGTGGTTTTAAGCTTCAATGCTTCATCTCTGTTTGCTGTCAAAGCTAATTTTGACAGTATATAAGTTATATGGGCCTATGTAAATGATTTTCAACAGCCACCATCAGCAATTTTATAGTACTTGCTTAATCAGCAAGTGGTCTTGTTAAACAGATATCAAGTACCAAAAAAACTGGTAAAAGCAATTTAAACTTGAATTTTGTTGCATTTCTCTTGAAATTTTAAGAACTTTATATTTTACTTTTATTAACTATGATAATTCATAGAAGACAAAAACTTGGCTTTGCTAACAAAGATTAAATAAAATTAATTCTAAAATGCATATTCTCTTGTAACTGTGAATATTTGTAATAATACTATAGATTTTGCTTTACACATTTATTTGGAATTCGTGTGTCTTCATTTGTGTTTGTTCAGAAGCAAACTCTGAGCAAAGCACTTGTGATTCAGTTCAGTTCAGCTCAGTCATTCAGCCGTATCTGAATCTTTGCGACCCCATGAATCACAGCATACTAGGGCCTCCCTGTTCATCACCAACTCCTGGAGTCCACCCAAACCCATGTCCATCGAGTCAGTGATGCCATCCAACCATCTCATTTTCTGTCATCCCCTTCTCCTCCCACCTTCAATCTTTCCTAGAATCAAGGTATTTTCCAGTGAGTCAGCTTTTCACATCAGGTGGCCAAAGTATTAGAGTTTCAGCTTCAACATCCATCCTTCCAATGAACAAGCAGGGCTGATCTCCCTTAGGATGGACTGGTTGGACCTTTGCAATCCAAGGGACTCTCTTTGAACACCACAGTTCAAAAGCATCAATTCTTCTGTGCTCAGTTTTCTTTATAGTCCAACTCTCACATCCATACATGACCACTGGAAAAACCAAAGCCTTGTCTAGACGGACCTTTGTTGGCAAAGTAATGTCTCTGCTTTTTAACATGCTGTCTAGGTTGGTCATAACTTTCCTACCAAGGAGTAAGAGTCTTTTAATTTCATGGCTGCAATCACTATCTGCAGTGATTTTGGAGCCCAGAAAAATAAAGTCAGCCAATGTTTCCACTGTTTTCCCATTTATTTCCCATGGAGTGATGGGACCAGATGCCATGATCTTTGTTTTCTGAATGTTGAGCTTTAAGCCAACATTTTTACTTTCTTCTTTCATTTTCATCAAGAGGCTCTTTAGTTCTTCTTTGCGTTTTGCCATAAGGATGATGTCATCTGCATATCTGAGGTTATTGATATTTGTCCCAGCAATTTTGATTCCAGCTTGTGTTCCTTCCACTCCAGCGTTTCTCATGATGTACCCTGCATATAAGTTAAATAAGTACAGTGACGATATACAGCCTCGACGTACTCCTTTTCCTATTTGGAACCAGTCTGTTGTTCCATGTCCAGTTCTAACTGTTGCTTTCTGACTTGCATACAGGTTTCTCAAGAGGCAGGTCAGGTGGTCTGGTATTCCCATCTCTTTCAGAATTTTCCACAGTTTATTGTGATCCACACAGTCAAAGGCTTTGGCATAGTCAATGAATCAGAAATAGATGTTTTCTGGAACTCTCTTGCTTTTTCAGTGATCCAGCGGATGTTGGCAATTTGATCTCTGGTTCCTCTGCCTTTTCTAAAACCAGCTTGAACATCTGGAAGTTCATGGTTCACGTATTGCTGAAGCCTGGCTTGGAGAATTTTAAGCATTACTTTACTAGTGTGTGAAATGAGTGCTTGAGAATTAGTACTACATAAGATAATCCCACAAAGAACTAGTAGTGGACTGGGGTATTGAGATGGTAGAGTAAAAGAAATAAACAAAAATGTTTTATTAAATGGTAGGCTCTTTGGAGTGCTAGAACAAGGGGGCACAGTGAAGAACACACGTTATATTTTCATAAGGAAAAATATAGGTGAAATAGTTAGCTGTCAGATTAAGAGGGTTATTACTTGGAAATATGCTTGAATTTTTTATCATATTTTACCCAAATTAATATTCCAATATTATATGTTTCTTTTTCAAAATCAGAGGTTTAGTGAACATTTTTATTTTCTGTACTATGGATTTGCTCTTTATACATAGGTTTGTGCAAACAAATATAACCTGACCATACACCAAGACATAAGATAAATGTAATTTATTTCTATACAGAATCAATAAGTATGTTTTTATTTTTTTCTTTTCTGCTTCACTTGTGTTTGTAATCAATAAACCATATAAAAGTGCTCACAAAAGGTCAGAGGAATGCTGCAGAATGACCTCTATGGGTTCCTGTGGCTTCCCATTTATTCAAACAGAAAAGACACAGGCCCATTGGGCTCTCATCATAAGACAACTAAAATGCTCACTGAATGGTACTGAAACCCAAGAGTCAGTAAAGATTTTTATTTTGTTGTTATTAAAAGAGTGCTAGGTAAAGTCTCTGCAATTCAGCAAGATGACAGTTTAAAATATTCAAGGTAATTATAGGCATGAAACAAACTGAGAAACTCCAAGAAACTACAAACTGTGAAACTATAGGACAGTACATGGAACCTCTGAAATATTATGTGAAGCTATTGAATTAGAAACTGTAACTATTATGCTCAGATAGTTCTCCTTATGTGCCAGTTATTGAGTTAAGTACCTTTACTATACTGTATAATTTAATTTACAGGAACCTTATGAGAGACACTGGATCTCAATTTTACAGATAAGAAAATGCACTGAGTAAGTAAATTACTTGTCCAAATTTAGAATTATTAGAGTAGGAATTCAAATCCAGATTTATATGCTTGTAATGTTCAAGCTGGTTTTAGAAAAGGCAGAGGAACCAGAGATCAAATTACCAACATCTGCTGGGTCATCAAAAAAGCAATAGATTTCAGAAAAACATCTATTTC
Source organism: Nanger dama (assembly GCA_917880005.1). Taxonomy (NCBI): domain Eukaryota; kingdom Metazoa; phylum Chordata; class Mammalia; order Artiodactyla; family Bovidae; genus Nanger; species Nanger dama. The sequence continues at coordinate 48,075,079 of CAKJTW010000011.1, forward strand.
TGCTTTATTAACTATATCAAAGCCTTTGACTGTGTGGATCACAATAAATTGTGGAAAATTCTGAGAGAGATGGGAATATCATACCACTTGACCTGCCTCTTGAGAAACGTGTATGCAGATCAGGAAGCAACAGTTAGAACTGGACATGGAATAGCGGACTGGTTCCAAATAGGAAAAGGAGTGCATCAATGCTGTATATTGTCACCCTGCTTATTTAACTTTTATGCAAGGTACATCATGAGAAATGCTGGGCTGGAGGAAGCACAAGCTTGAAACAAGATTGCAGGGGCAAGTATCAGTAACCTCAGATATGCAGATGACACCACCCTTATGGCAGAAGTAAAGAAGAACTAAAAAGCCTCTTGATGAAAGTGAAAGAGGAGAGTGAAAAAGTTGACTTAAAGCTCAACATTCAGAAAACTAAGATCATGGCATCTGGTCCAATCACTTCATGGCAAATAGATGGAGAAACAGTGGGAACAGTGGTTTATTTTTCTGGGCTCCAAAATCACTTCAGATGGCGACTGCAGCCATGAAATTAAAAGATGCTTACTCCTTTGTAGGAAAGTTATGACCAACTTAGACAGCATATTAAAAGCCAGAGACATTACTTTGTCCACAAAGGTCCATCTAGTCAAGGCTATGGTTTTTTCCAGTGGTCATGTATGGATGTGAGAATTGGACTATAAAGAAAACTGAGCACAGAAGAATTGATGCTTTTGGACTGCGGTGTTGAAGACTCTTGAAAGACCCTTGTACTGCAAGGAGATCTAGCTAGTCCATCCTAAAGGAGATCAGTCCTGGGTGTTATTGGAAGGACTGATATTGCAGCTGAAACTCCAATACTTTGGCCACCTGATGCGAAGAGCTGTCTCACTGGAAAAGACCCTGATGCTGAGAAAGAGTGAGAGCAGGAGGAGATCTTGACAACAGAGGATGAGATGGTTGGATGGTATCACCTACTCAATGGACATGAGTTTGGGTAGACTCCCGGAGTTGGTGATGGACAGAAAGACCTGGTGTGCTGTGGTTCATGGGGTCACAGGGCATTGGACACAACTGAGCGACTCAACTGAACTGAACTGAAAGCAGATATCACAATGTTTCCATCTCACTTCTATTTTACTTTTAGGTATTTTAGAAAAGAAACTAGGACATTAGCTAAGGAAATAAATGCAAAATACAACATTTTAAACATACTACAGATATATTCTTATGGTGTATACTATTTAAAATGACAAATCACCCTAGATGAAAGTTTTTAGAAAGGCTTGTGATGAAATTAAGGTCATGATAATAGAAGTGCTTTACAGAAAATTAACCTATTTTGTATGGCATGGGATCTAACTTTGTATTATATGAATGTGCCTTTTGCTTTATTTGGTGTTTTGTTCTATTGTGGTTCATGAAATTAGTGGGACCTTAATTTAATCAAAATCATTTTGTTAACTTGAATTATAGAGGTTTTCTAAACACGACCTAAACAAAGTCACCTTAATTTTTTTAGAGAATAAAATTGTTCTACTCTGGTCCCTAAAATTGGCCCACAATTTTAATTTTTACTAAAAATTAAAAACTCCAGCCTTTTACTCCACAGGCAGGTGAAAAATACACTAATAAACTTTTATAGTAATTATAGCAAAATATTTTTGTTTCTGTGATGAACAAATGGGCTTATGTTCCCATTCTTTAAATGTATTTTGTGGCCACAAGAAAAACATATATATGATGAAAAATATACAATGAGAGTAGAAAAATATACAGCAATAGTAGAAAAATATATAGTGATCCACAAGAAATAATCTGATCGAATTAAATGCAAATATTATTCTAAATATGGAATTTTACAAAAGCACTGTATTTATAGTATACCTTTTAATCCTGTGTATCTATGAAAAATGAAATTCCCATGACTGTCATTTTTAGTGTTAATAAGAGAGGAAATGATGTGAGTATTACACTCAGGCAAGTCCACACTGACCCTTAAAAATTCTGTTATATTTACGTGTAACTTTGTGTGATGAAAAGTTCCTTTTGGAACTTTATAAATTATAAATAGATTAGTGAAATAATGAGATCTAATAAATCAGAGAATCTAGTACAGTAAGTAGAATGTTGAGTCGATGTCCAAAACAGTCAATTTCCATCACTAATATTTCTTCTATGTATAAGATCTGATTTAATTACTTAGACTCTCCAGATTTGTGCCTAACATACAGTTTGGAAACTTAGTAGCCTCATGAGGAGCAACTAACACTACCTAAAGAGGCTTAACTAACTTCACTTCAAAATTTCAGTCTAATCCTTATACTAGCTTAGGTTGTAAGATTTAAAATTGGCTTCACATTATGATAATTTACAGAAATTCAAAACAGAAATAAAAAAAAAACCAGTGCCTATATCTTCCCTGCCCAAGAATCTTTTTATTTGAAAATCTCATTTAAAATATTTAATAATAAAAAAACTCACTTGATTATTTTTATGTTGCAAGTACTACTTAGTAAAATGTGAGAAAACGCATCATTAAGTTAATATTTGAGATTGAAATACTTCCCTCTTCACCTTGATGAAATGAGCATTTTATGGAGAATCCACAGAGAGAACAATGAAAATGTCATCACTTTTCCTACTTTAAGCTAACATCAAGATGAGTTTTTAAATAGCCCTTCTATGGCATATAAGCATCTAGAGCAAAAGTGCTCAAGCTGTGCTGTTAGGAGTCTGTTTGTTCTCTCACTGTGACTTCTGTTGTATCATCATAAAAGGGTAGAATGGGACTAACATGACTCTGTTCCATCATCCTGCCTCCAACCATCAAACCAGAAATGCCAATGTGGAACCACTTGACATTTCTTGATTCTATAGGTTACATTTTTTGCTTAAATAAAGGATTTGTCTTTTCTTTAAAAAGTTGATCACTGGTTAGAAGCAAACAAAATAACATAGGTCATGAAGAGTTGGCTAAGAATATTGATAGTAGATGCGTGTGTGTCTTTATGTGTGTGTTATGACTAGAAGTTGTAAACTTCTATTATGAATTCTTGGAATATTTTGGGATGCATACAGCATAGACATTGGCCATCACCCTCCACAGAAATTGTATACTTATACATTAGTCTCTTCATTTATTCTGAGGGAAAGCAGAAGGATGAAGCTATCTGTGAAAGAAGTTGAGAGGAAAAAAAAAAATAATTGCTTTAATCACAGTATTATTTTGTGAAACTGCCTTGAGAACCCCATGAACAGTATAAAAGGCAAAATGATAGGATACCCAAAGAGGAACTCCCAGGTCATTAGTGCCCAATATGCTACTGGAGATCAGTGGAGAAATAACTCCAGAAAGAATGAAGGGATGGAGCCAAAGCAAAAACAAAACCCAGTCGTGCATGTGACTGGTGATAGAAGCAAGATCCGATGCTGTAAAGAGCAATATTGCATAGGAACTTGGAATGTCAGGTCCATGAATCAAGGCAAATTGGAAGTGGTCAAACAAGAGATGGCAAGGGTGAACGTCAGCATTCTAGGAATCAGCGAACTAAAATGGACTGGAATGGGTGAATTTAACTCAGATGACCATTATAACTACTACTGCGGGCAGGAATCCCTCAGAAGAAATGGAGTAGCCATCATAGTTAACAAACGAGTCCAAAATGCAGTACTTGGATGCAATCTCAGAAATGACAGAATGATCTCTGTTTGTTTCCAAGCCAAACCATTCAATATCACAGTTATCCAAGTCTATGTCCCAACCAGTCATGCTGAAGAAGCTGAAGTTGAATGGTTTTATGAAGACCTACAAGACCTTTTAGAACTAACACCCAAAAAAGATGTCCTTTTCATTATAGGGGACTGGAATGCTAAAGTAGGAAGTCAAGAAACACCTGGAGTAACAGGCAAATTTGGCCTTGGAATGCAGAACGAAGCAGGGCAAAGACTAATAGAGTTTTTCCAAGAAAATGCACTGGTCATAGCAAACACCCTCTTCTAACAACACAAGAGAAGACTCTACACATGGACATCACCAGATGGTCAACACCGAAATCAGATTGATTATATTCTTTGCAGCCAAAAATGGAGAACTTCTATATACAGTCAACAAAAACAAGACCAGGAGCTGACTGTGGCTCAGATCATGACCTCCTTATTACCAAATTCAGACTCAAATGGAAGAAAGTAGGGAAAACCGCTAGACCATTCAGGTATGACCTAAATCAAATCCCTTATGATTATACAGTGGAAGTGAGAAATAGATTTAAGATACTAGATCTGATAGATAGAGTTCCTGATGAACTATGAAATGAGGCTTGTGACATTGTACAGGAGACAGGGATCAAGACCATCCCCATGGAAAAGAAATGCAAAAAAAAAAAAAAAAAAGGCTGTTTGGAGAGGCCTTACAAATAGCTGTGAAAAGAAGAGAGGCAAAAAGCAAAGGAGAAAAATAAGATATAAGCATCTGAATGCAGAGTTCCAAAGAATAGCAAGAAGGGATAAGAAAGCCTTCTTCAGCTATCAATGAAAAGAAATAGAGGAAAACAACAGAATGGGAAAGACTAGAGATCTCTTCATGAAAATTAGAGATACTAAGGGAACTTTTCATGCAAAGATGGGCTCAATAAAGGACAAAAATGGTATGGACCTAACAGAAGCACAAGATATTAAGAAGAGGTGGCAAAAAAAACATAGAAGAACTGTACAAAAGATCTTCATGACCCAGATAATCATGACGATGTGATCACTCATCTAGAGCCAAATATCTTGGAATGTGAAGTCAAGTGGGCCTTAGAAAACATCACTACGAACAAAGTTAGTGGAGGTGATGGAATTCCAGTGGAGCTGTTTCAAATCATGAAAGATGATGCTGTGAAAGTGCTGCACTCAGTATGCCAGCAAAGTTGGACAACTCAGCAGTGGCCACAGGACTGGAAAAGGTCAGTTTTCATTCCAATCCCAAAGAAAGGCAGTGCCAAAGAATGCTCAAACTACTGCACAATTGCACTCATCTCACTTGCTAGTAAAGTAATGCTCAAAATTCTCCAAGCCAGGCTTCAGCAATATGTGAACCGTGAACTTCCTGATGTTCAAGCTGGTTTTAGAAAAGGCAGAGGAACCAGAGATCAAATTGCCAACATCCGCTGGATCACTGAAAAAGCAAGAGAGTTCCAGAAAACATCTATTTCTGATTTATTGACTATTCCAAAGCCTTTGACTGTGTGGTTCACAATAAACTGGAAAATTCTGAAAGAGATGGGAATACCAGACCACCTGACCTGCCTCTTGAGAAATCTGTATGCAGGTCAGGAAGAAACAGTTAGAACTGGACATGGAACAGACTGGTTCCAAATAGGAAAAGGAGTACGTCAAGGCTGTATATTGTCACCCTGCTTATTTAACTTATATGCAGAGTACACCATGAGAAACATTGAACTGGAAACAAGACAAGCTGGAATCAAGATTGCTGGGAGAAATATCAATAATCTTAGATATGGTAGAAAGTGAAGAAGAGCTAAAAAGCCTCTTGATGAAAGTGAAAGAGGAGAGTGAAAAAGTTGGCTTAAAGCTCAACATTCAGAAAATGAAGATCATGGCATCCAGTCCCATCACTTCATGGGAAATAGATAGGGAAACAGTGGAAACAGTGTCAGACTTTATTTTGGTGGGCTCCAAGATCACTGCAGATAGTGAATGCAACCATAAATTAAAAGACGCTTACTCCTTGAAAGAAAAGTTATGACCACCCTAGATAGTATATTAAAAAGTAGAGACGTTACTTTGCCGACTAAGGTCCATCTAGTCAAGGCAATGGTTTTCCCAGTGGTCATGTATTGATGTGAGAGTTGCACTATGAAGAAGGCTGAGTGCCAAAGTATGGATGCTTTTGAACTGTGGTGTTGGCGAAGACTCTTGAGTGTCCCTTGGACTGTAAGGAGATCCAACCAGTCCATTCTGAAGGAGATCAACCCTGTGATTTCTTTGGAAGGAATGATGCTAAAGCTGAAACTCTTGTACTTTGGCCACCCCATGAGAAGAGTTGACTCATTGGAAAAATGTCTGATGCTGGGAGGAATTGTGGGTAGGAGGAGAAGGGGACAACCGAGGGTGAGATGGCTAGATGGCATCACTGATCGATGGACGTGAGTCTGAGTCAACTCCAGCATATGGTGATGAACAAGGAGGCCTGGCGTGCTGTGATTCATGGGGTCGCAAAGAGTCAGACACGACTGAGCGACTGAAGTGAACTGCTCCTTGTACTTAATCTTTCATAAAGCATTTTTTAATGGAAATCTGACAAGCAACATGATTGGTAGTTAGTAATGAATACTGCTATGAGTGATGTATTTATTCTTTGAGAAACATGATGATGATCTAAACAAGTAGTATTAATTTTCAAAATAGAAAATCAAATTTTGCTGTGGAACTTAGAAATATTTTTGAGTATGCTATTGTGAAAATAACTGAAACCTATTTTGATAGCAGATATATAGTTAATATAAAGTTAATTTGATAGAGAATAGAAAGCTGAAAGTTAAAACTAGCCACATAGATCTTTAGATGTTTTGGGGGAAATAGAACAGTTTATTTGTCTATAGACAAGCAGTATTTGAATTTAAGAAAAGAACAGTTTCTTGACTAACACTGCTAAAAGGGGAAAGTTCCCTAAACATTTCTGTTTAAGATTATTACATACTACGTCTAATTGTGAAGGAGACTTGAAGTCCACATTAATTTTTCATTATCCAGCGGATATGTAATTGCCTTTGTGAAACTGAAAGATCCACCTAGAGGGAAACATTCTTTTGTGATAAAATTAATGTAAAAAGAATGGATAAGAGGTGAAATATCATAATAACTATTCTATACAATGGCATATATATTGTTACTGAAACTTGGCAAATACAGGTCCAGCATTCCCACCGTAAGATATTTGCAAATGACTCTAAAAGTCATTGATTTGTCGTTATTTTTAGCTTTTAGGAGGCTTCTTTGTAAAACTGAACTCTTGGCTAAGAATGTGAAGAGCTCAGGTGCTGAGTAGCTGCCTTACAATGCATTGCAACATTGTTTCCTCCTTTGTTTCTGCCTTTTTTATATCTCTTGTGATTAGACACAGAGATTTTTTATTAATGCAAATGTAAAACAAAAATTCCATTGAAGGCCTGGTGTTAATGAAGAAGTTTTAGAAGTAGAAATTTTTGTGGAAAGTTGGATAATTTAAAGTGACTAAACTGAACTGAATGAAACATACTTTGTGTTTTTGAGAAATGTAACAAACTGATAAACCTCAAGGAGTTTGAAAAGTCATATTTTAATTTCAGAGGAATGAGGAAAGAGGAAGACATTTACTACAGTTTTAAGAACATCAGCCAGGAAATTTCTCAGTAGGAAAATCTTGAAGTCAATAAAAACAAATTAACTACTGTAATAACTCTCTGTAGCAATCTGGGAAATGCTTATTTTACCTTCACCTCTAGAAATGAAACTCTTTAACAACAACAAATTTTTTTTTATACAGACTTACACAGATGGAGATAAAGATAAATTAATCTGGTACATTTGTCCATGTGTGGAAATATTTTCCTTCTATGTAGAAATCTAAACCAAAGCATGATTTTAAATAGACATCAAAAGGTGCATAATCCTGTCTTCCTATAATATTTTAATGTTGCAAAAATAGTTAAATGCTAATGTGAGTTTAATGTTTGCTCACATTTCATTTAGATGAATCAAAAACTAAAATAAATGCAAAGTGTTTTTTTAAAGTTATAAATCTCATTGAGAGAATTCATGCCCATATTCTTCTTACATGTCAGTGTACTGAAAGACTTCACACAAGCTTTTCTTAATTTTCACTATGTTTAAACATTTTAAACTATTTATAATTTTGATAGAAGCATTCATGACATAAGCATGATTTGAGAAATTAATGTTTTCATATTTAATCAGTGTTTTACATTCTGATTCATACATAAAATATGGATCCATATAATATATCCCAAATTATTAATAATATTTTGTTATATTTATTTGAACCAGGATTTGGCTTTTGAGTTAAAATATCAAATTTGGATTAATGTATTTATTTCTGTACAATGAGTCTAACATTAAGTACCCTCTTTGTAATAAATGATAGTGAAGAATGAGTTGTTGACAAATTATAGAAGGTGGCAAGGTATCTTTTTTTGCACTTTAAACAAAAAGGAAATTTTAAAACATATTTTCAAACACTTTCACAAATAATTTACACTAATAAATAGTGCTTTCAAAATGTATAGTTCTTAGGAAAGGTAAAAAGACAAAATTTAAACAGAGAATATTTGTATTAAAATATATTGACTCTTTTATTCTCTGCCAGTCCTTATTTTATGAAACTGATGAATTGTTTAATGTATTGATTACATGGAAACATGAAGGAAATGACTGAGAATCAAAACACTGCATAATTAAGATAACAGCATGATTAGTAGGAAAGAATATGGATCTGAGATCTGACAGAAATGAATTCAAATTCCAACTCCACGTTTTACAAGCTCTGAGACTGTAGACAGATTGTATACCTGCTAAGTCGCTTCAACTGTGTCTGACTCTTTGAGACCCTATGACTAGAGCCTGCCAGGCTCCCATGTCCATTGAATTCTCCAGTCAAGCAGACTAAAGTGTGTAGCCATTTTCTTCTCCAGGAAACAAACCTGAGTCTCCTGCATTGCAGGCGGATTCTTTACCATCTGAGCCACCTGGGAAGCAATGGATAACTTAATCCTTTATTAAATTATGATATCTCATATACAAATTAGCAAAAGTAATAGCTAGCTGGCTTTTTATGATAAACCATGATAATTTGATTTGACTCAGTGGTACATATAAGTAACCCACAAAATGTTAATTTTTGATGTAATTACTCTTAATAGAGTTGATAATTTTTATCATTGCAGTATTTTACTTTTGTTTTAAAATTATCTGTATTTGTCAAATTATATAGGAAAGAAGCTAAATCAGCATTATAGGAACAACATAAGGCAGATTTTTAAATTAAATATATATCTAAACATATATATATATATATATATACACATATACATATATGTATGGAAGTGTAGAAGTCTATCAATATTGTCAGTGTATCAGTTTATGTTATTCATCTATATACAATTGAAGCTGAAACATTCACATATTTCTCCAAACATACCTTTATTGTTATTCTTTATCATTATCACCTGGGATTAGCTTCCCAAAATATCAGAACACCAAAAATACATTTACTTTGTCTTTTGAGTAATCAAAGAATAGATTGCTGACCATAGAAAAATCTTTTTAGATAGGAAGTGAAGTGAAGTGAAGTGAAGTGAAGTGTAGTCGCTCAGTCGTGTCCGACCCTCAGCGACCCCATGGATTGGAGCCTTCCAGGCTCCTCTGTCCATGGGATTTTCCAGGCAAGAGTGCTGGAGTGGATTGCCATTTCCTTCTCCAGGGGATCTTCCCTGACCCAGGAATCAAACTGGGGGTCCCGCACTGCAGGCAGACGCTTTCCGTCAGGAGTTCTATAATAATTTTGAAAATTCAAAACATTATCGGACAAAACACCATCTGATAGTTTTGAAATATAGGAATACCAGACCACCTAACCTGCCTCTTGAGAAATCTGTATGCAGGTCAGGAAGCAACAGTTAGAACTGGACATGGAACAACAGACTGGTTCCAAATAGGATAAGGAGTACATCAAGGCTGTATATGGTCACCCTGCTTATTTAACTTATATGCAAAATACCTCATGAGAAACTCTGGACTGGAAGAAACACAATCTGGAATCAAGATTGCCAGGAGAAATATCAATAACCTCAGATATGCAGATGACACCACCCTTATGGCAGAAAATGAAGAGGAACTAAAAAGCCTCTTGATGAAAGTGAAAGAGGAGAGTGAAAAAGCTGACTTAAAGCTCAGCATTCAGAAAACAAAGATCATGACATCCGGTACCATCACTCCATGGGAAACAGATGGAGAAACAGTGGAAACGGTTTCAGACTTTATTTTTGGGGGCTCCAAAATCACTGCAGATGGTGACTGCAGCCATGAAATTAAAAGACACTTGCTCCTTGGAAGAAAAGTTATGACCACCCTAGATAGTATATTCAAAAGCAGAGACATTACTTTGCCGACTAAGGTCCATCTAGTCATGCGAAACGTTGACTCATTGGAAAAGACTTTGAAGCTGGGAGGGATTGGAGGCAGGAGGAGAAAGGGGTGACCGAGGATGAGATGGCTGGATGGCATCACTGACTTGATGGACATGAGTCTGAGTGAACTCCGGGAGTTGGTGATCGACAGGGAGGCCTGGCATGCTGAGATTCATGGGGTCGCAAAGAGTCAGACAAGACTGAGTGACTGAACTGAACTGAACTGAACTGAAATATCTAGAACTAGATAGATCAAAAATGAGTTTGAGTTTTGAATTTGTTAGCCTCATTGAATTGAAAACAGAATAAGAACATCAGAACCAAAGAAAAATAACTGGGTCAAAATTGAAAATAAACAATTGAAAAGAGCAAATGCGTTCTCACTGGTATTTACACATATGTATTGCAGGACAGAATGGAGAAGAACAAAAGCTAAATGTGGAATTACATTTTTGTTTTTTCTTTCATACATAACAATTACAAAAAATATTCTTCTATGCAAGAGTTGTATAAGCAAATGGCAATCCAGGAATTGCTATCAGGAAGAAGACAAGAGATAACAGATGCTGGAAATAGTGAAAAAGAACCCTATACATCGTCAGAGGGAATGTAAATCACTGTGGAAAACAATATGGAGGTTCCAAAAAATGAAATTTAACATACCACATTATCCAACAATTTCATTTCTGAGTGTATATATACTTACCACAAAGAAATGAAAAGCATCTCTTATTTCAATGAGATGTATGCAATCCATGTATATAGCAGCATTATTCACAATTGCTGTGTATATGCACACACACATACATATACGTGCAATCCCATATATACCCACATTTTTTGGCTTCTAAAAATACAAATGTTTTATCATTTTGCATATGAAACTAGGGTCTATTCAGTTCATATTTCTGCAGATATATATCTTAGCCTTTTATATCTCCCAATGTAGTGGTGATACTCTTTTTTTTTTAACTTTATTTTTTATTATTATTTATTTATTTATTTATTTAAATTACAATACTGTATTTGTTTTGCCATACATTGACACGAATCAGCCATAGGTGAACACAATCTCCCAATGCCGAAGCCCCCTCCCACCTCCCACCCCACATCCTCTACTTGAATCATCCTGTGCATCAGCCCCATGCATCCTGCATCCTACATTGAACATAGATTGACGCTTCGTTTCTTACAGGAAAATATACATGTTTCATTGCCATTCTCCCCAAACCATCCCACCCTTTCCCTCTCCCTCAGAGTCCAAAAATCCACTCTATACCTCTGTGTCTCTTTGTTGTCTCACATATAGGGTCATCATTACTGTCTTCTAAATTCCATATATATGTGTCAGTATACTGTATTGGTGTTTTTCTTTCTGGCTTACTTCACTCTGTATAATCGGTTCCAATTTCATCCATCTCATTAGAACTGAGTCAAATTTATTCTTTTAAGGGCTGAGTAGTATTCCATAGTGTATATGAACCACAGCTTTCTTATCCATTAACTGCAGGGGCACGGACCATATTTCTGCAGCCCATTAGTGCTGATGATCAAAATGATAATAATCTTAAGATTGGGAATAAAGAGAATAAAGGATAATGGCCACACTAAAGGGGCATATTTATATACCTGTGAGTTTATTTATTGAAGAATATTGTTTGACTGTTTATTCTGTTTGAGTCTATGTTAGGATATTGTTTGGATACTTTGATGATGAAAATAGATTAACTCTATTCTTATGAATCTTTCACTAAATATAGCTGAAGTTGATGAAAAACTACAAAAAATAGTAGACAAATAGTAGGATGAAGCAAATCTCTATGCACTTTTATGATAATTTATTGCATCATCCTGTGCAAATAAAGTAGTGAAGTAGTTGGTATAAAAATATTTGGAAGTTAATTGAAATGAAGGCTATGAATGATCAAAGAGAATGGCCATTTACAAAGCAGTGAATGTTATTTTTCAGAGCATTATGATTAGCAACATTTAAAGGCATAGAAAGAAGAGATTTATTTATGTGATATCAAAGATCAGTGTGCTCATTTTTCTTTGCAGGTCACAACTAATGATATGTTGGTTAGTGTATTAGAAATGTTTACTACATTTTAAAGATTCCCAGATAGCTTCTCCTAATTTTTCAGTGTTGCAATTTTGTGTTTTTGACAGTTTCAATTAGATTCCTAGATCTTCCAACAGCTTCTCTTTTGTTGCCTTTGAATAAGCTCTTCCAATTAGGTCTGGAGGATTGCACTCAATAATTTTATCATCTGCTATCTTAAAAACAGCATATTTTATTTTTAAGAGGTAATTCCTTGGAATGATTTTATTTACATAGAGCTCTTCAAAATTATTCAGTGTTGCACAAATCACTTGATATAAATACTTATTTATTATGTATTTTCATTCAATACTTCCTCATATACAACATGCTCAGTATATTCAAAGAGTAAATGTAATCCTTGTACAATATGTTGAATGTATGTAGCATGTCCTAGTTAAGAGGCTAAAGGTATATGATGTTATGAGTGCATGTTTGCTAAGTCATTTCAGTCATGTGTGATTCTTTGTGACCCCATGGACTGTACCCTGTCAGGCTCCTCTGTTCATGGGATAATCCAGGCAAGAATACTAGAGTCGGTTCCCATGTCCTTCTCCAAGGGATCTTCCCAACCCAGGGACTGAACCCCAGTCTCTTATATCTCATTCATTGGCAGGCAGGTTCTTTGCCACTAGTGCTACCTAGGAAGCCCATGTGATGTTACAGCAAACCAATAAACATCTCAACCATAAGATGCATAAATAGCCTACAGATGACCCTGCATCTGTATGCAACTTGTGAATGAATAAAAGTGTTTTTCTACTTCCATATCCAATCGATAAAAGGAGGAAATAAATTTTATTATATTTTGATCTAATATTTATTTTATGAAATTCAACATATAACAGGTCCCTTTTTGACCTCTTAATGATTTACAATTTTTAGAATAATATAGTAAGCCTCTCTCAACCTAAATGTTGGTCATATTGCCTATTAGCTGATGAGGTGATCTGTCCTTGACATGCTTACCCTTAGATATGTATGCTTCAGTTCAGTTCAATCACTCAGTCGTGCCCGACTCTTTGCGACCCCATGAATCGCAGCATGCCAGGCCTCCCTGTTCATCATCATCTCCTGGACTTCACTCAGACTCTGATCCATCGAGTCAGTGATGCCATCCAGCCATCTCATCCTCGGTCGTCCCCTTCTCCTCCTGCCCCAGTCCCTCCCAGCATCAGGATCTTTTCCAGTGAGTCAATTCTTCTCAATGAGGTGGCCAAAGTACTGGAGTTTCAGCTTTAGCATCATTCCTTCCAAAGAAATCCCAGGGCTGATCACCTTCAGAATGGACTGGTTGGATCTCCTTGCAGTCCAAGGGACTCTCAAGAGCCTTCTCCAACACCACAGTTCAAAAGCATCAGCCTTCTTCACAGTCCAATTCTCACATCGATACATGACCACTGGGAAAACCATAGCCTTGACTAGATGGACCTTAGTCGGCAAAGTAATGTCTCTGCTTTTGAATATGCTATCTAGGTTGGTCATAACTTTTCTTCCAAGGAGCAAGCGTCTTCTAATTTCATGGCTGCAGTCACCAGTTGCAGTGATTTTGGAGCCCCCACCAAAAAAGTCTGACACTGTTTCCACTGTTTCCCCATCTATTTTCCCATGAAGTGATGGGACTGGATCCCGTGATCTTCGTTTTCTGAATGTTGATCTTTATGCCAACTTTTTCACTCTCCTCTTTCAATTTCATCAAGAGGCTTTTAGTTCCTCTTCACTTTCTGCCATAAGGGTGGTGTTAAACTCTGAATACATTTTTGTTAATTCCCTTGGCCTAAACCCATCTAGGATATTACATACACAGCATATACATACACAGGTATATATTTTAAAGTAAATTCAATAATTGTTCATTTGTTTTTGTTTGCTTCTTTATGAAATATAAAAGGCTCTAGATACAAGAATTTAAATCCATCATTGCCTTATTTTTGATACCTGATAGCAGATTGCTGGTTATGGCACTGAGAACTACAGTAAATACAGGTGAAGGAAATTGTAACAAAATTAACAGGGCGGGGGGGAGGCAGGCAAGTAGCCATGTCTTATTTTAGGTAGATAGCCTTCAGTAAAAATAAATTTTGCAAAATTCTCACTAGCAAACATTTGAAAATCAAATTTGTTTTCTTTTTCCCCCCTCACATATTTAATTTATTAGTAGTATTATTATTATTTTTTTAACTTTACAATACTGTAAAGGTTTTGCCACATATTGACATGAGTCAGCCATAGGTGTACGTGATTTCCTAACCCTGAAACCCTCTCCCACCACCCTCCGCATATCATCTCTCTGGGTCATCCCAGTGCACCAGCACCAAGCATCCTGTATTCTGTATCAAACATAGACTAGCCATTCATTTCTTACATGATAGTATCCATGTTTCAATGCCATTCTCCCAAATTATCCCACCCTCTCCCTCTCCCACAGAGTCCAAAAGTCTGTTCTTTACATCTGTGTCTCTTTTGTTGTCTTGCATACAGGGTTATCATTAACATCTTTCTAAATTCCATATATATGTGTTAGTATACTGTATTGATGTTTTTCTTTCTGGCTTACTTCACTCTGTATAATTTGCTCCAGTTTCATCCACCTCATTAGAACTGATTCAAATGTATTCTTTTTAATGACTGAGGAATACTCCATTGTGTATATGTACCACTACTTTCTTATCCATTCATCTGCTGATGGACATCTAGGTTGCTTCCATGTCCTGGCTATTATAAAAGTGCCGCGATGAACATTGGGGGTACACATGTCTCTTTCAGTTCTGGTTTCCTTGGTGTGTATGCCCAGCAGTGGGATTGCTGGGTCATAAGGCAGTTCTATTTGAAGTTTTTTAAAGATGTTTTATTTTATTGGCAAACCATCACAAAACAAATTAGGAGAACAGAGCACTACTTAGGTTATAGTGTTGTCTCTTCCCAGTAGTTTGAATTTTGGAATAGATTGTATAAGATACATGATTACAGAAAGTATATTTTAACAGAATGTCACCCATCACTAAAAATCACTATAGTCCCCTCTCTTTTAATTTTGGTAGTAGCAGTGTTAAAATTAATGGGAGAGACTTATGCTTTTGTGAATATAGAGTAAATGCAATTTTCCCTATTTTGAAGGAATAAGTATAACAAAACAAAACTGAAAATGTTCTAACAAGGAGTCAGGGCTCCGGGCTGACTGAGGGCTCTAGCTCAGGGTTCTGATATAGGGCTCTGCAGACCCAAGGAATGACTTAGTGGTGAGTTCCCTGGTTATCTTTTTGCTTTATATTTATCTTAGACTAGCAGCTGAAGAATCCAGCAATCTGAAAATAGAAATGGAGGCAGACAAAAATATGCCTCCCCAAAGCCTACTCTGTTTATGAATCAGGGAAGGTGAAACTTACCATGAAAGAAAATATTTATAAAATAACACTCCTTCTCCAATACTGATAAATTGCATAATTTTGGAATGAATTTTAAAATCCTGTTTACAGTTGTTAACTACCTAATTACAAGTAATATTTCCCTATACAACCACATAATTATTTTAGCTATACTGACCATTTTACCTAGTAACAAGATAGTAATTTTTCAAAAGCAGTATAAATTATAATAAATAACCTCTTAAGTCGTCACTTCATTTTAATGTTTCTGTTTGGCTAACAGATTTCTCTCCTGCTGACAGTTCATTTCTCCAGGATCAACACCTTGTAGAAAAAAATGTATATATATTATTCTCTTTGCACTATCAGATGCATAAGTAGGATGTCAAATGCAGTGAACACCATTCTATCCTTAATGTGCTTTTAAATTTTGAATGTTAATTCAAATAAATATTCCTTTTACTGCTAACAGTCTCTCTCAATTTTACACTTAGTTTATGAACTCTGTATAAATATTATGGAAGTAGATTATTTGGAAAGTATTTCAGTTGATCCGTAGTCCTTTGGGTAACTGATTTGGCAATATATACTATACATGATATATAAAAATGATATATCAAAAATGCAAGCCTAAATTTATTTTTGTTCATTCATTTTTAACATTTCTGGAATTTATGTGAAGCTCAGTAATTGAGGAGAATTAACAAAAACTGCTAAACACAACCAAATGATTATTGGATGAGTTTTCTGTTGGATGACTAATCTGCTCTTGTTATGAATTTTAAGTTTTCCAAAATAATTAAGGTAGAAAAGGCCTCATCCCAACACTAATATCCAATAGTTAACATTCTGTTATACTTGTTGGTTTATCCTTCACTCTTGTTCCTCCTTTCTTCCTTCTCTTTTGTTTTGATTACAGATGGCTACATAGTCTTCCTAACTTCTTAGCAAGCATTTTCCAATATAATTTTGCAACTTCTTCCATCAAGAGGTGGAATACGTTTCTTTACGCATTGAATCTGAGCTGGGCCAGTGCTTTGCTTTGCATCATAATACATTTAGGAAATAAAACTGAAGAAGAGTCTTTAAGAGAACTTGCATAATTGATATATGTTTTCTTTTGCTATGTTTGGAACCCTGAGAAAGCTTGTGAACAAAACTGAGCTAGAATCATGGAAGTAAAAATCTAAGTGCAGGAAAATCAGGGGCAAAAATAAAGAAATCTGTCAACTTCTAGAACAACTGAAACCATATATTCTAGAAATAAGCTAAAATAAAAACATATAAGAGGGCCCAGTAAACATAAGCTTAGTTAGCTCCATCAGGAACAGCAGAGCTTATCAACAAAATTGTAAACAAAATCAACAAGCTGCCATTTTAAGCTATCAAAATATTATTCTTCCTTCTTTTCTTCTTTATGTCTTCTCTTCCGTATGAAAAGTGACGTGAAGTGAAGTGAAGTCGCTCAGTTATGTCTGACTCTTTGCGACCCCATGGACTGTAGCCTACCAGGCTCCTGTGTCCATGGGATTTTCCAGGCAATAGTACTGGAGTGGATTGCCATTTCCTTCTCCAGGGGATCTTCCCAATGCAGGGATCGAACCTGGGTCTCCCATATTGTAGACAGATGCTTTACTGTCTGAGCCACCAAGAAGGCCTGTATTTCTTCCTCAGATTGTTTTTTTCTTTTCTTAGTCATTTGCTTTTTTTATATAGTAAAATATTATTTTAAAAGCTCCTAAAACCCTGTTATCTTTCTCAAAAGTGCTTCTGTACATAGCTTAATAAATAAGGGCATTTTGAATTGTTAAGGCATTTTGTTAATACTATTTAGGGAGATCGTAATAACATTATCTTACTAAATAATATTAATAAAAATGCCTTAATGATTAATATTCAATTGCTAATATTTATTATTAAGTACAGTTCAGTTCAGTCGCTCAGTTGTGTTCGACACTATGCTACCCCATGAATCGCAGCCCGCCGGACCTCCCTGTTCATCACCATCTCGCGGAGTTCACTCAGACTCACGTATATTGAGTCTGTGATGCCCTCCAGCCATCTCATCCTTGGTTGTCCCCTTCTCCTCCTACCCCAATCCCTCAGTTGTGTTCGAATTGGAATGAAAACTGACCTTTTCCAGTCCTGTGGCCACTGCTGAGTTGTCCAGATGTGCTGGCATATTGAGTGCAGCACTTTCACAGCATCATCTTTCAGGATTTGAAACAGCTCTACTGGAATTCCATTACCTCCACTAGCTTTGTTCATAGTGATGTTTTCTAAGGCCCACTTGACTTCACATTCCAAGATGTCTGGCTCTAGATTAGTGATCACATCATCATGATTATCTGGGTCATGAAGATATCTTTTGTACAGTTCTTCTGTGTATTCTTGCCACCTCTTCTTAATATCTTCTGCTTCTGTTAGGTCCATACCATTTCTGTCCTTTATGGAGCCCATCTTTGTATGAAATGTTCCCTTGGTATCTCTAATTTTCTTGAAGAGCTCTCTAGTCTTTCCCATTCTGTTATTTTCCTCTGTTTATTTACATTGATCACTGAAGAAGGCTTTCTTATCTCTTCTTGCTATTCTTTGGGACTCTGCATTCAGATGCTTATATCTTTCTTTTTCTCCTTTGCTTTTGTCTCTCTTCTTTTCACAGCTATTTCTAAGTCCTCCCCAGAAAGCCATTTGGCTTTTTTGCATTTCTTTTCCATGGGAATGGTCTTGATCCCTGTCTCCCGTACAATGTCATGAACCTCATTCCATAGTTCATCAGGCACTCTATCTATCAGATCTAGGCCCTTAAATCTATTATTAAAGTTAACAGTTAATATATAAAGTTCTTTAGTTGTCTCAAAATAAATTATAGTGCTTTTATTTTATGAATAAATTATGAGATAGTGTTTTAAAATATATGTAGTGAAAGTCACTCAGTCATGTCTGACTCTTTGCAAGTCCATGGATTATACAGTCGTTGGAATTATCTAGACCAGAATACTGGATTGAGTACCCTTTCCCTTCTCCAGGGGATCTCTCCAAACCAGGAACTGTACCTACGTCTCCAAGATTGCATGTGGATTCTTTACCAACTGAACTATCAGGGACTCTCCAAACTATATACGGTGAATAGTAGTGCTGTGCTCAATTGTGTCTGACTCTTTGTGACCCCATAAACTGTGGTCCACCAGGCTCCTCTGTCCTTGGCATTTCCCATCAATAATACTGAAGTGAGTTGCCGTTTCCTTCTCCAGGGAATCATTCTCACTAGGGATTAAACCAATGTTTCCTCAGTCTCTTACCCTACAGATTCTTAACTGCTGAGCCATTTTAATTTATGTATGTATATATGCACATATATACATAGTAGGCTTTGTAGCTAGGTCAGAACACCAATGCTTCTCCCATACTGTTCACCTTTGAAATCTTTGTTCATTTCCTACCTGCCAGTAGTTGTTCTATTATTCCTTTTAGAGTCTGTTGCTATTCATGTGCAGTTAAGAATTCAGGTAAGCTGAAGGAGCCCATAAGAAGATTACTGGGGCTCTTTTTCTGCCATTTTGTCATCTCTCTGCCTTGCCCAGAAACTCTAGCTTTCTTAGCAAGTCAGTTTGTCTCCATGTGGGCTCCACTTACTTACATATCAATTTTGAAACTTCTCCTTGGAAGGATGAACCATGGAATCTGTCTGTGCTTACAAATGATATTATAGACTCTCTTCAAAGTTTTTTGTTCTGTGTTTTACTACTAAATATCTAGGTCAAAATCATACATTGTTTACTGTGTTTATAAGGAGACAATATTTCTTCATTTGTAATTGCTGTGTCAGCCAGGGAGTTTCATTTATGCCAGATTAGGCTCTTTGTGTTGGAGAAGGAAATGGCAACCCACTCCAGCACTCTTGCCTGGAGAATCCCAGGGATGGGGGAGCCTGGGGACTGCCATCTATGGTGTCACACAGAGTTGGACACGACTGAAGCAACTTAGCAGCAGCAGCAGTCTATTTGTGTAGTCATATCTGGCCAAGGCCTACAATCCATTTTGCATGCATATACACACACACACACACACACACACACACACACACACACAGAATTTTCATTTATAAAAAAGATTTGTTTTCATTGTGTTAGATTAACGATGGCCTCATTAGTTGACAATGGATTAGTTTAGAGTCAGGGTGAATTATAATATTCAAAGTACACATATAAAAATTATTTTTGCTATTGTATGAGAGCCAGAATCAACCTAATCCACTGTAGAAAATTAATGCAAATGAATGAATTATTATACTGGGATCTTAGGCATGGACATGCAGATTAGTGTGGGCTGGAAAATTTTATAAATAAAACCATAGACTAATAATTTTCATACTCTGATGTAGGCTAGTTTGATCCACTTCATCTTTCCATTTTAAATTTATCATTAATACTTTCCAAATTAAACTGATGTACTTGGAGAAAATTATTTTTGAAACAATTTATAAAGATCCACAGCTTAATTCAAAACATTAAGCAGTGTTAAATATATTTCAAACTTTTCCATTTTATTTTTAAAAAGTTATCCACTTACATAGAGTGAATTCTCAATTATTTATAGAATTAAGATTCGAGAGAAAGAGTAGAATGCTGAAAGACTGTGATGATAGACAAATTTTGGTTGTTTAGTGCTATATAAAATTGCACCTGGGTTTTTATTTTTAAATATAGTTTTACAGTTTAAATTAATATTATTTTTAAATCCTATGTACAATTAGCTAATGCCAAGGTTAAATATTCTTATGTGATGTTGGAAAATCAGAGTAGAAAGAGTCAACTAATTTCCTTAATATTATTGGTCAAATGTAAAATAAGCAAATAATTCACAATTTCCACTTAATATATCATGAAAAACACAACACATGCTTACCTACTATATCTTCTAGGACAGGTTGGATTGTGTGCCCCCTAAATTCATCTGTTGAAGTCTTAATCTTCAATACATCAGAATATGACTGTGTTCAAAGATATGGCTTTTCAAAAAGTAATTACTTTACTATAAAGGTGTTAGGGCCTAAATCTAATCTGACTAGTGTTTTTGTAAGAAAAACAGATTAGGAAATGGATGGTGAAACACAAGGGACACCTGTACACAGAGGGATGACCTGTGAAAAGATTGCAGCCATCTGTAAGTCAAAAAGTAAGGCCTCGGAGAAAACCAGTGCTGCAATTACCTGGAATGTGAAGTCAAGTGAGCCTTAGGAAGCATCACCACAAACAACATTAGTGGAGGTGATGGAATTGGAGCTGAGCTATTTCAAACCCTAAATGATGATACTGTTAGCTGCTGCACTCAATATGCCAGCAAATCTGGAAAACTCAGCAGTGGCCACAGGGCTGAAAAAGATCAGTTTTCATTCCAATTCCAAAGAAAGGCAATGACAAAGAATGTTCAAACTATCACACAATTGCACTCATTCCACACTCTAGCAAAAATAATGCTCAAAATTCTCCAAGCCAGGCTTCAACAGTATTTATCTGTGAAATTTCAGATGTTCAAGCTGGATTTAGAAAAGGCAGAGGAACCAAAGATCAAATTGCCAATGTCAATTGGATCATAGAAAAAGCAAGAGAGTTACAGAAAAATATCTGTTTTTTGATTATGCCAAAGCCTTTGGCTGTGTAGATCACAACGAACTTTGGAAAATTCTTCAATAGATGGGGATACCAGGCGACCTTACCTGCCTCTTGAGAAATCTGTATACCGGTCAAGAAGCAACAGTTAGAACTGGACATGGAAACACAGAATGTTTCCAAATGGGGAAAGGTCTTCTTCAAGGCTGTATATTGTCACCTTGCTTATTTAACTTATACACAGAGCACATCATGTGAAATACTGGGCTGGATGAAGCACAAGCTGGAATCAAGATTGCCGGGAGAAATATCAATAATCTCAGATATGCAGATGACACCACTGTTATGGCAGAAAGCAAAGAAGAGCTAAAAAAGGCTTTTATGAAAGTCAAAGAGAAGAGTGAAAAAGCTGGCTTAAAACTCAAAATTCAGAAAACTATGGTCATGGCATCCGGTCCCATCACTTCATGGCAAATAGATAGGGAAACAATGGAAACAGTGACAGACTTTTATTTTGGGGGGCTCTAAAATCACTGCCGAATCTGAACGCAACCAAGAAATTAAAAGACGCTTGTTCTTTGGAGGCAAAGTTATGAACAACCTAGACAGCATATTAAAAAAACAGAGCCATTAATTTGTCAACAAAGGTCTGTCCAGTCAAAGCTTTGGTTTTTCCAGTAGTCATGTATGGATGTGAGAGTTGGACTATAAAGAGAGCCGAGCAATGAAGAACTGATGCTTTTGAGCTGTCGTGTTGGAGAAGGCTCTTGAGAATCGCTTAGACTGCAAGGAGATCAAACCAGTCCATCGTAAGGGAAATCAGTCCTAAATATTCATTGAAAGAGCTGGTGCTGAAGCTGTATCTTCAATACTTTGGCCACCTGATGTGAAGAACTACTCATTTGAAAAGACCCTGTTACTGGGAAGATTGAAGGCAAGAGGAGAAGGGGATGACAGAGGATGAGATGGTTGGATAGCATCACCGACTCAGTGGACATGAGTTTCGGCAAACTCTGGGAGTTGGTGATGGACAGGGGAAGCCTGATTGCTGCAGTCCATGAGGTCTCAAAGAGTTGGACATGACTGAGCAACTGAACTGAACTGAATCAAACTAATAGATCTCCTTATATAATTATTGTGTTAGGTTTTCTAGGAAGAAGTGTTTGTAATTCTCAAAATAACAGTAAAGTCAAAATAGCTATAAATTAGGATGTATTAAAGATGGAGATGGACTTCCTTGGTAGTCCAGATGGTAAAGATCTGCCTGTAATTCAGGAAACCTGGGTTTGATCCCTGGTTTGGGAAAATCCCCTGATGAAGGATATGGCTGCCCATTCCAATATTCTTCCTTGAGAATTCCATGGACAGAAGAGACTAGCAGGTTACAGTCTATGGGGTTAGAAACAGGCACATCTAAGTGACTAACAACCACATCCACACCCAAACACACACACACACACACACACACACACACACACACACACACACACATATGGAGATATGAAGACGTTGAAAGAGTGTAATACATCTGGAAATAGTGAAATAATTTATAATTTTTTAAAAGTGCTCTGTTATATAGAATGCAGTTCTTCTGAATGTCATCTCCAGGTTTATCAATTTACTTTAATAAATTTCACCATTTAGTATCATAAGTCTGCAATGTGAGAACAACATTTGTTTCAACCATTCAGTTACTCTAATACAGCTTTAGAAAAACAGTGAAGGGTTTTATTAGATGGATGAATAATAGTTGAATAAAAGCATCTATTTAGGAAATTTAATACTGATATTTGGAAAAGGGGGAAAAAGTCTTAAAAACTTAAACTGTACACTCTATATTGCTTCCTAACTTTGAGTAATAAAATAAAAATTATTTCTTCCGTGAGTTTTGGCCATTTTTTAAATGGGCTGTTTAATGACATTATTAAATTTAAAATAAATTTTAAATACATTTCCTTTGCCAGATATATGATATGTCAAGTATATGATATAGTCCCGGTCTATATCTTATCTTTTTATTATTTTAACAATGTCTTTCACATCAGTTCAGTTCAGTTCAGCTGCTCAGTCATGTCCGACTTTTTGTGACTCCATGGACTGCAGCACGCTCGGCTTCCCTATCCATCATCCTGGAGCTTGCTCAAATTCATATCCATCAAATCGGTGACGCCACCCAACCATCTCATACTCTGTCATCTCCTCCTCCTCCTGCCTTCAATTTTTTCCTGCATCAGGGTCTTTTCCAAGGAGTCAGGTCTTCACATCAGGTGGCCAAAGTTATTGGAGTTTCAGCTTCAGCATCAGTCCTTCAGATGGATACTCAGAACTGATTTCCTTTAGGATGGACTGGTTGGATCTCCTTGCAGTCCAAGAGACTCTCAAGAGCCTTCTCCAACACCACAGTTCAAAAGCATCAATTTTTTGACTTTCATATATTAAGCATCAATATCAATTCAATATCAATTTCAAAAGCATCAATTATATGTCTTTCACATATGAAGTGCAAAAATTTTTATGAAGTCCAATTTGTTATTATTTTCTTTTCTCTTATTTACTGGCCTATTAGTATCATGTCTAAGAACCCCTTGCCTAACTCCTGACATTATGAGTCAAAGAAGTCAGTTTCAAAAAGTTGCCTACTGTATAATTCCATTTATATGACATTCTTAAGATAGAATTTAAGAATGTAACAGAAAAAGATTAGTGGTTGCCAGAGAAGGTAATGGTATGATTATGAAAGAATCGCATGAGGGATTTTATGGGGTGATGGAATTGTTCTGAATGCTGATTGGGATTGTTATGCAACAAATTTGTACATGGTTAAGGCTCATGCATCTGCATGATTCTCCCCAAAATGTCAGCTTTACTGTATCTTAAATGAAAACCCAAAAATAAATTTTAAAAAAAGCAATATATTTTATGGTAATGCATATATGGCAATATATTTTACCCAATATATTTTATGGAATTCTTCAAGCCAGAGTACTGGAGTGGGAAGGCTTTCCCTTCTCCAAGGGATCTTCCCAACTCTGGGATCAAACCCAGGTCTCCTACATTATAGGTAAATTCTTTACCAGTTGAGCCACAAGGAAAGCCTAAGAATATAGGAAGGGGTAGGATATCCCTTCTCTAGTGGATCTTCCTGACCCAAGAATGAAGTCCTGTCTCCTGCATTGCAGGCAGAGTGTTTACTAACTGAGCTATCAGGGAAGCCCTGATTTTATGGTAGATATTCCTTAAAAATGTATGAACAATTAAGAATAAGAAGGCACAGAGGTAATAAATTAAAATTAAATTGAATAGGTTATAGACTCACACAAAGGCACTAATTAAGACAGTTTTTATTCTTAGAGATCAACTGGATCTCATTTATTATAAGTTCATTCATAAATTTGTGAAATTTACATGTATAATGTAAATACTAAACACTTTGTTATTGTCTCACATGTTGCAGCTAATAGAAATATTCATAGAGCAGAGGCAAGACTGGTATCAGAATTTCTTGATTATTTTTCTTAAGAAACAACAATAAGAACAAATGTGTAAGATTATGAGTAGAAAATAAAAGTAATCCTAAAAATGTGAACTGGGACATAATTATCCCTTATGACAGTAATTAAGTGATAAGGACTTTCTCTTTACTTATTTTATAATTGGCTAGAAAGCTAAGTAAGACCTAAGAGGACTTTGCTTTACGATATGTAGCATATACTGTAGCTGGTTCCAGTGGATTCAGCAACTCACAGATTCTTGGCATTACACAGTCAACAGTTGTTTGTTTACCTAGATATTTATTTATTCAATACAGATTGAATCAACCATAAACTTGGATTAGCCCTAAATTTATATTCCTTACCATAATCTTATTTTTTCTTTACTTGTGTTTCAGTTTTAACAGATAATCAAGTCAGTGAATCTCTGCTGACAACTCATAAATGTTAATGAACATATTTGTTAAGACTACACAAACACCTATCTTTCAATCTTTTTTTTCCGACTGTTGCTAGGTTGTTGCTATAAATAAGGAAATATTTTTACTGAAGATTCAACTAAATTTTTAAGGTAAAAAAGGCTACATTCTTAATTACAATGAAAGAAAATAGACAAAATAATCTTTCAAAGATAGAATAATAAAAGGAACACAGAACTGTTGGAAGAATGATTAAAAGAAAAATGTGGAATAATGGGTTAGAATAATGACTTTAAAATGTGAATTATTTTGAATTCATTAGAGGGTAAGCAATGATACAAAACTATGTTGCTAAATAACAAAGTTCAGTTCAGTCACTCAGTCATGTCCGACTCTTTGTGACCTCATGAACCACAACACACCAGGCCTCCCTGTCCATCATCAGCTCCCAGAGTCCACCCAAATCCATGTCCATTGAGTCAGTGATGCCATCCAACAATCTCATCCTTTGTCGTCCCCTTCTCATCCTGCCCTCAATCTTTCCCAGCATCAGGGTCTTTTCCAATAAATCAGCTCTTCGCACTAAGTGGCCAAAGTATTGTACTTTCAGCTTCAACATCAGTCCTTCTAATGAACACCCAGGACTGATCATCAAAGAGGTGCTTGAAATTAAAAATTGGTCCCAAATGGCTGTTATTAAAACTAGTCATACAATTCATTCCTAAATAATAAAAATGAAAAAAAATTTAGGAAATAATTACAACTTTGCAAAAATTGTTTTTGACAAAACACTGGAAGGAGACTAGCAATTTGCACAGCCTGTTTCCAAGGGTACAGAGAACATAAGCTTCACAATGTTGCATGTCTTTCTGCGAATCAAAGAATCAACAATAATAAAGATGTAAAAATAGTGTCACAACATTTATATACATATATATATTATATTAATAGATATGTCTTTTAATCATTTGTTCTCAATTAGTTTCTAGTTTTTATTCAGTATATCTTTTAATATAATATTTTTTCCAGAAACAAAAGTAAGAAATTTGTCACTTTTGTATTTTCCAGTTTTGTCAAAACTGCAATAATTAAAAGGAAAATACTTTTTGTTTAAAAGGATTGGATGCTAAAGAGAAAATGCCAAAAGTTCAAGATTGAAGGATTGAGTATTTGTTTCATTTTGCTTTCTCCTCTACCAGAATAGCAAGGAACTACTTTCTAGAAGGCAATACTTAGTCTGAAACCTAAAAATGAAAAGAGTCCAATAATATGAAATATTGAAGTAAGATCATTTCAGAAGAAGAAAGCAGTATATCTACACCCCAGGTGTGGAAAGCTTTTTGTTTAAAAATAAAAATTTAAAAAAAAGTCTTTTGGGCTGGATTTTAGTCCCTATAGGTGACAGTAATAAGAAATGAGGTTGATAACTAGGGTTAGATCATGGATGGTCATAATGAGATGTTTGAATAGAAAAATGTGAAGATAAATGTATAATTTATGCATATAATCATCCTTAAAATAATTTCAGGTTATTTTTCCTTTGAACGAAACTCAATGACTGAAGAAGTTATAGTAACATGAGAAATGTGTTTTATAAATTAGACAAAATGATGGAATAGATCAAAAAAATAAAGCCCAATGGAAGGAATATATATTAATAACCTAAATCTCTAACAAGTAACATAAACAGATCTTCAGTGAGAAATTAGATCAGTTTTCTACAATAACTTTTGCCACAAATTCTAATGTACAATCCTCATTTTATATACACCACAATTAATCAATGGTTAATAGAAATGCTTTTTTGTAATTTCTTTGGAACTTAATGTTTGTTTTTAAGATGGCATGATTTTTAAATTTTGTTGTATTTTGAAGAACTATAAACAAGGAGCTGGATTTGAGCCATCAATCAGCACTAGTAGATTTTATTTCACTCTGAATCAAAAATGTAAATATTTCAGTAGTTCTTATTTGGAGATAATGTTTATTACTCCACTGTTTCCTTCAATGTCAAGCAGGTTAGGTCAAATATGGTTTAACAAAAGCTGAAACTTTGCTCCAAAATACTATTTACAAAAATGTTAGCTCTGAAAAATTTCACAGATATTGAACACACATTAGCCCACTCATGAAAAGCTATATATATATATTTAATTATGCAGACTATTTTCATATTTCACATATGCTGACATATTTTCATATATGAAGACTATTTCAAATATACATTTACTCCTCTTATTCTGTCTCATTCCTGCAACAAACACTGTTAACAGTGTTTGGACAATGGAAGACATAATGATAAAAACCTAAACAAGGAGCTGGCAATCTAAGTTCTTATACCAATACATCTCCCTCTAACATTTGAACATGAGAAAGTCATTGAGCATCAGAAACTTAATGGGTGAAACAAAGATCATCATGTCTTTTCATTTTGCTTAACTGTCTCTATTAATTTAGGTGAAGCAGCTACATATTGCTGTTTTGAAGGGGTGTACATATGTAGGAGCATCTCTATAGAGGCTGCTTGTGCCTTTGGTTAGAAAGCTAGATTTGATGTGGATGCCAGTCACATATTTCCTCAGGGTTTATTGACCACTATCACCTAGGTAGGAAGTGAGGCTGGAGATGGAGCGACTGGGCTAGAGCTGAATGTATGGCTGGGCTTTCCCTTGACTCAGTGGCTATGATCACCTTATGTGGGGAGAGGGTTGGATCCCTAAGCTGTTGGGGCAGAAATCCTGAGGATCGGGTCTAGGCTGGCTCTATTCTCTTTAAGTATGTGCTTTCCTCTCTCCCAGCACTGATACACTTGCCCCACAGGGGTGCAATGCTGAAGCAAATGGCAGTAGTCTCCTAGGTCATGATGGAACATGGGCCATAGTGATTCACCTTCAGACAGATATCCAAGTTGCCTCCTATGCATACAGCAGCAATTGTTGCCTTGCCTTTGCTTTGCTCAGATACAGCTTTGAGTCTAAGTAATGTTTTATCTCTTTCAGCTGATCATTTTGTCTGGACTCTGCCTCTCCAGCACTGCTGTGGATCCACACTGCAGGGAAATCAGAATTCACAGGCTGACTTCTCTGGTGTGTCTTGGGGCATTGGTTGTGCTGGACTAGCTTCCATCACAGTTCCAGGCTATGTCTGATGGGCTGAGGGAGTCCATCCCCAAAAGGCCCTCCCTCCTTCCTCCAGTTGTTGCTCTGAAAGTGAGTCATCTCTGTGTCCTAGAGCTGACTTGGTCACAACCAGCTAATGCCTTTTCTATTTGAAAGCATGAGATTTTAAAATATATTCATAGAATTTTTAAAAACTCTATTCAATATTTACATTTCTTAAATTAAACATTTGTTCAGGTTTTAAGAGAGAAACCAAGGAGATGGGAAGAACCAGGAAAAAAAATAGTCTAAGGCAAAGACAGACAGGAATGGTTTAGTGGGAGGGTGAGGGGAGGAAATTTCAGTGTTATAAATCACTATTAAAATGGGAGACATAGCTCTGTAAAAGAGAGGGAATCAATATAAAAATAAGCTTCTGCTCCTTGAGGGCTTTTGATTTTTTTACATGGTTGACTGATGTGGAAGCTAAAAGGTTAAAATGTATGTACGAAGGGCATAATTAGTGATTTTTCTATAGTTTTCTTCTTGTATTGATTTTAATTTCTGAATTCTCATTATGAGTGCACAGTGGGTCCAATTATACCAATGTTAAAGTCCCAAGATTATTTCACAGCAGCTGGCACTGAAACCTGAGATGAAGTGAAATCTATAAAAATTAAAGTTAGAAGTGTCTGAGCTAGATGTGGAGAAACATCTCAGTTTGGTTATACGGAGTCCAAGCTTATAAGCCCTTTGAATAAACCATGTAGGTAAGAACTTGGAGAAAACTAGAGGTTTCAGACTTACCATTGCTTAGTCCATCTAGAAGTTCTTATTTATGCTATGATGTAGTCTGTGAAATCATGAACCATCTGACAAGAATAAGAAAGATAAAGGAAAACTTAATTGCTCCAGAAATCAAAAATGTCTTTCATCAATGAAGATAGAGCAGAAATTTTAAGACTGAAATCTAGTTTGACATACATCATTACATTTAACTACTACATGGATATAATCATCTAGAGAAAATAGTTTCATTTTAAATAATTTTAGTAGGGAAATAATATTTAATATTTTTACAAAGTATGAATCAAGAAATACTGAAAGCAAAAATGAATACATATTATATACAAAATATACTGCTATATACTGAATTAACAGTGCTTGATACCAAGACTCTCTTATGTTTTTTTAAAATTATTTATTTATTATTTACTTTTGGCTCTGCTAGGTCTTTGTTGATGAGCAGGCTTTTCTTTAATTGGAGCAAGTAGGGGCTATTCTCTAGTTGTGGTGCCCAGACTTATTGCAGTGGCTTCTCTTATTGCGAAGCATGGGTTCTAGGGCACATGGGCTCAGTAGTTGTGATTTCCCAGTCTCTAGGGCACAGCCTCAATAGTTGTGGTACATGGGTTTAGTTGTTCTGCAGCATGTGGGTTCTTCCCAGACCAGGGATCGAACTCACGTCTCCCACATTGGCAGTCATATTCTTTACCTCTAAGCCACCAGGGAAGTCCCCTCTAAGATTTTTCAAAGCAATGTTTCATTTAATCTCACGCAGCCTTATAATCTTATCTTCATCCACAAATACATAAACTAAGCTGTAAAGCTATTTAGAAGTGTTGTACCTTTATAAAAATTATAATAGGTTGAATACATTTTAATCAGTCAAATATTTGGGGGTCTTTGGGAGAGTATTCTGCAGGATTTGGAAGGGATTCTAAATCTCTTTGTAAATACTAGAAAGTCAGCAAAAAAACAGTAGCTGTTGTGTTTTAAGAGCAGGTATTATATCACTCTATATGTATATCATCTATATGATATGCTTGACTTTGCAATATATTTGTGTATATTAGGTACACAGTAATTCATAAAATGATAATACAGAAAAATTAGGAAAAATTTTTGATAAAATAATACCACCTTATTTATTTAAGATCTAAGAATTTTGGTCTTTAATTAAGAAAGTTAGGTCAAGTGTCTGCTGTCTAAAGGAGTAGTATTTCTACCACCCTGCTTTATTTCACCTATGATCTCCTTTTTTGCCCCAGGTGTTAAGGGAGGAAACAGTTTCTTTTCTACCTAAGCAGAGAGATCAGACTACCTCAAGAAATTCATATATTGAATAAGTGGATGATGAAGGATCACTCCTCACAAATGATCAGTGAATTTTAAACAAATTTGAAGGGTAAAGTATGAGCACATACTGTATGGTTTATGCCTCACTCAATCTTCAATGCTAATTCTAATAATAGCTGTCTATATTTTACAATTAAGAAAACTGAGGCTCAGGGGAATAATATTATTGTCTAAAATAATCAAGCCACTGAATAGTAGAGTCAGTTCTTGAATGTAAATCTCTCTGACTCCAAAATTATAGTATAATTATTGATATTATACTGTGATAACATTTAGCAAGGTGTTCATTGAAATAAAGTCTAAAAATGGAATTAATTGTAAAAACAATTTCTGTTGTCCCTAATGATAATCATTTGGCTTAATCTATTTTTCCAATACTTTTTACAGTTGAAGATTTTTTTTTAACTTTACTAGAATTCCATCACTAGAAAATATTTGAGTATAATAAGCTGGAAATTACTACTTGCAATGACATAAGATATTAATATTTATAGATTTTCTCCCCATAACTCTCCATCAGTGCTGCTTAATGAACAATAGAGAAATTGGATGAGTACATCCAAGATTCAAATGATATCCATTTTTCTGCAGTGGGATCTCTAAGGAACTCCAAGTCACTGTAACTATATATCATTACTGGATATCAGGCAAAGAAGTTCCCAATTAGCACAGCCAATGCATCACAAATGTGCCTTCAGGTCACCTTCTTCTGCCATGGTAGCAGTATGAATCAGGATGATACTGCCACAGCAGAGAAATACTTGGGGAAAAAAATGTGTTGTTTTTTTTTTTTCCCCCAAAATTAGTGTTGTTTGCTATGGTACATAGAGTCTTGCTAATAAAGCAGCTTCCAGGCTCTCACTCTCTCTGTCTCCTTTATTTTTGTCTTTTTTTACTCCCCAATAATTCATATGACATATAAATATTATATCTTTCTATGTAATGAAATGCCAAGGGAATTCATAATTTATTCTCTCAAATGGAAGTGACAGCAATACTAGCTGTTTCAGAAACCTGGACCTAGGGTTAGGCATTGGAAATCTCCAGTAATTATCTTTGATGTTTGAGGCAATAGAAATTGGGACCTCAGTGACTCAGAATGGTTGAAAATTTAAGCTGAATATATATATATATATATATATAACCAGAATGAGTAACCATCCCTGATTTTTCTGAAAATGAAGGGATTTCCTGAGACTTATGACTTTCAGTCTAAAAACTGGGACAGTCCTGAGCAAACCTGGATGGTTTGTTATGTTGTTACTGGTTAGAAAGTATTAACACAATCTTTGATTGGGGGGCCAAATAAGATGGTAAATATACTATTTTGTGTGTATTTAGCATTTACAAATACTAATTGGTCTGTGTTGGTTTATTGGTTCTGTAGGAGAAGAAGTATCTCCCTAGCTTCTGGGAGGCCAGTTGGATTTCTAAACATAAATACTTGCTGTAATTAGCATTTACACATAGTTTCAAAGACTCCCAACTTCCGTGGGGCTATGATCCTCCTGGGCAGTTTTACAGTTGTGACAGAAATATGGGGTTCAGTAGATTTAACTTCTTATAGCATCCTTCCCCATCTCTTGTAAACTTTTTAGGAAACTTACTGAATCTACTTTTCATGTGATGTTAATAATAAACAATAATATTGGCTCTGCTGAACATGTATGCTGAACTTTGGTATGTTGTTCATTTATACAAATTTATTCAAGAATAGTTAATTCATCTGGTTTGTCACTAATACAAATTTAAATGTGATTTATATCTCTCTCAACCAAAATTACAATTAAACAATACAAAACAAGCAGAGTATAAAATGACAAACTAAACCAATGTCAACCAACCAACCAAAGAAACACAGCTTTCTGACATTGCCCATAAAAATTTCTCCATAAATGCCCTCTTGTACTCATTTCACAGTCCATATTCTTGAAAGAACTATCAATATTACTTTGCAAGTAAGTATTCTAAGCATAAAATGAAGCTTTTTTTTTTACCTTTAATTGTTGTAATCTTTCACTAAGGCCTGGGCTCCAAAATCACTGTAAATGGTGATTGCAGCCATGAAATTAAAAGACACTTTCTCCTTGGAAGGAAAGTTATGGCCAACTTAGACAGTATATTAAAAAGCAGAGACATTACTTTGCCAACAAAGGTCTGTTTAGTCAAGGCTATGGTTTTTCCAGTGGTCATGTATGGATGTGAGAGTTGGACTGTGAAGAAAGCTGAGTGCTGAAGAAGTGATGCTTTTGAACTGTGGTGTTGGAGAAGACTCTTGAGACTCCCTTGGACTACAAGGAGATCCAACCAATCCATTTTAAAGGAGATTATGTATGGCAAAACCAAAACAATATTGTAAAGTAATTAACCTCCAATTAAAATGAATAAATTTATATTTTAAAATAAATAAATAAATAAAGAAGATCAGTCCTGGGTGTTCATTGGAAGGACTGAAGCTAAAGCTGAAACTCCAATACTTTGGCCACCTCATGCGAAGAGTTTACTCATTGGAAAAGACTCTGATGCTGGGAGGGATTGGGGGCAGGAGGAGAAGGGGACAACAGAGGATGAGATGGCTGGAGGGCATCACTGACTCAATGGACATGAGTCTGAATGAACTCTGGGAGTTGGTGATGGATAGGGAGGCCTAGCGTGTTGCGATTCATGGGGTCACAAAGAGTTAGACACGACTGAGTGACTGAACTGAACTGATCTGAAGTCTCTATCAAAGTACCAAGAATTTTCTTTCATTGTCAAATTCAATTATCAGTTAAATTTGAATGAAAGAAGAAAACATATCCAATCAACTAAATTACTCTAAGGTGTATTAATTTCATGAGAATTTCAAATGAAACAAAATTATTATATAAGGTGAAGATGATCAGTCATTAAAGAAAACCTCACAGGTCCACCTGCAATCAAATGAAAAGAAACACTCCTTTCAGGATACTTAAATTTGGAAACATACGGGAAAGAATTATGATGAACTGAAAAATAGCCTGAAGACAAAATACAATATAGTTGAAAATTTTAATCAGGTGTGCTTTCCTTATTTTTGAAAATCACAATATAAGCAATCAGTGAGTAAGGCAGGTTTGAAATCCACCTTGTTAGGAGCTCCCAAATCTTTCTGAAAGCATTTTCCTGAGAAACAACTTGGATAGCCTCAAAGAAGAGAAATTAATAATACTCTCACTGTTTGTTTTATAGTGTATTTTAAGTGATTACAAATATTTTGAGCAAAATAAAATCAAGGAATCAATTTCAAAATTAAAGTCCTTCAGTATTTTCCAAAGCAGTATCATATACATTGCAGAATAGAAAAAGAACAAAATTCAAACCAAGAAAATTCTAGTTTTGAAGGTAAAAGGCACACTATTTTAGAAATAATTGCCCTAAATATATTAAGTCACTCAGTTGTGTCTAACTGTGACCCCATGGACTGTATAGCTCACCAGGCTCCTCTGTCCATGGAATTCTCTAGGCAACAATACTGGAGTGAGTAGCCATTCCCTTCTCCAGGGCATCTTTCCAATCAAATGATCAAACCCAGGTCTCCCACACTGCAGGCAGATTCTTTATCATCTGAGGCACCAGGGGAAAAGACGGAGTGTCTTGAAATGTTTTCTTTGTTCTGATAAAATGGGAGAAAATTCACTGCTTAAAATGAATAAAATCAAAAACAGTCACAGAGCACTGAAAGTACCCATATATATTAAACTGAAGAATAAAATACTGTTTAATCATCAGCCTCTCTTTTGCAATATATGACAATTTAGACTTTTCGTTCTTTGAGGAAAGTCAGCCCTTTCCTATGATTATGGATAATGATTTACCTACTGACTTAATGGGATGCTTGTGGAGTTATTCGAAGACAGATGTGGTGTATTGCTTCTGATTCTTACACACACACATATACATGCTTACTGCCCTTTGTCATGAAAGTGCTGAAGTGATGTCAGATACTTTAACAGACAGAATGATAGTCCCTTTAAAATGCTTATGAAATAGTCTCCAGAGACTGAAAATTTTACCTAACATGCCAAAAAAAAAAATTCCAAATGTGATTTAGTGAAGGATCTTGAGGAAATTATCTTAAATCATCTGAGTGGACCCATTGTAATCGCAATGGTCTTTGTAAGAGGAAAACACGATTATCAGAGTCAGTAAAAGGAATTCTGTCAAAGGAAGCAAATTTTGGAATGATGGATGATGATGATAGAGGAAAAGCCATGTGGCAAAGATTACAAGCAGCATCTTAAAGGGTTTCCCAGGTGACACAGTGGTAAAGAAACTGCATGCAATGCAAGAGACATGAGTTTGATCCCTGAGTTGGAAGATCCCCTAGAGAAGGAAATGGCAACCCAATCCAGTATTCTTGCCAGGAAAGTCCCATGGACAGAGGAGCCTGGTGGGCTACACTCCATGGGGTCACCAAAGAGTCAGAGATGAAAAAGACAAGAAAGCAAGACTCTCCACTAGAACCTCCAGAAAATATGCAGCCCTGCCAGCAGCTTGATTTTAGCCCCATAATATTCATCTCTGATTTCTTACCTCAGGGAATAGTAAGATATATTTGTGTTACTTTAAGTCACTAAACTTATGATAATTTGTTAGAGCAGCAATAGGAAGGTAACATAAATATAAAATAAATAGTATTGTTGAAAACAGAACAAAATAGATTTTTAAAAAAATAGAACTGTATAGATAATTTGAGGAATATTTCTAGTTTCCATTGTTGATAATATTACTTCTGGGGAAAAAAATTTATTTATTTTAGTTTTCCTATATCAGTTCTTATGTAAACTATGAAAAACATTTGAAGAATTCACTGATAATTTGTACCAACAATATATTTTATGAAACTAATATTTTAAATAGCAATAAATTAACATTAATATTTTATCTTCACATATATCAATATTTTCTTACTTAAAAGTTCAGATTAAAAACATATTTGAAAGAATTTACACACAGAAAAATATAATATATAACTTTTATCCTTGTCATCATATGGCTAGTTAAATGTATGTTAAAAATAAAATTAACTATTTTAACAAAATGAGAAAAAATAAAATTCTAGACATTTTATAAAAATTTGATTACTGATACTTTTTATTGTACCTGTTGCCCTGATTTTGCTATTTATTTCTAAAATGTGCATTGAAAATTAGTGATTACCCAGTGAAGTCACTCAGTCGCGTCTGACTCTTTGAGACCCCGTGGACTGTAGTCCAACAGGCTTCTCTGTGCATGGAATTCTCCAGGACAGAGTACTGAATCAGGTTGCTATTCCTTTCCCAGTTAGCTCTTAATTTACATTAAGGAAGTGGGCTCTGTTTTTTCACATGATGGTTCCTAAAAACCATCTAGAGTCTTCAATAATGATTGTAATTTATGTACAAGCAAAGCTTTAAATTAATGCCCAAGAAAGATAATCTGGCATTAAATATGCATACCCTATTCAAAAATAGTTCTCACTAAATGCACTGGTCATAGCAAACACCCTCTTCCAACAAAATGTGAGAAGACTCTACACATGGACATCACCAGATGGTCAACACCAAAATCAGATTGATTATATTCTGTGCAGTCAAAATGGAGAAGCTCTATACAGTCAACAAAAACAAGACCAGGAGCTGACTGTGGCTCAGATCATGAACTCCTTATTACCAAATTCAGACTTAAGTTGAAGAAAGTAGGGAAAACCTCTAGGCCATTTGGGTATGACCTAAATCAAATCCCTTATGATTATACAGTGGAAGTGAAAAATAGATTTAAGGGCCTAGACCTGATAGATAGAGTGCCTGATGAACTATGGAATGAGGTTCATGACATTGTACGGGAGACAAGGATCAAGACCATCCCCATGGAAAAGAAATGCAAAAAAGCAAAATGGCTGTCTAGGGAGGCCTTACAAATAGCTGTGAAAAGAAGAGAGGTGAAAAGCAATGGAGAAAAGGAAAGATATAAGCATCTGAATGCAGAGTTCCAAAGAATAGCAAGAAGGGATAAGAAAGCCTTCTTGAACAATCAATGCAAAGAAATAGAGGAAAAGAACAGAATGGGAAAGACTAGAGATCTCTTCAAGAAAATTAGAGATACCAAGGGAACATTTCATGCAAAGATGGGCTCGATAAAGGACAGAAATGGTATGGACCTAACAGAAGCAGAAGATATTAAGAAAAGGTGGCAAGAATACACGGAAGAACTATACAAAAAGATCTTCACAACCCAAATAATCATGATGATGTAATCACTAATCTAGAGACAGACATCCTGGAATGCGAAGTCAAGTGGGCCTTAGAAAGCATTACCAGGAACAAAGCTAGTGGAGGTGATGGAATTCCAGTGGAGCTTTTTCAATCCTGAAAGATGATGCTGTGAATGTGCTGCACTCAATATGCCAGCAAATTTGGAAAACTCAGCAGTGGCCACAGGACTGGAAAAGGTCAGTTTTCATTCCAATTCCAAAGAAAGGCAATGCCAGAGAAGGCTCAAACAACGCACAGTTGCACTCATCTCACATGCTTGTAAAGTAATGCTCAAAATTCTAGAAGCCAGGCTTCAGCAATATGTGAACTATGAATTCCCTGATGTTCAAGCTGGTTTTAGAAATGGCAGAGGAACCAGAAATCAAATTGCCAACATCCCCTGGTCATGGAAAAAGCAAGGGAGTTCCAGAAAAACATCTATTTCTGCTTTATTGACTATGCCAAAGCTTTGACTGTGTGGATCACAATAAACTGTGGAAAATTCTTCAAGAGATGGGAACACCAGATCACCTAATCTGCCTCTTGAGAAATCTGTTTGCAGGTCAGGAAGCAACAGTTAGAATTGGACATGGAACAACAGACTGGTTCCAAACAGGAAAAGGAGTATGTCAAGGCTGTATATTGTCACCCTGCTTATTTAACTTCTATGCAGAGTACATCATGAGAAACACTGGACTGGAAGCAACACAAGCTGGAATCAAGATTGCCAGGAGAAATATCAATAACCTCAGATATGCAGATGGCACCACCCTTATGGCAGAAAGTGCAGACGAACTAAAAAGCCTCTTGATGAAAGTGAGAGAGGAGAGTGAAAAAGTTGGCTTAAAGCTCAACATTCAGAAAACGAAGATCATGGCATCTGGTCCCATCACTTCATGGGAAATAGATGGGGAAACAGTGGAAACAGTGTCAGACTTTATTTTTTGAGGCTCCAAAATCACTGCAACTGGTGACTGCAGACATGAAATTAACAGACACTTGCTCCTTGGAAGAAAAGCTATGACCACCCTGGATAGTATGTTAAAAAGCAGAGACATTACTTTGCCAACAAAGTTCCCTCTAGTCAAGGCTATGGTTTTTCCTGTGGTCATGTATGGATGTGAGAGTTGGGCTGTGAAGAAGGCTGAGCGCTGAAGAATTGATGCTTTTGAACTGTGGTGTTGGAGAAGACTCTTGAGAGTCCCTTGAACTGCAAGGAGATCCAACCAGTCCATTCTGAAGGAGATCAGCCCTGGAATTCCTTTCTAAGGAATGATGCTGAAGCTGAAATTCCAGTACTTTGGCCACCTCATGCGAAGAGTTGACTCATTGGAAAAGACTCTGATGCTGGGAGGGATTGTGGGCAGGAGAGGAAGGGGACGACCAAGGATGAGATGGTTGGATGGCATCACGGACTCAGTGGACCAGAGTCTGAGTGAACTCCGAGAGATGATGATGGACAGGGAGGCCTGGCATGCTGCGATTCATGGAGTCGCAGAGAGTAGGACACGACTGAGCGACTGAACTGAACTGAACGGATGATCTATTGACTCCAGTAACATTGAGTATATAAAACCAGAAGTCCACACAGGTTTTCTAATACTTGGCTGTAAATATCCATTTAAATTTCCACAATAGATTATTTATCACAATATCACTACATTTCATTAAAAACTGGAACAGTTATAGTGGTTATAGTGGTAAGGTTGTTTTAGAATGCATTATGAGGATAATTTTCTTTATTCACTGAAATTGATTTTTTTACATATTTATTAGAAGCAAAGCAGACTTAAAACTTTAAGGATCTGTATTCTACCTATTGCCTTTGAAAGGAAATTAAAAGACATTTACTCCTTGGAAGAAAAGTTATGACCAACCTAGTTAGTATATTCAAAAGAAGAGACATTACTTTGCCAGCAAAGGTCTGCCTAGTCAAGGCTATGGTTTTCCCAGTGGTCATGTATGGATGTGAGAGTTGGACTGTGAAGAAAGTTGAGCACTGAAGAATTGATACTTTTGAACTGTGGTGTTGGAGAAGACTCTTGAGAGTCCCTTGGACTGCAAGGAGATCCAACCAGTCCATTCTAAAGGAGATCAGCCCTGGGTGTTCTTTGGAAGGAATGACGCTAAATCTGAAACTTCAGTACTTTGGCCACCTCATGCGAAGAGATGATTCATTGGAAAAGACTCTGATGCTGGGAGAGATTGGAGGCAGGAAAAAGAGGGGACGACAGAGGATGAAATGGCTGGTTAGTATCACTGACTTGATGGACGTGAGTTTGAGGAACTCCGGGAGATGGTGATGGACAGGGAGGCCTGACATGCTGGGATTCATGGGGTCACAAAGAGTCAGACATGACAGCACAACTAAACTGAACTGAACTGAGACCCTACAATGTAATTTAATCAGGTTCTTTAGATCTCTCTATTACTTGGTCTTTTCCCGTTTTTCTCAAATTAACACCTCAGGTACATTGAATTTGACTTTTCTTTGCTAACTAAATTTAAACTTTCTGAAAATTGACCTTTCCCATAAATACTACATATGTAAAATATATCCCATCATGACTAGACCATCACAAATTTCTCAGAGTCAGTTTAATTTGGATTAAATATTTAATCCCAAATATTTAAATAACTGAAACATTTCCTTCATATATCTCACAAATCTCAGAAAGTTATTTTAGACCAGTTATACACTCTACCACCCTCATTGGCTTCCCAGGTGGCGCTAGTGGTAAAGAAACCATCTGCTAATGAAGGAGACAAACAAAACATGGGTTCGATCCCTGGGTCAGGAAGATCCCCTGAAGGAGGGCATGGAAAAACACTCTAGTATTCTTGCTTGGAGAATCCTATAGACAGAGGAGCCTGGGAGGCTACAGTTCATAGGGTTGCAAAGAGTCAGACATGACTGAAGCAGTTTAGTACACATGTGGACAAACATCATCCTGAATAATCTGAATGTAAATTTATTGTATCTTCTGATTTAATTTTAAGAAAAATAAACTCACAAAATACTTTGGATTTTGACACACAAAATTAATAATTGCTACTAGAAATAATATGTAACACAAAGATAAAAGGGATTTCCTTTCTATCAAAATCATATGACCTATTAAAGGAGTGATATTTGACTAAAATGTGATGTTGCATATATAACACCTGTTTGATAAAGTAGGTGAGCCTGAACACAAGTAATTCAAAAATAGAGAAAAGAGAAGTGATAAAATCCAATGACGTCACAAGATCTTCCAAAAAGAGAAGTAGAGGAAATAGATAAATTGAGCAACCAGGAGTTCTTCAAAAGGGTACTACGTTTAGAATTCCTGGGGAAATATTTCAAAACATAGTAAAAGATGTGTTCCCCACACATTATGGAACAAATCATATTTTATAGGGATGGTTTACACTAATATACACACCAAATTTTTCAGATAAAATATAACACTCATTAAGTAGACATCTGGGATCTCAAGAATGTAAGGTTTGCAGCAGAATCTGTTGGAAAGGCAAAAGTCTCCATACATATTGCCAGTCCATCACCCATGCAACCTTACCTTTTACCACTCTCCCCTTGCTCACTCAGGTGCTCACATGTAGTCTGCATATACATTCTCAAAATCGACCAGGGAAGATCCTGCTGAAGCGACTTTGCATTTAAGATTCTCTCTACCTAGAAACTCTTGTCTTAGGGACAGTCACATGACTGTCTATCTCACCTCTTTCAAATCTTTGCACACATATCCCCTTAGAGAAACTTTCTTTTAACAATTTGATGAAATACTGATTCCCCACACCCATGTACCGGAACACCTTTTACTCTTTTAATTTTTTTCTTCACTGAACCTCTCATCTTCTACATACTACATAGTTTACTGATTGGTTTATTTTCGGTTCCCAGCCCTTGAGGCATATAGCAAACATTATTATGCATTGTTCTTATTGCTGTAACATATGGTAGGTACTTGGTAGTTTTTTAAATGAAATGAAGTTCTTCTGACTCAAATCCTATGTACATGATACTTAGATGTATGTTCTAGAAGCCAAGAGACACTTGACTTCTTTCAGTTTTGTTGCTTTCATGTTTGTTAAGGTGAAAGGAAATGGGTGTCAAGGGTCAGAGTCATGTGCATAGAATCCAGTCTCCCATGCTATCTGATGGAGTCTCCTTACCACACTTAAAAATCTATTGGGATTCTTCCAATGAGCCTTGTAACTGTTCTTCCTGTCTCATACTTTCAACCACCAATTTCTGTTTTAGATCTTTTGGTCTCACCTTATACCTCAAATTCTTCTCTATCCAACTGAAATGAATTGACCTCTTCAATAAGATTTCTTATAGTGAACATTAGGAATACAATGAAACTTTCGGCATTGTTCTAAATGCACAACTCTCTACTGAAAGTGGCAGAATATGAGTTACAATTCCCTTGCAATGAGGAAAAATATAACACTGAAAGTAAGAAGTCTTTAGTTAGCTCTCATTTTTTATTATAGTAATATACAGAGTGCCACAATTAGTTGCTACTGAAGTTTTAGTTTTAAAAGTGAACATTTTTCTCATTTTCATTAAAAATGGAGCTGAAATTATTTTTCAGATAATCACCTGAAGTTTTAAAATATGTGCACACTCTATTGTACCTTACCTTCGTGTATGGAAGTATATGCTTCAATGTGGGGTTAGAGACTGAAGTTTTTGAATGAATCTAAACTTGGTCTTATTAGCTCAGCAATTTCAACAAATAAGCTGATTACCCATTAAATTATTTTAATCTTCTTAAACTCTGTAGAATTAAGCAAAACACAACCAAAGCTAGAAGGTGAAAATAACAAATATATGTATCATTACAAATATTAAAAGAGTAACAACTGTCAATATTCAAGGAATGTCATACAGAATAGCTTAATTTCAGAGGAATATCTACAATCTACATGACAATTATGAAAAATACATGACATTCCTATTTTAGTTTCAAATTTAATTACTGCTATAGAATGCAAAAAAAAAGAATAATAGAAAACATTCAGGAGTTGAGCTGCATAAGTTGCTTGTATATCTTTGAGATTAGTTGTTTGTCAGTTGTTTCATTTGCTATTGTTTTCTCTCATTCAGAAGGTTGTCTTTTCACCTTGCTTATAGTTTCTTTTGTTGTGCAGAAGCTTTTAATTTTAATTAGATCCCATTTGTTTATTTTTGCTTTTATTTTCCATTATACTGGGAGGTGGATCATAGAGGATCCTGCTGTGATTTATGTCGGAGAGTGTTTTGCCTATGTTTTCCTCTAGGAGTTTTATAATTTCTGGTCTTACATTTAGATCTTTAATCCATTTTGAGTTTATTTTTGTGTATGGTGTTAGAAAGAGGTCTAGTTTCATTCTTTTACAAGCGGTTGACCAGTTTTCCCAGCACCACCTGTTAAAGAGACTGTCTTTACTCCATTGTATATTCTTGCCTCCTTTGTCGAAGATAAGGTGTCCATAAATGTGTGGATTTATCTCAGGGCTTTCTATTTTGTTCCATTGATCTATATTTCTGTCTTTGTGCCAGTACCATACTGTCTTAATGACTGTGGCTTTGTAGTAGAACCTGAAGTCAGGCAAGTTGATTCCTCCAGTTCCATTCTTCTTTCTCAAGATTGCTTTGGCTATTCGAGGTTTTTTGTATTTCCATACAAATCTTGAGATGATTTCATCTAGTTCTGTGAAAAATACTGCTGGTAGCTTGATGGGAATTGCATTGAATCTGTAGATTGCTTTCAAAAAATGGGC
Organism: Nanger dama; assembly: GCA_917880005.1. Lineage (NCBI taxonomy): Eukaryota > Metazoa > Chordata > Mammalia > Artiodactyla > Bovidae > Nanger > Nanger dama. Next base: position 48,117,502 of record CAKJTW010000011.1, read on the forward strand.
CAAAGAACTAAATAGGCATTTCTCCAAAGAAGACATACAGATGGCTAACAAACACATGAAAAGTTGCTCAACATCACTCATTATCAGAGAAATGCAAATCAAGACCACAATGAGGTACCATTTCACACCAGTCAGAATGGCTGCAATCCAAAAGTCTACAAGCAATAAATGCTGGAGAGGATGTGGAGAAAAGGGAACCCTCTTACACTGCTGGTGGGAATGCAAACTCGTACAGTCACTATGGAAAACAATGTGGAGATTCCTTAAAAATTGCAAATAGAACTGCCTTATGACCCAGCAACCCCACTGCTGGGCATACACACCGAGGAAACCATAATCGAAAGAGACACATGTACCCCAATGTTCATTGCAGCACTGTTTATAATAGCCAGGACTTGGAAACAACCTAGATGTCCATCAGCAGATGAATGGATAAGAAAGTGGTGGTACATATACACAATGGAGTATTACTCAGCCCTTAAAAAGAATGAATGACTCAGTTCTAATGAGATGGATGAAACTGGAGCCGAGTATACAGAGTGAAGTAAGCCAGAAAGAAAAACCCAATACAGTATACTGACACATATATATGGAATTTAGAAAGATAGTAATGATGACCCTCCATGTGAGACAACAAAAGATACACAGAGGTATAGAACGGACTTTTGGACTCTGAGGGAGAGGGAGAGGGTGGGATGATTCGGGAGAATGGCATTTAAACATGCATACTATCATGTAAGAAACCAAGCGCCAGTCTATGTTCAACGCAGGATGCAGGATGCTTGGGGATGGTGCTCGGAAGGATCCAGGGAGATGATATGGGGTGGGAGGTGGGAGGGGGCTTTGGCACTGGGAGATCGTGTACACCTGTGGCTGAATCATGTCAATGTATGGCAAAACAAATACAGTATTGTAATGTAGAATTTAAAAAATAATAATAAAATAAAAAAATAAAAAAATTTAAAAAAAGATTCAAACTCAGTTACTCTTTGTTCATTGGTTTTATGCTATACTGGATACCTTAACAATAAAATAATATTTGAAATCATCATTGCAGTGTCCTACATTCATTTCAGGTTATTGATTATTCAAATAGGAGAGGAAAAGATAAGACTTGATCATTCTAGTAGTCTCTTTGCCAACTGACTATTCAGAAATCAAACTACTTAATTATTGGTTTTAGAAAAGAGAAAAGTAAATGTATTTTTGCTTGTATTATTTCTTCAAATCTTCCATGAATTTTAGTCTTTTTTCCCCAAAGGACAGAAACTCTGTTTAGTGAATCTTTTTTAAAGCTCTATCAGTAGCTTGATATATCTAATCTGCGATTCTGACAGGTAAATATACCTTATTTCAAGAGACAAACAAGTTAAATACTATGGCAAAGATATTTTACTTCCATGCAGTTTAGTCATATTGTCAAAGTGTTTTCTAAAATAGAAAGTTAGAATGGGAGGTAGTGTTGCCGAGTGGTCTAAGGTGCTGGATTAAGAAGGTTAGAAATTCTGACATGGTAGTCACATTTTCCTTCATGTGTTGTCAAGGATAGTTAACAATTTGAAACCTGTAGTGAAAATTATGTGGCCAAGTAATAAGGGTAATATAAGGTTGAATCTGGAATCATATTTTAATAAAACGGAAAGTTAGGCTAAATTTATAGTTTTACTGGGAAAGGGAAAGTTAACATATTACAGGTCAGTAAAGTTCAGTCTCTAAGTCATGTCCGACTCTTTGCAACACCATGAACCACAGTATGCCAGGCCTCCCTGTCCATCACTAACTCTCAGAGGCCACCCAAACCCATGTCCACTGAGTCGGTGATGCCATCCATCTTATACTCCATCGTCCCTTTCTCCTCCTGCTCTCAATCTTTCCCAATATCAGGGCCTTTTCCAATGAGTCAGATCTTTGCATCAGGTGGCCGAAGTATTGGAGTTTCAGCTTCAATATCAGTCCTTCCAATGAACACCCAGGACTGATCTCTTTTAGGATGGACATGTTGGATCTCCTTGCAGTCCAAAGGACTTCCAAGAGTTTTCTCCAACATGACGGTTCAAAAGCATCAATACTTCAGCACTCAGCTTTCTTTTAGTTCAACTCTCACATCCATATATGACCACTGGAAAATCCCTAGTCTTAACTAGGTGAATTTTTGTTGAAAAAGTAAAATCTCTTCTTTTTAATATGCTACCTAGGTTGGTCATAACTTTACTTTCAAGGAGTGTCTTTTAATTTTGTGGCTGCAATCACCATCTGCAGTGATTTTGGAGCCCCCAAAATAAAGTCTGACACTGTTTCCACTGTTCCCCCATCTATTTGCCGTGAAGTGATGGGACCAGATGCCATGATCTTAGTTTTCTGAATGTTAAGCTTTAAGCCAACATTTTCACTCTCCTCTTTCACTTTTATCAAGAAGTTTTTAGCTTCTCTTCACTTTCTGCCATAAGGGTGGTGTCATCTGCATATCTGAGGTTATTGATATTTCTCCCGGCAATCTTGATTCCAGCTTGTGATACTTTTAGCCCAGCATTTCCCTTGATGTACACTGCATGTAAGTTAAATAAGCAGGGTGACAATATACAGCCTTGACATACTTCTTATCCTATTTGGACTCAGTCTGTTGTTCCATGTCCAGTTCTAAATGTGGCTTTCTGAACAGCATACAGGTTTCTCAAGAGACAAGTAGGTTCCGTTCAGTTTGGTCACTCACTTGTGTCTGACTCTTTGCAAACCCATGAATCTCAGCACTCCAGGCCTCCCTGTCCATCATCAACTCCTGGAGTTCATTCAGACTCATGTCCATTGAGTCAGTGATGCCCTCCAGCCATCTCATCCTTGGTCGTCCCCTTCTCCTCCTGCCCCCAATCCCTCCCAGCATCAGAGTCTTTCCCAGTGAGTCAACTCTTCGCATGAGGTGGCCAAAGTACTGGAGTTTCAGCTTCAGCCTCATTCCCTCCAAAGAAATTCCAGGGCTGATTTCCTTCAGAATGGACTGGTTGGATCTCCTTGCAGTCCGAGGGACTCTCAAGAGTCTTCTCCAACACCACAGTTCAAAAGCATCAATTCTTTGGCGCTCAGCCTTCTTCACAGTCCAACTCTCACATCCATACATGAACACAGGAAAAACCATAGCCTTGACTAGATGGACCTTAGTCGGCAAAGTAATGTCTCTGCTTTTGAATATGCCATCTAGGTTGGTCATAACTTTTCTTCCAAGGAGTAAGCATCTTTTAATTTCATGGCTACAGTCACCATTTGCAGTGATTTTGGAGCCCTAACAATAAAGTCTGACACTGTATCCACTGTTTCCCCATCTTTTTCCCATGAAGTGATGGTCTGGTATTCCCATCTCTTTCCTAATTTTTGACATTTTATTGTGATCCACACAATCAAAGGCTTTGGCATAGTCAATAAAGCAGAAATAAATGTTTTTCTGGAACTCTGGGTTTTTTGGTGATTCAGCAAATGTTCACCATTTGTTTTCTGGTTTCTCTGCCTTTTCTAAAACCAGCTTGAACATCCAGAACTTCATGGATCACGTATTGCTGATGCCTGATGTGGGTGGAGAATTTTAAGTATCAATTTACTAGCGTGTGCGAGAAGTGCAATTGTGTGGTAGTTTGAGCATTCTTTGACATTGCCTTTTTTTTGGATTGGAATGAAAACTGACCTTTTCCAGTCCTGTGGCCACTGCTGAGTTTTCCAAATTTGCTGGCATATTGAGTACAGCACTTTCAAAGCATCATCTTTCAGGATTTAAAATAACTCAACTGGTATTCCATCACCTCCATCAGCATTGTTCATAGTGATACTTTCTAAGGACCACTTGGCTTCACATTCCTCGATGTCTGGCTCTAGGTGAGTAATCACACCATCGTGATTATTTGGGTTGTGAAGAACTTTTTGTACATTTATTCTGTGTAGTCTTGCCACCGCTTCTTAATATCTTCTGCTTCTGTTAGGTCCCTACCATTTCTGTCCTTTATTGAGCCCATCTTTACTTGAAATGTTCCCTTGGTATCTCTAACTTCTTGAAGAGACCTCTAGTTTCGCCCATTCTATTGTTTTCCTCTATTTCTTTGCATTGATCTCTAAGGAAGGCTTTCTTATCTCTCCTTGCTATTGTTTGGAACTCTGCATTCAGATGGGTATATCTTTCCTTTTCTCCTTTGCTTTTCCTTCTCTTCTTTTCACAGCTATTTGTAAGGCCTCCTCAGATAGCCATTTTGCTTTTTTGCATTTCTTTTTCTGTGAATTCCTGTCTCTTGTACAATGTCTTGAACCTCCATCCATAGTTCATCAGGCACTCTATCAGATCTAGTCCTTTAAATCTATTTCTCATTTCCCTGTATAGTCATAAGGGGTTTGAGTTAGGTCATACCTAAATGGTCTAGTGATTTTCTCCCCTTTCTTCAATTTCAGTCTGAATTTGGCAGTATGAAGTTCACGATCTGCGCCACAGTCAGCTCCCAGTCTTGTTTTTGCTGACTCTATAGAGCTTCTCTATCTTTGGCTGCAAAGAATATAATCAATCTGATTTTGTTGTTGACCATTTGGTGATGTCCATGTCTAGAGTCTTCTCTTGTGTTATTGGAAGAGGGTGTTTGCTATGACCAGTGTGTTCTCTTGTCAGAACTTATTTAGCCTTTGTCCTGCTTCATTATGTAGTCCAAGGCCAAATTTGCCTATTACTCCAGGTGTTTCTTGACTTTCTACTTTTGCATTCCAGCTCCCTATAATGAAAAGGACATTTTGGGGGGTGTTAGTTCTAGAAGGTCTTTCAGGTCTTCATAGAACTGTTCAACTTCAGCTTTTTAGCATTACTGTTCAGGGCATAGACCTGGATTACAGTGATAATGAATGGTTTGCCTTAGAAACAAACAGAGATAATTTTGTCTTTTTGAGATTGCATTCAAGTACTGTATTTCAGATTCTTTTGTTGACTCCATTTCTTCTAAGGGATTTTTGCCTACAGTAGTAGATATAATGGTCGTCTGAGTTTAAATCACCCCTTTCACTCCATCTTAGTTTGCTGATTCCTAGAATGTCAATGTTCACTCTTGTCATCTCCTGTTTGAACACTTTCAATTTGCCTTGATTCATGGACCTAACATTCCAGGTTCCTATACAATATTGCTCTTTATAACATATTTATATTTAGCAAAAATGTTATCATTAAAAGAAACTTCAAAGGAAAAATATACCACCATATCAATGCCATTCCAATGGTTTCTATCTCACTCATACTGAAATAGAAAAGCCTTATGACTCCTTGTACATTTCACACAAGTCGATTCTCTGTCTCTGTGAATGGTGGTATATTTTTCTAGCTCTGTTCTCTGCTTATATCATACTGGTCACCTTCCTGTGTTGTGTGTAGTCGCTCAGTCATGTCCAACTTTGTGACCCCATGGACTATATCCCGCCAAGCTACTCATTTCTGTGGGGATTCTCCAGGCAAGAATACTGGAGTGGGTTGTCATGCCCTGCTCCAGGGGATCTTCTCCACCCAGGGATCAAACACAGGTTTCCCACATTATAGGCAGTTTCTTTACCATGTGAACCACCAAGGAACTGGTCACCTTCCTGGTCCTCAAATAAAACAAACATCCTGCTATTTTATAATCTGTGCACTTGCTCTTTCCTCTACCTAGAACATTCTTCCCTAGATTGTTACATACTCATTTCTTCAGTGTATTTTGGTCTCTCATTAAATGTTATCTAGAGAAGGGAATGGCAACCCACTCCGGTATTCGTGCATCATAGAGAGGACTTCCATGATCAATCTATATAAAATAACTTTGCAATTTGACTTCTTTTCATCCTTGTTTTTCTTATTGCTCATAACTATTTATTATTATATAATTGCATTCAGAAGTCTAGATTACTTTCGTACTACAGACTTCTGTTTCCTCAGGAAAGCAAATGCCCTTATTTGAAATGAGAGTCTAGTTTATCTGTTGGTTTTTGTGTTTTCATTTACTTTGTTAGAAGAGTTTCAAATATTTAAACATCCAAAACATGGTGACAATGTTGACATAACTCTTACAAGGACCATTGTGATTTACACATTGTATCACCACCATACACTTAAAGCATCATATCAAATATTTAGAATTGATACATTAGAATTATTTTAAAGGCTGAGTGTTTTTAAGATTAGTTCTTATCTGAGCATGCAGGTTGTAAATTTTCAATAGGAACATGCCAAATGTTTCATCTTAAGAGCCACACATATTTGAACCAACTATGAATGCCAACCTAATTCATATCTGGTAAACCAGATACTGAGATTAAGTCTTAGCTCAATTGGTACTGAAGCATTTTATGAGATATAACTCCACCTGTAGTTATCCAGTTAGTACCCAAGCAAGACATTATTTATCCTTCTCCACACATGGAGAAGGAAATGGCAACCCACTCTAGTGTTCTTGCCTGGAGAATCACAGGGATGGGAGAGCCTGGTGAATTCCATCTATGGGTTGCACAGAGTCAGTTACGACTGAAGCGACTTAGCAGCAGCAGCAGCACCACACATGGGTTTATATTTATATTCTAAATGTTACAAGCTCTAATAGATTGGAGGATATATTTCAGTTATGTACACACACACACTCCAGTGGGAGAGTTCCAGATCTTCTGACTGGTCATGGAATATTTGACCTCAAGTTTTCCTGATAACATTCCTTTATGTTCAAACTACTAATCACTTATTATTTATAATTTAGAGAGAGGTACAATTAATATTTCCAAAATCACATCTATGTAAAACATGAATAGAAACTTTCTATGTAAGAGAAATTTATAACAATTTTTGCTCTATTCCTACTTTTGATTCTGTGATGTTTTCAGAAAAAAAAAAAAGAAATAACTAAAATACTTAAACCACACATTTGTTAAATTTCCAAATAAATATATAACAGAGAAGATCATCCAACCTTTGCTTATAGTGACAGCCTAAGTTGTAGCCTCATTACTCCAAATAAATAGTTCTTCTAGCTATTAATATTTAATTAGGCCTTAATATCTAAACAACCAAATAATTTTCCCAAATATATAAGAAGAAGAAGGAACCTCTATACCTTTGTTACTGTAAGGTGACACAATGCAAAAACAATTCTCATTATGCTACAAGATGTTTTGAGTTAGATGTAATAGAAGTGACATATATTTGAATGATAGAATGATACAGTGTAACAAGTAGTAAAATATATTCAATATGTAAGAAACACATTTGATTCCTACTTCCCAATTCAAAAGAATAATTAAACTACAAGTTTTCTATCTCAAAATATAATTACTTCCCCAGTATTCACATAGGAGGTGTTACTGTTAGTAATATCATAATATAAACAGTTTGAATTAATATTTAGTCTCCCTGTCTATATCTCAAAGGAGCACTGCAGCACTGTCACTATCCTTTCAAATTCCCTTAGAAATCCATCTTCAAGCTCTGTGTGCTTTGCTTCTAATAGTTAGCACCTGCAGTCTGATACATACATTGGTTCTTTGCTCTAGGAACCACTTCTCCCTCAGCAGGAGGAAGATGGGAGTGTCTGAGAGTTTATACCCAATCAGTCATCAGTGACTTAGTGGTAAGGGAATATGAAATCCTAACTCATTTTTTGAGACTACACCCAAGTACTGCATTTCAGACTCTTTAGTTGACTTTTTGGGCTCCAAAATCACTGCAGATGGTGATTGCAGCCATGAAATTAAAAGACACTTACTCCTTAGAAGGAAAGTTATGACCAAATTAGACAGCATATTCAAAAGCAGAGGCATTACTTTGCCAACAAAGGTCATTCTAGTCAAGTCTATGGTTTTTCCAGTAGTCATGTATGGATGTGAGAGTTGGACTGTGAAGAAAGCTGAGCGCCAAAGAATTGATGATTTTGAACTGTGGTCTTGGAGAAGACTCTTGAGAGTCCCTTGGATTGCAAGGAGATCCAACAGGTCCATTCTAAAGGAGATCAGTCCTGGGATTTCTTTGGAAGGAATGATGCTAAAGCTGAAACTCCAGTACTCTGGCCACCTCATGTGAAGAGTTGACTCATTGGAAATGACCCTGATGCTGGGAGGGATTGGGGACAGGAGGAGAACGGGACGACAGAAGATGTGATGGCTGGATAGCATCATCAACTCGATGGATGTGAGTCTGAATGAACTCCGGGAGTTGGTGATGGACAGGCAGGCCTGGCCTGCTGCGATTCATGGGGTCGCAAAGAGTCGGACACAACTGAGAGACTGAACTGAACTGAACTGAATGAGGGCTACTCCATTTCCTCTAGGGATTCTAGTCCACAGTAGTAGATGTAATGGTCATTTGAATTAAATTCACCGATTCACATTCATTTCAGTTCACTGATTCCTAAAATGTCCATTTTCACCCTTGGCATCTCCTGCTTGACCACATCCAATTTACTTTGATTCATGAACCTAATATTCCAGGTTCCAATGCAGCATTATTCTTTACAGCATCGGAATTTACTTTCACCACCAGTTACATTAATGACCTTGCATTGTTTCTGCTTTGGCCCAGCCTATTCATTATCTCTGGGGCTTTATCTCTACTCTTCCTCAGCAGCATATTGAACATCTATCATCAACAGGCTTATCTTCTTGTTTCAGATTATTTCACCTTTTCATACTGTTCATGGGGTTGATCAGAATGAACTTGTAAAACACCTCAGGTTTTACAAGTTGGAGAAGCTCTAAAATGTGATTTATGCAACAAAGTTCCTACAAAATCAGGCTATGAGTGGGAATTACTCTTGGTCTCTTATTCTTTTCTCTCTTTTCTTTTGCTATAAATTTTATATTCATGTGATATAGGTATTTCATATAAAGATTTCAGAAGAGGAATGATTAAGCATTGCGGGGGGCGCTCTGCAGAAAGAGAGAGGCAGTGGAACTTCCCTCAGCAAAGCTGAGGGTCCTGAGGAGAGGTGAGCCTGCTGTTTGCTAACCCAGCCCCCCAGAGAGCGAGAGGCAATCAGATGCGACAGGGGTTCCATCTAAGCAGTTCTGCTTCATTACCACAAACTCCCAGCTTATATAGACAAGCAGGGGGATTTTAGGAAGGCCTTTCCATAGTTGCACCAATCACATTAAAGGTCAAATCGTTATGTGCCTTCATTATAACAAGAGTCTATGGAGATCACGCGCTGTTTACCTGCACAGAAATCAAGAGAGCCAATCAAAAAACTTTGACAGACAACACAGACCACGCCCCCATCTCTTCCACTAGGTGCCATCTTAGTTTCTGACCGCAAAGCTAGCCCCTTTGTTTTTAAGGTTTCCCATTTAGGGCCCCACAAAGCATATTTAATAAATATAGTCGATAAATTTTATAAAAGGCATATGAGCATTCATTAGTTTTAAAGGTTTAAAGTTATATTAACTTAAAATCAGCGGAGAGTTTATACTATTAACGTTAAGTGGGAGTTCTGATAATGTCAATTTTAGCAATTATTCATTACACATGCTGGAATTCTGAAACTTTTGGTACATGTATCAATTTCACAGTTAAATTTCAAATGACATGTCTTCATTTATGTTTTTGAAGCAAAGATATGTGCCCCAAATACTCTGCAAACATAAAATACTTCCATATGTATTCAATTACTATCAAAATTAATGAATTATAATAAAGATTTGAAAGCATCAAGTAACAGTTTTAATAGTGAGTACAGCCTTTCTTTTATATATCCCCTTTAAATTAAACTTATTATCAGTTTGGAAGTTTTAGCAGCTTTTCTCAACATATAAGATTTTGATTTTTTGTTTCTAAATTGACTATTTATTTAAAGAAAAGTAAATGTTTTTAGTTGTCCAAGATGTAGGAATCAAAATATATGCCTTTGAAAATGGTTGTGTGTGCAGTTATGTAACTCAGAAGGAAAACAGTAGGATAACTAGGATGACTGGATTTATATCACAGTTAATCTGAACTGACATTGCCTGGTAGTAAAACAAGGTCAGATTCTCTGAAATGAACCGTGTTCTCAGTTTCATTCTTTTCAAAATGTGATTTATTGCATTTTTTTTGCTTGTCTAGAAACATATTTTATGTGATTTTTATTTAAAAATAATATTTTATATATCTAGTCCCAGGACAATGATTAGATAAAATTCTTCAGGAGTTAAAATTTATTTTTAACTATATCAGAAATCACTATAACCAAGTGGTTTTAAGTAGATTTCTATCTCAAAAACACTTTGCCATATTTTTATGTAATAATACACAAATGTGAACATTGTTTAAATCAAGACTATGAGATACATTTTAAAAGCAAAGTTAAATACGGAGATGTTTACAAACATAAGAATGGATAGCATTCAACATTACTATCTGAATACATCATTTTACATTGGGCTGAATACCCAAATTTATGAATAAATGACTTTAAACCATTGTTTGGCCACTTCCCTCTGACATTTATACAAACTACTGCTCTTGCAACAAGCTATTATTTCTTTATTCTTTTTGTCTCAGAGTCTGAAAGACATTCCCCTCCTTACTGCATTCTTGATGCTTCCTGTTACAGAGTTAAATGTGAAACCCAAAATTCACAAGTTCTAACACCCAGTGTCCCAGAATGTTATCTTATTTGGAAATAAGGTCATTACAGATATAATTAGTTAAGATATATATCTAACTATATGCAACTAAGATATATAACTAACTATTATTAGTTAAGAGGTTGCATTGTGCTAGAGAGAACCCATAATCTAACACTGGTGTCCTTATAAAAAGGAGAAATTTGAACACAGACAGTACATAGGGAGAATATCATGCTAGGACTGTATTTATGCTGCTACAAGCCAAGCAATGACCAGAAGCTAAGAAAGCATTCTTATATATATTTCTTTCCTAGTTCCCTGAGAGGGAGCTGACACCTTGATTTTGGACTTCTGGGCTCCAGGACTGTGAGAAAATAAATTTCTCTTGTTTAAGTCACAGAGTGTGTGATAGTTTGTTATGGAAACCCTAGGAAACTAACACCTATGTTAATATCAACACTTAAAAAATGTTTTTAGTAGTTTTTCAGTGTCCACTGATCCATTTGGACACATTTTCCTGCTTGAATTTTAATTATTCAGTCTACAAAATATTGATATTCATGCTCTACCCTCGTTTGGCATATTCATGTTATTGGTTAATTCTTCTCTTTCATTTCTTATTTTTTTGTTTGTTTGTTTTGTTTTGATCCTCTCTCTTATGTTCTTGGTGAACCTGGCTGGAGGTTTGTCAATTATGTTTATTTTAGGCAAACAAACAAACCAGTTCTTGATTTTATTGATGTTTTCTATTTTTTTATTTCTACTTATTTATTTCCTCTCTGAGTTTTAATATTTCCTTCCTTCTGCTGACTCTGGAAATTTTTGGTCTTTTTTTTTTTTTTTTTTTTTTAATTCATTTAGGTGGTAGGTGAGATTGCTTACTTGAGATTTTCCTTGTTTCTTGAGGAAGGCCTCTATCACTATGAACTTCCTTCAGACATGCTTTTGCTTCATTCCATTGAATTTGTATTTATATTCTCATTTTCATTTTTCTCAAGGCATTTTCTAATTTCCTCTTTCCTATCATTTTTGATTCATGGCTTTTTCTTTTAGTAGCATGTTGTTTTAGTCTCCACATGCTTACTCTTATCTCAATTTTCTTTTTGTAGTTGATTTTTGTTTCATAACATTGTGGCCAGAAAAGACAATATAATTTAATATTATAGTAAATATTTGTTCTGTAAGTATTATCAGATATGGTACCATTTGTTTATTTCTGCTCGTTGCTTTTTGTTTTAGATTAAAATATTGCCAAGACCTATGTTAAGAAACTCAGTATCTATGTTTTCATTTAGAAGTTTTATAGTTTCATAGCTTTCGTGCAAGTCTTTGATCTATTTTAATTTCTGTATATGGTATAAGAATAAAATCCAGTTTCATTATTTTGCTTGTGGTTATCTGGTTTTTCCAACACAATTTGTTGAAGAGACTGTCTTTTATCCATTGTATATTCCTGGCTCTACTGCTGCAAATTAATGTTTAATTAATTTTAAAATTGGAGTATAGTTGCTTTATGTTTTGTTAGTTTCTGCTATCTTGTTGTAAACTAATTGACCATATATGCATAGGCTTATATCTGGGTTCTTTATTCTGTTCCATTGAGCAAAATGTTTCTTTTCTAATTAGTGTAATAGTGTTTGAACTTAAAAATGTAATGTCTCCAGTTTTGCTATTCTTTCTTATGATTGCTTTGGCTATTCAGAGTCTGCTCTGGTTCCATACAAATTTTAAAATTCTATGTTCTTTATCTGTGAAAAGTAATGCTGGAATTTTGATAAGGATTGCATAGAATCTTGATTACATTGGCTAGCATAGACACTTTTAACAATATTAATTCTTCCAATCCATAAACAGAGCATATATTTTCATTTCTTTGTAGCATCCTCAAGTTATCTCCTTAATATTTTATAGTTTTCAGTATACCGACCTTTAACCTCCTTTGTTATATGTGGTAGTAGGTATTTCATTTTTTCTGATGCAATTGCAAATTGGGTTGTTTTTCTTAATTTCTTTTTTGATAGCTTGTTATAAATGTATAGAAATGCAATGGGAATGCAAATATTGATTTTTTTTATCTTACAAAACTATTGAATTCATTTACTAGTTCTAACAGTTTTTTGGTATGGTCTATAGGGTTTTCTGGAGAAAGGAATGGCAACCGACTTCAGTATTCTTCCTAGAAATTCTGTGGACAGAGTCTACAGTTATGGGGTCTCAATTAGGCACAACTGAAGGGCCAACACTAGGGCTTTCTATGTATAATAATGTCTTTTGAAAATAATGTGTTTTATTTTCCAGTTTGTATATACTTTCTATTTCTTGACTAATTGCTAGTACTTTCAATACCATGTTGAATAACAGTAGCAAGAGTGGGCACTTATCTTGCTCCTGATATTAGAGGAAAAGCTTTCAGCTTTTCACTGTTAGCTGTGGGTTTGTTATATATAGCCCTTACTATGTTGAGATACATTCCTTCTATACCTGCTTTATTAAGGTATGAAGTGAAAGTGAAAGTGAAGTCGCTCAGTCGTTTCCAACTCTTTGCGACCCCGTGGACTGTAGCCTACCAGGCTTCTCTGTCCATGGGATTCTCTAGGCAAGAATACTGGAGTGGGTTACCATTTCCTTCTCCAGGGGATCTTCCTGACCCAGGAATCAAACCCGGGTCTCCCACATTGGAGGCAGATGCTTTAACCTCTGAGCCACCAGGGAAGCCCTATTCAGGTATAGAAGCATACTTTGCCATGCTTCATTCTTTATTACTTTGCCTTTCACTTTCATTCTTTATTCCAAGGCCAAATTTGCTCATTACTCCAGGTATTTCTTGACTTCCTATGTTTGCATTCTAGACCCCTATCATGAAAAGGACATTTTTGGGGGGGTGTTAGTTCCAGAAGGTGTTGTATGTCTTCATAGAACTGTTCAACTTCAGCTTCTTCAGCATTTTTGTTAGGGACATAGACTTTGATTACTGTGATATTGAATGGTTTGCCTTGGAAACCAACAGAGGTCATTTTGTCATTTCTGAGATTGCATCCAAGAACTGCATTTTGGACTCGTTTGTTGACTATGATGACTACTCCATTTCTTCTAAGGTATTTTTGTCCACAGTAGTATACATAATGGTCATCTGAGTTAAATTCACTCATTCCAGTCCATTTTACTTCACAATTCCTACAATGTCAATGTTTGTTCTTGCCATCTTCTGCTTGACCACTTCCAATTTACCTTGATTCATGGACCTAACATTCCAGATTCCTATTCAGTATTGTTCTTCACAGCATCAGACTTTACTTCCATTACCAGCAACATCCACAACTGCGTGCTGCTTTTGCTTTGGCTCCATTTTTTCATTCTTTCCTGATTTATTTATCCACTGATCTCCAGTAGCATATTGGGCACCTACCGACCTGGGGATTTTATCTCTCAGTTTCCTATCTTTTTGCCTTTTCATACTGTTCTTGGGGTTCTCAAGGCAAGAATCCTGAAGTGGTTTGCCATTCCCTTCTTCAGTGGATCACATTTTGTCAGAACTCTCCACCATGACCTGTCCATCTTGGTGACCCTACATGGTATGGCTCATAGTTTCATTGAGTTACAAAGGCTGTGGTCCATATGATAAGAGTGATTAGTTTTCTGTGATTATGGTTTTCAGTCTATCTGCCCTCTGATTGAGAAGGATAAGAGGCTTATGAAAGTTTCCTGATGGGAAAGACTGACTGAGGGGGAATCTGATTCTTGTTCTGATTGGTGGGGCTATGCTCCATAAATCTTTAATGCAATTTTCTGTTGAAGGGTGGGGCTCTGTTCCCTCCCTGTTATTATATCTGAGGCTAAGTTGTGGTGGAGGTAATGAAGATAATGGCAACCTCCTTCAAAAGGTCCCATGCAGGCACTGCTATACTCAGTGCCCCAACCCTGCCACAGCCCACCACAGAACCACACCTCAACTGGAGACTCCTGGACCCTCATGGGCAAGTCTGGGTCAGTCTTTTGTGGGGTCACTGCTCCTGGATCCTGTACACAAGGTTCTCTTTGTGCCCTCCAAGAGTCTGTTTCTCCAGTCTTATGTAAGTTCTGGCAGCTCTTTGGTGGGTTAATTGTAATCTCCTGGAAAGAGCTTATGCCATACCTAGGTCTACTGCACCCAGAGCTCTTCCCCTCACAGCAGCCCAGTGCTGACCCCTACCTCCTCTGGAGAAACCCAAACATAGATCTGTATCAGTCTCTGTGGGGTCTCTGGGTCCTGGTGAGCACAAGGTTTGTTTAAGCCCTCTGAGCATCACTGGTGGCTATGGGGTTTGATTCTAAACATGATTTTACCTCTTCTGTCTTGCTTAGGCTTCTCCTTTGGTCTTGAACATGGGATATCTCATCAAAGTCACTCCAGCACAGCAAAGCAAACATGGGGTATCTCCTCACAGTCACTCCAGCTCCTTACAATCAGCAAAAACTAGATGTGGAGCTGACTGTGGCTCAGTTCATTAACTCCTCATTGCAAAACTGAGACTTAAATGGAATAAAGTAGGGAAAGCCACTAGACCACTCAGATATGACCTAAGTCAAACCCCTTAAGAGTATACAGTGGAAATGGCAGATAGATTCAAGGGATTAGATCTGATAGAGTACCTAAACAACTATGGATGGTGGTTCATGACACTATACAAGAGACAGGGATCAAAACCATACCAAAGAAAAAGAAATACAAAAGCAAAATGGTTGTCTGAGGAGGCCTTACAAATGGCTGAAAAAGAAAAATGAAAGGCAAAGATGAAAGCAAGGATCAACCCATCTGAAAGCATGGAATAGCTAAGGAGAGATAAGAAAGAATAGCAAGGAGAGATAAGAAACTCTTCCTCAGTGATCAATGCAAAGAAATAGAGGAAAACAGTAGAATGGAAAAGACTAAAGATCTCTTAAAGAAAATTAGAGATACCAAGAGAACATTTCATGCAAAGAGGGGCACAATAAACAATAGAAATGTTATGGAAGTAGAAGATATTAAGAAAATGTGACAAGAATACACAGAAGAACTATACAAAAGATCTTAATGAACCAGATAACCACAATGATGTGGTCACTGACCTAGAGCCAGAATCCTGGATTGCAAAGTCAAATGGGGCTTAGGAAGCACCCCTATGAATAAACTTAGTGCATGTGATGGAATTCCAGTTGAGCTATTTCAAGTCCTACAAGATGATGCTGTTAAAGTGGTGCACTCAATATGCCAGCAAATTTGGAAAATTCAGCAGTAGCCACAGGACTGTAAAAGGTGTTTTCATTTCAATCCCAAAGAGACAATGCCAAAGAACATTCAAACTATCACACAATTGCACTCATCTCACACACTAGCAAAGTAATGCTCAAAATTCTCCAAGAAAGGCTTTGACAGTACTTGAACCAAGAATTTCCATATGTTCAAGCTGGATTTAGGAAAGGCGGAAGAAACAGAGATCAAATTGCCACCATCTGTTGGATCATAGAAAAAGCAAGATAATTCCAGTAAAACACTACTTTTGTTTTATTGACTACACCAAAGCATTTGTGTGGATCATAACTAACTGTGGAAAATTCTTCAAGAGATGGGAATACCAGACCATTTTACCTGCCTCCTGATAAATCTGTATGCAGATCAAGAAGCAACAGTTAGAAATTGACATGTAAAAATGGAAATATTCCAAATTGGGAAAGTAATATGTCAAGGCAATATATTGCCATCCTGCTTATTTAAATTATAAACTGAGTACATCATGAGAAATGCCAGGCTGGATGAAGCTCAAGCTGGAATCCAAATTGTCAGGAGAAATATCAATAACTTGAAATGTGCAGGTGACACCATCCTTAATGCAGAAAGCAAAGAGCAGCTGACGAACTTTGATGAAAGTGGGAGAGGAAAGTAAAAATGTTGCTTTAAACTCAATATTCAAAAAATGAATATCATGGCATCTGGTTCCATCACTTCATGGAAAATGGATGGGGAAACAACGGATACAGTGACAGGCTTTATTTTCTTGGGCTCCAAAATTACTGCTGTGGTGACTGCACCCATGAAATCAAAAGATGCTTGCTCCTTGGAAGAAAAGCTATGATCAACCTAGACAGCATATTAAAAAGCAGAGACATTACATTGCTGACAAAGGTCTGCCTAGTCAAAGCTATGATTTTTTCTGTAGTTATATATGGATGTGAGTGTTGGACTATAGAAAAAGCTGAGAGCTGAAGAAATGAAGCTTTGAACTGTGCTCTTGAGAGTCCCTTGGAGTGCAAAGAGATAAAATTAGTCAATGCTCAAAGAAATCAGTCCTGATTATTCAATGGAAGGATTGATGTTGAAGCTGAAGTTCCAATACTTTGGCTTCAGTTCAGTTCAGTTCAGTTCAGTCGCTCAAGCGTGTCCGACTCTTTGTGACACCATGAACCTCAGCACTCCAGGCTTCTCTGTCCATCACCAACTCCTGAAGTCCACCCAAACCCATGTCCATTGAATTGATAGTGCCATCCAACCATCTCACCTCTGTTGTCCCATCCTCCTCCTGCCCTCAATCCCTCAATCTTTCCCAGTATTAGGGACTTTTCAGATGAGTCAGCTCTTCACATCAGGTGACCAAAATATTGGAGTTTCAGCTTCAACATCAGTCCTTCCAATGAACACCTAGGACTGACCTCCTTTAAGATGGACCGGTTGGATTCCTTGCAGTCCAAGGGACTCTCAAGAGTCTTCTCCAACACCACAGTTCAAAAGCATCAGTTCTTCAGTGCTCAGCTTTCTTTATAGTCCAATTCTCACATCCATACTTGACCACTGGAAAAACCATAGCCTTGACTAGACAGACCTTTGTTGGCAAAGTAATGTCTCTGCTTTTTAATATGCTGTCTAGGTTTGTCATAACTTTTCTTCCAAATAAGTTTCTTTTAATTTTATGGCTGCAATCACCACCTGCAGTGATTTTTGGGGCCCACAAAAATAAAGTCAGCCACTCTTTCCATTCTTTCCCCATCTATTTGCCATGAAGTGATGGGACCGGATGCCATGATCTTAGTTTTCTGAATGTTGAGCTTTAAGCCAACATTTTTGCTCTCCTCTTTTACTTTCATCAAGAGCCTCTTTAGTTCTTCTTCACTTTTGTCATAAGGATATTGTCATCTGCATATCTGAGGTTATTGATATTTCTTCCAGCAATCTTGATTCCAGCTTGTGTTTCATCCAGCCCAGTTCTTCTCATGATGTACTCTGTATAGAAGTTAAATAATTAGGGGGACAATATACAGCCTTGACATACTCCTTTTCATATTTGGAACCACTCTGTTGTTCCATGTCCAGTTCTAACTGTTGCTTCCTGACCTGCATACTGGTTTCTCAAGAGGCAGGTCAGGTGGTTTGGTATTCCCATCTTTTTCAGAATTTTCCACAGTTTATTGTAATCCACACAGTCAAAGGCTTTGGCATAGTCAATAAAGCAGAAATAGATGTTTTTCTGGAACTCTCTTGCTTTTTTGATGATCCAGCATGTGTTGGCAATTTGATCTCTGGTTCCTCTGCCTTTATGAAAACCAGCTTGAACATCTACCTGATGTGAAAATCTGACTCATTGAAAAATATCCTGATGCTGGAAAATATAGGAGGCAGGAAGAGAAGGGAAAGGCAGGAAGAGGATGAGAAGGTTGGATGGCATCACCAACTCATTGGCCATCAATTTCTGCAAGTTCCAGGAGCTGGTGATGAACAGGAAAGCCTGGCATGCTGCAGTCCATGGCAGCCAAAGAGTTTTACATGACTGAATGACTGAACTGATGTTTCAGTGGGGCAATTTGGGTAACAGTAGGTCTATGTAAGAAGGCATAGATTCCTTCATGTCTTAAAAATTCTAGAAAGTGTTGAAGACTAAATTCTCCTTCATTTGTTTCTGCTATTGGTCAATTTCCAGTAACCTGAAATTGCTATTTTTGAACATGTTGTCCAGTTTTTTGCGTGGAAGGGAACTGCCATTTTTTATGTTACCAAATCCACCAGAAATAATATCTTATTCTTCACATTCAAAGACATTGTATACTGTACCAAAATGTTAAAAAATAATAATTTTTATTCAGACTACAAAAGGTTAATAAATCATATAAACATTCATTCCTTTGAGTCTCTCATATTACTCAAATATAAATATATTAAAATAATTACACTCAACTCTCACATTAGAGTTGAAATAGTTAAAATTCAAGTTAGGTTAACAGCTCTTTTACCTGAGAGAATATAATGGTTAAATTTCACAGCTATCACTTAAACCTAGGTCATCTATTTTCTGCTGCTGTTTTTTATTTGAAATTAATTGGTCACTTGAATCCTTACTGTCGAATCTGCATCATGGATGAAATTTAATTTTTACTTTTATGATACTAAATGCATTTGTAGTTATAGGTATATTTTTGTATTATAAAGTGATCTGAAAATTTAGTTCAATAAAACAAAATATTATGTATCCTGACATTCTTGTAAATGCTCATTTATTTCATATTTTTAAATAAACATTTTTACTGTATTAATAGTAAATTCAACTTGAATCTAACCTCCTCTTCAGTTCCCTTCCTTAAGGTCTAACTGATCCATCCTCCTTTAATATCTTGGTCCTGTTTATTTATTTATTTTTTACTCTCCATTTTGACTATGTGTGTGTGTGTGTGTGTGTGTTTTGTAGTCATAAACACATATTTGTCTCAAATGTTCCTTTATTAAAGCAGTTTGATTGTTGTGATATTATTGTTTTAGAAGTATATTTTATTTCATTGTTTGAGCTGTACATGATCACTTAATATACAGTCTTAATATTTAATCTTTAGCATGCATGCATACATACACATATCTTCTAAAGTTATGGTTATGCCATTTTAAAATACTCTATATTTAAAAAATATTACAGCTTGAGGACTGTGAATAAGGCTGAGTGGTGAAGAATTGATGCTTTTAGACTGTGTTGGAGAAGACTCTTTAGAGTCCCTTGGACTGCAAGGAAATCCAACCAGTCCTTTCTGAAGGAGATCAGCCCTGGGATTTCTTTGGAAGGAATGATGCTAAAGCTGAAACTCCAGTACTTTGGCCACCTCATGCGAAGAGTTGACTCCTTGGAAAAGACTGATGCTGGGAGGCATTGGGGGCAGGAGGAGAAGGGGACGACCGAGGATAAGATAGGTGGATGGCATCACGGACTCGATGGACGTGGGTCTGAGTGAGCTCCGGGAGATGGTGATGGACAGGGAGGCCTGGCGTGCTGCGATTCATGGGGTTGCAAAGAGTCGTACACGACTGAGCGACTGAACTGAATTGAACTGAACTGATTTTAGGAACAATTGATATAGTTCCTAAGAACTCTTTCATGATACAATTTTTATATTCTTATAACTTAGTAATCCAAACAAATTCAGCCCTGGTCACCTGAAATCTAAAGAATAAAGTTAAATTATACTATGTTTTGGGTGAGGGAAGTGAAGATATTCGGAGCAATTAGAATTGTCAGCACTTAGAAAACCTATTTCGAAAACAGATAGATCTAGGGCACTAGTTCATCTGGATGTTAACATATATGGTGGTTTGAAAGGGGAATTAATGTGTGTTTTGAAGCCAATTAAGTCACAGTAGTTAAATGTCACATCTGTTGTTAATAAAGCATATGGTTTTAAGATTTAATCTTCCACAGATCTGGCATCTTTCACCAATATCTGTTTATATTTGGATGGGGGGCTGATTTGATCCTTTTGTGGTTTGTTAGAACTTAATTTTCAGGCTAGATGACAAGAAAGAACTTTTAAAATACTTTAGGGAGAAATTTTAAACGGGTTATATTCAAAGATTCAAAAATTACTTACTAATATCTGTGTGTTATGTTAAAATTATTAAATAGTATTCTAAGAATTAGACAGTATTTCAGTCATTATAGAAGTAGATATTCTACAACAAAGGATTTGAGATCTATTTACTTGCAAAATTTAGATAGCATTTTTATCTCTATATACCTGTTTAACATCGATTTGACTTTATATTGTCTTGGTTTTCAAGTGAATGAGAATTAACATTATTAATCCCATAGTATGAAATATATAACAGTTCAGTTGGAATATAAAAATATTAAAGGAGTTTTCTTGAAAATTTTAATTGAAGACCCACTTTCTAGGGCAACAGAATTCTGTTTATGCTCAATTAATATTATCCTTAATTGTTAGAAGCTAATTTGCCTTGGTTTCCTGTCTGTAGTCTAGAAAGATAAAACTAGAAGGAAATTACAATTCTCTACTTGACCTCTTTTCACATCTAATTTGAGAGCTTTTTTTCTGTGGAGACAGTCTCCATGGTTACTGGTTATACAAACTTTTAAGTGTTTTAACAATGTTAGGGGGACCCATGGGGCTATTGCTTTACATTTCAGCAAATAAGGGCATTCGTCCTTTGAGACTGCACCTCTGAAATAATAAGGGTGAATTAGATGAAGCACACTGTAATGTCACTTATTAATGTGCATACATGGTTGATTATCCTGTGAGAAACTCTACTTAAACTGTAACTTGGCAAATTAATTTCTACTAACAGGTAAAACTGGATTCAAGTGTCTGGACAGATCAATATTCCTCTACTTTTCAGACAATGTAGAGATAACTCTCCAGCGGTGGACTGGTCTTTTTATCTTTGAATGTGTCAAAAAATGTCATACTTACAGGAAAAGCAGAGGTATCATTGATGAAAATCAGACGGTCCTCTATAAAGGATAAACATTTATATAGATCATCTAAAGCCCAATTTAATGATACTAGGTTTCCTATGGTATTGATAATTTTTGCAAGACAATAGCTGGAGAGGAGATGGTAAAGCATTTATCACCATACATTTTAATATCTTGACCACTTCATCCACCATAATTTTTTCCTATAATCCATTCCTGAAGACATTGATTCTATATGCATATACTTATATGCTACATAAATGTATAAAAGTGGTAATACATATTTGCTTTTAGTTAAATTTGTAGATATTTCCCCAACGATTAAAATCTTTTATCAAGTCTAAAGACTTTAGTTGTTTAAACCATGCAAGTGATTAGCCCTTTATAAAAATATGTCTTTAAGTCTCCTTCAGTATATTTGAATTGTGCAGTTTTAAGCATTTGATGATCATGATAATAAGCCAGAAATTAATCAGTTTTAATTAACTATTTTTGTGTGCTCAGTCACTCAGTCATGTCTGACTCTTTTAAGCCCCATGCACTGTAGGCTCCCTGGCTCCTCTGCCCATGGAATTTTCCAGACAAGAATACTGGAGTGGGTGCCATTTCCTATTACAGGGGATCTTCCTGATCTTTATTTTAGCCAATATATTTGGGACCGACTGCTGGTTTTTCCAGTGGCCATGTATGGATGTGAGAGTTGGACTGTGAAGAAAGCTGAGCACCAAAGAATTGATGCGTTTGAACTGTGATGTTGGAGAAGACTCTTGAGAGTCCCTTGGACTGCAAGGAGATCCAACCAGTCCATTCTGAAGATCAGCCCTGGGATTTCTTTGGAAGGAATGATGCTAAAGCTGAAACTCCAGTATTCTGGCCACCTCATGCAAAGAGTGGACTCATTGGAAAAGACTTTGATGTTGGGAGGAATTGGGAGCAGGACGAGAAGGGGATGACTGAGGATGAGATGGCTGGATGGCATCACCGACTCAATGGACGTGAGTCTGAGTGAACTCTGGGGGATGGTGATGGACAGGGAGGCCTGGCATGCTGCGATTCGTGGGGTCGTAAAGAGTCAGACCGGACTGAGCGACTGAACTGAACTGAACTGAACTAGCTATATCATGTATTGTAATGGTAGACAGCAGCAACAAACTGAAACAAATAGAGTATGGAAGTAATCCTTTGGAATGTTGGTATTTTGTTTGAAAATATTTACTCTATTTCACCCATCCTCAGAGTCAGTCATTTTAATTTGAGAGCTTTGTGTCACATACTAAAAAACTACATTTTCCATATTAAAATTTAGCCTTCAGTCAGTATCAATGAAATTTATTAAAATGATTTTAACTATGTTTTAATGCTTTAAATGTGGAAAAAATATAAAAGAAAAAAAAAACAAATCAACAAAATCCCATAATTCATTGAAAGCTACTGCTATAATTTGTTATGTATGTTCCTTTCTACTTTCCGTCTTTATTTATTTTTACAGCCATCAGGTGGTTTCAGTCATGAGTGACAACACAAGTTACACTGCTTTAAGATATTTCCCCTTGAACCTTTTATTTATTTATTATTATATATATACATTTTTTACTTTAAAATATTGTATTGGTTTTGCCACACATCAGCATGAACCTGCCACGGGTGTACACGTGTTCCTAATCCTGAACCCCCTCCCACCTCCCACCCTATACCATCTCTCTGGATCATCCCAGTGCGCCAGCCCCAAACATCCTGCTTCCTGCATTGAACCTAGACTGGCGATTCGTTTCATATATGATATTATACATATTTCAATGACATTCTCCCAAATCATCCCACCCACTCCCTCTCCTACAGAGTCCAAAAGACTGTTCTATACCTCTGTGTATCTTTTGCTGTCTTGCATACATGGTTATCATTACCATGTTTCTAAATTCCATATATGTGTGTTAGTATACTGTACTGGTGTTTTTCTTTCTGGTTTACTTCACTCTGTAAAATCAGCTCCAGTTTCATCGACCTCATTATAACTGAATCAAATGTATTCTTTTTAATGGCTGAGTAATACTGCATTGTGTATTTCTTATCCATTCATCTGCTGATGGACATCCAGGTTGCTTCCATCTCCAGGCTATTATAAATAGTGCTATGATGAACATTGGGGTACATATGTCTCTTTCTTGAATATGAAAATCATTCATTTACTTATGATATGTTTATATAAAAATTATTTGAAGTAGTGTCCAAAAATTACACATTAAATAAAAGATTATCTTCAATTAAATTATATAAAAAATACCAAACTATGCAGATTAAACATGTATATGCATATACCTTCTTGCATAATGTAAAATAATTCCAACAATCTTTTTATAAATTCTGTATCATGTAATTAGAGGATACTGCTTATTTTTCTTCTCCTCAATTTATCAGTATAACTAATTTAGGCTAGTAGACCTTATAGAAGGGGGAAAACATAATCAAATATCAAATATAAGTGACATGACATTTATCTGAAAATATAGAAAATGAGCAGAAAGTATTTCGAACACAAAGACTATATTGCACCAATGATTTATTTTATTTCTCAACCAAATAGTATTACCTCATTAATATAGATAAATAATATTATTTTAAAAAGTATTACAAAAGATTGGCATTTGTACTTTTAATTTAAAAAACTATTTGATTTCTTAAAAATCTGTAAAGCCATCAGAGATATTTGTGCAGAAATGACCATCTCAAATATATTTAGATCAAAAATACAACAAATTTCTCAAATACCCATTCATCCATCTGATATATTTTGGTGCATGATTTGATTTCTTTCTAAGATGACATGATATCCACTGCAGGAAGATTTTTAAAAATTCATTTGCTAAATAGGAAGACCAAGTGAAGTTGTTCAGTCATGTCCTACTCTTTGCGACCCCACGGACTGTAGCTTCTGTCCATGGGATTTTCCAGGCAAGAGTACTGGAGTGGATTGTCATTTCCTTCTCCAGAGGACTTTCCCTGACCCAGGGATGGAACCAAAATAGGATATACTATTTAAATATCAGCTGTAGGTATTGCTATGATTTTACTGTGCTCAGGCAGGCATAATCTCAGGATCAAAGATAGAAGTACATAACTATACTGAATGCTGACATTATACTTGGCCAGACAATAAAATTTTTTGCATGAACTGTTTCCCTGTTCTCATATTATCCAGTCTTCTATCTTTGTCATACTTTCTATTGTCCTTCTGTTTTTCAATCCTCTCTCCTTTATGCCTTTCTTTTTTTATTTTCAGTTCCTTCCCATCTTTTCTCTTCCTTTTTATGTCTTTTATAACCAGCTATCTGGGGATATGTGTGACAGCTATTAAATCTAGAGTGGAAATCTAAGTCACTAATTAATTTCGCTTTTATCCATCCTCTCTTTCTCTTCCCATAATTTTATTAATGTGTACAAACTGAGTAAATACACTCCCTTCAGTTATCATACACACAATATGCTAAATACGTTTTTGTTTACATAATGCATGTGTGTATAACATTTCATAATCACAATATTTTGCAGCTACATGTTATTGCATTGGTTCTGATACTAACTAGATTTTAATTTTGAGTAATAGGTGAGAATAATTTAATTATTTTTAATATACTATGTTGGGAATAAATGTTTTCTCAGTTCAGTTCAGTCTCTCAGTTGTGTCTGACTTTGTGACCCCCTTGGACTGCAGCACACCAGCCTTCCCTATTCATCACCAATTTCTGGAACTGGCTCAAACTCATGTCCATCGACTCTGTAATGCCATCCAACCATCTCATCCTCTGTCGTTCCCTTCTCCTCCTGCCTTCAATCTTTTCCAGCATTGGAATCTTTTCCAATGAGTCAATTCTTCACATCAAGTGGCCAAGTATTAAAGCTTCTGTTCAGCATCAGTCCTTCCAATGAATATCCAGAACTGACTTCCTTTAAGATTGACTGGTTGGATATCCTTGCTCTACAAGGGACTCTGTGGTGTCTTCTAAACACCAGAGTTCAAAAGCATCAATTATCTGGCACTTAGGTTTCTTTATGGTCTAACTGTCATCTCGATACATGACTACTAGAAAAACCATACCTTTGACTAGATGGACCTTTGTCAGCAAAGTAATGTCTCTGCTTTTTAATATGCTGTCTAGGTTAGTCATAGTTTTTGTTCCAAGGACGAAGCATCTTTTAATTTTATGGCTTCAGTAACCATCTGCAGTGATTTTGGAACCCAAGAAAATAAAGTCTGTCACTGTTTCCATTGTTTTCCCATCTATTGCCCCAAATATTTAAAACAGTTTCTAAAGTATGATAATGTTTTATAAAGTTGTTTGCTATGATTTGGGGAGAAGATATTTATAAAATTGAGTTATTTTGTAAATTGATAAGTCAGGTATTGGGACTCAAATTAGTAAATAAAATTTAAGTAACAATATAGAATGCAAAATATATTATATATATTATATATATATACATATATACAGAATGCAATCTACCATTTAGATACAGGCTTACTCTCTGCATATATTGTGATGTGCTGTGCTTAGTTGCTCAGTCACGTCTGACTCTTTGCAACTCCATGGACTGTAGCCCACTAGGCTCCTCTGTCTGTGGAAATTCTTCAGGCAAGAATATTGGAGTGGGCTGTATGCCCTCCTCCAGGGGATCTTTCCAACCCAGGATTGGAACCCAGGTCTCCTGCATTACAGGCGAATTCTTTACCTTCTGAGCCACCAGGAAAACCCAAGAACACTGGAGTGGAGTGGGTAGCCTATCCCTTCTCCAGGGGCATTTCCCAACCCAGAAATGGAACCCCAGTGTCCTTCATTGCAGGTGGATTCTTTACCAGCTGAGCTACCCGGGAAGCCCAAGAATAGGAATAAAGAGATACAAAAAAAAAGAGAGAGAGAGAGAGAAAGTAGCAATGTATAGATAAAGAGAGGCAATAAAAGATTAGTTTTAATAGAAATCATAATTCATATGTTACCATGTTTGCTTGTTACTTATACTAATTGTCCTCCCTACATTCTACAATGACAGACACACCTCTGCCTTTATTTTCTGTAACTAGAACATAAAGGGCTTCGCTGTACCCTTTAAAGCAATCTTAAGCAGTAGAAACACATTCGGCTTCTTATTTTATTTGTGAGCAGTGTGACATTTGAATCATTTCTATCTCAGGTTAATGGTGATAATTCTGCTTCTGGCCCAGTTTGATTCAGTCAAAAGAAGTGGAATGAATAGCCTTTGTTCCTCCTTTTCTTCTCTGATATTTCCTTATTCCAAACCACTTATAATTCGTGGCACAGATATAGATAGCTGCTCTCAGAGGCTTTAGCTATAAATTCTCTTTTGAACTGATTCTGTCATTAATCACAGGTAGGATATGTGCTTTTCTGGTTCTCCTAAATCTTATCACTGAGAACTTAATGAGTGTCAAATAAGCATAAGACAAACTAATTTTTATTTCTCATCATTTAATTGCAAAACAAATGGCGTTTTAATAAACTATTCCTAAAAATGAAAGCTCCAAAGAAAGATAAATAAACTTATAGCAAGGCAATAGAATTTACTTTTATTTAAATCATCCAAAGCTCCTAGGTGGCCTTAACTATGCCATCTATTAGTGATAACAGTATTGTCATCCTGGAATCTGAAGGCCAGAGATGAAATAATTTCATTTTAAGTAAAAATGACATTCCTAAAATACAGTAAATATACCAACTCTCAACCTAGAGTTTCCAAAATATATCAAGTCACATTTCCTTTTTACTTTCATAGAAAGAGTTTATTTCATATATACACTTGTGAAATTTAGGTATGTGCATATAATTAATTTATATAGTATGTATTTCAAGCATTTAAAATCTATTTTACTAAGATATAATTTATACACAATAATATGAATTTTATTCCCCAGTTTGAATTGTCCAGTTTAATTTAAAATTTAATTATGTATTTTGAATTCTTTTTGAGAAGTATACACACCTATTTAACTACCATCACATTCAAAATATAAAATATTTTGGGGTCATGTAAATGTTCTAACAGTAATTTTTGAAGATGTTATATTGCAAAGCCAAACATATCTGCTAAATAAGTTATGATCTTAATATTTAATGTAATATGTAACTAATTAAAATGTCAGGAATATGTAATGACAATATTATGTAAGATATCTGAAGGCAAAGTTCTTTGTCAGATTTATCAATGCCATGTCTGCCAATTCAACATTAGGTGCTGAATCCACTTATCTTGAATAGATCAACTCAGAATGAGTCAGTTACCTGGATAACTGTGTTCACTCATTTCTGCTCTTCATACCCTTTCAAATTTCTGATTATTTTCAATCATAATTTAAAAATTCAACTTTTATTAAATATCTCCCTACTTGAATTTTCATTTGATTGTGTTACAGGAAATACATTTTTCAATAAAGAATAATAAATATCAACATTAACAAAACATAGTCTAAATTTAATATGACTTATGAGTGAGTGCTGCATACTCAGTCATATCTGAGTCTTTGAGACCCCATGGACTATAGTCCTCCAGCTTCCTCAGTCCATGAAATTCTCCAGGGAAGAATAATGGAGTGTATTGCCCTTTCCTACTCCAGGGAATCTTCCTGATCCAGGGATCGAATCGTTGTCTGTTGTGTCTCCTGCATTGGCAGGCAGATTCTTTACCACTGCGCCACCTGGGAAGCCTCTTTGTAGCTAATGGTGGCAGTGGTTTAGTCACTATGTTGTTTCCAACTCTAGCAACCCCATGGTTGATAGCCATCCAGGCTCTTCTGTTCATGGGGTTTCCCAGGCAAGAATACTGGATGGGTTGCCATATCCTTCTCCAGGGAATCATCCTGACACAGGGATTGAACCTGTGTCTCCTGCATTGCACGTGGATTCTTCACTGACTGAGCCATCAGAGAAGTCCATAGATACTGTTTCATGATCTTTAGGTCTAGCTGGTCTCTGTGCTGTACTAGTCTCCAAACAATGATGAAGACCTTTGCTGAGGTATTCTCAGTACCCAGGAGACTAGTATAAATCTTGAGTTTGCAATGCACTTCCTGTTTCAAGTACATACCTCCATGTCCTAGGTTAACTAGAAAAATTGTCTTAACTTAGCAATGCACTTGACTAAATCTTGACTTAGCAATACACTTCCTGTTTACAAGCACATACCTCAATATGCTAGGTTAACTGTACAATTGTCCCGATGGCCCCTCAGCAGTGCAGAATTCAGCTGTGAATACACCTTGATTATCAACAACCCAATCATACTCTGTAAATTACCCTACAATAAACCAACCAAGGATTACATGGAGCCACCTGCCTTTTTTTTTGGTCTCAAAATACTTTCTAAGTTCTATAGGTACTTTTTGTTCCTTCCATCCAACAACAATGGTTAATATGAACTCACATTACTTTGCAACATTGAAAACAATAGGCCTTTGAAAGTCGGTCATCCAATTTGAGAATATTGACCAGATTATTTTCTCCCAGATACTGAAAACTGTCAGATTTTAAGCAAACTTCATTTTCTAGACATAAGCATTTGTCTTCAGTGATATTAAAAATAACTGAACATATTAAAAATCAGCAATTCAAACTGTTCCAAATCCTACAGAAAAAATTTTTTTCTTCATTCCTAAACAATTGCTGTTCTTCAAGACAACAGTGATTTTCAGTACTTGGAAAATCTATTTGACATACTAGGGTCAGGAGTTGTTATTACTGGTAACAGCAGGTGCTTCTAATTTCATGACAGCAGAGAAAGCCTCACCAATTATGATTGTTATAAAATTTTAGACAATAGATATTTTCATTCTCATCACAAAATAAACTTTTTCATTCTTTTATAACCATTCTTATGAATTGCACACTCTTTCTACAACCAATATTCTCGATAGTTCTCACCCGTTCACCTTTGGCCCTTCCCACAAGGTCTGGCTTTTCTGGCAGTTATGTCATTGCTCAGCTCTATTACACCAGATACTGATTCTCTTCCAGGTTCTGCACCACTTACATCCGCAATCAGATGCTCACCTATGTAGCAGCCTCCAGCTTTTCATGTTACTCTATTAATTTCAGTTAGAGGACAAGTTTCTTTGCAACAGAAAGCAAAACTAAACAACTACTATCTGCAAAATTAACAAAAGAGCACACTTACAGGTTAAATATGTACTTAGGGGTTCCCAGTAATGGCAATGGATAGTATATTCTTTCTTGAAAGAAAAATAAAGGCAAATAAACTCAACTGCAGTAGCAAGTGGTTTCAAAATTGTGAAGGAAAATAATTTCTTTGTACTGAAATACAATTCAATTACATTAGAAACTGTACCCATGGGGGCTTGGAATAATTTTAGTAAGGATATTTTAAAGATCATTCTCTACTCATCAGTGAGGTAAAACCCAATTTAGGGAGCACTCAGCAATTATTGTTAAACTTCATTTCACTGGGAAATCTCTGTAGAAATGCAGATTTCAAATTCCAGCATTCACTTTCAGAGTATATTCAATAGAAGAGATGAGTCATATCCTATATCTGTGTAAAACTCCTATCACTGAGAAGGATGTCATACAGTTAATCATTCTAATGAATAAAGTGAGTGTTGATGGTAACAAAACCTTTAATAATAATTATTATTTATTATTTTATAATTATAATAAATACTTATTAATAATATTAATTAACTATTGAATTTATTTTTGTTATTAGTCCAAAACAGCTCTATTTTGTTAAACAGCACACAGATCCTCAAAAGATATGAAATACACAGTTTATTCTTGTTTAATGCAAATTATTCCATTTCAAACATTGAGAGAAAGGTATGCTACTGTTTTTTTCCATATTTATTCTTTCACTAATTACTGCTAGTGTCCTTATTTCACATGTGATGATGAACAATAATTCAATGAAAACTATAACATATAATTTTTGGACTAAAGACTTGGGTACTTACTAAAGTTTATCTTACTTTTAGGAAAAATATCCAAGGTTGGAGAATTGTGAAACTAACATAGGTAATCAAGAGTTAAGAGTAATATACAAAATGAAAGAGTTTATTTCAAAGTAAGAATTTGTCAGAAAAATAAAAGCCTATAAGAAAGTGAAAGTGAAGTTGCTCAGTTGTGTCCGATTCTTTGTGACCCCATGGACGGTAGCCTACGAGGCTCCATGGTCCATGGGATTTTCCAGGCAAGAATACTGGAGTGGGCTGCCATTTCCTTCTCCAGGGAATCTTTCCTACCCAGGGGATCGAACCCAGGTCTCCTGCATTGCCGACAGACGCTTTACAGTCTGAGCCACTAGGGAAACCCAAATGAATATTAAGACTTTTTTTTTTAAGCCCATTAAGAGTGTGATTATTAGGGTCAAAATATCTTCTGTCTACCATTTGCAGTTTAGAGGATCAAGTAAATGATGAGAGGACCTCTTTTGTACCTAGCGCAGAAATTCACATCTAGTGGATGGTAATTATATTTTGTTGGGGATAAATGACTCAACAAATCTAGAAAAGGTATATAAGTACTTGAAAAACTGAAGATAAACCAACAGTTATTCTTTAACGAACAAGCTGTATGTGCATGCATGCTTAGCTGCTTCAATCATGTCCAACTCTTTGTAACACTATGAAGTATAGCTCTCCAGGCTCCTCTGAGATTCATGAGATTCTCTAGGTAAGAATACTGGAGTGAGTTGCTATGCCCTCCTCAAGGGGATCTTCCCATTCAGGGATTGAATGTCTCCTGCATTGGTAAGCGGGTTCTAGGCCATCTAGGTCACCTAGGAAGACACAGGAACAAGTTATGCCAAAATAATTTGTATTTCATTTTAGTTAGGATTATTGATTATACAGTAGCTTAAATTTAGAAGGGAAAATCTCGTTAGAAAATTTTGCAATTAACCAGATTTCAATCTTTGAAATATTAAAGCTTTAATCTGGACAAGCTTTCCTTGAGATATTTAATAATTCACCTTGACAGTTTCTTACTAAATTGTACTGAAGGTGATAATGTAAAAGGTAGGATTATCATATGTAATTAATATGGAGTAAGCAGTTATTATGTAGACCAGTAGATTTATGTTTAGGTTTTTAAATAAACTAAAATAAGAGGAGGAAAATTTAAGTGTAATGAAATAAACTATGAATCTGATTTAATGACTTAGTCATACAGATTTGGTATGGGAAGAGTTAACTTATTAAAA
The DNA here is from genome assembly GCA_917880005.1 of Nanger dama. NCBI lineage: Eukaryota > Metazoa > Chordata > Mammalia > Artiodactyla > Bovidae > Nanger > Nanger dama. The sequence goes on from CAKJTW010000011.1 coordinate 48,148,986, forward strand.
ACTCATATTAAAGATATTAGTGGAAATTAAGTTGAATTGAAGCTATCTATCAACAGCATTAATGTAATCATTAATTATAATCTAAGCAGCATTGATATAAATTCATTAAAATAAAAAGCAAAGTTAGCTTTGTTAAATAATATATGTCCATTTTATTGACATGTTTGTATAGAAGATTGACACCTAAATCTACTATGACCTGTCTTCCACAAAGCATTCAATATGAGACCATTTGTCATGTTCTTTAGTCTTATAATTGTTTATTTTAAGAAGTAATATGTTTGGGAGATACTTCTAGGGAAAAACAATTTTATTTTTCCCCATTATATTTCTAATCATCTCACATTTTACTTATATTATTATACATGCCTATTTAGATAATCTCAAATACAGACAAACCCAAATCATAGTTAAAATATAGTAGCCCTTACGTTTAGATCTTTAATCCATCTGAGTTTATTTTTGTATATAGTGTTAGAAAGTGATCTAGTTTCATTCTTTTACAAGTGGTTAACTATTTTTCCCAGCACCACTTGTTAAAGAGATTGTCTTTAATCCACTGTATATTCTTGTCTCCTTTCTCAAAGATAAGGTGTCCATAGGTGTGGATTTATCTCTGGGCTTTCTATTTTGTTCCATTGATCTATATTTCTGTCTTTGTGCCAGTACCATACTGTCTTGATGACTGTCGCTTTGTAGTACTATAAAACTCCTAGAGGAGAACATAGGCAAACCACTCAATCACATAAATCACAGCAGGATCCTCTATGACCCACCTTCCAGAATACTGTAAATAAAAGCAAAAATAAACAAATGAGATCTAATTAAAATTAAAAGCTTCTGCACAACAAAGGAAACCATAAGCAAGGTGAAAAGACAGCCTTCTGAATAATAATAGCAAATAAAGCAACTGACAAACAACTAATCTCAAAAATATACAAGCAATTTATGCAGCTCAACTCCAGAAAAATAAATGACCCAATCAAAAAATGAGTCAAAGAAGTAAATAGACATTTCTCCAAAGAAGACATACGGATGGCTAACAAACACATGAAAAGATGCTCAACATCACTCATTATCAGAGAAATGCAAATCAAAACTACAATGAGGTACCATTTCACACCAATCAGAATGGGTGCAATCCAAAAGTCTACAAACAATAAATGCTGGAGAGGGTGTGGAGAAAAAGGAATCCTCTTACACTGTTGGTGGGAATGCAAACTAGTATAGCCACTATGGAGAACAGTGTGGAGATTTCTTAAAAAATTGCAAATAGCACTTCCTTAGGACCCAGCTATCCCACTGCTGGGCATACACACGGAGGAAACCAGAATTGAAAGAGACACATGTACCCCAATATTCATCACAGCACTGTTTACAATAGCCAGGACATGGAAGCAACCTAGATGTCCACCAGCAGATGAATGGATAAGAAAGCAGTGGTACATATACACAATGCAGTATTACTCAGCCATTAAAAAAAAAAAAATACATTTGAATCAGTTCTAATGAGGTGGATGAAACTGGAGCTGATTATACAGAGTGAAATAATCCAGAAAGAAAAACATCAGTACAGTATACTGACACATATATATGGAATTTAGAAAGATGGTAATGATAACTCTGTATGCGAGACAGCAAGAGACATAGATGTATAGAACGGACTTTTGGACTCTGAGGGAGAGGGAGAGGGTGGGATGATTTTGGAGAATGGCGTTGAAACATGTATACTATCATGTAAGAAATAAATCGCCAGTCTATGTTTGATGCAGAATACAGGATGCTTGGGGCTGGTGCAGGGGATGATCCAGAGAGATGATATGGGGTGGGAGGTGGGAGGGGGATTCAGGATTGGGAACTCATGTACACCTGTGGCTGAATCATGTCAATGTATGGCAAAACCAATACAGTGTTTTAAAGAAAAATAAAGTAAAAATTAAAAAAATATATATGGTAGCACTTACTTTGAGGTTGTTTTATTACATTGACAAATGTGGGCTGAGAACTGACCAACAGTTATAAAAAAGCAGAGATTAGTTTCTGTGAAATGACAAGGATGAAAACTTGATCTTTCAAGAAATAGTGAATAGGAAAAAGAGCATGGAATAGTACTGGAGGTGGGCTTTTAAAGGAAGATGTCAAAGCATGTTTGTATGCTAACCACATTGATTCAGAAAGCATGGAGAAAATTCATGATGTGAGAAAGAGAGGAAAATCACTATGGTGTTGCATTTAAAAACAAGAGTATTCGATCTTATGTAAAAAACAAACAAACAAAAAAGGAGGATTGCTTTTGATAGGAACTTGGATAGTTCATCCATAATAATATATGAGAGGTTAAGTATGACTAAAAATTGTTGTTGTTGTTGTTGTTTAGTTGCTAAATTGTGTCTCTTTGTGACCTCATGGACTGTGTAGCCCACCAGACTCTTCTATACATGGTATTTTCCAGGAAAGAAAACTGGAGTAGGTTACCATTGCCTCCTCCATGGGATCTTTCTGACCAAGGGATCAAACCTGCATCTCCTGCTTGGCAGGTGGATTCTTTGCCACTGAGCCACCTGGGAAGCACCATGACTATAAATGAGGCGAGGTGAGGTGAAGTTGCTCAGTCGTGTCCGACTCTTTGCGACCCCATGGACTGTAACCTACTAGGCTTCTCCATCCATGGGATTCTCCAGGCAAGAATACTGGAGTGGATTGCCATTTTCTTCTCCAGGGGATCTTCCCGACCTAGGGATCGAACCTAAGTCTCCTGCATTGGAGGCAGACGCTTTAACCTCTGAGCCACCAGGGAGGCCCATATTGCTAGATGTGGTAATGAATCTCTGAAAAACTGTCTTCTAACTCCTTGGTTCCCCTACCCCCACTGTGGAATAAGAAGCAAAAATATCACCTAAGCATTGGAATTAGAAAAAAAAAAATTATCTAAGTTTGTAGAAAGGAGAAAAATAAAATGGAAGAGTATAAAGTTATCTTGAGAGTATAAAGTTATTTTGGAGAGTAGGGACTAGGAAAATGTCATTATTGCCAGACAGTATCAACTTCAGCTTGATGATTATAAATTTAAAAGATTATAATCCAGCATAGTTATGTTTTACTCTAGTTGCTTTCAGCTGCAGGAATTCATGTGAAGTGTAGGCAGCATGAAATGAAGTCACAATAGGGAAACTATATATGTGGATTTGAATTTAGGTTGCTGGTGCAAATTCATTTCCCCAAACTATAAAAAAATTTAGATATTAAAAATCTGGGTTTATATTAATATTTATTCTATCAACATAATATTTGTTCTATCAACATAAATGGAATTGATTCATACAATAGAAGACAGTGTGGTGCAGAGGAAAGAAATGAAATATCAGAGTTATAAGCATACACTGGGTAGTTAAATAAATCTAGAGTGAATCATGGCTTCAAACTACTCTGGGAGTATGGATGCTTTACTTAAATTCTCTCATTCTTAGTTTTATTTATTTATTTTGTAATTTGATGTGAAAATTTAATGAGATGACATGTGAAATATTTAGCAATGCTTTTGCTGAGAATAAATCATCAATTATGTATAGTATCTCACAATTAGGATTATTTCTCCACAAGCAATCACATTTTTTTTTTTTTTTTTGCTTACCACCATCTTACTTACATCTTTGCTATGTATTTTCCCAGTCACCACACATCTTCACTACAAATTTTTCTTGGTTAACATTTCACCCATGATTTCATGATATATCATTAGTTGCCCTTTGCTGTTTTCATATTTTTGTTTAAATTCATCCTGGGAACATTCAGATGTTATTTCCTAATAGAGGAACAAAGGTTAGAGGACTTTTTCCTGGTTTAGGTATTCTGAAATAACAAAATGTCACTTAAAAATTAATTTCTCAAAAAAACCCAACATTTTTCTCTCTGTTTTAAATGCACATATCATTAAATTAGTTTGTCTCATACAGATTTTTCATCTTTTCATTTCTATAAGAAATTTAAATGACTAATTTCAGGTATAAAATTATATGAAATCATTCATTAAAATTTTGAAAGTAGATGTCAGTAAACTTATTGTCCATTGATAAATTAAGCCAATCAACCTGTATGTTAATTAAAAATATGTCTGATAGCCTACCAACTGCAAATGATATATTTATATTTGAGCAAATAGGATTATGTTAATTTTACTTAAAGCTTATTGTCATATTGCAAAATATTCTAAATTCTTTGAATAACATCAGGATAATCACTGACCTAAAATTAACTGTCATTTTAAATTTTTAAATTACCCACCATCTGGATAAAATCAATTTTATTTATTTTTTCTTTACAAAAATATTCTAAAGACATTGTAATCTTGACAGAGGATTCTGTTCTCTCAGTTTTGTGTAAAGCCAGCATGAACATCATCTGCTCCCTGCTCCAGTATACTGCCAGAGGAGGTGCAATATCCCCAAGCTCTGGTACTTGCAATAGATACTGGCAAAGGACTTTGTTTAAGCAAAGAATGTAGGAAAGCAATAGGAGGAAAATAAGAAGCAGGCAGGTGAAGATTAGATTCATCCTTGTCAATAGAGCTGAGCAGCACAGGCCAAATGAGGAGAGGGAGGCCTTTCATTTAATCCCCTTGAGAAAACCAAGCAGATTAAACCAAGATACCTATAGGCTTAGGCCTGCACATAATTTGATTTCTGGGAAAACAGATATATATATTTTTTCCTAAAAAGCACATACCCACTCCCCAAACCCCAACCTCTGCTCTCATAAGATTTTTTTTTTAAGTTAAGTTAAAAATAAAATGCTGAACCTTAAAAATTTCCATTTATAAAAATCCTGTTTTAATTGGAAGAGGATGGAGGTGGTAGAAGGTGCTGCTCTAAATGGAAATGCAAAGATTATGTGTAGTGGAGGAGATAAGCCTCTTGGGAAAGGTTTTTGTGAGCTGTATAATCTTGTTTAGATCTCATTTGTTTATTTCATCTCTATATTGACAAAAGATTATGACAGAACAGTTTAAAGTCCTGCCTAACTTCACAGAGGTTTAGCTTCATGGGAGCTCTGTCTATAAGCATCTACAAAGTAATTAAACTATAATAAATTGTCACTATTGTGAAAATCCATAATGTTTACAAGCTCTTTCTCAGGGTACTTAAAATACTTTATTAATTATGCTATTAAGACAGACAGTTCTGAAATTAAGAAACAGTATATACTTCAAAATCATTAGAAGATCGTTATATTCTGACTTCTTTAAAAGTTTCTCTTCTAACACATTTTTTTTCTTTTAGTGATCTTGAAAAGGTACTTTATACATAATCTTTTATTATGAAAAAATATATAACTTAATCTTTGACAATTGTTTTAATACAATACATTCATGCAAAAATACCAGTGTCAAAAATAGTTATCTTTTTATATTCCAAATCAATCTTTCTCAAAGCTCCGACTGATGAACATTGCACTTAACACAACTTTTAATTTGGGTTTTTGTTTTGTAGTATTCAATTTAATTTACCCATCCATGGGCCTATAGTTAAGTTTGTGTCCACTTCTATTTGTTCAAATTCATGATTTTTCCCAGACCTGTTTTCCTCTGACTTTTCAGGCATTTTCACTCCAGGCCCATGTTCAGGCCACACCATTTGGTGCTGCCCAGGAGTGTGTCTGTATTCTCACCCTCTGACCACTTCCTCTTCCTTGCAAAGTGGATGACCAGATACACTGCTCTCAGTTCTGCCTTTCAAGGTCATATCTGAATGTGATTGTGAGGCAGTTACACATTTTCAGATTGCTTACACATATCAAGCCAACTCATCCATAACCTAACTTGGGCATTTCTCTCTGCAGCTAATCTGATGAAACATCCAAGGTGGCAGTAGGTTCAAGCCCTGGGTTCAGCTGTGTGGAAGTGTCTACCAAGAGATACAGCTTACTTATGTCCTCTACTATTGATGCTTGATCCCAGTTGTATCATTTCCATCTTTGGCTGACTCATTAGACATTATGACTTAGCAGGTCATCAGTACCCAGTGCAGAATGGGTCATTCAGAAGCATAGTCATTTGGTGCCTTATGGTCAAATGTTATTTCTACAAAAGCCATACTTTGCAATTATTTGCGAGGTACTGCTAATCTCATAAACTAGAATGATTTCTCAGAGGGTTTTTTTTTTTTTTTTAATCTTTTGTACTCTTTATATTTCTGAAGAGCACAAGTCATTTATATTGTAGGATGCTCCTTTTTGATATTAGTATTTCTTCATGATTAGATTTAGGTTGTAAGGTATAGGCAGGAATAGTATTAAAGTGATGTGTTTTTCTCAATGTATCACAGCAGGAGGAAAATGACGCTTACTGGTCCCCAAAGTCAGTGATGTTAAATATAAATACTTAGTAAAGCTTTGCCACCAACATTCTTCATCTTACTTTCTCGGTACCCACAGGAGTCCTGGGTTCAGTGTATTCTTAAAAAAAATTCTTCTTTCTTTTCAGAGTTAAATGATATTAAAAGACCAATATCTGCATGTTATGTATGATGATCTTGGTATAGATATGTAATTGATTTTAGGCCCTTTCATCAGAAAAAAAAAAAAACCAAAAAAACAAAAAACAAAAAACCAGAAAACAGATAGGTATTATAGGGAATTGTGAGTTCTGAAATCTTGCTTTACTTGAAAACTAAGTTAAACTATGAAGTTGCCATGCATGGGTTCATAGTTACAAGCAAAAAGAACAAAATACCTGGATCACAGAACTTTATGCCTCACTGCACAGTAGGGATAAAGGACTTCATATACCCATCACTTCCTCTTTATCCCTAAGCCCCTCACAGGTGTTTTAGGTGGGTCCAGGTGGATGCTGTCCACATAGTACATTTTATGACAAAACTGAGGAAATGTGACCTAAGGGAAACTCCCAATATTATAAGGGAGTTGCTTCCAATCTACCAAAATTTGGCCCTTAGTCATTACTACCTTGATCAGAGGGAGCCTGAAAGATCTTATGTTTGTCCCTCCATAGTGAGTGCAATAAAAACATTCTTTAAAAGTAGTCTGGAGCAAATACTTTTAATACTTTTTTTCTTAGAAAATGGGCAAAACATGGTTTTTAGTATTTCTATCTATTCTCAGTTATTAGATTTCTTTTCAGCTTGTCCTTCAAACTTTTTGGTACATATAATGCATAATAATGAGCAGTAAACAATCAAACATATACAAGCATATTTTAACAGATTAAAATTTGCTCTGAATAGAGAAATAAGCAAACACCCATGAAAGTAAAAGGAAAATACTTAATAACTGTGAGTAAAAGAATCAGGAAAGTGTTATGCCCACAGTCCGAGTCCCCAAAGCTGAGAAAACAAGACATCCATGGCAATGCAAAAGCAAAAAGGGTTTTATTACTAGCTCAAGCTAGGACCCCCATCACCTCCAGCGCAGTGGAGTGGTGCAAGGGCCCCAAGCCCTGAATTACAGCAGTATTTATAGACTTAGAACAAAGACAGGGAGTTGGCAAGGGCGAATTGGTTGCAAGGGGTTCTTGGCATCTATTAATTGGCTAGATTTTTGTGCATGCGGGCTCGCTTAAGGGACTTTTCATGTTATCTGGGCTAGCTCTAACCAGGCTATGGGGAGTATGCTGACTGGCTGAGTCTCAAGGTCGGGGGGATGATGATCTCAGCTCCTTCTGAGCAGTGACCCAGCTTTTTCTATGATTGTAGCTCTGGCCTACTTTAGTCCTTGAAACTTGTCATGGCTTCTGTCAGGTCTCAACAGAAAGACACTGTGGAGTAGCTGGCAATAGGAGGTATGTATTGATCACAATAAATTGTGGAAAATTCTTAAAGAGATGGGAATACCAGACTACCTTACCCACCTCCTGAGAACATGCATGTAGGTCAAGAAGCAACAATTAGAACTGCACATGGAACAATAGGCAACAGAGAAAGGAGTATTTCAAGAATGTATATTGTCACCCTGCTTATTTAACTTATATGCAGAGTGCTGGTGGTGGTGGTGGTATAGTCACTAAGTCATGCCCAACTCTTGCGACCCCATGGACTGTAGCCTGACGGGCTCCTTTGTCCATGGGATTCTCCAAGCAAGAATACTGGAGTGGGTTGCAATTTCCTTCTGCAAGGTATATGCAGAGTACATCATGTGAAATGCTGGGCTGGATGAAGCACAAGCTGGAATCAAGATTGCCAGGAGAAATATCAGTAACCTCACATATGCAGATGACACTACTCTTATGGAATAAAGCGAAGAGCAACTAAAAGCCTCTTGATGAAAATGAAAGAGGAGACTGAAAAAGCTGGCTCAAAACTCAATATTCAAAAAACAAATATCATGGCATCTGGTCCCATCACTTCATGGCAAATATTGGGGAAACAATGGATACAGTGACAGGCCTTATTTTCCTGGGCTCCAAAATCACTGCAGATGGTGATTGCAGCCATGAAATTAAAAGATGATTGGTCCTTGGAACAAAAGCTATGACCAACCTATACAGCATATTAAAAAGTGGAGACATTACTTTGCTGACAAAGATCTGTCTAGTCAAAACTATGGTTTTTCCAGTAGTCATGTATGAGTGTAAGAGTTGAAGCATAAAGAAGGCTGAGCACTGAAGAATTGATGCTTTCAAACTGTGGTGTTGGTAAAGACTTGAGCATCACTTGGACAGCAAGAAGATCAAACCAGTCAATTCCAAAGGAAGTCAGCCTTGAATATTCATTGAAGGGATTGATGTTGAAGCTGAAGCTACAATGCTTTGACTACCTGATGTGAAGAGCCAACTCATTGGAAAAGACCCCAATGCTGGGAAAGATTGAAGGCTAGAGGAGAAGGGGACAACAGGAGATGAGATGGTTGGATGGCATCACCAACTTGATGGATGTCGGTTTGTGCAAACTCTGGGAGATGGTGAAAGACAGGAATATCTGATGAACTGCAGTCCATGAGGTCACAAAGAGTCAGACAGGACTGAGCAACTGAACAATAAATTGATGGGCACAGACATTTTTCTGTGGAATTTGCTTGAAGAGTCTTCCATCATTCAATAACAAAATAAACATCTCCACTTCTTAAGACAGTATAATGTCATACATTTGTGTACAACTATTTAAATTGCCATTATTTATTTTTTGTCACTAAGCACTTTTACTTGAATATTTTTTTCATGTCTCTAATTAGATACACCATCATCATCAGCTAATTATACTCTAGAAATGGGGGGTGGGGGCAGGGAATCTATTGGTCATATTGACCGTATATTTCATCCTTCAATTGATTAAAAATCAAGTGTTAACTACAGAAACAATTGACTGACCATTGTTTCACAATTCAATGGTTTTAGCAAGCTTTAGTCCCACAACCTTGTAACAATTGTGTTACTCATCTTAAATAAGTACATTTTTGTTTGAACAGCAGGGCATTAAGGAAAAAATATGTGAAAATGCTAAGTGAAAGTAAGAAACTTTCTGGAAGCTATTAAGTAGATACATCCACAATGAATTACTAAACTTTTATTTTAAACACTAGTGAATCTGAAATTGCTACTTTTATGATAGGCTCCTGGCAGGTTTCTATTTCCAGTGACAGCTCTACTTCAGTAATCACGTAACTATTCGCTCCTTCCATAAACCTCCTGCTTAGACATGATCACATGCTGTTTCAATTCTCTAGCACAAAATCAGATATATGCTCTGTTCAGTCATTTACAATACTCTTTCTGGACCATAAGATTCAGAAAGTAGATAGGATTGAAAAGGGTAAGCCCAAGGCATAGATTATTTTATTAAACAAAACTAATTTGAAGCCATTTTAAATCCATTTGCTCTATTATTCTGTCTTTTAACTTTAACTGGCTATCTCTCTATGCTTTATAGCATAATTGAAGCAACTACTAAAATATATATTAAAAGTGATGAAATGTATAGAACACTTTCTGTTTATGTGTAATAATTTAATAACCTTCTAAGCAGCAATATGAAACACTAGCCATATTTTATTTGTGAATGCATTAAATATTTGTATAATATTCAATATAATTTAGGCAGAAATTAAAATGCATGCATATGTTTGAAGTTTGAAAAACTGATATATGAATAGATACAGAAATATTTACAAATAAAATGATTTAAACAATGTGATAATCGTGCTAGGTATGTAAGGCATAACCTCCAATGTACAGGATTGAAAGAAAAATACCAGAAGAGTTTATGCAAACCTTAGGCTCTTCTGGGGCACTGTCTAAACAGAGCATCTTCTTCAGTTCCAGGACTTGTGCCATAAAAATTTATAAGGGCACAAATCACACAGTGTGCTACTGGTCCATTCCAGCTGATGTTCATTTCTCTGTATCCCCCCCTGCAACAATCTCCTGACCTTACCTAGATAAGTTTTGTTACCAGGTAGGAAGAGTCAAAGAGGACCTTTCCTTGGCCTCAGTTCTTGGTAAGCACATAGAGATGAATCTAAGGTCTTACCCATGACAATATGTAAGTTTACTGAAGAAAGAACAGAAGGAATACCTCAAGGGAAAGGTGGGTCCAGCTGAGAGGCACTGGCATCTGCATGATGAGCTATGGGGTTTTCAGGACAAAGCTTTTATATATTCATCTAGGTGGGTGTGTGCTGACAGTTATGATAGACATTTGTAAATTATATAACAACAGGCAGTATTACACATGCCTTTTCCATAATCCAGTCTGTTATAATCAGGTGTATGTATGTATAGAATATTTATGAACACTTAATGAGTTCCTTGCTGCTTAAGGTCACTTGAGAACACAGCTGTGAGTCAACTGCATGTGAGCTGGAGTTGGAAAAATCTCTGTGGTTATTTTATAGCATATCTGAGCTCTCCTGGGCTGCACTGGGGCATGTCTGGGATGGGGTTTAGAGATCAGCTTGAATTTTTGTATCTAGGCCATTCTTGGTTGCTCATGTCTAACTTCCTACACAATAGTTTAAATTTCCCCCTGCATAGTTGCTTCTTAATTTCACCTTTCTCTGTTTCTGGATTAGTTGTTCATATATCACATTTTAAAAAAAATTATTGCTACCTCCTAACCTCACACTCTTATTTCTCTCCTGCCAATGGAGCATCAACTTCCCTGGGCCAGTACTAGCATCTGTCTTCTTTCATAATTAAAGAGGCCATTTTATACTTTCCTTAAGAGGTAGACAATAAAATTCTGGAAATATTAGGAGACTTCTTTTTGCATTATTCCAAATATTAACCTGGTCTGTATGATTACATTCATGTTTATATTTTAGTTATATATTCAGCACCATATCTTTCTTCCTTCCCCTTTTATTCTTAAATTTTAAATCATTATTCATTCATAAAGAGTTCCCCTGAACTTCTTTGACTCAGATTTCTAGCAATTACTTACACCTGTGAGTAACACCAAGAAACTGCATTAATTTATATATAGTTAACATTCTGTTGTTAAAGTACATATTAATAGAATGTGAATACAGTTTTATAAGAATAATTTGAAAGATTATGGTAGATATTTAAGCAGATGAACTTTTTTATATAAAATATTTTAAAATTCTTGGAAGTACAGAGAGTGAGAAAAGTTCTGATCTTGTTTTTTTAAGATTATTACAGTTTACATTGATGAGAAATAAATTAACCTAGCCTTATAAAGTGGCTAATAATTTGACAAGAGTTAGCATGAATTATTAGACCACTTCAAAGCTGAAATAAGGTGGACACTGATTTTAGTGCTAAGCTTGCAGTAGTTGGGGAGCAGCTGATTTACTTTTATTAAAGTCTCTGTGGCCAAGTATGGGGGTGTTGAAATGATAAAATAATAAAGCAAATTTTTTTAGGAATTTTTATGGAATTGATTTGTTTTTCTATTAATTAGGATGTACTCAATATAGAAAACTTAATAGAAAAAATATTGGTGTATGATAATGGATATAACAATACTCTGTTGATAAAATAGAGACAATGGATGTTTGTAGTTGGAAAAAAATGCAAGAAGTCAGAAAAGAAGTTTCATTTTTCTTATGAGTGTTGGTCAAATCATTGTCCAAATTTCCGTTTCTTCAGTTCTAAAATTGAGGTGATAATAATGTAAGTTTCCCAAGTCATGCAATGGTAAAAATTCTGCCTGCCAATTCAGGAGACTTAAGAGAGTTGAGTTCAATCCCTGGGTTGGGACGATCCCTGGAGAAGGAAATGATAACCCTCTCCAGTATTCTTGCCTGGAGAATCTCATGGACAGAGGAGCCTGGTGGGCTACAGTCCATAAGGTCACAAAGAGCTGGACACAAGTGAACATCTAAGCACTTAATATCTGATTACTTTATTGATATGTAACATATATATGCATACTTTTTATGTAAAGCTACTAAAAACAAAAAAACTATGTGGAAGAAAAGAGTTTCAATGATCTAGAACTGGTTATAGATCATGGAGACTGCTAAGTTTTCCTTCTAGTGAATCAGTAACCAAAGGATTTCCAAAAATGAATAAAAGTCAAGCAATGTAATATATAAGTGAATAAAAAACTTGAACAGATGATTCAAAACCAAGAAAAGAACAATAGGTGTTTAGCATCACCTGGTGGCTCAAAGGTTAAAGTGTCTGCCTCCAATGCAGGAGACCTGGGTTCGATCCCTGGGTCGAGAAGATCCCCTGGAGAAGGAAATGGCAGTCCACTCCAGTATTTTTGCCTGGAGAATCCCATGGACGGAGAAGCCTAGTAGGTTATAGTCCATGAGGTCGCAAAGAGTCGAACACGACTGAGCGACTTCACCTTCACCATCAAGAAATAAAAATTAAAAACATGAGTTTCCAATTAACTTAGTAATTATGCAAAATCAATAACGCTGAAAATACCTAGAACTAAGAACATAGAAAAACAGTCTTATATTGCTTATGAAATGTGTGAATCAATATAAACCAAGGATCCCAACATTTAAGTATTTGTACATGAAACTGTGGACTAACCTCTGGAATCTGAGCTAGTTTCAGTAAAAGAAGAATTTCATTCTTCTTTTAATACATGCCTATGTCAATTTTATAATAAAATAATATTCTAATTACTAAAAGTTAAATGATATAAATATCTGAAATTACTATAATGTAACATTTTGTTTTGCTTCATTTTGTTCTTCTTAATAGACTATATGCAGGCCATTTTACTTCTTTTATTTGATCTAATTTACTATGTGGTTATTTTCTCTGTGAGTCTGGTCCCATTAAATTGGGTTTCATAGCAATCATCTCCTCCTACTTTTATTACTGGTCATTTTGAATCTCACTGTTGGTTTTTATAAATTCTGCCTAAGAGGGAAATAATTCTACCACTAAGTTTAATCCCTGATGATGGGGAAAGTATCACAGTTCTGACAAGAAGCAATTATAGTGATTTTATCAGTTGGCTTAATTATCATGACTGTTGCATGCTGTGATGCAAATTAGAGATGCCAATTTTAGAAACATGTTGAGTCTATCTTTAGTGAATTTTTACATTAAGATGCATCCAAATATCAAAATATCCATGAATCAGTGAAAAGATAACTTATCAGATACATCTGATCCCACTTAAAATCACTTATAATTTGGCAAATAATTCTAATCACAATTCTTTACTATCACTGTGATCAATCTAAAATCTAACTTAAATAATTGCATAATAATTTGCTTTCCTCTAAGTTACTGGATGTTTTGCTTTCTCTTTTAAAACTGTTTAGTAGAAACAATTTTAAAACAAAATCTATTTTTATTTTCTTTCAATTTAAGGATATTTCTGCATACATTTTCATCCTACAAATGAGCAAGACAAGGAAGCCACCCTTACTGAATAAAAAGTTGAGAACAATAAGGGAGAATATAACTTTTCCTCGCTTTATTAATATGGGCCTTACAGACTTTTTTAATTTCCATGTCAAGGTTCTGAGGCAATGCAGTTATTTATATACCTTGAAAGCAATGTGTTTGCTTAAAAATGTTAAAATACATTAAAATGACATTTATCTGTCCTAAGGATTTAGAATAGATGCTGTCAGTGCTTCCCTGGTTTCTTATTATTTCAGTGGACAGGAGCTAGAATTCCAGCTAGTGCCAGCGGCAGTCCTTTTCCTGAAGTCTTTATCTGGCAGTTAGACCCAACTTGTCTCTACTAGTGGAAAGCCAAAATTTCTGCGGAATTAACACCATACTGTTCAACCATGACATACAGGAATTGGTAAATAAATACCCCGGATTCTTTGGGTGAAATAACTGAAAAGTGTGTTCTATGCTGGCTTTCCAAGCCCCTGATGGGTTTAAAATTTTGTTGTCCCCAGTGGTAACTTGCTTAGTAATGCAAATTTATTAATGACCCTCCCCCCTCACCCAATCACAGTCTCACTCTTGCATCAGGTTTTCCAGAGATTATCTCAGAATTAATTTATTTACAGTTTTTCTTAAGTACACATCCCAATATTTAGACTATTTTTTACTTCATTGTCGGAAAATTAATGTTTCAAGGAGACTAAGGTTTCTAAGAATGAAATATTGGTAAAGTATAGAATATTGAAAAGGATACCAAACAACAAAGATAAACAGAGGGGACCCAGTCGATCGATTTAGTCTTTAACATCTTTAAAGCTTGTGACTACAGATCTGCTGCAAAGAGAACCATATCTTGACCCATTGTTTCATGCTTCATCATACATAATTAATGCTCCCTGTAATTCCTCTTAATTTTTCTTCTTATGAAATCATACAAATAAATGGAAAGAAAAAGTTAATGAGATATTTGAAGAAAATAGAGGAGAACATAGGATGACCAAGATAGTGGCATGAGGCATATCCAGTGTTCAGACTTAAACTGGCCCTTAGATATAAGACTTTATTTAAACCATATTTGCAAATATACCACTTTCCAGATTAGAAAATTTGAAGTGTTAAAGCTGATATTTCCTTGTTAAGGTACTTCTGAATGATTTGTTTTGGAATTATTTTTATGTTATAGGATTTTTTTAATCTTTAACATGATCTTCCTATACATTCAGCCCATTGAGGTACATGTTACTGGATTTTCAATTTCACAGGCAGAAAAAATAAGTAAATAAACTATTGCTCTACCTTCACTTTCATACATATTTCCACTTGTTTAAACTAAAAAAAACCTTTCTTTAACTGTTTAATAAAGCAAGGGATGGCATTCAATTGTGACAATTTACTATAAAGACAAAACAAAGTAACATGTAAGAATCTGAAATCTTGTGGTGATATTTCAGCTATAAAACTAAGCTGATTACACAAAGGAATGCTATTGAAGAATCTTCTGAGAAATTGTATTTTCCCCAAAAGCCTGAAAATGAAAAGATATGAAAAATACAAATTTCTGCAAGAACTGATTTCTCTGCACTTTTCTATATAGAAATTCATCTCTACAGAGGGCTGCTCACCTCACTCCCTATTGAGGTGGAAAGTAAAGTCATGTGTAATAATGTTCCCAGTGATCAAGAGTACAAATGTTTTGTCCTGAGCTGTAGGAGGGAATGATGACCTTGCAGCATCCTGCTATATAGTCTTTCCAGGCATTACACTCTTTTTCAAGAATCAAGCACCTTGCTAAAGGTTTATCTGATATCTTTTCTGATGGTAAAAGTATGCAAATAGAAATGTAAATTCATAGAAAATTACAGAAGAGCAGCAAGCTATCTAGAAAAAGCCTTTGTAAACTAAAATTCCAAAGTCTTATGTCAGGCAATCTGAAAATAAGTGTCAGAGAGTGATTAATTCAGAGTCATGTACACAACTAGATAGAAGATGAGTACGTTTACTATCTGTCCTCAGTCATGTCCAATGCTTCATGATCCCATGATCCCAGGGATTGAACCTGTGTCTCTTGTGTCTCCAACTGGCAGGTAGGTTATTCACTACTAGTGCTACCTAGGAAGTCCCTTACTATCTGAGATTTGTGACAAAGAGATCACCAAAAGAAAAAGAGTACTGAAGATCTCCAGTTCCATTACTTTCCAATAATATGACTGTGGTTCACTTTAGAAAAGAGGCTGCTCTTGTTTCTTTAACTTTAAATCTATAGGAATATAATTATGGTTTGTGGGTGTACAAAGCAGTTGTGTCCAACTCTTTGCAACCCTATGGAATGTAGCCTGCCAGGCTCCACTGTCCATGGAATTCTCCAGGCAAGGATACTGGGAGTAGGTTGCCATGGCCACCTCCAGGGAATTTTCCCAACCCAGGAATCGAAACCGTATCCCCTGTGGCACTTGCATTGCAGGCAGATTCTTTACTGCTGAGCCACCAGGGAAGTCCATTATGGGTTTTGATACATTGACATAACATCAGTTCAGTTCAGTTCAGTCCTTCAGTCGTGTCTGACTCTTTGCAACCCCGTGAATCGCAGCACGCCAGGCCTCTCTCTCCATCGCCAACTCCCAGACTGCACTCAGACTCGCGTCCATCGAGTCAGCAATGCCATCTAGCCATCTCATTCTCAACCGTCCCCTTCTTTTCCTGCCCCCAACCCCTCCCAGCATCAAACTCTTTTGCAATGAGTCAACTCTTCACATGAAGTGGCCAAAGTACTGGAGTTTCAGCTTTAGCATCATTCCTTCCAAAGAAATCCCAGGGCTGATCACCTTCAGAATGGACTAGTTGGATTTTCTTGCAGTCCAAGGGACTCTCGAGTCTTCTCGAACACCACTGTTCAAAAGTATCAATTGTTTGGCGCTCAGCCTTCTTCACAGTCCAACTCTCACATCCATACATGACTACTGGAAAAACCATAGCCTTGACTAGATGGACCTTAATTGGCAAAGTAATGTCTCTGCTTTTGAATCTGCTATCTAGGTTGGTCATAACTTTTCTTCCAAGAAGTAAGTGTCTTTTAATTTCATGGCTGCAATCACCATCTGCAGTGATTTTGGAGCCCCTAAAAATAAAGTCTGACACTGTTTCTACTGTTTCTCCATCTGTTTCCCATGGATTGGTGGGACCAGATGCCATGATCTTCGTTTTCTGAATGTTGAGCTTTAAGCCAACTTTTTCACTTTCCTCTTTCACTTTCATCAAGAGGCTTTTTAGCTCCTCTTCACTTTCTTCCATAAGGGTGAAGTCATCTGCATATCTGAGGTTATTGATATTTCTCCTAGCAATCTTGATTCCAGCTTTTGTTTCTTCTAGTCCAGCGTTTCTCATGATGTACTCTGCATATAAGTTAAATAAGCAGGGTGGCAACATAAAGTCTTGATGTACTCCTTTTCCTATTTGGAACCAGTCTGTTGGCCCATGTCCAGTCCTCACTGTTTCCTCCTGGCCTGCATACGGATCTCTCAAGAGGCAGGTTAGGTGGTCTAGTATTCCCATCTCTTTCAGAATTTTCCAGTTTATTGTGATCCACATAGTCAAAGGCTTTGGCATAGTCAATAAAGCAGAAATAGATATTTTTCTAGAACTCTCTTGCTTTATCCATAATCCAAAGGATGTTGGCAACTTGATCTCTGGTTCCTCTGCCTTTTGTAAAACCAGCTTGAACATCAGGAAGTTCACGGCTCATGTATTGCTGAATCCTAGCTTGGAAAATTTTGAGCATTACTTTACTAGCGTGTGAGATGAGTGCAATTGTGTGATAGTCTGAACATTCTTTGCACCTAGAATTTGCATGGATAACTAAAAATTTACAATGAGAGAACAAAATGTATTTCTATGTAAGTTAGAATAGAAGATATCCAAGAGGAAATAGGAAAGGCAATTTGATTCAGTATATAAAAGAAAAAAAATCAGAGAAAAAGGGTAACAATTATGTAATTGAAAACCAATTGCGTTATATATCACAACTCTAAAATTGTACTCTGGCTATTAAAGAGAGAAAGTAGAGTCTGGTAAGAGAACTGCTCAGTTCTGAAAATGTATGAGAAACACCTGGGCAATAATGATGATAATGTTCTCCAGCTCATGAAAAAACATCATTTACCCACATAAAATAAAAAATGATACTTTTTATATTTCTCAATACACAGGGAAAGTACTTAACAGTAATTATAAAGATGCTTCATTATTTTTTTTCAATATTTGATAATTATATTCGGTTTCAAGGAATGAATGGAAATGTATCCTCATATTTTAGTGAAATTAAATAATAGCAGTTAGGGTTTTAAAAAAAATTAGCTACAGGAAAATGAAGAAAACAATCATTACTGAAGTAATGGAGGTTGACTTCTAATGTAGTATATTACAGATTTATCAAATTAAATCTGTGGTAGACAATATTCTAGAACAGTTTACTTTTAACTCAATGTTTTCTGATTCAATTCTAAATTTTGATACATTGACATAACATAGGCACCTAGAATTTTGTTATATATCTTTGAAAATGGAATCTGAATAATATTTGGATTTAACTAAAAGTCTAACTTTTCATCAAACTATTGCTATTTTATAAAATTTAAGAAGAGTAATATAATGAATTCTAGTAATTTTATTGCTTTTCTTGATTATAACATATTGCTTATCTATACTAGTTTTATCAATTTTTAAAATGCTGATTTTGATGAAATCTGATAGTATATTTTAGGGAAGGTTTGTAGAGGAGATAATAAATGCATTCTTCATAGGCCTGAATACAGAGAGTGGAAGTTTTCATTTATGCATTCACTCATTTCTAATGATTTAAAGATAAATTTTCAACAGCTATTTATACTTCCCTACATTTTGCCAACTATGTACAGTTTTCAGAAGTCACTGCCTCAAGTTGCTCAGAGTTTAATGGGAAATGTAAAGTATATATACATTTATGTCATAAATGTATTTATGTTATCTATATATACATATGTTTATGTATATATGTGTACTCTGGCTGTTAAAGAGAGAAAATAGAGTCTGGTAGGAGCACCACTCAATTCTGAAAGCATATGAGAAACACCTGGGCAACAATGGTGGCGATTTTCTCCAGCTAATGAGAAAACATCGTTTACCCACGTAAAATAGCATAGGATATTTTGTACAATTTTAGAGTTGTGATATATGCTATACATATATATTACTGATATATATATATATATAAAGTATATATACATTTATGTGCATGTTTGTTTGCATGTATGTATATGTGTGTACATATATACATACACTACAATATGGATGCTGCAATGGAATTCTCTACCAAAGGACAGAAATGAACATAGAATAGTTGGAACACATAGGAAACACCAAGGTTGAAGCAGGAGAAGTTAGAAAGAGTCAGACTTTAAAGAGATGATGTACTCAAAGGTTTTTATTTCATTTTTAGGTGATAAGATGAAGTAGAAGGTTTTTAAGTAGGATGACAAGAATTAGATTTGTGTTTTATTACAGAAGAGAGTATGGAATATAGTGGAAGAAACACAAAGTAAGGGTTTGTACAATCGATACAAAGAGTCTATCTAGGCTGGAAAAAATTTTAACTTGACCTAAAATAATGATGGTTTATGAGAATTGCACAGAAAGGCTTCCAGGGAAAATGGCTGTGGCTTAATATCATTGTACCCATATCACCATAGTGAAAAACGGGACAAAACAATGGTGGGGTGGGACGGTTGGAAATGCTTCACTAGTTACAGAGCTTTATTATTTTAGTTTCTTATCCCCCTTCTAGGTAACACAAAGAAAAACAAAAACAAAAACCTATTCTCCTTCTCTCCCCCTTTCTC
This sequence comes from Nanger dama, assembly GCA_917880005.1. Lineage (NCBI taxonomy): Eukaryota > Metazoa > Chordata > Mammalia > Artiodactyla > Bovidae > Nanger > Nanger dama. The sequence goes on from CAKJTW010000011.1 coordinate 48,168,645, forward strand.
TCTCTGGCTATCTCCCTCTCTGCTTTCTTTCTCTATCTCTAGCTCTTTTTGTCTGTTCAAGGAATAAAAGAAAAAAAAAAAAAAACTTCAAAGTTGAAACAGGAAAGAAAATGTGAGCTTTAATATTCCTGGTGCATTTAGAAAGAACACTATTAAATGCGCTAGCACTTCACATTGTTTTTGGTTTATTATATTTCTTAATTGAATGTTTTGTATCAAATCAAGGATCAAAATATATTTTTTAATTCACATGGGCCCATTCTTTTTGTGTGTGTGTATTTACTCAATATGTGAAATGTTTCAACAATAAACATCAAAATGAGACTCACTTTAAAATTTAGACACAAAATTCAATAGGGTGTACTTTGAATAAATAAATGTTCAAAAGTCCAAATAAGTACAGGGTCTTTTGTACATCTCATACTGGATTCAAAAATTGAGCTAGAGGTTATTTTACTGTTTTGATAGTTGAATGCCTTATCTTCTTGGTTTCAAATAAATGGCTTTGGGATACATTTTGGAACTCTCATTTTGGATTTTCTCTTATTCAAGAACCCCTGCTCTGGACTGCCTGTTGTCCAGCTGCTTCATCAATTGCAACTTGCAGCTTAGAATGGTACTGCTACTTCAGTGGCAGTTGCTCCATCAAAGCTGACAAAAATAGTTCTTTATATATATATATATATATTTTTTTTTTTTAGTAAAAACGACTATTTTTTTTAAAATTTTTAATTGGAGTGTAATTGCTTTAGAATGTTGTCTAGTTTCCTAAAATTTATTTAATCAGACCATTTAAAAATGTTAAAAGTTGCCTAAACTACAAAAAATATTATTTGTTTTGTTTCAAATTCACTGTAAGGTGCGTTTGTTAATTTTTTTAAGCAGGTAATACATACATATATCCATTGTAATTTTCATATAGGCTGAGTGAGAAAGGAGCAGTGGCTGCACAGGTACAGGAGGGCCTAGAGGAGCTACTCCACGTTCAAGGTCAAGAGAGTCGACAGTGAGGAGATACCCCTTGTCCAAGGTAAGAGAAACCCAAGTAACATGGTGGTTGTTACAAGAGGGCATCAGGGGGCAGACACACTGAAACCATAATCACAGAAAACTAATCAATTTAATCACACTAGGACCACAGCCTTGTCTAACTCAATGAAACTAAGCTATGCCCTGTGGGGTCACAAAAGATAGGCGGGTCATGGTGGAGAGGTCTGACAGAATGCGGTCCACTGGAGAAGGGGAATGACAAACCATTTCAATATTCTTGCCTTGAGAACCCAATGAACAGTATGAAAAGGCAAAATGATAGTATACTGAAAGAGGAAATACCCAGGTCAGTAGGTGCCCAATATGCTACTAGAGATCAGTGGAGAAATAACTCCAGAAAGAATGAAAGGATGGAGCCAAAGCAGAAACAATACCCAATTCTGGATGTGACTGGTGATAGAAGCAAGGTCCGATGCTGTAAAGAGCAATATTGCATAGGAACCTGGAATGTCAGGTCTATGAATCAAGGCAAATTGGAAGTGGTCAAACAGGAGATGGCAAGAGTGAACGTTGACATTCTAGGAATCAGCTAACTAAAATGGACTAGAATGGGTGAATTTAACTCTGATGACCATTATATTTACTACTGTGGGCAGGAACCGCCTTAGAAGAGATGGAGTAGCCATCATGGTCAACAAAAGAGTCCAAAATGCAATACTTGGATGCACTCTCAAAAACGACAGAATGATCTCTGTTCGTCTCCAAAGCAAACCATTCAATATTACAGTAATCCAAGTCTATTTCCCAACCAGTAATGCTGAAGAAGCTGAAGTTGAACGGTTCCATGAAGACCTACAAGATCTTTTAAAACTAACACCCCCAAAAATGTCCTTTTCATTATAGGGGACTGGAATGAAAAAATAGAAAGTCAAGAAACACCTGGAGTGACAGGCAAATTTGGCCTTGGAATACAAAATGAAGTATGACAAAGGCTAATAGAGTTTTTCCAAAAGAATTCACTGTTCATAGCAAACACTCTCTTCTAACAACACAAGAGAAGATTCTACACATGGACATCACCAGATGGTCATCACCGAAATCAGGGTGATTATATTCTTTGCAAAGATAGAGAAGCTCTATTCAGTCAGCAAAAACAAGACTGGGAGCTGACTGGCTCAATTCATGAGCTCCTTATTACCAAATTCAGACTTAAATTGAAGAAAGTATGGAAAACCACTAGACCATTCGGTATGACTTAATCAAATTCCTTATGATTATACAGTGGAAGTGAGAAAATAGATTTAAGTGACTAGATCTGATAGATAGATTGCCTGATGAACTATGGACAGAGGTTCATGACATTGTACAGGAGACAGGTATCAAGACCATCCCCATGGAAAAGAAATGCAAAAAGCAAAATGACTGTCTAGGGAGGCCTTACAAATAGCTGTGAAAACAAGAGAAGTGAAAAGCAAAGGAGAAAAGGAACGATATAAGCATCTGAATGCAGAGTTCCAAATAATGAAGATGAAACCAGCCTAATGGCAGAAAGTGAAGAGGAACTGAAAAAGCCTCGATGAAAGTGAAAGAGGAGAGTGAAAAAGTTAGCTAAAATTTCCACATTTAGAAAACGAAGATCATGACATCTAATCCCATCACTTTATGGGAAATATATGGGAAACAGTGGAAACAATGACTGACTTTATTTTTTGGACTCCAAAATCACTGTAGATTGTGACTGCAGCCAAGAAATTAGAATACACTTACTCCTTGGAAGAAAAGTTATAATCAAACTAGATAGTATATTCAAAAGCAGAGACGTTAAATTGCCAACAAAGGTACATCTAGTCAATGCTGTGGTTTTTCCAGTGGTCATGTATGGATGTGAGATTTGGACTGTGAAGAAAGCTGAACACCAAAGAATTGATGCTTTTGAACTGTGGTGTTGGAGAAGACTCTTGAGAGTCCCTTGGACTGCAAGGAGATCCAACCAGTGCATTCTAAAGGAGATCAGCCCTGAGTGTTCCTTGGAAGGAATGATGCTAAAGCTGAAACTCCAGTACTTTGGCCACCTCATGCGAAGAGTTGACTCATTGGAAAAGATTCTGATGCTGGGAGGGATTCAAGGCGGGAGGAGAAGGGGATGACAGAGGATGAGATGTTTGGAAGTCAAAACCGACTTGCTGGACATGAATTTGAGTGAACTCCGGGAGACTGTGATGGACAAGGAGGCCTGGCATGCTGCAATTCATGGGGTGGCAAAGGACATGACTAAGTGACTGAACTGAACTGTGAGTGAATGAGAAAGAGAAACCAAAGCGTAAGAGCCAACTGAAATACTGTATAAAATTTGATAGTGTTTGTGTACTTATGAACCTGTGTGTTAACAGTTTATTTATCTATTTTCTTTGGATGGGATTTTATATTTTTTAAATAAAATTAAATTATAAAACTGCTTTTAGGCTCTTTCTTAGATACAGCCCCTATGCACGTGAATAAGTGTTTCTCCAGTGTATAGTTAGGAATTGCTGAGTCATAAGTATGGGGATTTACATTTCTGTTTTATCATTTTAAATTACTCAAAGTAACTATTCCAATTTACATTCCCACTAGGAATGAATGTATAGTATACATTTTTCTGTGTTCTAACTTAATGCTGTGTTAGTAGCATTTTCCTTTTATGCTAGTGTAAACTTTAAATTCCTGTTCTGATGTAAATGCTTTACACACTACTACTATATTATTTTAGTCATTAGCCTTTTATTTGGTAACATGCATATTTTTAAACAAGTTTGAATTCATTTGTATCTTTAATCAAGTCCTGAATAAGACGTTATTAGATTTTTGTTCAGATTTTCACTTCCATCTGAAAAGCTTACTCCTAAATTATGTAGTAGTATTTTGTCTAGAATTTTAATTATAACTGTATTAAACATATTCATACATATATTTACTATCTTATCACAATCACATTTTCACTATATTTTACTATACATTTTAAGTGGTTTTTTTTTTTTTTTTTTCCTCTTTGAAGTACATTGATTTTATTTTCCCCCTAGATATTTTGGACTGCAAATTTTTCATTTAACAGACATAATAGTAGTAAATTTCTTGAAAGTTACATATACCTTCATTTTTAATCAATTTTTGGTTGATTACTTTGTTGATTATAAAGGTCTAACTTCAATTTCCCCTTAGAATTTTGAGGCTGTTACTCGTTGAAATCAATCATCTATTGTTCTTAATAATTAATCTTCTCTCAATTTATAACTCTGTTTCCTTAGCATTATTTCTGTTTTGTCAAACTTTTCTTAATAAATTTCAATTTTAAAAATGTGTGTCAATGTTGGTCTTTAATTTTGCCCAGTGAAGTTTTTTATTTTGAGTATTCAGGCCTTTCTACATTTCAGGAAATTTCTTGGATATAATCTAAAGCCAATTTTCCCTCACAGTATAGATTAGCATTTAAATGAAGATTGAAGGAATTATTCATAGAAGCACTCTTCACCATGGTCAGCATACGGAGCAACCTGAGTACCCACGACATACGAATGGATAAAAGTACATATACATAATGGAATATTAGCCATAAAAAGAATGAAATAATGCCATTTGAAGCAACATGGATGAACCTAGATATTAACATACTAAGTGAAGTAAATAAGGCAGAGAAAGACAAATATATGCTGCCAGTATATGTGGAATTTAACAAAATGGTACAAATGAATCTGTTTACAAAACAGAAAGAGATTCATAGACATAGAAAACAAACTTATGGTTACAAAGGGTGAAGGGAAGGTGATAAATTATGTTTGTGTTAAAAATATACACACTGCTATATATAAAATAACCAACAAAGACCTACTGTATAGCACAGGAACTATACTCAGTATCTTGTAATAGAAAATAATCTAAAATGAGTATAAAATTATTCTAAAAATAATAGTAATAATAAAAGAATTAACTACTAGAAATATATATATATATATTCAATAATCTTTTAAAATGTAAACAAAAAGTGAAGGCTCAAAACAAAATCACGATTTATTTAATCCATAATTATTTTTACTAAGAGAGAGACGCAATTTTAGTTTACACAGAAATATAATTATTATAAACTGTAATAGCAGATATTTTATTTTGAAATTTTATACCTATCAACATTTGCTAGTAAAAATAATATGTCAAAACATTTTTTTTTTTTAAGAATAGGAAAAATAGTTAACAATTTATTAAAGTGTCTTACCTTGTTTTTTTTTTTCAGAAATAAGAATCTGAATTTAGGTGTTCAGTTCAGTTCAGTTCAGTCATTCAGTCGTGTCCGACTCTTTGCGACCCCATGAATCGACGCTTGCCAGGGATCCCTGTTCATTACCATATCTAGGAGTTCACTCAGACTCACGTCCATCGAGTCCGTTATGCCATCCAGCCATCTCATCCTTGATCGTCCCCTTCTCCTCCTGCCCCCAATCCTTCCCAGAATCAGAGTCTTTTCCAATGAGTCAACTCTTTGCATGAGGTGGCCAAAGTACTGGAATTTCAGCTTTAGCATCATTCCTTCCAAAGAAATCCCAGGGTTGATCTCCTTCAGAATGGACTAGTTGGATCTCCTTTCAGTCCAAGGGACTCTCAAGAGTCTTCTCCAACACCACAGTTCAAAAGCATCAATTCTTCAGCGCCCGGCCTTCTTCAAAGTCCAACTCTCACATCCATACATGACTACTGGAAAAACCATAGCCTTGACTAGACGGACCTTAGTCGGCAAAGTAATGTCTCTGCTTTGAATATACTATCTAGGTTGGTCATAACTTTTCTCCCAAGGAGTAAGCGTCTTCTAATTTCATGGCTGCAGTCACCATCTGCAGTGACTTTGGAGCCCCCAAAAATAAAGTCTGACACTGTTTCCACTGTTTCCCATCTATTTCCCCTGAAGTGATGGAACTGGATGCCATGATCTTCGTTTTCTGAATGTTGAGCTTTAAGCCAAATTTTTCAGGTGTTACAGACATTTCATTCATTTGAGAAATTGATTTCAGAGACCAAAAATGGAGATACTGGGAATAATGAAAAAGAGAAGAAAGGAAAGTCAATCAGAAGTGTATAATGAGTTAATTTTTTCTGTAAGAAACTGGGGATCAGTGTTGCTGGGGATAGCCTAAGGAAGATTTTGTAATGCTTTTCAGAATGGTTCCTCTGAGACACAAATAAGGCTAGTATGTACCAGAGTTATTATATCTTTTCCACTTCCAGGTGTGAGCATGCAAAGATTTCTCCAGTTTTGATATTTGAATAGGTTCAGTGACACCACTGAACACACTCCTCTAAAGCTTTTATTAAAGACAAATGATATGATTCAGCAAGAGAAGAGTGCAGGTAAGTTTCAGAGGTTCAAGAAACATTCCATGCACAGGCTCCCCAGAGGACCTTATTCACATAGCAGTGCTCTTTTTCCAAAGCAAACTACCAACACCTGTGTGAGCAATCTTGGTTTCAAGGAGAACTCTTAACAGAAGTTCCTAGTCATGATTTTCTTTTTCTTTTTTGAAATATAAATTTATTTATTTTAATTTTAATTATTTTACAAAATTGTATTGGTTTTGCCATACATCAACATGAACCCAGCACAAGTATACGCGTGTCCCCCATACTGAACCTCCCATCCCTCCTCCCTCCTTGTACCATCCCTCTGGGTCGTCCCAGTGCACAAGTCCCAAGTATCCAGTATCATGCATCTAACCTGGATTGACGATTCATTTCATATATGGTATTATACATGTTTCAATGCCATTCTCCCAAATCATCCCACCCTCTTGCTCTCCCACAGAGTCCAAAAACTGTTCTATACATCTGTGTCTCTTTTGCTGTCTTGCATACAAGGTTATCATTACCATCTTCATAAATTCCATGTATATGTGTTAGTATGTTGTATTGTATTGGTGTTTTTCTTTCTGGATTACTTCACTCTGTATAATAGGCTCTAGTTTCATCTACTTCATTAGAACTGATTCAAATGTAATGTATTATTTTTAATGGCTGAGTAATACTCCATTGTATATATGTACCACTGATTTCTTATCCATTCATCTACTGATTGACATCTCGCTTGCTTCTATTCCCTGGCTATTATAAACAGTGTTGCTATGAACATTGGGGTACACGTGTCTCTTTCAATTCTGCTTTCCTCAGTGTGTATGCCAAGCAATGGGATTGCTGGGTCATAAGGCAGTTCTATTTCCAGTTTTTTAAGGAATCTCCACACTGTTCTCCATAGTGGCTATACTAGTTTGCATTCCCACCAACAGTGTAAGAAGGTTCCTTTTCTCCACACCCTCTCCAGAATTTATTGCTTGTAGACTTGGATCACAGCCATTCTGACTGCTGTAAAATGGTACTTCCTTGTGGTTTTGATTTGCATTTCTCTGATAATGAGTGATGTTGAGCATCTTTTCATGTGTTTGTTAGCCATCTGTATGTCTTCTTTGGAGAAATGTCTATTTAGTTCTTTGGCCCATTTTTTGATTGGGTCATTTATTTTTCTGGAGTTGAGCTGCATAAGTTGCTTGTATATTTTGAGATTAGTTGTTTGTCAATTGCTTCATTTGCTATTGTTTTCTCCCATTCAGAAGGCTGTCTTTTCACCTTGCTTATAGTTTCCTTTGTCGTGCAGAAGCTTTTAATTTTAATTAGGTCCCATTTGTTTATTTTTGTTTTTATTTCCAGTATTCTGGGAGGTGTGTCATAGAGGATCCTGCTGTGATTTATGTCAGAGAGTGTTTTGCCTATGTTCTCCTCTAGGAGTTTTATAGTTTCTGGTCTTATGTTTAGATCTTTAATCCATTTTGAGTTTATTTTTGTGTGTGGTGTTAGAAAACGTTCTAGTTTCATTCTTTTACAAGTGGTTGACCAGTTTTCCCAGCACCACTTGATAAAGAGATTGTCTTTAATCCATTGTATATTCTTCCCTCCTTTTTCAAAGATAAGGTGTCCATAGGTGTGTGGATTTATCTCTGGGCTTTTTATTTTGTTTCATCTATCTATATTTCTGTCTTTGTGCCAGTAGCATACTATCTTGATGACTGTCGCTTTGTAGTAGAGCCTGAAGTCAGGCAGATTGATTTCTCCAGTTCCATTCTTCTTTCTCAAGATTGCTTTGGCTACTCGAGTTTTTTGTATTTCCATAAAAATTGTGAAATTATTTGTTCTAGCTCTGTGAAAAATACCTTTGGTAGCTTGATAGGGATTGCATTGAATCTATAGATTGCTTTGGGCAGTATACTCATTTTCACTATATTGATTCTTCTGATCCATGAACAGGGTGTATTTCTCCATCTATTAGTGTCTTCTTCTTTCACCAGTGTTTTACAGTTTTCTATATATAGGTCTTTATTTTCTTTAGGTAGATATATTCCTAAGTATTTTATTCTTTTTGTTGCAATGGTAAATGTAATTGTTTCCTTAATTTCTTTCTTTTTTTCTCTTTATTAGTGTATAAGAATGCAAGGGATTTCTGTGTGTTGATTTATATCCTGCAATTTTACTATATGCATTGAAGTTCTAGTAATTTTCTGGTGGAGTCTTTAGGGTTTTCTATGTAGAGGATCATGTCATCTGCAAACAGTGGGAGTTTTACTTCTTTTTTTCCAATTTGGATTCCTTTTATTTCTTTTTCTGCTCTGATTACTGTGGTCAAAACTTCCAAAACTATTTTCAATAGTAGTGGTGAAAGTGGGCACCCTTGTCTTGTTCCTGACTTTAGGGGATATAGGAGTGTATAGGAGTTCCAGAAGAAGAAGACAAAAAGAAAGACCATAAGACAATACTTGAGGAGATAACAGTTGAAAACTTCCCTAAAATGGGGAAGGAAATAATCACCCAAGTCCAATAAACCTAGAGTGTCCCAAATAGGTAAACCCAAGGCAAAACACCCCAAGACATATATTAATCAAATTAACAAATATCAAACACAAAGAACAAATATTAAAAGCAGCAAGGGAAAAACAAAAAATAACACACAAGAGGATTCTCATAAGGATAACTGCAGATCTTTCAATAGAAACTCTTCAGACCAGGACAGAATGGCAAGACATACTTAAAGTGATGAAAGAAGATAACCTACAGCCCAGATTACTGTACCCAGAAAGGATCTCATTCAAATATGAAGGAGAAATAAAAAGCTTTACAGACAAGCAAAAGATGAGAGAATTCAGCACCACCAAACTAGCTCTCCAACAAATGCTAAAGGATATTCTCTAGACAGGAAACACAAAAAGGGTGTATAAACTCAAACCCCAAACAATAAATAAATGGCAATGGGATCATACTTATCAATAATTACCTTAAACATAAATGGGTTGAATGTCCCAAACAAAAGACAAAGACTGGCTGAATGGATACAAAAATAAGATCCCTATGTGTGTTGTCTACAAGAGAACCACCTCAAAACAGGTGACACATACAGACTGAAAATGAAGGACTGGAAAAAGTTATTCTATGCAAATAGAGACCTAAAGACAGCAGGAGTAGCAATACTCATATCAGATAAAATAGACTTTAAAATAAAGACTGGGAAAAGAGACCCAGTGATGATTTTAAGTAACCCGCAGGTCACTTAATCAAGAAAAACTGGCAACTGATTAGGCCAGAGGCAAACCATCAGTAAAGAACTAGAAGACTTTCAACTTTCAACTACACATAACAGATCTTATCCTATCTTAATCAATAGTCAAATATCAGACATAAATAAGGAATCAAGATTTTTCAGTTCAGCTGTAAATCCACACTACATGTACCAGATGGTTAAGTATGTTCCTGCAGGCATCTACATGGTATAAGAAGAAGATTTTTGAAGGCATGAAAAAGAAAAGATATGAGATCTAGCTGAACAATATGTTTTCAGGATAAACCTTCAACATCTCTCACAGCAGTGGAGAACACGAAATAGTGGGTGAAACTATCTAGAAAAGGCATGAAAGATAGCCAACACAGAAAAAGAGTGCAATGTCATTCACTGACTAAGACTCTCAGACTCTATTATTTATTTTTAATACCTAAAACTTAATATTTGTTTATAGGCAGTCTTTAAGTTACCTTATAGAAATAAATTTGAATTAGCAAGTGGCATATCTTATCAATATCACTGGACCGCATCGATATCCTTTGGGAGAATGTTCCCTTTGGGAAAACTATATGTAGGAAGAAATAAATGTTTTCAGGAAAAAATATTTCTTATAATCATCCTATTTTTCTATATTGGATTAATTTGGACAGCTATAGGATAATTATATGCAGCATACAAATATACAAATGTATATGTTAAGAGTAAAGAGAAATAACAATTTACCTAAAATATAAAATTATGGTCTATAATAAAAAGATATAATGAATAAATGTGATTTATGAAAATATGAAAAACAATTAATGGTTTCAGTTAATGTTAAAAATTAGAGACAACAGAATATAATAATCAAGTTCCAAATAGGAGAATAAAATTGCACATTAAATTGAAAACAGAGACTTAAATGTCAATCAGTCCGTTTCACTTCAGTCGCTTCATTGTGTTAGACTCTATGTGACCCCATGACTGCAATATGCCAGGCTTCACTGTCCCTCAGAAACTCCCAGGGCCTGCTCAAACTCATGTCCATCAAGTCAGTAATGCCATCCAACTATCTCATTCTCTGTTGTTCCCTTCTCTTCCTGCCTTCAGTATTTCCTAGGAACAGGGTCTTTTTCAGTGAGTTAGTTCTTTGCATAAGCTGGCCAAAGTATTGCACTTTCAGCTTCAGCATCAGTCCTTCCAATGAATATTCAAGACTTTTCCTTTAGGATTGATTGCTTTAATCTCCTTGAAAGAGGCTCTCAAGAGTCTTCTCCAACACCACAGTTCAAAAGCATCAATACTTTGGCACTCAGCTTTCTTTATAGCCTAACTCTCACATCCATTAACGACTACTATAAAAATCACAGCTTTGACAAGGCCGACCTTTGTCAGCAAAGTAAAGTCTCTGACATTTTTAATATGCTGTCTAGGTTGGTCATCGGAGAAGGCAATGGCACCGCACTCAAGTACTCTTGCCTAGAAAATCCCATGGATGGAGGAGTCTTGCGGGCTGCCGTCTATGGGGTCGCACAGAGTTGGACATGACTGAAGCGACTTAGCAGCAGCAGCAGCAGCAGCAGCAGGTTCCTCATAGCTTGCCTTCCAAAGAGAAAGTGTCTTTTAGTTTTGTGGTTGCAGTCACCATCTGTAGTGATTTTGGAGACCCCAAAAATAAAGTCTGCCACTGTTGCCACTGTTTCCCCATCTATTTGCCATTAAGTGATGGGACCAGATGCCATGATCTTCGTTTTCTGAATTTTGAGTCTTAAGCCAACTTTTTCACTCTCCTCTCACTTTCTTCAAGAGGCTCTTTAGTTCTTCTGGACTTTTTCCATAAGTTTGGTGTCATTTGCATATCCAAAGTTATTGATATTTCTCTCAGCAATCTTAATTTCAGCTTGTACTTCATCCAGCCTGGCATTTCATATGCTATTTGTACTCTGCATATAAAGTTAAATAAACAGAATGACAATATACATCCTTGACGTTCTCCTTTCCTGATTTGGAATCAATCTGTTGTTCCATATCCAGTTCTAACTGTTGTTGCTTGACTTGTATACAGATTTCTCAGGATGCAGGTCAGGTGGTCTGGTTTTCCCATCTCTTTCAGAATTCTCCAAGTTTATTGTGATCCACATAGTCAAAGGCTTTGGTGTAATCAATAAAGCAGAAGTAGATTTTCCTTTTTTCTGGAATTCTCTTGCTTTTTGATGATCCACGAGATGTTGTCAATTGATATCTGATTCTTCTGCCTTATCTAAATCCAGCTAGAATATCTTGAAGTTCACAGTTCATGTACTGTTGAAGCCTAGCTTGGAGAATTTTGAGCATTACTTTGCTAGCATGTGAGATAAGTGCAATTGTGCAGTAGTTTACGTATTCTTTGGCATTGCCTTTCTTTGGGATTGGAATGAAAACTGACCTTTTCCAGTCATGTGGCCACTGCTGAGTTTTCCAAATTTGCTGGCATATTGAGTGGAGCACTTTCACATCATCTTTTAGGATTTGAAATAGCTCAACTGGAATTTCTTCACCTCCACTAGCTTTGTTCATAGTGATTCTTCCTAAGGCACTCTTGACTGCTCATTACAGGATGTCTTGCTCTAGGTGAGTAATCACACCATCATGGTTATCTGGATCATGAAGACCTTTTTGTATAGTTCTATGTATTCTTGCCAACACTTCTTAATATCTTCTGCTTTTGTTAGGTCCATACCAGATATAATAGGCTATTAACTGTAAAAGGTAATAAAGCTCTAAAGAATATGCTACATCTGAGATAGATAGATCATTCAATGAAAGAATGAATTTGACAAAGAATTTCCCTCCAAGTTTGGGATTCAGATCTGGCAGAATAAGGTGTGGCTGCAACTCAAAGATGGAGAAGAAATTTGTCAGGTTGTCATGCCATACCATGCCTTCAGTCAGTCAACCCAACCTGGCGTGTAAGAAACTGCAGCCAAGACTGGAAAGCTCAAAGCTTCTCATAGGAGGACTGTGGGTACAAGTTGGTGAACAGGAAAACTTAGCTAGGTCTGACAAGCTGCAAACTCCCTGATGGCATACAAGTAAGTAAGACCAGGAAACTGATCTTAAATAAGATAAATAAATCACAAATTATTCATGAAAATATTGAAATTTTTGACTTTGAATGTTTCAATTCATCAAGACATTATCTTTAAGATAAAATCACAAGCAACATAGAGAAGATGTTTAGCACACATATAACTAAAAAGAACCTATTATCTAAAATGTGTAAACTATTATCTAGAACATATAAACTATCCCTATAAATTGATGAGAAAAATAGAATTTAATTTAAAAAATGAACAAAAGTTAAGAAAACACTTATCTTATATCACACACAGTGATCAACTCAAAATGGGTTAAACGCCTAAACATGAGACCTAAAACTAAAATTCCTATAAGAAAACATAGAGAGAAAGCCCCTTAACGCTGATCATAGCAAGATTTTTTGATATGACATTAAACTTTAGGTAATTAAAAGCAAAAATAAGCAAGCAGAACCTACCTCAAACTAAAAATCTTCTCCACCGCAGGGGGAAAATATCAACAAAATAAATAATAAACCTATGGTTGGATAAAATATTTTAAAACTATGTGTCCAAAAAGGGAGTAAAATCCAAAATAGACAAGGAATAAATACAGCCAACAGAAAAACTAAACAAAAAGCAAATAACCTAGTTAAAAATGGGGAAAAGGTCTGAATAAACATTTTTCCAAGGAAAATATACAGATGGCCAAGCGGTACATGAAAAGATGCTCAAAATCATTAGTTATCAATGAAGTGCAAATCAAAACTACAGTGAGATATCAACTCACATCTATTAGAATGGCTTTTATGAAAAATAACAAAATACATCAAATGTCAATGAAGGTGTGAAGAAAAACTGTTGAAGACCTTGTAGACTGTTGGTGTTAATGTAAATTGATTATAGCCATTATAGAAAACAATGCAGAGTATGATCAAATAAGTAAAGATAGAGCTAAATATAGACCCCAAAACTCCTCTTATCCTTCTTTTGGGTACATATTGTAATCAGTACCTCATAGAGATACTCACTGCAGCATAATTCACAATATCCAAGACATCAAAGAAACCTAAATGTCCATCAATGGACAGATGGATCAAGAAAATGTGGTACATCAGTACAATTGAATATTATTCCCTTAAATTAAGGAAATCTTGCCATTTGTGATAATATGATTGAACCTGGAGGATACTGTGCTAAATACAATACGACAGACTCTTTCCCCGAAAAAAAAATCCCAAAACTATTGTCTCATTTCTGTGTGGATTCTTAAACAGTTAAATAATACATAAAAACAGAGAGTAGAATGTTGATTTTCAAGGGTAGGGAGAGGGAGAAGCAATGGGGAGATATTGGTCCAAGGGTACAAAGTTACAGTTATGTAGGATGAATTAGGCTGGAGATCTAGTGTATAGTATGATGACTATAGTTAATAACACTGTATTGAATACTGGAAATTTTCTAAAGGAGTAAATCTAAGGTAATTTCACCACACACACACACAAAAGAAAACTATATGAGGTGTGTTAATTAGCTTGAATAGTAATCATTCCATTATGTGTATATGCATTTATATGTGTATATAAATTATGTTGTAGCTTAATCATATGTAAATTTTATTAAAAAAATGTTAAAGAGCACGTATTCCTTCAGTTTAGTTCAGCTCAGTTGCTCAGTCGTGTCCAACTTTTTGTGACCCCATGAATTGCAGAATGCCAGGCCTCCCTGTTCATCACAATCTCCCAGAGTTCACTCAAATTCATGTCCATTGAGTCAATGATGCCATCCAGCCATCTCATCCTCTGTCGTTCCCTTCTGTCCCTGCCCCAATCCCTCCCAGCCTCAGGGTCTTTTCCAGTGAGTCAACTCTTCACATCAGGTGGCCAAAGTATTGGAGTTCCAGTGTCAGCATCAGTCCTTCCAATGAATACCCAGGACTGATCTCCTTTAGAACGGAATGATTGGATCTCCTTGCAGTCCAAGGGACTCTCAAGAGTCTTCTCCAACACCATAGTTCAAAAGCATCAATTCTTTGGTGTTCAGCTTTCTTCACAGTCCAACTCTCACATCCATACATGACCACTGGAAAAACAATAGCCTTGACTATATGTACCTTTGTTGGCAAAGTAATGTCTCTGCTTTTTAATTTTGTTGCCTAGGTTGGTCATAACTTTCCTTCCAAGGAGCAACCATTTTTAATTTTATGGCTGCAGTCACCATCTGCAGTGATTTTGGAGCCAAAAAAAAAGTCTGACACTGTTTCTTTATGAGAAAATATAAAAGGCCAATAAATAAATAAGTAAAGGCCGATAAATAAGAGAAAAAATGTTAATTTATAATATAAATTAGGGAAATTGAAGGTAAAGTTAAATAGGGTAGGAATTGATACCTAAACATATTTTTAAACTGAGAAACTTAAGATTCTTTAAGCTAGACTTCAACAGTACCTGAGCAGAGAACTTCCAAATGTACAAACTGGATTTAGAAAAGGCAGAGGAACCAGAGATCAAACTGCTAACATCTGTTGGATCATAGAAAAAGCAAGAGATCTCCAGAAAAACATATACTTGTGCTTCATTGACTATGCTAAAATCTTGACTGTGTGGCTCCCAACAAACTGTGGAAAAGTTTTAAAGAGATGGGAATACTAGATCACCAGAGAAACCTGTATGCAGGTCAAAAAGCAGCCACAACCAGACATGGAACAACAAACTGGTTCAAAACTGGGAAAGGAGTACATCAAGGCTGTATATTGCACCCTGCTTATTTAACTTATATATAGAGAGTACATCATGGGAAATGCTGGGCTGATGAATCACAAGTTGGAATCGAGATTGCAGGGAAAATATCAGTAACCTCAGATATGCAGATGACACCATCCTAATAGCAGAAAGTAGAGAGGAACTAATGATCCTCATTATGAAGGTGATAGAGGAGACTGAAAAAGCTGGCTTAAAACTGAACATTCAAAAAATTATCTGGAAGGAGTCTTTGGAAGAAAAGTGATGACAAACCTAGACAGTGCTTTAAAACATCAGAACCGTCACTTGGCCGACAAAGGTCCATATTGAAAAATCTATGACTTTTGTTGTCATGTATCGATGTGAGAGGTGGACTATAAAGAAAGCTGAGAGCCAAAGAATTGATGCCTTTGAATTGTGGTGCTGGAGAAGACTCTTGAGAGTTCCTTGGATTGCAAGGAGATCAAACCAGTCAATTGTAAAGGAAATAAAATCTGAATATTCATTGATGCTGAAAACAAAGCACAAATCTTTGGTCACCTGATGGGAAGAGCCAACACATTGGAAAAGACCCTGATGCTGAGAAAGATCGAAGGCAAGAGGAAACACGGGCAACAGAAGATGAAATGGTTTGATGGCACCACTGACTCCATGGACATGAGTTTGAGCAAATTCCAGGAGATAATGAAGGACAGGGAAGCCTGACATGCTTCAGTTCATGGGGTCTCAAAGACTGATACGTCACTGAGTAACTGAAAAACTAAATACTTAAAATGCAACTTTGGTAAAATGGTTTAACCAAATTAATTCTGACATGCAGTCTTTATAGTAAAGCTATAAATTGATAGAACAGCCCTGCAATTGGACATTATCCAGTACATTTAAGTGTTTTTGAATATTCCATTTAGTAGCTCAAATATGTGTTACTCAGGATGCTCCAAAAGATGACATCAAGGTAGGATTTAACAAGGAAGAATTTTTAGGGCAAATGCCTATTTGATACAAAATATGAAATCTTTGAGTACACTTTGACCATCTGAGTAATCCCAATTCTTCCAGAAATGTCTTATATGAATTTATCATTGGCTGATCACAGTTATACAGTCTCCAATTAAAGTTATACAGTTTTGCATTCACTTGGTCAGGTACATTGCCTATGGTTGGAGCCCTAGGGGTGTTTTAATAGCTACCAAGGCTCCTTCTTGTGCCAAACAAAACTATATCTCCCTACAGGGTTGTGGTAGTATAGCTCCTCAGTGGTATCCATGTGACTCTTTGCCTGAATGAGTTTAGTAGGTTATACTTCAGCCCCCATCACTTCAGCTGATCTGTGCACCACAATCGATACTCATCATCTCCCCCAATCACTATCCATTCTAATTTCTCTTTACTTTAACCTATTGCTTATGTTGGTCATCCTGGTGTTGTAAACTTCCATTACTGAATCTCCAATCTCACTACCTGCTCAGATCGGGTTGCTGCACAAGTTAATTCACAGTTAAAATGGATCACAAGGGCATTGAGAGGCACAACTACCCAGGTTTCAAATATATTCCTTTTTATCTCTTTTATGTAAAAGCAGCCCGACCTCCTCCTGCTGATCACACTTGCTAGTATGGTGACTTTTAACCTTTAAGTACCTGGGCACAAAGTTCAAAATGTCTTGACAACAACTATAACAGTTAATTCACTAATATCTCTTTTATGTCCCCTGGAAAGAGTATATCCCTCTCTGAAGACTAGTACTTCTGAATCCTTAGAGCCAAAATTTGTAGCAATGGAGAGCATAATAGTCCGAGTCATTGAAAGTGACAGTAACCATGGTTATGTGCCCATCCTTGCATACCTTTCTTTATGAAATAGGATCCCAGGCTGGAGAGTAAGCCTTGGAGGATGCATTGCTGATATATCCTGGCATTATACAAGCCCCAAGAGATTTGTACCCAAGACCTTATTATGCTGCTCTAACACTAATAAAAATATCATTCATGGAGCTGCAATCATAACTAACTGTGGTTAATTCTGGGTAGTGTATACACTTTCCCTCCATGATCCATACGGTTTCTCAAAAAATTAAATGGAAATATAGTAGAAACCACCACTTCTGGTGTGTGTTTTTTTTTTTTTAATGTAACTCAAGTTTGTTAAGATATTTTCTAAAGATTAATCTGGAGTTAAGGACTTGGAAGAAGAACTACTAGAGAGATGAGATGCTCTTCTCATTACATCATTAGGGGAATTATGGTATCAGTATGGTTTAGAATTCATGATATTAATCTTGATTACTTGAAGAGTGTGATGTCTGCTAAGTTTCTCTCCAGTAAAATTACTTCTTTTTCTCTTGCTAAACCCTGTTGCTGTTCCATAATAGCTAAAACAAGCCTACATTCAAAGGGATGGAAATTAAACTCCATATCTAAACAGGAAGACTATCAATTTAAAAAAATAAATTGGAGGAGAACCTGTCTGCCAATGCAGGAGACATAAGAGACATGGATTTGATCCCTGGGTTGGGAAGATCCCCTGGAGAAGGAAATGACAAGCCTTTCCAATATTCTTGTTTGGAGAATCCCATGGACAGTGAAGCCTGGTGGATACAGTCCATGGGGTTGCAAAGAGCCTAACATGACTGAAGCAACTTGGCGTGCACACTTTCAAGCTATGCAGTGTTCTGTTTTTCCTTAACACTTGAAATGTTAGTTTTATCACTCAACTATGGATATGGTATACAGCGACTATTTATATGGAGTTAATAGTAATTTTCTACTTCCCACATTTCTACATTTACTATTTAGGAAAAGTTGTTTCTTTTCATTTTATTTGTATATTTATTTGTCATTCACTCATTCATTCACTCACTTATTCATATACTGCTATAATATTTTTATGTTACATGGCAAATGACTACAAATTTAGCTTTTTAAAAGAACATATTTATTAGCACACAGTTCTGTAGTCAGAACTGTGACAAGGCATGACTGGATTCTCTGGCCAAGGAATCATAAGGATGAAATCAAGGTGTCAACTAGGCTAAATTCTCTGGGAGCTTGAGAGGCAAAAAGTATACTTCCAAGCTCATCATTGTTCATAATAGAATCCAATTCTTGTGTTTATAGTATAGAGGTACTTCTTTCTTTGCTGGCTGTCAGATGGAGGCTATTATCATCTAGAGACCACTCTTAAATCCTATTGACGTGACCCTTGGTAGGCAACTCACAATGTGAATGTTTGCTCTCTTTTAGGCCAAGTGGAGAGTCTCTCAAACTTCCTCTTCGGTGGCCATTGATAGAGAACTCTCTGCTCTAAAGGGTTCATGTGATTATGTCAGGCCTTTTGGATAATCTCCTTTTCTCAATTAAGGTCAATACAACATAGCCTTATCATGGGAGAGACCTCTAGTATAGTCACTGTTCTGGAAATTAGGTAGGGTATGTACATCAGTGGATTGAAAATTTGGGGAAATATCTTACATTTAGCCTATAATAGAATAAACTCATGTGTATTTTTTAATTTTTGGACAAAATCCAAATTATCATCTTTTTTTCTATACTTGTATTATGTTTGGTTATTGAAAGCTCTTTCAAGTTGGATGCTATATTATTATGACTAATCCACTTTAATTTATCTTTTAATAATCCTTCACTCTGACAGAGGCTCCAAGCTCTTTGTATATTCCCCTACCAGTATTAGAATACATCATTTCTCCAATAAGAGCTGGTTCCTCTTATAGAAGAATTATATTTTGAAAACAGAATATGGATATTTATGCTTGTTGTTAGTGAGATGTTCTTGCTTTTAATACCTTTCAGAAGGAAAAAGAAAAAAATATTTCTATGTAGCATACCTTTCAACTGTCAATCACATATCAATCTGTATATCTATATTAAGCTATGCATGAGTTAATACTGATATCTTTAAGTCAGAAGGGAGTTCACACCAGGAACTAATTCTTCTAGTATATTGATATTGGACTTCTTAGCCTCCAGAACTGTGAGAAATCAATCTAAGTTAAGACCATTGAATTTATTATATTTTATTATGGCAGCCTGAGCTAGGATAAATGTAGAAAATCTTTTTATATGCTTTTTTATATGTGTGCCCTCTTTGATGAGTTATGTTTATATTTTTTGTGTAATATTTAATTGGATTGTTTTCTCATTTATGAATTTTAATATTTTAAAATATATTTGGATATGGTTCTTCATCAGATGTTAATTTTTTGAATTCTTTCTATGGGTTGTCTTCTCTTTCAACAATGTCTTTATATAAAACAGACGATTTTAATTTTAATGAAGTACAGCTAATCAATTTTTCTTCACTGTCAGTGTTTAATTTAAAAAGTAATAACCAAACTCAAGTTTATATAGATTTTCTCCTCTGATTTCTTCTATGTGTGTAATAGTTTTAAATCTTAGATGAAAATTCATGAAAAATTTCAGTTAAACTTTGTATAAAATGCAAGCCTGTATAGAGTTTTATTTTCTTTTTACATATATGTGCATATATGTATATGTTATTCACTCAGTCGTATCTGACTCTGTGACCTCATGGACTGTAGCCCACCAGCCTCCTCTGTCCATGGAATTCTCCAGACAAGAATACTGTAGTGGGTAGCAATTGCCTTCTCCAGGGGATTTTCCCAATCCAAGGACTGAACCTAGGTCTCCTGCATTGCAGGTAGATCTGTTACCTTGTGAGCCATTATATGGGCTTTTGAATATTCTGGGACAATTTACTGAAAAGACTAAACATTTCCTGTTGAGATGGAATTGTATTCTGGTCTATAATCAGTTGACTATGTTTACATGCATCTGTCTCTGCATCTTCCATTCTCTTTTATTAATCCATGTGTCTATTCATTGCTGATACACTGCCTCATTTACTGTAGATTTATAGTAATTGTACTCTTTTCAACAGTGAGAAATCAACTGTTCTTTTTTTTTTTTTTTTAGATTTATTCTGGCCATTCCAGTTCCTTTGCTTTTGATATTAATATTAGAACAGTTTATCAATATTTGTAACTACCTGGCTGAGATTTTATGTCAATTCTTCCCAATTTAATTTATTAATGAACCTTCCAATGCATAAGCATGGATATATCTTTATTTACTTAGATTTTTTTCTCTTTTATTTCTTTCATCAGTGTTTTGTAGTTTTTCATACATGATTCTCATATATAATTTTTAGGTTAAAACTTAGTATTTCATTTTCTTGTGACTATGCAAATGATACCATTTTTAAACTTTGAAATGTCATTGTTCATTCTGGTATAAATGAAAGTATAAACTATATATTTTGTTTCCTGTGATATGGTTCCAGGAAATATTTGGAGATACTTTGGGGTTTTCTAATATCAGTATCCTCAGATATGCAGATGATACCACCCTTATGGTAGTAAGTGAAAGGAACTAAAAGCCTCTTGATGAAAGTGAAAAGGAGAGTGAAAATGTTGGCTTAAAGCTCAACATTCAGAAAATGAAGATCATGGCATCTGGTCCCATCACTTCATGGCAAATAGATGGGGAAACAGGGGAAACAGTGTTAGACTGTATTTTGGGGGTTCCAAAATCACTGCAGATGGTGATTGCAGCCATGAAATTAAAAGACGCCTGCTCCTTGAAAGGAAAGTTATGACCAACCTAGATAGCATATTGAGCAGAGACATTGCTTTGCCAAAAAAATCCGTCTAGTCAAGGCTATGGTTTTTCCAGTGGTCATGTATGGATGTGAGAGTTGGAGTGAGAAGAAAGCTGAGCGCCGAAGAATGGATGCTTTTGAACCGTGGTGTTGGAGAAGACTCTTGAGAGTCCCTTGGACTTTAGGGAGATGCAAGCACTCCATCCTAAAGAAGACAAGTCCTGGGTGTTCTTTGGAAGGACTGATGCTGAAGCTGAAACACCAATACTTTGGCCACCTCATGCAAAGAGTTGATTCATTGGAAAAGACCCTGATGCTGGGAGGGATTGGAGGCATGAGGAGAAGGGGTCAACGGAGGATGAGATGGCTGGATAACATCACCAAATCAATGGATGTGAATATGAATGAACTCCAGGAGTTGTTGCTGCTGGACAGGGAGGCCTGGCGTGCTGTGATTCATGGGTCGCAAAGAGTGGGACACGACTGATCGACTGAACTAAACTGAACTGAATTTTACAATTATACTATCTGAGAGTAGACTTTTGTTTCTTTCTAGTGTGTGTGTGTTTATATATATATATTTATTTATGTATGTATTTATGTGTGTGTGTATATATATATATTAGTTTTTTTTCTTGTCTAATTTAGTCACTTAGTAGAATTTCCAGTGGAGGTTGAATAGTTGTGGTAAGATAAGACATTTGAGCCTTAATTTTTATCTTAAGATAAAGAACATTTACCCCTGCTCCCATTAGCTGTGATGTTAGTTATGGGCTTTCTATAAATGATGTTTATCAACTTAAGGAACTTACCTATTATGGTTTCTTGAGGGTTTATATCACTCATAGTTGTTGGATTTTGCCAAATCTTTCTCTACATCACTTGATATTATACTTTTTTTTAGACTGTTTATATAGTGGATTACACTGCTTTTCAGATGTTGAACTAGGCTTGCATAGATGTGAGAAATGCCACTTGGGGGTAGTGTACCAATCTCTTTAAACATTGTTAGATTTTATTTGCATCTAATATTATGACAGATACTGGACTGTAGTTCTTTATCCCAAAAATGATTTTTCCTTTGTGAGTTTTGGTGTTAGAGTAACAGTGGCTTCAAGAATAAGTTAACAAGTATTCCTTTTGTTTCCATTTCCTGGAACAGATTGTGAAGAGTTAGTATTAGTCTAGTGGCTTAGATGGTAAAGAATTTTCCTGCATTGCAGGAGACCCAGGTTGGATCCCTGGGTCAGAAAGATACCCTGCAGGAGGGAATGGCTACCGACTCCACCCATGGTGGATTCATGTTGATGTATGGCAAAACTAATACAGTATTGTAAAGTAAAATAAATTTTAAAATTAATTTAAAAAGAAAATTCCATGGACAGGGGAGTCTGGCAGTCAGTCTACAGTCCATGAGGTCAGAAAGAGTTGGAATCAACTGAGTGACTAAGTACAGCACAGCATTTTAAATAGTAGAATTCACAAGTGAAACCATCTTGAGTTCATCTTTCTGTTTGGGAAGTTATTAATTATTGATTGAATCTCTTTGATAGATATAAAAGTACATGATATTTTTTTCCATTCTTTTAATTTGTCTTAGTATCTATATTTTAAATAGATTTCTTGTTAATAGGATATGTTTGTGTATTGCTTTTGACAATTTATTTTTACTAGTGTGCTACCTACCCTATTAACTTTTAAAGAGATAATACCATTATGCTAGTTGTTTCCAATTTTTCAGTTCTTTTGTCTTTGTTTTTTTTCCTATTTTCTACTTTCTTGGGGTTTGTCTGATCAATTTTTACTTCACTATCTCATCTATTGATTTATTGTTTATATCTATTTTCAAAACCTTATGTGGTTGCCTTAAGTTTTATAATAAATATTTTAATTTTTTCTGAGGGTATCTTCAAATAATAGTAAATTGTTTCACATGTGGGGTAATTTCTACCACTTGTCTTCATTTTCCTACACATTGTTATAAAACATACAACACTGCTATTTCAAATGCCTCTAGTAGTACATTGATTTTGTCTTTCCAAATTTATATTAGGGTCTTATATCTCTGTCACACCTCAGAAAAAATCTGCCAAGAAATAACTGTTTTCACTGTTATTTTTGTTAAGAGTTTATCAGATTTGTGTTGGAGGTGGGGCAGAAAACTGGTGTAATTGGACACAATCTTCCTAGGTACTAAGACCTGGTCATCAAATGGCTGCTTTTCAACAA
The DNA here is from genome assembly GCA_917880005.1 of Nanger dama. Classification (NCBI taxonomy): domain Eukaryota; kingdom Metazoa; phylum Chordata; class Mammalia; order Artiodactyla; family Bovidae; genus Nanger; species Nanger dama. The sequence goes on from CAKJTW010000011.1 coordinate 48,191,894, forward strand.
GTGTAACTATTCCTCTTCCATGTGTAATGCTCTGCCCAGAGTATATTCCTTCCCCCTTTCTCAGCTACAGTGGACATCTGTTTTTGCACTCAGGCTATAGTTGTGTTTTTTCTTTTTCGTTTTGTCCTTTCCTTTGCAGATTAAGGCTTTCCTCAGGAAACAGATAAGGAGATGTGTTCACGCAGATTTTCTAGTCTACGTATTTTTTGGAAAAATTCATAACAGAATAATTTTAATTTGTAACAGATAAATGTTTTCCAGTCATTAGATTAAAAGTGTATATTGCAGTACTATGTGTAAGGGCTACTGTATGAATCTATAAATCTAGGAATTAATTTTAAAAAAAGATGATATTTACTACTTTCCCCTGGCAGTTAAATGGCTAAAACAAATGTTCAGCTTATTTCTTTCTTTCCATATAAAATAATCTCTAAAGATGGAAAATAGCCAAGGAATAAATAAATCATTCATTTGTATACATTTTCAGTTTCATAGTATTTTAGTTAATATTTAACAACACAGATTGTATTTTTATGATAAAAAATGTTCTCCTATGTTCTAGTCAAGAAATGCAGTTTTGGACCTTAATACATCTATAATACATAACGAGATATTATTATTTTTCATTATTAAAAAATAAGTTACCTATCTAATTTAACAGAAATTAAGATGAAATTTGCAAATTTCTAAGTGTTGATGCAATTATAATGCCTATATTATTTATTCTATTGTAGAAGCAGACTCCCATTATAAGTAATAGACTACATTGGGTATACTGGAATGAAAACAAATAGGTGACAGTAAAATAACAATATATGTCAAGAGATGACATTTATTTTCAAGACAGAGTTGAACTAACTAGGTAAAATACCTGACAGCTTAAGAAACAACAGTATGAAGACATGCAGAATTCACTTTTCCACTGTTGGAAACGAGTTTTATCAGACTCCTGAAAAATGAGGATAGGCTTTTGTCTTTTACTTTTTGGCGGAAGTTGCACTGAATTTGTAAGTAGTTTAAAGTTAACAGAATTAACAAATTTAAAAGATTCAACTTATATGTGAATCCAAATGCTTTTACTAATTTTTTTCACTGTCTCATGATCTTTCATGACTTCTGATGATTTTATTAAGCCTTATTCAAAACCTGAAAGTGTGGAGAGAGCCAACAACAACAATTAGATGGTGTGTAACTGGAAAAGGTCAGTTTTCACTCCAATCCCTAAGAAAGGAAATGCCAAAGAATGCTCAAACTATATCACAGTTGCATTCATCTCACATGCTAGTAAAGAAATGCTCAAAACTCTCCAAGCCAGGCTTCAGCAATATGTGAACCGTGAACTTCCAGATGTTGAAGCTGGTTTCAGAAAAGTCAGAGGAACCAGAGATCTACTTGCCAACATCTGCTGGATCATCGAAAAAGCAAGAGAGTTCCGGAAAAACATCTATTTCTGCTTTCATTGACTATGCCAAAGACTTTGAGTCTGTGGATCACAATAAAATGTGGAAAATTCTGAAAGAAATGGGAATACCAGACCACCTGACCTGCCTCTTGAGAAACCTGTATGCAGGTCAGGAAGCAATGGTTAGAACTGGACATGGAACAACAGACTGGTTCCAAATAGGAAAAGGAGTATGTCAAGGCTGTATATTGTCACCGTACTTACTTAACTTATATGCAGAGATCATGAGAAGCACTGGGCTGGATGAAGCACAAGCTGGAATCAAGATTGCCAGAAGAAGTATCAATTACCTCAGATATGCAGATGACACCATCCTTATGGCAGAAAGTGCAGAGGAACTAAAAGCTTCTTGATGAAAGTGAAAGAGGAGAGTGAAAAAGTTGGCTTAAAGTTTCACATTCAGAAAACTATGATCATAGCATCTGGTCTCATCACTTCATGGCAAATAGATGAGGAAACAATGGAAAGAGTGGCTGACTTTATTTTGGAGGGCGGAGGGAGGGGTGGGGGCCACTTCAAAATCACTGCAGATGGTGATTGCAGCCATGAAATTAAAAGATGCTTACTCCTTGGAAGGACAGTTATGACCAACCTAGACAGTATACTTAAAAGCAGAGACATTACTTTGTTAACAAAGGTCCATCTAGTCAAAGCTATGGTTTTTCTTTCTTTATTTTTTTTTCTTTTCTTTTTTTTTAATTTTTATTAAATTTATTTATTTTTTAATTACAATACTATATTTGTTTTGCCATACATTGACACGAATCAGCCATAGGTGAACACAATCTCCCAATGCCGAAGCCCCCTCCCACCTCCCACCCCACATCCTCTACTTGAATCATCCTGTGCATCAACCCAATGCATCCTGCATCCTACATTGAACATAGATTGGCTCTTCGTTTCTTACAAGAAAATATACACGTTTCATTGCCATTCTCCCAAACCATCCCACCCTTTCCCTCTCCCTCAGAGTCCAAAAGTCCACTCTATACCTCTGTGTCTCTTTGTTGTCTCACATATAGGGTCATCATTACTGTCTTCTAAATTCCATATATATGTGTCAGTATACTGTATTGGTGTTTTTCTTGCTATGGTTTTTCTAGTCATCATGTATGGATGTGAGAGTTGGACTACAGAAAGCTGAGTGCTGAAAAATTGATGCTTTTGAACTGTGGCATTGGAGTAGACTCTTGAGAGTCCCTTGGACTTGATATCCAACCAGTCCATCCAGAAGAAGATCAGTCCTGCGTGTTCATTGGAAAAGCTGATTTTGAAGCTGAAACTCCAATATTTTGGCCACCTGATGTGAAGAGCTGACTCATTTTAAAAGATCCTGATTCTGGGAAAGATTGAGGGCAGGAGGAGAAGAGGATGATAGAGGATGAGATGGTTGGATGGCATCACTGACTCAATGAACATGAGTTTGAATGGACTCCGGGAGTTGTTGATGGACAGAGAGCCCTGCTTGCTGCAGTTCATGGGGTGGCAGTCGGACACTACTGAGTGACTGAATTCAACTGAACTAAACTTTAAATGCAATAATCTACAAATTCTGATAGAATAAAAATGGAATTGTCTTGCCCAGTAGGATTAAGTGTCTATTTGAGAATGGAAAATTGGGCATAAAAAATACTATGGTCTTCTGCTTTACTTTGGCTTCCCTGGTGGCTCAGAGGTTAAAGTATCTGCCTGCAATGTGGGAAAACCGGGTTTGATTCCTGGGTCAGGAAGATCCCCTGGAGAAGGAAATGGCAACCCACTCCAGTATTCTTCCCTGGACAATCCCATGGATGGAGGAGCCTGGTGGGCTACAGTCCACGGGGTTTTACTTTAATAAATGTAGCAAGCCTTATATAATAAAGTGGCTTCCCTGGAGTCTCAGTTGGTAAAGAATCCACCTGCAATGTGGGAGATGGTGGTTTGATCCTTGGGTTGGGAAGATCCCCTGGAGGAGGGCACGGCAACACACTACAGTATTCTTTCTTGGAGAAACCCCATTGACACAGGAACCGGTGGTCTACAGTCCATGATGTTGCAAAGAATAAGACAGGACTGAGTGACTTTCACTTTCAATTTCGTTTTATATAATAAAAGCTTATTTTCAGAAAGCACACTAATTTTGCCTTGGGTATTAGAAGACAGATGCTTATACTAAAGAACTTGCAATGCTTTGCAAAACCAGATATTAATAATTTGAGTCTTTGAGCAACCCATTTCCTTTATGTGACAAGCAGAGGTCAGAATACATTAAATACTTTTCTTAACAAGTTTTCTTGTTGCCCATCTTTAAAATTTTGGGCTATATTTACTCTATTTACAAGTTGACAAATAGATTTATCCATGATTACTATGTGATGTCAAGATGAAAAACTGCTGTTGTTAAGTACTTTCAAGTAAAGCTACTGTAGGTTTTTTTTTTTTTTTAAGTTGGCTTTTTGTCTATTTAGTCAAGGTGTAAAATAATGATTTTAGCAGAATAATGAAGGTATATTGGCTAAAATATTTCAAGTTAATTTTGAAAGCACATGAGCTAATCAAATAAGTGTTTGATTTTCAAATAATTTCACTGAACTTTTGCATTTATAATACTTTTCTGTAATTCTATTCTGCATAATCAGAAGGCAGATCTATTTTCCAAATATTACTTTTCAAATTAAAAAAAAAAAAGTACTCAGAAAAAGGGCTTCCCTCGTGGCTCAGTGGTAAAGAATGTGCTTGCCAATGCAGGAGACTCTGTTTGGTTCCTGAGTTGGGAAGATACCTTGGAGAAGGAAATGGCAATCCACTCTAGTGTTCTTGCCTGGGAAATCCCATGGACAGTAGAGCCTGGCAGACTAGTCCATGGGGTCACAAAAGAGTTGGACAAGATGTAGAGACAAGACAGTAGCAGCAGCAAAGGAGAAAGAAACTGATATTAAATGTCTTCTTTACTGACCATAATATTTTTCATAGTTTGATTATATAAATCATGACTCCGTTTAACTATTTAAAAAAGTAGAAGAGAAAAGCACTGAATTTTTAAAAATAGCTAAATATGTATATTTAGGAATAAGATTATTTTTGTGGAAAAATCAAATTTCATTGTGTACAGTAATCCTCCCACTCTATTTACATTGTGTTATTAGCTCTGAAGCAATTAGCCTGAATGTGAGGAATTGACTGGGAGAATCTCTTGCAACATGACACACTGAACAGATGCAGAATGACACCCTTTTCCAGGTATATTAAAGATACATTAAAATTTTTGATAAAATTAAAAATATATATATTGTCACACTAAAAAAAAAAAAAAAGTAAACCAAACCAAAAAACCTTCAACCTTTAGAATTGGAATAAAATGCAAAATTTCTGAGGTAAGATCAATGCCATAACAGATATAACTTTGGTTTCAGGCTCTGCTTTTTAATCTGAAGGAAATAACTTATCTGTGATTACTGAAATCAGTCTAGCAGGTTGTCTCAGGAAAAAATAAACCTGAATATTAAAATTATGTGAAACTATTACCTAGATTACTATTAGTGGCATACTTGGATTGAAATTTTATTGAGGTTTTATTAACTAGGCTATTTTCTAATGGCTTATTTTCAGAAATTAACTTGTAGATTTTTATTTAGGAAAGTTGGAAATAATTGATTACACTAGAGAAAATGAAGCCAAGAGTTACAGTTTATTGTTATGTAGGTCATTAACCAGTATTTATCTCTCCTTGAGATTTTACCCTAACATCTCTATAAAATTTCATATTCATGGTTTTTAAAATTCTCATTTGAACCTGTCCTGTCTTAATAGATTACTAGTTCCTTCACAAATAGGTTAAATAAAATAATCAAAGCATATTTATTCTTATTTGAATAATTTTGTGGCCAACTTTTGGAAATTATACTCGAAGAGCTAGCTGTGAGTCACATTAATCAGAATAATTTTCTTAAGATAAAGTTTTTATTTTTGGAAACGTGCTTGTGTGTGTGTGTGTGTGTGTGTCTGTGTGTGTGTACTAGATTACAATAAAAAGAAAAGTTCTTATTATTTCAAAGCCAGTGTTCTAGGGTCTAGGTTTTGTGTTGTTCAGTTCAGTTCAGTTCAGTTGCTCAGTCTTGTCCTACTCTTTGCGACCCCATGAACCACAGCATGTTAGGCCTCCCTGTCCATCACCAGCTTCCAGAGTCCACCCAAACCCATGTCGGTGATATCATCCAACCATCTCATCCTCTGTCATCCCCTTCTCCTCTTGCCCTCAATCCTTCCCAGCATCAGGGTCTTCTCAAATAAGTCAACTTTCTGCACCAGGTGGCCAAAATATTGGAATTTCAGCTTCAGCGTCAGTCTTGCCAATGAACACCCAGGTCTGATCTCCTTTAGGATGGACTGGTTGGATCTCCTTGCAGTCTAAGGGACTCTCAAGAGTCTTCTCCAACACCACAGTTCAAAAACATCAATTCTTCAGTGCTCAGATTTCTTTATAGTTACTTTCCATTAAAATATTTTTAAAAATTAATTGACAAATGTTCAGACCCCCTTGTCAAAAGCTAGAAGCATGAAAATGTAGTATTTTGTGTGAAACCAAACCTAGAAAAACCCCTTTCTGGCCCACCAAGAAATTTACTTTTTCATTTATCTAGTCATGGGTAAGGGGGAAAAAAATCACCAAAGAAAAACTTTATAAACACATAGCTAAATTATGACAATGAATAGTCATAATTTATGCATGGTGGTTTCTATTTATATGGTGGATTCTATTATATTATATATGGTTATGTAAGAAGTGCAATCTGGAAAAAGTCAGAAGTCATTGAAATAAAATGTACAATAAAGGAAGGGCCAGTACTTCCTGGCCTCAGTTCCCAAGAGGAAATGCAGTTTTAGGCAAAATACATGAACTAAAATCATGAGTTCTGCCCTAGCCTAATTGTAGCATTGTCAGTAGAAAGGCTACAATGCCATAATCTGGAAGAACTCCATTCTAAATAAGAAAGACCCACGTGTAAGTCTGTAACTGGAGAAAGTAGTATTTTCTGTCGCAATTAGAAAAATCACTGAGAAACTATGAACAAATGTTGTCTTTTAAAAAGAATGTGAAGTTTAATATTTTACTTTAAAGATGAATCCTCCAAAAGCAATAGCTATAACCTTTTTAATGTTGCAGCAAATAATAGTTCTCTTTCAAAATAAAATTAAATTCATGATATAATATTAATACATTATTTTACAGAAATCTCTGGAACTAGAATGACACTAATCTACATTATTTTGTGTTATCATTTGGTGCAAAGAGGATCCTCTAGCACAGACTCTATCTTAAATTCTAGAAAATGGAAAAACATGGCTAAGTGAAATTTGCTCAGTTGTGTCCGACTCTGCAACTCCATGGATTACACAGTCTTTGGAATTTTCCAGGCCAGAATACTGGAATGGGTAGCATTTCCCTTCTCCAGGGGATCTTCCCAACCCAGGGATTGAACCCAGGTCTCTCACATTCCAGGCAGATTCTTTAACAGTTGAGTCACAAGGGAAGCCCCAGAGTACTGGAGTGGGTAACCTATCCCTTCTCCATTGAATCTTCCCAACCCAGGAATCGAACAGGGGTCTCCCACATTGCAGGTGGATTCGTTACCAACTGAGCTATTCGTTACCAACTAAGCCCTGATGGTATATTTGTACTAGATTGCTTGACCCACTAAAAACCATTTTAGACTAATGATCTGAAGAGTAAACATCTCAATATAATATTGATAGTTTCTTATTTAATTTAAAACAACATTATCTTTGACAATGAGAATATCTTGCATACAGTATAAAATTAATAAAAACATTTTTTGATATTTTAATGTGAAAATATTGGGAAATATTTCATGTCCTATAAACTGAACTCTATTATTTCATAGCTTAATATTAAATATTTCAAGATGCCTGCCTCATTTTGATTTTCCTTCTGTTTATATGAGAAACATGCAGAACAACTTTGGTTTCTCTACATTGAATTCTCTTCAGGAATTTGGTACTATTAAGTTATAATTTCATATCTCATGCTAACACATAGAAATAAATTTTTACTCAATAATACAGTTTATATTAGAGGACATAACAAAGTGAATATAAATTATTTTGTATTTATTATTTTTCATTATACTGTGTATGTGAAAATAAAAATAATAAAACTAAATATGATTTCTCATTTTTATATTCAGTCCCTGCTTTGACAATCACTAATAACTATCCAGAAATGTATAAATGAACCGGTTAAGATTTTCGGGCAAAACTTGGTTTCACAAATGTTAAATATATACATATATATGCATATGTATGTATGTATGTATATAACTGGAGAAGGCAATGGCAACCCACTCCAGTACTCTTGCCTGTCAAATCCCATGGATGGAGGAGCTGGTAGGCTGCAGTCCATGGAGTCACTAGGAGTTGGACACGACTGAGAAACTTCACTGTCACTTTTCACTTTCATGCACTGAAGAAGGCAATGGCAACCTGCTCCAGCGTTTCTGCCTGGAGAATCCCAGGGACGGAGGAGCCTGGTGGGCTGCCGTCTCTGGGGTCGCACAGAGTCAGAAACGACTGAAGCAACTCAGCAGCAGCAGCAGCAGCATGTATATAACATCCAGATTTTCTCCAAATGTCAGCATCTTTAATTTAGGCATATCTTGAGAAGTGTTTATTACACATGGCTAAGGAATGTTTAATTTTAATTTTCTGTGAATCACCATAGCTAAAATTACCAGAATCTCACTTCTGTGTTGATTTAACTTTAGTAAAGTTAATCTGAAAAATGAATCTTCCAACTGCAATATGAGGCAATGCTTCTGCAAGTATCTTGAAGATAAAATTATTTAAAATCATTCTGTTGTCTTAAGTGGTATCTGTTTTCACCAAATCCTAATCAACTATTGGGATAAAGTAGCCACCAAGAGCTAGACTATGTTTGAAATTCATTGTCTTAGTCTACTGTCAGAGGCAGAAGTGAACCAGATTTGGGTATATGAATAGCAGCTTGTGCCTGGTTTTAGCAGACCATAATCTCAGGAATTATATGCAGAGTTTCTATTCTACCTGAAGAACTAAGTGAGTAAATAATAGAGTAATAAGTCTAATATGACAGCCTTAAAGTATGTTGAGTGGGAAGACCATGGATCAAGTTGAGATGATAAAACTGAATGCAGAAATCAGGCTCAGTTTCTAAGCATGTAAAAATCTTACAGTAACTAAAGAATAATATTTTCAAATACGCCTTACTGTCCTCAGTTGTTGGAATATTTGAAGTATTTTTGCATTGTCTTCAGCTGTTGCCACTACTTCGTCATTAAATAGATAAAAATAATATGTTTATATATTTTAATTCAAAAATACATTTGTATGTAGATTTGATTCCTGGAGAAATAAATTAAGCTTAGGATAAGGACACTGAATAATTAGAATGTGCTATTTATTGAGTGAAAGTAGTGTAAAACAGAATATATTGAAAGAAAATGATTGATGCATTGTCAGCAATCCAGAAAAAGTGACATGTTCAAGCATACATCTTTATTCATTTAATAAGTGTTTATTAAGAATCTACTTTGTTAGGCATAAACATAGGATCCAGTTTTCAGGACAAAAGACACTAGCAGAAGCCCCATTTATATGGTTGAATTTCTACTGAAATAATACTATGTAAAAATACTGAGTTAATCACATGGCATTTTCACAGGACAATAACTAAAATTTAAACTATTTTAAGAAACATAAAAGACCTTGAATAGCCAAAGCAATCTTGAGAAAGAGAAACAGAGCTGGAGGAATCACACTCCCTGAATTCAGACTATCCTCCAAAGCTATAGTAATCAGAGAAGTATGGTAATAGCCAAAAACTGCCACATAGATGATAGAACAAGATAGAAATCCCAGAAATAAACTCATACACTATTGGTCAAATAATTTATGTTAAAAGAGGCAAGAATACACAATGGAGTAAAGACATTCTCTTCAGTAGATCATGTTGGGGAAACTGGATGGCTACAAGTAAGAAAATGAAAAAAATTAAAATAGTCTCTAACATCATAAAAAATAAAATGAAAATGGATAAAAAATTTAAATGTAAGATGAGATACTATAAAAACACCCAAAAGTAAAGAAAGGTAGAACATTCTTCAACACAAATTACAGCAATATTTTCTTTTTAATTTGTCTCCTAGAGTATTGGAAACAAAAGCTGAAATAAATAGGGCTTAATTAAAATTAAAAGCTTTTGCACAGCAAAGACAACCATAAACAAAAAGCAATCTAATGAATGGCAGGAAATATTTGAAAATGGTGTGACCAACAAGGGATTAATTTCCAAAATGTGTCAATACAAACAACTTATATAGGTAAACTTAGAAAAGGCACTGGAACCAGAGATCAAACTGCCAACATTTGCTGGACTGCAGAGAAGGCAAGGGAATTCCAGAGGAAAAAAAAAAAAAGCATCTACTTTGGCTTCACTGACTATGCTAAAGCCTTTAAGTTCAGCCCAGTTCAGTTCAGTTGCTCAGTCGTGTCCCACTCTTTGCAACCCCATGAATTGCACACGCCAGACCTTCCTATCCATCACCGACTCCCAGAGTTTACCCTAACTCAAGTGCATCAAGTTGGTGATGCCATCCAGCCATCTCATCCTCTGTCATCCCCTTCTCCTCCTGCCCCCAATCCTGCCCAGCATCAGGGTATTTTCCAATGAGTCAACTCTTCGCATCAGGTGGCCAAAGTATTGGAGTTTCAGCTTTAGCATCATTCCTTTCAAAGAACACCCAGGACTGATATCCTTTAGGATGGACTGGTTGGATCTCCTTGTAGTCCAAGGGACTCTCAAGAGTCTTTTCCAAAATCACAGCTCAAAAGCATCAATTCTTCCAGCACTCAGATTTCTTCACAGTCCGACTCTCACATCCATACATGACCACTGGGAAAACTATAGCTTTGACTAGATGGACCTTTGTTGCCAAAGTAATGCTTCTGCTTTTGAATATGCTACCTAGGTTGGTCATAACTTTCCTTCCAAGGAGTAAGTGTCTTTTAATTTCATGGCTGCAATCACTATCTGCAGTGATTTTGGAGTCCCCCAAAATAAAATCTGACACTGTTTCCCTGTATCCCCATCTATTTGCCATGAAGTGATAGACCAAATGCCATGACCTTCGTTTTCTGAATGTGAAGCTTTAAGTCAGCTTTTTCACTCTCCTCTTTCACTTTCATCAAGAGGCTTTTTAGTTCCTCTTCATTTTCTGCCAAAAGAGTGGTGTCATCCGCATTTCTGAGGTTGTTGATATTTCTCCCGGCAATCTTGATTACAACTTGTACTTCTTCCAGCCCAGCGTTTCTCATGATGTACTATGCATATAAGTTAGATAAGTAGGGTGACAATATACAGCCTTGACGTACTCTTTTTCCTGTTTGGAACCAGTCTGTTGTTCTGTGTTCAGTTCTAACTGTTACTTACTGACCTGCATACAGGTTTCTCAAGAAGCAGGTCTGGTAGTCTAGTATTCCCATCTCTTTCAGAATTTTCCACATTTTATTGTGATCTGGAGTCAAAGGTTTTGGCATAGTCAATAAAGCAGAAATAAGTGTTTTTCTGAAACTCTCTTACTTTTTTGATGATCCAGTGGATGTTGGCAATTTGATCTCTGATTCCTCTGCCTTTTCTAAAACCAGCTTGAACATCTGGAAGTTCACGGTTCACATACTGCTGAAGTCTGGCTTGGAGAATTTTGACATTGCTAGCATGTGAGATGAGTGCAATTGTGCTGTAGTTTGAACTTTCTTTGGCATTGCCTTTCTTTGGGATTGGAATGAAAACTGACCTTTTCCAGTCCTGTGGCCACTTCTGAGCTTTCCATATTTCCTGGCATATTGAGTGCAGCACTTTCACACCATCATCTTTCAGGATTTGAAATAGCTCAACTGTTATTCTATTACCTCCACTAGCTTTGTTCATAGTGATGCTTCCTAAGGCCCACTTGACTTCACATTCCAGGATGTCTGGCTCTAGGTGAGTGATCACACCATCTTTCTTAGATGGGGATACCAGACCACATTACCTGTCTCCTTAGAAACCTATATACAGGTCAAGTAGCAAAAGAACCAGATATGAAACAATGGACAGATTCAAAATTGGGAAAGGAGAACATCAAAGCTGTATATTATCATTTTGCTTATTTAATTTCTATGCAGAGTACATCATGTGAAATACCAGGCTGGATGAATCATAAAGTGGAATCAAATTGTGGGGAAAATATCAACAACCTCAGATATGCAGATGATCTTTCTAATGGCAGAAAGCAAAGAGGAGTTAAAGAGCTTCTTGATGAAGGTAAAAGAGGACAGTGAAAAAGCTGGCTTAACCTCAATATTTCAGAAACTAAAATCATGGCATCTGGTCCCATCACTTCATGGCAAATAAATGGGGGAAAAATGGAAACTTTGACAGATTTGTTTTGTTTTGTATTTTGGACAGGGTCCAAAATCACTGTGGACAGTGACTGCACCCAGAAACTTAAAGATGCTTGCTCCTTGGAAGGAAATCTATGAAAAACTTAGATAGCAGTAGTATTTAAAAGCAGAGAAATGACTTTGCCAACGAAGTTCTTTACAGTCAATGCTATGTTTTTACAATAGTCATATACAGATATGAGAGTTGGCACATAAAGAAGGATGAGTGCCAAATAATTGATGCTTTCAAATTGTGATGTTGGAGAAGATTCTTGAGAGTCTTTGGGACAGCAAGGAGATCAAAACAATTTCATTCTAAAGGAAATCAACCCTGCATTAGAAGGACTGATGCTAAAGCTGAAGCACTAATACTTTGGCCACTTGATGCTATGAGCCTACTCATGGGAAAAGACCTTAGTGCTGGGAAAGACTGAGGGCAGGAGAAGGGACAACAGAGGATGAGATGGTTGGATGGCATCACTGACTCAGTGGACATGAATTTGAGCAAACTCTGAGAGAGAGAGTGAAGTACAGGGAAACCTTAAATGTTGCAGTCCATGAGTTTGCAAAGTCAGACACAACTTTGTGACTGAACTACAAAATACAGCTTAATATCAAGAAAACAATTCAGTTGAAACATTTGACAAAGGCATATATCAGCATTTCTCCAAAGAAGACATACAGATAATCAAAAGGCACCTGAAAAAATGCTCAGGAACATTAATTATAGGAGAAATGCAAAGCAAAATGACAAAGAGTTATTATTTCATACCAGACAGAATGACCATAACTGAAAAACCTACAAATAATAAATGTTGGATTGAGTGTGTAGAAAAAGGAACCTTCCTACACTGTTTGTGGGAATGTAAACTGATACAGTCAACATGGAGAATAGTATGGAGGTTCCTTAAGAAACTAAGAATACAGCTACCATAAACCAAGAAATTCCACTCCTGAGAAATATCCAGAGAAAACTATAATTTGAAAAGATATTAATACATGCACTACAAGATTCATGCAGCACTGCTTACAATAGTCAAAACATGGAAGCAGCCTAAATGTCATTGATAGACGAATTGATAAAGATGTGGTGCATATATACAATGGAATATTACTCAGACACAATACTCAGAACAAATTTGGGGCATTTGCAGATATATGGATGGACCTAGAGTCTGTCATACAGAGTGAAGTAAGTCAGAAAAATAAATATTGGGTTAATGTACAAAACATGTGTGTTCATACATATATATGTAGAATCTAGTGGATTTTAAATCAATTACTCAATCATTTTGGTCAAGTATTTAAAAAAAAACTAAAAATACCTTTCAAAGTATATAAGAAGAAAACATTTGAATTAAAAAGACTAAAAAATTGCTATCCTTAAACTGAAGTTAAGTTTCAGAAATGTTTTATATTCATCAAAATGTAGTAAAGAGACACAATTAATATAATTATGTATGTGATGAAAATTTTAAAAATAAATGGTAAAGAGTAAAGAAGCCTTAAATATCATGATGGAATAGTATTTTGTAATATTACTCATGTAAACTTCTAAAGCAACTTTCCACAACCTTCAGAAATTGATAACTTCAAAATATAATTATGTCTTTAAAACATTAAATCTCAACCAAGAACAAATAAAAGTTTAACTTTATTGAAGGTCTTCTTAATAGTTATCTGTTTAGCTTTTATAGACAAAGAAGTATGACTTCTCCTTGGCATTTTAAGGATAAAAATGTAAAAAGTTTTTTTTTTTTTTTTTTGCCACTCTTGCTAACATTTTACTGGAACTCAGTAAGCTCTCTCGAGTTTGCTCCTACTTACTATAAGAGTATACTTATAATGAATATAGTAAAGTTGCAGGGTATAAAATCAACACTCAGAAATCCCTTGCATTCCTATACACTAATAATGAGAAAACAGAAAAAAGAAGTTAACGAAACAATTCCATTCACCATTGCAATGAAAAGAATAAAATACTTCAAATATACCTACCTAAAGAAACTAAAGACCTATATATCAAAAACTATAAAACACTGATGAAAGAAATCAAAGAGTACACTAATATATGGAGAAATATACCATGTTCATGGATCAGAAGAGTCAATATAGTGAAAATGAGTATACTACCCAAAGCAATCTACAGATTCAGTGCAATCCCTATCAAGCTACCAGCAGTATTTTTCACAGAACTAGAACAACCAATCTCAAGATTTGTATGGAAATACAAAAAAACCTCGAATAGCAAAAGCAATCTTGAAAAACAAGAATGGAACTGGAAGAACCAACTTGCCTGACTTCAGGCTCTACTACAAAGCCACAGTCATTAATACAGTATGGTACTGGCACAAAGACAGAAATATAGATCAATGGAACAAAATAGAAAGCCCTGAGATAAATCCACACACATATGGACACCTTATCTTCAACAAAGAAGGCAAGAACATACAATGGAGTAAAGACAGTCTCTTTAAAAAGTGGTGCTGGGAAAACTGGTCAACCACTTGCAAAAGAATGAAACTAGATCACTTTCTAACATCAGACACAAAAATAAACTCAAAATGGATTAAAGATCTAAAAGTAAGATAAGAAACAATAAAACTCCTAGAGGAAAACATAGGCAAAACACTCTCCAACATAAATCACAGCAGGATCCTCTATGATCCACCTCCCAGTATACTAGAAATAAAAGCAAAAATAAACAAATGGGATCTAATTAAAATTAAAAGCTTCTGCACAACAAAGGAAACCATAAGCAAGATGAAAAGACAGCCTTCTGAATGGGAGAAAACAATAGCAAATGAAACAACTGACAAACAACTAATCTCAAAGATATACAAGCAACTTATGCAGCTCAACTCCAGAAAAATAAATGATCCAATAAAAAAATGGGCCAAAGAACTAAATAGGCATTTCTCCAAAGAAGACATATGGATGGCTAACAAACACACGAAAAGATGCTCAACATCACTCATTATCAGAGAAATGCAAATCAAGACCACAATGAGGTACTATTTCACACCAGTCAGAATGTTTGTGAATCAAAAGTCTACAAGCAATAAATGCTGGAGAGGATGTGGAGAAATGGGAACCCTCTTACACTGTTGTTGGGAATGCAAACTAGTACAGCCATTATGGAAAACAGTGTGGAGATTCCTTAAAAATTGCAAATAGAACTGCCTTATGACCCAGCAATCCCCTGCTGGGCATACACACTGAGGAAACCAGAATTGAAAGAGACACATGTACCTCAATGTTCACTGCAGCATTGTTTATAATTGGCAGGACATGGAAACAACCTAGATGTCCATCAGCAGGTGAATGGATAAGAAAGCTGTGGTACATATACACAATGGAGTATTACTCAGCCCTTAAAAAGAATAAATTTGACTCAGTTCTAATGAGATGGATGAAAGTGGAGCCGATTATACATTGTGAAGTAAGCCAGAAAGAAAAACACCAGTACAGTATACTGATACATATATATGGAATTTAGAAAGATAGTAACGATGACCCTGTATGTGAGACAACAAAAGAGACACAGAGGTATAGAACGGACTTTTGGCCTCTGAGGGAGAGGGAGAGGGAGAAGGTGGGATGATTTGGGAGAATGACATTGAAACATGTATACTATCATATAAGAAATGAAGCACCAGTCTATGTTCAATGCAGGATACAGGATGCTTGGGGCTGGTGTACGGGATGATCCGGGAAGACTGTGTGGGGTGGGAGGTGGGAGGGGGCTTCGGCACTGGGAGATTGTGGACACATGTGGCTGATTCATGTCAATGTATGGCAAAACCAATACAGTATTGTAAAGTAGAATAAAGTATTAAAAAATAAATAAAAACCCTTCTATTAATACCTTAAAATGAAAAAAAAAAAGTATAGCAAATAGTCCAAAGGCTATTAAAATTGTCATGTTAGTAACATGTAAAATCACTAAAATTGCATAATAGGATGGCAATATTTTAAAATAAGTATATTTTACAATTATATACTTGAGTATTTCAATGGTTCATGTGTCCAGCTTAAAATTTTTCTGACCTCATTATATAAAAATTCTTCCCTGAGGTAGAAAGAGTAGTCGGTCTTGTTCGACTGGTGAAAAAATTCAACATACAAAGAAAATTATTTATAAAGTAAGTTTTTTATTTGAAAAAGCACTTGTAATTTTATTAGCTTTTCAACGCATTTCAAGAAAGGGCCATAAAAAGTACCTTAAGTGGAAATGAATATGTATATTAATCTTGGCATGAACTAGAGGATGTATATTTACACTTGGTATTATTTTGATTATTATTTTGATTTGGCATTTCAACCAATGTCAATTCTTAGTATATGAAAACATCAAGCGAGCCATCTGCTGGTAAAAATAAGACTTATGAACACATCTTTATTTCCTTGTTATTTAAGGAATCATATCATAATTTATTAACTGAAGAAGTCAAGTTTTATGGAGCTATATTAATACAACAGTGCCCATAAAGCAGAATACACAGGAAATAAAACGGATTCCTAAAGTATATAATATTTTTCCCCTAATTTTCAGGGCATTAACATTTTCATAATATATTTCTAAATTTTAAATGTTTGTGTCCATGTAATTGCAAAATCCTATGTAAGTATTTCTTCAACTGAATATTTTATAAATTCTGAAGAAATTATTGGTAATATTTAAACAAAAACTTCCAAGTATGTGTTCAAATTTCAAGTTGTCATCTAGGACTAGATTTTAATAATTGCATTTTTAATAAGAATAGGCAATGCTTTTACTTGAAATGTTAATGTTCACGTTGAAAAGATTCGTTTTTGAAAGTTCAATACCAGCTCATTAACTTATAGTAAAGTATTATTTTCTTTGCAGAAGTTTTTCTACCACCACAGTTTCAGAAGAATTGGACAGCAGTTGTTTGTTGGTTTTATGAACAGGTTAATAATCTTTGGCAGTAATGTTTTATCTTGCACAACTTTCCAAACCCATGATAATAGTTCTATTTAAATAATTTTTTAAAATCCCAGCTACTGGTTGTTAAAATTAGTGAAACATCTTCAGATAAAGCAATAATTTATAGACACAATTTGAATCCTGTTGAAAAAAAAAAAAAGACCTGTAAAATGTTATACTGTTAGTAGATTTCCACAATCTTACATCAGAGAATAGATGAATGAATTTGCTCGGTAGAATAGCATATTTGAATTTTATGGAAAAAACGATATTGTTTTTTTCTGAATTTAACAATTAGATTATATAAAGAAGATATGAACAACAGTCTGTCATTAACTTTAATTGATATTTATGTATTTAATTTTTCTTTATGTATACATATAACTGATTCACTTCATCGTATGGCAGAAACTACCACAATGTTGTAAAGCAACTATATATCCCAATTAAAAAAAAAAAAAAAAAACACGTATATGGTCAAACAAACTGAAGCCATCAGTGATTTCATGTTGGGTATATTTTTAAGTATTTACTAAAGCCCAGTTGATTTAAAAAACTGATTTTTTTAATGAAATTTAACATAGAACTAAAAATTAATTATATGATAATCCTAGACTCATATAAATATCAATAGACCAATAAAAACCACGATCCGTCATAAGCCTTAATGATAAGTACTGCATCAAGAAATAAATTTATGCTTATTTCAAAAATATCTCTAGAGTTAAGTACAATGAGAGCAAGCCAAAAATTCATATTGCTATGACAAACCATTGTCATGGAAAGGATCAAACCAGTGTACCAGAAAATGCCTTCAAGCAGCAATTCTGGAGGGTCATATTAGGAGAGTTACTGCAGGTGACACTATTCTACACTCAAATGTCATAAAGACAGTGTTGCAAAGGGAGAACCAACCCTGGGTCAGCAGATACCGAAGAGTAGATTTTGAAGATGTCAGCATAAATGTTGTAGTAAAACCCATGAGCATGAATGATGGTGCCCTCAAGAAGCATATAAATAGAAACACATTCAAGTGTAATTCTGAATAATCCCTGTGTGATTCCCTGAATAACCTAGGTAATAATACAAACACATAACACCTTGTGAAAATAAAAACTGATTATATGTTATGGCCACAGAAATTTCATATACAAAACAAATACTTTAAATTCATATAGACAGTAGAAATAACTATGCCTGCCATTTAAAGTGGAAAATGAGTTTTCCAATTTCAAAAGAAAAGCTTTGGTTTGTTTCTATTTTACTTGTTATATTTAATTGATATTTATATACCATTTGTCATATGATAGCATTGTTTCAATTGCTTTATAGACATTAAATCATTTAATACATATAGTAAACAGATATATTCATGTGTTAGGGAAACTGAGATATTTTGCAGTTTACCCAGAGTCTCATAACTAATCAGTGAAGGTGCTGGGCTAAAAACTCAGGGTCCTGTTATAATCTACAGAAGCATATATGATTATGAATTGATAGAATCTGATGGTAAAACAAAAGTCAAAACAGTGAATAAAAATTTGTTCCAAAAAGTACTCATAATGTTCTCCATAAAAAGAAGTGAGAACTTAGGGAAAATCTCTCATGAGCTTGTACATAATTTTTTCTTATAGCAGCTAAAAGTTTTGGAATATCATTTTGTTGCTCTTGCACATGACATAGGTGTGAAGTAGAAACAATGATCCACCCTATCTGTAGTCCCCACAATTTTCCCTTATTGAAAATCAATATGTTTGTGGACTTTCATTTTAGGATAACCAATTCATCCCAAATCACCAAGGACGTGATTGGCTTGTAGCACTGAAAGTCCAGTATCCCAAGACATTCACAAAGCCCAGGCCTACAAGGTTAGTTCACTTCTCTGTCTGTCTCTCTGTCTCTCTCTCTCTCTCTTCAGTCAAAGGGAACGAAGATTGGCTATGTACCACTTGCTGGTTAAAAAAGCATTATAAAGCTATCAAGATGTATTCATCTCTTACCAAATTTTCTAGTTATTTGTCTATAACTTTCATTTCAGAAACAAATTTGATAGGATCTCTGCTGTAGGAAAGACTTGTGGATCTGTCAGAAAAACTAGGAAAACTATATTAAGAAAATATGTTTAAGGACATCAAAGAAATATTGAAGCCTCTGATAGGAAAGGAGCCATAATTCTCGCAAGGGAGTATATCAGAATGCCAAAGTGATGTTCTGAATTAACCCTTACTTCACTGGGCTACTTTTTGCCAATTGGAGCCTAAGATATAAGACCCACAATCTAAACTTTTTCTAAGCAAAGCATCTTTCTGCATGATTGGATGATAAGTCACTTCACTTCTGTTGGACTCCAAGGGTTGTAGCCCACTGGGCTCTTCTGTCTTTGCGATTTTACTAGTAAGAATACTGGAATGGGTTGCCATTTCCTCTTCAAGGGGATCTTCCTGACTCAGGTATCCAAATGACCCTTCCCTGAGGCTCCTGCATTGCAGACAGATTGTTTACCACTAAGCCACTAGAGAAGCAAAGAAGGACCTCCCTAGGTTTGGGAAACCATGAAAGAAACAGGCGATCTTTGGAGTCTAAAGTACAGAATGAATTTAAAAAAAAAAAAAAATCCTGATGAGAAGGAATAGGTAGACAACTTAATCTGAAAATTACTACCCTTTTAATATATATATAATAAACTTTTATACATTATATTATAAATATATAAATATTTATTTATAATATAATGACTATATATATTATATATAAAATAAACTATACATAAAAATACCAGGCTGGATGAAGCACAAGCTGGAATCAAAATTTCCAGGAGAAATATCAATAACCTCAGATGTGCAGATGATACCACCATATGGCAGAAAGTGAAGAAGAACTAAAGAGCATCTTGATGAAAGTGAAAGACAATGAAAAAGTTGGCTTAAAACTCAGCATTCAAAAATAAAATCATGGCATCTGGTCCCATCACTTCATGGCAAATAGATGGGGAAATAGTGGAAACAGTGACAGACTTTTGGGAGCTCCAATATCACTGCAGATGTTGACTGCAGCCATGAAATTAAAAGACCCTTGCTCCTTGGAAGAAAAACTATGACCAACCAAAAAGTATATTAAAAAGCAAAGACAATGGTGAATGGAATTGTTTCCTTAACTTCTTTTTCTACTTTCTCATTGTTAGTGTATAGGAATGCAAGGGATTTCTGAGTGTTGATTTTATATCCTGCAGCTTTACTATATTCATTGATTAGCTCTAGTAGTTTTCTGGTTGAGTCTTTAGGATTTTCTATGTAGAGGATCATGTCATCTGCAAACAGTGAGAGTTTTATTTCTTCTTTTCCAATTTGGATTCCTTGTATTTCTTTTTCTGCTCTGATTGCTGTGGCCAAAACTTCCAGTACGATGTTGAAGAGTAGTGGTGAAAATGGACACTCTTGTCTTGTTCCTGACTTTAGGGGAAATGGTTTCAATTTTTTGCCATTGAGGATAATGTTAGCTGTGGGTTTGCCATATATAGCTTTTATTATGTTGAGGTATGTTCCTTCTATTCCTGCTTTCTGGAGAGTTTTTATCATAAATGGATGCTGAATTTTGTCAAAGGCTTTTTCTGCATCTATTGAGATAATCATATGATTTTTATTTCTGAGTTTGTTAATGTGATGAATTACATTGATTGACTTGTGGATATTGAAGAATCCTTGCATCCCTGGGATAAAGCCCACTTGGTCATGGTGTATGATCTTTTTAATGTGTTGCTGGATTCTGATTGCTAGGATTTTGTTGAGGATTTTTGCGTCTATGTTCATCAGTGATATTGGCCTGTAGCTTTCTTTTTTTGTGGTGTCTTTGTCAGGTTTTGGTATTAGGGTGATGGTGGCCTCATAGAATGAGTTTGGAAGTTTACCTTCCTCTGCAATTTTCTGGAATAGCTTCAGTAAGATAGGTGTTAGCTCTTCTTGGAATTTTTGGTAGAATTCAGCTGTGAAGCCGTCTGGACCTGGGCTTTTGTTTGCTGGAAGATTTCTGATTACAGTTTCAATTTCCATGCTTGTGATGGGTCTGTTAAGATTTTCTGTTTCTTCCTGGTTCAGTTTTGGAAAATTGTACTTTTCTAAGAATTTGTCCATTTCTTCCAAGTTGTCCATTTTATTGGCATATAATTGTTGATAGTAGTCTCTTATGATTCTTTGTATTTCTGTGTTGTCTGTCATGATCTCTCCATTTTCATTTCTAATTTTGTTGATTTGATTTTTTCTCTTTGTTTCTTGATGAGTCTGGCAGTATACTGGAAATAAAAGCAAAGATAAACAAATGGGATCTAATTAAAATTAAAAGCTTCTGCACAACAAAGGAAACTACAAGCAAGGTGAAAAGACAGCCTTCTGAATGGGAGAAAACAATAGCAAATGAAACAACTGACAAACAACTAATCTCAAAGTTATATAAGCAACTTATACAGCTCAATTCCAGAAAAATAAATGATCCAATAAAAAAATGGGCCAAAGAACTAAATAAGCATTTCTCCAAAGAAGACATATGGATGGCTAACAAACACATGAAAAGATGCTCAACATCACTCATTATCAGAGAAATGCAAATCAAGACCACAATGAGGTACCATTTCACACCAGTCAGAATAGCTGCGATCCAAAAGTCTACAAGCAATAAATGCTGGAGAGGGTGTGGAGAAAAGGGAACCCTCTTACACTGTTGTTGGGAATGCAAACTAGTACAGCCATTATGGAAAACAGTGTGGAGATTCCTTAAAAATTTCAAATAGAACTGCCTTATTACCCAGCAATCCCACTGCTGGGCATACACACCGAGGAAACCAGAATTGAAAGAGACACATGTACCCCAATGTTCATTGCAGCGCTGTTTTTAATAGCCAGGACATGGAAGCAACCTAGATGTCCATCAGCAGATGATTGGATAAGAAAGCTGTGGTACATATACACTATGGAATACTACTCAGCCCTTAAAAGAATAAATTTGACTCAGTTCTAATGAGATGGATGAAATTGGAACCAATTATACAGAGTGAAGTAAGCCAGAAAGAAAAACACCAATACAGTATACTGACACATATATATGGAATTTAGAAGACAGTAATGATGACCCTGTATGTGAGACAACCAAGAGACACAGAGGTATAGAGTGGACTTTTGGACTCTGAGGGAGAGGGAAAGGGTGGGATGGTTTGGGAGAATGGCAATGAAACGTATATTTTCGTGTAAGAAACGAAGCGCCAATCTATGTTCAATGTAGGATGCAGGATGCATGGGGCTGATGCACAGGATGATTCAAGTAGAGGATGTGGGGTGGGAGGTGGGAGGGGGCTTCGGCATTGGGAGATTGTGTTCATCTATGGCTGATTCGTGTCAATGTATGGCAAAACAAATACAGTATTGTAATTTAAAATAAGTAAATAAATAAATTTAAAAAAAAAAAAAGCAAAGACATTACTTTGCCAACAAAAGTCTGTCTAGTCAAAGCTATGGATTTTCCAGTAGTCATCTGTGAATTTAAGAGCTGGACTATAAATAACACTGAGCACATGCTGTTGAACTGTGGTGTTGGAGAAGACTCTTGAGAATTCCTTGGACTGCAAGGAGATTCAACCAGTTCATTCTAAAGGGAATCAGTCCTGAATATTCATTGGTGGGATTGATGCTGAAGCTGAAACTCCAATATGTTGGTCATCTGATGCGAAGAATTGACTGACTCACTGGAAAAGACCCTGATATTGGGAAAGATTGAAGGCAGGGAGAGAAAGGGATGACAGACAATGAGACAGCTGGATGGCATCACCGACTGGATGGATATGAGTTTGAGCAAAATCCAGGAGTTGGTTATTGACAGGAAGCCTGGCATGTTGCAGTCCATGGGGTTGCAAAGAGTTGGACATGACTGAGAGACTGAACTGATGAATAAAATGTAATGATGTATTATGCATATATTAATATTTAAATTAATATATAAATATATAAATCAACATATATAAATAAGTATATATATTAATATAATATATATATATATATATATATATACACACACACACATAATTTCAAGGTTGCACAGAGTTAGGTCTTAAAAACCCAAGTAAAAGCCTCTGAAAGACAGCTCATGGCATTTCTTCAATGTTACCAAGCAGAGGAGGGAAGGATTAGAGATCAGAACCTTCTACTTCAGGACCCGGGAGAGGATGCTTTAGGAATAGCTCATTAGAGATAAAACCTAACCAAATATGAGAAACCCACAGAAAAATGTCTCTCAACACTCATTTTGAAATAATGCAGTAAATACTGTCCATATGCTGCATCTTCAGAGGAATGATTCCACTTGTATGTGGGTCCAATAAATTCAAGTGATTTGCAGTTTATTGATGAAAATAAACATATGCCAACAATCTTAAGAAAGTTTATTCATAAACTAGGTGTACTAATTTTCTTGTCTAGAATTTAGATGACTTCTTATTTCATGACAGCTACACATACAGATTACTATGAACTCACAACATTGAATTCTAGTGTAAAATGCTATACAACATTGTTAATCTTAGAACAGTGCATATTTGGAAGATCCCTGTTTTGCTTTTTCATTGCTGCAGAGAGCTTTGATTTCCTTTTAATGTAAGCCTCTGTGGGATTTATGTTTGAACTGAATATTGCTGTTTTGAATTTACATTGAGTTGATGCTCAGTACTCTTTGGACAATGAGCCATCATTCTGTGCTTACTCACTAGGCTTAAAATGTTGATACATTTTTTGTAGATATTAAAATAAGTCCATTATTACCAATAATATAATTAGCCCCAAGTAATCTAAAGCTTCTGTCTTTTTTTTTTTTAATGTGATGTTTGTAGTTGTTTCAAACTGTTGTAAAATAGTACTTATGAATTCAGTTAAATAAATATTTAAGAGCAAATCCTATGTCAGAAACTTTTAAGGGTTGGTTTCTATTTTCAACAAGATCGTTTGTATGATATTTGGTGCTTTGTTTGTAAACCCTTCTTCAAACTGATAGCTGAGGTCAACATTGTTCCTTCATAAAGTATGTTTTAATTCTCTCTCTTTGAGCTTTTCTCTTTTGAAATGTGTCACCTTTTCAAAGCTATTGGCACCCAGCTCCATTACTTCTAGGAAAATCAATGTGGTGGCTAAAACAAATGTTATGATGAAACACATCAGTTCATTTCAGTCGCTCAATCGCGTCTGACTCTTTGCGACCCCCATGGACTGCAGCTTGCCAGTGAAAACCACACTGTGAAAAACAACTAGAAAACAACCAGATCCTGTTGGTCTCATAGGAAAAATGGTTTGAAAACAAAAGTGAAACAAATTGTTTCTTACCTCATTATCTATGGTAAAATGAGCTCTTCAGTGTTCCCCAACCCAGGGTCCCAGGAACTGATTCTCTTTCAAATAGGAAGTCAGAACTTGTATGAAAGCCTATACTTGTGACACATATTACCAGAAAAATATTTCAGGAGTGAGTTTCTGTTAAAAGTTCTGTGACAATTTAAGCACCAGAAATCAAATAGCTTAGTGCCTTGAAGCAATTGCAGTGACTTTTTCTTTCTCTTAGAGATTGATTTTAAAAAAACAATTCATAACTGGAACAAGCACTGCTTGAACTGTAGTCAATATCAACTAAGAAGATTATTTGCATCAAATCTTTAAAATTATAGCTCATCAGTCTAAGACTATTGATGTGTCAGCAATCATTTCCTCTGGAATCTCAATTGTGTCTTTATACACTTGTGAAATGTCACTACAATATAATCCTCAGAGATATTTTGAAAGCAAATGCTACCCTGGAAACAAAAATGATTATACTATTACTATATTAGCATAAATCATTAATTTTTTTCAGAATAACATCCTTCTTAATATTTGAAACTTACTTTGAGAACATCAAATATTAGATGTTTTGCTTTTAGGACTATTTGACTTCATGTTAAAATATAACTTTCAAATAAATTTTACTTTCTTCTTATGTATATCTCATTATAAAGTGTACATCAATTGGGAGACTGTTAAATCCAAAACCATACTAAAATGAAAATCTCATTAATTTCAAATCCTTATAGCATTTTCTAAACAAAATTATCTAGTTTAAATATGTTAAATTTTATTAAAATGTACATATAACATAAATAACAGTAAAATGAAATTTTGTTTCTATTTAATATATCAAACTTTCAAGTCACTGTTCTGTCCCACATCTCTTTTCTATTGTTGGTACTTGTGGGGAAATGTCCTCTTTTCTACTCCCAACCTATCTTTACACATCATTTCACATCCAGATAACCTAGAACACTCTGACTTGATTCTCATAAAATTACACAAACAACTATCTCTCTTTGTTGCAGTTATCTATTGATACTTGAATTAACACTTATAACTCCTAGATGACCTCTTTATCACTATTTTCAGCATTGTCCCTGTTACCTATCATTGGGTTTTAAATAACCATGAAGATAGTATTTCAGTAACTGTCACCTCAGTTCTGTGATCTTCTCTCTTCCAAATACTATCCAACCTTGATCTCCCTCCTACTCACTTCTATAGTCCTTCATTGGTTCTTATCATTTTTAAAAATATCTCCTTCATCAAATCAATTTCCAGCATTCAACTGTTTATCAAAACCCTTGAAATGTCAAGTTGTTCTCAAATCACTGTGCCTTGATTTCAAAACCTTTTACTTTGCTAATAAAAATTTTAACCATTGCTTTTCTTAACTTTTTATTGTTCCTAACTAATATTTTCATTCACCACTCTTGCTAGTTTGAACATTATGGGGAAATCATTAGGATAATCATTAAAATTGCTTTCTTATATTGATTCTTACACACTTTAAACTGAATTCTACTTCAACACTCAGAAAATCCAGAATGCTATGAAATTTTGTTTGGGGAAGGCATAAATCAACTCATAATGTCCACTATTGGAATTGGCAGTTTTCCTTTTCAAAACCTCCCAATTCTGATTCCTTATGTGTGTGTGAGAGAGTGCTAAATTGTGTTAGTCTTGGCCAACTCTTTGTGACTCTGTGGACAGTAGCCCACCAGGCTTCTATGTCCATGAGGATGCTCAGGCAAGAATACTGGAGTGACTTGTCATACCCTTCTCCAGGGGATCTTCCCAACCCAGGGATCAAACTCACATCTCTCATGTCTCCTGCACTGGGAGGAGGGTTCTTTACTACTAGTGCTACCTGGGGAGCCCTCTGAGTCCTCATATTTAATTTCTTGTATACAACACATAGCTGAATTTTGTTTTGTTTTGTTTTCTTAAACTTACCACAAGGAGATATCTTAACAGCAGAAAAAACATTTCGAGGGATTACAGGATGCTTCTTTTCCTCTGCCCACTTAGTATCAAAGTGGGCTAACAAAACAATTGAAGTCTGGGAAATTAATTTTACAGGGAGAGGGATATGCTTATATTTCTCCAGATGATCCACCTCCGGGGAACCACTGGCACTCAAGATAGAGAGGAAAAGGTGAAATCCTCAGGAAGAGGAAGTTCCAGTACAAGCTTTAGAGATTTCAAAAACAAAAACAAAAACCGCCGCACTCAACGTCATATACCTCATGATCCCCCTACTTGGGGACAGATAAAAACCCTTACTAATCAAGCTGAAAATGTGGTTTCTTAACAGGAAATGCCTCGGAATCCAGAAAATATTTTTGTTGCTATGTTTGCTTTGCTTGCTTTTGCTTCCCCTGCTCAAGCTGAATTAATAAATCATACTTACTGGCTTAGATACCCAACCCCTTTTTACTACAGGTTGTAAAATGAACAAAAAGAGGACCAATCATATCCACCAATGACTCAATACATATGCCTTCTCCTTGGAACCTGGAGGGGCTCTCACACTCTGAGGAAGAAGGGAAATTAATTAATATTTCTCTAGATTATGAAATCCTTCCTTTATGCATGGGCCCAGCAGAATTATACATAAACGTTACCTGACAAACTTGGGCTTTCATTCTGTCTCCAAAAAGGACGTGTGGACGTTGCTTGAATTATTTACTACCCTTTCTTTTTATGAGAACCATGTCAACACTACTGAAACTCTAGGGAAAGGACAAAAAACATTATGCAAAGAGTTTACTTATAAGAACTTTAAGTATAGTTCTGTTCATTGGGACAGATGTCAAGCAACATCAGGAAAATTAATGTTTGTGGCCAATTACACCATTGTCAATTGGGGACCCCATGGTATGTGCTTATGTGACTGTTCAGATGATATTAATAGCACAATATGTGATTATGCTACTCAAGTAGCATGGAAGATTACCAGTATTAAGATGGATTGTTACAAAGGACTTCTTGGCTGGCTTAATAGTAGAATGGCACCCCCTTGCCCTAGAATCATCCTCAATAATTGGATTGAACCTGAACAATGGGACATTTGGAAGCTTGCCACAAGCACCAAAGAACTTGTAACTTGGACTAGATATTTCACAGAGACTAGCTGCAAATCTAGTCATTATTCCTTTCATTGTAATCAGTCTTATTTTATACAAGCTTATGTTCCCCTTCCTTTTGTTGTAGCTATAAGAAACTTGCAATTTAATAACACTTTACATTATGTAACTGGTATAAATTGCAAACTATATCTTGTCTTAACTCCTCCATGTCTATAAAAAAAGAGGGGGAATCCCTTCTGATTCCTCTATCTTGATGTAACCTATGGTTGCCAATAGATCTCAATGACTTTGAGAGGAAGGTCCCATGGCCAAACTTGTTTCCCGGTTACTTACTAAATTACTCCAGCCATCTAAACTATTCATTTAATGGCTAACTCTTGGCAATTTTGGATTAACAGCCATTTGTACTACTGCTGCTGTTGCCAGCATTACAAACCTCAATTCAAACACACAATTTTATCCAAAATTGGACTAAAGATGCTCATACTATGTGGACTACTCAGGCTCAGATAAATGAGGAAATTCAAGGTGAAATAGAGGAAATAAAAATAGCCATCCAATGGATCGGAGATCAATTAATACATTTACAAAAACAAGTTATGCTAAAATGTGATTGGAATTCTATTCAATTTTTGTATTACCCCTGTTTGGTTCAACCATAATACCTACAATTGGAAACAAATCAAATTTCATTTGCAAGACTTACATGATAATGCTTCCTTAAATGTACTGAAATTTTAACACTAATAATTGTCGTAGTGGTTATATGCGTAGTATATCGATTTCTTTCAACTAAAATTGTTCAAACTAAACAAATTCATTTGGTCAGGAACTTTTTCACTAAAGCATCTACAGTCACCCCCAATTATGAAAAAATTAAAAGGGGGAATTATCAGGGGAAGCTCAACTTTAAGGAATCCAAAGGTCGCACTTTTCTTCCTTTGTGTGTCATTTCTCATGGATTCTCTGTTCCTTATCAGTTCCTATTCTGGGAATAAGTAGAGCTGCATGCAGTTCTCAGGACTGAGATCATGGGAAACGGTACCTGCTTGGATTCCTTTCAGTAACTCCCTTCAGTGACTCTTTTCAGTGTAAGCAACCTTATATGTATTAGACTATCCATTTTGTTGCAACTGATGGAGTTTCATCCTTTGTAATGGCTGAGTAATCATTTTACTTAAGATATATAAACCTGCATTTCTGCTAATAAAATACCCTTGCTCCATTAGAGACTTGAGTCCCTCACGTCCTTCTTTCTGTCTTCATTCTCTTCGGAGCATGGAAACCTGCTGAGCTCTCTCTCTCACCCGGACTTTCAAGACCTCCTTGAGACGATGCCCTGTGCCTTCGTGAGCAGTACAAGTCCTGTGCATGGGCTTTATTGGTTTGCTACATAACCTAAGAGATACTGCTCTCTCTCTTTTTCTCTCTTTTTGTCAACTCTTGTCCACCAGCTCCCAGTCTGTACTAAAAACCAACAAGTGGCCCACGAACAGGGACGCCAATTGCCAGATTTCTTTTTATAACAAAAATGGGATAGTTTTAAGGGGAATAAGATTCCTCAATATGTATTAATTCCAATTGTGTATCTATAAGTTCTTTAGCAGCATGTAATTTCTCTTTTGTAAGGGTCATTGTTCTGTCCAGCCAGTATTCTTGCCTGGAGAACCCTGTGGCCAGAGGATCCTGGTGGACTGCTGTCCATAAGGTTGCATAGAGTCGGACATGACTGAAGCAACTTAGCAGCAGCAGCAGCAGCAGCAGCATTGTTCTGCCCAAATAAGCTCATCATTTTTCCACTTAAATTAATGAGACAAATACTCTTTCTACCTCCCTCCCCCCCTTTTTTTAATACCTATGACAGAAGCTTTCTCTTTTCTGTCACTTTAAATAAAATTTTATACACAAAGCTTTGAATGACTGAAACCTATCTTTGGTCCCAGAATTAACTCTCCTTAAATCAGGAGAATGTCTTCTATGGTCTATGTGGTTTTAAGATGTGACTCAGGATTGCGCCAATCTTAGTGCTCGAGCTGACACTCAGAACCAAATCACTTTTGAAATGTTAACTGGTACAGGACAAATTGAGGCAATAAATAGAAGCTCAAATACAACGCCTTCCTTTATTGCAAGAACAATTGAAAAAATTGCCCTTGAAGCCTGGGATCAAATTACTCCTCAAGAAAAACCTAAAGGTAGTTACACTAGATATTACAAGGACCTAATGAAGCTTAGGCTGATTTTCTAACTGCTATTTCCCATAATGTAATTGAAAAAGAAGCCAACTTAAATATATAAGAAAACTGCTTGCACATGATAATACTAAAATGTTAGTGATTATTTAAAGGCTTGCTACAATCTAGGGTCTAAGACACAAAAAATGCAAATGTTAACTGAAACAATGGCTACTACTTTTAAAAAGGGAGATAAAGGATGTTTTATATGTGGGGATAAGACCCATATAAAAAGATTGCCTTAAGAAACATGCAGAAAATATTAAAAATAATAAAAATTTCCAAAAATCTGCCATAATTGCCATAAAAGGATACATTAGGCTAAAATATGTCTATCTCAATATGATATTGAAGGAAACTCCAGGCTGGGGACTCCCCAGGTCTCCATCAACAAAAACCAGAGACAAGCTCCATCTTTTCCCTCAAACCATCAATAACCAACAGTACTGCCACTGATATATCAACTCTAAAAGATTTTCTCCTTTTCCCTCAAACAATCCCTTCTAAAATATCTACTGGATATTTTGAACCTCTACATTCACAAAATTTTGACTTTTCATTTGGCTGATCTAGCTTGACTTCTAAGGGAATTACTGTTCACCCTGGAATAATTGATTCCGATTATAAGGGAAAAATTCAAATTATGATGTCTTCTCAGATACATAAATAAAATTTTCCAATTACTTCTTTTACCTTATACTGTTATTAACTTCTCTCACGATATACAGACAAAATGGATCAAGTAATACAGTCAAAAACAATCCTTATGTACATCATTGGTATCTGAATATACCTGACCAAATATAAATATTAAAATTAATGATAAAAGATTTTCTGGTCTCTTTGATATTGGCTCTGATATCACTATATTTTCCAAACACCTATGACCCAAATCTTGGCCTATACAGAAAAATTCTTACCAAATTATAGGAGTTTCTCAAACCAAAATATAAGCCATTTATCAAAATATTCAAATTTATCCTTATGAAGGACCAGAAGTCCAGCCTGCTACATTACAACCTTATGTAATAGATGCACCCCTTAATTTAATAAGAAGAGATTTACTTATGAAATGGCAAACTCAAATGTATATTCCACCTTTTTCTTAAGGGCCACTGTCCATTTTACAAACCAAAAAATTATTAAAATAACTTGGAAGAATGACAGGACCATTTGGAAAGAACAATGGCCCCTTACAAAAGAGAAATTATACACTGTTAAAAATTTATAGATGCACAATTGGAATTAACACATACTGAGGAATCTTTTCCCCTTAGAACTCTCCTTTTTAGTTATAAAAAGAAATCTGGCACTCTCCCACTATGTCAATTTTCATTTTTAATTGATATCTAACTTTTTACTGGTATTTGCCTTGACCTATTGCATAGAGTATAACATAATTTCCAAGCTTCTGAATATTTTTCTAATTATTTTTCTGTTATTGAGATCTGAAAATTTTCCAGTCATTAGGAAACTGCATAAAACATTTCTAGATTTATTTTAATTTTTATTTTGACTCAAGATAGATCTATCTTGTTAAAAAACATATGGACTTTTGAAAATCATTTTCATATTTCAATGAAATCTGTGGTTTTATTCATGCTGTTTAACATACATTTTATTTTTCCTATCACTTACAGAGTGATATGTCTAAATATATCAAAATATCATTGTAAAATTATCTCTATCCAATAATCATGTATGGATGTGAGAGCTGGACTGTGAAGAAGGCTGAGCACTGAAAAATTGATGCTTTTGAACTGTGGTGTTAGAGAAGACTCTTGAGAATCTCTTGGACTGCAAGGAGATCCAACCAGTCCATTCTGAAGGAGATCAGTCCTGGGATTTCTTTGGAAGGAATGATGCTAAAGCTGAAACTCCAGTACTTTGGCCACCTCATGTGAAGAGTTGAGTCACTGGAAAAGATTTTAATGTTGTGAGGACTAGGGGCAGGAGGAGAAGGGGACGATAGAGGATGCGATGGCTGGATGGCATCATTGACTCGACGGACGTGAGTCTGAGTGAACTCTGGGAGTTGGTGATGGACAAGGGGGCCTGGCATGCTGCGATTCAAGGGGTCACAAAGAGTTGGACATGACTGAGCGACTGAACTGAACTAATAATTCTAAAGTTGATTTACTTTATATACTTTATTATTATATATAACATATATTATTATATATAACAATAATGCTGTTAATTGCTATATAACATTTAGTACAGTTCAGTTCAGACTCTTGTTACTTTATTTTAAAGGATTGTTTTTATTTCATACTTAACATAGCTGTTCTAGCTCTTAGAGTAAATGTTTAAAGTTTACAGCATTCTCCATCTTCAGTTTGTAAACACTTTGTGTTCTTATAATTAAAGATTCCTGTAAATCTTTAAATTTATAGATTTAAAGATTCTCTCTAAATCTTTAAATAAGTCCCTGATAATAGGCTTTTATCTTTGTCTAGATTAGTTATATTTGCTTAATTGGAATGTATAATGCTTTACAGGGCTTCCCAGGTAGCTCAGTAGTAAACAAATCTGCTTGCCAATGGTTGACTTGGGTTCAATACCTGGGTGGAGAAGATCCCCTGGAAAAGGAAATGGCAATAGACTACAGTATTCTTGCCTGGGAAATCCAATGGATAGAGGAACCTGGTGGGTTATAGTCCATGGGACCACAAACAGTCAAACATGACTTAATGACTAACACCAACATAATACCTTATATTAGTGTAATTAATACCATAACTGGCTTTAAGCCATTGGTGTACTAGTTAATGATTAACAAGTTGGCCTTAAGTCACAGATAGCTAAAATGAATAGAATTTTATTTTTCTTATGACCATTTTCCTGATAATATCCCTGCCATCATTAATTTCCACAAAATATCTGGGCGCAAGATATTGAGATTGAGTAATTCTGGTTTCATCTTGGTGTCTCCTTTATGGATTCTGAAAAGCAGTTATCCTTTGAATACACTCGATGTTTATCCTGCCTGTTTTATTTAGAAATGTCAAATGTAGCTGAGTCTAATGCTTTGTTTAACTCCTTCACTCCTTGATCACCCAGTTATTTTTGTGTTTTGGTTTTTTGGGTATTGTTTGTGTTTTGGTAATAGATAGTACTCCTATTACCATCAGTTTAGCTACAACATTGGTGAGGCAGGACTTCCCTGGTGGCTCAGATGGTAAAGTGTCTGTTTATAATGTTAGAGACCTGGGTTTGATCCCTAGGTTGGGAAGATTCCCTGGAGAAAGAAATGGTAACCCACTCCAGTACTATTGCCTGGAAAATCCCATGGGCAGAGAAGCCTGGTAGGCTACAGTCCATGGGGTCACAAAGAGTTGGACGTGACTGAGAGACTTAACTTTGGTGAGACAGGTCTCTTAGTGCTGGTTATATATTCATCTCTTCTGATTCAATCTCCCCTTATTGGTTGAGGACATCAAACATCTACCTTTTCCCCAATCTCTGTATAATATTAGAGTTCAAAAAGTAGGAATGATGTTTTACTTGTGTCAGCTGGACCTTAGAGAAAATGGTAGAGTTCAAATTTTCCCCTTCACAGATTGTTCCATATTCTCCTGATTAACTCTTCTTGTGTTGTTTCACACTTTCAACAATACTGAGATTTTATCATCAAGAACTATGGAAATGACATGCACTATGTCATTCTCTAGGAAGAAAATCAGTTTATTTTTAAATTTTGTGTAATAAAGATACTTTTTATAATTTCTTTCTTCATTTTTTGTAAACTAGCTTAGGAATACTTTCATAAGCTGTACTAAATAGTCAGTATGACATATGACTCTGCTTTTAGCCAGGATGGTAATATGTTTATGTGTGTAAAGAAATAGATTGTGAATCAGTGCTCTGAGTACTTATGAATCTATTCTCTATTGTTTTTCTGAACTTGGGAAAAATTAAGTAATATTTCTTTTCCAGAAATAACATAAATTTCATATTTAAAACAAATCTAAGATTTGCTTACTCTTCTTTAATTGATTTTACATATAAATGAGCTGACTTTAAAGGTAAGTGGTAAATATAATATTTGTTTTTAATAATTAAAAATAATTTAATAAAGTTATTCAAAGTCTAATATAAAAATTTAACATGTTAGAGCTATTCCTAATTCCTACATTTGATAAAAAGAAGGTTTGCATATGTTAGAATAGTGCAAGCTACAATTAACAGAAAACCCTGGATCCAGTATACTTGGATAATAATTAAACTTACCATATCACATCAACTACCCCCAAGAATTTGATTGATTGGCAATTCAATGCGTTTATGATGTGATGTCCTTTCCACCTCTCTGCACTGGTTTCCTGTGTATAATTGCTGCCTTCAGATAACTCATTATAGGAATAATATAGTCAAACTAATTCTAGACACTGGCCGGATGTGAAAAACCTATGCCTATGAACAAGTCAGTTACTATTAAGACAATAAATTTTCTAAAGTGGGTAATAGAATACCCACTTTTAGTGGAATTGATGCTGAATGAGGGGTCAACAAAGTGAAACCATAAGGTGCTGATTATCAAGAAAATATAGATTGTGGGGCCTTGCCTGAATATGGGAAAAAAAAAAAAAAACCCCGCAAGATTAATAGAATTTCCTTTCCAATTGACTACTTCATTTATTATTCAATGTATTCAAACAATGAACAATCTGATACAATATTTGGAGCCCTAGACTAAAGTATCTTTGTATCCACTTTTTTTTTTTTTTTTAAAAACAAGTCTCAAAAAGGTATACTTTATCTAACTAAGCTAACTATCTGGCAAAAAAATCAAATAGCAACAACAACAACAAAAAAAAACAAAAACAAAAAGCCTTAATATTCCATAAAAGAAAACCAAAAATTCAGGATTTCTACTTGAACACCATGTTCGGTACACAAGAACACCAACTGCTACACATGTTAAGAAGCTATACAGTGCTATACACGTTAGGAAAATGTGACAAATAGTAAGTAAATAAAATCATTAATAAAAACCACCTCTGAGAGTATTAACAGAAGTTCTTGTGCCTGATGTATAGCGAAGCCAAACAAATCGAAATGTTGGAGTATGAAGCAGAGAGAGGCTTATTGCAGGGCCATGCAAGGAGATGGGTGGCTCAGGAACCTCAAAACTTTAGCTTCCTGAAAGCTTTTAGCAAAGCATTTATAAAAGCATCCTGATGGTGATGGGGTTGCAATGTGTGTGATCTGCTCTTGAAACTTCTCTGACTAGCTGATGGTAAAGGAACAGGGCAGTATCATAGAGGTTAATGTTATTAGTCCTTAGGCTACAGGAAGCCTGGGGCTATGTGCTCATGGTCATCAACTAGTTAACACCTTCCATTTGGTGAGGAGTTTTCACATCTGTAAAACAATTCAGCAAATGTGCACCGAATACTGTTATCTAGGTATTTCAGAAAGAAGCTAAAGCAAAGTACATTAGGGGAAGGACTTGTCCCAGGAAGGCCCCATAGGGTCCTGCTCTGTTACAAGGTGAGCCAAGCACTGAAGGCAGTTGGAAAAGTCTCTGAAATGCCTTTTTAACAAATATGCTCAAGGACAAAAGAAATGCAGGAAATATTAAAAATTAAACTAAAAATAAGAAAATAAAAATTTATAACTGCAAGGCATAATAGGAACTTAAAAACTGTAATAGATGGACTTGATATTAGATTTGAAATGTCATCAGAAACAGTCAGTGGAATTGAGATGGATCAATATAAATTATCCAATCTATGTATCAAGGAGACGTAAAATAAATGTTTAAAAAGGAACAGAATCTCAGTTCAGTTTAGTTCAGTCACTCAGTCGTGTCCGCCTTCTTGTGACCCCATGAGCCACAGAATGCCAGGCCTCCCTGGCATTAGACCAACTCCGGAGTTAGACCCAAAGCCATGTCCATCGAGTCGGGTGATGCCATCCAGCCATCTCATCCTCTGTCATCCCCTTCTCCCCCCTGCCCTCAATCTTTCCCAAAATCAGGATCTTTTCAAATGAGTCAGCTCTTCACATCAGGAGGCCAAAGTACTTGAGTTTCCGCTTCAACATCAGTCCTACCAATGAACACCCAGGACTGATGTCCTTTAGGATGGACTGTGGATCAAAGGGACTCTCAAGAGTCTTCTCCAACACCAGAGTTCAAAAGCATCAATTATTCAGTGCTCAGCTTTCTTTATAGTCCAACTCTCACATCCATACATGACCACTGGAAAAACCATAGCCTTGACTAGACGGATCTTTGTTGGCAAAGTAAAGTCTCTGCTTTTAATATGCTCTCTATGTCAGGGGCAGCGGCTGAGAGTGCCAGGCTGGGACGGTGCAGGAACAGCCGAGAGGAGCCACCTAGCACCCGAGGCCAGGGGTGGCGGCCAGGAGGAGCAACCCCACATCCAAGGAGCTGTGGCTGTGTCAGCTCAGGAGGACCTAGAGGAGCTATCCCACGTCGAAGGTCAGGAAGGGCAGCAGTGAGGAGACACCTCTCATCCAACATAAGGAGCAGCAGCTTCGCTTTGCTGGAACAGCTTTGAAGAGATACCCCAAGCCCAAGGTAAGAGAAATGCAAGTAAGATGGTAGGTGCTGCAAGAGGGCACCAGAGGGCAGACACACTGAAACTATACTCACAGAAAACTAGTCAGTCTAATCACTAGGACCATAGTCTTGTCTAACTCAATTAAACTAAACCATGCCTGCGGGGCAACCCAAGATGGG
This sequence comes from Nanger dama, assembly GCA_917880005.1. Lineage (NCBI taxonomy): Eukaryota > Metazoa > Chordata > Mammalia > Artiodactyla > Bovidae > Nanger > Nanger dama. Next base: position 48,228,149 of record CAKJTW010000011.1, read on the forward strand.
CGAGTCATGGTGGAGAGGTCTGACAGAATGTGGTCCTCTGGAGAAGGGAATGGCAAGCCACTTCAGTATTCTTGCCTTGAGAACTCCATGAACAGTATGAAAAGACAAAATGATAGGATACTGAAAGAGGAACTCCCCAGGTCAGTAGGTGCACAACACACTACTGGAGATCAGTGGAGAAAGAACTCCAGAAAGAATGAAGGGATGGAGCCAAAGCAAAAACAATACACAGCTGTGGATGTGACTAGTGATAGAAGCAAGGTCTGATGCTGTAAAGAGCAATATTGCATAGGAACATGGAATGTCAGGTCCGTGAATCAAGGCAAATAGGAAGTGGTCAAACAAGAGATGGCAAGGGTGAACATCGACATTGTAGAAATCCATGAACTAAAATGGACTGAAATGGATGAATGTATATCAGATGACCATTATGTCTACTACTGCAGTCAGGAATCCCTCAGAAGAAATGGAGTGGCCATCATGGTCAACAAAAGAGTCCGAAACGCAGTACTTGGATGCAATCTCAAAAACGACAGAATGATCTCTGTTTGTTTCCAAGGCAAACCATTCAGTATCACAGTATTCCAAATCTATGCCCCTACCAGTAATGCTGAGGAAGCTAAAGTTGAATAGTTCTATGAAGACCTAAAGACCTTTTAGAACTAACACCCAAAAAAGATGCCCTTTTCATTATAAGGGACTGGAATGCTAAAGTAGGAAGTCAAGAAACACCTGGAGTAACAGGCAAATTTGGCCTTGGAATACTGAATGAAGCAGGGCAAAGACTAACAGATTTTTGCCAAGAAAATAGTAAACTATCTCTTCCAACAACACAAGAGAAGACTCTACACATGGACATCACAGGACGGTCAACACTGAAATCAGATTGATTATATTCTTTGCAGACAAAGATGGAGCAGCTCTATACAGTCAACAACAACAACAACAACAAAAGACCAGGGAGCTGACTGTGGCTCAGATCATGAACTCATTACTGCTAAATCAGAATTACATTGAGGAAAGTAAGGAAAACTACTAGACCATTCAGGTATCACCTATATCAAATCCCTTATGATTTTACAGTGGAAGTGAGAAATAGATTTAAGGGTCTAGATCTGATAGATAGAGTGCCTGATGAACTATGGAATGAGGTTCATGACATTGTACATGAGACAGGGATCAAGACCATCCCCATGGGAAAAAAAAATGCAAAAAAAAAAAAAAAAACAGGCTCTCTGGGGAGGCCTTACAAACAGCTGTGAAAAGAAGAGAGGTGAAAAGCAAAGAAGAAAAGGAAAGATATAAGCATCTGAATGCAGAGTTCCAAAGAATAGCAAGAAGAGATAAGATAGCCTTCTTTAGCAATCAATGCAAAGAAATAGAGGAAAGAACAGAATGGGAAAGACTAGAGAGCTCTTCAAAGAAAATTAGAGATATCAAGGGAACATTTCATGCAGAGATGGGCTTGATAAAGCACAGACATGGTCTGGACCTAACAGAAGCAGAAGATATTAAGAAGAGGTGGCAAGAATACACAGAAGAACTATACAGAAAAGATCTTCATGACCCAGATAATCACTGTGGTGGGATAACTCATCTAGAGCCAGACATCTTGGAATGTGAAGTCAAGTGGGCCTTAGAAAGCATCACTATGAACAAGCTAGTGGAGCTGATGGAATTCCAGTTGAGCTGTTTCAAATCTGACAGGTGATGCTGTGAAAGTGCTGCACTCAATATGCCAGCAAATATGGAAACCTCAGCAGTGGCCACAGGACTGAAAGAAGTCAGTTTTCATTCCAATCCCAAATAAAGGCAATGCCAAAGAATTCCCAAACTACTGCACAATTGTACTCATCTCACATGCTAGTAAAGTAACACTCAAAATTCTCCAAGCCAGGCTTTAGCAATACGTGAACCATGAAATTCCTGATGTTCAAGATGGTTTTAGAAAAGGCAGAGGAACCAGAGATCAAATTGCCAACATCCACTGCATCATGGAAAAAGCAAGAGAGTTCCAGAAACACATCTATTTTTGCTTTATTGACTATGCCAAAGCCTTTGACTGTTTGGATCATGATAAACGGTGGAAAATTATGAAAGGCATGGGAATACCAATCCCTCTGACCTACTTCTTGAGAAATCCATATGCGGGTCAGGAAGCAACAGTTAGAACTGGACATGGAACAACAGACTGGTTTCAAATAGGAAAAGGAGTACGTCAAGGCTGTTTATTGTCATCCTGCTTATTTAACTTACATGCAGAGTACATCATGAGAAACGCTGGACTGGAAGAAGCTCAAGCTGGAATCAAGATTGCTGGGAGAAATCTCAATAACCTCAGATATGCAGATGACACCACCCTTATGGCAGAAAATGAAGAGGAACTAAAAGCTTCTTGATGAAAGTGAAAGTGGAGAGTGAAAAAGTTGGCTTAAAGCTCAACTTTCATAAAACAAAGATCATGGCATCCGGTCCCGTCAGTTCATGGGAAATAGATGGGGAAACAGTGGAAACAGTCTCAGACTTTATTTTGGGGGCTCCAAAATCACTGCAGATGGTGACTGCAGCCATGAAATTAGAAGACACTTACTCCTTGGAAGAAAAGTTATGACCAACCTAGATAGCATATTCAAAAGCAGAGACATTACTTTGCTGACTAAGGTCTGTCTAGTCAAGGCTGTGGTTTTTCGTGTGGTCATGTATGGATGTGAGAGTTGGACTGTGAAGAAGGCTAAGCTCTGAAGAATTGATGCTTTTGAACTGTGGTGTTGAAGAAGACTCTTGAGAGTCTCTTGGACCTCTTGGACTACAAGGCAATCCAACCAGTCCATTTTGAAGGAGATCAGTCCTGGGATTTCTTTGGAAGGAATGATGCTAAAGCTGAAACTCCAGTACTTTGGCTACCTCATGTGAAGAGTTGACTCATTGGAAATATTGATGCTAGAGGGATTGGGGTCATGAGGTTAAGTGGCCAACAGAGGACGAGATGCCTGGATGGCATTGCTGACTCGATGGACGCGAGTCTGAGTGAACTCCAGGAGTTGGTGATGGACAGGGAGGCCTTGCGTGCTGCAATTCATGGGGTCACAAATAGTCAGACACAACTGAGCAACTGAACTGTACTGAGGTTAATCGTAACTTTCCTTCCAAGGAGTTAAGCGTCTTTTAATTTCATTGCTACAATCACCATTTGCAGTGATTTTGGAGCCCCCAAAATAAAATCAGCCATTGTTTCCACTGTTTCCCCCATCTGTTTGCCATGAAGTAATGTGACTGGATGCCATAATCTTAGTTTTCTGAATGTTGAGCTTTAAGCCAACTTTTTCACTATCCACTTTCACTTTCATTAAAGGCTTTTAGTTCCTCATCATTTTCTACCATAGGGTGGTGTCATCTGCATATCTGAGGTTATTGATATTTCTCTGGCAAACTTGATTCCAGCTTATGCTTTCTCCAGCCCCCTGTTTCTCATGATGTACTCTGTGTGTAAGTTAAATAAGCAGGGTGAAAATATGCAGCCTTGACGTACTGTTTTTCCTCTTTGGAACCAGTATGTTTTTCCATCTCCAGTTCTAGCTGTTGATTCCTGACATGCATACAGGTCAGATGGTCTGGTATTCCCATCTCTTTCAGAATCTTCCACAGTTTATTGTGATCCACAAAGTCTTTGGCATAGTCAGTAAAGCAGAAATAACTGTTTTTTTGTTTGTTTTTTTTTCCTGGAACTCTCCTGCTTTTTTGATGATCCAGCAGATGTTGGCAATTTGATCTCTGGTTCCTCTGCCTTTTCTAAATCCAGAGCTTGAACATCTGAAAGTTCACGGTTCACATATTACTGAAGCCTGGCTTAGAGAATTTTGAGCATTGCGTTTCTAGCGTGTGAGATGAGCGCAGTTGTGTGGTAGTTTGAGCATTCTTGTCTTTGCTTTTCTTTGGAACAGGATCTTATGACAAGTTAAGCAATATGAAGCCATCACATTTTATAAATTTGAATCTTCAGAAATAGAGGACAATGAGAAAAAATTCAAAAATATTTTTGACAAAAGAAAGACTGTAAGATTTACTTATTGATCAAAAATTATAAATTAATATATCTATGAATCTCAGCAAAGAGCAAGCAGGATAAATCAAAAAACAAACACATACTAGATACATAAGAGTGAAGGTTTACAGAATTAATACTATGAAGAAAAGCTTGAAAGAATCAAGAGAGAAAGGGAAGAAATACAAAGAGATATAGGGCAGAATGATATGAGTAATAGGTGATTTTCTATCAAAGACAACAGAGATCATAAAAATATAACAATATGTTTATATCTGTAAACTAATACATCAACAAACATCTATACCTGTGTGTGGGGGAAATAATGTTAAATATGCAGACTAATTTTCTATTTTTTGTGTGTGATTTCTTTGGAAGGAATGATGCTAAAGCTGAAACTCCACGACTTTGGCCACCTAATGCGAAGAGTTGACTCATTGGAAAAATCTCTGATGCTGGGAGGGATTGGGGGCAGGAGGAGAAGGGGAAGACCGAGGATGAGATGGCTGGATGGCATCATGGACTCGATGGACACGAGTCTGAGTGAACTCTGGGAGTTGGTGATGGACAGGGAGGCCTGGCATGCTGCTACTCATGTGGTCGCAAAGAGTTGGACACAACTGAGTGACTGAACTGAACTGAAATCAGGAAAACAAGAATAAAGAGTTTATGACTTGTAAACCTGGGCACAAAGTAAGAGATGTGAGTTAAGTTTATATGTGGGACAAAATAAGGATTACAGCCAGGGAGGCAGCACCTCAGATAATTATGAGAAACTGCTCTGAAGAGGCAGAATATATCTGATTTGGTGAAGGGGGAGTACATGCAATCAAACGCATATTGTTTTCAAAAGTTCTATTAGTCTCATGAAGCTCTCTGCTAGTCATGAGGAACAGTTGTCATCATGAAAGATTTTAGTGCTTTTCTAGATAGGGGAGATATAATAATCGGGCACATAAAATCAGCTCCTGTAAATATCTATCTGAAGACCTGTTTTGCCAGCTTTTTCCAATCACAGAGTGTCTCATTTTGCCCTCCACCCTGAATTCCTTTCACAGGGTGTTGAAAAGCAGCAGTGGCAGCAGCACATGATTTAATCATTGTAGAGTTAGATGACAAGTGCCAATTTGTTGTTGACACCTGCATATAGGTGTCAACTTCCCTGGTGGCTCACATGAAAAAGCATCTGCCTACAATGTGGGAGACCCGGGTTTGATCCCTGAGTCGGGAAGACCTCCTGGAGAAGGAAATGGTAACCCACTCCAATATTCTCGCCTGGAAAATCCCATGGACAAAGGAGCCTCTTAGGCTGCAATCCATGGGGTCGCAATGAATCAGACACGACTGAGCGACTTCACTTTCACTTTCCTGCATACAGGGAATATAAAGAAAATATGTGAGTCTAAAGACATTGACACCATACAAATTTACAGCTACAAGAACTACTGAACATCTGCAGTAGGAACAAATATTTTGGTAGATACAAAATTCTATTTTATTGTTTACTCTCTTTAAAAACATATGGCAGTGTAAAGGAATATTATAATAATAATGTTTTATCATATTACAGATAAATGATATAACATTAACTAAAAGTAAGTTCGGATAAGTTAAAAACATGAATTGGAATCCATAGGTACAATATAAAAATAAAGTAATATTTAACTTAATTCAGTGCATGTTAAAAACCAATGAAGGAGTTAATCTGAATTATGCTACATTTCTATTTCTGAACCATAAAGTGGGGTTCTGATATTGTCACTGATGGTCCCAGCCTACCTAAGCGTCCTTTGTCTCCCAGAGTAACTAAAATAAAATCTAAAATAAATGAATGGGACCTAATTAAAGCTTTTGCACAGCAAAGAAAGCCACAAACAAAATGAAGACAATCCACAGAATGATAAAATATTTGCAACTGAAGTCTTCAACAAGGGATTAATCTCCAAAATATACAAACAGCTCATGCAGCTCAATATGAAAAGAACAAATAATGCAATCAAAAAATATGTGGAAGATGTAAATAGACATTTATCCAAAGAAGACATATAACTGGCCAATCAGTAATGAAAAAATGCTCAACATCACTAATTAGTAGAGAAAGACAAATCAAAACTCCAATAAGGTAGCGCCTCACATGGTCAGAATGGCAATTATCAAAATATCTGTAAATGATAAATCCTGGAGAGGGTTGGAAGAAAAGGAAACCCTCTTACATTGTTGTTGAGAATGTAAATTAGTATAGTCACTATGGAGAACAGTATGGAGATTCCTTAAAAATCTAGAAATAGAGCTACCGTATGATCCTATAATCCTCGTTCCTATGCCTATATACAGAAAATCTATAATTTGAAAAGATACATGTACCTCAATATTCATTGCAACACTGTATGCAATAGCCAAGACATGGAAGCAACCTAAATGTCCACCAACAGAGGAATGCATAGAGTAGATACGTGCATATATATAAAGGACTATTAGTTATACAAAAGAATAAAATAATGCCATTTGCAACAATGGCATTATTGCAATGGGTGGATCTAGAGACTGTCATACTGAGTGAACTAGGTCAAAGAGAAAAAGACAAATATCATATGATATCATTTTTTGTGGCATCTAAAAAATTGTGGAGATGAACTTATTCACAAAAGAGAAATAGACATAGAAAACACACGGTTATCAGGGAGCAAAGGGGAGACAGATAAATTGGGAAATTGAGATCAACATACACACACTATTACATATAAAATGGATAACTAGTAAAGACCTACTATATAGCACAAGAAACTCTACTCAATACTGTTCTGGGTTATATGGGAAAATAATCTAAAAAGAGTGGAGATATGTATGTGTGTGTGTGTGTATGTATATATATATATATATATATATATATATATATATATATATCTGATTCACCTTGCTGTGAAACAGAAACTAGCACAACATTTTAAATCAATTATATTGCAATAGAACTTTTTAAAAACAGTAACATAAAATTACTGGTCAGTGTGGCAGATGATAGAAAATGAGATGAATCACAAAAGTGGCACGCATGTCTTCAATCAGTCATTTTAATAGATCTCACTATAGCTTTTAGGGAAAGACAAATGTATAAACTGCCTAAAAGGAGGAAAGCAAGAAATATCTATGAAGAAACCTGAAGGCTATCATTATTCCTTAAAAAGATACAAAAAAATAAGTTCTAATCCTCTGTGGAACTTTTACCAGTTGTGGTAAGCAGAATGATTTCCCCCTCTTCAAAATGCATTAGGCCTAAATATCTGTAACATGAAAATACTTTTATAAGGAAAAAGTGTCTCTGCACACATGATTAGATAAAGATACTGAGATATACAGATTACCTGGATTTCCTGGATGTGCCCTAAATGCAATCACAAGTTGGGGGAGATATGCTCTGTACAAGAGAGGGAAACACTGTGATAAAAGAGGCAGATTGATATGAGAAACTTGGCCACAGTCAAAGAATGCAGGCAGTCACTAGATGCTGGAAGAAGCAATAAATGGGTTTTCTCTTAGAGCCTCGTGGGGGAATATGGCTCTGTTGACATCTCAGTTTCAACTGAGTGAAAATGATTTTGGACATTTGCCTTCAAGAACTGTGAAAGCATAAATTTCTGTTGTTTTAAGCTGCCATTTGCAATAGTTTGGTACATAAGCCATGTTGCTGTTGTAGCTGTTTGGTTGCTCAGTCATGTCCAATTCTTTTGCAAACCCACCAATTGTAGCCTGCCAGTCTCCTCTGTCTGTGGAATTTCCCAGTCAAGAGCAGGCGACCAGAGTCAGTTGCCATTTCCTCCTCCAGGGGACCTTCCAGACCCAGGGACTGAACACACGCCTCTTGCATTGGCAGGTGGATTTTTACCTTTGAACCACCTGGGAAGCCCATAGAAGCCATAGGAAACTAATTTAACCATTTTTTTAATATCTTGTTAAACAATTTACCTCTATGACTTTACCAAAATATTGAATATTGCATTTAATTATATTTTAAGAATAGTAAAAGTATTTCTTATTTCCATTTCATAATATAACAAGATGATTATTTGTGATCTTTATCCCCAGTGTAACTTTTTGTTACATCAGTTGTACTTCAAAGACTCAATTCAAGTAAATATGTTTTCTGCATTCAGATCACTCTGACAAAGTAAGTCAAGATATCAAATGAAGATATAATGTATATGCAACCAGGATGTAAATCAACATTTTTTTCAGGGAAAAACTATTTCTACTTTAGCACATTCTGATGAAATATGACAGTTACAAAATAGTTTATTTATGCACATACTTTATTGATTAAGTCATGAACTAAGTAACTACCCTGAAGCTATCTATTAGAACAATCAGTGTGACAGAAAATGACATAGTCATGTTAAGTATTAAAGTGTCATGTTAATTTTTAAGCAGTGTACTCTGATTCTACAGTTCTTTAACAAAGACATTTATTACATGATTCATCTATGTTTGAAGTAGTAAAGTATTTTGAAGTTAATGCAAAATGCCTATGGAAGTTTCCAAAGCAAAATTTCTACCTTCACTTCTTGGGGAGCTTCTCACTTTATCATTTTTGGGTAAAAAGTAAATGCTCAAAATATAAAGAAAATATAAATATATAACTCAAATATAAAGAAAGAAAAGCCTGTGAATCACAAACAAGGTTAGAAAGTTAACTAATACCTTCATCTGAAATCATTTCTCTCTTACTCTTGTTTAAAGGTAATCTTTATTCCAGCCACTATGTGTATGGATTCATTTTATCTGTTTAAATCTCCGTATAAGTAGATAATACAAAAATATATTACTGTGTCTGGCTTCTTTTTTCAACACTAGGTTTATGAGATTCATCAGTGTTACTGAATTTTTATTTCTGGATAGCATGTTAATATTATCGAGGCATCATAATTTAAACATTCTGCAATGATATAATTTTTTTTTGCTTATTTTAGCTATTATAAACAGTGTTGTACAAGTAAATATTCTTGTATAGTTTCTGTATAGATGTGCATGCACTTATATTTCTCCTTGGTATCTGCCTAGGAGTAGATTGGCTTAGTCACTGATTACACACATATTAAAAACATATATGACAAATATTTTCCCAAGTTGTTTTACCAATGTATATAATATCCTCCTCAAACCTTTGTCAGCAACATGTGAGCATTCTAGTGATCCCAAACCCTCATCAACATTTGGTAGACTGCTACTCTTAAACATGTTTGGCGTTAGGACTTTGTGAAAATGTAGTTTAAATTTTCATTTTTGTTCCTTGGTTATTTTCTTTTGATAAAATTTCCTTTGAAATTTTACATTAAAGCATGGTACTTTTCTTAAGTAGTTGACATTCATCTGAAATTTCTGTTGGATACATGTCAAACTTTATCAGTTTATTTTGATACTTCTAACCCTCTCCTTTATTTTCTGTATTTTTTTTTACTTTTATGAATATATTATTCTTATAGTGAATATTTCATTTTGCTAATTTATATTTTGTAATTTAGCTCATTCTGTGTTCATATTTCTTCTGAATTTATTAATATTGCATTTTGTGTATCTATCATAATAGGCAGTATTATTTTAATGTATGTGCCTGATTCCCCTACATAAGTTATCCCTGTGCATTGTGTGTTTGATTTGATGTCTCTCAGTTTTCTGTCATCTTGTCACCTTGGATGTCTAGTTATATTTGTTTTAGTGCTGAGAATTCTGTGTAAACAAATAAAGAAAAACATGAAGCTAAAGAAGCTTCTGTTGAGATCTGACCTTATTCTGGTAGGAATCTAGGGACATTAGCAAATTTTGCTGACATACCTATTACAATTTTAGGGATTTAAATAATTAAAATTGGATCTAATACAAAATTAGCAAATTTTGCTGACAATCCTAATACAATTTTAAGGATTTAAATAATTAAAATTGGACTTTCAGTCACAGTAATAGCATCTTCAGTTAGTGTTTACCTTTATTTGCTAGAGTGGGTTGTTTATTATCCCTGTCTCCCCCAAATTCTAGGTTCCAATTTGTCTAACCAATTGACCCAAAAGCCCATTACTGGATTTGACTTCAATTCTTAGTATTTGCACTGTATTGAAAGAGATTTTGTATTAATTTTATATTGCTGCTCTAATGCATTACTACAAATTTGGTGGCTAAAAACCACATGCACCAGTCTATTATTTGTTCTAGAGACTGGAAGTCTAAAATGGTTTTCACTGGGTTAAAATCAAGGTTTCAGGAGTGCTGCTTCCTTCAGGCTATCCTAAGAAAGAATTTTTTTTTTATTTAACTCTTCCAGATCTCCCAGGCCATTTGCAGTGTTTGGCTCTTAGATCTCTCCTCAAACTTGAAAGCCAGCAGCAGAACATCTTCAAGTTTTTCTCCACTCTGATACTGTTACATCTCCTCTTCTTTGGCTCTAACTCTCCTGTGTCACTCTATTGCTTGTAATGACCTTTGTGATTACACTTGACACATTGAGATAATCCAGGATAATATTCCTAGTTCAAGATCCTTCATTTCATGACCTCTGAAAAGTCCCTTTTTCCATGTAATATATTTGTGTGTTTTGGCAATTAGGAGGTGAACATCTTTGAAGTGTCACTATTCTGCCTAACTTACTCTTTTGGAAAGTTAAGCTTAAACTGAGTTTATCATTCTGTTTTCCTCTTTAAAGGCTTGCCTCTAAAATTATTTAGTGTCTTTTTACCAGTCCAAAGATTTAAAAACTTTTCTTTCTTTTTTTGTAGCAAGGAACTCATTCCAAAGAACCTAGTCCATCAAAACCAGCAATAGATGTCCTTAAAGTAGGACATTATTCATAAACACTTTTGCAGTCGGATAACTAATTTCCACAATTTGTACACACACACATACAAGATGATCTCAAAAATAGATTTTCTGTTGCAAAAACAATAGACCTTAAATATTATTATCACAAGAAAAATTATAACCATATGAGGTGATGGATATTTACTAGATTTATTGTGGAAACCATTTCACAGCTTGCACCTATATCAAATCTCTTGTGTTTTATACCTTAAACTTAAGTAATGTTATATACAAATTACATCTTCAAGAAAACCAAAAATTTTTTTTTCTAAGTATTAAAACTCAGTGACAAAAGGGATTCTATGTATTTTTCACCTGTTTATTGAAAGTAGTTCAGTTGTGTCCGACTCTTTGCGACCCCATGGACTATACAGTCCATGGAATTCTCCAGGCCAGAATACTGGGTGGTAGACTTTCCCTTATCCAGGGAATCTTCTCAACCCAGGGATTGAACCCAGATTTCTGGCAATGCAGGCAGATTAATCAGTCTAGCCACCAGGGAAGCCCAAGAATACTGGAGTGGGTAGCCTATCCCTTCTCCAGGGGATCTTCTCGACCTAGAAATTGAGCTGTGGTCTCCTGCATTACAGGTAGAAGAAATTTTAAGGTAAATTTAACATTTAAACATTTGATACATTTTAATTCATTGGTTGTGACATTTGTTCAATTTGTGTCTATTACAATTGTTTGCTGTTTGTATATGCATAAGTTAATTCACAGATTTCATTATTTATTGAGACACAATTTACATACAGTGTATTTAAGTATATACGTGGATGAATTTTGGCAAATGTAAATAGCTGAGTCATCATAATCACAATCAAATATATAGACCATTTCCATCACTCCAAATACATGCCTTATTCTACCTTCTAGAAAATCCCCTTTGCTCTTTCCCTAGTCCCAGACAATATCAGATAAACATTTTAACACTGCAAGTTAGATACCTCTGTAATAGGAATTAATACACATTATATCATACACCATAATCATGCTTCTGTCTTCTTTTGCATTCCATTATGATGTGAGTTCCTTTCATACTGTTGGGTTTATTGGTATGTCATTCCATTTTATTAATTAATTTGATTCCATTTTGAGGAAACACCAAGGTTTATCTTCTATTATCCTACAGAAGGATGTATGAATTGTGTCCCATTTTTGGCTGGCAAATATTTTATGAACATTCTTGAACAAGTTTTCTACTGTACACGTTTCACTTTTTCTGACCCAAGGGCCAGTGCATGCTCAGTTGTTTCTGAGTCTTTGCAAACTGATGGACTGTAGCCTGACAGGCTCCTCTGTCCATGGGATTCTCTAGGCAAGAATACTGGAGTGGGTTGCCATTTCATTCTCAGGGAATCTTTCCAACTCTGTGATCAAACCTGCACCTCCTATCTACTGCATTGTAGGTGGGTTCTTCAACACCGAACCAAGACTAGGTGCACAATGTATATTGTGACTTGTGCCTTGGTAGCTGTGTATTTCATTGTGTAAGAAACTACCTAACATCTCCAGATTGCTATTTTACATTCTCACCATCAACATATGAGTGTTAAACTTTTTCCACACTATTTGCAAAAGCTTGTACTTTCAGTTCTTCTAATTCTAGCTCTTCTATTGTATACCTAGTGGTTTCTCATTTTATTTTAGTTTTCATTTCCCTAATGATTGAAAATACCAGACATCTCTTCATGGACTTATTCTATTTGTTTATCTTCCTGTGCCTAGTGTCCCTCCAACTATTTGTCAATTATTAATCTATTTGTTTTCTTAGTATTGATTTATAAGAACTCTGTTAAGATTAAAAATATGCCTTTTGCCAGAAATATTCTGAAACAAATTTCCTGGAATATTGTTTGAATTATAATTTTACTAAAAAATCTTTCAAAGACACATTTTTAAAAAGTGTAGTGTTCATACTTTTTCTGGATATTAGGCATATGTGACTTTAAGATTGAAGTATTAGAACAAATCCATGATTATTCATATTCTCTTCTCCTGCAGAAGGAAATGCTTAAGGCATGTGTTGGCCTGTAAGCATTGTTAGAGGTTAATCTGTCAACCTTGCCTCAGGTTCCAAGGTGTCTACTTGCTGTCCTGTGTAACACAAAGAAGATATTGCTTTGGTGTTTTAAAAGCCACTGTGTTTTTTTTTTGTTTGTTTGTTTGTTTTTAATGATGTGGGAGACATGGTTTTGTTGCTATTTTCCCCCTACAGTATCATATCCTAATAAACACAGAATTTCATTCCAATTTTTATTTTCCAAGCATGTTCCACTGAGACCTGGATATCAAGTATATAATAAGTATCTCTGCTGTAATTTAGTTACTACATTTTCATCCTTTCCTAGGACAACTGCTCAGCTTTTTATTTCCATTATAATCACATTCTTAATGCTGAGCTCTTTTCCTCAAATTTGTGTCTCAACCTTGACAACAATTCAGTCTCTATTGTAATCCAGGTAACTTCATTTCAGCCTAAAGCTCAAAAAGAAAATCACAACTCAAGTACTTTTTCATTTTTAAATGTTTAGCAACTGAAATATATGCATGGCCCAAGAAAATCTCAGTCAGTTCCACTTAAACTAAGAATTCTTAAGAATATTTCTAACACTGAATAAATCCTCTTGCTATTGAATATTCTGGATCAGTAGAGTACTTTTAAACTCAGCATGGAATACACATAAGTGATTCATGGAGTTTCACCTTTGGCCACAGAAAGAAAGGTTACATTCCCAGTGAGTTCTGAAGAATGCTTTGGTCTGAGAAATAAAAGCCCTCAAGCATTTTGACTAGGAAGTTGCCTCTCAAGAAAGGCTTCTCATCAGGCCTCATTTTTAGTTATTAAGTGCAGAGAGAACTCCTGAGGTTTTTTGTTTTATGTAAAAACAAATAGGCAAAGACCAACAACCAACTTGTTCTTTGATAAAATAGAGTCACATTATTTGGATAATGGTTATAAGAAACTCCCTGGATCATTTGAAAATAGCAGCCTTCTAAACAGCAAAAATTGAAATAAGTCCATAAATCTTGTAGATTATGACCCTCCTAAAACAAGGACCTTCAAAGTAATACCTTATGACTAAGAAGTACCTGGGATCTTTATCAATTTAGTAATAAATTCCAATAAGAAATTAGCTATATTTTTTAAAGTTTTAAATTCTAACAGGTTATATACTTAAGAAATTAGAAAATACAGTTACAAATTAATAACAAAATAGAAAAGTTGGATTATTGGCTTTATATAGCAGAAACAGAGATAGTGAATAATAAATAGTAAAGTGATCATGTGAATTTTAATGTGTAATCCTATTATATCATAGGAAAGGAAATTTGAGGGGCCTCAGAATATATCATGTTATAGGTTATTGATACTAAGAAATAAGATACATTACTTTTGTCCACTTTTGTCAGTTATATGTTTCGTGTGGATGTTTCAGTAAGTTGGCTTGTACTTTTATAGTTTATTGTAAAATACCACTTTAACAGCAAATTATTTGTATTACAAGTGCAACAGCGATTACTAATATCTCTCTATAGCACTGCAAAATGAAAAACATATAGACTTAAGATCCTAGACTACCAGTTCCTACCTTGAAGAAATAAGGATAAATGCTTTCTTGGAATAAATAATTTTGAGCTTTTAAATTTTGAAATATGATTTACAATATTGCATGCACATGTACATGTACACAAAGAGAGAGAGGTTTGTTAATAAAGCCCAAGTGTTTGAATGACATTTTCTCCCTTCATCCATAAGTAATGCTACTTAAACTATTAACTTGACAATTTGTCAAGTCTTGAGGAGTCTTCACATAATCTGGATAATGCTTCTTAATGGATATGTGTTTTGTAAATATTTTCCCATTAATCTGTGACTTGTCATTTCAATCCCTTAACAGTATCTATAACAGAGAAAAGATTTTAATTTTAATGAAATCAAAAATTCCAATTTTTTTACTCAAATATTTTTCTTTTGGTGGTGTATCTGAGAAACCATTATGACAGCTAAGTTCACCTTGATATTCTTCTGTGTTAATTTATAATTAGGATATGGACCATTTTGAGTAAATGCTTATGAAGGTGAAAATTCTATCATGATTCATATTTTTGCATGTGGATGTCTAGTTTTTCCAGCACCATTTATTAAATAGATTATTTTTGTCTATTGCACTGACTTTACCATGTTTGTCTACATTTGTGTCCATTCCACACTTTCTTGATTACTGTAGGTTTATAGTAAATCCTGAAAACTTTCAGTCCTATGACTTTGTCCTTTTCTTAAGTATTGGATTGAGTATTTGGAGTCTTTTGCCTTTCTATGTAAATTTTAGGATCAGCTTCTATATATCAACAAAATGACCTACTAGGATTTTCATTACGAATGGCACTGGAGAAATCTTGTGTGTGTTGCACATGAAGTCATTTCGGTTGTGTCCCACTCTTTGTGATCCTATGAACTATAGACTGCCAGGATCCCTGTCCATGGGATTCTCCAGGCATGAATATTGGAGTGGGTTGCCAAGCCCTCTTTCTGACTCAGGGATCTTCCGGACCCAGGCATGGAACCCACAACTCTTGTGTCTCCTGCACTGACAAGTGGGCTCTTTATCACTAGTGGCTGAGAGGTTAAAGCATCTGCCTGGAATGCTGGAGACCCGGGTTCAATTCCTGGGTCAGGAAGATCCCCTGGAGAAGGAAATGGCAACCCACTCCAGTACTCTTGCCTGGGAGAATCCCATGGAGGGAGTAGCCTGGTAGGCTACAGTCCATGGGGTCGCAAAGAGTCGGACATGACTGAGCAACTTCACTTCATTTCACTTCACCACTAGCACCACCTGGGAAGCCCACTGGAGAAATATTTGTGTCCATATAACATATATTATAGTCATTAACATTCTACAAATTACTTAGATAAAAAATAATATACAAACTATTTTTTGTTTAAATTTTTACATCAAGTAATAAACATGATAAAATTATTAATCTTAAGCATATGTAATTTAAGATTGAGATGCTGCTTACTGTGTGTTGGGCATGAGTTTGCATGCATACATGAAAAGAGAAAGAGACATACAGAGATAGAGCTATTTCTCTTACATAGCATTAAGAGGATCACCAGCTTTTATATTTCTATTTCTAGTATGTTACAGAGAGGAAGGAGAAAGCAGATGCAAGATCCTAAAGATGATAAGGATAATACTAACTTGAAGTTAGACACCTTAATATTTAATAATATATTAAATATACAAGTATGATTTAAATTAAATCCATATGATGAAAAGATAAGTCCATTTAGAAACATACATATTTTAATGTCTTGAAATTCCACTGTGACTAATAGACTATGACTATTCACTAAATTTTCATAATTGAAATAAATGTCCATATGTAAATTACCAATACTGATTTCAGCTTTGTGTCCAAGGATGCTTTTGCATTTGATTTTGAAGCAGTGGTTAGGCAACAATCATTACTCATTTATGATTCTAGTGAAAAACCTTGTTTTAGACTTATGTCATTTAATGCAAAGAACATATTATACTAAAAGCATTTTTCCTTTGCTCAGTTGTTTTTGTATTTACAGAAATATTCAGTTTCATGTTCTTCTGTTGCTGCTGCTGCTGCTAAGTCGCTTCAGTCGTGTCCGACTCTGTGTGACCTCATAGATGGCAGCTCACCAGGCTCCCCTGTCCCTGGGATTCTCCAGGCAAGAACACTGGAGTGGGTTGCCATTTCCTTCTCCAGTGCATGAAAGTGAAAAGTAAAAGGAAGTCACTCAGTCGTGTCCGAATCTATGTGACCCCATAGACGGAAGCCCACCAGACTCTTCTGTCCATGGGAGTTTCCAGGCAAGAGTACTGGAGTGGGGTGCCATAGCCTTCTCCATCATGTTCTTCTACAGGTGTATATTTCTAAAAAAAAAAAAAAAACACTAACTTCTGGAATATTATGTAGTATAAATATTAATCTTATGTGCAATTTTATTATTTTAATGAGTCCACAAATATTTACTGACTGATTTCTCATGAATTGCACTGCTTTCAGTACTGGGGAAACATCAGTGTATAAAGTAGATAAAGTATTTGCCCATAGGGAGCCTTTATCTATGAAAGTGCAAAGTGACTGATACAATAATGATTGGTTTTTCTCTCATCCAAATGATATCTAAATCACAAATTCTGCAGACTGCTTTGATTCATTGTTCTCCAAATTTCTTCTATTGTTCTGGATCATGACTTTTATATTGATTCAGGACTTAAGATTTATTTTCTTACTTAGTCTTAACTGTGATTTAATATTCAAAAGTTGGAAATCCAATTTAGCCCAATACTAGAAAGATGTTTGTATAAATAAAATTGGAACAAAAAAATTAAATATGCACCACTTAGTTTCAGCATTTATTTGAGGAAGTGTCAACCTAGGCTTAATTTTTGCTTAAGTGTTAAGGAAGTACACACACACACATACCTCATACACATACCAGGATGACTTTGTAATCTATAGGTCCCAGTAGAAAATGAAAGTACAAAGTTCCTTGTAGATAAAGCAGGGAAAGTGCTATTATACTAAAATATAAAGTGTATTTCTTTCAAACATTATATTTGAAAAATTTAGGGTGATAGATGAGTAAAAACAAACTTACAATACATGTTAGTTTCTTTTTATCATGGTAGTGTGCAACCATATCTCATGCAGTGTGAATTATTTCCCTAATGATCAATGAATACCTGTCTCCCTGGTGACTCAGCAGTAAATAACCCAACTGCAAAGCAGGAGACTTGGGTTCCATCCCTGGGTGGTGGAGATCCCTTAGAGAAGGAAATGGCTGCCCACTCCATTATTCTTGCCTAGAAAATCCCATGGACAGAGGAGCCCGGTAGCCTATAGTCCACAGGGTCACAGAAGAGTCCAACAAGACTGAGTGACCAACGACAAAATCTACAAAAATGACTAATTACACTAGATATCTTTTCATGTGCTTATTAGGCATTGGCAATATTTTTGGTAAAAATTCACTAGAAAAGTAATCTTGACCTGAGTTTCTGTTGGGGAGATTTAATTTACTGATTCAATTTTGTTAATTTAAATAGTTAATTCAGATTTTCTACTCTTCTTTGAGCCAGGTTGATAATTTGTGCCCTTCTATCAATTTGTTATATACATCTATGCAATTAATTTTGCTGACAAGCAATTGTTCATAGTGTTTGGTTATTACCACTCAATTTGTTTATATAATTAAATGATAGTGATGTCTTCTCTCACATTTTTTTTTCTTGGTAAGTGTAAGCAAAATTTTGTCTTTTTTTTTTTTTTAATATTTCAAAGGAATGATTTTTCACCAAGTTAATTTTCTTTTGATTTCTCTTTCATTTAATTTCATTATAATCTTTATTTCTATTTGCCTTGGGTTCAGTTTGTTTTTTATATTGTTGTATGAGATATAAAGTCACTAATTCATTTCATAAAGATCTTTAAGTTATATCTGTGATTTTTTTTACTTGAGTCTTAGACTATTTAAAACTGTATTTTTCAATTTTCAATTATTCAGAAATTTCCTAAAAATTCTTTTCTTTTTATTTCTAATATTAATTTACAGTGGAAAGATGATATAAGGCTGTGATTTTATTCTTTTTAAGTTATTAAGATTTTTTAAATGGACAGGTATGTTCTATTTTAGTGGATGTTTCATTTGCATTTAAAATAATGTGTGTTTTGCTGTTATCTACTGGAATGTTCTATATATGGCAGTGTGAACATGATGGTTGATAGCATGGTTCATCTCTTCTACCTACTTACTGATTTTGTGTCTATTTCTAAGACAGAGAAATTGAAACTTGACATTGTATCTGTGGAGTTGTTCATTTTATCCTTAGAATCGTTTCATTACCATTTCATGTACTTTGAGCCTCCATTGTTAGGTACATATACATTTTCAATTACATCTTCATTATTCATGGCATCTATTATCATTAATAAATGACCTTTTGGCTATTGAGGTACTTTTTGTTTTGATGCATGTGTTTTCTTATATGAATATAGTCACTGCAGCCCTGCTATCATATTTTCATGCTACATTTTCATCATATTTTTTTGTTCCAGTCATTACTGTCAACATATAGAAAAGACTTGATTATTTCATCTCAGTTCAGTTGCTTAGTGTCTGACTCTTACTGACCTCATGGATTGAAGCAGCCAAGGCTTCCCTAACCATCACCAACTTCCAGAGCTTGCTCTAACTCATGTCTATAGACTCAGTGATGACATGCAACCATCTCATCCCCTGTTATCCCCTTCTCTTCCAGTTCAGTCTTTCCCAATATCATGGTCTTTTCCAGTGTGTCAGTTCTTCACACCAGGTGGCCAAAGTATTGGATATTCAGCTTCAACATCAGTCCTTCCAATGAATATTCAGGACTGATTTCCTTTACAGTGGACTGGCTGGAACTCCTTGCAGTCCAAAGGGCTCTCAAGCGTCTTCTCCAACACCACAGTTCAAAAGCATCAATTCTTCACTGTTCAGCGTTCTTTATAGACCAAGTCTCACATCTATACATGACTACTGGAAAAAATCAGAGCTTTGACTAGACAGACCTTTGTCAGTAAAGTAATGCTCTGCTTTTTAATATACTTTCTATGTTAATCATACCTTTTCTTCCAAGCAGCAAGCATCTTTTAATTTCATGGCTGCAGTCAGCATCTGCAATGATTTTGGAACCCAAGAAAGCAAAGTCTGTCACTGTTTCCACCGTTTCACCATCTATTTGCCATTAAGTGATGGGAACTGATGCTATGATCTTTGTTTTTCAAATGTTGAATTTTAATCCAGCTTTTTCACTCTCCTCTTTCACTTTCATCTAGAGACTCTTAAGTTCTTCTTCACTTTCTGCCATAAGGGTGGGGTCATCTGCATATCTAAGGTTATTGATATTTCTTCCAGAAATCTTGATTCCAGCTTGTGCTTCATCTAACCTGGCATTTCACATGATATATTTTGCATATAAGTAATTAAACGACATGACAATATACAGCCTTGACATACTCCTTTCCCAATATTGAGCCAGTCTGTTGTTCCATGTCCGGTTCTGACTGTTACTTCTTGACCTGCATACAGATTTCTCAGGAAGCAGGTAAGGTAGTCTGGTATTCCCACCTCTTGAGGAATTTTCCACAGTTTATTGTGATCCACTCAGTCAAAAAAGTTAGTATATTTAATGAAGCATAAGTAGACATTTTTCTATAATTTTCTTGCTTTTTCTATTATCTGAAGATGTTGGCAATCTGATCTCTGGTTCCTCTGCATTTTCTAAATCCAGCTTGAACATTTGGAATTTTTTTGGTTTATGTGCTGTTGAAGCCTAGGTTGGAGAATTTTGCATTTTCATATAGTCTGAGAATTAATTAATCTTAATTGCAATGTTTAGTTATTTCATATTTAACAATCATTAAAGTATTTGAATTTATAATCCTCTATGTCTTCTTAGTTTTTCATATATTTAATGTATATTTGTTCCTTTGGTACTCTTTTATTGACTTTTTATTACACATATTTTATACTATAACTTTAATTTCTCTACTTATTTTTAAATATGTTTTAATGTTATTTGTTTAGTGGCTGTTATAGGATTAAATAGAGAACTTTAATTTTTCCCAGTTAAATTCATATACAAGTTCACTTGATTCCTGTAAAATATAGCCATTTTTCTTCAGTATAGTCCGTGTGTGTGCGTTAGTCACTCAGTCATGTCCGACTCTTTGTGACCCCATGGACTGTAGCCCACCAGGCTCCTCTGTCCGTGGAATTCTCCAGGCAAGAATACTGGAGTGTGTTGCCATTTCCTTCTCCATGTGATCTTCCTGACCCACAAACCCAGGTCTCCTGCATTGCAGGTGGATGCTTGACCATCTGAGCTACTAGGGAAGCCACAATATAGCCTAAATTTCTATTATTTTCTAATACTATATCTCAGTACGTTATAAACTTAACAGTGTACAATTATAATTTTTGCTTTTAACAGCCAACAGTTTTTCAAATAAATTAGCAGAATAAAAATGAAAAACATTTTGTATAGTTTTTTATTAGTTTTCAACGACTGTTATAACAAATTAACACAGACTAGATGGCCTAACAAATGCATTTTCTCATAGTCTGGAGGCTGGAAGTTCAAGATGAAGGTGTAAACAGGGTTGGTTTCTTTTCAAGCATCTTTCCTTGGTTTATGTATGTCTTTGTATCCTCATACTGTCCTCTCTCTGCATGTTAGTGTCCTTCTCTTCTTATAAGAACACAAGTCTTACTGAATTAGTTCTTATTCATATGAACTCATTTTAGCTTACTTGCTTTCCTAAAGAGTCTGTCTCAAAATATAATCATACACTGAGGTACTGACTACCGTGGTGGCTCAGTCTGTCTACAATGCGGAAGACCCAGGTTTGATCCCTGGGTAGGGAATATCCCCTGGAGAAGGAAATGGCAATCCTCTACAGGACTATTACCTGGAAAATCCCATGGACAGAGGGGCCTAGTAGGCTACAGTCCATGGGGTCACAAAGAGTCAAACATGACTGAGTGACTTCACCTTCACACTGAGGTACTAGGAGTTAAGAAATCAATATACCAATCCAGGAGAGAAAGAATTTAGTCCGTAGCACAGTCTTTTATATTTATCCATATGTTTATTGTTTCTGGAGCTATTCAAATCTTCATGTACGTTTGATCTTCTGCTTGTTGTTCTTTCTTTTAAGCAGAATGGGTTCCATACAAATATATGGGTTATATATATATTTTTTTAAGGTATGTATTCTAGCCATGCATTTTCTTAAGTTTTACTTATCTGGATATTTTTTAACTTTGTCTTTATTTTTAATGATAACTTTTTTGTATATACTATTCTTGATTGACAGTTTTTCTCTGAGCACTTGCATATTTCATTTTAATGACATTTGAATTCTTGTTTCTTTTTAGAATTTTATTCATTCATTTTTGGCTGTTCTGGGTCTTCACTGTTGTGTGGGCTTTTCTCTAGTTGTGGTGAGCAGCGGCTACTCTTTAGCTGTGGTGTGTATGCTTCTCACTGCAGTGGCTTCTCTTGTTTCAGCATTTCTAGGGCACGTGGGCTTTAGTAGTTGTGTCACATGGGCTCAAGAGTTGTTACTCCTGGGATCCAGAGCACAGGCTCAGTATTGTGGCACATAAGCTTAGTTGTTCCCTGGCATGTGGGATCATCCTGGATCGGGGACTGAACTCATGTCTCCTACATTGACAGGTGGATTCTTTACCACTGAGTCACCAGGGAAGTCTCTGAACTCTTGTTTCGAAAGATACATCAGTCATTGGTAATAATATTACTTCCCTGTAAGTAAGGTATTCTTTTCGTGCTGCTTCCAAGATATTTTTTTCTTTCTCTTTAACATTTAGCAGTTTATTTTGTTGTTTGGTGTGGCTAACTGTACAGCTCTGTGTTTTTACAGCTGGTATGGCTTTCATTTCATTAGGCAAGTTTGCTGCTATTATTTCTCATGTTTTATTTCCTTTCCTTTCCTTTCTAAACTCCAATCATCCTTACATTGGTGCACTTGTTTCATAGTTTTCTATTACTTTTCATCTCTTTATTTCTTATTTTTATTAAAAATATTGACTAATTTCCTCTTTTCTGTCTTCAAGGTGCACTCAGACTAATTGCACTTTGCTTCACTGTGGCTTAAGCATCTGCCTGCAATGTGGGAAACCTGGGCTCAGTCCCTCGGTCAGAAAGATCCCCTGGAGAAGGAAATGGCAACCCACTCCAGTATTCTTGCCTGGAGAATCCCATGGACGGAGGAGCTTGGTGGGCTTTGGTCCACGGGTCACAAAGAGTCAGACACAACTGAGCAACTTCACTCACTCACTCACTCACTCACTCACTGTGGCTTCACATATATGTATTCTTTACAAATTGAAGTTTTGTGGCAATCTCACATCAAGCAAGTTTATAGGCACCGTTTTTGAAATACCATTTGCTTACTTCATGTCTCTGTGTCATATTTTGTTAATTATCACAATATTATTATATCATTATATTGTAACAATTATTTCATAATTATTATGACTGGCCTATAATCAGTTGTTTTTTGTTACTATTGTAATTGTTAGGAAAAACCATGAACCACACCTACATTCTTATATGAAGAATATGTGAACTTAATTTTATATTGCATGTGCTCCATAGACCAGCTGCTACCCCATCTGACCTCTTCATGCCTTCTTATTGCCTGAAACACAAAAATGTTAAACAAACTTAGGCCAGTTAATAACTCTATAATGGCCTGTGGGAATTTAAGTGGTAGAGAAAGGCAAATATCTTTAAATAAAAGCTAGAATTCTTTAACCTTAGTGAGGAAAGCATGCCCAAAACAAAAATAGGCAGAAAGCTAGGCCTCTTGCACCAGTTATCCAAGGTGTAAATCCAAAGGAAAAATTCTTGGAGGTAATTGAAAGTTCCACTCCAGTAAATACACAAATGATAAGGAAAGAAGAAAAAAGGAAAAAAAAAAAAAAACCAACAGCCTTATTGCTGATATGGAGAACATTTGGTAGTCTGAATAGAAGATTGAACTAGTCAGATATTCCCATAAGTCAAAGCCTATTGCAGAGCAAGACCCTAACTCCTTTCACTTCTGTGACATCTGAGAGAAGGGAGACAGCCACAAAAATAAAACAAATAAACAACAACAAAAACAAAAACCACTTGAATACTAGCAGAGTTTGGTTCATGAGGTTTAAGGAGATAAGCCTTTTCTGTAACATAAAAGAACAAGTTGAAGCAGCAAGTGCTGATGTGGAACCTGCAGCAAGTTATCCAGATAATCTAGCTAAGATAAGTAATGAGCATAGCTGTGATAAGAAGTAGACTCAATGTAGGCAAAATAGGCTATTATTTCAAGAAAAATTCTAGAAGACAAAACAGTTGTCTGAGGAGATCTTACATATAGCTGAGAAAAGCAAAAGCAAAGAGGAAAGGGAAAGATATACCAACTGAATGGAGGTTTCCAAAGAAAAACAATGAGAGATAAGAAAGTCTTCTTAAGTGAACAATGCAATGAAACAGAGGAAAACAATAGAATGGGAAAGATTAGAAGTATCTTCAAGAAAATTAGAGATATCAAAGGAACATTTCATGCAAAGATGGGCACAATAAAGGACAGAAAAGTAAGAATCTGAGAGAAGCAGAGGAGATTAAGAAGTGGCAAGAATACACAGAGGAATTGTATTAAAAAGACCTTAATGACATGAGTAACCAAAATGATGTGCCCACTCACCTAGAGCCAGACATACTGGAGTGTGAAGTTAAGTGGGTCTTAGGAATAATTACTACAAACAAAGCTAGTGGAGGTGATGGAATACCAAGCTGAGCTATTTCAAATCCTAAAAGATGATGCTCTCAATATGTCAGTAAATTTGGAAAACTCAGCAGTGACCACAGGTCTGGAAAAGTCAGTTTTTATTCCATTCTCAAATAAGGGCAGTGCCAAAGAATGTTTAAACTACCACACAGTTGTTCTCATTTTACAAGCTAGCAAGATAATACTCAAAATTGTTTAAGATAGGCTTCAGTTATATGTGAACTGAGAACTTCCGGATGTACCAGCTGGATTTAGAAAAGACAGAGGAATCGGAAATCAAATTGCCAACAGCTATTGATCATAGAAAAAGCTACAGAATTCCAGAAAAACATCTACTTCTGCTTATTTGACTATATTAAAATCTGACTGTGTGGATCACAACAAACTGGAAAATTCTTAAAGAGATGAGAATACAAGACCATCTTACTGGTCTCCTGAGAAACTTATATGCAGGTCAAGAAGTAGCAGTTAATTCTGGACATGGAACAACATACTGGATTCAAATTGGGAAAGGAGTAGGTCAAGACTATATATTGTCTTGTTTAACTTAAATACAGGGTGTATCTTGCACAATGCTGGACTGGATGAAGCACAAGTTGGAATCAAGATTGCCAGAAAAACTATCAGTAACTTCAGATATGCAGATGACACTACCCTTATGGCAGAAAACAAAGAGGAACTAAAGAGCCTCCCGATAATGGTGAGAGAGGAGATTGAAAATGTTGGCTTAAAACTCACCACTTGATAAGCTAAGATCATGGTATCTGGTCCCATCATTTCATGCCAAATAGCTGGGGAAAAATTGGAAACAATGATAGATCTTATCTTCTTAGACTTCAAGATAATTGCAGATGGTGACTGTAGCCATGAAATTAAAAGACACTTGCTGCTTGGAAGAAAAGCTATGACAAACCTAGACAGCATATTAACCAGAGATATCACTGCCTACAAATAAAGTGTTCACATAGTCAAATCTATTTTTTTTCAGTAGTAATGTACCGATGTGACAGTTGGACCATAAAAAAGACTGAGTGCCAATAAACTGATGCTTTCTAACTGTGGTGCTGGAGAGAAGACTCTTGAAAGTCCCTTGGACAGTAAGGACATCAAATCAATCAATCCTAAAAGAAACCAACCCTGAATATTCACTGGAAGGACAGATGGCGAAGCTGAAGCTCCAATACTTTGGCTACCTGATGCAAAAAGCTGACTTGCTGGAAAAGACCCTGAGGCTGGGAAAGTTTGAAGACAGGAGAGAGGGTTGACAGAAGATGAAATGGTTGAACGGCCTCATCCACTCAATGGACATGAGTTTGAGTTTGAGCAAACTTCAGAAGATAGTGAAGAATAGCAAACCCTGGTTTGCTGCAGTCCATGGCATTGTAAAGAGTCAGACATGACTAAGTGACTGAACAACAATTGCAAATATGCCAGCTTGGACTTTCATAGCTAGAGAAGAAAGCCAATGCCTGGCTTCAAAGATCCAAAGGATAGACTGTCTCTTCTCTTAGATACTAATGTAGCTGCTGGTGCCACTGCTAAGTTGCTTCAGGCATGTCTGACTCTTTGTGATCCCATAGATGGGCCTCCTACCAGGCTGCTCTGTCCCTGGGATTCTCCAGGCAAGAACACTGAAGTGGGTTGCCATTTCCTTCTCTAGTGCATGAAAGTGAAAAGTGAAAGTGAAGTCGCTCAGTCATGTCCGACTCTTAGGGACCCCATGGACTGCAGCCTACCAGGCTCCTCTGTCCATGAGACTTTCCAGGCAAGGATACTGGAGTGGGGGTGCCATTTCCTTCTCCAGAGGATCTTCCAAACACAGGGATTGAACCTGGGGCTCCTGCACTGCAGGGAAATTCTTTACCTACTGAGCTACAGCTCAGTTCAGTTCAGTCATCCAGTCGTGTCCGACTCTTTATGAGCCCATGAATCGCAGCACGCCAAGCCTCCCTGTCCATCACCAACTCTCGGAGTTCACTCAAATTCATTCCATCGAGACAGTGATGACATCCAGTATCTCATCCTCTGTCGTCCCCTTCTCCTCCTGCCCCCAATCCCTCCCAGCATCAGGGTTTATTCCAATGAGTCAGCTCTTTGCATCAGATGGCCAAAGTATTGGAGTTTCTTTCAGCTTTAGCATCAGTCCTTCCAAAGAACACCCAGGACTGATTTCCTTTAGAACGGACTGGTTGGATCTCCTTGCAGTCCAAGGGACTCTCAAGAGTATTCTCCAACACTACAGTTCAAAAGCATCAATTCTTCTGCACTCAGCCTTCTTCACAGTCCAACTCTCACATCCATACATGACCACAGGAAAAAACATAGCCTTGACTAGACGAACCTTCGTCGGCAAAGTAATGTCTCTGCTTTTGAATATACTATCTAGGTTGGTCATAACTTTTCTTCCAAGGAGTAAGCGTCCTTTAATTTCATGGCTGCAGTCAGCATCTTCAGTGATTTTGAGTCCCCCAAAAATAAAGTCTGACACTGTTTCCACTGTTTCCCTATCTATTTCCCATGAAGTGATGGGACTGGATGCCATGATCTTCATTTTCTGAATGTTGAGCTTTAAGCCAACTTTTTCACTCTCCTCTTTCACTTTCATCAAGAGACTTTTTAGCTCCTCTTCACTTTCTGCCATAAGGGTAGTGTCATCTGCATATCTGAGGTTATTGATATTTCTCCTGGCAATCTTGATTCCAGCTTGTGTTTCTTCCAGTCCAGCGTTTCTCATGATGTACTCTGCATATAAGTTAAATAAGCAGGGTGACAATATACAGCCTTGACATACTCCTTTTCCTATTTGAAATCAGTCTGTTGTTCCATGTCCAATTCTAACTGTTGCTTCCTGACCTGCATACAGATTTTTCAAGAGGCAGGTCAGATGGTCTGGTACTCCCATCTCTTTCAGAATTTTGCACAGTTCATTGTGATCCACACAGTCAAAGGCTTTGGCATAGTCAATAAAGCAGAAATAGATATATACCTATATAATTCTAATATGACTTTGTTATGATTCTAATATACATTCTAAATATAACATACAAAATTCTAATTACTAAAGAAAACACGGAAAGTCCTAACCTCCACATTCTGTTTCCTAACTCTTAGGCCTGCAGAGACCTATGTAGTTTTCTTGAAACATCTCAGTCAGTTCAGTTCAGTCACTCAGTCATGTCTGACTCTGCAGCCTTATGGGATGCAGCACTTCAGACTTCCCTGTTCAACACCAATTCCTGGAGCCTGCTCAAAATCATGTCTATCAACTCAGTGATACCATCCAACCATCTCATCCTCTGTCGTCCCCTTCTCCTCTTGCCTTCAATCTTTCCCAGCAACATGGTCTTTTCCAAGGCATCAGCTCTTCGCATCAGGTGTTCTAAGTATTGGAGCTTCAGCTTCAGCATCAATCCTTCCAGTGAATATTCAGGAGTGATTTGCTTAAGGATGGACTGGTTGGATCTCGTGGCAGTCCAAGGGACTCTCAAGAATCTTCTCTAACACCACATTTCAAAAGCATTAGTTCTTTGGTGCTCAGCTTTTTTGTATTCCCACTCTCACATCCATATTCTCACATCCATGACTACTAGAAAAACCATAGCTTTGAATAAACAGACCTTTGTTGGCAAAGTAATGTCTCTGCTTTTTAATATGCTGTCTAGTTTTGTCACAGTTTTTCTTCCAAGGAGCAAGCGTCTTTTAATCTCATGACTGTAGTCAACATCTGTAGTGATTTTGGAGCCCAAAATATTTCCACTGTTTCCCCATATATTTGCCATGAAGTGATGGGATCAGGTGCCATAATCTTCGTTTTTGAATGTTTAGCTTTAAGCCAGCTTTTTCACTCTCTTCTTTCATTTTCTTCATGAGGCTCCTTAGTCTTCATTTTCTGCCATAAGGGTGGTATTATCTGCATATCTGTAGTTACTGATATTTATCCTGGCAATCTTGAGTCCAGCTTGTGCTTCATCCAGCCCAAATTTTCACATGATGTACTCTGGATATAAGTTAAATAAAGAGGGTGATAATATACAGCCTTGAACTACTCATTTCCCAATTTGGAACTAGTCTGTTGTTACATGTCTGGTTCTAACTGTTGCTTTTTTACCTGCATATAGATTTCTCAGGAGGCAGGGAAGGTGTCTTGTATGCCTATCTCTTTAAGAATTTTTCACATTATGTTGTGATCCACACAGTCAAAATCTTTGGCATAGTCAATAAAGCAGAAGTAGACATTTTTCTGGAACTCTCTTGCTTTTTCTATGATCCAATGGACATTGGCAATTTGAGCTTTGGTTCCACTACCTTTCCCAAATACAGCTTGAACATCTCTGACCTTTTCCAGTCCTGTGGCCACTACTGATTTTTCCAAATTTGCTGACAAATTGAGTGCAACACTTTCACAGCATAATCTTTTAAGATTTGAATTAGCTCAACTGAAATTCTATCACCTCCACTAGCTTTGTTTGTAGTGATGCTTCTTAAGGCCCACTTGACTTCACATGCCAGGATGTCCAGCTGTAGGTGAGGGATCACACTATTGTGGTTATCTGTGTCATGAAGATCTTATTATACAGTTCTTCTGTGTATTCTTGCCACACCTTCTTAATATCTTCTGCTTCTGTTAGATCCATACCATTTCTGTCCTTTATTGTGCCCATCTTTGCATGAAATGTTCCCTTGGTATGTCTAATTTTCTTGAGCACTCTAGTCTTTCCAATTCTGTTGTCTTCCTTTATTTCTTTGCACTGATCACTGAGGAAGGCTTTCTTATCTCTCCTTGCTATTCTTGGAACTGTACATTCAAATGGGTGTTTCTTTCCTTTCCTCCTGTGCCTTTAGCTTCTCTTCTTTTCTCATCTATTTGTAAGACCTCCTCAGACAACAATTTGTCCTTTTGCATTTCTTTTTCTTGGGGATGTTCTTGATCACTCCTGTACAATGTCACAAACCTGTATCCATAGTTCTTAGGCACTCTGCCTATCAAATCTAATCCTTTGAATCTGTCTGTCACTTCCAGTGTATAATCGTAAGGGATTTGATGTAGGTCATACCTGAATGATATGGTGGTTTTCTCTACTTTCTTTCAATTCAGTCTGAATTTTGCAATACAGTTTATGATCTGAGCCACAGTCAACTCCTGTCTTGTTTTTGCTAACTGTATAGAGCTTCACCATCTTCAGCTGCATAGACTATAATCAATCTGATTTTGGTATTGACCATCTGGTGATGTCCATGTGTAGGGTCATCACTTCTGTTGTTGGAAGAGGGTGTTTGCTATGTCCGGTGTGTTCTCTTGGCAAAACTCTGTTAAGCTTTGCCCTGCTTCATTTCGTTCTGGAACCAAATTTGCCTTGGATGTTTGAAACCTCTCATAATTATTGATTTAAACATCTAAAAGTAAATACAAAGATTGTATTTTTTGTTATTTTGTTGTTCAATCATTAATTTAGCACATACTCGGGTTTGCATTTTATAATAGTTCCAGGGATCAGGTACTGAGGGGAGACAGAACTGAGAAGTGAGCAGATTAGTAAAAGAGCCAATATATTCCTTGAAATATAAAACAGCAATTTAAAATTCATAAGGTGAGGGATTCACCTTCTGAGAACTTGGTGTGGAAGATAAAATGCAACAGATTTGCAGTGAAAGCTGTAATGTTGGGAGCAATACACATGATTTCTTGGAAGTCTTAGGTCTCAGTAAGTAGACTCATCTTTCCCTTAAGCTCCATGGAAGCCTATGCAGGCCACTGGATGGTAGACCTCATAAAGTACCCACTAGCTGACTGGAAGTGAAGGGCTCAATTCAGCAGCAATGTTGTGCTGCACTGAGAAGCCATGGCTGCACGGAGTGTTCAGTCTCTGTGTTGTTCAGATTTTGTAGTGTTACTTACAACTGGGTCCTAGCTTCCTTTCAGTTCAATTCAGTCATTCAGTCATGTCTGACTTTGTGACCCCATGAACCGCAGCACGCCAGTCTTCCCTATCCATCACCAACTGCTGGAGTCTACCCAAACCCATGTCCACTCAGTCAGTGATGCCATCCAACCATCTCATCCTCTGTCGTCCCCTTCTCCTCCTGCCCTCAATCTTTCCCAGCATCAGGGTCTTCTCAAATGTGTTAGCTCTTTGCATCAAGTGGCCAAAGTATTGAAGTTTCAGCTTCAGCATCAGTCCTTTCAATGAATACCCAGGACTGGTCTCCTTTAGAATGGACTGGTTGGATCTCCTTGCAGTCCAAGGGACTCTCAAGAGTATTCTCCAACACGACAGTTCAAAAGCATCAATTCTTCACTGCTCGGCTTTTTTCACAGTCCAACTCTCACATCCATACATGACTACTGGAAAAACCATAGCCTTGACTAGACAGACCTTTTTGATAAAGTAGCACCCTGCTTTTTAAAAATGAAGTCTGATAATTTATCTAGATTAATTGCCATAGTCTTTTCCATTTCCTTAAATTGTTGTCAAGTTACCAAGCTGATAAATCTCCATTAAAAAAAAAGATATCTTACTCTTTACTATGCATACTAGCATCTTTGTTCTGTAAAGATTTTTTTGTAATGTTCCCTCTTTGGCTGATTAAATTATAGAATAAATTCCACATCTTGGAATCTTTCTGAATTTTCTATGTATCTCATAATACCCATCTATTGCATTATTAATATATATTTTTAGAAAGTTTATTATCAAGGTTATAACTAAAATGACTTTATTGAAGAACAGATTCTTTCTCGATTAATGACATAAAAAATAATTAACCTCCAATTAAAATTAATAAATTTATATTTTTAAGTCACCAAAAGATAAAAAATTCTGCTCAAAATGTCCTCAACATTTTATTAAAACATTTTGATATTTTATAATTATTCTGATTATACAGAAGTGTGTGTGAATTGCTCATAATTTAATTATTTTCATTGACTTTTATTAATGCAATTTTCAATTTATTTGTTTGAAAAAAATCTATCAGAATTAATTTGAACAAAATTTTACTTATTTCTCTGGAAGGAAAAATAGAGAAAACTGTCAATACATTATACAACTAGGAATAGTGAGACTAAAATATCAAATAATTCTGGTTTTGCATTGACTGATGAATATCTTAAAGCATTTTACTTACATGGATGACTGTGAATAAATATAAATTGAAATATTTATTATATATATCAAATTCAAGTAATTATCACTTTCAAAAGATGACAATTTTTTAAAAAGATTTTAAAAACTCTAGGGGAAAACAAAGTTCAATACACACACACACAGACACAAATACATACATACATACATATATTTATGAAATAAATCATTTAATTAATAAATGGTTAAATAATTATAATTAAATTTTAATGAATCTAATTACAATCATATAAATCAGTATATTCATAGGCTTACTTGGAAAATAGTATCATTTTATAATTATATATATTTAATCAGAACAGCTTTCTCATTAAAAATGTTATTCACAGAGCAATAGACTTTAGATGCCCCTAAATTACTATTGTTATTGGAAAATGAAATTAATAGAATAAATAGGAATCTTAGATTTTGTTTCTGTCTCAGTTTAATAACAATTGGCAAGTGACCGTGGCAAATCACTTAACCTCACTGAACCTCAGTTCCCTCAAGTGTAAAATGAATGTCTGTGCTAAATGAACATTGTGCTTACCTTCATCTCTAATTTTCTGTTATGAGTAGCATGATGTAAAGAAATATAACTCCTAATCTTACATTTCTATGCATTTTGTAATATGTTCATCTCCTAAAAATGTACAAACTTTATTTATATATTTCTTTTATGCTTATTAGTTGGCTTTTTGGGGTTTAAATATCCAAATATGATATTTTGTGTATATATATCTTTCTAGAGTTTGAAAAGTTTCTCTCAACTTCACTTTCATCTGATTCAATGCTGTTAATAATTAATTGTCTCAAAGTGTCAAAACTAATTTGTTCACAGTAAGATGTAGCTTGGTTGTTCAGATTTCTGAAAAGGGACAGGCTAAAAAAGTTGGCAAATGGATTGCACTGTGAAATATGAGGAAACGATTGTTTTAATTTGTATATGCTTAAAACGTTCTTGAAAAAAAAAGTCACCTCTTTTTTGTACTTTATTATACTGTGTTATTGCTGTGAGGATACACAAATTCTAACAGTAGTTTATTAGGAAAATAATATGCACTCTTATGTTTTCTCTTATAATATTGAATCCTTAGCTTATGTTGCATAAAAACAATAGAGGAAGTTTTAGTTCAATTCCATAGAATTGAAATTACAAAACTGACATCATAATTATGACTAGAAGTAAGCAGAATATAGTGTACATAAGCAAAACCCCACTTAGATATACATATGCCTAAATGAGGATATAGGTCCATAGCCATTAAAAAATAAGTGGCTTTTGTTTATGATAGTTCAACTACATAAATTACTACAAGTGGGAAACAAATTTACTTTAGTTTTCTGCAGTTTTCACATCTTACATTTATTTATGTTCCTAAAATTCGATCTCACATGTATGAATTGACTGAAATTCAATGTATATTTTATGTTTGTTAATTATAAATATTAAAATGCTATTTTATTTTATATAAAATAGTATATTTATTGTTTCAGATTAGTTAATTAATTGGACTTTATTAAAGCAGTTTAATTCTATTGTTTTACTGTAGTCATATTATAAACTTTTGTTGTTTTTCACTAGCCAAAATAGTATAGCATTATTTTGGTCCTTAAGTCAATACACTTTTGGTCCTTAAGTCAATACACTAAACACAATTAATCATGTGAAGACAGAACTTTTAGGGAATATGAACTTCTTTTGGCCAATCTGAGCATAGATATTGTTAGAATAAGAGGATTTCTGTCCCTTTCAAGTTTAAAAACATGGATTCTGTCACTCAGGAATAAATTAATATTACAAATATATTTATCATAATAATTCAATCTGCACAATGAGAACTAGGATCTAAATATATCCACTTATTGATTATTGTCAACAGAAATAATCAATAAGAAATCTATAATAGGAAATAAAAAGTTTTATTCAAGCCACACTGAAGACTAGCTCTGGAGACACAGATTCATGAAGCATACAAATTCTGTTCCATTGAACAACAAAATGAGAGTGGCTTATATAGGTAAAACTCAGGAAAGTTACATAACTTGTTTGTTAAGAATTTAGCATGGAAGTTGACAAGAAATAACCGTGTTTCTTAAGCAAGGATTGATTGAAGTCCTAAATAATAATATAGTTACAAGGGGAGATTTTGAGACCGTCATGTTGCAGCTGGCATCTGTTGGCAGATATTGTTGAGGACAGCTGGTGATATCCTTGAGTTTAATACAGTTCAAGAAATTCAAGTTCTCAGTGATGCAGGAATGTGTTTGAAATCACATCCTCAATGGCTACCTAAGTCCATTTTGGATGCTTGAACCACAGTTATCCCATTATTTTGAAAATACATTATTTAATGGTTAAAACAGATATACAATGCATGCTATTGTAATAGACAAACTATTCTAGTTAGCATAAATTTCAAGTCACATCCTGTATATTAAGAATGATTTCCCTATACTTCAATAATCCATTCATCAATGCCTTCAATATGCCAGGCACTGTATTAGTCATGATGTAGATATAATTTTTAAACCTCACAAATTTCAGGTTAGGTATTTCTCTTTTCATTTTTCAGTTCAAAGTAAGCTAAGTAGTTTCCCTAAAATCATACAACTAATGGTTAAACGGGTATTCAAACTTATGTTCTTTCCAAATTCAAGGCCTCTATCTACATCCTGATTATACTAATATATAACAAATATAAATAAAATAGTCATGCATCCTGCTCTACCCAGAAGAGTCCTGAATTTCATCTGTTGTCTTAGAAAAGTATGAATATAGCTTCTTATTATGAACAAAACCTGATTTACATGACAAATTACATGGCATCACTAAATATGTAGAATATTCAGAGGAATTATACTTTAATATAATTAATATGGGATATGTGGAAATCAGTATAATCCATATTCTAGTAAAGTATAATCTGTATTCTAGTAGAGTCTATTTCTTTTTCTGTGGTTCCTCAGTTGTTATTTTCTCATTTCATCTATGTAAGAATATCAGTCTATTGTATTAGGGACTTTATTACTAAAATCATGATTGTCATTATATTGTTCAACTCATAGTTCTTTAGTGCCAAACTATTCATTGATTTCTAAGGAAGTCTGCAAATTACTTGCTATTTGTTCTTATAATTAAAGAGTAGGTGTAAAATTCAACTCTCTATCTGTTTAATCAGTCTATTTTATAGTTGTCATGGTTGTACATTTATGAGTTTTTGTTTGTTTAGATTCTTTGCATAGATACAGCTGGGTCAACTTTCAACATGTTTGTGGGCTACGAAGTTTATTTTAAACTTATTTTTGCAGTGTCAGTTGAAAATGGATTCCTTACACAGTGCCATATGTTTCCAAAAAGCATCACTAACCCTCACCCAGCAACAACAGCTACGGTGTAATATTGATTAATGACAGTCACCTGCTTGGTGCAGGTTACTACATGTAAACAGCCATTTCTTACAAGAAGCACTCTGGAGATCAGCTTTGTAAACCTTTGGCCTTGAACAGAATTTATATCTCCACATTTCTGTTTAAAATATTTAATATCTACAATTTGTCCAACTAAAGGGAAAAAGAGAATGTACAGTATGAAGAATAGGCTCTGAGTCACAGAGATGTAATTGTTAATCTGTGTGCTGCCACTTATCAGGATGTGATCTCCATAAATTACTTACACCCTTTCAGCCTGAGTTCTTAACATTATATAAAGATTTTTGTTCATAGTATACCATATCACCTAATGAAGATATGAGATAATGAATATAATCATTTATCTCAGTATCCAGAGCACCACAAAATACCATGATATAAGTGTTATACACTCAGGTTTAAAAGTCAATTCTATAATTATCCATATATGTAAAATTATGAAAATCAAAACATATCTTCCACAGCCTATCTAGATAGAATCTAATACATATTATATATGCAATCTAAAATATTTTATTAAATGTGATAATATTTATATCATTTAACTTTGTCATTACTTAAAATCTTTGAGTAGTTTCCATATAAAATATTTTCCTGTTTCTTAAAATTAGATTATCGAATAAATTTTATATAAATAATCATTTAAATGAAAATCAGAGATCTGCCTTCTAGCTCATAGAGTGACAATGTGTTCCTTGGGAAAAGAAAATCCAGATTTATTAATCCTTATGCACAGAGGGCAAACATGTGCAATAATCTGTCTACAATGATAAAAGTAAGATGTCTGTTAATTTTTCCAGGAGAAGAATTTGTAGTTTCTAAATTTAATAGCTTAGGAGGAAAATATCCATTAATCTTCTAACTCTTATGAATATGTTTTTGTTCCTTA
Source organism: Nanger dama (assembly GCA_917880005.1). Lineage (NCBI taxonomy): Eukaryota > Metazoa > Chordata > Mammalia > Artiodactyla > Bovidae > Nanger > Nanger dama. Next base: position 48,263,856 of record CAKJTW010000011.1, read on the forward strand.
AAATGAGATCAATATAATGTAATATTTAAAACAAAATCAATAATATTTCACTCATTATTTTAGAACAAATATGACACTATAGAAGATATCTTCATTCATCATTTATTACAGTCTAGAAAAATTTTAGAGACTCTTTGACTATAATTTTTTTTTTAAATCCCAATGGTTTATTACTTTAAGATACTGCTGTCACTGTGTTAAGTCATGTCCAACTTTTGAGACCCCATGAACTGTAGCCCACCAGGCTCCTCTGTCCATGGGATTTTCCTGGCAAGAATACTGGTGTGGGTTGCCATTGCCTTCTCCAAGATTTTAATATGAACATCTTTCTATTAGAGAGGTTAAATTTATGACACCCATATCAATAACATGCTTCGAAACACACAGAATTACTTACATGTTTAACAAAAATTTTAATAATTCTAATGATTTTGGCCTGACAAAATAGTTTTGAAATGTAATATTCATCATGTAATTTATACTGAGCCTTTGCTAAACTAACAACAAAGTTTATGTATTTTTAATAAATACAGTTAAGCTTGTATCCTTTTTAACCAATTAAGAAATATTTCTACTTTGTTTGTTTTTCCTTCAAACTCATTCATTTTCTAACTTAAACTTTAAATTCCTCTTTCTTCCCCAATTTTTTTCCAAATGGAATTAACTCTCTTTATCAAATAGAAAAAGTTTAGTTTGGTTCAGGGAAAAGTTATTTTGACATGCTAGTATTAGAAGATATTGTTCATAGAAGCTAAGATTCTATTAAACGGACTCACAAATTCATTCATTGAATTTTTGGCTCTCTTCAGTATATTCCAGGCTGTTTAGCCTCTAGTTATTTGCCAATATCCAATGACACTGAACATTGTTAAAGAGAAATTATAACTTGTGCATGAAAACTGGGATACCTATAGAAAGTGGAGGAACCTAATCTATATTGCTTTTCAGGAACTATTGAAAATTATTATGTATGAATGAACACATTTTGCAAAATGAGGCATATGCTAGCAGAAGGACCTGAATATTACTGTGGAACTTTGCTTTTCAAGCATCTGATCTTGCACACCATTTCATTCTTATCTTCTTAGACAAAGAGAGAGATATGATTGAAATAGAGAACCTCTTTCCTAAGAGAATAGTAGTGCTACCTCAGGAGCCCATGAACACCTATGTAGGCAAAGTATTGAAAGGAGTTCAAGTAGTCAGAAAAAAGCATCTAATACAGCAGTCAAGAGGGATGGAGTAGAATTATTTGGGAGATTGGGACTGACGTATGAGTACTGTCAGGTGTAAAACATATAGCTAGTAACAACCTGCTGTATAGAGCTGGGAGCTTTGTGAAGATCTGCACAGATGAGATACAGGCAGGGAGAGGGAGGGAGGTACATGATGGAAGGGAATATGTAGACATATAGCTGATTCATTTCATTGTACAACTGAAACTAACACAACATCGTAAAGCAACTATAACCAATTAAAATAAAGAAAGAAAGACAATGAATGACAGCACTGGCAACAACCCACAGAGAGCAAACACTAGTATGAAAACAGAATACTACAACACTGATCCATATTCCACCATTAAAGTTTCTGTTTTGTGTGCTTTACAGGGAAAAAAAAAAAAAAAGTAAGTATCATGGAGGTAGGTACTAGATTTGCATCATAAAGACATAAAATCACTAATATTTATAAAGGAGCTCAATAACTATATCTGTTCACCAGAATGTGAAGGATTCCTTTCATTCCAAATGTTAACAGTTTTTATTAGTGAATAAACGGTTCTTCCATTTATTGAATTCTAAATACATATTCCAAATTTTGGGCTTCCCTGGTGGCTTAGACAGTAAAGAATCTGCCTGCATTACAAGAGGCCTGAGTTCAATACATGGGTTGGGAAGATCCCCTGGAGGAGGGCATGGCAACCTACTCCAGTATTCTTGCATAGAAAATCACCATGGACAGAAGAGCCTAGCGAGCTATAGTTCAGGAGGTTGCAAAGAGTCAGAAATGACTGAGTGTCTAAGTACAGCACAGTACCATGAATTTTGGGGTGAATTTGTGATTATTTTTTTTATAATTTTGTAATTATTTCAATCTAAAAGAAATTAAGATCTCTATCACTTCTTTGGGGCTTCTCAGGAGGCATTAGTGATAAAGAAACCACTGACCAATGCAGGAGACATAAGAGATGCACGTTCATTGATGCCTCCAGGGAAAATCCCCTAGAGGAGGGCCTGGCAATCCACTCCAGTATTCTTTCCTGGAGAATCCCATGGACAGAGGAGGCTGGCACGCTACAGTCCATAGGGTCACAAAGAGTCAGATAGGACTAAAGCAACTTAACACATACACACACATATCACTTCTTCAGAGCAGGGATTAAATCTTTTCTTGTGTCACACAATTCACGGTATGTAGAGCCAGGAGTGAATTGTTTGTGGGTGTGCTATCAAAGTGGAAGATTACCAAATCCCATATAAGAAATATTCCTATATTTTATTGTAAAGAGAATAAAGCTAGATCAAATGTAAAAATATAAACAGGCTTACATAATTTAAATATCACACTAATATATAAAACTTGTTTCCTAATGTGAAATATGTATATTGAGATTTTCAACCAGAACAAAAAAAAAAAAAAGGAGGAAATATAATTAAAAGCAATGGAGAGCTATAGCACTTTTTGGATTTTAATATTCATTCTTATTAAGTTAATCCTGAATGTGTACACATAGTGTTCTAGATCAAAGATGCATTTTTAATTAATTGTATCACAGTAAATAATAAGTATATATATAACCAGTGGCCTAGCGGTTACTCCTACTTGCGTGCTTAGTTGTATCTCTAGCCAGGCTCCTTTGTCCATGGAATTTTTCAGGCAAGAACACTGGACTGGGTTGCCGTTTCCTACTCTACAGGATTTTCCAGATCCTGGGATCAAATCTGCCCTTATTCTGATAGCAACCTGATGAAATCCAGGTCAATTGTTCTATGTGAGTAGTTGGATGCTTCTTGGGCAAGGGATGAGATGAAATGGCATACTTCTGCTGAAAAGGTGAAGGAGGCAGTTGTCCTCTTGGGAACTGTATGATCCTAAATCCTAATTTAACCCTTTTCTGTGTTTTGCTGTGCTTAGTCGCTCAGTTGTGTCTGACGTTTTGTGATCCTATGGACCGCAGCCTTCCAGGCTCCTCTGTCCATGGGGATTAGCCTTCTTGTTTCTACTTTTACTACCAAAAGATGTCTCCAACTTCTGTGGCTAATTTTCCTTGAAATGTAAGTCCCTAGGGAGATATGTCTACCATCTAGCCTGGCATAATTTGGCTTGTGACACAGAACGAATTTAAAGCAAATGGATGCAGAGATAATCCCTATAATTTGTGAAAATATGTCTTGAAAAAGGGAAAACAATGTTACCTAATTTTATAGCACATATGTTTCTATGACTCAGGAAGCTAGAGATTTTTAAAAACACACAAATAAGTACAGGGAAATTGTATTTGACAGCGGCAGCATAACTGGTTTTAGAAATGAGCAAGGGGAAAGTGCTGAGAGAAAAATCTTTCGGAAAACTATGGAAAGCATTGGTGGCTATTCAACCCACAGAAACTTTATGATTGCCATGGTATTATTCTATAATCTTAACAATTCTTGCAAATACACTTATTCTTGTCACTAAGAAACATCAGGCTTGAATTAATGTTCTCAATTAAAAAAAAATGCTTTCTCTGGTTCAGTGATCAATGTATACCACTCTAGAATATTTATCTCCTCTTTCCCCTTAATGATACAACAAAATGTTCTAGTGTATCCCCAGTTTATTAATATTGTGATTAAAAATTTTATTAAGGTTAATAATTCCCTATCTACTGAACATTCATCATGTTCATAATATGTATGAAGCTTGCAATGTTCTCATTCTTGAAGGATTTGTATAATTCTGGACTTCTTATCACAGAGATCATAAGGTAACATATGTTGACTGGATAGAAGAATATCTGGCTAAGTCAGACCAGAAATAATGGTCATGTCATGATTTCCTCCCCTGCAGATCAGATCCACAGCCAGCCCTGTGTCACAAGACCATGTAGCTTTTGGTAAGTGGATTGATTTTTGTAGCTAGTGCCTCATAAGTCTAGAATTCTAACCATTGGCTCTTGAATCTGAAAGCTTCAAAGGATAGAGCTAATAATGCATTATACTGATTGTATTATGGCACCATGGGTATAAGAACAATCACAATGTATATTGCTTTGTTCAAATTTAACCTGATTCAATACGTACTTACTGTGGTTTGGGGGTAATACTGTATCAAGCATGTTCCAGGAGAGTAATAGCCCAGGATTCTGTTGAAATTTTATTTCTTTGTACCTCTAGTTCTCTAAAATTATCTACTTTGTAAAACGAATCTAGCATATGAAAGAGAAGGCTTTAATATCATTTTCCTGTAACTTCTTTTTCACAGTATAACTCTTGATACTGGAGAAAAAAATACTGATATTATCAGCAAACTCCAATAAAGCTTCATTTATTGCTCTGTTTTTCAGAGCCAAAATCTGCCTGAATTTTATCTGTCTCCGCACTATAAAACATTCTGTGGGATCATTTAGCAGCATGCCCCAAATTAACAGTGACCTATAGGGATTTTTCATCTTTTCATGTCAGTATGCTCAATGGGTTAGAGATGATACGCCATCAGTTAATTGAGTTAACCTGCAGAGACTGAAATTAATCCTTTGTTAAGTAAATTTTCAGTATGGCTATTTTTAATCTTAGCAGTCTTGTTTGCAAAATCTAGTGAAAATTTCTTCTCAAGTCTTAAAAGCAGACAATATCAAAATGTTTACTGTTCTAAATGGACATAATCTTGCTGAAATTGACCCAGGCTAGAGTCCCTTGGACTGCAAGGAGATCCAACCAGCCCATTCTGAAGGAGATCAGCCCTGGGATTTCTTTGGAAGGAATGATGCTAAAGCTGAAACTCCAGTACTTTGGCCAGCTCATGCGAAGAGTTGACTCATTGGAAAAGACTCTGATGCTGGGAGGGATTGGGGGCAGGAGGGGAAGGGGACGACAGAGGACGAGATGGCTAGATGGCATCACTGACTTGATGGAAGTGAGTCTGAGTTAACTCCAGGAGTTGGTGATGGACAGAGAGGCCTGGCGTGCTGTGATTCATGGGGTTGCAAAGAGTCAGACACGACTGAGCGACTGAATTGAACTGAACTGAACTGACTGAGAATAGAAACTATTTTAGTTATGGTAATGTTCTTTTCCCCTCCTTTCCCAACTGATAATCAAAACCTTTCTGCTATCCAAATCAGAAAGATTGAGAATGGTCTCTGATTCTATTTTGCTGGTGTAATCATTCTCTCTGTGCCAAGCTCAGAGCTCAGTAATGCAGATTTTTTTTTTTCCATATCTTTCAAGGTACAATCACATTAGATTCAGTCTCTAGTCTTCATGCAGTCTCTAAATAAGAAATAGTCAATTTTCTTATGTTCTTTGTTTGAACTTAGTCACTTTCAAAAACTGGTATCACTACCTGGTTCTGTTCTCAGGGCTTACTTCTTCATTACAAACAGAAGTGTAGATTTTGCTTGCGTCCTCAAGGGAGCTTCCCAGAGTTTAATTTGTTGCCTTCCCTGAGTCAATAGTCTAAACAGTAGCCTATGAACTCTCCACTGCATCCAGTGAAGCCTCAATATTGATTAAACTCTTAGAAGAGTGTATCTGTTTTCTTACTAAAATGGAATCAAATTATAAATTAACTGCAAAAATATATAAAATTAAAGCACTAGAAATTTAACAACACATTTTAGGTAATATGGGAATATTGCTTATCAAACAATAAATCATAATAAACATAAGGTATTTCAGGAGGAATAATAATGAAAATATAACATTCAAAATGAGTGAAATACAGATACATTGGGGTTTATACAGTAATGTTTGGCTGTATTTTACAGTATAGGTCTTCCCGGGTGGCGCTAGTGGTAAAGAACCCTTCTGCCAATGCAGGAGACATAAGAGATATGGGTTTAGTCCCTGGGTTGGGAATTTTCCCTGAATGAGGGCATGGTACAGTCCAGTATTCTTGCCTGGAGAATCCTATGGACAGAGGAGCCTGGCAGGCTATATTTCACAGGGTCAAAAAGAGTCAGACACGACTGAAGCAACTTGGTACATTACAATATAATGTTAGAGAAGACAGATGATATAAAATCAGTGGTGTGAGGTTTCTGGTTAAAACATGTAAAAAGAGCAAATTCTACACAAGATAAGCAGAAAGAAGAAAATGATAAAGAAAACTGATCATAAAATAGAAAACAGGAAAACAATGAAGAAATTAAAGAAAACAAAAACAATTAAAAAAAAAACCTGATTATTTAACAATAGTAGTAAATGATAAAATTCTAGCAAGGCTAATAAAGAAAAGTGATCACAAAAGTAAGGAGTATCAACAAAAAGGCAGAGAAGTTTTGCAATTATTACAGACATTAAAAAATAATAAAACAATGCTATTAAAATTTTATTAGAAAATTTGACAATTTAGATGAAATATGCAAACAACTTGAAATAGACAAATGACCCAAGAAGAAGTAGAAAATCTAAATTTCCCTGTATTCAAGCAAAATGTTAAAAAAGCTTATTTCGGTAAATAAGAAGCTTTCCACCAAGAAATATCTAACATCTGAAAAAGACAAGTTCAATTTTAAACAACTCAGAAAGCATATTTGCCTTGCAAGAAGTGTTAAAATTAATTATTTAGAAAGGAAAATAAAATGTCAAAGATGCAAATCTCCATAAAAAGCAAGAATGTTAGACAAAAATATGAAAGCAAAAATTTTTATTCTTTATATTAATCTTCATGAATTATTTAGGTATAAATCTGTAAAAATTGTACAATAACTATATGAGCAAATCTATAATGTTCTGATTAAAACAATAGAGATATAAATAAGTGGAGAGATACTTCATGTACAAGGAAGGATAGGAAGGCTCGATACTGTCAAGATACCAGTTTTTCTCAACTTGACTCAATGCAATTCCAATCCAAACCCCAGCAAGTTATTTTGTGGAAAGCGACAAAATAAATGCAAAGTTTATATGAAAAGACAAAAGACCCAGAATAGCCAACATGGTACTGATGGTGAAGAACAAAGTCCAAAGACTAATACTACTCACCTTGTGACTTACTGTAAAAGTACAATAATTAAGGCAGTGTGGTATTAGCTAAATATCACACAGATATATCAATGGAACAGAATAAAGCACCCAGTGTGTGTGTATGTGTGTGTGTGTGTGTGTGTGTGTGTGTGTGCATGTGTGTGTGCATATACACTGATTTTTGACAAAGGAGCAAAGACAGTTCAATGGGGGGTATTCTTTTGCTATAAATTAAGGTAAAACAATTGGGTATTCATACTGAAAAATAAATAAATAAATAAGTGAAGTAAGTAAAGTAACTCAGTCATGTCTGACTCTTTGTGACCCCGTGGACTGCAGCGCACCAGGCTCCTCAGTCCATGGGATTCTCCAGGCAAGAATACTGGAGTGGGTTGCCATTTCCTTTTCCAGAGGATCTTCCTGACCCAGGGATTGAACCCGGGTCTCCTGCACTGGAGGCAGATGCTTTAACCTCTGAGCCACCAGGGAAGCCCTTAAATAAATATATATATATAAGCCTAGGAATTGACCTTCCATCTTTCACAAAATTTTGCTAAAATTAACTTGAAATGGATTGTGGAACTAAATCTATTTATTTGTTTATTATTTATTTTTGGATCTAAATTTAAAATGCAATATTTATCAAAATTCTAGAAGATACCATAGGAGAAAATTTAGATGACTGTGGGTTTCATAATGAGTTTTAGACACAAAACTAAAATCAAAATCCATGAAGAAAAAGATTTCTTGATTAATTTAAAATTAAACATGTCTTCTCTGTTAATGGCACTGTTAAGGGAAAATTTTTTAAAGCCACATATAGGAAATAATATTTTATAAACGTATATACAATAAAATACTGCCACCCAATATACAAATACATTTTCAAACTTAGCAATAAGAAAATAAGCAGCTCTAAAAAGCCTATAGACTTCTCACCAAAGGATAGATACAGATGGCAAATAAGCTTATGAAAATATGATCATCATGACATGTTATTAAGGGATTACAAATTGAAATAACTGTGGGAAACCACTATACACCAAAGACTGTATGAAATCCAAGGAATTGAAAATATCAAATGCTAAAGAGTATGCAGAGAGAGAGGAAATCTCATTCATTGATAATAGAAATGCAAATTGGTAGAGCTACATAGAAGGAAAGTTGGAAAGTCTCTTATGAGGACAAACACATACATATCATAAAATCCAGCAACTATGTGCCCATAAATTTATGCAATGTATGAGTTGAAAAATACATCTACACAAAAATCTGTATATGAATGCTGCAAAAAATGAAACCAAGCAAAATGTCCTACAATAGATAAATGGATAAACAAACTACGGTACTTTCATTGATAAAAAGAAATGAGCAGTCAAGCCATGAAAAGATATGGAGGAAATTAAATATATATTTCTAAGAGTAAGAAGTCATATTTAGGGATGAAGTAGAAGTGGAGAGGGATCAATACATGGAACAGAAATTTTAAAACATTAAAATAATCTGCATGCTATTCTAAAAGCAGATACACAGTGTCATTCATTTGTAGATACCCATATAACTGTATAGCACAGAGCATGTCCTAATATAAACTATGGTGTTTAGTAATAATTATGTGTCAATAGTGGTTCATCACTTGTAACAAATGTACCATGTTAAAATAAAATGTTACTAATGAAGGAAATTATGAGTTGGGGGGAATATATGAAAACACTGTGTACTGTCTCCTCTTATTTTTGAAATGTATTTATTTTCAATTCAAGGATAATTGCTTTACAATGTTGTATTGGTTTCAGTCATACTTCAACCTAAATCTGCCATAGGTATATGTATGTCCCCTCCCTCTTGAACTTCCCTCTCTTAACTGTAAAATGATAACTGAAAAAAAGTACAGAAGGAAAAACTATCTTGACCTTCTTTGCCAAATATCAGGTCAAATCAGTAGTAGATAAAGTTTATTTTAGCATAATTTTTAAAAATCTCAGTTTGAAAAGAATTGGATTTTACACCATATAGTCAAGATTAGCTTACTACACAAAAATTAATGTACTTAAAATATAAAATAATATGTTTTATTTTGTTCCATTGATCTATATTTCTGTCTTTGTGCCAGTACCATACTGTCTTAATGACTGTGGCTTTGTAGTAGAGCCTGAAGTCAGGCAAGTTGATTCCTCCAGTTCCATTCTTCTTTCTCAAGATTGCTTTGGCTATTCGAGGTTTTTTGTGTTTCCATACAAATCTTGAGATTATTTGATCTAGTTCTGTGAAAATACTGCTGGTAGCTTGATGGGAACTGAATTGAATCTGTAGTATACTCATTTTCACTATATTGACTCTTCTGACCCATGAGCATGGTATAATTCTCCATTTATTAGTGTCCTCTTTGATTTCTTTCATCAGTGTTTTATAGTTTTTGATATATAGGTCTTTAGTTTCTTTAGGAAGGAATATTCCTAAGTATTTTATTCTTTTCGTTGCAATGATGAATGGAATTGTTTCCTTAACTTCTTTTTCTACTTTCTCATTATTAGTGTATAGGAATGCAAGGGATTTCTGAGTGTTGATTTTGTATCCTGCAACTTTACTATATTCATTGATTAGCTCTAGTAGTTTTCTGGTCGAGTCTTTAGGATTTTCTATGTAGAGGATCATGTCATCTGCAAACAGTGAGAGTTTTACTTCTTCTTTTCCAATCTGGATTCCTTGTATTTCTGTTTCTGCTCTGATTGCTGTGGCCAAAACTTCCAGTACGATGTTGAAGAGTAGTGGTGAAAGTGGACACCCTTGTCTTGTTTCTGACTTTAGGGGAAATGGTTTCAATTTTTCACCATTGAGGATAATGTTAGCTGTGGGTTTGTCATATATAGCTTTTATTGTGTTGAGGTATGTTCCTTCTATTCCTGCTTTCTGGAGAGTTTTTATCATAAATGGATGTTGAATTTTGTCTAAGGCTTTTTCTGCATCTATTGAGATAATCATATGATTTTTATTTTTCAGTTTGTTAATGTGATGAATTACATTGATTGACTTGCGGATATTGAAGAATCCTTGCATCCCTGGGATAAAGCCCACTTGGTCATGTGTTGCTGGATTCTGATTGCTAGGATTTTGTTGAGGATTTTTGCATCTATGTTCATCAGTGATATTGGCCTGTAGTTTTATTTTTTTGTGGTGTCTTTGTCAGGTTTTGGTATTAGGGTGATGGTGGCCTCATAGAATGAGTTTGGAAGTTTACCTTCCTCTGCAATTTTCTGGAATAGCTTCAGTAAGATAGGTGTTAGCTCTTCTCGAAATTTTTGGTAGAATTCAGCTGTGAAGCCGTCTGGACCTGGGCTTTTGTTTGCTGGAAGATTTCTGATTACAGTTTCAATTTCCATGCTTGTGATGGGTCTGTTAAGATTTTCTGTTTCTTCCTGGTTCAGTTTTGGAAAGTTGTACTTTTCTAAGAATTTGTCCATTTCTTCCAAGTTGTCCATTTTATTGGCATATAATTGCTGATAGTAGTCTCTTATGATTCTTTGTATTTCTGAGTTGTCTGTCGTGATCTCTCCATTTTCATTTCCAATTTTGTTGATTTGATTGTTTTCTCTTTGTTTCTTGATGAGTCTGGCTAATGGTTTGTCAATTTTATTTATCCTTTCAAAGAACCAGCTTTTTGCTTTGTTGATTTTTGCTATGGTCTCTTTTGTTTCTTTTGCATTTATTTCTGCCCTAGTTTTTAGGATTTCTTTCCTTCTACTGACTCTGGGGTTCTCTATTTCTTCCTTTTCTAGTTGCTTTAGGTGTAGAGTTAGGTTATTTATTTGACTTTTTCTTGTTTCTTGAGGTATGCCTGTATTGCTATGAACTTTCCTCTTAGGACTGCTTTTATAGTGTCCCAAAGGTGCTGTGTAGTTAGGCATTTCTCCAAAGAAGACATACAGATGGCTAACAAACACATGAAAAGATGTTCAACATCACTCATTATCAGAGAAATGCATATGAAGACCACAATGAGGTACCATTTCACACCAGTCAGAATGGCTGTGATCCAAAAGTCTACAAGAAATAAATGCTGGACAGGATGTGGGGAAAAGGGAACCCTCTTACACTGATGGTGGGAATGTAAACTAGTACAGCCATTATGGAAAACAGTGTGGAGATTCCTTAAAAAATTGCAAATAGAACTGCCTTATGACCCAGCAATCCCACTGCTGGGCATACACACCGAGGAAACCAGAATTGAAAGAGACACATGTACCCCAATGTTCATTGCAGCACTGTTTATAATAGTCAGGACATGGAAGCAACCTAGATGTCCATCAGCAGATGAATGGATAAGAAAGCTGTGGTACATATACAGAATGGAGTACTACTCAGCCCTTAAAAAGAATAAATTTGACTCAGTTCTAATGAAATGGATGAAATTGGAACCGATTATACAGAGTGAAGTAAGCCAGAAAGAAAAACACCAATACAGTATACTGACACATATATATGGAATTTAGAAGATAGTAATGATGACCCTATATGTGAGACAACAAAAGAGACACAGAGGTATAGAACCGACTTTTGGACTCTGAGGGAGAGGGAAAGGGTGGGATGGTTTGGGAGAGTGGCATTGAAACATGTATACTTTCTTGTAAGAAATGAAGCACCAGTCTATGTTCAATGCAGGATGCAGGATGCATGGAGCTGGTGCACAGGATGATTCAGGTAGATGATGTGGGGTGGGAGGTGGGAGGGGGCTTCGGCATTGGGAGATTGTGTTCACCTGTGGCTGATTCATGTCAATGTATGGCAAAACAAATACAGTATTGTAATTAAAAAAAAATAAATAAATAAAAATTTTAAAAAAGAAAATTATATGTTTAAGAAGCATATGATCATTTTAACAAATGCAAGATGGTTTTGAAAAAACATCATGAAAAAGCTCTAAGGAAACTTGGAATAGAAAGAAGAAAGCCCAATATTGAAAATATAGTTTCCATATTAAATCTTTAACACAGTTCTTATGTACATTTGCTCCATTTGTTTTCAAATTTGTACTAGGCACAAAGAAGACACAAAGAAGAGATGAGAAAGAAAAAGTAAAATACATAAATTTGAAGAAAGTAAAATTTTTTGTAGCGATGGTATGATTGTCTACATAAACGATCAAAAAGAAAAAGTAATTTTATTAAAGAGCAAGACACATACATGTTTTACATGCTTAGTAACTTCAGTTATGTCCAACTCTTTGTGATTCCATGGACCTGAACCTAAAATTCCAGATGTACAAGCTGGGTTCAAAGAAGCAGAGGAACCAGGGATCAAATTGCCTATATTTGTTGATTCAAAGAGAAACCAAGGGAATTCCATAAAAAAGCAGCTATTAGACTACATAGACTACACTAAAGTCTTTGGCTGTGTGGATCACAATAAACTGTGAAACATTCATAAAGAAATGGAAATTCCAGACCACCCTACTTGTCTCCTTACAAACCATGTAGGTTTCTAAGATACGGAACAACTGACTGGTTCAAATTGGGAAAGCAGTATGACAAGGCTGTATATTGTCATCTTGGTTATTTAACTTACATGCAGAGTGTATCACGGAAAATGCCAGCTGCATAAATCATAAACGGGAATCAAGACACTGGGAAAAATATCAACAACCTCAGATATGCAGATGATAGCATTCTAATGGCAGAAATAGAAGAGAAACTAAAAAGCCTCTTGATCAGGGTGAAAGGGAAGGGTGAAAAGGCTGACTTAACATTAAAAAAAAAAAAAAAAACTAAAATTCTAACTGGTCCCATCAGTTCATTTCCATTCAGTCATTCAGTAGTGTTGAGCTCTTTGTTACCCCATGGACTATAGCACTATACCCCATGGACTATACCGTGTCCATCACCAACCCCTGGAGCCTACTCAAACTCATGTCTATCAAGTCAGTGATGCTATCCAACCATCTAATCCACTGTCTTCCCCTTCTCCTCCTGCCTTTAATCTTTCCCAACATCAGGGTCTTTTCCAATGAGTCAGTTCTTCACATAAGGTGGCCAAAGCATTGGAGCTTCAGCTTCAGCATCAGTCCTTCCAATGACTATTTAGAATGGATTTCCTTTAGGATTGACTGGTTTGATCTCCTTGCAGTCCAAGGGACTCTCAAGAGTCTTCTCAACACCACTGTTCAAAAGCATCAGTTCTTCAGTACTCAGATTTCTTTATGGTCCAACTCTCACATCCATACACAACTACTGGAAAAACCATAGCTTTGACTATACAGACTTTTTCGGCAAAGTAATGTCTCTGCTTTTTAATATGCTATCTAGGTTTGTCATACCTTTTCTTCCAAGGAGCAAGTGTCTTTAATTTCACGGCTGCAGTCACCATCTGCAGTGATTTTGGATCCCCAAAATAAAGTCTGTCACTGTCTTCATTGTTTCCCCATCTAATTGTCATGAAGGGATCTGGTCACTTTATGATTTGGTCCCATCACTTCATGATAAATAGATAGGGAAAATGCAGAAACAGTGATAAATTTCATTTTTGAGAGTTCCAAAATCAGTGAAAACATATTCATGCACAAATGTGAGAGTTGGACCACAAAGAAAGCTGAGCACAGAATTGATCCTTTCAAACTGTGGTTCTGGAGAAGACTCTTGAGAGTCCTTTGGACTGCAGGGAGATCAAACCAGTCAATCCTAAAGAAAATAATTCCTGAATATTTACTGGAAGAACTGCTGTTGAAGTGGAAGCACAAATACTTTTGTCACGTAATGCAAAGCACCAAATAATTGAAAAGGCCCTGACTCTCAGAGAGAATGAACGCAAAAGGGAAAGAGGGTGTCAGAGGATGAAATGGTTAGATAGCATCACTTTATAAATGGGAATAAATCTGAGCAGGCTCTGAGAGATAGTGAAGTACAGGGGAGCCTGGTGTGCTGCATTTCATGTATTTGCAGAGAAACTTGTATGTAGGTCAAGAAGCATTATGGAGCCAGAAAAGGAACAACAGACTGGTTCAAACTGGGAAAGGAGTACAGCAAGGCTGTATATTGTCCCTTTCTTATTTAACTTACACAAAGAGTGTATCATGGGAAATGCCAGCTGGATAAATCATAAATGGGAATCAAGACGATGGGAAAATATCAAAAACCTCAGATTCACAGATGACAGCATTCTAATGGCAGAAATAGAAGAGAAACTAAAGAGCTTCTTGATCAGAGTGAAAGAGAAGAGTGACTTAGAAACTAAATGTGAATAACTATAAGCTAGTACTTTATGATCTGACAGTAAAAAAGCATACATAAACTCTAGCAAAGATGTTAGGTAGATAATTTTAAGTAGAGAATTATACAGTGATTTCTTCTAATGTTTATTTAATTCTTGAATTGCTACCTTAATTATGCTAATACAATGAATGCAAATATGAAAATGAGATATTTGGATGGCACAATTGATCAAACTTTATGATTAATTGGATATTTAGGATGAAATATATTCAAATGACACCATCCTTATAGCAGAAAGTGCAGAGTAACTAAAAAGCCTCTTGATTAAAATGAAAGTGGAGAGTGTAAAAGTTGGCTTAAAGTTCTACATTCAGAAAATGAAGATCATGGCATCCAGTCCCATCACTTCATGGGAAATAGATGGGAAAACAGTGGAAACGGTGTCAGACTTTATTTTTGGGGGCTCCAAAATCACTGCAGATGGTGATTGCAGCCATGAAATTAAAAGATGCTTACTCCTTGGAAGAAAAGTTATGACCAACCTAGATAGCATATTCAAAAGCAGAGACATTACTTTGCCAACTAAAGTCCGTCTAGTCAAGGCTATGGTTTTTCCTGTGGTCATGTATGGATGTGAGAGTTGGACTGTGACGAAGGCTGAGCACCGAAGCATTGATGCTTTTGAACTGTGGTGTTGGAGAAGACTCTTGAGAGTCCCTTGGACTGCAAGGAGATCCAACCAGTCCATTCTGAAGGAGATCAGCCCTGGGATTTCTTTGGAAGGAATGATGCTAAAGCTGCAACTCCAGTACTTTGGCCACCTCATGCAAAGAGTTGACTCATTGGAAAAGACTTTGATGTTGGGAGGGATTGGGGGCAGGAGGATAAGGGGATGACAGAGTATGAGATGGCTGGATGGCATCACCGACTCGATGGACACGAGTCTGAGTGAACTCTGGGAGTTGGTGTTGGACAGGGAGGCCTGGCGTGCTGTGATTCACGGGGTCGCAAAGAGTTAGACATGACTGCGCGACTGAACTGAACTGCACTGATATCTGTTTCTTTTTCAAATCAGCATTTTTTAAAAATGTAGTTAAGTTTTTGCTTTTGAATTGTAGTTAATTTACAGTCTTGTGGCTCAGTGGTAAAGCATTCGCCTATAATGCAGGAGACATGGGTTTGAGGCCTGGGTTCAATCCCTGAGTCAGGAAGATCTCCTGCAGAAGGAAATGGCAAACCACCCGTATTCTTAGATGGGAAATCCCATGGACAGAGGAGCCTCGTGGGCTATAGTCCATGTGGTTGCAAAGAAGTGGACATGACTTAGCAACTAAACAATATTAGTTTTTGGTCATAGCATAGTGATTCAGTATTTTTAAATGAATTACTCTATTTAAAGATAATACAGAATAAAATAGCTATATTTCCCTGTGCTGTAAAATGTATCATTGTTGCTTATCTATTTTATACATCAGTTCAGTTCAGTTCAGTCATTCAGTCAGGTCAGATTCTGTGTGGCCCCCTTTACTGCAGCATTCAGGGCTGCCCTATCCATCACCAAATCCTGGATCTTACTTAAACTCATGTCCATGGAGTTAGTGATGCCATCCAACCATCTCATCCTCTGTTGGGCCCCTTTCCCTCATGCCTTCAATCTTTCCAAGCATCAGTCTTTTCTAATGAGTCTGTTCTCTGCACCAGGTGGCCAGCATGTTGTAACTTAAACATCGATTCTTACAATGAATACTCAGGACTGATTTCCTTTGGGATTGACTGGTTTGAGTTCCTTGCAGTCCAAGGGACTCCGAGAGTATTCTTCAACACAACAATTCAAAAGCATCAGTTCTTCAGCATTCAGCTTCTTTACATTCCAACTCTCACATCCATATATGACTATTGGATTTTATACATAGTTGTTTGTCTCTCTTAATCTAATACACTTATTTTGCCCCTCTCTTTCTTGTCTCCCCACTGGTAACCACTAGTTTGTTTTCTATATCTGTCAGTATGTTTTTATATTTTAGATTCTACATATAAATTATAACATAAAATGTTTGCCATTGTCTGACTTTATTTCACCGAGCATAATAATCTTTTGGTAGATCTACTTTGTTGCAAATGGTGGGATGTCATGGTTTTTTATGGCTGAGTAATATCTATTTTTATACTATATCTCCTTTATCAATTCTTCTTTTAATGGATACTTGGGTTGTTTACATATCTCAGCTGTTGTAAATAATGCTGCTGCAGACATGTTGTGCAAGATTTTTTTTTAATTAATGGGTTTATTTCTGGATGTATGACTAGGAGTGAAATTGCTGGATCATATGGTAATTCTCTTTTAACATTTTGAGGAATTTCCATAAGATTTTCCACAGTGGCTTCAGCAATTTACATTCCCACCAACAGTGTATAAAGGTTCCTGTTATTCCACATCCTCATCAATATTTGTTATTTGTGTTCATTCTGATGATAGCTATCAAAATGAATGAGGTGATATCTCATTGTTGTTTTGATTTGCATTTTATCTAATCATTAATGATGTTGGGTATCTATTCATTTGCCTGTAAGCCATCTGGATGTCTTATTTGGAAATATATCTATTCAGGTTTTCTGTCCAATTGTTAATTTTTAAAATTGTGATATTACTATATTAACAATTTATGTACTTCAAATCAAATCCTTTGTCATCAATATCATTTGCAAATATTTTCTCCTATTCATTAAGTTGTCTTTTCATTTTGTGGATGGTTTCCTTCACTGGGCAAAAACTTTTTACGTTTAATTAGGTTGAAATTCTTTATTTTTGCTTTCATTTCCTCTGACTGAGGAGACAGATCCATAAAAATATTGCTACAATTTATGTTAAAAAACATTTGCCTATTTTAAGTTCTAAGATTTTTGTATTTTCAGGTTGTACATCATCCACTTTGAGTTTGTGTGTGTGTGTGTGTATGTTGCTAGAGATTGTTCTAATTTAAGTGCTTTATGTGTAGCTTTCCAGTTTTCCCATCATCTTTTATTGAAGAGATGGTCTTTTCTCCATTGCATATTCTTGCTTTCTTTATCATATATTAATTGACCATAGGTGAATGGGTTTATTTCTGGGTTCTTGATTCTGTTCCACTGGTACGTGTGTCTGTTTTGGGGCCAACATTATGCTGTTTTGATTACCACAGCTTTCCAGTCTAGTTTGAAGTTATATAGTGTGACTCTTCTAGCTTTGTTCCTTTTCCTCAAGATTGGTTACTTTTGCAGCTCTGGGTCTTTTGTGTTTGCACTGTAAATTTTAGGGCTTTTTGTTCTTGTTCTGCAAAGTAATCTCATGGATAATTCTTGTATCCTGAAATCTTACTATTAATATATCCCTATAATTCTGTTGTTCTTTTTAAGAGGGGCATATGCTCCCTCTTCCCTTCTCCCCATATTAGAAGTAGTAATGTTAGTCAGTTGTGTCTCCCTCTTCGCAATCCCATGGACTATAGCCAGCTAAACTCCTCTGTCCATGGAATTCTCTAGGCAAGAATACTGGAGTGAATTGCCATTCTCTCCTCCAGGGGTCTTCCCAATCCAGGGGAAATTCTCCCACATTGCAGGCAGATTCTTTACCATCTGAGCCACCAGGGAAGCCCACAGAAAGGGATCTTCCCAGTTTGGCTCATCACAAATTTATTTATACATAAGATCCTAATTGATACATCACAAATTAAGGATCATGATATTCTTATCTAGAATCAGTATCTTGAAAGCTCTGTTTTAACATAGTTTGTTTCTCCACCAAGCAATGTGGCTCTGAAGGTCTGTTTAGAGGTAGAATTATTTGTGTTTGAGATACTAAAGATCAGGGATCTGTCTTTATATTTATGAGTCTCAAAGCCCAGCCAAGAACCTTGCTCAAAATTGCACCCAGAAGAACCTTGACATACAGAATCATACCAGTCTCAAGCCAGCTTTGAGAGTTAACACTCAGGAATGATTGTTTATATGCTTTTATGTTTGTTAGCCAACTATGCTTGGTTCTGTCTTGAGACAAATATGCTTAGATCTTGATATTTAAATGATACACAGTTTTGCTTTCATTCTAAGAAACCATTAATCTGTCACCTTTCAATGTCAAGTATTTTGCTTGGTAAAATACTTTAAAATGTACAGTTACTTGAGCACAATTTACAATACTTATGATTTTCTATCTATAGAGCCATTGCTACATTGACACATGTTCTCAAATTAAAATGCCTCATGTGAACCTCAGTTATGACAACTCAACTTTTACTTTTATTATTTTGTTTCTAAGTTAATTTATTAAATATCTCTGATCATTTGTGTGAGAATCTAAAATAAAACTTTATATGAATTTCTATGTAAATATCTGGGTCACTTGTGTAAAATGATGAACAAGTGTGTTTCTGGATAATGAGATGGATGAAATTGGAACCGATTATACAGAATGAAGTAAGCCAGAAAGAAAAACACCAATACAGTATACTGACACATATATATGGAATTTAGAAGACAGTAATGATGACCCTGTATGTGAGACAACCAAGAGACACAGAGGTATAGAATGGACTTTTGGACTCTGAGGGAGAGGGAAAGGGTGGGATGGTTTGGGAGAATGGCAATGAAACATGTATATTTTTGTGTAAGAAACGAAGCGCCAATCTATGTTCAATGTAGGATGCAGGATGCATGGGGCTGATGCACAGGATGATTCAAGTAGAGGATGTGGGGTGGGAGGTGGGAGGGGGCTTCGGCATTGGGAAATTGTGTTCACCTATGGCTGATTCGTGTCAATGTATGGCAAAACAAATACAGTATTGTAATTTAAAATAAAAAAATATAAAAAAATAAAAAACTGCTTCATCTTTATTTTTCAAGAATATTTCTAATTTCTACTTCCTCATGCTTTATGTATATGGATCTGCTATGTTTTCTGCTATTTGTCTTAATTGCTTTGTATATTTAATTTACATGATTTTAAAATAACATACTTATTCTAAAATATGGGTAACGTATGATCTCATATTCATCAATTCAAGCAAACACCATGTGTCAAAATATCCTAATTTGAACAGAACACTTTGTTTTTAATTGTAAACTTGTTTTTCTTAAGTAATGAACAACGAAAACTTGATGTGGCAGATGGTGGGTGGGTGGACACCGGGTATCACAAACTATCTTGGAAAACTAGAAGCCATCAATAGGGATTCTGCATAAATTAGCAAATGATTGAATAATCTGTAGACAAAAAGGGTCATGGAGAACCAGGAATTTGAATCCAATATTTATGGAAATAAAATACTGTTTCTTAGGAGAGGTTTACTCTTTTAAGCATGATGACTGAACCACACATTTTACTATATATTGATATGTATCATTTTATGATTAATAATCTTAGATATAGTTATCCATATTCACATGCCTTGTATCCTCTTGCTAACAAGAGAAGCTTTGCAAAAGACAATGTTTGTGCATATATTTAAATGGTAGAAAAAAAAATGTTTTCAGTGTTTCAAATGGTAAAACGACTTGGAAAATGCATTACCAAACGGTATACAAAGGGTAGAGTATACAAATGCAAGAGTCTGAGGTTAAAAAATGTAGATATGCTGTTAAACTTGTGGTCTTCAACAAGACTCATCAGGTACCATATTTTTAATCTTGATAATTTTCAGTATCTATAAGAAGAAAAAAACATTGTATATAGCACATAGGGTAAGTAAGTATATAAAATAAATGATATATGTAAAGTTCTTTTTCATATTATATATGCTCAACAAGTGTTCAGTTCAGTCGCTCAGTCGTGTCCTACTCTTTGCGACTCCATGAATCACAGCATGCCAGGCCTCCCTGTCCAACACCAACTCCTGGAGTTCACTCAGACTCACATCCATCGAGTCAGTGATGCAATCCAGCCAT
The DNA here is from genome assembly GCA_917880005.1 of Nanger dama. Lineage (NCBI taxonomy): Eukaryota > Metazoa > Chordata > Mammalia > Artiodactyla > Bovidae > Nanger > Nanger dama. The sequence continues at coordinate 48,284,146 of CAKJTW010000011.1, forward strand.
CTCATCCTCTGTCATCCCCTTCTCCTCCGGCCCCTAATCCCTCCCAGCATCAGAGTCCTTTCCAATGAGTCAACTCTTTGCATGAGGTGACCAAAGTACTAGAGTATCAGCTTTAGCATCATTCCTTCCAAAGAAATCCCAGGGCTGATCTCCTTCAGAATGGACTGGTTGGATCTCCTTGCAGTCCCAGGGACTCTAAACAGTCTTCTCCAACACCACAGTTCAAAAGCATCAATTCCTCAGCGCTCAGCCTTCTTCACAGTCTAACTCTCACATCCATACATGACTACTGGAAAACCATAGCCTTGACTAGACGGATCAGCAAAGTAATGTCTCTGCTTTTGAATATGCTATCTAGGTTGGTCATAACTTTTCTTCCAAGGAGTAAGTGTCTTTTAATTTCATGGCTACAGTCACCATCTGCAGTGATTTTGGATCCCTCAAAAATAAAGCCTGAAACTGTTAGCTATGATTATTAAAAGGAAGGCTAATTGTTTAAAAGAAGTGTTACAGAGACTTCCCTGGTGGTCCAGTGGTTTAGACTCTGTACTTCCAATGTAGGTAACATGGGTTCCATAACTGGTTAGAGAACAGAGACCCAGCAGGTAGTGTCACAAGGACAAAATTAATAAGCAAATTTTAAAAATACTTTAAAAAGTGTTCACGATTAACTTTCTCTGGCTGCTGAATTGAATTTAAACTATTTGAATATTAACTCTGATCATTATATTTATATTAAACTTTACCATAGCAAAAATAACAGCAAATTTTTAAATATTAAAAATTCCATAGCCTCATTTGGAACAAAAATGTATGATTATTTAGAATACTGAATCTAGAACCATATGATGTTATTTCAGTTTTCTGATTTGTTGCTTAGTATCTGAAAAAATTAATAAAATGAAGCCTTAGTTAAATATAATTAGGGTAACAGATATGGGAGCTCTCACACTCTGTGATGATAGCACAGTCCAATAGGAAGAAAAAAGATTCCTCTTCCCTCCTGGCAAGGACTCAGCCAGTGAAAAGCCACGGACTCTTTATTAAAGCCCTCCCAACTTTCTTTTCTTCTCTATAAAAGTGTTCTTCTTCCCTTGCCATGTGAAGACTTGCATGTGGCTCACTATGGTTGCAGATACTGAATTTCAATTCTCTGCTGATCTCAAATAAACCCATCTTTGCTGGAGAAATATCTGTCAATCTATTTGTTTCAGGTCAACACTTTGTAACATTGTACATACTTTTTAACATTTTTAGGTCCCAGATTCTTCATCTTTGAAATTAAGATGATGTTAATGTCTACTTTATAGTGTTATGCAGATTATTAATGAAAACATATGTAAAACATGGTCTGACAAAGTGTAATCATGCAATGTGTCATTTATAATTTTAACAAATATTATGTTTTAAAGCTTCAATAAAATATATATATAAATGTTATATTATTTTCAAAGGATATAAGAAGATCTAATAATGTTTGGAGGGATGTTTAAAAATGAATTCACTAAAACTTTAAGTATTTGGCATTTAGAAAGCATACCATCATAAGTCTTTGACATCAATTTAATAAGAATAGTTAAAACCAACAGAAATCATTAATTGAAATTCACAACAATTCTTCTGTAAGAGTGCTTGAGAAGAAGAATTCATAGTTACAAAGTCAATTTGTTAAAAAACAAGAGTGATTTCACGTATGAGGTATATAATAATGTCATAAAATATGAAGGTATGTGTTGAGAGTATTTAATCTGTTTCTGACATGGGAATGTGAAAGACTACATTTCTGGAAATAAAGATAATAGATTAATTTATTAAAGATGTTTACTACTTCTTGAATACAATGCAATGAACCTAGTAGTTGTAAGATGATAAAACAGTCTTTAACAGGAATAAGTTAATATATAGTCATTATATATATATATATATATATATATATATAGTCATATCTATTAGTGACATCTAATATCTGTGTCCTAATGATGCAGACATAACCTATGTCAATTTTGAAAAGTAAGATAGATCAAGTGGCATTATATATAAAGATTCTGAATGAAAAAGTCACTGAAAAAATAATTCTCCATGGAAGACTGTGGCTAATTTGATGTGATTACTTCTAACCGAAATAAGTTTAAAAAAAAAAAAAAAGTGCTACTTTATTTTTGGGAAATGGGATAACTGCATCCTCTTTTTAAACTCATACAACAATCCATGAGATATATACTATAATGCTCATTCATGTGTTATAAGACTTGACATATAAAACTTCAAATAGTTTACCAACAGTCACACAGAAAGCTCATGCGAACATACAATTGCCAATGAACTCTGTATGCTTGCTATGTTACACACGAGTAGAAAGTGCTAAAACACATGGAAATATTTGGCTAGAAATGTATAATCCAAGGAAACAATTGGGCAGCTTCCTTTGCCTATGTTCATATAAACATAAGAATGGATCTCTGCAGATAAAATTCACATTTTGGGTAGTTAAATCTAACTAGTTCAGGGTGGCTGAGAAAGCAGTTGATGGTGGCAAAAGCAATGGAGTGATGGGGTACTTAGGATGACAGTCTTACTTAGAAGGAACTGTAACTGAGGAGTAAGTTATTAGTATTGCTATTGTAAATTATAAGCAAAATAATTTTACCATAAAAATAAGCAGAAAAATGATTTATTGATTTGCTTACAAACATCCTGTTTTTTAATACTACTTTTAGAGGTAATATTGGTTATTAATTGCCATTGTTTAACATTTTTATGAAGAAATTCCTAAATATGTAACTCAGGTTAGTGTTTTAAAATGACATAAAGATTCCATTCTGGAAACAAGGAATTTAGAATTGGTACTGTGAAAAAGTTAATTTTTCAGGTTGTTGAAAAATGGAGGTAAATTTCTTCAACTATTTTTGAGTTAAGTCAACTGTAAAATAATTATAAGTCTCTCCAAGTTCCCCTAGGAGGTTTTGCTGTGACATAATTAAGTGCAAAATGTCTAGAATTGCAGACATTTCATGCACTTACTCCTTTCTAGGCAACTGCACAAATTTAAAGGAAAAAATACACCAATGTTTAGTCAAACACTGACTCACATAAGTGTTCATACCAGAAATTTAGTTTACAAATAGTATTTAATACTTGTAGAATGATAATTTGAAAGTTAAGAAGATGTTTAACAATAACCTTTCTATCTTTATGTTATAAACTTCAAAGTTATTATTTTAAAAATTATTATTGAAAAAAATTATGATAAAATGTGGGCATGTAACATAGTTTTCATTATTAGTGTTTGAAATTCCATTAGGCCATTCATAGCAAATTGTTAATTTATAATGCATCTAATTTTATCAGAATAATAAACTTCAAATTTTGCTTAAACATTCATCTTCACACTTATACTTTTCTTTGTGGGATTTTTGTAGTCTCTTTTTAATTGGATTCTTCCTTTCTGCATTCTATTATTTACTATTCTTCCTTTTTGCATCCAATCATTTACTATTCTCAACTATAATACCACAAGATAAAATCATTAAATGTAGCTAACAATTATGTATCTCAAATATTCCTATTCTTTAGTTGACAAATCTCTCAAAGCGAGTTTCCTTATTTTCTTAAATTCAGATCACAACCTTTCAAGATATTTACTATTTAATTGAGATTTAGATTTAAGTCATCATTCAGATTTATATAACATTTATTGAGTGCTTACTTTAAACCTTAACATATTACCTTAATTCTTATATGAGGTTTATTATTCTGATATAAATTATAGAGAAGAGTAAATATCTTCAGTAATTTGAAAGCTTTTGGCCTTAGCAGAGTTTTGTATTTAAGTTTTGATATATCAGTCAGAGTCTAACCATGAAACAGAAAACATACAGTAATTTGAATAAGGAAAGTTAAAAAAAGTATGTGTGTGCATACTAAGTCACTTCAGTCATATCTGACTCTGTATGACCCTATGGACTACAGCCCATCAGGCTTATGTGTCTTTGGGATTCTCCAGTCAAGAATACAGGGGTGAGTTGCCCATGTCCTCCTCCAGGAGATTTTCCCAACCCAAGGATCAAATTCTCATCTCTTATGTCTCCTACATTTGCAGGCAGGTTCTTCCCTGGTGGCTCAGAGGTTAAAGCACCTGCCTTTGATGCAGGAGACCCCAGTTCGATCCCTGAGTCAGGAAGATCCCCTGGAGAAGGAAATGGCAATCCATTCCAGTATTCTTTCCTGGAGGATCCCATGGACAGAGAAAGCCTAGTAGGTTACAGTCCATGGGGTCGCAAAGAGTCGGACACGACTGAGCGACTTCACCCCACCTCACCTCTTTACCACTAGCACCACCTGGGAAGCCCAAAGTTTAATACAAAGAATCATAAGATACTAAAGTGCTAAGGAATTGGCCAGTAAGAAGTAAAGACATGTAAAGTCACATAAATAGCAAGTATAAAGAGCAATCACTATCCGTGCATCTATAATAGAGCACTCAGGGAAGAAACATTCTGTAGTAAGAACCACACCTTAATGGGGAGGAAATTCGTGGCTCACTGAATGGCAGAGAAGTCACTATGGTGCCAGCTCAGTAGCTGCTTTTGCTGAAAAACACAGCTGGATTTTGTTGGAAATCTGTTCTCCACAGTGCTTAAGAAAGATGTTTAAGACTAATCTATCACTGGAGACACTTTCCTAGAAAACTATCCATGGGGAATGTCGACAAAAGCTACTGCCCATTGAGCACTGTGATTCATGAAAGGAACTAAACATTAGAGTAGCTATCAGTGCTGCAGAAGCCTGCACCTAGAGAAGCTGCAAGCTCTGTACTAGCTGCAGATACTCCTCTAAGAAGCTGCCCATGGTAGATGTTACAGTGAAGCTGCTGACTTGAGTGCTCCTGGCCATGTCACCCATCAAAGCCAAACAATAGAGAAGCTAAGAGCATTCCAGGAGTCTAGTGCTGCAGAAAGTGACATGCTGAGGGAGCTCACCAGTAAGCATGCCCAAATCAGGAAGCAAAACCCTTTCCTACTGCAAAAGGAAAAATAAGTAAAAGATCAGAGTGCATTTTTACAAGGCAAGCCAAATGGGGTAAATTTTGAGGAGGGAGGAAACAAATCAATAATTGACATTATTATATAAATCCCAGATCTTTATTTTCAGGTTATATATGAATTTTAATTTTTAATCTCCATTTTTAGATCTACATATATGGAAGTCTTCTCCGACCAAAACTTGATTCTATTCTGTGATGGAAGTGAATGTCACTCAGTCATGTCTGACTCTTTGCAACCCCATGGACTATACAGTCCATGGAATTATCCAGGCCAGAATACTGGAGTGGGTAGCCTATCCTTTCTCCAGTGGATCTTCCCAACCCAGGAATCCAACCAGGGTCTCCTGCATTGCAGGGGATTCCTTACCAGATGAGCCAAAAGGGAAACCATTATTCTGCGATAATGTTGAACAAGTATTGGTAAATAGGCTGACTAAATCCACACCAGGCCCCAAGATCCGTAAGTAATGAGGAAAATTAATATACTGAGGATCACCAATGGATGTGTAAGTTCCCTCAGTTATTTATTTATTTATTTATTTTAGGTCAAGTCAATGAAATCTAGTCAGGAAACAACCCTTGGATTATGGGAGTTTAAATTGCATATTGAAGGAAGTACCCACTTCACCCTCCATGTGATATCAGATGCTGGTATCTATCATCCACATGATGTGGCTGAGAGGTGGCTCCTGGCACATTCAGCCACTTTAGCTTTTGGGTTCAAGAAAGTCTCACTCACTCTTTGGCATACCTGAGAGGTGTGAATCCAGCTGCCAAATTTACATGTGGCCCAAAAGGAGGCCTGAGTAATCTGCTGAAGCACTAATCCTAAACATTACCTGTAATCATCACCATGGAGATTTTATGAAGCTGAATTGCAAGGAATAATTCCTGGACAAGAAAACCCTTACCTGTCACAGATTGGGAGAATTCTACTTTTCATACTGAATACTAAAACTTCAGTTTCCTTAGCTAGATATTTTAGCCAAGATTTTCAGTTTTCCTTATTCTTTCTTCTTTGTACCTACTACTAAAATTTTATATAGTTTTGATTATCTTAAAAGCTTTACTAATTTTGTGAACTCCTAGCAAATATTATTACCCACTGTATTCTTAGTTGTTTTTTTTTCTTTATTAAAAAAATTAACAAGTAAACACAAACTTTAATGATACAATAGACCAATTAGACCTAATTGATATCTATAGGACATTTCACCCCAAAACAATGAATTTCACTTTTTCTCAAGCGCACATGGAACATTCTCCAGGACAGATCACATCCTGGGCCATAAATCTAGCCTTGGTAAATTCAAAGAAATTGAAATCATACCATTTCTGACCACAGTGCAGTAAGATTAGACCTCAATTACAGGAGAAAAAAACTATTTAAAATTCCAACATATGGAAGTTGAACAACATGCTGCTGAATAACCAACAAATCACAGAAGAAATCAAAAAATAAATCAAAATATGCATAGAAATGAATGAAAATTAAAACACAACAACCCAAAACCTGTGGGACACTATAAAAGTGGTGCTAAGGGGAAAGTTCATAGCAATACAGGCATACCTCAAGAAACAAGAAAAAGTCAAATAAATAACCCAACTCTACACCTAAAGCAACTAGAAAAGGAAGAAATGAAAAATCCCAGGGTAAGCAGAAGGAAATAAATTTTAAAAATTAGGGGGAGAAATAAATGCAAAAGAAACAAAAGTGACAATTCAAAAAAAAAAAAAAAAGCTGGTTCTTTGAAAGGATAAATAGAATTGACAGACCATTAGCCAGACCCATCAAGAAACAAAAGGAGAAAAATCAAATCAATAAAATTAGACATGAAAATGGAGTGATCACAACAGACAACACAGAAATACAAAGGATCATTAGAGACTACTATCAGCAATTACATGCCAATAAAATGCACAACATGGAAGAAATGGAAAAATTCTTAGAAAAGTACAACTTTCCAAAACTGAATCAGAAAGAAATAGAAAATCTTAACAGACCCATCACAAGCATGGAAATTGAAACTGTAATCAGAAATCTTCCAGCAAACAAAAGCCAAGGTCCAGAAGGCTTCACAGCTGAATTCTATCAAAAATTTAAAGAGCTAACACCTATCTTACTCAAACTCTTCCAGAAAATTGCAGAGGAAGGTAAACTTACAAACTCATTCTATGAGGCCACCATCAACCTAATACCAACACCTGACAGAGATTACACACAAAAAAGAAAAATGCAGGCCAATATCACTGATGAACATAGATGCAAAAATCCTTAACAAAATTCTAGCAATAAGAATTCAATAACACATTAAAAAGATCATACACCATGACCAAGTGGGCTTTAGCCCAGGGATGCAAGGATTCTTCAATATCTGAAAATCAATCAATGTAATTCACCACTTTAACGAACTGAAAAATAAAAGCCATTTGATTATCTCAATAGATCCAGAGAAAGCCTTTGACAAAATTTAACATCCATTTATGATAAAAACTCTGCAGAAAGCAGGAATAGAAGGAACATACCTCAACATAATAAAAGCTATATATGACAAACCCACAGCAAACATTATCCTCAGTGGTGAAAAATTGAAAGCATTTTCCCTAAAGTCAGGAACAAGACAAGGGTGTCCACTTTCACTGCTACTATTCAACATAGTTTTGGAAGTTTTTGCCACAGCACTCAGAGCAGAAAAATAAATAAATGGAATCCAAATTGGAAAAGAAGAAGTAAAATTCTCACTGCAGATGACATGATCCTCTACATAGAAAACCCTAAAGACTCCACCAGAAAATTACTAGAGCTAATCAATGAATATAGTAAATTTACAAGATATAAAATCAACACACAGAAATCCTTTGCATTACTATACACTAATAATGAGAAAATGGTAAGAGAAATTAAGGAAACAATTCCATTCACCATTGCAAAAAAAAGAGTAAAATACTTAAGAATATATCTACCTAAAGAAATTAAAGACCTATATATAGAAAACTATAAAACACTGATGAAAGAAATCAAGGAAGACACTATAATAGATGGAGAAATAAATAATGTTCATGGATCAAAAGAATCAAATAGTGAAAATAAGTATACTACCCAAAGTAATCTATAGACTCAATGCAATTCTTATCAAGCTACCAGCAGTATTTTTCACAGGGCTAGAACAAATAATTTCACGATTTGCATGGAAATACAAAAAACCTTGAATAGCCAAAACAATATTGAGAAAGAAGAATGGAACTGGAGGAATCAACCTGCCTGATTTTAGGCTCTACTACAAAGCCACAGTCATCAAGACAGTATGGTACTGGCACAAAGACAGAAATATAGATCAATGGAGCAAAATAGAAAGCCCAGAGATAAATCCCAGACACCTATGGACACCTTATCTTTGACAAAGTGGGCGAGAATATGCAATGGATTAAAGACAATGTGTTTAACAAGTAGTGCTGGGAAACTGGTCACTTGTAAAAGAGTGAAACTAGAACACTTTCTAACACCATACACTAAGATAAACTCAAAATGGATTAAAGATCTAAACTTAAGACCAGAAACTATAAAACTCCTAGAGGAGAACATAGGCAAAACACTCTCTGACATAAATCACAGCAGGATCCTCTGTGACCCACTTCCCAGAATACTGGTAATAAAAGCAAAAATAAACAAATGGGGCATAATTAAAATTGAAAGCTTCTGAACAACAAAGGAAACTATAAGCAAGGTGAAAAGACAGCCTTCGGAATAGGAGAAAATAATAGCAAATGAAGCAGCTGACAAACAACTAATCTCAAAAATATACAAGCAACTTATGCAGATCAATTTCAGAAAAATAAATGACCCCATCAAAAAATGGGCCAAAGAACTAAATAGACATTTCTCCAAAGAAGACATACAGATGGCTAACAAGCACATGAAAAGATGCTCAACATCTCAGAGAAATGCAAATCAAAACCACAATGAGGTAGCATTTCAAATCAGTCAGAATAGCGGCAATCCAAAATTCTACAAGCAATAAATGCTGGAGAGGGTGTGGAGAAAAGGGAACTCTCTTACACTGTTGGTGGGAATGCAAACTAGTACAGCCACTATGGAGAACAGTGTGGAGATTCCTTAAAACATTGAAAATACAACTGCCTTATGATCCAGCAATCCCATTGCTGGGCATACACACTGAGGAAACCAGAACTGAAAGAGACACATGTACCCCAAAGTTCATTGCAGCACTGTTTATAATAGCCATGACATGGAAGCAACCTAGATGTTCATCAGTAAATGAATGGATAAGAAATCCATGGTACATATACATAATGGAATATTACTCAGCCATTAAAAAGAATACATTTGAATCAGTTTTAATGAGGTGGATGAAACTGGAGCTTGTTATACAGAATGAAGTAAGCCAGAAAGAAAAACACCAATACAGTATACTAATGCATATACATGGAATTTAGAAAGATGATAATAATAACCCTGTATGTGAGAGAGCAAAAGAGATACAGTTGTATAAAACAGTCTTTTGGACTCTGTGGGAGAGGGGGAAGGGGAGATGATTTGGGAGAACAGTATTGAAACATGTATAATAATATCATATATGAAACAAATCACCCGTCCAGGTTAGATACATGATACTGGATGCTTGGAGCTGGTGCACTGGGACAACCCAGAGGTACGGTATGGAGAGGGAGGAGGAAGAGGGGTTCAGAATGGGGAACATGTGTATACCTGTGGTGGATTCATGGTGATGTATGACAAAACAATACAATATTGTAAAGTGATTAACCTCCAATTAAAATAAATAAATTTATATTAAAAATTCAATAGAAATTATTTTTAATTTTTAGAAGTGGAAAGAATGTTGAAAACTAAGAATAAATCATCCTGTTTATGAGTCTTAGCTTTGCCACTTATATACTGTATCACTTTAAGTAAACAATTTTCTATTTCTGGAGTTTAAATTTTTTTCTCTGAATGTCTATGCCAAAGACTTTGACTGTGTGGTCATGTATGGATGTGAGAGTTGGACTGTGAAGAAAGTTGAGCTCCAAAGAATTGATGCTTTTGAACCGTGGTGTTGGAGAACACTCTTGAGAGTTCCTTAGACAGCAAGGAGATCAAATCAGTCCATCCGAAAGGAGTTCAGTCCTGGGTGTTCAATGGAAGGACTGATGCTGAAGTTGAAACTCCAATACTTGGGTCACCTAACGCGAAGAGTTGACTCATTGGAAAAGACCCTGGTACTGGGAGGGATTGAGGGCAGGAGGATAAGGGGACGACAGAAGATGAGATATCTGGATGGCATCACCGACTTGATGGACCTGTGTTTGAATTTACTCTGGGAGTTGGTGATGGACAGGGAGGCCTGGCATGCTGTGATTCATGGGTTCACAAAGAGTGGGACACAACTGAGTGACTGAACTGAAGTGAACTGATGTCAAATTATCTTGGCACTTCTAATCTTAAAGCAGGAGGTTAGAAAATTAACAGATAAATTTTACATACTATTATTGTTCTTTAATATGTCTAGTTCTTTTTCCCATCTGGGCACAGCAGAAGACTGAAGTTTCTAGGCACTCTGAAGTTACACAAAGTCAGATGACTTCATTGACTAATCAATCATGATCTTAAATATGAATGCCATTCATAGGTGAAAGGAGTTAAGATGATTTCTGTCATGTCATTGTGATTTTATAAGTGTTCACATGGTGTTGCCCCAGGTAAAAGCAACCTGTAATAATAAGCCAACATAGGGGGCAACTGTTATAGAGATTTGCCCTAACCATAGTGAACATTTTGTAAAAGAACTAAATTTTTGTTTATTTTAATCAACTGACTTGTTTTATAGCACCACATGCCATAAAAAATTAAACAAAAAAATGTAGCTAGCAAAATAAAAAGCTAGAAGGATAGTTGCAGAGGAACAAAAGAAGATAAAGTAACAGTTATTCAGCATGCATGATCATACCAATATTACTCTAGAAGTTTTACTTAAATTATCTCATCAGTATTTATCTCAAATCTTAAAAATGTTAAATTCGTGATCCTTATTTTATAAGAAACTACTAACAAGATCAGAAAAAAATAAGTTATTCCTCTAGTTTAGATATTACAAAATGAAATTACAGAACATATATTCTGAAAATATCTTACTTACTCTTAGCCCCTTACTGATGAATAGCTATCTAAAGATATGGTGATTTCACTAAAGAACGCTTTAATAATATATTTTAGTAGCATAGTAAAGGAATTTATTTTGGAAAAGGGGAAATTTCTTACCTGTAACATGCCATGGGTTTAGCTAAAAGTATGATAGTCAATTATCAATAAATAATAAAATATTTGTTAAATTTTCAACATAACTATTATGCTATGAATTAAAATGAGAGGATACAATAATTTTCTGAAGGTAAAGTAATAATTCAGCAAAATAAACAATTTAATACATAGTAAAGTATGTTCTTGACTGATTATATGATGTTTCAATTTTCCCTCCAAAATTCTATCTCAATACTCATTAAAATACTCAAAGTTGATAAAGCCTTGATGAATCCAGTGAAAACTACCAACCTAACAATTAAGAAAAATCTGACTGAAAATCAACTCTGTTTGAACAATACAATGTTTATAATATTCTACATTTCAAATTAGAAATTATTTTAAAATTACAACAGAATTAGTTTTGGGACTAGAAAATCTAAACCATTCTAATATTTAGAGTGAAGCACAATATACTGTCTGTAACAGAAACCGTGTTCAGTTTAGTTCAGTCACTCAGTCCTGTGTGACTCTTTGCAATTTCATGAATCACAGGCGCCAGGCCTCCCTGTCCATCACCAACTCTTGGAGTTCACTCAAGTTCATGTCCATTGAGTCAGTGATGCCATCCAGTATCTCATCCTCTGTCATCCCCTTCTCCTCCTGCCTCCAATCCCTCCCAGCATCAGGGTCTTTTCCAAAGAGTCAACTCTTCGCTTGAAGTGGCCAAAGTACTGAAGTCTCATCTTCACCATTGGTCCTTCCAAGGAACACCCAGGGCTGATCTCCTTCAGAATGGACTGGTTGGATCTCCTTGCAGACCAAGGGACTCTCAAGAGTTTTCTCCAACAGCACAGTTTAAAAGCATCAATTCTTTGGCACTCAGCTTTCTTCACAGTCCAACTCTCACATCCATACATGACCACTGGAAAAACTATAGCCTTGAGTAGATGTACCTTTGTTGGCAAAGTAACATCTCTGCTTTTCAATATACTATCTAGTTTGGTCATAACTTCCCTTCCAAGGAGTAAGTGTCTTTTAATTTCATGGCTGCAATCACCATCTGTAGTGATTTTGGAGCCCAGAAAAACAAAGTCAGCCACTGTTTCCACTGTTTCCCCCTCTATTTCCCATGAAGTGATGGGACCGAATGCCATGGTCTTCATTTTCTGAATGTTGAGCTTTAAGCCAACTTTTTCACTTTCCTCTTTCACTTTCATCAAGAGGATTTTTAGTTCCTCTTCACTTTCTGCCATAAGGGTGATGTCATCTGCATATCTGAGGTTATTGATATTTCTCCCGACAATCTTGATTACAGCTTGTGTTTCTTCCAGCCCAGTGTTTCTCATGATGTATTCTGCATATAAATTATGCAGGGTGACAATATACAGACTTGACGTACCGTTACATCAAGTCAGTTGTAACAATGTTAGAACTCATTGTAGAATAATTATTAATTGATTAGACAAACAAAACACAATGCTTTTGGACAAGTTATTTTATTATGTTTTAACCAGGAGTTGTATTAAGCCTGGCAGGAAGTTTACAAAAAGTGGAAAAGAAAAAAATAAATAATAAAAGTTTGGCAAATTTCAATGCAAGTATTTAGAGTTACTTTGAAAAAGTATATATAATAAATATAAAATGAATTTGACAGTATGCATTTTTTTTATCTTCATAAAATTAAATGCAAAAATTAAAGTTTATCTGGGATCCAAGGGGTAACAATAACAGGAATAGAATGACAAAGAAGTAGCCAATAGTTATTGCTGTTGTTTATTTGCTAAATCTTACCTGATTCTTTTATGACTCCATGAACTTTAGCCAACTAGGCTTCTCTGTCCATAGAATTTCCCAGATAAGAATACTAGAGTAGGTTGCCATTTCCTTCTCCAAGGCATCTTCCCAATCCATGGATTGAACCCACGTCTCCTGCATTAACAGGTGGATTTTTTTACCCTGAGCCTCCAGGGAAGTACAATCAATAATTATAAAAGATATTGTTAATAGTGGTAAAACAATATTGAGGACAGAGTGTTTGAAATACCAAATTCACAGTTCATAGTCTCTTGATAGTTAAAGTTCTGATCACTTATACAATTAGAATTAGATAGACTAGGAAGGGTGCCTCATCAGTAAATACACTCTTGCAATCTCTGCTTTCCTGATAAATAGAAGCCCTGTGGTGAATCACACACTCACACATATACCTCCACATGCACATACACATATGCATTTACAATAATAGTCTCCTACACTGTCTTGATAGAAAGCCCATAAGATTTTAAATAATCTAAATATATGCAGATAGTCATCATGAAAAGCACTGTGTATTAGTTTCTGAAGTCACTTCCTCATATTTTTCTTAAAAAAGTAAATTATTGCGAGATTTTAACATGATAAAAAAAATCTGCTTTGTAAAACATAATTGATAATTTAGAATATTGATAAAGAAAGGCTATATTACTTCTTTGTATAATAAATCTACCAACAAAGATCCGTGTAGTCAGAGGTATGGTTTTTCCAGTAGTCATGTATGGATGTGAGAGGACTATAAAGAAAGCTGAGTACAGAAGAATTGATGCTTTTGAACTGTGGTGTTGGAGAAACTCTTGAGAGTCCCTTGGACTGCAAGGAGATCCAATCAGTCCATCCTAAAGGAAATCAGTCCTGAATATTCATTGGAAGGACTGATGCTGAAGCTGAAACTCCAATACTTTGGCCACCTGATGAGAAAAACTGACTCATTGGAAAATACTCTGATGCTGGGAAAGATTAAATGTGGGAGGGAGGAGAAGGGGATGGCAGAGAATAAGATAGTTGAGTGACATTACCAACTCAATGAACATGAGCTTGAGTAAACTCTAGCAGTTTGTGATGGACAGGGAGGCCTAGTATGCTGCAGTCCATGGGGTTGCAAAGAGTCGAATATGACTGAGCAACTGAACTGAACTGATAATATTACAAGTACAGAAAGACCAATACTAAATTAAAAGTTCCTTGTTTTTGAATGTAATATCTGAATTTAGGAATGATTGTGAAGTTTTCATTAGAAAAAATTATGAACATGAATATTTGAGATTTCTTATCACTATCTTCTTATGTAAAACACTATGGAGCATATAGATACAAAATAGAAGAGAAAATAAAACAGAGAGAAGCATGGATGTGATAGGTAAATTCAATTATCTTTTTGAAAAACAGTTTATTTAATACACATATTTTCTCTTCTCAGATTAAAATATGAAATAATAAAAATATTAACATCACTGGAACATAAGAGGGAGCATCTTCAGTAAACCAGAATTGTGAGGAATTTTGGAAGACATGAAGCAGATGGGGCAGATGGAGAACAAAGCTGGTCACTGGAGAATAGCCTTTGATTCAAAGCAGGCAAAAGGGGAAAACATGGAGGAATAAATGAGCAGATTTTCTGAACTCAGCCCTGAGAACAATCAAAGCTCAGAACAGAAGGGACTGGAAATAAGGCAAGCTGGGTAATAAGGCAGAAACTGGAGAGATTTAGAATCTGAGCTAGCTTTTCCCACACAAGTTGCCTGGTACAATCCCAGGTGTCAGGGACTGTTTAAAAATGAACTGAGAGTTATAGCATTGAGATCTGTTAATATGGGCAGCAGAGACAAAGAGGGGAAGAGATTTAACACTGCAAAAATTCAGTTCCATTAATAAAATAAGAAAGAAAACATTACTTAGCATATTTAGAAGAGATACTGAATATTCTGGTATTTTCTTTCTTATTGGACTCTGAAACTAAGACACTAACTGGACATAAATACTTCACAAAGTATGAAACACTGGGCAGCTTAGAAAATAGTTGTGTGTGTGTGTGTGTGTGTGTGTGTGTGTGTGTGTGTGTGTGTGTGTGTGCGCGCGCACAGACTCATGCTTAGCCACTCAGCTATGTCCAGATTTTTGTAACCCTATGAGCTGCAGCCTGACAGGTTGCTTTGTCCATGGGAATCTCGAGGCAAGAATACTGGAGTAAGCTGCCATTTCCTTCTCTAGGAGATATTCCTGACCTAGGGATTGAACCCACTTCTGAGCCTCCTGAATTGGCAGATGAACTCTTTACCACTGCATCATCTAGGAAGCCCTTGGAAAATAGGGAGTTCAAATATAGTAAATAAGCTATCCATAAGCTATATATATGCACAGAGGCTTCATTTGATGTAAAAAGCAATGTAAAAAGAATCATGCCATTTAAAAAAATTCATGATACTTGAAGAGAGAAATTCCCCATCTGCTAGAAGGCTTCCAAATAGATCAACTCTCATATCGAACATCCATAAAATAAACCAACTGACACGTTAAAGTCCCACTGGAAAATCCCATGGACAGAGGAGCCTAGAGCGCTACAATCCATGGGGTTGCAAAGAGCTGGACACAGCTTAGCAACTAAACAACAACAACAAAACTCAATATATACTAAGATTGACTAAGCATCTGAGAAGAAAGCACTTGTTTCAGAAGAAAAAAATTTGACACAAAGACCAGTGATGGTGGAATAGGCTTATTACACATTTTGCTTATTTTGATTATGTCCTTTAGAATTAGTATGTCATCTTTGCTTTCTGAGAACACACCTAACAGACACACAAAATGATGTCAGCATATATCGCCCAGGAGGTGCAATTAACTTTCTAACTGTTGATATCCTCAATCATCCAAATAAAAATAACAGGACCATGAGAGTGTCCTGCCTTAGCAACAAAGATGGGACATCAGTCCACTATGTTTACCAAAATAGTAAACTCACTTTGCCACTGGTAGTTAATAGGTTTAATCACAGTTATTAATTACCTTATGTTAAGCATGTTCTATTTACTTTTCTCTGAAGGATTTGGGGAGATAGAAATAAGATTTCTTCATTATTTTTTTTCAGATTTTATGCCTGAACCAAGTGATTCAGCTTAGACATGAACCAACTGAAATAGAAAATGTATTCCCATCTCTCAGAAAACTGAACCAAGATATGATTCTTGAAGGATGTCATCAGTATGTATCATTCTAGGCTTTTATTTTCCTAAATGGAATTGATTTTTAATAATAATAATCAAATATATAAGGAAAAACAGAAAATTTTCAAAAGAGTTGTCATATGAAGTGTACTAAATTAGGGAAATTAGCCATAAAGAAACCTGAATACAGAAAATAAGACATAACTTAGTGATTAAAAAAACTCCCAGAACTTTTTAAGGAAGCAATTAATAAAGAAGCTTGGAGAAACATATTTGAGGAATAAAATGCACAATGGTCAAAATAATGGAAAAAACTGGGAAACTGAACAGATAATATCAAATATTGACTGTCATTCAGAAGATCAACTTTAGATATTCCACTGGAATGCAAAACTAGCACACAGAGAAGAGATTAAAGTATTGAGTACAAAGATGTTACACGTGGGAGTCAGAACATTTAAGTCCACAGGAATATAATTTCAAGAGTACAAAATTGAGTGGACAGGAGGAAAAAAGAAAAGAATAAAAATAATGGTGAAAAGTGAAAAATAGTCAACTTTTTATGCCAAAAAACCCACTGAACAAGGACAAAAATTTTGAAAAGAAAATAAAACATTACTCAGTGAAAATTATATATTCTAAGGATAAAATAAAAGTGTGCAAACTTCTCATTTTGTGGAGATGATCACACAGGATAGAGAATCAACTTAGTGCTAGAAAGATCCTCCAGAACATTAAGTTCTGGAAGACCATGTAGAAGAAAAATCTTTATATCTTTAATAGAAAAGCATTGTGATTTTTGGATTCCATATTTGAGTAAGTGGAACAGGATTTTAAAAATATCTGATATGCAAAAGCTAAAATATACAAGATCTATCAGTACAGTTTTTACCCTGTTCTACCTTAAAACCAGTTATTCTGGTAGAATTTTGGAAAGAGGAAAGTTGCTCTGTTCTACTTCACCCATTGCTATAAAATTTTCTCAGGCAGGCCAAGTAGATGTTATAGGGATGAATATGGAATCAAGCTGAGCTAATTAGATCCCCTCTCCTGTATCTTTCTCATTGGAGTTGACAGGAAGGTTGTCTTTTAATTTGTGTCCACAATATAATACTGCCAACGTAGAAATCATGGTTCTAATTTGTGGTCAATCTTCATTTGAAATAATAAATCCAACATATAAAGAGAAGTAGAAAAGAAAGAAACATTTATAGGCAGATGATAGATTAAATACTTTCTGTGAAATGCTTCATCTCTGATATCTGGAATAATAACATAACTACAACCATCTTTTTTCTGCTATCTCATTCTTCATGGTCAATTTTTCACCCCTTGCAACAGAAATACTATTGACATGTCCAAAAATAATTTAAAAATAAATTTACTAAAACAAAAAGTAAATAATAAGATGCAAATCAAGAAGTGGAATACATAATATGCAGTAAGAATTGAGAATAGAGAAACCAAAAATATTGCTCTAGTTGATAATACAATTTTTAATTTAATGTAAAAAATACAAGTAAATTTTAAATGAGATATAATTGATATATTTTAAAGCAGTTTTATACTAATAATGAATATTAATATCCTATATAATGTTTGCAATACAATTATTTAATGATTATTCAAAGACTATTGTCAAATATCACTGATAAATTCTTTTGACTAACTGACACTGGAAAATATAATTAGATGAAATATTCAAAGCAATAGAAATAAACAAAAACACTTAATCTGTAAAAAATATCACATAAAAGTTACAAAATATAAAAATTAAGGATTGCAAGAATAAAGCCAAATATTTATAAATATATTTATCACAAATGAATTAAATCCACAAGTTAAATGACAAAATGCATGAATTGCACAAGCAAATAAAATACAGACAAACTAAACATGAGTAATAAATTAATATTAAATTTCATAAACAATTGAAAATGATGGAGTGGACCAGGATACACAAAACAAATGTAAGGCAACAAAAAGCAGAAAAAGAA
This sequence comes from Nanger dama, assembly GCA_917880005.1. Taxonomy (NCBI): domain Eukaryota; kingdom Metazoa; phylum Chordata; class Mammalia; order Artiodactyla; family Bovidae; genus Nanger; species Nanger dama. Next base: position 48,302,422 of record CAKJTW010000011.1, read on the forward strand.
ATAATAATATTCAAGAATTATTTCAAGAAGAAATTGGCTATCTTTGGAAAATTTTAAAAATGTCTTAAGGAAAGTACACTCTAACTAGAAGATGAAACAGGGACTTTCCTGGTGGTGTAGTGGTTGCAACACTGTGCTGCTCATGCAAGGGTACAGGTTCAATTCCTGGTCAGGGAACTAAGATCCTAAATGCTGCATGGTGTGGCCCCCCCCCAAAAAAAAAAGATAAAACAATAACTGATCTATATAATACTGCATTAAAATAAATTTTAATGTATCAATTTAGGGATTTTGATAAAGCATTAAAAATTCTTTCACTCGTTAGCAAATCAAGAGATGAATTTCATGGGAGTTGATAAAAAGTAGTAAATAGAATAATGAACAAATAAGCATAAAGACCTAATAGACTCCAATTTAAAAGTTTAAATGAAAAGATGATTTAAGTTTTGCTTGTGCTGTATTTACTACATGGTTCCATTACTTAGCTTGTCTGTTTAGTTACTCAAGCTTTAAAACTGTTAACACAATGTCGTTGATGCAGAAAGGAGACATTGATAATAAAGCACTGTCCGTCAAAGAATCTACCTTGAAGTAATGAACTTCATTTTCATTAATATTTTATTGTTTGAAAGTAATTTCCATGCCACAGCTAATTAAAAAAAAAAAGGCACAGATATTTAATTTGTTCTGAAGGTACCAAGTCAGAAGTAATTCATAACCAACAATAAAGACGAACACGCTTTATTTTTTAGTTACTAGCAAACAAATGTTTGTTTTACCAATTCTTTAAATTTTGGAGTAATTTGTTACCCATTTGATAGATAATATATTACATGCTTATTTTCCTGCAAATGTGTCAAAAATATGTTTTTCTGAATTGTTTATAATAGTACATATCTGTCAGTTTGTCTACAGACCAATATTCAACATTAAGTAGGTGAATAAACTAATAAAATTTTCATTGAGCAAGCATATGTTTCAAAAGACAACACACAAAAGTGAAATGATTACATTTAAATAATTATACATAGGTTGGGAATTATTTTAATTGTAATATCTTAATGAATAATTTTTCATTTTTATGTTATCCATGAAACACTTTTTAATTCTGATTCAAATTCTAATACAATGAAAATTGATTTAGAAACATGAAATGCTTAAAATACAAAAAATAAACACAAAATTTATCTGAATTACACAATTCTTAAAACTAAATGAAGAATCTATAAAAATAAGGTAAATTCTTCTAATGAGCCCTGCAGACTGATAACTACTTTGAAATATGAGTATTAAATAAATAATTTCCTGATAACTCAGTTTCTAAAGAATCCACCTGCAATGTAGGAGACCCTGGTTCAATTCCTGGGTTGGGAAGACCTGCTGGAGAAGGGATAGAATACTCACATCAGTATTCTCAGGGTTTGCTTGTGGCTCAGCTGGTAAAGAATCAGCCTACACTGCAGGAAACCTGGGTTTGATCTCTGGATTGGGAAGATCCCCGGAGAAAGGAAAGGAAGGGAACGGCTACCAAATCCAGTATTCTGGCCTAGAGAATTCCATGGACCGTATAGTCTATGAGGTTGCAAAGAGTTGGAGACGACTGAGAGACTTTCACTTTCTTTCAAGGAAATAATATTTCCTTATTAAATCCAGAGTCTTCTTAGAGAGTAGAAGAATGCATTTATATTTTACCCTAGATTCAGTCATTGAAACAGGTTTACTATATAAAGAATTATCTCAGCTCTGGTTACGTTTATTTCATGATATTAAACACTTGTGCTGATTTCATCTGACATTTAATTCTGTGCAAGCTCTAACAGCTTCTCAGTAACTCATATGAAAAGTGCAATCACAATTGCAAACATTTAACAAGTGGAATTTGTCATGATTCATAAGAGCAAATATTGTATACCACTGAAAATATAAGAACATTACAAAAACAATACAGTTGATGATAACTCTTATTTCTGTCTCCTATAAACTGCCTACTAAAAGAATTACTGAAAACATTTGCATATTATATGTAGTGAATATTATTGTGTAAAGTTCAAGAACTAGTAACTGTTCAAAAGTAAGAAAGATGCAATCAAGCATAAATATTAAAAAACACTGTTTGTGAAATTACAGGGAAGATTTCATACAAGATCATATTCATGAGAAAAAATAATAGGAAGCTATTCTATACTTAATGTCAATCCATGTTGAAAACACTTTTTGCCATATTCCATGTATCTGTTTGACAATATGCAAAAGATTGCTATATATAATATGGATATAAATTTGTGGATATAAATTTATGGATATAAATTTATACCTATTGAGAATTCCTTAAATATATTAATATACATTCAGTATACTAAATAATATATTTGTTATAGTCAAGAAGATGACATACAATATGATAGATATATTTTTATGCTATCTATTTAATGTATTGTGTATGGGTATATACATTGTATTTTATCCATGATTTGCTTTATAAAATCATAAATTAATATTCATGAGGTCCTTTATTTATCATAACCTTTATCTGTTTCAAATGATGATTACAGAAAATAACAGAAGAATAAATTCTACTGTACTTTCTTCCAAAATGTTTAATACAATTTAAATTTAAAAGTGTTTCCTGACAAAGTATGGTTTTGTAGATTTTCACAGGAAAATAGAGAATGCTTCACTTTCAGATGTTAAACCTATTTGTAAAGTATGTCTAGGTTAAGTATAAATATTGATCTTTTAAAATGATATAATATACTATAGCAATGAGTCGAAAGACAATTGGAGATGAAGGTGAAATTATGTAATTTTGTAAACAGTTAAAATTCAAAAGTTAATTATGAATTCAAAAATTAAAATTCAAAAGCATATTATGATTATAAAATATTAATTCAGTTCAGTTCAGTTGCTCAGTCATGTCCGACTTTGTGACCTCATGAATCGAAGCACGCCAGGCCTCCCTGTCCATCACCAACTCCCGGAGTTCACTCAGACTCACGTCCATAGAGTCAGTGATGCTATCCAGCCATCTCATCCTCTGTTGTGCCCTTCTTCTCCTGCCCCCAATCCCTCCCAGCATCAAAGTCTTTTCCAATGAGTCAACTGTTCTCACGAGGTGGCCAAAGACTTGGAGTTTCAGCTTTAGCATAATTCCTTCCAAAGAACACCCAGGGCTGATCTCCTTTAGAATGGACTGGTTTGTCCCATTCTGAAGGCTGTCTTTTCACCTTGCTTATAGTTTCCTTTGTTGTGCAGAAGTTTTTAAGTTTAATTAGGTCCCATTTGTTTATTTTTGCTTTTATTTCCAATATTCTGAAGTCTCTCAGTCGTGTTCGACTCTTAGCGACCCCATGGACTGTAGCCTACCAGGCTCCTCTGTCTATGGAGTTTTCCAGGCAATAGTACTGGAGTGGATTGCTATTTCTTTCTCCAGGAGATCTTCCTGACCCAGGGATCGAACCTGGGTCTCCTTATTGTAGACAGACGCTTTACCGTCTGAGCCAGGTGGGTCGAGAAGTTCTGGGAGATGGATTATAGAGGATCCTGCTGTGATGTATGTCGGAGAGTGTTTTGCCTATGTTCTCTTCTAGGAGTTTTATAGTTTCTGGTCTTACATTTAGATCTTTAATCCATTTTGAGTTTATTTTTGTGTCTAGTGTTAGAAAGTGTTCTAGTTTCATTCTTTTACAAGTGGTTGACCAATTTTCCTAGCATCACTTGCTAAAGAGATTGTCTTTAATCCATTGTATATTCTTGCCTCCTTTGTCAAAAATAAGGTGTCCGTAGGTGTGTGGATTTATCTCTGGGTTTTCTATTTTGTACAAGCAACTCCTATAGCTCAATTCCAGAAAAACAAACAACCCAATTAAAAAAAAAAAGGGAGGGGCAAAGAACTAAATAGACATTTCTTCAAAGAAGACATACAGATGACTAACAAATACATGAAAAGATGCTCAACATGACTCATTATCAGAGAAATGCAAATCAAAACCACAGTGAGGTACCATTTCATGCCAGTCAGAATGGCTGTGATCCAAAAGTCTACAAGCAATAAATGCTGGAGAGGGTGAGGAGAAGAGAACCCTCTTACACTGTTGGTGGGGATGCAAACTAGTACAGCCACTATGGAGAACAGTGTGGAGATTCCTTAAAAAACTGGAAATAGAACTGCCTTATTACCCAGCAATCCAACTGCTGGGCATACACACCAATAAAACCAGAATTGAAAAAGACACATGTACTCCAATGTTCATTGCAGCACTGTTTATAATAACCACAACATGGAAGCAACCCAGATGTCTATCAGCAGATGAATGGATAAGAATGCAGTGCTACATATACACAATGGAGTATTACTCAGCCATTAAAAAGAATACATTTGAATCAATTCTAATGAGGTAGATGAAACTGGAGCAGATTATACAGAGTGAAATAATCCAGAAAGAAAAACACCAATACAGTATGCCAATGTATATATATGGAATTTAGAAAGATGGTAATGATAACCCTGTAATGTGAGACAGCAAAAGAAACACAGATGTATAGAACAGACTTTTGGACTCTGTGGGAGAGGGAGAGGTGGCATGATTTGGGAGAATGACATTGAATCATGTATAATATCATATATGAAATGAATCGCCAGCCCAGGTTCAATGACTGATACTGGATGCTTGGGGCTGATGCACTGGGAAGACCTAGAGGGACAGTATAGGGAGGGAGGAGGGAGGGGGTTCAGGATGGGAAACACATGTATACCTGTAGCAGATACATGTTGATGTATGGCAAAAAGAATACAATATAAAATAATTAACCTCCAATTAAAATAAATAAATTTATATTTTTAAAAATGGACTGGTTTGATCTCTATGCAGTCCAAGAGTCCAGAGTCTTCTCCAACAACACAGTTCAAAAGCATCAATTCTTCAGTGGTAAGCTTTCTTCACACTCCAACTCTCACATCCATATACTGGAAAAACCATAGCCTTGACTAGACTGACCTTTGATGGCAAAGTAATCTCTCTGTTTTCCAGTGTGCTATCTAAGTTACTCCAAGGAGTAAGTGTCTTTTGATTTCATGGCTTCAGTCACCATCCACAGTAATTTTGGAGCCCAAAAATAAATTCTGACACTGTTTCCCCATCTATTTTCCATGAAGTGATAGGACCGGTTGCCATGATCTTTGTTTTCTGAATGTTGAGCTTTAGGTCAACTTTTTCACTCTCCTCTTTAACTTTCATCAAGAGGCTTTTTAGTTCCTCTTCACTTTCTGCCATAAGGGTGGTGTCATCTGCATATCTGAGGTTATTGACATTTCTTCCGGCAATCTTGATTCCAGCTAGTGCTTCTTCCAGCCCAGCCTTTCTCATGATGTACTCTGCATATAAGTTAAATAAGCAAGGTGACAATATACATCCTTGACGTATTCTATTTCCTATTTGAAACCAGTCTGTTCTTCCATGTCCGATTCTAACTGTTGCTTCCTGACCTGCATATAGATTTCTCAAGAAGCAGGTCAGGTGGTCTGGAATTCCATCTCTTTCGGAATTTTCCAGTTTATTGTAGTATACATCAAATTTTATATTATGAAATATATTTATCATTACATTTCTTTTTCTACCATTTCTTTTCATTAATTTTCATCTTAATGAAAATTATTTTTCCTCAGATTCTCTTCATTAATTTTTATTTTTCCACTTAACCTAATATATGGTTAAACCTAGAGGCCAAAAATTTTTGAGGGTCAATGTGGATCTGACATTCTTTCAGCACAGAAAAATCTTGTCAAAATAGAATATGCCTACTAATCATTAAAATTACAGAATTTCACTGAAGTTTCTTCAGTTAATCTGTCTGCCAAGAGCATTCATATTTAACCCTAATATTCTCTCAGTCTAATTTATATTAAGATAGTATACTTTATACTCAAGTTTTATGTAAGGTATGTGAAATATAAATATAATTCATTCATGGTTCAGATTAATTCATGAGTCTCAGACTACAGTAGACAGATGTCTGTTTTGAAAAATGATTATGCATATATAATTCCTAAAAATTTATTTTATGCCCCCATAGGATTTTTCATTTTTTCAATGCATTTGCCTTGTAAATCAGCACAATTGCTGGGAAAAAAATAAAATAGTCATTATTTTAACTTTTAAAATTACAACATAAAGTTGGCACTATCTCCTTCCTATCTGAAAACCATGAAAAAGAAAACAAGAAACATAAAAATTAATCTGTTTTAATAATATTAGGAGACAGTAAATATCCAACCTTAACATAAGTGAGAAGATATATAAGGTCTTCATTCTCTATTCACATAGAGAAGCAAAGAGAGGATCAACAAGAATCCAATCAAACATCTGAAATTTTGTGTAGGAAAGAGGTAGTATTTTTGTTTCTTCAAAAATACTAAGTCTGAATAAAATGTAATATTTCCTGTAAGGTTGGCTAAAAGAAACTTAGCATAGTTATAGGTGTCCAGAAAAATAACTTAAGAGTTCTAATCTAAAATGTTAATGGTGATTTACACTAAGTGCTCAGTGAAGACGAAGGTCCACTAGGAGCAGGTGCAAACATTTTCACTGGGGTTAAAAAGTTGGTCTTAAGTCAGTTACAAGGATTTATGTTTAAATGGAAATGAAAAGGAATTTGGAACTCCCTCATGAATCCTGAAAAAATAAGTAGAACTCAGGGCCTTACCTACATGGACATATTTATAAACTAAGAAACAAAAGGCTAAAATTAAAGAGGTGCAACGATTATTCCACCAAATATCAATATAAATAAAATGAGTTGGTGTATTAGTTACTATAAAAGTTAAGCTGCCATAAGAAAGAAAACACAAACATTGCTTTAAATAAATTAGAAGTTTATCTTTCCATCCTATAACAAAGTATTCCAGAGTAGCTGGCAGCCTGCCATGCTCTGTTCTAATAGGATCCTAAAGACTAACTTCCTCATACCTAAGAATAAAGATACAAAATATAAAATTTTTGCATGTGGATATCTAGTTTTCCCAACACCATTTGTTGAAGAAGCTATCCTTGCCCCATTGTGTGTTCTTGGCACCCTTGTCAAAAATCAGTTGATCTCATATACAAGGGTTTACTTCTAGAAGTGAAGTGAAGTTGCTCAGTCTGACTCTTTTCAACCCCATGGACTGTAGCCTGCCAGGCTACTCTATCCATGGAGTTTTCCAGGCAAGGATACTGGAGTGGTTTATCATTACCTTATCTAGTGGATCTTCCTGACCCAGAGATGGAACCTAGGTCTCCTGCATAGCAGGCAGGCTCTTTACTGTATGAGCCACTTCTAGACTCTCAATATAAATAATTACACTGGCCTATAAGCTGCTTTATGCAAGTACCATATGGTTTTAATTATCTTGTGAAGTGAAAGTCACTCAGTCGTGTCCAACTCTTTGCAACCCCATTGACTATACAGTCCATGGAATTCTCCAGGCCAGAATACTAGAGTGAGTAGCCTTTCCCTTTCTTCCCCTTTTCCTTCCCAAACTAAGGATCAAACCCAGGTTTCCTGCAATGCAGGTGGATTCTGTACCAGCTAAACCACAAGGGAAGCCCTTAATCATCTTAGCTTTGTAATATTTTGAAATCAAGACATGTAATGCCTCTAGCTTTATATTTATTTTTCAATTGTTTTGGCTATTCTTGGTCTGGTGTGCTGCAGTCCAGGGGGTCACAAAGAGTTGAACACAACTTAGTGACTGAACAAAAACAAGCACTGAATCCATGCTTTTGGTAGTACTGGCTCAGATGGTACAGAATCTGCCTGCAAAGTGGAAGACCTGGGTTCAATCCCTGGATTAGGAAGATTTCCTGGAGAAGGGCATGGCAACACACTCCAGTATTCTTGCATGCAGAATCCCTTGGACAGAGGAGTCTGGTGGATTGCCATGAATAAGGTCTCAAGCGTCAGACAGGACTGAGCAACTTTCACTTTCACTTTGGTAGTATTAACATTTTAGTAATATTAATCCTTCTAATCCAATAATAGAGGATGTCTTTCCATTGATCTATGTTTTATACAGTTTCTCTCATCATTGATCTTATTTCAAGTGTCCACATCTTTCATCTCCTTGGTTAAATGTATTCTTAAGTAATTTTTTAATCATTCTAAATGAGACTTTTAAACTGCCTTTTTCAGATGGTTCATTGTTTCAAAATGTAGGAAAACAAATGATGTTTGTATGTTGATTTTGTATCATGCAGTTTTTGTGAATGCATTTATTCTAATAATAGTTTTGTGTAGTCCTTAGAGTTTTTGAATATAAGATCATATCATCTGGAAACAAGAGTGATTTTTCCTCCCATCCAATTTGTACTCCTTTTATTACCTTTTATTGACTAAATACCCTGTCTTGGATTTTTCTACCTTAAATCATACACAAATATCAACTCAAAATGGATTAAAAACTTAAACATAAACCCTTATGAAGAGGCAAAAATATATGACACTGAAAGATGAAAACCTCAGGTAAATAGCTATTCAGTATGCTGCTGGAGAAGTGTGGAGAAATAAATCCAGAAAGAATGAAGAGACTTAGCCAAAGCAAACACAATGACCAGTTACGGATGTGACTGGTTAGGAAGTAAAGTCCGATTCTGTAAAGAACAATATTACATAGGAACCTTGAATGTTAGGTCCATGAATCAAGATAAATTTAAAGTGGTCAAGCAAGAGATGGCAAGAGTGAACATCAGCATTTTAGGAATCAGTGAACTAAAATGGACTGAAATTGGTTAATTTAATTCATATGACCATTATATCTACTACTGTGGACAAGAATCCCTTTGGAGAAATGGAGTAGCCCTCATAGTCAACAAAAGACAGAAATGCAGTTCTTGGGTGCAATCTCAAAAACGACAGAACAAACACTGTTCATTTCCAAGGCTAAACATTAAATATCACAGTAATCCAAATCTAAACCCCCCACAGAAATGCTGAAGAAGCTGAAGTTGAACAGTTTCATGAAGACCTACAAGATCTTTTAGAACTCACAACAAAAAAACGTTGGCCTTTTCATTATAGAGGATTGGAAAGCAAATATAACAAGTCAAGAGACACTGGAGTTACAGGCAAACTTGGCCTTGGTGTACAAAATGAAGCAGGGCAAAGGCTAACAGAGTTTTGCCAGGGAGAACACACTGGTCATAGCAAACACCCTCTTCAACAACACGAGAGAAGACTCTACACATGGACATCACCAGATGGTCAACACTGAAATCAGATTGATTATATTCTTTGTAGCCAAAGATGGAGAAGCTCTATACAGTCGACAAAAACAAGACCAGGAGTTGACTGTGGGTCAAATCATGAACTCCTTATTGCCAAATTCAGACTTAAATGGAAGGAAGTAGGGAAAACCACTAGACCATTCAAGTATGACCTAAATCAAATCCCTTGTGATTATACAGTGGAAGTGAGAAATAGATTTAAGGGCCTAGATCTGATAGAGTGCCTGAAGATCTACGGACAGAGGTTCATGACATTGTACAGGAGGCAGTGATCAAGACCATATCCAAGGAAAAAAAAAAATTCAAAAGGCAAAATAGTTGTCTGAGGAGTCCTGACAAATAGCTGAGAAAAGAAAAGAATCTAAAGGCTATAGAGAAAAGGAAAGATAAACCCATTTGAATACAGTGTTGCAAAGAATAGCAAGGAAAGATAAGAAAACCTTCCCCAGTGATCAATGCAAAGAAATAGAAGAAAACAGTAGAATGGGAAAAACTAGAGATCTCTTCAAGAAAATTAGAGATACCAAGGGAATATTTCAAGCAAAGATGGACACAATAAGGGACACTAATGGTCTGGGTCTAACAGAGGCAGAAGTTATAAAAAAGAGGTGGCAAGAACACATAGACGGACTATACAAAATGATCTTCATGACCTAGATAACCATGATAATGTGATCCCTCACCTAGAGCCAGACATCCTGGAATGCATAGTCAAGTGGGCCTTAGAAAGCATCACTACAAACAAAGCTAGTGGAGGTGATGGAATTCAAGTTGAGCTGTTTCAAATCCTAAAAGATGATACTGTTAGTGCTGCACTCAATATCCCAGAATATCTGGAAAACTCAACAGTGGACAAAGGACTTGAAAAGGTCAGTGTTCATATCAATCCCAAAGAAAGGCAATGCCAAAAATGTTCAAATTACTGCACAATTGCACTCATCTCATATGCTAGCAAAGTAATGCTCAAAATTCTCCAAGCCAGGCTTCAACAGCACATGAACAGTGTACTTCCAGATAGTCAAGCTGGATATAGGAAAGGCAGACAAACAGAGATTAAATTACCAACATCCAATGGATAAAGGGGGGGGAAAAACCTCTCTTTCCTACCTCTTAACCCCCCCCTTATATGAAAAACTGCCTCATTAGAAAAGATTGAAGGCAGGAGAAGGGGACAACAGAGGATGAGATGGTTGGATGGCATCACTGACTCGATGGCCATGAGTTTCAGCAAGCTCCGGGAGTTGGTAATGGGAGGGAAGCCTAGAGTGCTGCAGTCCATGGGGTCACAAAGAATCTGAGCAGACTGAATGACTGAACTAACTGAAACTCTTAAACTATAAAACCAGGAATACCAGGGTAATAGTTTAATTCTTTGCATTACTCTTGGCAATTATTTCTTGGAGATGATACCAAAATGCAACCGACAAGAGAAAAAAAACAAATGGGACCACATCAGTCTAAAAAGCTTCTGAGCAGCAAATGAAACAATCAATAAAATGAAACAGCAAAGTATAGAGCAAGTGAAAGTAATTGCAAACCATCTGATAAGAGGTTGATTTCCAGTAGATACATGGAACTTCTACAACTCAATAGCAAATGCAAGATCAAACATCAATTAAAAAATAGAAACAGAACTTCAATACACATTTCTCCAATGATAACTGCAAAACACTGACAAGCTTAAGAAAACATGCTCAATATAACTAATTATAAGTGTAATGCAAATCAGAGGTAAAATATGATATTGCCTCTCATTTGCTGGGAAGACTACTATAAAAACAAAAGATAATAAGAACCAACAAGACTTTGGAGCAATTAAAACCTTAATACTCTGTTGGGAAAGTAAAGTGGTGCAGTAGCTGTCAAAAACAGTATGGAGATTGCACAAATACTTAAAAATAGAATTATCACATGATCCGAAAATGTCATCTCTGGTATATATTCAAAGGAAATAAAATCAGTATCTCAGAGGGCTATCTGTGTTTTCACGTTCATTGTCGCTCTATAGACAATAGCCAGTATATAGAAATAATATGTCTCCATTGCCATGTGATGAAGAAGGCAGTGGCACCCCACTCCAGTACTCTTGCCTGGAAAATTCCATGGGCGGAGGAGCCTGGTAGGCTGCAATCCATGGGGTCGTGAACAGTGGACACAACTGAGCAACTTCACTTTCACTTTGCACTTTCATTCACTGGAGAAGGAAATGGCAACCTACTCCAATTTTCTTACCTGGAGAGTCCCAGGGACAGAGGAGCCTAGTACGAGGCTGTCTATGGGGTCACACAGAGTCTGAAGTGACTTAGCAGTAGCATTGCCATGTGAAGATAGAAAGGAAATATGATATGTACAAATAAAAAAAATACCATTCATCTCTGAACAAGAAGAAAATTCTGCAATTTGTAACATGGATCAACCTGGGTTTATAGAAGGACACATTTTGCATGATTGTACTTATGTGAAATATCTGAAATAGTCCAATTCATAGAAACAGAGAATAGAGATTACCAGAAGTTCTTGGGGGAGATAGGCAGTTGTGATTCAAAGGCTCTAAAGTTTCTGTTACACTGTATAAATGAATTCTAGAGTTCTGCTGTACAACATAGTGTACAACATAGTTAGCAATATGCTATTTAGTGTATTTCAAATTTTGTTAAGAAGGTAGATCTTATGTTAAGGGTTCTTAACATTAAAAAAAAAAAAACACACACAAAACAGCAAAAAATAAAACCCTCAAAGGGGCACAAGGAAAGAGGCACATTATGCATATATCTATTATGCTGATTGTAGTTTTTGCTTATGTCTAATCTGAACAAATTATACACATCAAATATGTACAGTTCTTTGTACATCAGTTATACCTCATTAAAGCTGTTAAAATACAGAAACATAATATTGATTAAAATGCAAATCAAAGTAGAAAACATATGATATTTTGGTTTTTATATAAGGTATATATATTTTTATATAATGTTCTAAAGTAACATTAAATATCATACTTTTGTCTATTAAAGTAATAGACAGATATATACAGGTATCAAAAGCATGGTTAAAACTATTTCTCTGAACCAAATCTATTTTTCTATTATTGCCAATTTACAAAAAATATGCCGAAGCAGGAAAAAAAAAAAGATTATTTCCTTAAGAGGTTAAAATATTGTGAGCCCCAAGTTTGCCATCATAATTTATGTTAAAAATTGATTTATTAATGATTAGTACAAGATCAGGTAGCTTTTAAAGTAGTATAAAATTAACAAGTGTAAGAAAATCATCCAAAATGGCTACTGTCTAATTTTCCTTTGCCATGGTTAATACAAAATGATTTTGCTTTTTGACTGATAAAATGATTTAGTTCTATTGATTCTCTATGCCTCTGATTTAATCTATTTCTCTGATTCTTTAATCTCCATCCTTTGTTCAGTCTCTGGGTTGCTACATCAATATCAGTTTCCTTTTTTTTTTTTTTTTTTTTTGCATCTAACTCTATGTGTGTCTCAGATTCAGATGTTTGTTCAGTTCAGTTCAGTCACTGTCATGTCTTTGCAGCCCCATGGACTGCAGCATGCCAGGCCTCCCTGTCCATCACCAGGTCCTGGAGTTTACTCAAACTCATGTTCATTGAGTCGGTAATGCCATCTAACCATCTCATCCTCTGTCATCCCCTTCTCCCACCTGCCTTCAATCTTTCCCAGCATCAGGGTCTTTTAAAGTGAGGCAGTTCTTTGCATCAGGTGGCTAAATTATTGGAGTTTCAGCTTCAACATCAGTTCTTCTAATGAATATTCAGGACTGACTTCCTTTATGATATCTCCTTGCAGTCCAAGGGATTCTCCAGAATGTTCAACATCACAGTTAAAAACCATCAATTCTTCAGTGCTCATATATCTTATAATTCAACTCTCACATCCATACATGACTTCTGGAAAAACCATAGCCAAACTAAATAAACCTTTGTTGGCAAAGTAATGTCTCTACTTTTTAACATGCTGTCTAGGTTGGTCACAGCTTTTCTTCCAAAGAGCAAGCATCTTTTAATTTCATGGCTGCAGTCACTATCTTCAGTCATTTTGGAACCCAAGAAGATAAAGTCTGCCACTGTTTCCACTGTTTCCTCATCTATTTCCCATGAAGTAATGGGACCAGATTCCGTGATCTTAGTTTTCTGAATGTTGAGCTTTAAGCCAGATTTTTACTCTCCTCTTTCGCTTCCATAAAGATGCTCTTTAGTTCTGTTTTGCTTTCTGCTATAACTGGTCAAGCATTTGTAAAAGAATGAAACAAGAACACTTTCTAACACCATACACAAAAATAAACTAAAAATGGATTAAAGATCTAACCTTAAGACCAGAAACTATAAAACTCCTAGAGAAGAACATAGGCAAAACACTCTCTGACATAAATCACAGCAGGATCCTCTATGATCCACCTCCCAGTATACTGGAAATAAAAGCACAAATAAACAAATGGGATCTAATTAAAATTAAAATCTTCTGCACAACAAAGTAAACTATAAGCAAGGTGAAAAGACAGCTTTCAAAATGGGAGAAAATAATAGCAAATGAAGCAACTGACAAACAATTAATCTCAAAAATATACAAGCAACTCCTGCAGCTCAATTCCAGAAAAATAAACGACCCAATCAAAAAAATGGATCAAAGAACTAAATAGACATTTCTCCAAAGAAGACATATGAATGGCTAACAAACACATGAAAAGATGCTCAACATCACTCATTATCAGAGAAATGCAAATCAAGACCACAATGAGGTACCATTTCACACCAGTCAGAATGGCAGCAATCCAAACGTCTACAAGCAATAAATGCTGGAGAGGGTATGGAGAAAAGGGAAACATCTTACATTGTTAGTGGGATTACAAACTAGTACAGCCACTATGGAGAACAGTGTGGAGATTCCTTAAAAAATTGCAAATAGAACTGCCTTATGACCCAACGATCTCATTGCTGGGCATAGACACAGAGGAAACCAGAATTGAAAGACACATGTACCCCAGTGTTTGTCGCAGCACTGTTTATAATAGCCAGGACATGGAAGCATCTTAGATGTCCATCAGCAGATGAATGGATAAGAAAGCGGTGGTACATATACACAATGGAGTATTACTCAGCCATTAAAAAGAATACATTTGAATCAGTTCTAATGAGGTGGATGAAACTGGAGCTGATTATACAGAGTGAAGTAAGCCAGAAAGAAAAACACAAGTACAGTATTCTAACACATATATATGGAATTTAGAAAGATGGTAATGATAACCCTGTATGTGAGACAGCAAAAGAGACAGATGTATAGAACAGACTTTTGGACTCTGTGGGAGAGGGAGAGGGTGGGATGATTTGGGAGAATGGCATTGAAACATGTATACTATCATGTAAGAAACGAATCACCAGTCTAGGTTCGATACAGGATACAGGATGCTTGAGGCTGGTGCACTGGGATGACCCAGAGAGACGATATGGGGAGGGTGGTGGGAAGGGGGTTCAGGATTGGGAACTCATGTATACCCATGGTGGATTCATGTTAATGTATGGCAAAACCAATACCGTATTGTAAGTTTAAAAGTAAAAAAATAATAATAATAAATAATAAAAAATAACAAAAATACTATTTTGAGTTATTATTTCATTACTGCTTTTTTCATCAAATTGTTTGGTGCCTTACTGTGAATAGTTCATTCAATGCCTCATATATTGGATGCAAACATGTTGTTCCTTTTAAGAGTATCTCAATGACCTTCTTTCTCTTTCTTCACTCCGACTTTCCCAGGATAAACTAAATAATATTGGTCTTTACAATAGAGAAATTGACATGTATGGTGAAGGGGAAAAAGAAACTCAGAAATGTTACATGATTGATGTGACTGATGAGGCCTTTCCTTGTAGCTCAGATGGTACAGAGTCTGCCTGCAATGCAGGAGACCTGAGTTTGATCCCTGGGTTGTGATGATCCCTTGGAGAAGGGAATGGCTACACACCCAGTATTCTTGCCTAGAGAATTCCATGGACTAAGGAGCCTGCAGGCTAAAGTCCATAGAGTCGCATAGAGTCAGACACTACTAAGCAACTAACACTTGTACACTTGTACATGACTGATGTTGGTGACATGTGAAAATTACGATAAAAGTTAAAGACATAGAATGCTTTCCTTCAAGTATACTAGTGAGAAATTACCACAGAAGGGAGAACTTGTAAAATATTGGACTTCTTTTCTAACATAATGAAATTATGTATATTTTTTCTTTCTTTTTTTTTTGCCAAGGTTGGTGGTAGAAAAAACAGTAAAACATGAATTAGTAATGAGAGGGAAGACTGAAAGATTAGAAAGTACTTACAAGCTTGTTATAGACTGTAATATGCATTATAAAGTAGAATTTGGCTTAAACAAGATGGTTCAGTTACATCAATGAGTGCACAAAGAAACAAAAGATTATGTCATGTTGGCATGAGGACTATGTGTGAGAGCAGTTCAGCACTGAGGAAGGTGACTTGGCTTCAGAGTCTGGATATGCTCTTGGAGCATGGCCATTCAGACCGAGTGATTAAGGGGTAAAGCAAAATATACATGCTTGATAAGTAAATGTGAATTCTGGACAAGTTCTCTCTGCGTATCCTATATTCCATATACTCTAAATTTAGGTTCTAAAAGAAACTTTTATCTTTGTGTTTCATTGTGAATTTTTGTTTTCATTATTTAAAAGAGGAATAGGCATGATGCACTTATACAGACTATAAAAGTTCCAGGTATTTTGTGTATTTTTTTTTTAAGTTTTAATTCTTCTTGTGGTAAATGTAGGGCATTTGTAAAGCAAAACATTGCCTGAACATGACATCCATCCACTCATTCACTTAGTTCAGTCAGTAAGCATTTATTAAACTCCTCCTTTGTTTCAGGTACCTGAAATGAAGGGCTAAATTATACCCAGTCCATGGTTCCAGAATTCACAACTTTGTTAGAGAAGCTAATAAATGAAGAGAAAAACATGAACTGTTAACATTGCGTTCGTATGAATAATTATGTCAGACAAAATTAGAATCCAGTAAATTCTTTCTATCTCCTACAGTAGCTCTCAATTTATTAAAAAACAACATGGTATAATTGTATTAATATACTATATGATAAATGAGTGTTTTCATTCTGTTCTTTATATATTATTTTATCATCTTCACAATAAATATGTGTTTTTAATTATATTTTTAAAGATTAAGTAGTGATCCCAGGGATCATAATTCAAAAAGAGAAAGGGTTATGTGCTGTTTAGAATAGTACATAAAATTAAACACATATCTAAGTATATTTATATTATACAATTCTATGTAGAAGGTTACTACATAGTGTTAATTTTGACTCATTCACAAAGAAAGTGTTTTGAATAATAAATATTCATAAGTGTTTCCAATAAGAGTTACAGATGTAGAGGTATAGAAAACCTGAGTCAGTAGTCTGGGTAGGGTTTATCACAAATGAAGCCTGATTGAGTGTTCCTTAACAATACTTTAAGGTCTTTGATACTGCCATGAAAGTAAATTAAATGTAACATTTAGCACTAATGTGGAGGTTCAGATAAGTGCTATACATGAAGAATGTTTATAAAATCACATTAACAGTGATGTCTCTAATATAATTATCCAAGAGAGCTTTCAGGTTGTTTTAGAAAGAAAAGACATTTTACATAATACAACAATGGGCTTATGGGGACACAGCAAAGTTTCTAAGTAAAATGTATGTCTGTTGAGTCAATAAAACTTTTGCATTAATTATCTTATAAAATTTAAGATAAATTCTACTGGTAAACAATAAGGACATATTTTGATTTTAAGTCATACAAGAAATCAGCAGAGTTTTAAAAATCACATAAATAAATAGAAAGAACTAAAATATCTTATTTATAAATCAGTAATAATACAAGGAGATCCAACCAATCCATTCTGAAGGAGATCAGCCCTGGGATTTCTTTGGAAGGAATGATGCTAAAGCTGAAACTCCAGTACTTTGGCCATCTCATGTGAAGAGTTGACTCACTGGAAAAGACTCTGATGCTGGGAGGGATTGGGGGCAAGAGGAGAAGGGGACGACAGAGGATGAGATGGCTGGATGGCATCACTGACTCGATGAACACGAGTCTGAGTGATCTCCGGGAGTTGGTGATGGACAGGGAGGCCTGGCGGGCTGCGATTCATGGGGTCCCAAAGAGTTGGACACGACTGAGCGACTTCACGTCACCTCAATAGCTATAACAATAGATACCATTTAATGGGCACTTCGTATATATTGGACAGTGATTTTTACTTCACATGTGATTTCCCTTCATTATTCTCACAACCATTTTATGGCATACTTATGACTTATCTCAATTTGTTTTCCCATATAAGCCAAAAAGCTGAAGAGAGCAAATCATTTGCTTAAAATCAAACAAACTGTGATGGTAATATAGTCATCACTGATCTGTTTTAACATTAAAAATGTTGAACTAGTTAATCTGTAAATAATGACATGGGATTCCGCTGATAACTGATTGTTGAATTTAAATCATTTAATACTAAAGAGTATAAACATAAACAACACAGTGTCTTCAATATTTTTTGTTTCAACAAGACATTGTAAAGAGCTTCAGTTCTCAAGATATATTAATTAAAAATTAAGAATATATTTTCATCATATATGGATGCCCAGTTATTTTAGGTAATCAGAGTATATTTTATCATAAGCATGCTCAATCCCTGGGTCAGGAAGATACCCTAGAGAAGGAAATGGCAACCCACTCCAGCATTCTTGCCTGGAAAATCCCATGGACAGAGAATCCTGGCAGGTATAGTCCATAAGGTCCCAAGAGTCAGACACGACTTAGCGACTAAAACCACCACAGTAAAATGTGTACTTATTTATTTTACACGGTAAAATAAACTGTACGGTTTATTTCCTTGGGTGTTTGGAAGACTGTTCTTTTCTCTATTTGGATTTTTTCTGTTACTTTTGAAAATTAATAAGGTCAGAAACAATATAATAATTTTACATGTATTTGAGAACTAGAAAATTATGAAAAAAAGTGAAAATAAAATATATTTTGGAAAATCTCAACCTCAAGTTCTGAAGTTCTCAGGCTCAAAGAGAAATTCCAGAAAAACTGGGGAGAAAAAAAAAAAAAGAATGACAGATTCATGGATCTGAGGCTTTTTTTTTTTTTTAATACTTTATTCTACATTACAATACTGTATTTGTTTTGCCATACATTGACTTGAATCAGCCACAGGTGTCCATGATCTCCCAATGCCAAAGCCCCCTCCCACCTCCCACCCCACATCCTCTCCCTGAATCATCCTGTGCACCAGCCCCATGCGTCCTGCATCCTATATTGAACATAGACTGGCGCTTCATTCTTACAAGATGGTATACATGTTCAATGCCATTATCCCAAATCATCCCACGCTCTCCCTCTCCCTCAGAGTCCAAAAGTCCGTTCTATACCTCTGAGTCTCTTTTGTTGTCTCACATAGAGGGTCTTCATTACTATCCTTCTAAATTCCATATATATGTGTCAGTATACTGTATTGGTGTTTTTCTTTCTGGCTTACTTCACTCTGTATAATCGGCTCCAATTTCATCCATCTCATTAGAACTGAGTCAAATTTATTCTTTTTAAGGGCTCAGTAGTACTCCATTGTGTATATGTACCACCACTTTCTTATCCATTCATCTGCTGATGGACATCTAGGTTGTTTCCATGTCCTGGCTATTATAAACAGTGCTGCAATGAACGTTGGGGTACATGTGTCTCTTTCAATTCTGGTTTCCTTGGTGTGTATGCCCAGCAGTGGGATTGCTGGATCATAAGGCAGTTCTATTTGCAATTTTTAAGGAATCTCCACACTGTTTTCCATAGTGGCTGTACTAGTTTGCATTCCCACCAGCAGTGTAAGAGGGTTCCCTTTTCCCCACATCCTGTCCAGCATTTATTGCTTGTAGACTTTTGGATCGCAGCCATTCTGACTGGTGTGAAATGATACCTCATTGTGGCCTTGATTTGCATTTCTCTGATAATAAGTGATGTTGAGCATCTTTTCATGTGTTTGTTAGCCATCCGTATGTCTTCTTTGGAGAAATGCCTATTTAGTTCTTTGGCCCATTTTTTTATTGGATCGTTTATTTTTCTGGAGTTGAGCTGCATAAGTTGCATGTATATCTTTGAGATTAGTTGTTTGTCAGTTGTTTCATTTGCTATCGTTTTCTCCCATTCAGAAGGCTGTCTTTTCATCTTGCTTATAGTTTCCTTTGTTGTGCAGAAGCTTTTAATTTTAATTAGATCCCATTTGTTTATTTTTGCTTTTATTTCCAGTATATTGGGAGGTGGATCATAGAGGATCCTGCTGTGATTTATGTCAGAGAGTGTTTTGCCTGTTTTCCTCTAGGAGTTTTATAGTTTCTGGTCTTACATTTAGATCTTTAATCCATTTTGAGTTTATTTTTGTGTCTGATGTTAGAAAGAGATCTAGTTTCATTCTTTTACAAGTGGTTGACCAGTTTTCCCAGCACCACCTGTTAAAGAGACTGTCTTTACTCCATTCTATATTCTTGCCTCCTTTGTCGAAGATAAGGTGTCCATAGGTGTGTGGGTTTATCTCAGGGCTTTCTATTTTGTTCCATTGCTCTATATTTCTGTCTTTGTGCCAGTACCATACTGTCTTAATGACTGTGGCTTTGTAGTAGAGCCTGAAGTCAGGCAAGTTGATTCTTCCAGTTCCATTCTTCTTTCTCAAGATTGCTTTGGCTATTCGAGGTTTTTTTGTATTTCCATACAAATCTTGAGATTATTTGATCTAGTTCTGTGAAAAATACTGCTGGTAACTTGATAGGAATTGCATTGAATCTGTAGATTGCTTTGGGTAGTATACTCATTTTCACTATATTGATTCTTCCAACCCATGAGCATGGTATATTTCTCCATCTATTAGTGTCCTCTTTGATTTCTTTCATCAGTGTTTTATAGTTTTCGATATATAGGTCTTTAGTTTCTTTAGGTAGGTATATTCCTAAGTATTTTATTCTTTTCTTTGCAATGGTGAATGGGATTGTTTCCTTGACTTCTTTTTCTACTTTCTCATTATTAGTGTATAGGAATGCAAGGGATATCTGAGTGTTGATTTTATACCCTGCAACTTTACTATATTTGTTGATTAGCTCTAGTAGTTTTCTGGTCGAGTCTTTAGGATTTTCATATAGAGGATCATGTCGTCTGCAAACAGTGAGAGTTTTACTTCTTCTTTTCCAATTTGGATTCCTTTTATTTCTTTTTTCTGCTCTGATTGCTGTGGCCAAAACTTCCAGTACAATATTGAATAGTAGTGGTGAGAGTGGACACCCTTGTCTTGTTCCTGACTTTAGGGGAAATGGTTTCAATTTTTCATCATTGAGGATAATGTTAGCTGTGGGTTTGTCATATATAGCTTTTATTATGTTGAAGTACGTTCCTTCTATTCCTGCTTTCTGGAGCGTTTTTATCATAAATGGATGTTGAATTTTGTCAAAGGCTTTTTCTGCATCTATTGAAATAATCATATGATTTTTATGTTTCAGTTTGTTAATGTGATGAATTACATTGATTGATTTGCGGATATTGAAGAATCCTTGCATCCCTGGGATAAAGCCCACTTGGTCATGGTGTATAATCTTTTTAATGTGTTGCTGGATTCTGATTGCTAGGGTTTTGTTAAGGATTTTTGCATCTATGTTCATCAGTGATATTGGCCTGTAGCTTTCTTTTTTGTGGTGTCTTTGTCAGGTTTTGATATTAGGGTGATGGTGGCCTCATAGAATGAGTTTGGAAGTTTACCTTCCTCTGCAATTTTCTGGAATAGCTTCAGTAAGATAGGTGTTAGCTCTTCTCAAAATTTTTGGTAGAATTCAGCTGTGAAGCCGTCTGGACCTGGGCCTTTGTTTGCTGGAAGATTTCTGATTACAGTTTCAATTTCCATGCTTGTGATGGGTCTGTTAAGATTTTCTATTTCTTCCTGGTTCAGTTTTGGAAAGTTGTACTTTTCTAAGAATTTGTCCATTTTTTCCAAGTTGTCCATTTTATTGGCATATAATTGCTGATAGTAGTCTCTTATGATTCTTTGTATTTCTGAGTTGTCTGTCGTGATCTCTCCATTTTCATTTCTAATTTTATTGATTTGATTTTGTTCTCTTTGTTTCTTGATGAGTCTGGCTAATGGTTTGTCAATTTTATTTATCCTTTTGTTTCTTTTGCATTTATTTCTGCCCTAATTTTTAGGATTTCTTTCCTTCTACTAACTCTGGGGTTCTCTATTTCTTCCTTTTCTAGTTGCTTTAGGTGTAGAGTTAGGTTATTTATTTGACTTCTTTCTTGTTTCTTGAGGTATGCCTGTATGGCTATGAACTTTCCTCTTAGCACTGCTTTTATAGTGTCCCATAGGTTCTGTGTAGTTGTGTTTTCATTTTCATTCGTTTTGATGCATAATTTGATTTCTTTTTTGATTTCTTCTGTGATTTGTTGATTATTCAGAAGGGTGTTGTTCAGCCTCCAAATGTTGGAATTTTTAATAGCTTTTCTCCTGTAATTGAGATCTAACCTTAGTGCATTATGGTCAGAGAAGATGCTTGGAATAATTTCGATTTTTTTGAATTTATCAAGGTTATATTTATGACCCAGGATGTGATCTATCCTGAAAAGGTTCCATGTGCACTTGAGTAAAAGGTGAAATTCATTGTTTTGGGGGTGAAATGTCCTATAGATATCAATTAGGTCTAGCTGGTCTATTGTATCGTTTAAAGTTTGCGTTTCTTTGTTAATTTTCTGTTTAGTTGATCTGTCCATAGGTGTGAGTGGAGTATTAAAGTCTCCCACTATTGTGTTATTATTAATTTCCCCTTTCATGCTTGTTAGCAATTGTCTTACATATTGCGGTGCTCCTATGTTGGGTGCATATCTATTTACAATTGTTATATCTTCTTCTTGGACTGATCCTTTAATCATTATGTAGTGGCCTTCTTTGTCCCTTTTCACAGCCTTTGTTTTAAAGTCTATTTTATGGGATATGAGTATTGCTACTCCTGCTTTCTTTTGGTCTTTATTTGCATGGAATATCTTTTTCCAGCCCATCATTTTCAGTCTGTATGTGTCCGTTGTTTTGAGGTGGGTCTCTTGTAAGCAACATATATAGGGATCTTGTTTTTGTATCCATTCAGCCAGTCTTTGCCTTTTGGTTGGGGCATTCAACCCATTTACATTTAAGGTAATTATTGATAAGTATGCACCTGTTGCCATTTACTTTAATGTTTTGGGTTCAGGTTTATACGTCCTTTTTGTGTTTCCTGTCTAAAGTCTATCCTTTAGTATTTGTTGGAGAGCTGGTTTGGTGGTGCTGAATTCTCTCAGCTTTTGCTTGTCTGTAAAGCTTTTGATTCCTCCTTCATATGTGAATGAGATTCTTGCTGGGTACAGTAGTCTTGGTTGAAGGTTATTATCTTTCATCACTTTAAGTATGTCTTGCCATTCCCTCCTGGCCTGAAGAGTTTCTATTGAAAGATCTGCAGTTATTCTTATGGGGATCCCCTTGTGTGTTATTTGCTGTTTTTCCCTTGCTGCTTTTAATATTTGTTCTTTGTGTTTGGTCTTTGTTAGTTTGATTAGTATATGTCTTGGGGTGTTTCACCTTGGGTTTATCCTGTTTGGCACTCTCTGGGTTTCTTGGACTTGGGTGATTATTTCCTTCCCCATTTTAGGGAAGTTTTCAACTATTATCTCCTCAAGTATTTTCTCATGGTCTTTCTTTTGTCTTCTTCTTCTGGGACTCCTATAATTCGAATGTTGGAGCGTTTCATATTGTCTTGGAGGTCTCTGAGGTTGTCCTCATTTCTTTTAATTCGTCTTTCTTTTTCCCTCACTGATTCATTTATTTCTACCATTTTATCTTCTATTTCACTAATCCTATCTTCTGCCTCCAATATTATACTATTTGTAGCCTCCAGAGTGTTTCTGATCTCATTTATTGCATTATTCATTATATGTTGACTCTTTTTATTTCTTCTAGGTCCTTGTTAAATCTTTCTTGCATCTTCTCAATCCTTGACCCCAGGCTGTTTATCTGTGATTCCATTTTGATATCAAGATTTTGGATCATTTTCACTATCAGTATTCGGAATTCTTTCTCAGGTAGATTCCCTATCTCTTCCTCTTTGTCTGGTTTGGTGGGCATGTCTCCTGTTCCTTTATCTGCTGGGTATTCCTCTGTCTCTTCATCCTGGTTATATTGCTGCGTTTGGGGTGGCTTTTCTATATTCTGGGAATTTGTGGAATTCTCTTTATTATAGAGCTTCCTCTCTGTGTTTGGGGTTATATCAGTGGCTTGTCAAAGTTTCTTGATTAGAGAGGCTTGTGTTGAGGCTCTGGTGGGTGGAGTTGGATTTCCTCTCTCTGGAGTGCTGTGAAGTGTCAAGTAATGGGTTATGGGACGTCAATGATTTTGGAGTATTTGAGCTGCCTGTGTATTGAAGCTCAGGGGCTTGTTCTTGTGTTGCTGGAGAATTGCATGGTATGTCTTGCTCTGGAGCTTGTTGGCCTTTGGGTGGTGCTCAATTTCAGTATAGGCATGAAGGCGTTTGATGAGCTCTTATTGGATAATGTTCCCTGTATTCAGGAATTCTTTGATGATCTCAAGATTTGGACTTACGCCTCCTGATTCTGGTTTTCAGATTTATTTTTACAATAGCCTCATGATTTCTCCATCTATTCAGCACTATTGTTAAAACATCTGGGTTAATGATGATAGGTTTCTCCACTTTGAGGGTTGTCCCTAGAGGATCGCTGAGTTACTTGGAGGAGAGAAGAGGGAGGGGGTAGTTAGAGGTGAGTGGAATGGGATGAGGTGGAAGCAAAAGAGGAAAAAGCAAACTAGCCCGTAACCACTTTCTTGTGTACACTCCAAAGTCTGGACCTCTCAGAGGTGGTCACAGAGTTATACATGGAAGAGGAGAGGGAGGAAGTAGATAGAGGTGGTCAGGAGGATGAAAGAGGGAGATGCAAAGGAGGGACACAGATCTGGCCAGTGACCAGTTCCCTGAGAATTCTCCACCTTCGGGAGCACACAGAGATTCATAGAGTTGGGTAGAGAAGAGGAGGGGGAGGGATGAGACAAAAGCCACCTGGTGGAGAAAAGAGAGATTCCAAAGGGGGAGAGAGTGGTCAAGCCAGTAGTCTCGCACTCATGTAAAATTGGGTACTGAAGATTAGGTTTTTAAAAGTACAAAATTGGCAACAAATACCAAAATGTTGAGATTAATAATCTGGAGTAGAGATTGGATTTTCAAAGATAAAATATTAAAGATAAGAAAAAGAAGGAGAGAAAAATTTTTTAAAAAATTGAGAAAAATAATAGTAATAGAATAAAATAAAAGAGTCCAGAATTATTAAAAGACAACTTCCACCACCAATAGGACTATATACGGCGTTTGCTTTAAAGATAGGGTTTTTTTTTTTTTGTAAAGTAATAATAGGTTATAAAGATAATATATAGAAATATAGAAGCCTTAAAAGTTTAAGCAAGTTTAGAAAAAAAAAACGGAAAAGAAAAGAAGAGAAAACAAATTTAAAAAAGAAAAATTTTTTAAAGAAAAACAAATTATTAAAAAAGAAAATCACGCTTCCACATCATCCCCCACCCCACCCCCAAAAAAAAATTGATCATAAAAGTAGTAACGGTATATCTGGCGCTTTCTCTGTCATTGTAGACTGTGTGGGGTCGCTACCAAGGCAGTTCCCTCTGTTTGACTTCCTCTGTTTGCTGGTCTCTTCTGTGTCTGATTTCCGTCTTGACACAGGGAGGGTGGTGGTGGACTCTGCACTGGGCTTGCCCCTTCTTGCTCCTTGGGATAACCTTGTGGGGCCTGCCCTATGCTTCGTGCACTTCCCTGGTCTTTGGCGTTCAGGATTGGCGGTCAGGAAGCCCTCCGAGACTTGAATTTTGTTGAACAGGGGCTTTGTTCCCTTCCCAGGTCCAAGTGGCTTGGGAGTTTGGCGCGGGCTATTGCGATTTCTGGGCTTCCGGGTCGCTCCATTTTCTGGCAGCTCCACCGAGGCTCTTTCTCAGGCAGATGATGACTGTTCAGAGCCCCCAGCAGTTTCAATACCAAAGAAATCAGTTTGCAGTTTGGTAGGTAATGTCACTCTTGAGCTGCGATTGCCCCCTTCCAGCACTTAAGGCTCTGGCTGCCTGTCGCCGGAGGGGGGATGGTCTGCAGCCGGCTATTGCCGATCCATCCTTATGTTCAAGCATTCCGCGTGTTGGCTATCCCACAATCTGGTTTGCTAGACCGAGATAGTTCTTTCTAGCCATGCGCGGACCCGATTCTGGCCCGGTTATGCCCCGATTCTCGAGATAAGCCCTGTAGCCTACATCTCCCACGGCCCAATTCTTGGAAAACTCTGTCGTGGGGGCGCTCCTCCCTGCCCAACCCCCACTGCTGTTGGAAGCAGGCGTTTGCGCTGCTTATCCGCTGGGGGTTATACTGTTGAATTCGTAATCTGTTGGTTTTAATTATTTGTTTATTTATTCTTCCTTCCTGTTATGTTGCCCTCTGTGCTTCCAGGGCTCCCCCATACACAGCTGTGAGAATGCTCCCCTATTTTAGGGAACCTCTCTTTTTAAGAGTCTCTTCCTGGGACAGGATTCCCTTCCCGGGATGGAATTCCCTTCCTGGGACGGGGCTTCCTCCCTACCTCCTTTGTCTCTGTCTTCGTCGTATGTATTAATTCCTACCTGGTTTTGAAGCCGATAATCCTCTTTGCTGGATGCCTGATGTCCTCTGCCAGCAGTCAGAAGTTGTTTTGTGGAATTTACTCAGCTTTGAAATGTTCTTTTGATGAAGTAGTGAGGGAGAAAGTGTTCTCCCGCTCCTATTCCTCCGCCATCTTTTTTCGTCCTCCCTCTTTTTTTTTTTTTTTAATTCTAAGAAAACAGTTTTGCTTCACCTCTCTCCCCTACTCATGCTATGTGCATTACTCTATTTTTAGCTTGCTGTATACAGATAATGGTAAAGGATATGCTTGCAGTGCAGGAAGCCTGGATTTGGATCCTTGGGCTGAGAAGGTCCTCCAGAGAAGGGTATGGTAACCCACTCCAGTATCTTGCCTGGAGAATTCCATGGACAGAGGAATCTGGCAGGCTACAGTCTTACAGGGTTGCAAAGAGTAAGATACAATAGAGCAACTAATACTCTCACCTTTTTTCATAGTGATATTTATGTTAATTAGCAATTTATATTTTGCTTTATATAGTTGTAATTGATTTTATAAAGCTGGTAAAAATGGCTATTGTACATAAACAAACTAGACAGTTGAAATAATATGCCTAAAATTATTCCATGTGGCTTCGTAATATATACTTATTTTGTAGACCTGTTTTAATTTCATATATATCAAATTAGATATTGATAAAGTAGTTAGCATATATCATAACTGCTTTAAAATTTTCCCTGTTACCATCACACAAATAATATTCAATTTTGCTATGATTTGGAAATTTATCTTAAATAATATTGTCATGATTTTAAAATACATTTGAAGAAATTTTGACTTTTTAAATATATATTCCAATGTAGAAAATTGTATTTAATCCCACTCCATGATACTTTTGATTATGTGTCATTTACTTTGAGTATATGTGTCATTTATTTTGAGCATATATGTGCCAATTATTTTGAGTAGTTTTAATTAAAACTAATGTTAATGAATAGATAAGTGTTTATTATCTTTTAATAACTATGCTCCTTAAAAATATATCTCCATGCATTTATAAATGTCACCTTTTACAATTTATTTTTAAAAGTGAAAAGAATGTATGTGCAATCACTGGAAACCTTAACTGAAGTCCCCTTGTCTGTAGGACTTACATTTATCCTCTATGTCCTGTTTCTTTCATCTGCACCGAACTTTCAGAACATTAGCTAATCAATACCCACAACTCACCTCTAGATAAGGTCTTTATTGCTTGAGATGAGAAAACTTAAGGAGAGTTAAGTAACTTGTGCAAGGTCAGTGTGAATTGGTGTCATCTGAGCTAGGCTTAGCATACAGATTGACTACCCCATAGCTATTTCTACATTCTCTGGGCATAGTAGCTTCAGACAGACCTGGGAGAAAGAATCTCCTTTAAATGCAGGTCTTGATTACAATGTTTAAACATAGCTATTAACATATTTCCAACTGAGCATTTCCACATATTAACCAACACTTTTCTCAGGCAGATCTAGATTTAATTTTAAAAATTAAATACTGATTTTCCAGATTCATATTTTATAAACTCTATATTGTTGGCTTAATGTTTATTTACTATGTTCATTCTATCCCAAAAGTCAACTCATTACCATATTTCACCATTATACCATTTATTGAAAATGTTAGTGTTAGAACTCATCTTGTTTTTGCAATGTAAAAACATTCTTAGTTGTAGGTCTTAATTCAACAGATTGCTTTTTAAAATGATTCCAAATTATTAATTTCTCAGGATAGCTTTATAATTATTTAAATGTGTTTATATAACACTCCCAATATTTCCAAAAAATCTAGTTATTTTTTTTAATATATTAGATATCTATTCAGTTCAGTTCAGTCTCTCAGTCTTGTCCGACTCTTTGCGACCCCATGAATCGCAGTATGCCAGGCCTCCCCGTTCATCACCAACTCCTGGAGTTCACTCAGACTCGTGTCCATCGAGTCAGTGATGCCATTCAGCCGTCTCACCCTCGGTCAATTTTATAACATATGGTCTAGTTTCAATAGATTATTTCTGTTTCAATGCATCTGAAGGTGAAGGTGAAGTCACTCAGTCGTGTCTGACTCTTTGTGACCCCGTGGTTTGTAACCTACTAGCCTTCTCTGTCCATGGGATTCTCCAGGCAATAATACTGGAGTGGATTGCCATTTCCTTCTCCAGGGGATCTTCCCTACCCAAGGATCGAACCCAGGTCTCCCACATTGGAGGCAGATGCTTTAACCTCTGAGCCACTAGGGAAACCCCTACAATGCATCTACTGTATCTTTATTTTTCTGAAAGCTGGAGATGCTATTTTCAGTATCATCTCAGTGGTATTATTTCTATGCCTAGCACATCATATCTTCACTTCAGTCTTGGGTACTTTCTTGTCTCATATTTTTATACTGATTGTGATTTATGGCTCCAGTCAAATCTGTGAGTATCTGAGCTCCTTGGATGCCACATACATTATTATTTTGCCGTGGGTTCTTATGACCACTTTGACCAAGTTTCTGAAGCAGTCAACATTCATACAACCCACAAGTATTTAGCAGTACTGCTGTCAGGGACACTCAGTAATGCTTTTCTACTTTTCTTATTGATCTGTCCTTAATCTTTTTTTCTTTCAGCCTGAATTTCTCTCTCATCCTGTTTCCTGAACTAATATTTAAATTATGCCTTTATTTTATGCTATTTTTAGCTTAATTTTATGCCCTTTCCATTTTTTTCTTTTTGTCAACAACACTCCTTTCCTTTATCTTGTGCTAAATAAGTTGTGTGTGTGTGTGTGTGTGTTGTATATATATATATATATATATATATATATATATATATATATAGATCTCTATTATTCCATTACTGGATGTTATAGCTCTTTTTGCTTATTAAATGCACTCACCTAACCTTAACCTCTGTGAGGTAATTCACATTATTCACCTTATATGATTACTTATTCAAAATAAGCTGTCTATTCCAAATATAAGAGGGGAACATTTTTTTTTCCACCTGACATCAATTACATTTGTTTCACTTACTTCACTCAATAAATATGCCAGCTTCAAGTTAATTTTCCCTACTAATATTGAAAGTTATATATTCTGTGAAAGTATAAATTCATATAGGTCATCCTGAAAACTACATGACCACAATGTGAATTTTGGGATCATTACCTTGTCATTCATTAGTCATTATTTTATGAAAGGTAGTTGCTACTTCCTGATTACTTTAAAAGAAAACCTTCTATACATAGCAAAGTATCAAATATAATGAAACTAACATACATGACATCCATGAAAAGGAGCTGATACTGGATGAATACTGAAAAATGCTATTTTCTTTATATAGATGTTGTAACTGCAATTACTCCAGCATTGTGCTGATGGCTAGCACAGTTTTAAATGAGAGTCATGGTCAGAGAGCTAAGTTAACAACCAACCACTACATCTCATAAAGAAGTCTACTCTACAGTTTAGAGTTTTGTATCTTTATGATAAACCTATGAGTGTGTATGTGTGTCCAGCTATTGGTGACCCCATGGACTGTAGCACATCAGGCTCCTCTGTTTTCCACTATCTCCAAGCATTTGCTCAAATTCATGTCTGTTGAGTCAGTGATGCTGTTACTATCTAACCATGTCCTCTATCACCCCTTCCTTTTATTGCCTTCAGTCTTTCCCAGAATTGGGGTCTTTCCAATGGGGAGGCTTTTCACACAAGTTAGCCGAAATATTGCAGCTTCAGCAACAGTCCTTCCAATGAACTCAGGGTTGATTTCCCTTAGGACTGACTGGCTTGATTTCCTTGCAGTCTGTGGTATTCTCAAGAGTCTTCTCCAGCACCAAATTCAAAAGGATCAAAAAGGCACTCCAGCCTGTTTTACGGTTCAACTGTTACAACCAAACATGACTGCTGGGAAAAAACACAGCTTTGCCTACACAAATGTTTGTTGTCAAAGTGATATCTCTACTTTTTAATACTGTATCTAGGTTTATCATCACTTTCCTTCTAAGAGCATGGATCTTTTAATTTCATGGCTGCAGTCATCATCTGCAGTGATTTTGGAGCCCAAGAAAATAAAATCTGTCACTGCTTCCACTTTTTCCCCTTCTATTTGTCATGAAGTGATGGGACCATTGGTCACAATCTTATTTCTTTTAATTAACTTATTTTTAATTGAAGCATAACTGCTTTACAATATTGTATTGGGTTTTGTCATACATCAGCATGAATCAGCCATATGTGCCCTCCCTCTTGAACATCGCTCCCACCTCCCAGCCTATTACACCCCTCTAGGTTGTTACAGATCCTTGGTTTGGTTTCCCTCAGTCATACAGCAAATTACCATTGGCTATTTTACATATAGTAATGCATATGTAAAATATGTGTTAAAATGTACATGTAAAATATACATCACTTCATGGGAAATAGATGGTGAAACAATGAAAACAGTGTAAGACTCTATTTCTGGGGGGCTCCAAAATCACCACAGATGGTGACTACAGCCATGAAACTAAAAGACGCTTACTCCTTGGAAGAAAAGTTATGACCAACTTAGATATTATATTCAAAAGCAGAGACATTACTTTGCCGACTAAGGTCCATCTAGTCAAGGCTATGGTTTTTCCTGTGGTTATGTATGGATGTGAGAGTTGGACTGTGAAGAAGTCTGAGCGCCAAAGAATTGATGCTTTTGAACTGTGCTGTTGGAGAAGACTCTTGAGAGTCCCTTGAACTGCAAGGAGATCCAACTAGTCCATTCTGAAGGAGATCAACCCTGGGATTTCTTTGGAAGGAATGATGCTAAAGCTGTAACTCCAGTACTTTGGCCATCTCATGCGAAGAGATGACTCACTGGAAAAGACTCTGATGTTGGGAGGGATTGGGAGTAGGAGGAGAAGGGGACGACAGGATGAGATGGCTGGATGGCCTCATGGACTCGATGGACATGAGTCTGAGTTAACTCCAGGAGATGGTGATGAACAGGGAGGCCTGATGTGCTGCGATTCATGGGGTCGCAAAGAGTCGGACACAACTGAGCAACTGAACTGAACTGAACTCTTTGGAAGAAAAATTATGACCAATCTAGATAGCATATTGAAAAACAGAGACATTATTTTGCCAACAAAGGTCCTGGCGTGCTGCGATTCATGGGATCACAAAGAGTTGGACACGACTGAGCGACTGAACTGAACTGAACTGAACTGAATGTTATATGTTTTTATGTTACTCTCTCCATCCATCTCACCCTCTCCTTCCTCTCCTATCACCCTGTCCATAATTCTGTTCTCTATGTCTGCCTCTT
Organism: Nanger dama; assembly: GCA_917880005.1. Lineage (NCBI taxonomy): Eukaryota > Metazoa > Chordata > Mammalia > Artiodactyla > Bovidae > Nanger > Nanger dama. Next base: position 48,333,760 of record CAKJTW010000011.1, read on the forward strand.
CATTGTTGCCCCACAAATAGGTCCATTAGTACCGCTTTTCTAGATTCCATATATATGTTAATTTACAATAGTGTTTTTCTCTTTCTGACTTACTTCATTCTGTATAATAGGCTTCAGGTTCATTCATATTGAGCTGACACAAATACATAATACATTCCTTTTTATAGGTGAGTAATATTTCATTGTACATATATTCTGTAACACAGCTTCTTTATCCATTCATCTGTTGATGGAAATCCACCAGCAATACTCTCCCCACCCCAACAGTAAGCATATATCCTGAGGAAACCAAAAATGAAAAGGCACATGCACTCTAATGTTCATTACAGCACTATTTACAATAGGTAGGATATAGAAGCAATATTATTATTATTATTTTTAGTACTGAGTTTCAAGTCAGCTTTTTCACTCTTCTCTTTCACCCTCATCAAGAGGCTCTTTTGTTCCTCTTCACTTTCTGTCATTAGAATGGTACATCTGCATATTTGAGGTTGCTGATATTTCTCCTGGAAATCTTGATTCCAGCTTGTGATTCCTCCAGGCAGGCATTTCACATGATGTACTCTGCATAAAAGTTGAATAAGCAGGGTGACAATATACAGTCTTGCAATACTCCTTTCCTTATTTTTAACCAGTCCCATGTCTTTAAGAATTTTCCATGGTTTGTTGTGGTCTACACAGTATAAAAAATATAATTGGAGGCACAGATTATTTGGAAGACTGAGTGGCAATTACACATTTCAAATTTCCATGGTGTGGCATTGCTCTCTCAGGGTGTACCTCTAGCCCTGGTGGCAAACTCCTTGCTCTCTTATTGGTGATGATTCCACATCCTTTTAAATGGGATGTGTTCAGGATATTTCAAGCCTGACACAGTCTTGGGTTGACTAAGAAGATGCACACACCCTTAGACATACCAGTAACAGAAGTGCATCTTGTTTCTGCTTCAGCACTCTCTACCTTTGTGGCATTATAGGTTATTCAAGCCAACATCCTGCCCTCTAAAATTTTCAAGAAAAAGAGCATGCCACTTATTTATCAAACATCAGGGGAAATTCATTTTCTTCATCATGTATCATTATTTATCTCTGCACTGAGCAAATATCTATTCAAGAAGTAAGATAATAGCCATCCTTTCCTGAAAGGATGTTCCATCACTCCAAGTGGTTCTTATGGAAAAGTCAAATCTGGGAATTATCCACCTATCTTTACTATTCAGTCTGACTTCACAAAATGTCCATATCTCAATAAACTTTCCTAAAATATCTAGTCTTTTTTTTTTATATACATACAGAATGGTTGGTGTAACTGTTTTTCTTTTAAATTAATTAGTTAATTTTAATAGGAGGCAAATTACTTTACAATATTGTGGTGGTTTTTTAGCCATACATTGACATGAATCAGTCACAGGTGCACATGTCCCCCATCCTGAATCCCCTCACCCACCTCCCTCCCCATCATATCCCTCTGGGTTGTCCTAGTGCACCGGCTTTGAGTGCCCTTTTTCAAGCATTGAACTTGGACTGGTGATCTATGTCACATATGTTAATATACATGTTTCAATGCTATTCTCTCAAATCACCCCACAGAGTCCAAAAGTCTGTTCTTTATATCTGTGTCTCTTTTGCTGTGTCACATATAAGGTCATCATTACCATCTTTCTAAATTCCATATATATGTGTTAATATTCAGTATTGGTGTTTTTCTTTCTGACTTACTTCACTCTGTAAATAGGCTCCAGTTTCATCCACCTCATTAAACTTCCCTGATGGCTAAGATGGTAAAGCATCTGCTTACAATGCGGGGAGACCCAGGTTTGACCCCTGCATTTAGATTTGGGATTAGATCTATGGCTTTTATTATGTTGAGGTATATCCCTTCTATGCCTGCTTTCTAGAGAGTTTTTATCATAAATGGTTGTTGAATTTTGTCAAAGGCTTTCTCTGCATCTATTGAGATTATCATATGGTTTTTATCTTTTAGTTAGTTAATGTGGTATATCACATTAATTGATTTGTGAATATTGAAGTATCCTTGCATCTCTGAGATAAAACCCACTTGGCCATGATATATGGTCTTTTTAATATGTTGTTGGATTCTGTTTGCTAGAATTTGTTAAGGATCTATGTTCATCAGTGATATTGGCCTGTAGTTTTCTTTCTTTGTGACATCTTTGTCTGATTTTGGTATTAGCGTGAAGCTGGCCTCACAGAATGAGTTTGGGAGTTATCTTTCTCTGCAATTTTTTGGAAGAGTTTGAGTAGGATAGGTGTTAGCTCTTCTCTAAATTTTTGGTAGAATTCATCTGTGAATGCATCTGGTCCTGGGCTTTTATTTGGTTGAAGATTTTTGATTACAGTTTCTATTTCTGTGCTTGTGATGGGTCTGCTAAGATTTTCTATTTCTCCCTGGTTCAGTTTTGGAAGATTATACTTTAACAAGAATTCATCCATTTCTTCCAAGTTGTCCATTTTATTGGCATATAGTTGCTGATAGTAGTTTCTTATGATCCTTTGCATTTCTGTGTTTATTGTGATTTATCCATTTTCATTTCTAATTTGTTGACTTGATTCTTCTCCCTTTTTTCCTTGATGAGTCTGGCTACTAGTTTGTCTATTTTATTTATCTTCTCAAATAACCAGTTGTTGATTTTTGCTATAGTCTCCTTTATTTCTTTTTCATTTATTTCTGCCCTAATTTTTATGATTTTTTTTTTCTTCCACTAACCCTGGAGTTCCTCATTTCTTCTTTTTCTGGTTGCTTTAGGTGTAAAGTTAGATTATTTATTTGATTTTTCTCTTGTTTCCTGACGTAAGCTTGTATTGCTATGAACCTTCTCCTTAGCACTGCTTTTACAGAATCCCTTAGGTTTTGGGTTGTCATGTTTTCATTTCCATTTGTTTCTATGCATATTTTTATTTCCTTTTGATTTCTTCCAAGATTTGTTAGTTATTCAGAAGTGTGCTGTTTAGCCTCCATAAGCTCATATTTTTAATAGATTTTTTCCCCCTGTAGTTGACATCTAATTTTACCACATTGTGATCAGAAAAGATGCTTGAAGTGATTCCAATTTTTTTGAATTTACCAAGGTTAGATTTATGGCCCCAGATGTGATCTGTCCTGGAGAATGGATGTAACTGTTTTGCATAGAGTTTAAAAGGTATGCATTATATTTTTACAAAAACTGAAAGAGTTACCAGGAATCTTGGTTTTACTTTCATAGCATTTATGAATTGTTTTCAACTTTAGAGCTTTGGAGTCACAGATAAAATTATGTTTAATACTGTTACATATATTTTTACTAGGTATCGATATTGTTACATATATCAATGTTGCATATCTAATATGAGGTATTGAATTTACTAATTCAATTTTTGTATCAGTGTATTCAAAAATGATTCAGCATAAAAATAATGCTTGTTTAAACTTCCAAACAACAAACTTACAATTTTAACTTAATTCCTTATATCTAATAACACTCTTTATTTTACAACATGTATATATAAAATTAAAAGGAATGTTACCAGTTGCTAGAGGTGAGAAAAAAGTTGAAATGAATTTATTGTAATTTAGGCATATATGGGACAAAACATATAGCCAAAAATATTGCTATCATAATAAAAAATTATATTTTATCATAGCTTCTTCAAAAATAAATTGAAAGGATATTTCACTGCTGCCTGACATTATACATAATAAATATTGCTAAAAGGGCTTTAAACATATAAGAAATTGTACAATATTGAAGTGAGTTTAATATCAGAAAGAAAAATTTAAATTTTAATATTCAAAAGTCCAAGCCTACCCTAATAACAGCTTATTAGTAAATATTTAACACTTTCTACAGAGAAACAGTTTATTTCCCACAGAGAAAGCAACATATAAACAAAAGCCTTACTGAAGATACAGTCTGGTTCTAAGGAGCAGATGCTAATCAATAATTTGATATCTAAAATCAAACAATAAGGGATTAGTGGAAAACATTTCTTCATAAAAGAATAATTTGAATCATTATATTTCATGTTTGCAAATTAGAAAAACTTTACAATATAAATTATATTTCTCAAACTTTCATATAATGGATATGCTTTTTTTGCCAACAAATAAATACATTTAGATATCTATTATTTACCACGGGTGATATTTTCATTAAGAGGAGACTCAATCATTACTTCTAAATTCCAATAACTCTTTGTGGATAAATGATTTATCTAATAAACTCCACATGGCAATAAATAGGTAAAATCAGAGGATCAAAGGAATAAATAGAAAATTATAATTACATCTTAAATTTTATCTTTCCAGAATAATGCTGCTATGCTTTATAATATAGATGTACCATTCTGTTCACCTAATTTCACCTCAGTTTACATCTTATAATTGGATAAAATTATTTAAAATCATGACCTTAACTTTGTCTAACACAGTAAGTGAATAAAAATGCAAGATCATAGCCTTGGGTTTATAATTGATTTCAAGATATTTTCAATAGCCTACTGGTGTAATTCTATCTTTATATCACACAGATATGTCCATCTCAACATGGCTTGTAATGAATTCTATATCTTTGACTTCAAACATTTTCCCCTATCATATTCTCCATGTAAGTAATTATACATCTATATATACCATCGTTAAGGTGTTTTAACTTCATTTTCTGGTCTCTAGTACAAAGGTAGTAAATGATATTTCGCTAGACTTCTAATTTTGACTTCCAATATTTCAACTTTTTTATTTCTTTCCAGGTAATTAAGGGTGATATTAAGTGTGACCATTACATTCTTTGACCAATGAAAGATAAAAGGAAATGATAAGTATTACTTCCAGGATTAAAGCTGTTATTTCTCTTGTGTAATTTTCTATGCACAATTTCTCTATTGTGACAAATGTGGATGCTAATTTTGGAAGCTAGGGTGATATTAACACACCTCATAGTGTCATGAAGAAGATTTTTATATTTACAAATTAATGTTAATTCTGCTTTAAGAAGTCACAACATAGACTATCCTTGTAAATACTCTATTACATGGATTAAAACATTATTAAATATTTTGAATTAAAATTATTTTGAAATTCTAGTCTCCTCCCCTCTTCCATCACATAGGCTTCTAATAAATGTTGAGTTTATCTTTCACTTATCTTTATCCCCAGAACTGTTTTTATTGCTGTACAACATTTATTTATTTTTAATGGGAGGATAATTGTTTTATAATGTCATGTTGGTATCTGCCATAAAACAACATGAATCAGTAATACGTATACAGATATCCAGGTTTCCTGTTAACTAATACGATAAAGAATCCACCTCCATTGCAGGAGACCCAGGTTCCATTCCTGGGCTGGGAATATCCCCTGGAGAAGGCAATGGCTACCCACTTTAGTATTCTTAGTTGGAAAATTCCATAGACAGAGAAGCCTGGTGGGCTACAATCCGTAGGGTCACAAAGGGTTGGGCATGACTGAGTGACTAAGCACAGCACAATAAAATTTTTATTAGATATGAAGTGTAAGAGAAAAGTCAGTGAACTCCAGTTTCTTTTCTAAGCAATGAGATGGAATAATACACTAACAACTATGTTAGGGGAAAGTCTGGGATTCAAATTTTAACATTTTAAATTTGATATAACATGGAAAAGCTGAGTAGCTATTTGCATATGTGTGTCAGGAGCTAAAAAATATTCTGGAGTATTTAAGACCAGGAATTCCCCTTGGTTGTCCTTCCATATGCTTATTCTTTAAACCAGGTATTGTGTTAATAGTGCAAGTCAGTGTCTTAGTCAAATATTGACTTTCTTTGATATATTATTCTTGACAAAAATAATGAAAATTAATTTAATTATATAAAGCCATGCATCTTATTTACTTTTATGCCTAAGACCAGAACAAATTTATACAAAAGATGTGGTCTAACTATTGAGAACATCCTTACTGGAATAGGAGTTTTATCACTTTTTTCCTCTGTAAGTTTTTATTCTACCACAAAGTCACTCTCAATTATTCAATAATTTCAAGTTAAGCATATAGCTCTATTGAATTTTACTAGCACATGAGTTTTTTTTTCTTCCAAAGATGTCATGCATTGCTGTTCCTTTGTGATTTAGCTATCATTTCCAAGTAAATTCACAAATATTTATATGTTTGTGCACTCTGATCTTAGCTGTTTAGAGTGTCATTTATCATTTAATTCTGCCATGCCCAGCATCATTGATTGTTCCTTGAAGCAGAATGTTTTCAAGAAATGTCTGCATCCTTTGCAAAATAAATCAATCAAACTTCCCAACACATATGAGCTTTACATAAAATTACACAAGTTGAGTTTGGTGATTGTTGGCTTTAAGCATAATAAAATTAGATATTACTTACTTAGGATTCAGTTTTAGTCTCATTATGATTCTTTAGTCTTCATTGTATTTTAACACTAAGTTTCCAGTAAATCCATTAAAATAATAGCTAAGCCCATATCTGAATAAATGCAATGGGAATATCTATGAATACATGTGTACATTTCTGCATTACTGTACATCAAGTTATTACATAAAGCAAGAGTTCACTTGGTCTTCCCAGATGGCTCAGGGGGTAAAGAATCCACCTGCAATGCAGGAGATGTGGATTCAGTCCCTGTGTTGGGAAGATTCCCTGTAGGAAGAGACATGGTAACCTTCTCCAGTTTTCTTGCCTGGAGAATCCCATGGACAGAAGAGCCTGGCAGGCTACAGTGCATAGGGTCACAAAAAGTCACATATGACAGATGTGACTGAGCATGCTTGTACTTGTAAGTTGTGTTCTTACATTGTTTATTGGCTCAAAGCATATATGCAAAAGTGTATGCAAATATGTTAGCTGAAAATTTACATCAGAGATTAAACTCTATAAATATGTAAACTGCATTTAATTCAAAATTGACTTTTGTGTACAGATCCTAAAATGACAAATCCAAAGATGCTTAAAAGGCAATACCAAAATGGCAGGATATCTTCAGCCCTCAGCAGACTACCTTACACATAATAGCCACTCAGTGGAAGTGCATCCAATCACTGAAATCATGAAAAAGTATTTTAAAAAGTAATACTGGGGATTGTTAGAACTACAATATTTATTATATCTATACTAGATTTCCCAAAGTTTATATATTTTCCTATTGTTATTAATAGAAACTATTGTTTTTTAATATATTAAACAAAACCTTTTAATAATTTTTCAATTGACCATTTTACTGCAAAGTATTTTATAGTTAGTAAAATACCACGCAGTGAAATGCTTTGTTGGTAATTTGTCAGAGGGAGAAGAGTAATGCATGATACTAGTATTAATGTAATGAAGATAAACTGTATGATATACATCTAGAACCTAGTTAAATTTGAAATGGGTCAGACAACCTCACATATTGTTACTTCTCGTGGTGAATAAATAAATTAAAATTATGCATTCATCCAGACTGGGAAGATTTAAGGAAACAATTCAGTGTAATTCCTTAAACAAAGACAGTTTCAAACTAAATAAAATGTGTAATATTACATATGAATACTGTTTATGAAAGCAACCCATTTGTCTTTATCTCAAAATAAATAAATTTATATTAATAAAAATAAAAATAAAAGCTAATGTAGTGAATATTAATATAGATTTTAAATATATATATGGATTTATATGAATGATTTTGTCTATCCTTAGGTATTGAATTAATTTTGTCAGTCTTTAAGAAAATAAACGTTTTCCTGTAAAAAAAAAAAAAAGAGCAACCTATTTGTCTTTATCTTTTGGTGATCCAATGAGTTTCTGAATAAGCCAGTTTCTGTTTAAAGTTGTATTTATCCAAGCATATAGAAATGCCAGTTCATATCACTGGGGCAATTAAAAAAATAAGAACACACTGAAGCTTAGGCTGTATTTGGTACTAACCAATCCTTAGTGTTTGCTGCTGCTGCTGCTGGTAAATCGCTTCAGTCCTGTCCTATGCGACCCCAGAGATGGCAGCCCACCAGGCTTCCCCATCCCTGGGATTTTCCAGGCAAGAACACTGGAGTGGGTTGCCATTTCTTCTCCAATGCATGAAAGCGAAAAGTGAAAGTGAAGTCTCTCAATCGTGTCTGACTCCTAGCGACCCCATGGACTGCAGCCTTCCAGGCTCCTCTGTCCATGAGTTTTTCCAGGCAAGAGTACTGGAAAGGGTTGCCATTGCCTTCTCCGAGTTAGTGTTTATAACTTCTGTAAAATATAGTTTTATTTTATTAAAAGTGCATTCAGGACCACCTGTGAGAATAATGGAGTTTTTTTACCCATATAGTTAAGGATCACGTATCTCCATCCAAACTTGCAGAGGGGCTTCTGGTGAGTCCTGCTGTCTGCACCATTGTGTTTGGTCCTGTTTTCCATGCAATCTAAAGGTTCTATGTAAAGCCATCTGCTCATTTTGTACCCAAAACTTCCTCTTGAGGGTTTTGTATCACACTGAGGCATACATGTTAATGAGCCCAAGGGATATAATATTTAATCTTTACTATAGACTGTCTTTTGTAGGAGGGAGGATTACTATTGACTAGTTTATAAATCTCTGATAGAACCAGCTGATATATTCAGTAGAGTAGTTATTATTTGCCAATGCTCTTTAATCTCTCTCATAAAATTAACAGTAATACTATTGTAAGAAATCTCTTTGACTGTGATAGGATTGTTGTCCATAGCAGAAAGTGCATAATGAAACTGAGATAGCACTTCATCTATTCTAAAAGATAACACAAAGCCCTCTACACCCTCAGGCAGCAATGCAACAGATACCTCTCTCAGAATTTTCTACCACCTCACTTCATGGTCACTAGAATTATAAGGATCTGAAAGCAAGCTGGAGCTAATTATAGAATATGGAGATTTTATAACTCAAAAGAGCTGCCAAGTTCTAATGAGCGTGTACTAAAGGGAATTAACTCATGTGACACATTATGAAGGCACTAGATCAGAGGGGTGAAATTCAAAAAATTAAGAGTAGGAAAAATTCTCAGGCACGTGCTCTGAAATTGAAATATCAAAATTATTCTGGAAGGTGGGATGGAAAAAATGAAAGGTTCAGAAAGTTGGGCATATTGGAATGAATATACTTTACAACCAGAAGGCTCATCAGTCAATTATGTTCAACAAGAAAACTGAAAGACACACCTTATCAAGGCTTTAAGGAAAATTCTGCTAAGAGTGGCACACTAGCATCACTAGATCACTTGTGTTTTTTCTTTGTAGGCCAGGTCTAACAAAAGGAGAAGCTGATATAAAACTTGACTCACTGAGGATGATACAATCCTGAAACTATTGAAAGGCAGTGAGACTTAGCCTAGAAGTTAGGGGTCATGATGATCATATTGGGTATTAAAGTAAGAATGACAGCAACGTGCTCAGAGATATTGACTATATATGATCCAAACATGACCTCCACTTTTCAGAGTGATCTAGCTTCTGCCATTGCTAAATGTACAACCTGTCAATAACAGAGACCAATCTGAGTTCCACAATATGGCATCACTTCTCTGGGCCTTGAATTGTCCACTTGATCACAAACGTACACAGTGGGATTATTTCAGTCGGTTAGAATGCAACCTTATGGCTATGGATTTGTCTTTTCTGCCCACACAGATTCAACAAACATCTCTCAGCACTAGATCTCAAATTACAATAGACAAGGGCAACCACTAAACAGTAAAGGAGTTACAGTCATCAATGAGTAACTGTAGATTTCAGTGGTCATATCATATAGGATATCCAGAATCTTCCTGGATGATAGAACATTAATCTACTGAAGAAACAGCTGAAGCAAGAGAGTAAATAAAGCTTAGTTATTTGTACCAATGTGGAAAAACAATGAGGGTATTGCATGCAAATAAATTTTCAGAACTATATCTCAGTCAATGTCTGTTTTTATTTTTTTCTGTTTAATCCTTCTTCCACTTCCTTTCACAGGTGTTAATCATTAATAAATGTCTTATAGCTGAAACTCTGAGTCAGTGTCTGCTTTCAGAAAGTATGTAGTACATTTATGCAGGGATAATCAAATGAAAGTACAGAAATGCAAGGAGGAAAATTAGAACTTTCATATATCTTTCAACTCAAAAATCTTTTTCTCGTCTGTCTGTCTCTGTCTCTGTCTCTGTCTCTGTCTCCTCTCTCTCTCTCTCTCTATATATATATATATATAAAACCATGAGCATGCATTTAGGCAGTTATACACTTCAAATTAAATTAAGGTTTATAAATCATCAGTGGGCCAACTAGATCACAAATACCATGTATAAGACAGAGTCTAAGGGAATGGATGTGCAGTTGCACATAACAAAATTAAAATGTTTTAGTACCTAATCCATACAAAGAGTAAGACTCTTCTAACTTTATCAATTTATCTACATATCCACACAAATACACTTACATACTTGCTCTCACAAATAAAAATATATTCAATCTCATTTTAACATACTAGATATACATATGTTAGAAATAAGTATGCATGTATAATTTATTTATTAAAATTAATTAATTAAAATGCCTTATTTATTGTAGATATGTGTGAATTAATAAAGATGTTGTTTGTGCTAAAAATCTTTGGGATTCTAGATTTCTTGTGAAAATAATAGATCAAAAGTGACATAGCCTCAAGAAATTTTTTAAAATATTACATTTTTACACTTATTATATTTGTGATTTTATTTCATCCTTATAACAATTTTTACCATTGGCTAATTTAAATGTTACTTTATTATACAGAGTAAAGTAAGCCAGAAAGGAAAACACCAGTACAGTATACTGACACATGTATATGGAATTTAGAAAGATGGTAATGATGACCCTGTATGCAAAACAGAAAAAGAGACACAGATGTATAGAACGGACTTTTGGACTCTGAGGGAGAGGGAGAAGGGGGGATGATTTGGGAGAGTGGCATTGAAACATGTATACTATCATGTAAGAAATGAAGCACCAGTCTATGTTCGATACAAGATACAGGATGCTTGGGGCTGGTGCACGGAGATGATCCAGAGAGATGATATGGGCTGGGAGGTGGGAGAGGGGTTCAGGATTGGGAGCTCGTATACACCTGTGGTGGACTCATGTCAATGTATGGCAAAACCAATACAGTATTGTGAAGTAAAATAAAGTAAAATTAAAATAAAAATAATTAAAAAGTACTATTGAGAATCACAGAAAATACATTTTCCAATGAATGTCATATGATCACCTACATGCCTTATTCATGGAAATGAAGTAAACATTTGATTCTTTAAATGACCTTTAAAAAAATCTTGCTCTTTGAACACCTCTTGCAGTAATAAAACAGAAGTGAAATGTTTTTTAATAAAAATCATATACATAAATATAGCCTGTAGTTAAAAATAAATGTGAAATGAGCATCTGATGCACTTCTAGAAGCAAAACAGGTGGCTCTACTTATTCTTCCATTGCTGCTGTGGCTGAACATCAATTTATTAGAAACTTATTTTTAGAGGAGAGCTTATAGCCATATTAAATGTGCAGGCAGCTAGGAACAGTAACATCTACATAAAATGTCTATGAAAAAATATAGCAACATAAATGATATTTCAAATTTTTAGATAGAATAGAGGCACTAATTCCTTCTTTCACTAATCTCAGTTCAGTTCAGTTCAGTCGCTCAGTCGTGTCCAACTCTTTGCGACCCCATAAATCGCAGCACACCAGGCCTCCCTGTCCATCACCAACTCCCAGAGTTCACTCAGACTCACATCCATCGAGTCAGTGATGCCATTCAGCCATCTCATCCTCGGTCGTCCCTTTCTCCTCCGGCCCCCAATCCATCCCAGCATCAAAGTCTTTTCCAGTAAATCAACTCTTAGCATGAGGTGGCCAAAGTACTGGAGTTTCAGCTTTAGCATCATTCCCTCCAAAGAAATCCCAGGGTTGATCTCTTTCAGAATGGACTGGTTGGATGTCCTTGCAGTCCAAGGGACTCTCAAGAGTCTTCTCCAACACCACAGTTCAAAAGAATCAGTTCTTTGGCGCTCAGCCTTCTTCACAGTCCAACTCTCACATCCATACATGACCACAGGAAAAACCATAGCCTTGACTACAAGGACCTTAGTCAGGAAAGTAATGTCTCTGCTTTTGAATATACTAGCTAGGTTGGTCATAACTTTTCTTCCAAGGAGTAAGCATCTTTTAACTTCATGGCTGCAGTCACCATCTGCAGTGATCTACTTCATATCAATGAAGTCAGTTTAATAAATTGCTTCCATTTTCAAAATTAATGAATTTCAAAAATAGTATGTCCCATCATTTTGCATTATCTTTCTCCCAGACAAGATATTCTACTCTTGAATTTTTTTGCTTATTTTAGTTTTGACAGTCTCAAATAATTCTGGTAAAGTAGCAGATACAGCCAAACCATCTCCTAATATCTTAAAAGGGCATTTGTGAAAATGTTCATTTTATATTAACTAAAAGAGTAAAAATAGTGCATGTATGTATATCTGTGTGTGTGTGTGTGTGTGTGTGTGTGTGTGTGTTGTGTGCATGTTGTTTGTTTACTGAGTAGCATCCCCATGGATTGTAGTCCACCAGGATTTTTCGAGAATACTGGAGTAGACTGACATTTTGTCTTTTAAGAGGTCCTCCAGACCCAGTGACTGAGCCCATTTTCTGTTGCATTGTAGTTGGATTCTTCACCACTGAGCCACCAGGGAAGCCCCATGTATGTGTGTGTATATATATAACTATACACACACAAATGTGTGTGTGCATAGTTGGTGTTATTCATGTCTGACTCTTTGTGTCCCCATGAACTGTAGCCTGCCAGTCTCCTTTGTTCTTTGACTTTTCCAGGCAAGAATACTGGAGGGAGATATCATATCCTCTTCAACGGTATATTGCAGGATCAAACCAACATCTCTTGCATCTCCTGCATTGACTGGCAGATTCTTTACCACTGCATCACCTGGGAAGCCCATACATACATATAGTATATATGAATCTGTATATATATTCATGAATCTGTATTCATGTATGCATAAGTAAACACTGTTACACACTTTAAATACATAGATACATGTTACATTGTCTCTTTTGCTTTCTTCTTAATATTGTTTTCCTATACCCCAATGCTACCTTGTTCTGGGTTCAGTAAATCAATGAGGTGCTTAGTTGAAAGAGAAAATAAAGCTATATTTTATCAAGTATGTATAATGTGCCAAGTTGATCAACCTTGGTATAACATGAGGATCACTGGACCAATTACTGGTTTTTAGTTTCTTTTTCAGCAGTTGTGTTTTTACGGATTCATATTTTATGAATTTGTTCTTTCATAGACTATTTCCAAAGAAGAAGGAAATATACATAATTTTAATGGAATATAATTCATTCTATTTGCAATCAGTATTTGGCTCCATTGAATTCTAGATCTAAAATGAATTATGGGATCATACTGATTTTATTTTCTACATATTATAAAATAATTCTCAATTTCATGATTCTAAGAATTGTTTAATTATTACTCAAGATTGCATCAATTATCCCCAACCATACTGAGAAAATAATAAATAATAAGAAAACAGACGGATGATGAAATAACTTGATGGAATAAATTGTCATTTTCCCATTTTCATTTTATGTTGTACAAATTATTACATCTTTTGAGAATGAATTTTTAAAAAGTAGGACAGTATTTATGTAGTCTGCTTTCTGGTTCCTTGAACACAGTTGAGAATTAAAAGTTTTTATTCTCCAACCACGAGAGCAAAGAGAAGAAATGTGACATTCCACAGTTCTAAGATAAATCCCATAAGAAGATGGCCAAACTTAAAGGAAAAGAGAGCAGCACTCTTGAACTCTACTGGTATAGTGAAATCATTTGTATTAATGAAGTCTCAGACTATGTATTTTTAGATGATGATATCATAAATAAATTTGCTGAAACTCAAGAACTGATCACTAGACAATATACTTCCAAGAAAAATGCAAATATATTATTAATCTCTTCTGTTAGTCATTTAAAGGACTGAGTTTCATGTAACGGCTTTGAGTAAAAATCTATATGATCCCATGTTGTTAAAAAGTATTTGCACCAGTATTCTTTCATCTCCAGTGATGCTTTACTTATTAAAATAGTTCTACTATGTTTAAAAATATTATTACTTAGTAACATTGCTTTCAGTATATCTTTAATCTTATATCTGTAAATTACTTAGGAAATAACTTAAAATATATACACAAAATTAAATAAAACTAAAGGTTTCATGCTGCCCAGAAAATAAACATTGATGGCTCTTTTTCCTGTAATCTGAGGGTTAAATATCTCAATGTTTCACCAAAAAGAAAACAGAAAACACTTTTCTTGAATTTCCATTTTGAAACTGAGTTAACTCAGCTAAGATTTAACAAAGAAAAAGAATATTAAAGGAAACTTCAAAATCATATATTCTAATTCTGAATTATACAGTATTACTTTTATACCATATAACCACACTCCAAAGAAAGAAAAAAAATTACCCTAGTCCTCTGACATTTTCCAGGAACATTTACTAAAGAAATGCAACGGAGATTTAATATTAAAAGGAATAGCAATGAATTGAAATATGCATTTCTTTACTATGTTCATATTTTAAATATTTATTTATTGAACATTTTTCATACATTTGTGATAACATATAATATTCAGACAAGAGAAGAGATAAGCCCTTGTTATGTCTGTCCTCAAAAAAATTTTCCTGGTCAGGAAACATGTTTAATTTCTTGGAACAATTATGAATTTAGAGGATGGTTTCCAACAGTAGTACAGATTAACAATACAGAATCTTACAACAGACAGATTTAAAGTAGCTTAAAATCATGCAGTGAAATATTTGGATATGAAAATCCTCTTATGCACAGAAAATATTGCATTGTCTTAGTAGATTTTGGTAAATAGACTATATAAGGTAACCAGCTAGTTTAAGTTATACTGTAAATGTAGCAAGGTAGTAAATTAATACTTCAAAATTTGTAACATATATGTACATTCCTTTGATAATATAGGTTTTGTGCACATGTTTACTAAGTAAACTAATATCTCATTGGGAAGAGATTACTCTTCAGTATGACGGTTAAATTTATGTGACAGTGTAGCTAGACTAAGTGATACCATGATAGCTGTTAAACCATTATTTCTGGATGTATCTGTGAAAGTGTTTCTGGAAGATATTATTCTCACTAGTGCAGTGAGCATTGTCCAATACTTTGAGAGCCTGAATAGAACAAAAAGGTGGAGGCAGGGTGAATTTGCTCTTTGTTGAATCAGTCTTCTCTTCCTCTCAAACTTTACCACTCCTGGTTCTTGGGCCTCTGACTCAGATTAAGACCTAAACCCTTGGCTTCCCTGGGTTGTCAGGTCTTCAGGTTTGGACTAGACCTATATCAATGGCTTTCCTGCCTCTCCAGTTTGCAGATGACAAACCATGAAATTTCTCCATCTTCATAATTGTATAAACCAATCCTTAATGGTAAATCTATTTCTATTCATATATATATGTGTGTGTGTGTGTGTGTGTGTGTGTGTGTGTGTGTGTGTATAAAGGAATATCTAGTAATAATGATGTTACTAATGATGACAACTGTAATTCATTGTTTACTATATGCTCAGCACTTTTTCAGGTGCATTATTTATCGAGTTTATGATTCACAGCATTATAGAAATGTTAATGAGGGATAGACTTCAATACTGAAAGGGTGGTCAGGGTAGACCTATAGGAAAAGCAAAATCTGGGCAAATAATATAAAGAGATGAAATAATCCTCAGTTCAGTTGTCGCTCAGTCACGTCCGACTCTGTGACCCCATGAAGCAAAGCACACCAGGCCTCACTGCCCATCACCAATTCCTAGAGTTCACTCAGACTCATGTCCATCGAGTCGGTGATGCCATTCAGCCATCTCATCCTCTGTCATCCCCTTCTCCTCCTGCCCTCAATCCCTCCCAGCATCAGCAGCTTTTCCAATGAGTCAACTCTTCGCATGAGATAGCCAAAGTATTGGAGTTTCAGCTTCAGCATCAGTCCTTCCAATGAACACCCAGGTCTGATCTCCTTTAGGATGGACTGGTTGGATCTCCTTGCAATCCAAGGGACTCTTACGAGTCTTCTCCAACACCACAGTTCAAAAGCATCAGTTCTTCAGCCCTCAGCTTTCTTCACAGTCCAACTCTCACATCCATACATGACCACTGGAAAAGCCATAGCCTTGACAAGTTGGACCTTAGTCGGCAAAATAATGTCTCTGCTTTTGAATATGCTATCTAGGTTGGTCATAACTTTCCTTCTAAGGAGTAAGCGTCTTTTGATTTCATGGCTGCAATCCCCATATGCAGTGATTTTGGAGCCCAAAAAATAAAGTCTGACAGTGTTTTCACTGCTTTCCCCATTTCCCATGAAGTGATGGAACCAGATGCCATGATCTTAATTGTATGCTATCTAGATTGGTCATAATTTTCCTTAAAACTCAAATATTCAAAATATTCAAGATAGAGAGAACAGGGTGAGGGCATAGGCTTTGAGTTATTATTGTGTGCCTGCTTGCATGCAGGGTTTAAGGAAGAAAAGGAAACCTATGTAATGAGAACAGAATTAATATAGAAGAGAGGAGTGATGGCAGATGAGATCAGAAAGGTAGTGCAGCAAATAGAGAAGGACTTTACCAGAAGGGTAATGAAACATTCCAGTTTCCCAGGACAATTTTTTTTTTTGGCCGCACTGTGTACCAAGTAAGATCTTAGTTCTGTGACTACTGGGGATCAAACTACTCTCCCCTGCAGTGGAAGCACAAAGTCCCAACCACTTGACCACCAGGGAAGTTGCCAGGATAACTTATTTTTATAGCTACAGTTCTGGAATAATTACTCTCTTTCTTCACTCTCTAATTTGGTCATCCTACTTTTATGTTTCATAGCTTTCTTACCTTGGTTTTTACAATGAATGTAGGGTAGTCATGCAAAGTTTTAAGCAGAAGAGTGAATTAATCTGATTTATGTTCTTAAAGATAATTTTGGTAGCTGTGTTTTTGGAGTCTAGGTTCTTGGGTATTTAGTATGGAGAATTCATTAGAAAGCTATTATGGAAATCCAGGTGAGAGGTAATTGTAGGTCAACTAGATGGATTTAGTGGCTCAGCATTAAATCCAAGAAGTGCTTGGGATTTAATATATTTTAAGGAGAGCTGGCATGATTTTATGAATATTTGAGTATAATGTTTTAAAAATAATGGATTCTAGGTGAAATAAAGATTTTCTTTTTGGACGGAGATACTAAAAGAAGAATTATCCATCAACTGAAAACAATGAAGCTTACATGTAGATAAGAATTTTGTAAGATGATCCCAAGTTTACACATTCCCATATTAAATTTAAGTTGTTTAAAAGATAATCAGATAGTGATGAAGGTATATTTTAGGCATTATAATTTAAATTACAAAAGGATCAAGGATTTGAGATACAAATTTGAGGATTATCAATATATAGGTAGTATTTAAGCTATGAGTTCTAGTTCAGTTCATCATGTACTAGGCTCAAGGTCTCTTCAATTTTAAAAGTCAAAGAAAAGAGAAAGATGCAGAAATAGAGATCAAAGTGCAACTCCAGCATATAGGGAAAAATTCCAAGAAAGTATTCAGTCTTGAAAGTCAATTGAACAAAGATATCAAGGAGAAAATAATTGTATCAAATGATTCTGATAAATCAAATAAAACCAAGATACAAACAGACCATTCATTAGCTTTGGAAAAACTGTATTATCGTTGGTGACACTGATAAAATCGAATTCAGTGTTATGATTGGAGGTCAAGAGCTCGATAGGAATGGAAGAGAGCATGAGGGGAGTGAAATTGGAGACCTCAAGTCCATCCTCAGAAAAATATAGCTGACCAATAGAAAAGAAAAAGAAAAATCTTAATAGCAGTCAATCAAGGACCAGTATGCAGCGAGGTGGGTTTAAACCATTTGCTTCCTTGGTCCCTTTCCCATTTCCACCACTCACTGAGTAAGCAACATCAAGGAAGAGAGAAACTTCTTTAACCCTAAATTTATAGTAAAATGTTTTTACTACTATTACTCACCTTAATATATTGATAGAGATGGTAGTGTTTAATAGAGTGAAATAATATTCAATAAAATGCATTAGATTGAAATCCTCTATTGAACATTTCTAACATATAGTAAATTTTCAAAAGTCATTTCTGTTCTTGTTATTATTGCTACTGTAGCACTACTATTGCTACTAATGTTTTCTTCAATTGTTACTCAGTTTTTACTTAATCCAGAGGTGCTGGATAATTCCTTGAATCTTCTCTCTCCTTACATTTTCATATTTCTTCCATTTTCCCCATTATCATCCTGACAACATCTCTTTCTCTGAGGCTGAATCCCAACTAATAAGCAAGAATACAAAGCAAACAAATTTTATTTTGTTTAGTCTTTGTAAACAACTAGTTTTTCTTATATTCTTCAAATTGCATTCATAAGATAAAGAATTATCTTTATTGATAAGATTTCTCATAACTTATAACTCCCTCTCAGGAGTGACGTCAAGTAGAAAGATAAATTTGGAGGAAGTAGATTTATTAGCTGTGTTTCTAACATTCCACACTTTCCTGGCTCAAGATATTTTCATATGCTGCACACTCTGCTTAATATGTCCACATCTTTCCTCTCTTTGCTAACTCTTACTTGTTTTACTGTAGGGTTCCACATGGCTTCCAAAGGCATTCAATAGAAATTGGCCTTAGCCTCACATAAACATTTCAGGTATCCTGAATATTTAAACTACTTGTATTTTTTTACTGTGGTAGTTTTTGTGAGTGGGGGTTAGACAAACAATAAAAAAATAAAATTGTAACAAGTGCCCATCTCCCATTGCCTCTCTTTCAATCCCAGGACAAAGTATTCTGACATTCTCATTTTTGGAATGAATGAGAATGATGGTAAACATGACTCATTTTCACAGACTGCAAACCTCACTCTTTCATCTCATTTACATAATCATTAAACAAAATTGCTATTACTTATCATAAACTTTGGTATTATTACAGAATTAAATTCCTAGATTGAAAAATATGTTCTTGTTTTGTCCTAATCTTGATATTTTGAGTAATAATATACTGTTAAAAATAACATTATAGAAAGAACAATATAAAATGAGGTTAGCATGTGACACTGGGAATTATTTAAGGCCACAGAACTACAACAATGACCAGGGATTACCCTTTACTCCAAATAAATACCTGTAAAAAGAAAAATGAGGAAGTGTACAGTATTGTGAAGTGTCCAGAATGAGAAATTCTTTTTCTTCTCTTTGTTGAGCAAGGAAGGGAGTACTCAATCCAACAACAAATGAATCACCTTGCAGCAAAGCTAGTTTGTTGCTTTATGAGATCCTATGTCTGAAGTTCTACTCTAGAGCATCCAAGAAAATGTAATATAGTAAAATTATTCTTGAGAGTCTATACACGTATCTCATAATATTTGGAAACAACTTTGAACACAGACTGATGCTTAATTTATAAAGATGAAAAAATTAAACTAGAGTCATACAAATAAGAAAATCATAGTTCTCATTTCATTGGAATTTAATTAGACACTATGACACTCGTGTGATGATCACATACCCTAACTCAGTATAGAGTACCAGATACAAATATGGGCATTTGACCTGAGCTGCAACTGGGATATCTCACTAAGATAGTCAGTTGTAGTTATCATAAATCTCCTAGTTCACTCACACTCTTAATCTTTAGTACGAAAAGGGACTTGCCTTAAGGAGACCAAAGTGATAGTCACTCAGTCATGTCTGACTCTTTGTGACCACATGAACTATAGTACACCAGGCTCTTCTATCCATGGAATTCTCCAGCATCAATACTGGAATGAGTTGCCTTTTTCCTCTCTAGGAGATCTTCCTGACCCAGGTTCCCTGGGTCTCTTGCATTGCAGGCAGACTCTTTACCAACAGAGAAACCAGGGAAGAGATCAAGGAGAACAAATTAGTGTCACAAAGTCAGATTTTAACTTCCATCTCCATAACTTCTATCACTATTAAACTAGGGGTCTTGGAATCTGAAGTCAAGTAGGCCTTAGAAAGCATCACTACTAACAAAGCTAGTGGAGGTGATGGGATTCCAGTTGAGCTACTTCAAATCCTGAAAGATGATGCTGTGAAAGTGCTGCAGTCAATATGCCAGCAAATTTGGAAAACTCAGCAGTGGCCACAGGACTGAAAAGGGTCAGTTTTCATTCCAGTTCCAAAGAAAGGCAATGCCAACGACTGCTCAAACTACCGCACAATTGCACTCATCTCACATGTTAGTAAAGTAATCTTCAAAATTCTCCAAGTCAGGCTTCAGCAATACGTGAACCATGAACTCTCTGATGTTCAAGCTGGTTTTAGAAAAGGCAGAGGAACCAAAGATCAAATTGCCAACATCCGCTGGATCATGGAAAGAGCAAGAGCATTTCAGAAAAAACATCTATTTCTGCTTTATTGACTATGCCAAAGCCTTTGACTGTGTGGATCACAATAAACTGTGGAAAATCCTGAAAGAGATGGGAATACCAGACCACCTCACCTGCCTCTTGAGAAATCTGTATGCAGGTCAGGAAGCAACAGTTAGAAGTGGACATGGAACAACAGACTGGTTCCAAATAGGAAAAGGAGTACGTCAAGGCTGTATATTGTCATTCTGCTTATTTAACTTCTATGCAGAAGACATCATGAGAAATGCTGGACTGGAAGAAACACAAGCTGGAATCAAGATTGCCGGGAGAAATATCAATAACCTCAGATATGCAGATGACACCATGGCAGAAAGTGAAAAGGAGCTAAGAAGCCTCTTGATGAAGGTGAAAGAGGAGAGTGAAAAAAGTTGGCTTAAAGCTCAACATTCAGACAATGAAGATCACAGCAACCTGTCCCATCACTTCATGGATAATAGGTGGAGAAACAGTGGAAACAGTGTCAGACTTTATTTTGGGGGCTCCAAAATCACGGCAGATGGTGACTGCAGCCATGAAATTAGAAGACACTTAATCCTTGGAAGGAAAGTTATGATCAACCTAGATAGTATATTGAAAAGCAGAGACATTACTTTGCCCACTAAGGTCCATCTAGTCAAGGCTATGGTTTTTCGTGTGGTCATGTATGGATGTGAGAGTTGGACTGTGAAGAAGGCTGAGTGCCAAAGAATTGATGCTTTTAAACTATGGTGTTGGAGAAGACTCTTGAGAGTTTCTTGGACTGCAAGGAGATCCAACCAGTCCATTCTGAAGGAGCTGAACCCTGGGTTTTCTTTGGAAGGAATGATGCTAAAGCTGAAACTCCAGTAGTCTGGCCACCTCATGAGAAGTGTTGACTCATTGGAAAAGACTTTGATGCTGGGAGGGGTTGGGGGCAGGAGGAGAAGGGGGCGATCAAGGATGACCGATGGCATCACGGACTCGATGGATGTGAGTCTGAGTGAACTCCGAGAGATGGTGATGAACAGGGAGGCCTGGCGTGCTGCGATTCATGGGGTCACAAAGAGTCGGACACGACTGAGTGACTGAACTGAACTGATGGCTTAAGTGCATTAGAAGGTGGGAAAAACATAAATTTTAAATTAGCTTGAAATTGAAATTTTAAATCAGGCTTGACCAGGGTCTCCTGCATGCAGGAGGATTCTTTGACCAGAAAGTTATAAAATGTGTCAAAGACATTATTTAGGCAATGAAGAATGAGGATATGATACAGAACAGCTATATAGGAAATACAAATAACATTTTAAATTTATACTGCTTTTGAGATTCCTTTTTAAACTAGGGACTTCACTGGTGGCTCAGACAGTAAAGAGTCTGCCTTCAGTGCTGGAGACCCAGATTCAATCCCTGGATTGGGAAGATCCCCTGGAGAAGGGAATGGCAACCCACTTCAGCATTCTTGCCTGGAGAATTCCATGAACAGAGGAGCCTGGTGAGCTAGAGTTCATAGAGTTGCAAAGAGTTGGACATGACTGCATGACTGATGCTTTCACTTTAATACCTAAATATTAATAGAAGAATATTATATGTTACTTAAACAGGACAAGGGGAAGAGAAAAATTGTTTTTTTCCAAATTTCTTCCAGCCATAATTAACAGATAAAAACTGTATGTATTTAAAATATTAAATACAATGTTTAAAATATTAAACACAATGATTTATTACATGCATACACTGTGAACGGAGTAGGAAATGGAAACCCACTCCAGTATTCTCTTATGGACAATTCCATAGACAGAGGAGCCTAGCGGGCAACAGTCCATGGAATTGCAGAGTCAGATATGACTGAGAAACTGAGCACACATACATTATGAAATGATTGCCACATCAAGCCAATTAACATACTTATCACCACAAAGTCCAAATATCCAATACAATACCATTAACTATAACAGCATATCCACACACCCCAGTTGGAAATAGCAGATAGATGACCAGTGGAGAAAGATCCACGTACTTTCTGTACACACCTTCTCCTTCTGGAAATAGGATATAACTCCTCATTCCTTCAAATGTGGATTGTTTATAAGTACATACTTTAAAAATACAATATGAAAAAGGGAGAAAACAATAACTTTACTGTGTAGAAACTAATCAATACTGCCTTAGGTGATTAATGTTAAGATCAATAGTCATACATGATATGATATCATTTGATATGATGTAAAAGAATGGCAATTTACCTCTGTGGTCAACCTCCTCCAAACCAGTAACCCCAGTCAAATAACAAGAATTACATCAGAAAAATCCTAAGAGATAGTTTTCAAAATATGTACCAGCATCACTCAAAATTGTCAAGGTCATTGAAACACAGATATTCTTAAAAATGTCATCACAGTCTACAGCTAAATATAATATGCCTACCATGACATGACAACTAAATGGATAGACTTCTGGAACAAAATAAAAAAGGACATAGGGAAAAACTAAGGAAATATAAAGTATGATTTTTTATTAATTATGTTCTATCTGTTCAATAACTGTGATAAATGTAATGTACTAATGCAAGATATTAATAACAGGGAAATCAGGTGGTAGATATACAAGAACTCTCTGTATTATGTTGACAACTTTTCTGTAAATTTAAATCTATTCTAAAATTTTAAAAGGCTACTAAAAATATCAAAATTATAGGGTATGTTAAGTGACACATTAGCCAATCAGAAAGCCCCAGGTGGACAAGACTTTATTGATTTGAGTAACATATAAATAAAATAGCATTATACAACAAAATAGAAAATATATGCTTATGCTGCTGCTGCTGCTACTGCTGCTAAGTCACTTCAGTCGTGTCTGACTCTGTGCGATCCCCATAGACGGCAGCCCACCAGGCTTCTCCATCTCTGGGATTCTCCAGGCAAGAACACTGGAGTGGGTTGCCACTTCCTTCTCCAATGCATATGTTCATGAGCCTATACTAAATAAATAATTAGTACAGGAGAGGTAATCTTCCACATAAAAAGTCTGTTAGTTTCTCAGTCATGTCCAATTCTTTGTAACACCACGAACTGTAGCCCTCCAGGCTCCTCCATCTATGGGCTTTTCCAGGCAAAAATAGTGGAGTGAATTGCCATTTCCTTCCCCTGGAGATCTTCCTGATCCAGGGATCGAACCCAAGTCTCCCACATTGCAGGCAGACTCTTTACCATCTGAGACATCAGAGAAGCCCACCCCATAAATAAATTGTATTAATGTTAATATAAACATATATTCCCTCTTTTAGGAGATAGACATTAATTAGGCTTTGCTTGAGGCAGGGGCTATGCACAGTGACTTGCTTCTGAAGAATATAATATAGAAAGGGAAATTAATGGGTGAATCTGGATGAATCTGAAATGACCTTAACCAAATAATGAAGATTAACACTCCCAGTTATATCATATGTCATCAAATATGATGTGACATGTAGGGTACTCTGTAGTATTCTTTCCAAAACTCCACTAGAGTTTAACTTCATTAAACACCAGCCTAATCATTTTTAAAAAATGGGAAAATTCTGTTGAGTACATCCAACATAGCTGGCAAATGCTGGTAAAGACTGTCAAAGTCACAGAAGACTACAAAAGACTTAAGAAACTATCACAAATCAGATAAGATTGGAAAGTTATGACAACTAACTATAATATGCTTGAATCTGGAACATAAATTGAAAAACTGATGATATTCAAATAAACTCTGGAGTTAATATTAATGTACCAATGCTGTTCCCTTAGTTTTTATAGTTCTCTAACGACACTATAAGCAATTAAGCAAAGGCGGAACTGATATGGATATGGGTTATCTGAGAGCTCTCTCCACTATTCTTGCAACTGTTCTATAATTCTAAATTATTCCAAAATTTTTTAAAAAGTTTATTTATAAAGAAAAATATGTGACATTATTTTATAAATAGTATTACTAGCTTTGATGAGATAATTCTGGCTTAACATCCTTTTTCATTCTCCAAGAAATGAAGTCTGCTTGTCAAATTCCTCCTGGTCAGAGTAAATGTGTGACTGCTTTATAAAAAATAAACATGATATAAATGATATTAAGCTAGTTAAAGCCTTCTCTTTAAAAAAAGAAAAAAAAACCTGAAAGTTTCTGCATCCTTCATCTTTGAACCCAGATGTCCTGTTTTGAGGAAGACCAAGCAGAAAGAGAACTGAGATTCTCAGCCTAGAGGCCGAACTTCACTCACTAACCAACAGCAGCTTATAGTCAGGTAGATGTGGATATTTTATCCTCAGTCAACTCACCTCAGCTAATAAATACCACAAGAAGAAGAGGCAAACTATTCCCAGTGAACTTTGATTAAATCTCAAAATCATGAGCAAATAAGTTATATCTCTTAAGTTTGGGGGTGGTTTGTTATTTAACAATATGTAGCTATAAAAATTTGGGTCTAGAAAAGCTGTATTGCTGAAACAGAAACCACAACATATGGAAACCAAAAGAAATTAGCTTTGAAACCAAATGTTAGGAATATTGGTGAAGGCTGGAAAGACAATGATATTGTTATTGAATATAAGAGGGAAGTGAAATAACATTTTCCAGTTCTATTAATTGAGATATCTGGGAAATAGAAATAGTATCTAATTAAGTCATGGATATGGCCTAGGAGGTTTTCAGGAAGTATGCTGCAGGCACTAAATGGCTTCTTTGAGCTTACAATAAAGTGCAAAGCTGGGAGTTACAAAGTGTAAAATTTTCTAGCTGCATGAGTCTGTGAGGCATGTCCTTAACTTTTTCTGAGGCCTTAGAAATGATTTTACAAGATCCACCACTGATATTTTTGACTCAGAGGTCATTTCACTGGATTTAAAGCCACACTGGATTTAATCTTTTATGTGCAGCAATTTATTATTTTGATAACTTAAAGGCTTGGAATGAGAAAGTTTTGCTTTCAAACACAGCTCTGGTTCTTTAATTTTCCTTTAAATTCTCCCTGAAGACTGAAGAGTTAATTATATAATAGCTCATCTCACAACTTTGTACTTTACCATAACCAGCTCAAATAAGTCATTTTCTACCTGAAGTATTCTTCCTGGAAATCTTCTAGGCCACATCCATGTGTCAGTTAGGTACTATTTCTATTTTCCAGAACATCTCAAGTAATAGAACTGGCAAGTATTATTTCACTTCCCTCTTATATTCAGTAACAAGATTGTTCTTTCCACCCCTTCACCAATATTCCTGACATTTGGTTTCAAACCTAATTTCATAAGTTTTAGATTTCTGTTTCAGCAGTATACCATTTCTAGAATCAAATTTCATTGTAGCTACATATTGTTGAATAACAAACCACCCCAAAACTTAGTGACTTTAAAAAAAAAAAAAAGCATCATAAGAGTGTAAATCAACAGCAGCCTCAAATGTGACCTAAGGTGGAGAAGGACCTGCCTTGGACAGAAATATGGGTTTGTCCTAGATTTTGTCTTATTCAGTTGAATATAAATCACATAAAAGGAGCTCACAAAGTTTTTAAAAAGATTAATTCACTTAGACTGACAGGGATAGAGAAAGTTTAAAAGAGAGAGTGGTCTCTGCACTCTTAACATTCCATGAACATGATCCAGACTGAGAAAACTAGCAGCTTCAAATTTGGAATATTTCTAATAGAAAAGGGAAAAGCCAAGAGCTCGGAGAACAAAATCAAAACCCACAGAAAATCTTTCCCAGGAGGCAGGTCTGAGCACTAACCAAGCAATTAGCAATATGAACTGAGACTTCAGAATTTATATGAACTAATGACTTCTATGAACCTCCACTGTGCATGTGTGCATGCTAAGCCACTTCAGTCATATCTGACTCTGTGACTCTATGGACTGTAGCCCACTAGGCTCCTCTTTTCTTGGGATTCTCCAGGCAAAAATACCCAAGTGCATTGTCTTGCCCTTCTCCAGGGGTTCTTCCCAACCCAGAGATTGAGCCCACTCCTCTATGTCTCCTGCATTGGCAGAAGAGTTCTTTACCACTAGATTCACCTGGGAAGCCTGCCTCCCACTTTCCTTTTTAAAAAGAAAGTGCTCAATGAACTTTCCCTACCTCAGTCATTTTATTTTGGTGTATGGAGGACACAACACTTGAATTTTGGCACATATACTTTTAAATCAATTAAAAAAAAAAAAAAACTGAAAATCAACCTCCACACCTGCATTTCCTGCACATGAAAAATTTCTGGATTTGAACATGATGACTATTGAGATAAATCTTTGTGTCCAACCAGTCAATCCTAAAGGAAATTGGTCCTGAATATTCACTGGATGGACTGATGGCAGAAGTGGAAACTCCAGTACTTTGGCCACCTGATGCAAATAACTGACTTATTTGAAAAGACTCTGATGCTGGGAAAGATTGAAGGCAGGAGGAGAAGGGGATGACAGAGGATAAGATGGTTGGATGGAATCACCGACTCAATGGACATGAGTCTGAGTAAGCTCCCAGTGTTGGTGATGAACAGGGAAGCCTGGTGTGCTGCAGTCCATGGGGTTGCAAAGAGTCAGACATGACTGAGCAACTAAACTGAAGTGATAGGGAGGAAAGGCATTTTCCATGTGAGATTTATATAAATAACTATGACATAAGAAGAGGGTAGCACATCCCTGGCAACCCAGTGGTTAAAATTCTGCACTTGCAATGCAGGGGATACTGGTTCCACCCCTGGTCAAGGAACTAAGACTCTGCCTGCCACACTGTGGGTCAAAGAAAAAAATGTGGCTGGAGGATAGAATGCTGCAGATTAAAGACAACTGAAAATTCTTTGTCACTCCCCTCATGGAAATGTGCAGTCTGTTTCTCTACCCTCCGGAATCCAAATCTGCTGCTGTCTCTAAGTCACACCAGTCATGTCCGACTCTGTGCTACCCCATAGATGGCAGCCCACCAGGCTCCCATCCCTTGGATTCTCCAGGCAAGAACACTGGAGTGGGCTGCCATTTCCTTCTCCATTGCATGAAAGTGAAAAGTGAAAGTGAAGTCGCTTAGTTGTCTCTGACTCTTAGCGACCCCATTAACTAGATCCTACCAGGCTCATCCGTCCATGGGATTTCCCAGACAACAGTACTAGAATGATTTGCCATTGCCTTTTCCAGTAACTGAATCTATGACTGTCCAATAGAAGACAATAGATGTGACTCTGATAGTTTGGGGAGACAGTAAAGCTCTTTTCTTCTTGAATGTAGACTCCCATGCTGGGGCAAAAGCCCAGGTAACCATGGAGAAAAGAATTTAGGCCCCAGATGATAGTTCCAGCTGAACTTTCAGCCAATCACCAGCCACATTGCATTTATTTTTTTCTATCCCCAGTCAAGTTATTTCACAAAGAATAGAGACAAGCAGTTCTTACTGAGTAGTCCTCAAATTAAAAAAATAAATACATAAAAGACAAATAATTGTTTTAAAACTTACAATTTGGTAGTTCGTATGTAGCAGTAAATCATTAAAACCTGGCTCTCACTTCTTTCCCTTTTATGGCAGTTGACAGCGAACCATGTATATTAGAGTAAACTAGAATTTAGAAGTTTTATTCTCTTGTAGTATTTTTTAAAATAAATAACATGTGAGTGACTGAAAAAAATGTGGGTATTTGCTAAGTGCTGCAAATGTATTTTTCTCTCTTAAATTGAGATTTTTAAAACCAAATTATTTTCATTCATTTAATACTTACTTCAATGCGATAGTCTTCCAAATCTACTCTATAATAAAATATAATGATACGTGTATATTATATCCACATAAAAATGAAATTTGGTTTGTTTTTCACCTTGTTATCATTAAACTGTTATGACAAAAATAACCTTGAAATAAAACTTTACATAATGAAGTTTAATTTTTTTCATGGTTATTGTTGCTTGAACCTTATAGCATTCTCTGACAATTGACACATGTATTTATTTGCATTAGTTTAATATCATCTTCCTAAATTCTTTATTTTTACACATAGTATGCCATCTAGTGACAAAAAATTAAATATAACAAGCATACTCAAGTCATCAGAAGAAAAACTGTATAATAATATGTATTCAGTGATATAGTACATACAATCAGTTGTATCTTTATTTTTTCTTTAAAAATTATTCTAAAATTTGGAAAACCATTTAAAATGCTATCACCTTCAGGATACTCTACATCATATATCTCTAGTATACCTATGTCTGTTAAACTCCAAAGCTATTTTAAGGAAAATGAATGATGCTTAGCATACTCTGTCAATAAATCATATTTTTAAGCTATTCTAAATGAATTTTTATTATTTATATTTGATATTCTGTTTCTTTTACAAAACAGATATCGTCAGCCAGTTTATTTAGCAATTAACAAAAGTATCTAACATTTTTATTTCAAAAATAAATATATTTTCCATGTATCTTATATACTATCTCTCTGGGCCATTTTACATATCAAAGTATTGAAACTTAGAAAGAGTACATGACTTTTCTCTGATAATAAGTGGACTTGCCTCAGAAATAGTTCTTGAAAAGAGGTCTTCTCATGCAAAAATCAAATTTAAACTCTGCTAATGAATTATAAAATATAGCAAATATTTAACAAAGAGCTTGTGACTAAGGTTTTTTCCCTTATATTTTGTTTCCCATTTTTATAAGATAGTCAAACAATTGAATACATCCTTTCAGATGATGAATACAAAATATATAGATATTCTATAGCTATGTCCTTTGATTTAACCTTTGGAATAGAACTTGTGAGAGTGAGTTGTTTAAAGAAAAGTTTATAAGAGCTTTTTTTTTTTTTTTTTCCTCCCAGCCACTTTGAGATTCTAATAATCTCTTTGTAAACTTGCTCTTTTAAAAAATCACTCTTCTAAAGCCCATCAAAGTAATAATTATGGATATTTCATAAGGGGAATGTGATCTTAAGGACTACCTCTAGTTCCTTGCCAACAGAGGCTTCTAAACATTTTGTTCCCTTTTTAACATCTTAAACAATAGACATTCTTTAAAAATATGTGAAGAAGCTAAGAAATCTGTTCTGCCTATATATTTATGTACCAGAGGAAATATCTTGAAATGCACACACATACAAACATATTAATACTGAACTTATCTTTTGTATTTCAAATATCTTAAAAATTCACTAACTGTGATTTACATGATTAGCAGTTTTTGCATGATGGCAAAAAAAAAGTTACTTACCTTTTAAATATAAAACTTTATGAAAAAATACAATATTTTCTATATTTCTTATTGGTCTTGAAGACCTGATCATGAAGTTTAACCCAAGGGAAGTCCCATCCAGTCAGTAAAGTCCAGAAAAGTGAATCAAAGTGAAATTGCTCAGTCGTGTCTGACTCTTTGCGACCCCATGGACTGTAGCCTACCAGGCTCCTCTGTCCATGGGATTTTCCAGGCAATAGTACTGGAGTGGATTGTCATTTCCTTCTCCAGGGGATCTTCCCAACCCAGGGATCAAACCCGGGTCTCCTGCATTGTAGACAGATGCTTTACCATCTGAGCCACCAGGAAGTCCAAGAAGCACTCTATAAATTATAGCTAAAAAGGGAAAAGTCAGTGTGAAACAGAAAGCTGAAGACAACTCAGGCAAGAATCCAAGTGTAGAATGTAACAGACATTCAGGGGTAAGGGTTCAGCTTTAATGATAATGAGAATTACTAATAAGAATTACTAATAAGAACTACCAGTCTGGACTAATGCAGAAGAGAAATGAGGTTCAAGACAATCAAGCCACAAATATCAGACAAATTTACTAGCTGAATGCTCAGGGACAGGATTGAACACAATTCAGAGCATATTAGTTCTTAGAGGACATCCTATGGATTTGAAGATTTTGAATTTTCTTGCATTCATTTCATTTAAATATTCAGTGTTTTTTGTTTGTTTGTTTTTTCCAACTATTCCACTTCATGAGCACAGGACCAGGTTGGGGAAAGAGATTTTGAAATGTATATAAATTAGATTATTTGGCAGCTGAGCCACCAGGGAAGCCCAAAATGCTGGAGTGGGTAGCCTATCCCTTCTCCAGGAGATCTTCTCAACCCACTAATTTAACCTGGATCTCTTGCATTTCAGGCAGATTCTTTACCAGCAGAGCTACTAGGAAACCCTTCTGAGGAGATATTGTAATATAAAACATTAAAATAAATCTAGTGGAATTCTTTTTAATTTTTCAATGTTCTCCCCAAAATGCCATCCTATGCCTAACTACCAAAAAACAGTGAAGAGTAGAAAACCCATATGGAATAACAGATCAGCTAGATAGAAATGAAGACACTAAATTTTCTGTTAATATCCGTTAAGCCACTTCAGCCATGTCTAACTTTGTGACCCCATGGACTGTAGCCTGCCAGGCTCCTCTGCCCATGGATTCTTCAGGCAAGAATACTGGAATGGGTAGCCATTCCCTTCTGGGGATCTTCCTGACCCAGTGATCAAACCCATATCTCCTGCACTACAGGCAGATTCTTCATCATCTGAAACAGCAGAGAAATTACATTTAAAATTTATGCTTCTCCCAAATTCAAATGATGAAACTTAAACCCCAGTGTGAGGGTGTATGGAAGTGGGGCCCTTGGGAAGTAATTAAGAATGGGTTTTCTGCTCCTGGGCTTCCCAGGTTGTTCAGGCAGTAGAATCTGCCTTCAATGCAGGATACCCAGGAAGATCCCCTGGAGAAGAAATGGCTACTCACTCCAGCATTCGGGCCTAGAGAATCCCATGGACAGAGAAACCTGGCAGACTACAGTCCAAGGGGGTCTCAAAGAGTCAGACAGGTCTGAACTACTAACACTTTCACTTTTTCACTTTCATTTTTTCACTCGTGCTCTTATAAAAGAGGAATCAGGGGGCTATAGCATCCCCTTCCAGCCAGTGAGAATATAGCAAGAAGATTAACACCATTGAATTGCCAGTTTATTCATCATGGACTTCACAGTCTCCAGAACTGTGAAGAATAAATTTACTTTTATTATTAACTAACATTTGTATATGGTAGTTTACTATAACAGTCTGAATTGAGTAAGACAATATCTCAAAATAAATTTCTAGGCTCCACTAGACATATAATAATATGGTGCTGTTATATGGATACATGTTAAAACTGAGGAAATGAGCAATGAGAAGATATTCTGTGCGAACTTCTGATAATAAGCTTACTCATCTTTTGAGAGTTTCCCACCCCACAAAAAAAATGTATATTGTTTCATTTAGTAAGGGCTTCCCTGGTGGCTCAGATGGTAAAGTGTCTGCCTGCAATGAGGGAGACTCTGGTTCGATACCCGGGTGGGGAAGATCCCCTGGAGAAGGAAATGGCAACCCACTCCAGTACTCTTACCTGGAAAATTCCATGGATGGAGGAACCTGGTAGGCTACAGTCCATGGGGTCCCAAAGAGTCAGACACAACTGAACGACTTCACTTTCTTTTTCACTTTAGTAAGATTGACAGATACAGCATATAAAACACAGGATCACCAGTTAAATTTGAATTTTAGATAATCAATAAATAATTTTGTATACAGAATACTTATACTAAGATGTTGCTCTCTGTCAAAAATGCAAATTTAACTGGGTGTTTTGTATTTCATCTGGCAATCAATCCTTTCAGTTAATTAAACAGTAATGAGGATCTAGGAGTTCTCAGGAGAAATCTTGTAAGCATAATGGGAAATTAGCCTTTAGATAAAATAGCATATAGTAAAGAGAGATGAGAACAAATAATGATGATATACTTAAACTATTGAAATAAAACAATCTCCATGCTTACATTACCTCATATTTGTTCACTAAATCAGCCAGAAAGTGATAGTAGCTCAGACCTGTCTGCTAGTGATTTAGCTAGGTTAGCTTAAACATTATGTTACTACAACTGAATACAGTCTATTCTGAAACACATTAAAGAATTACCTTGATACTATTATTTATCAAGTTTTTGCTGTTATGAATATGGTTCAGCCATTCAAATGTTATAAATTCTACAGATGGAAAGAGAAGTGACTTGGGATACACCAGATGTGTTATGTCATAATATGCAATCCCATTGTTTTATTTGACTCCTAAGACTGAGAAGTTTAAAACAGAAAACCAGAGGAGCAATAAAACTCTATTTTATATCACACAAGGAACATCACAAATCAGCACCAAGATCAGCACCACTCACAAATAATAACTTAATGTTAGAACTGTGTATAATTTGTTCCATCACTGCACAAAAATGATGTGGTATTTTGGTTGATGCTATTGTTCTCTTCCTTAAATCACCCCTTGTGTGTATCTTTTTCTTTGTCAGGTCCATTATTCAACTGCTGTCTTCATTATCAGCTCATTATCTCACTGATAGAGTGATATTCCCATGGTGAATGGGCCTGTATAAAAACACTGACCTATATTAGGGCTTTGGTTAGAATAAAACAGTCTAGGAACCAATATCTCCTAGAAATGGTGGTAACCACTCTTCTACATATGTGAGATGTGTTTCAGTGAAGACATTTTAGAGATAATAGATATGACCACTGAGTAAGCAGCTTGAGTAAGGAAACTCAAGTAAGTACTTTATTTGAATAACCAACCTTGCTTCAATATATTTTGAAAGCAGTCAGCATAATAAAAAATAAATAAATATAACAAATTATATATTTTCTTTAAATCCAATCTTACTTTTCGTTGATATTTACAGATATGTGTATATATTTAAATACATTTCTTCCCTCTATTGGTTCTTTTAATGTATTATATTTTCTTTACAGGAATTTGTGTTAGTTGTCTGTTATCATGAACCTTGCTATTAAAACTTAGTCTAAATGTTGACTTTCTCCTCTATTATATAATCCAAAACCTTTTTCTGATTGCTTATTTTTCTTGACCTAAAAATCAAAATTTACTTTGAAATCCTTACCATTCACTATTGACTTATTTCTAGGTCATTTCAATAGTAGTTTTGTTTTCCTTATCAGCTTCTTCTATATGACAGTGAACATATATTCACTACTTGCTTACATATCTAGTTGCTCTTTCAATTTAGGAAAATAATATATTTCCATAGACTTTCTTACATGGAAACTGAAAAGCATACTTATACATTTGTTGTAAATATTCTTGTTATTTCCTGTAATAGTAGTACATGTGGTCATTATTAAGGTATACTGAATACAGAAAACCTGTGATTAAATGGTTAGATAAATATATTTGAGCTAGACAAGCACAGAGCAGTCACAAATGAACAGAAAAAATAGTAAAATATAGCTCAACTTTTAAGAGCAATACAAATGAGCATTTATATGGGTAAATAAATAATAGAACAGATCCACAAACTAGATTTAAAAAATAAAATCCCTCTACAAAAGATATTCATTAATATTATGTACCTGAGAATATTCTATGTGTATGCATGTATGAGTCTTCATAGACATTATGCACCATACACATATATACACACAGGATACACACCATACACATAAATACATATGTGCATATATTAATCACGGAGAAGGAAATGGCAACCCACTTCAGTATTCTTCCCTGGAGAATCCTGTGGAAAGAAGAGCCTGGTAGGCTGCTCTCCATAGGGTCACACAGAGTTGGACATGACTGAAGCGGCTTAGCATGCATGCATGTATTGGAAAAGGAAATGGCAACCCACTTCAGCATTCTTGCCTGAAGAATCCTGGAGATGGAGGAGCCTGGTGGGCTGCCATCTATAGGGTCACACAGAGTTGGGCAACACAGAAGCAGTTTAGCAGAAGCAGCAGCAGCATATGTGAATGAAAATAACTATTTGACTTGGTACATAGATGCACAGGATGATTCAAGTAGAGGATGTAGGGTGGGAGGTGGGAGGGGCTTCGGCATTGGGAAATTGTGTTCACCTATGGCTGATTCGTGTCAATGTATGGCAAAACGAATACAGTATTGTAATTAAAAAATAAATAAATTTAATAATAATCTTTCCAAAAAAAAGTACTAACAGTACTTTCAATTATCACATATTTTATCATGAGAAAAATACTGGAAACAATTTTATCATAGAGTGGTGGAAAAATTATGAAAAATCCAAGAAGGATAGC
The DNA here is from genome assembly GCA_917880005.1 of Nanger dama. NCBI lineage: Eukaryota > Metazoa > Chordata > Mammalia > Artiodactyla > Bovidae > Nanger > Nanger dama. Next base: position 48,368,308 of record CAKJTW010000011.1, read on the forward strand.
CACTGCAATGACAGAAATGATGAGCTTTAAGTTGTGTTTAAAAAACAGATTTGTTTTAGGCTTAAAATATGAAAAACAGGTCACACTGTTTTGTGAGATATTCTGAAGTCGCAAATTGTTTTTCAGAAAAGAGCAGTAAATAGACACACAAAGTTGATTCCATGTCACACACAAAATAATTGATATTGCAAATCCTGAAAGATGATGCTGTGAAAGTGCTGCAGTCAATATGCCAGCAAATGTGGAAAACTCAGCAGTGGCCACAGGACTGGAAAAGGTCAGTTTTCATTCCAATGCCAAAGAAAGGTAATGCCAAAGAATGCTCAAACTACTGCACAGCTGCACTCATCTCACATGCTAGTAAATAAAGTAATGCTCAACATTCTCTAAGCCATGCTTCAGCAACGCGTGAACCGTGAATCTCCTGATGTTCAAGCTGGTTTTAGAAAAAGCAGAGGAACCAGAGATCAAATTGCCAACAGCCGCTGGATCATCAAAAAAGCAAGAGAGTTCCAGAAAAACATCTATTTCTGCTTTATTGACTATGCCAAAGCCTTTGACTGTGTGGATCACAATCAACTGTGGAAAATTCTGAAAGAGATGGGAATACCAGACGACCTGACCTGCCTCTTGAGAAACCTATACACAGGTTAGGAAGCAACAGTTAGAAATGGACATGGAACAACAGACATTCCAAATAGGAAAAGGAGTACATCAAGGCTGTATATTGTCACCCTGCTTATTTAACTTATATGCAGAGTACATCATGAGAAACGCTGGGCTAGAAGAAGCACAAGCTGGAATCAAGATTGCCAGGAGAAATATCAATAACCTCAGATATGCAGATGACACCATGGTCATGGCAGAAAGTGAAGAGGAACTAAAAAGCCTCTTGATAAAAGTGAAAGAGGAGAGTGAAAAAGTTATTTTAAAGCTCAACATTCAGAAAACGAAGATCATGGCATCCGGTCCCATCACTTCATGGGAAATAGATGGAGAAACAGTGGAAACAGTGTCAGATTTTATTTGGGGGGCTCCAAAATCACTGCAGATGGTGACTGCAGCCATGAAATTAAAAGACACTTACTCCTTGGAAGAAAAGTTATGACCAACCTAGATAGCATATTCAAAAGTAGAGACATTACTTTGCTGACTAAGGTCCGTCTAGTTATGTATGGATGTGAGAGTTGGACTGTGAAGAAGGCTAAGTGCCAAAGAATTGATGCTTTTGAGCTGTGGTGTTGGAGAAGACTCTTGAGAGTGTCTTTGACTGCAAGGAGATCCAACCAGTCCATTCTGAAGGAGATCAACACTGGGATTTCTTTGGAAGGAATGATGCTAAAGCTGAAACTCCAGTACTTTGGCCACCTCATGCAAAGAGTTTACTCATTGGAAAAGACTCTGATGCTGGGAGGGATCGGGGGCAGGAGGAGAATGGGACGACAGAGGATGTGATGGCTGGATGGAATCACTGACTCAATGGACTTGAGTCTGAGTCAACTCTGGGGGTTGGTGATGAACACGGAGGCCTGGCGTGATGCGATTCATGGGATCCTAAAGAGTCAGACACGACTGAGCGACTGAACTGAAGAATATATACCTTAGTGCTCCTCATTTGAACTTTCTTAATATTCAAGGAAAATAGAAGTATGTACAAAGAAGAGTAATAACTAAAAGATTTAAACTATAGCCAATCACAGTCATATATAAATAATAGGTAAGAAAAAGCTGAATAAAAAATAAATGTCAAAGCATTGCCGCAAAAGAGGAATGACTTCATATGCTTTTGAATTTAAAAAAAAAATAGTGAAACAATGATTTATAAAAGTGAATGAATAAGAGACATAGAAAAATACCTAAGGAAGCATTATCAAATAACTAAATGAAAGAAATAATTCAAGAAAAATGTTGAAAAATATAATAAAGCATTCACATAAATGAAGGCCAAATCAGAAGCAAAAAGAAAGCATACTATTGCAGAAAATATATGAAGTGTCTGAAGAACAGAGCTTAAAAAAAGCATTAATTTGAAATGATCAAAGTATTAAACCTAATTAGAAAAAATGATAATTTGGCCAATGCATATCAGGTTGCAAATTATTGGTATCATTTAAGGAGAGGACTGTGATAATTAAACCAAGAAATGTAACCAGATAAAAACAATCTAACAAACTTCAACTAAAAAGTTTAAAGTACACAATGTCTTTCAAAAAGAGAGTGACTTCTATGAAAATTAAAATTTCATACACTTTTCATTTCAACAACTCTTTAATTAAAACTACTCTGTAAATCAAATAAAGATATATAAAGATAATTTATAACCATATTCTTGAAATATTTTTCATAGTTAACCACAAACTAGAAGCAAAGTGACTACTAATCAAAAATAGCAAGAATGATTGTATCTCAAATATTAAAATAATAAATTATATTTGAACAATATAATTTAAAGATGGCCACTACAGACTAATGGAAAAAACTGATATAAAATAGCATGCAATAATCTATTTTTATAGAATTAATAATAAGCTAAGAATTTAACATGTTCTATATGTGTAGGTAGGTAGGACCTAAATCAAATCCTTCATGATTATACAGTGGAAGTGAGAAATAGATTTAAGGGCCTACATCTGATAGATAGAGTGCCTGATGAACTATGGAATGAGGTTCACGACATTGTACAGGAGACAGGGATCAAGACCATCCCCATGGAAAAGAAATGCAAAAAGCAAAATGGCTGTCTGGGGAGGCTGTACAAATAGCTGGAAAAAAAGAGAGGTGAAAAGCAAAGGAGAAAAGGAAAGATATAAGCATCTGAATGCAGAGTTCCAAAGAATAGCAAGAAGAGATAAGAACGCTTTCTTCAATGAACAATGCAAAGAAATAGAGGAAAAGAACAGAATGGGAAAGACTAGAGATCTCTTAAATAAAATGAGAGATATCAAGGGAATATTTCATGCAAAGATGGGCTTGATACAGGACAGAAATGGTCTGGACCTAATGGAAGCAGAAGATATTAAAAAGAGGTGGCAAGAATACATGGAAGAACTGTACAAAAAGATCTTCACGACTCAGATAATCACGATGGTGTGATCACTAATCTAGAGCCAGACATCTTGGAATGTGAAGTCAAGTGGGCCTTAGAAAGCATCATTGCAAACAAAGCTAGTGGAGGTGATGGAATGCCAGTGGAGCTATTTCAAATCCTGAAAGATGATGCTGTGAAAGTGCTGCAGTTAATATGCCAGCAAATGTGGAAAACTCAGCAGTGGCCACAGGACTGGAAAAGGTCAGTTTTCATTCCAATGTCAAAGAAAGGCAATGCCAAAGAATGCTCAAACTACCGCACAATTGCACTCATCTCACATGCTAGGAAAGTAATGCTCAAAATTTTCCAAGCCAGGCTTCGGCAATACGTGAACTGTGAACTTCCTGATATTCAAGATGGTTTTAGAAAAGGCAGAGGAACCAGCGAACAAATTGCCAACAGCCGCTGGATCATGGAAAAACCAAGAGAGTTCCAGAAAAACATCTATTTCTGCTTTATTGACTATGCCAAAGCCTTTGACTATGTGGATCACAATCAACTGTGGAAAATTCTGAAAGAGATGGGAATACCAGACCACCTGACCTGCCTCTTGAGAAATTTGTATGCAGGTCAGGAAGCAACAGTTAGAACTGGACATGGAACAACAGACTGGTTCCAAATAGGAAAAGGAGTACATCAAGGCTGTATATTGTCACCCTGCTTATTTAACTTATATGCAAAGTACATTATGAGAAACGCTGGACTGGAAGAGACACAAGATGGAATCAAGATTGCCTGGAGAAATATCAATAACCTCAGATATGCAGATGACACCACGGTCATGGCAGAAAGTGAAGAGGAGCTAACGGGCCTCTGGATGAAGGTAAAAGAGGAGAGTGAAAAAGTTGGCTTAAAGCTCAACATTCAGAATATGAAGATCATGGCATCTGGGCCCATCACTTCATGGGAAATAGATGGGGAAACAGTGGAAACAGTGTCAGGCTTTATTTTGGGGGCTCCAAAATCACTGCAGATGGTGACTGCAGCCATGAAATTAAAAGACACTTACTCCTTGGAAGAAAAGCTATGACCAACCTAGATAGCATATTCAAAAGCTGAGATATTACTTTGCCGACTAATGTCCGTCTAGTCAAGGCTATGGTTTTTCCTGTGGTCATGTATGGATGTGAGATTTGGACTGTGAAGAAGGCTGAGCACTGAAGAATTGATGCTTTTGAACTGTGGTGTTGGAGAAGACTCTTGAGAGTCCCTTGGACTGCAAGGAGATCCAACCAGTCCATTCTGAAGGAGATCAACCCTGGGATTTCTTTGGAAGGAATGATGCTAAAGCTGAAACTCCAGTAGTCTGGCCACCTCATGGGAAGTGTTGACTCATTGGAAAAGACTCTGATGCTGGGAGGGATTGGAGGCACGAGGAGAAGGGAACGACCAAGGATGAGATGGCTGGATGGCATCACGGACTCAATGGACGTGAGTCTGAGTGAACTCTGAGAGATGGTGATAAACAGGGAGGCCTGGCGTGCTGCGATTCATGGGGTCACAAAGAGACATGACTGAGTGACTGAACTGAACTGATATGTGTAGGATGTTTTTCTTTTTCATATGTATATTTCTAAAATAAACCTTACTTTATTAGATAAATATAAAAATATACTTTTAAAAATATAATAGCTTCCAATTTATTGTGCCTTCCTGCATATTCTCAGATGCACAGAGAGACACAGACCACCCAATTTTTCTCTGTGTCATTAAATATCTTACTTTTGGCCACAAAGTTTACTTGTTTTTCATCTCTATGCAGGTCGGGAAGCAACAGTTAGAACTGGACATGAAACAACAGACTGGTTCCAAATAGGATAAGGAGTACCTCAAGGCTGCACACTGTCACCCTGCTTATTTAACTTATATGCAGAGTACATCATGAGAAACACTGGGCTGGAAGAAGCACAAGCTGGAATCAAGACTGCCAGGAGATACATCAATAACCTCAGATATGCAGATGACACCACCCTTATGGCAGAAAGTGAAGAACTAAAGAGCCTCTTGAAAGTGAAAGAGGAGAGTGAAAAAGTTGGCTTAAAGCTCAACATGCAGAAAACGAAGATCATGGCATCGGGTCCCATCCCTTCATGGCAAATAAATGGGGGAACAGTGGAAACAGTGGCTGACTTTATTTTTCTTGCCTCCAAAATCATTGCAGATGGTGATTGCAGCTATGAAATTAAAAGACGCTTACTCCTTGAAAGGAAATTTATGACCAGGCTTCCCTGGTGGCTCAGATGGTAAAGCGTCTGCCTACAATGCGGGAGACTCTGGTTCAGTCCCTGGTTCAGGAAAATCCCCTGTAGGAGGCGATGGCACCCCCACTCTAATACACTCACCTGGAAAATCCCATAGATAGAGGAGCTTTGTAGGTTACAATCCATGGAGTTGCAAAGTCAAACATGACAGAGTGAGTTCACTTCGCTACTCCTTGGAAGGAAATTTATGACCAACCTGGATAGCATATTAAAAACCAGAGACATTATTTTGTCAATGAAAGTCCATCTAGTCAAGGCTATGGTTTTTCCAGTAGTCATGTATGGATATGAGAGTTGTACTATAAAGAAAGCTGAGCACAGAAGAATTGATGCTTTTGAACTGTGGTGTTGGAGAAAGCTCTTGAGAGTGCCTTGGACTACAAGATCAGCCATTCCATTCTAAAGGAGATCAGTCCTGGGTGTTCATTTGAAGGACTGATGTTGGAACTGAAACTCCAATACTTGGCCACCTGATGCTAAGAACTGCCTCTTTGGAAAAGACTCTCATGGTGAAAAAAGATTGATGGAAGGAGGAGAAGATGATAAAGGATGAGATGTTTGAATGACATCACCGACTTGATAGATATGGGTTTGGGTTGACTCTGGGAGTTGATGATGGACAGGGAAGCCTGGTGTGCTGTGGTTTGTGGGATCACAAAGAGTCGGACATGACTGAACTGAACTTAGTTCTTTTTTTTATATTGTCTTTACAAACTACAAACTCTAATTAGTGCTGAATTCATTAGAAAAGACTCTGATGCTGGGATAGATTGAAGACAGGAGGAGAAGGGGACAACAGAGGATGAGACAATTGCATGGCATCACTGACTCAACAGACATGAGTTTGATCAAGCTCCATGAGATGGTAAAGGGCAGAGAAGCCTGGTGTGCTACAGTCCATTGGGTCTCAAAGTGCTGGCCATGACTGAGTGACTGAACAATAATGAGTGCTGCACTTACAAAGAAAACTATGAAGGCAGAGACCCAAATTTTTATGATCCCTTAGTATACGATATGAAACTTTTAATAGCTATTTCCAACATTAAAGAGTTTCTACTCATTATCAAACTGAAATTAAAAGTTATTTCTAATACTTTGTGAAAATGCAAGTAAAATATGGTCAAAAGAGGAGAATAATAATTTTAAAATATATTTTTAATACCAGTAATACCAGATTAATCTGTTTTACTCCCTCATACTAAAAGACAGCTAGAGACAAGCTGCATTTTACAGAAAGCGTCAGAATAAATGGGATTCTGAGTTAAACCTATTGATATGAATAATGCGTTTTAGTGGAAGTGATTTCGTAAAGTGTTTGACATTAAAAGAAACTCTGTGTTTGACTTCAGTTCACCTCTTCATTTTTTTTTCTCTCTTTAGTTACTTTTTAACTAATCAAATGCAATTGCTAATGAACAAAGAGTATTTTAAAGCATGGGTAATTAACATGGACCATGCATTAACAGGAAGAAATAAATATCATATACATGTTTGCTTCTCAAAAAAGGGACTGAGTTCCATGACCAAGTTAATGATTGACCTCTCTATGCAAAACCTTATTCACTTTCTTATCCTTCACCTGTGCCCCTGAAAATTGAGAAATATCTAAAAAAGGGGTATCTAAAACAAGCAGGACCCAGTAGGGCCCTCCCACGTACAAAAGTATCCTGCTAGTAAAGTAACGCTCAAAATTCTCTAAGCCAGGCTTCAGCAATATGTGAACCATGAACTTCCAGGCTGGTTTTAGAAAAGGCAGAGGAACCAAAGATCAAATTCCTAACATTAACTGGATCATTGAAAAAGCAAGACAGTTCCAGAAAAACATCTATTTCTGCTTTACTGATTATGCCAAAGCCTTTAACTGTGTGGATCACAATAGACTGTGGAAATTTCTGAAAGAGATGGGCATACCAGACCACCTGACTTGCCTCTTGAGAAACCTGTATGCATGTCAGGAAGCAACATTTAGAACTGGACATAGAACAACAGACTGGTTCTAAATAGTAAAAGTAGTACCTCAAGGCTGTATATTGTCACCCTGCTTATTTAACTTATATGCAGAGTACATTATGAGAAATGCTGGGCTGGAAGAAGCACAAGCTAGAATCAAGATTACCAGGAGAAATATCAATAACCTCAGATATGCAGATGACACCACCCTATGGCAGAAAGCAAAGAAGAATTAAAGAGCTTCTTGATGAAAGTAAAAGAGGGAGTGAAAAAGCTGATTTAAAGCTCAACATCCAGAAAACGAAGATCATGGCATCCGGTCCCATCACTTCATAGCAAATAGATGGGGAAACAGTGGAAACAGTGGCTGATTTTATTTTTCTGGGCTCCAAAATCACTGCAGATGGTGATTGTAGCCATGAAATTAAAAGACGCTTACTCCTTCAAAGGGAAGTTATGATCAACCTAAACAGCAGAGTCATTACTTTGTCAACAAAGTTCTGTCTGGTCTAGAATATGGTTTTTCCAGTGGTCATGTATGGGTGTGAGAGTTGAACTTTAAAGAGGACTGAGCACAGAAGAATTGATGCTTTTGAACTGTGGTGTTGAAGACTCTTGAGAGTCCCCTGGACTGCAAGGATATCCAACACTCCATCCTAAGGAAATCAGTCCTGAGTGTCCATTGCAACGACTGATGTTAAAGCTGAAACTCCAGTATTTTGGCCACCTGATGAGAGCTGACTCATTGGAAAAGACCCTGATGTTGGGAAAGATTTATGGCAGGAGGAGAAGGGGACGACAGAGGATGAGATGGTTAGATGGCATCACTGACTCAATGGACATGAGTCTGGGTAAATTTCAGAAGTTGGTGATGGACAGGGAGGCCTGGCATGCTACCATTCATGGGATCATCATGAGTCGGACACGACTGAGTGAATGAACTGAACTGAACTAATAGGTCCTGTTTCTTGTTCAGAGAAAACAGTTTTAGTTTCCAAGGCCTTCCTGAAATTCAAAAGAGCAGACTCATGAAGTTACTAATTAGGAATGTGAGGGAATGAAGAAAGCAAGAAAAAGCAGTTGAAGAAAATAAATACAATAGTTCAATAATAAAACATTCCTAATTCCTCTTCAGGAAATATACACAACAATCTGACACATATGGGGCTTCCCTGATAACTCAGTTGATAAAGAATCCACCTACAATGCAGGAGACCCTGGTTCCATTTTTGAGTCAATAAAATCTGCTGGAGAAGGGATAGACTACCCACTCCAATATTCTTGGGCTCCCTTGTGGCTCAGCTGGTAAAGAATTATCCTGCAATGCGGGAGACCTGGGTTCAATCCCTGGGTTGAGAAAATTCCCTGGAGAAGGAAAGGTTACCCACTGCAGTATTCTGGCCTGGAGAATTCCATGGACTATATAGCCCATGGGGTTGCAAAGAGGTGGACACGACTGAGGGACTTTCAGTCACCCATATCTTTATCCTCTTCTTCCCCAGCCACCTGTGAGGGAGAGTGAATAGTAATCACATGTGAGCACAAGCACAAAGATTCTGGACTAGTTTCAATCACAAGGTTGATAATTATGATTCCTGAAACACCACTCTGTTACCTCACCTCCAGTTACACACAAATGTTGCTTTTATTTATTTATTTTAATTAATTAATTTATTTTAATTGGAGGCTAATTACTTTACAATATTGTAGTGATTTTTGCAAAACATAGACGTGAATCAGCCATGGATGCACATGCGTTCCCCATCCAGAATCTCACTCCCAACCCCCTCCCCATCTCATCCCCCAGGGTCATCCCAGTGCACCAGCCCTGAGCACCCCATCTCATGCATCGAACCTGGACTGGCTATCCACTTCACATATGATAATATACATGTTTCAACGCTACCCTCTCAAATCATCCCACCCTTGCCTTCTCTCACAAACACTTCCCTGAAAACCATCCAAGAGTTCAGGACTTTTGAGCATGAGCTGCCCATACTTTGTGCTTAACACCTGTAATAAATGCCATACTTTCCTGTGACAAAGGAAAGTTGGCTTTGCTGCTTGATGGGTGAGAAGGCCCAAAATTTGGTCCCTTGTCTCAGGGTCTTGAATTTGAAAGATTAACCTTATATTTCTTATTTAGCTTGTAGTTCTGGTAGAGAAGCAATATTTTGCTATAGAGAAACAATGGTTCCTTAAATCTAAACACTGTTTTTGTTCATACAATTGATATATACATTTTGGTTGAAAAAATAATGGGCAGAATCAAGTGTTTCCTCTTCACTGATATTTGACAAGAGCCTATTAATAACATAAACTACCTCCATAACTGTAGTACACATCATCACCATTTTAACAGCAGTGTTACATAAATTATTGATATAGAACAATTGAACAAATGAAACATTCAATAATTAATATTCCTGCATTACAAATTATGGTTCTTATTAAAAGTAACTTGCTTGAGATCATAAAATCCAGAGTACCTGTGGTGGTGGTTTAGTTGCTAAGTCATATCTGACTTTTTGCAACCCTATGGACTGTAGCCTGCCAGGATCCTCTATCCATGGGATTCTCCAGGCAAAATAATGGAGTAGGTTTCCATTGCATTCTACAAGGGATCTTCCTGAGCAAGGGATGGAACTAGGTCTTCTGCATTGCAGGCAACCTCCTGCACTGCAGGCAGATCCTTTACCAACTGAGCCCCCAGAGAAACCCTGTTGAGGAATTTAAACCCATGATTTTTAAGTTCCAAGTAATTTCTATTTTTCCACATATCAAGCTGCTACATTATTAATCTCTTCCACTCATTTTCAAATGAATAATTTTATTAATATTTACACTATGTATAGTAACCTTCTAAAACTAAAAACTTTAGAAATTAGGATTTTAGTAAACAAAATAATTTAGTAAATAAAAGTTATGAAGCCAAATGTTTCCCAAAATGTAGAGTTGTCAATAAAGAAACACTGTTAACCGATTTTACAAAATGACATTAAATAGTATAAAATTTTGATCACAGTAAAATTATTTAAATTTATTTATAAATGAGGTATCATGTATAAAATTAAATATCATTATATCTGAGCTAGGTTAATTGTTTTGACAGTTTAGTGAATTATCCACTGATTTTCTATGCTTATTTAAAATTAAAGCATCAGAGAGTAAAAATATTATTTTGATACACCTTCAATACACATTGAACTATATTTAAAACAGTCATTCTAAATGTTTTATAACATTGCATTCTATCATTTCTAGGTCTGTTCTGATTATTTTTCAAATTATTAGTCAATCTTCAAAAACTATATGCTCAAATAATCTTGTTATGCTAAATAAATGTGTAATAATATATACAATGGATAATACATATTTTTCCACTTATATGTCAACACTTATGATATATTGTGTTAGATTATTATCTGGGGATTTATGATAAAAGGTATGAATGAGTAATAACTCAATGGTTAAACAACTTATTAAGATTTACTTCCTGATTTACTGGATCAGTTTTGGTAGTTACCATTAATGACATTTTTCATATTTATATTTTGTAGTATGAAGGAAAGTTATGACCAACCGAGATAGCATAATTAAAAAGCAGAGGCATTACTTTGCCAACAAGGATCCATTTATTCAAAGCTATGGTTTTCCTATAGTCATGTACGGATGTGAGAGTTGGACTGTGAAGAAAGCTGAACACTGAAAAATTTATGTTTTTGAACTGTGGTGTTGGAGTCCCTTGGACTGCAATGAGATCCAACAAGTCCATCCTGAAGGAGATTTCTTTGGAAGGAATAATGCTGAAGCTGAAACTCCAGTACTTTGGCCACCTCATATGAAGAGTTGACTCATTGGAAAAGACCTTGATGCTGGGAGGGATTGGGGGCAGGAAGAGAAGGGGATGACAGAGGATAAGATGGCTGGATGGCATCACTAACTCGATGGACATGAGTTTGAGTGAACTCTGAGAGTTGGTGATGGACAGGGAGGCCTGACGTGCTGTGATTCATAAGGTTGCAGAGTCAGACATGACTGAGCCACTGAACTGAACTGAACTGAGTATTGATATTTCTTTTAACTTAAATATATATCATCATGACTTAATTGCTGATAGACATATCTAAAACTATATCTGAAATTTTTGGTAGTTTTATTTATGGTTTTCACTTACAAATAATTTTTGTATACCTAAAATGTTTCAACTTAACAACAAAATGTGTTAAATTTCAGTTTTTGTATTAGCAATTGCAAATATACAATTCCTTTTTTCTTTTGAATTTATTTATTTTTAATAGCAGGATAATGTCTTTATAATATTACATTGGGTTTTGCTGTAAACAGTTTCAAATACTGTTTTGAAAGACCATATCTTCCTCAAACAAAATATTTCTTCTTATCAGTTCAGCATTCCATGAGAAGACATTAGAAACCTAAGAGAAATGAGAAGGAAAAGGAGGAAGAATCGTCATCCTACAGTAATTTTAAACTCTAAAACCTGTTTCTATCTTTTCATTACACAGGTGTGTGACTGTGGCAACTGATATAGTTATTCTGAAACTCAGTTCCAATATATTTAAAATGAAGAACATGTGTAGTGAATATCTAAACTCCTAATTTTTAAATTCCAACTCTAATTTTGTTTGCAAAATACTAGTGTGTAAATATCAATTATTTTGCTCTTTCATATGTAGAATCTAAAATATGATACAACTGAACCTATCTACAAAACAATAGTTATGTATGGATGTGAGAAAGCTGACTGCCAAAGAGTTGATGCTTTTGAACTGTGGTGTTGGAGAAGACTCTTGGGTGTCCCTTGGACTGTAAGGATTAAACTAATTAATTCTAAAGGAAATCAGTCCTGAATATTCATTGGAAAAACTGATGCTGAAACTGAAGCACCAAAACTTTGGCCACCTGATGTGAAGAACTGACTTATTGGAAAAGATACTGATGCTGGGAAAGATTGAGGGCAGGTGGAGAAGGAGATGGCAGAGGATGAGATGGTTGGATGGCATCACTGACTCAATAGACATGAGTCTGAGCGAGTTCCGGAAGTTAGTGATGGACAGGGAAGCCTGGTGTGCTCTAGTCCATGCAGTTGCAAAGAGTCAGACATGACTGAGAAACTGAACTGGACTGAGCAAAGAGAAACAGACTCATACACATAGAGAACAGACTTGTGGTTGCCAACGGGGGAGGTGGGAAGGGAAAGAGAGGGACTGGGACTTTGGCATTGGTAGATACACACTATTGCATTTAGAATGGATAAACAATAAGGTCCTAATGTATAGCACAGATAACTATACTGAATATCATATGATAAACCATAATGGAAAATAACATTTTAAAAGAATATACACAAGTGTATTAGTGAATCACTTTATGGTACAGCAGAAACTGGCATAACATTATAAATCAACTACACTTCAATAAAGAAAAATATTAATTATTTTCCTCTTTCAAGCAAATCCTTTTATTAAAAATATAACTAAAATTATGAACTGCAAGCCACTGTGAATGAATTGAGCCAATGCTTTTAATCTCAAAATTCAAATCTTCTGTGAAATGATACAGAAACAGAAAAGATGGAGCTATATCAATTAGAAATTATAGAAACTGAGTATAAACACTGAGCTCTCACTATTTAGTTATTTACTCATGAAGCTCACCAATATCTGGAATAAACTTCCCCCTATTCAAATAAATTCTCTTCACAGTATAAGTACCTCCTTCTTCACCACCATAAATATCCTGGAATTCAAATTAAATACTTCCTTTACTTGACTCCTAGACAAATTCTGGGAAAGTTTTATCTTATTTTTGTCTTGTGCCCTTTAAACATATAATAAACAAACTTAATTAGAGTGGAAAGATTAACAATGTACCAATAGAAAATCAAAAGAAAAGGAAAACACTACTGATCTGAGGGCTTCTGACACACAACACAAAAGAGTCTGTAAGGATGAGAAAGATTTATGTATAATGGAAGCAAAATGGGGAAAGACTATCGTACTTCATACAGTTGGTAAAAATTAGTTACACACTTACCTTGTTTTAGTTGAAAATGTACAGAAAGTGAATTTATACAAATAACAGTATTATTAATAACACTAAAGTCGTCCAATTAAATAATTTTGCATTTACCAGGTAAGATGTGCAAGACATGTTGCTAGCACTGGCAATAAGGCAATAAGTAAGTTGAATTTCAAGGTACAGATCTATTTACTATAGATATCAACCATTGACTGAAGTAAAGACTCAAGTGAGAGCTATGAGATACCCTCTTATTTGGAATTAATTGAGGATGATCACTGGAGAGACAGCTTCTCAGAAAGATCAGAGAAACTGTTCTGAGGTAAGTGGAAAGGTCAGTGTACATGTGACTTTGGAGAAGGGGTTGTTGTTGTTCATTCGCTCAGTTCAATTCAGTTCAGTCACTCAGTCGTGTCCCCTATTTGCAACCCCATGAACTGCAGCATGCCAGGCCTCCCTGTCCATCACCAACTCCCAAAGTTCACTCAGATTCATGTCCATTGAGTCGGTTATGCCATCCAGCCATTTCATCCTCTGTCATCTCCTCCTCCTGCCCCCAATCCCTCCCAGCATCAGAGTCTTTTCCAATGAGTCAACTCTTCGCATGAGGTGGCCACAGTACTGGAGTTTCAGCGTTAGCCTCATTGCTTCCAAAGAACACCCAGGGCTGATCTCCTTTAGAATGGACTGGTTGGATCTCCTTGCAGTCAAGGGACTCTCAAGAGTCTTCGCCAGTACCACAGTTCAAAAGCATCAATTTTTCGGTGCTCAGCCTTCTTCACCGTGCAACTTTCACATCCATACATGACCACAGGAAAAACCATAGCCTTGATTAGATGGACCTTTGCTGGCAAAGTAATGTCTCTGCTTTTGAATATGCTATCTAGGTTGGTCATAATTTTCCTTCCATGGAATAAATGGCTATTAATTTCATGGCTGCAGTCACCATCTGCAGTGATTTTGGAGCCCCAAAAATAAAGTCTGACACTGTTTCCACTGTTTCTCCATCTATTTCACATGAAGTGATAGGACCAGATGTCATGATCTTCATTTTCTGAATGTGGAGCTTTAAGCCATCTTATTAACTTTTCTTTTTCAATTTCATCCAGAGGCTTTTTAGTTCCTCTTCACTTTCTGTCATAAGGGTGGTGTCATCTGCATATCTGAGGTTATTGATATTTCTTCCAGCAATTTTGATTCCAACTTGTGCTTCTTCCAGCCCAGAATTTCTCATGGTGTACTCTGCATAGCAGTTAAATAAGCAGGGGGCAATATACAGCCTTGGCGTATTCCTTTTCCTATTTGGAACTAGTCTGTTGTTCCATGTCCAGTTCTAACTGTTGCTTCCTGACCTGTATATAGGTTTCTCAAGAGGCAGGTCAGGTGATCTGGTATTCCCATCTCTTTCAGAATTTTCCACAGTTGATTGTGATCCACACAGTCAAAGGCTTTAGCATAGTCAATATACACTAAGCCAAATTCGAAATTTTATTTATCAGAGACCTTGAATTAACTGCAGTACATTGTCTATCATACACTACTCAGCAATTTCCATAAGGAGCTAGTAAGAAGTGAGGTGTTACTTAAACTTTTTATACACTTGGAGTTGTATACTTAATATGTTGTACCATCTAAGTGAGTTTTATTCAGGACATCAATTCCAAAAACAAGAGTTCTAAAATATATGTTAAAAAAACCACACACTTATTTATGCAGGACATTTTTGTGGGATTAAAATATTAAACCTTGGATCTCTTTTTTACTGAAATACTCAGAAAAATATCTAGCATTGTGTTTCTAAAATTACAAACCAAGAAGGTGAGGGAAGGTAAGAGCACTATAAAGCTCATGTTTTATTGTAAATATAATTTAGTAATAATTATAACTAGTATTAATATAATTAATCTTAATTATGACCAATGCTTCATATGTTTTATGGAAATTTTTACCAAATGCAAATATAAATACAGATGCTAAATAACAGAATGATTAAAATAGTGATTTTTTCAGTCTATGGTTGTTTACTGCTTTTATATTTTTTAGAATTTTTAAAAAATTTTATTGGAGTATAGATGCTTTACATTGTTGTACAGTGAAATGATTCAGATATCAGTTCAGTTCAGTCTCTTAGTCGTGCCCAACTCTTTGCGACCCCATGAATTGCAGCACGCCAGGCCTCCCCTGTCCATCACCAACTCCCAGAGTTCACTCAGACTCACGTCCATCGAGTCCGTGATGCCATTCAGCCATCTCATCCTCAGTCGTCCCCTTCTCCTCCTGCCCCCAATCCCTCCCAGCATCAGAGTCTTTTCCAATGAGTCAACTCTTCGCATGAGGTGGCCAAAGTACTGGAGTTTCAGCTTCAACATCAGTCCTTCCAGTGTACACCCAGGACTGATCTCCTTTAGGATGGACTGGTTGGATCTCCTTACAGTCCAAGGGACTCTCAAGAGTCTTGTCCAACACCACAGTTCAAAAGCGTCAATTCTTCGGCACTCAGCCTTCTCTTCAAAGTCCAACTCTCACATCCATACATGACCACAGGAAAAACCATAGCCTTGACTAGACCGATCTTAGTTGGCAAAGTAATGTCTCTGCTTTTGAATATGCTATCTAGGTTGGTCATAACTTTTCTTCCAAGGAGTAAGTGTCTTTTAATTTCCTGGCTGCAGTGTATACATATATCCTCTCTATTTTGGATTTTCTACCCTTTTAAGTTAGAACAGAGCACTGAGTAGAGTTCTCTGTGTTATATAGTGAGTTCTCATTAGTTATATATTTTACTGCTTTTATAAATCACATTTAATCTTTATTTTGTTACTGGAAACTTTGTCTTTCTAAATATACATACAAACTGAAAAGATTTGTCCATTATATATATTTGAAAAATCATAACGTTTGAATTCAAAGAGAAGAGACAAAGGGAAAGACCAGAAACTATTTTAAATTATTACTATAACAAACATATTTTTGTGATCTAACCTAAATTAATTTATGCATGTAATCTAATGTTTTAAAACTTTGCTTTTGAGAATATTAAAGTTCAAGAAACTAAAACAGTTATTGCTACTTTGTAGCCAAGCTGGAATTATTAGGCCCAGGTTTATTTAAAATCCATCTTTTTTCCACCACACTCTCTAAGTTCTAAATGCCATGACAATGAAAACATATGTGTACATGTAGTTTGTCAAGCTCCATATAAAAATACTATTTCAGAAAAGCAATTGCTAAGAAATAATTATGACTTCTCTGGTGGAAGATTCAAGAAATACATATTTTGAACCCAAATATTGTTTATGTTTTGTTCTCATCATCACAGGGCTTAACAATAAGTATCAGAATTAAATGTCATCTAGAATAACAGTTGTTAATTTTGCACCCTTGCTACTTCCAGGAACTAAGAAACAGTGAGTTACAAGTAGGTCTACATTATCTGCATTAAAATAAATGTTGCCATGTGTATCAAATGTACATTCTTAATTTAAAAATACCAGTCTAATTTATCCTAAAAATTCAGCTTACTGTTTTGCCGAAGAATAAGTAAATAGTTTTAGTACAAATCAATAGACCTAATGTAAGCCAGACAAAGTTGTAAATGCTTTTATCTATATGTCTTCTCATTAAGAACCTGATGAGATTGGTACTATTGTTTCCATTTTATCAAGGAGTTTTTGTAATTTCCTTAAGATCACAAAGAGCATAGGATCCCCTGAAGTGTTCTTAAAAACTAGAAGTGAAAGGTTAGAGTAGACATCTAAAAATAGGAAATAAATCAGCTTATGAGGTCAGTATTTTTATGGAAATGTAGTTGACTTTTACAAAAACGTATTTGGCTTTTTACCAGAAAAGAAATTTCCTGATTATTTCAGAGACATACTGTATTAAATAGAATATAATATCAATCAAAAATTAAACTTTTGAACATTTCTAGTCTGTAAAACATTTTCTTTCAAATAGTTTCAGTTGAGTTTATTATCTAGAAGGAATGAAAAAGTGAATTTGCAAAACAATATTCAAAAATTATGTACCTAAATTGTTTTACTACATCAGTCTTACCAATTACTTATATGCTAAGTTCTGTGAAACTCCTCCAAATTCTCTAGGAAGTCATTATCTTATTAGTTACAGCAGATCAAAATAATAAGGATTCTGAAAATCTCTGAATGTTTCTCAATTTCTCCTCTACATTGTATTTTCTTTTTGTTTAACATTATAGATTTTATTTATCTAGGAAAAACTCTATCATACCACTATAAAAATTCCTTTTGTTATGCAACCTGATTCTGTTTGTAGCATGTCAGGTATTTTCACCATAAGCATCTTTTGCCATAGACCTCTTTGCTGTAAATATTTCCACCATGTAACTAATTAGCCCTTAAGTAATTTGACATATGAAACAAAATAACAAAAAAATAAAAGAGGGCCAGGACATAAAGGAACATGAAAACAGAATTAAAAAAATTAAAAAGACTTCACTGTGAAATGCAGAATATTTGAAAACATGTAAAATGTGTGTAGATTCATGGGACTATTATACAAATCACTAATTTTATTTTGTGAGTCATATCTAAGCACTTGTCTTCTAAGTCTTTTGTTCATGGGACTTTTTTTTTTTTTTAATTTGTCTCTTTGTTCAGCATCACATGTTCTGTTTAGCTATTTTTTTTCTTCACTAAGTGAAAGCGCTCAGTCGTGTCCGACTCTTTGCTACCCCACGGACTGTAGCCCACCAGACTCCTCCGTCCCTGGGATTTTCCAGGCAAGATACTGGAGTGGGTTGCCATTTCTTCTCCAGGAGACCTTCCCAACCCAGGGATTGAACCCGGGTCTCCTGCATTGTAGGCAGACGCTTTACCGTCTGAGCCATCAGGGAAGTCTTTCTTCACTGAAAGGTATCAAATGATACCGAAAGTGAAAGTGAAAGTGAAGTCACTCAGTTGTGTCCAACTCTTTGAGACCCCATGGACTGTAGCCTACTAGGCTCCTCTGTCCATGGAATTTTCTAGGCAAGAATACCTGAATGGGTTACCATTTCCTTCTGCAGGGGATCTTCCCAACCCAGGATCGAACCCTGGGTCTCCCACACTGTGGGCAGATGCTTTACCATCTGAGCCACCAGGGATACCTAAGATACAAATAATAAGAAGCATATTTGTAACTGAAGTTTGTATTGCATTGTAAAATCTTCTACATTGTTCTTTGTTCTTGGCATTTTATTACAAGTTCCAAAGATTGCAGACATTCCAAAGATCTATGGAAAACGTAGATTAAACTTTGAGCCTTCAAATCACCAAAGAATTTGCAAGCTTCTATGCTATGTTCTGTTATTTCTTTAAGCTCTTGTCTTTCACACTTCTGATAATTTGTATTGTTATATTTTCTATTAAATCAATACACAGTTGTCATCCATTACTTTTAAAGACTGTCACTGTATAGACCATTATGAGGGCCATTTATGTAATGCAAAAATGGAAGTTCTATGTCAACAAAGAAATGAAACCAAGCTCTCAACCATTTAAAACCAAACTGTCAAACTAAACTTTCATCCTGTTTAGCTTTTTTTGGAAAAACTGCTGTAAGGTCAAATATATATGGCTCAAAAATGTTTGTAGCAAAATCTCAGGCAAAAATACCCAAATACACAGAATCCTTTGTAAATCTTAAAGAAAATAAATAACCATCTTTCCCTATTATATAAGGAAAAAACTCACAATTTACTCCATTGTTAAATATTATTCCCATTGAGGCTTATATTGAGCCTGGGACAAAATCTATTCTGCTGGTATCCATTATCCATGATACAGTAAAATACATGCCAGAACAAATTTGATAAGGCTCTTTCAGGAGAAAACAAAAGGACATATTATGCCCAAGAATATGGATGGCATTCAGAGTCAAGTACATCAATTCATTATATAATAAAGTGATCATTCAGCTAGCTACCACCACTGTACTAGGATAAAAGAGTATGAAATTTGCCCTTTTCTCAAATAACTTAAAAATAATGCAAATTTCTTAATATGCTTAAGCTTCTAAACATCATTCAATTAAATCTTATCTATTCATTTTAAGGAGGGATAATTATAGTGCAGAGTCTGTCCCTATATTTAATCTTATGTATTAGCATCTCTGGGGAAATCTGGGGACTTTCAGGCTATGTTGACTCCCTCTTGTAATTTTCTTCTGAATCTCAGTCCACCTGATGCCATATTATTTATTGTTTGGCTTTGTAACTACCAAATGGTCGCTTTTTGCCATAATCTAGGCTGAACATATCTTGAGAAGAAGAATTTTATCATTTCTTTATTTTTAGATTCATGTAAAGCACCTGATGCATGTAGATCTTATATACTGCTTCTTTTCACTATAAATGCATTGGTATATATGGCATCCATTCCCATCACTTCATGGGAAATAGATGGGGAAACAGTGGAAACAGTGTCAGACTTTATTTTTTAGGCTCCAAAATCACTGCAGATGGTGACTGCAGCCATGAAATTAAAAGACACTTACTCCTTGGAAGAAAAGTTATGACCAACCTAGATAGCATATTCAAAAGCAGAGACATTACTTTGCCAACTAAGGTCCATCTAGTCAAGGCTATGGTTTTCTTGTGGTCATGTATGGATGTGAGAGTTGGATTGTGAAGAAGGCTGAGCGCCCGAAGGATTGATGCTTTTGAACTGCGGTGTTGGAGAAGACTCTTGAGAGTCCCTTGGACTGCAAGGAGATCCAACCAGTCCATTCTGAAGGAGATCAACCCTGGGATTTCTTTGGAAGGAATGATGCTAAAGCTGAAACTTCAGTACTTTGGCCACCTCATGCGAAGAGTTGACTCATTGGAAAAGACTCTGATGCTGGGAGGGATTGGGGGCAGGAGGAGACGAGGAAGACTGAGGATGAGATGGCTGGATAGCATCACGGACTCGATGGACGTGAGTCTGAGTGAACTCTGAGAGATGGTAATGAACAGGGAGGCCTGGCGTGCTGCGATTCATGAAGTCGCAAAGAGTCGGACACGACTGAGTGACTGAACAGAACTGATAGTGTAGTGCCTGGTATGTGGCAGTCATTTAGTTAAATCCTGTTGACTGTAAAGATTGTAGGGCATGTAGAAGAATATGTAGTGCTATTAGTCACTGCATTTTCTTAATCATTGCATCATCTCTACTGCTTCCATCCTAGTTCAACCATCATTATCTCCTCTCACCTGTCTTTCTGTAATAATCTGGCAACTGACTATTGCTCCCAATATTACCTCCAAAGAGCCTATTCTTCACTCCAAAGTGAAACTGACATTTTGAGCTAAAAATCCCCGTATTCAAAATCTCCCACTATCTTTGACTTGAGTGTTTAAAACTCTATTACACTTGGCCTCAATCTTAATCATTAGCACTCCCTTTATTACCATTGTACCCCTCCTTTTCACAACAAGCTTGTTAGGCCTTAGACTCACCCTCTTTGGTGAATTCAAATCCATGAACTCTCTTCTCCAAGAAAAGAATAAAAATGTTCGAGCTTACTCAGCACTTTATTTAGTGTCTGACACTATTCTGTATGATTTAAATACACTAACTCATTTAATCCTCACAACATGGGAACATACTATGGGAATCTCATAGTATGCTCTCCTGGGAACATACTATGTAAACTCACTTTCAAAATGGGGAAAATAAGACATGGATTAGCTAGATGCAAGAACTGGAACAAAGCAATAAATATGTAACCATTTGTTTAATTAAAGAAAAATGGGATCAAAGGTCACACAGTCATCCAGCTATCCATATCTTCTGAGCCAAGACTAAACCCAGTCTCCCAAATAAGATTGTTAATAGTTCCAACTCCTCCATTCCCTTGATGTTCCACCTGAAACTCACTGCAATTATTAAATCCACATCTATTCTGGATAAAGTGAACATGTAGCCTTTTTAATGGAATAATGTTGAAAATTACACTTTAAGGAAATTATTTTTGAAATATTATATTTTCACTTATTTATATATCTATACTTCATAAATTCAGTTCAAATGAAATATACTGAATATAAGGCCCAAGTAGCACAGTGGTAAAGAATCTGCCTACCAATGCAGGAGATTCAAGAGACGAGAGTTCTGTCCCTGGGTCGGGAAGGTCCCTGAAGCAGGAAGTGGCACCTCACTACAGTATTCTTGCCTGGGAAAATCCCATGGACAGAGGACCCTGGCAGCCTACAGTCCACGGGATCACAAAGAGTCAGACAGGACTTAGTGACTGATCATGGATTCATGCTGAATATAAAGACAACCCAATATTAATGGAGCTAAATAATTTGGATATCCTAATTTCAGAATTTAGGCAAATTTAAATTCTGTGCTTTGTAATTTTGTTATTTCATAAATAACTTATAATGGTCTACCAGATCTCTATCTCTATTTACCCAAAAAAGATAGAACAACATTGGGTTGAGTGTGTGTGTGTGTGTGTGTGTGTGTGTGTGTGTGTGTGTGTGTGTGTATAAAACAGAACAAGTTTTTCATATTGAACCACTGGCTGACATTATAGGATTTATAAGACACACTATTTAATGCTAGATAGAATACTAAGCAGAGAAGATAACATGCATAAATGAAAAATATAGAGAAAATGGATAATTAAAATCTATACAATTTATAGGTCAGATCTTTATTACATTTTAAATATCATTATATAATGGTCACTCATTAAATATTAGATTACTCTTTTTCTCCCTTGAGTGTCTGGTAAAAATACTGCTTGTCTGGATGACAAAGCATTTGAAAGAATCTATCTCCCTGTTTCCTTGATTATTGCCTCTTCTAAGTCAGCTCTTCCACTATTTCTCACTCAGGAACTCCCACTAGACCTTAAGTTTTCCAGTGTAAACTCTTTCTTTTAAATTATCTTCCACATTTTTTGTTTATTTTATATCCTGTATTCTAGGCAAGTTGCAATAATCTTTTAATATATTATTTCAGTTGTTCTACTCCACAGATTCAAAAAATTTCATATTTACATTTTTATTATAAATTTTCTATTTCCTTGTTTATAACACATTTAGTACTCTTTTACTACATATGAATCTTTTCCCATTTATAACACATTCATGAATGTTTTAAATGAGTTTATGTAGAAATAAATTTTGATTACTTTATTAGTTTCTGCTTTTAAATTGTAATATGCATTTATTTTGCAGATTCTCTTTAATGATTGTGTATGCCTCAAGAATGTGTGTGTGTGTGTGTGTATAGCATATGCATAATCTCAGTGGTTAACATTCATAAGTGGGAATTTCAGCATTTTTATTTTGCCAATTTCAGTTACTATGAAAGTATTGTTTAATTTTTCAGTGTGAGTTATCGGACAAATATGAGTAGTGAAAATCAGAAGTCTGAGTCCACAACTTCCCCTTTTGTGAGATTCTTTTAGATGAGACTCCTCCTGCTTTTTTGACTTTTGCCAGTTTATTCACTGTTCCTCAGATTTATAGTTGAGTTGACCTAGTGTCCATTTTACAACAGTGACTAACTGTGCATCTGAGTTTAATCAAGGAGCTCTTTTATCATTCATCATGATGAATAAGCATGAAGTCTCAAATTATATCATCAGAGAGATTGAAACTAATCCCTTCTTAAATATATAGCCCCTTCTTTTAAGCTCCCTCAGTTCTGAATTCAGTTATGGTCACCTCACAGTCTCGTGTTCTCTCTGTATCTGCCATCTAGCTATGTCCTTCTCACAACTTCAAGTTCAGTTTTGCATTTAGAGATTAAGTTGATCATGTTACCCAATATTTTTATAGTAGTGAGACCTTTATCAATTCAGCCTCTACCCAGATTTTTTAAACAAGAAAATCCATTCCCTTTAGTTTGGTTCTCATGAACCACAATTTGCCCTTTGCCAATCCATTCCTTCCTGTCATATAGTACCCATCAGAGGAAATTCTTCTCCAAACAGGTGAATATCCTCAGTTTACCTTTCCTAAAGGAGCAATTGTATTCCCTTAATGGAAACCTATCTTGGCTTCATTTTCTTTACAGCCTTTCTCTGAATATGTCAACTCATTATCTACAAATTTTAAAATTTATATTTTCTGCATTTTATGTTAAATCATATATGCTATATTTTAAAAACTTATTATAAGCATATACTTGATATTATACTATCAATAAGAAAGAAAGATGTAGTGGCATAGTATTCTTTATGGATTTATTATTATTACTACTATATAAGGAAATCCTTAATGAAAAAAATTTACCATGTTTTCCATGTTTACAAATTCTCTTAAGATGTCTACCTTTACTGATCCATTAAGAACTGAAAACTTTTATAATTCTAATTTTTCAAGACAAATATTAATAAGTAGTTCAACACTGTGAAATTCTCAACAGTTTCTGTGGAGAACAATAATATACTGAGTCAGTATACAAGTAACTAAAAATCCTTTTATAGTTGCCTATTTCTCCTTATAGTAAATCTTAACAACTTTTAGCATTCTCTCAATATAGTGTATTTCAAAAAAATGACTATGTGAAGATATTTCTGTTTTCTTCCTAGTTATAAACACTTAACAGAAAGCGAGTACTGTTGGATGGCCTCACAAAGTGATTTCATAACTGTATTGTTGACAAAACTGTTATATAATTACTGTGTTAAAAGCAGTGATACCAAAAATCAACTACACACACACACACACAAAAAAAAAAAAAAAACCCTGCAAAAAACACAAACACGGGGAAGCTAAATATATAGTATAAAACAACCAATGGGTCACTGAGTAAATCAAAGAGAAAATTAAAAAATATATATGTAGAGAGAAATAAAAATGAAAACATGATTCAAAACTTATGGGACACAGCAAAAGCAGTTCTAAGAGGACAGTTAATAATGATACAAGCTTACTTCAGGCCGTAAGAAAAAAGGTCAAATAAGCAACTTAACGTTATACCTAAAGCAACTTCTTTCTAGAAAGAAGAAAAACAAACCACATAGTTAGTAGACGGAAAAAAATCATAGAGACCAGAGCATAAATAAATGATAGAGATGAAGAAAGCAAGAGAAAAATCAATAAAGTAAAAGCTGATTTTTTTTAAAAATAAAATTGACAAACCTTTAGCCAGACTCAACATAAAAATGGAAGAAGGCCAAAAATCAGTACAATCAGAAATAAAAAGAAGCTACAACCAACACCACAGAAATACAAAGGATCATAATAGACCACTACAAGCAGAGACTGTGCTCATTCACTCAGTCATGTCTGACTCTCTGTGGCCCCATGGACTGTAAACTGCCAGTCTCCTCTGCCCATGGAATTATCCAGGCAACAATAGTGGAGTGGGGAGCCATTTCCTACCCCAGGGGATCTTCCCAACCCAGGGATCAAACCTATGTCTTGTTCATATTTTGCATGGGCAAGCACATTCTTTATCACTAGTACCACCTGGGAAGCCCACCACAAGCAACTCTACATCAATAAAAAGGACACCTTAGAAGAAAAGGACAAAGTCTTAGAAAAATATAAACTCCAAGGACTGAACCAGGAAGAAATAGAAAATGTGAACAGACCAATTATAAGTACTGAAATTGAATCAGTAATTTAAAAACTCCCAACAAACAAAAGTGCTGATGCCATCACAGGTGAAGTCCACTAAACACTTGGAGAAGAGTTAACACATAAGTCTGAAATTGTTCAAAAATTGCAAAGGAAAGAAGTCTACTGAGCTCATTCAGTGATGTCAGCACCATCCTGATACCAAAGCCAGACAAAGGTATCACAGAAAAAGAAAACTACAGGCCAAGATCGATGAAAAACATAAATGCACAAATCCTCTACAAAATATGAGCAAGCCAACTCCAACAGAACATTAAAAGGATCATACGCTATGCTCAAGTGAGATTTATCTCAGTGATATATGTATGTATATATTATATCCACAAATCAAGCAATGTGATATACCACATCAACAAACAGAATAACAATGTGACCACACAAATAGATGTAGAAAAAAGCTTTTGATAAAATTTAGCATTCATTTATGAAAAAAAACTCTCCAGAAATTATGCATAAAGGCAATGCACCTCAACAAGCAAAGGCCATACACAGCAAACTCACAGCTAGCATCATATTCAATGGTGAAAAACCAAAAGCATTATCTCTTAGAGCAGGAATGATAAAAGGGTGTCCACCATTGGTACTTTTACTCAACATAGTTTGGAAAGTTCTAGCCACAGCAATCAGAAAAGGAAAAGAAATAAAGTGATCCATAGCGAAAAAAAAAAAAGGTAAAACTGTCACTGTTTGCAGACGACATACTTTACACAGAAAATCCTAAAGATGCTACCAGAAAATGACTAGAGCTTATAATGAATTTGGCAGATTGAAGGATACAAAATTTTTATGTAGAAATCTGTTGCAATATACATAACAATCAAAGATCAGAAATGGAAATTAATGAAATAAATCTATTTATGATCACATCAAAAAGAATAAAATACCTATAATAAACATGCATAAGGATGCAAAAGACTTGTACTTTGGAAAACTATAAGATGCTAATGAAAGGAACTGAAGATAACTCCAAAAGATAGAAAAATATACAACTTGTACAGTCCATGTATATGTATATGTATAAGTGAATCACTATATACCTAAAATTAAATATATTTTAATAAAATAAATATATAAAAGCACTAATACCATAAACAAAAGAAAGGATTGATTGTGATATATAGCTTGAATTGTTTGTGTTGTTTAGTTACTAAGTCATATCTGACTCTTTTGTAAGCCCATGGACTATTGCCTGCCAGGCTCCTCTGTCCATGGGGTTTCCCAGGCTAAGAATATTGGAACAGGTTGCCATTTCCTTCTGCTGACAGGTTGATTCTTTACCACTGAGCCACCTGGAAAGCTCAGCACTGAATACTGAGCTCAATTAATATTCTTTCAAAAACATGGTTTTAAAATATGAAATAATTTTAAGAGTTTTTAGATAACATTAATATTTATAGATAAATTTTTCCTTTGATAATCATTCAGTTCAGTTCAGTTCAATCATTCAGTCATATCTGACTATGACCCCATGGACTGCAGCACTCCAGGCCTCCCTGTCCATCACCAACTCCCAGACCCTACTCAAACTCATGTCTATTGCGTTGGTGAGGCCATCCAACCATCTTATCCTCTGTCATCCTCTTCTCATCCCACCTTCAATCTTTCCCAGAATCAGGGTCTTTTTCAATAAGTCAGTTCTTCGCATCAGGTGGCCAAAGGGTTGGAGTTTCAGCTTCAGCATCAGTCCTTCCAACGAGTATTCAGGACTGATTTCCTTTAGGATGGACTAGTGGGATCTCCTTGCTGTTCAAGGGACTCTCAACAGTCTTCTCAAACACCACACTTCAGAAGCATTAATTCTTTGAAGCTCAGGTTTTTGTATAGTTCAACTCTCATATCCATAAATGACTGCTGGGAAAACCATAGCTTTGACTAGAAGAACATTTAGTGGCAAAGCACTGTCTCTGCTTTTAATATGCTGTTTAGTTTGGCCACAGCTTTTCTTCCAAGGAGCAAGCATCTTTTAATTTCATGGCTGCAGTTACCATGTGCAGTGATTTTGCAGCCCCTCAAAATAAAGTGTCACTGTTTCCATTATTCCCCCATCCGTTTGCCATAAAGTGATGGGATGCTATTCCGTGATCTTAGTTTTCTGAATGTTGAGTTTGAAACCAAAGTTTTCACTCTCCTCACTCACTTTCACCAAGAGGTTTTTAGTTCTTCTTTGCTTTCTGCCATAAGGATGATGTTATCTACACACCTGCTGCTGCTGCTAAGTCACTTCAATTGTTTTAAACTCTGTGTGACCCAATAGAGGGCAGCACACCAGGCTCCCCGTCCCTGGCATTCTCCAGGCAAGAACACTGGAGTAGGTTGCCATTTCCTTTTCCAATGCATGAAAGTGAAAAGTGAAAGTGAAGTCGCTCAGTCATTTCTAACTCTTAGTAACCACATGGACAGCAGCTTACCAGGCTCCTCTGTCCATAGGATTTTTCCAAGCAAGAGTACTGGAGTAAGGTGCCATTGCCTTCTCCACTACATATCTGAGGTTACTAATATTTCTCCCAACAATCTTGATTCCAGCTTGTGCTTCATCCAGCATGCCATTTCACATGATGTACTCATGATGCACACATGATACATATGGTTCAATAAACAGAGTGACAATGTACAGCCTTGATGTACTCCTTTTCCTATTTGGAACCAGTCTGCTGTTCTATGTCCAGTTTAACTGTAGCATCTACCTGTGTACAGATTTCTCAGGAGGCAGATAGGTGGTCTGGTATTTCCATCTCTTTAAGAATTTCCACTGTTTGTGTGATCCACATAGTCAAAGGCTTTAG
This sequence comes from Nanger dama, assembly GCA_917880005.1. Taxonomy (NCBI): domain Eukaryota; kingdom Metazoa; phylum Chordata; class Mammalia; order Artiodactyla; family Bovidae; genus Nanger; species Nanger dama. The sequence continues at coordinate 48,396,037 of CAKJTW010000011.1, forward strand.
CGTAGTCAACAAAGCAAAAGTAGATGTTTTTCTGGAACTCTCTTGCTTTTTCCATGACCCAGCAGATGTTGACCTCCACTGGCATCATTCAGATCAGTTCAGTCGCTGAGTCGTGTTTAGCTCTTTGTGACCCCATGAATTGCAGCACGCCAGGCCTCCTTATCCGTCATCAACTCCTGGAGTTCACTCAAACTCATGTCCATCGAGTTGTGATGCCATCCAGCCATCTCATCCTCTGTCATCCCCTTTTCCTCCTGCCCCCAATACTCCCCCGCCCCTGGCATCAGAGTATTTTCCAGTGAGTCAATCTTCGCATCAAGTGGCTAAAGTACTGGAGTTTCAGCTTTAGCATCAGTCCTTCCAAAGAACACCCAGGACGGATCTCCTTTAGGATGGACTGTTGGATCTCCTTGCAGTCCAAAGGGACTCCCAAGAGTGTTCTCCAACACTGCAGTTCAAAAGCATAAATTCTTCGGTGCTCAGCTTTCTTCACAGTCCAACTGTCACATCCATACATGACCACTGGAAAAACCATAGCCTTGACTAGATGGACCTTTGTTGGCAAAGTAATGTCTCTGCTTTTCAATATGCTGTCTAGGTTGGTCGTAACTTTCCTTCCAAGGAGTAAGCGTTCGTCATAGACAACTCTTAGTTACACTTAACTATGTTTTGTGAGTTGCTCTTTCATGAGCATAGGTAATTCTGACATCTCATTGTTTGTTGATTTTTAAGTGTAAGATGTCAGTGAAACTAGAAGATGTGTTACAACTGCTTTATCACTTGGCTCTGTACAGAATCACTAAGAGATATATAAACCTTCCACTTGGCATTTAGAATAATAAGAATAAGAATTATGATATTCTTTACAGCAGTTTAAAGAAGTCTAAAACTTCAGAGTGTGAAGTCTAACTGATATTCTCCAGTACATTAGTCAAAGCACCTTTGACAACTTAGAATTATGTTGTTATTCATGTGAGGCACTCAAAATTCTTCTTAATTCTCAGGTGGCATTTATTTCACTATTCTGAAAAAGAAACAGATGAAAACATTATTAGTTAAAATATGAAATGAAATAAAAATTTGTAAAATATTTCTGATTAGTCATACATTAACTAACTACTTGACTTGCAGAGCAAAACATTAACACTGCACACCCTGCCTATAATCTCTTATTTTATTTTTTAATGTATTTTGCTAGCTCTTTAAGTGTAAAAGTGTTTATATTTCTATAAAGTTTATAATGTTTTACTTGATTTTATATTTAAAACCCCCCAACAAATCAATAACAAACTAATACCAAACCTTGGTTAGTATCAAATAATGAAAGAATTAAAATTTTAAATTTAAGGCTTAAGACAAAAGAAGCACATATGTCAGAATAATGATATATCATACAAATTTAGAGAATTAAATAATACCTTAAGATTGAACTTTAGTATTGTTGTGCTTAACAGTTGAATAAGAAGGTTTAGGTGTTTTGAGTTATGCTTCTTGTACATTGGACATGACTGAGCAACCTCACCTTTCTTGTATTATTTTTGTGCTAAATGGGGTAGGAGATTATTTCCTGTTAGAGACAAGTACTTGCCTCTGCCTCTAATGAACCAAATCAACCACTGAGTCATAAAATCTGGAAATTTGGAGACTGCCTGCATTTTGTTTTATTTACATTTACTTACTGCTACTATGGTATTCTGTAGTGGCTCAGTAGTAACAATTTGTCTGCCAATGCAGATGCAGGCTCCATTCCTGGGTCGGAAAGATGCCCTGGAGAATAAAACTTGAAACCCACTCCAGTATTCTTGCCAGGGAAATCCCATGGAGAGAAATGCCTTGAAGGTTACAGTTCATGGGGTCACAAAAAGTCAGATATGACTTAGTGCCTAAACATCAACAACTGCTGGTATAGCAGATATAAATGTGTAATATTTTCAGGATTGTATAAGTGCATATTTGGTGATTATATTTGAATAATGTTATTCATTTGATGTTCAGTGGGCATGAATGAGTGAACTCCCGGAGATAATGAAGGACACGGAAGTCTGGCTTGCTGCAGTCCATGGGGGCACAGAGTCAGACATAACTTAGTGACTGAACAACGTTATGATGAGGAAAAATGCAAAGATGTCTATGCCATTTGACCTTTGTATATTTAATAATATTCCTAAACAACACTGAAAGAAAAATGATTTATTGTCTCGTCAAAGTCACATGCAATATCAAAAAAGCTGTAACACTACCATTTTAATGAAAGTTTTAAATAGATGCGACCAGAACTAAATCACAACAGCAATATCATCATTTTATCATGCTTATGTGTGTCTCTTTTTTGTTCCTTATTTCAAAAATATTAGCAAAATAGCTATTAAAAAAGAATAACATGTCTAAGATACAGATGTTCTAAAATATAATTTTTAATAAATCAGAAATAATAAATGCGTGATCCTTAGTCTTAAAATTTTTAGTTTTTCACAAAATATAATTACATTGTTGCTCTAGTCTAAATAATTGTATGAGGATTAAATTTTAATATTGGATAATTAATTCTCTATTTTTTGTGTGTGAATTTATCAAATCCTAACTTTTAAAGACATAGTTACCACATTAATCCTGATTTATTTTCTATGATTTCTAAATTTATATATGAAATTATTACATTTTATTCTAAATTTACAAATTTTACCTGGAAATACTAATTATGTAAAATGTATTCATGAGTGTATAATCTCTTAATGATAGTTATACTAGCATCACCCATCAAGACAAAATTCTAGTTTACCACACAGTGCTAATATTCCATGTTACAAAGCTGAAATTTTGTGAAACTGTGGACATTTCAAATTATGTGGTATGCATTATATTCATTTAGACAGAAATCTTTGTAAAGGAAAATTATTTTACTCAAATTCTGACTATTTTCAAACAAAATAATTTTCAATTTATTTAAATTACTCCATCCAGTAAATTATTCTTTCTTTCCCCTCATTTCTCTGACTTCCAGTTCAGTTCAGTCACTCAGTCATGACCAACTCTTTGTGACCCCATGGACTACAGCACTCCAGGCCTCCCTGTCTATCACCAACTCCTGGAGTAGAGTCAAACTCATGCCCACTGAGTCAGTGATGCCGTCCAGCCATCTCATCCTCTATTGTCCCCTTCTCCTTTTGCCGTCAGTCTTTCCCAGCATCAGGGTATTTTCCAATGAGTCAGTTCTTCACAGAAGGTGGCAAAAGTATTGGAGTTTCAGCTTCAGTATCAGTCCTTCAATAAATATTCAGGACTGATTTCTGTTAGGATGAACTAGCTGAATCTACTTGCAGACCAAGAAACTCTCAAGAGTCTTTTCCAACACCACAGTTCAAAAGCATCAATTCTTCAGTGCTCAGCTATCTTTATAGTCCAATTTTCACATCCATACATGACTACTAGAAAAACCATAGCCTTGACTAAATGTACCTGTGTTGGAAAAGAAATGTCTGTGTTTTTTTAATGTGTGATTTTTAAATTTATTTTTACTTTATTTTGCTTTGCAATATTGTATTGGTTTTTGCCATATATTGACATGAATCAGCCACAGGTGTACATAAGCTCCCAATCCTGAAATGCCCTCCGCCTCCCACCCCATGTCATCACTCTGGATCTTCCCTTGCACCAGCCCCAAGCATCCTGTATCCTGTATGGAACATAGACTGGCGATTTGTTTCTTACATGATAGTATACATGTTTCAAAGCCATTCTCCCAAACCATCCCACCCTCTCCCCTCTCCCTCAGAGTCCAAAAGTCCATTCTATACATCTGTGTCTCTTCTGCTGTCTTGCATAGAGGGTTATCATTACCATCTTTCTAAATTCCATATATATGTGTTAGTATACTGTATTGGTGTTTTACTTTCTGGCTTACTTCGCTCTGTATAATAGGCCCCTGTTTGATCCATCTCATTAGAACTGATTCAAATGTATTTTTTTTTAATGGCTGAGGAATACTCCATTGTGTATATGTACAACTGCTTTCTTATCCATTCATCTGCTGATGGACATTTAGGTTGTTTCAATATCCTGGCTATTATAAACAGTGCTGTGATGATCACTGGGGTACACGTGTCTCTTTCATTTCTGGTTTCCTCGGTGTGTATGCCCAGCAGTGGGGTTGCTGGATCATAAGGCAGTTCTATTTGCAATTTTTAAAGGAATCTCCACACTGTTCTCCATGGTGGCTGTACTAGTTTGCATTCCCAGTGACACTGTAAGAGGGTCCCTTTCCTACCCTACATACCCTCTCCAGCATTTATTGCTTGTAGACTTTTGGACCACTGGCATTTTGACAGCTGTGAAATGGAACCTCATTGTGGTCTTGATTTGCATTTCTCTGATAATGAGTGATGTTGAGCATCTTTTCATGTGTTTGTTGTCCATTCGTATGTCTTCTTTGGAGAAATGTCTATTTAGTTCTTTGGCCCATTTTTTGATTGAGTCATTTATTTTTCTGGACTTGAGCTACATAAGTTGCTTGTATATTTTTGAGATTAGTTGTTTGTCCATTGCTTCATTTGCTATTAGTTTCTCCCATTCTGAAGTTCACCTTGCTTATAGTTTCCTTTGCTGTGCAGAAGCTTTTAATTTTAACTAGATCCCTTCTGTTTATTTTTGCTTTTATTTCCAGTATTCTGTGAGGTGGATCATAGAGGATCCTGCTGTGATTTATGTCAGAGAGTGTTTTGCCTATGTTCTCCTCTAGGAGTTTTATAGTTTCTGGTCTTACATTTAGATCTTTAATCCATTTGGAGTTTATTTTTGTATATGGTGTTAGAAAGTCATCTAGTTTCATTCTTTTACAAGTGGTTGACCAGTTTTCCCAGCACCACTTGTTAAAGAGATTATCTTTAATTCATTGTATATTCTTGCCTCCTTTGTCAAAGATAAGGTGTCCACAGGTGTGTGGATTTATCTCTGGGCTTTCTATTTTGTTCCATTGCTCTATATTTCTGTCTTGGTGCCAGTACCATACTGTCTTAATGACTGTAGCCTTGTAGTAAAGCCTGAAGTCAGGTAGGTTGATTGCTCCAGTTCCATTCTTTCTCAAGATTGCTTTGGCTATTTGAGTTTTTTTTTTTTTTTTTGTAATTCAATACCAGTTGTGAAATTATTTGTTTTAGCTCTGTAAAAATACCGCTGGTAGCTTGATAGGGATTGCATTGAATCTGTAGATTGCTTTGGGTAGTATACTCATTTTCACTATACTGATTCGTCCAATCCATGAACATGGTATGCTTCATCTATTACTGTCCTCTTTGATTTCTTTCTTCAGTGTTTTATAATTTCTATATATAGCTCTTTAGTTTCTTTAGGTAGATATGTTCCTAAGTATTTTATTCTTTTCATTGCAATGGTGAATGGAATTGTTTCCTAATTTCTTTTTCTCCTTTCTCATTATTAGTGTATAGGAACGCAAGGGATTCCTGTGTGTTGATATTATATCCTATAACTTTACTGTATTCATTGATTAGTTCTAGTAATTTTCTGGTAGAGTCTTTAGGGTTTTCTATGTAGAGGATCATGCCATCTGCAAACAGTGAGAGTTTTACTTCTTCTTTTCCAATTTGGATTCCTTTTATTTTTTTGCTCTGATTGCTGTGGCCAAAATTTCCAGAACTATGTTGAATAGTAGCGGTAAAAATGGGCACACTTGTCTTGTTCCTGACTTTAGGGGAAATGCTTTCAATTTTTCACCATTGAGGATAATGTCTGCTGTGGGTTTGTCATATATAGCTTTTATTATGTTGAGGTACGGTCCTTCTATTCCTGCTTTCTGGAGAGTTTTTATCATAAATGGATGTTGAGTTTTGTCAAAGGCCTTCTCTGCATCTATTGAGATAATCATATGGCTTTTATTTTTCAATTTGTTAATGTGGTGAATTACATTGATTGATTTTCAGATATTGAAGAATCCTTGCATCCCTGGGATAAAGCCTACTTGGTCATGGTGCATGATCTTTTTAGTGTGTTGTTGGATTCTGATTGCTAGAATTTTGTTGAGGATTTTTGCATCTATGTTCATCAGTGATATTGGTCTGTAGTTTTCTTTTTTGTGGCATCTTTGTCAGGTTTTGCTATTAGTGTGATGGTGGCCTCATAGAATGAGTTTGGAAGTTTACCTTCCTTTATACTTTTCTGGAAGAGTTTGAGTAGGATAGGTGTTAGCTCTTTTCTAAATTTTTGATAAAATTCAGCTGTGAAGCCATCTGGACCTGAGCTTTTGTTTGCTGGAAGATTTCTGATTACAGTTTCAATTTCCTTGCTTGTAATGGGTCTGTTAAGATTTTATATTTCTTCCTGGTTCAGTTTTGGAAAGTTGTACTTTTCTAAGAATTTGTCCATTTATTCCACGTTGTCCATTTTATTGGCATATAATTGCTGATAGTAATCTCTTATGATCCTTTGTATTTCTGTGTTGTCTGTTGTGATCGCTCCATTTTCACTTCTAATTTTATTGATTTGATTTTTCTCCCTTTGTTTCTTGATGAGTCTGGCTAATGGTTTGTCAATGTTATTTACCCTTTCAAAGAACCAGCTTTTGTCTTTGTTGATTTTTGGTATGGTCTTTTTGTTTCTTTTGCATTTATTTCTGCCTTAATTTTTAAGATTTCTTTCCTTCCACTAACCCTGGATTCTCCATTTCTTCCTTTTCTAGTTGCTTTAGGTGTAGAGTTGGGTTATTTGTTTGACTTTTTCTTGTTTCTTGAGGTATGCCTGTATTGCTATGAACTTTCCTGTTAGCACTGCTTTTATAGTGTCCCACAAGTTTTGGGTTGTTTTGTTTTCATTTTCATTTTTTTCTATGCATATTTTGATTTCTTTTCTTTTCTTTTTTTATTTATTAAGTTTATTTATTTTTTAATTGCAATACTGTATTTGTTTTGCCATACATTGACACGAATCAGCCATAGGTGAACACAATCTCCCAATGCCAAAGCCCCCTCCCACCTCCCACCCCACATCCTCTCCCTGAATCATCCCGTGCACCCGCTCCATGCGTCCTGCATCCTGTATTGAACATAGACTGGCGCTTCATTCTTACAAGATAGTATACATGTTTCAATGCCGTTCTCCCAAATCATTCCACCCTCTCCCTCTCCCTCAGAGTCTTCTTGCGACTTGTTGGTTATTCAGCAGTGTGATGTTCAGCCTCCATATGCCTGAATTTTTAATAGTTTTTCTCCTCTAATTGAGATCAAATCTTAATGCATTATGGTCAGAAAAGACGCTTGGAATGATTTAAATTTAAAAAAAAAAATATCAAGGTTATTTATGGCCCAGGATGTAATATGTCCTGGAGAAGGTTCAGTGAGCACCTGAGAAAAAGGTGAAATTCCTTGTTTTGAGGTGAAATGTCCTATAGATATCAATTAGGTCTAACTGGTCTATTGTATCATTTAAAGTTTGTGTTTCTTTGTTAATTTTTTGTTTAGTTGATCTGTCCATAGATGTGAGTGGGCTATTAAAGTCTCCCCACTATTATAGTGTTATTGTTAATTTCCCCTTTCATCTTTGTTAGCATTTGTCTTACATATTGTGGTGCATCTATGTTGGGTGCATATATATTTATAGCTGTTATATCTTTTTCTTGGATTGATCCTTTAATCATTATGTAGTGACCTTCTTTGTCTTTTTTCATAGCCTTTGTTTTAAAGTCTATTTCATCGGATATGAGTATTGCTACTCCTGCTTTCTTGTCATCTCTATTTGCGTGCAATATCTTTTTCCAACCCTTCACTTTCAGTCTTTATGTGTCTCTTGTTTTGAGGTGGGTCTCTTGTAGGCAGCATATATAGGGGTCTTGTTTTTGTATCCATTCAGCTAGTCTTTGACTATTGGTTAGGGCATTCAACCCATTTACATTTAAGGTAATTATTGATAAGTATGATCCTGTTGCCCTTTACTTTATTGTTTTGGGTTTGGGTTTATACACCTTTTTTGTGTTTCCTGTCTAGGGAATATCCTTTAGCATTTGTTGGAGAGCTGGTTTGGTGGGGCTGAATTCTCTCAGCTTTTGCTTGTCTGTAAAGCTTCTGATTTACCCTTCATATTTGAATGAGATCCTTGCTGGGTACAGTAATCTGGGCTATAGGTTATTCTTTCATCACTTTAAGTATGTCTTGCCATTCCCTCCTGGCCTGAAGAGTGTCTATTGAAAGATCTGCAGTTATCCTTATGGGAATCCCCTTGTGTGTTATTTGTTGTTTTTCCCTTCTTGCTTTTAATATTTGTTCTTTCTGTTTGATCTTTGTTAATTTGATTAATATGTGTCTTGGGGTGTTTTGCCTTGGGTTTATGCTGTTTGGGACTCTCTGGGTTTCTTGGACTTGGGTGATTATTTCCTCCATTTTAGGGAAGTTTTCAACTATTATCTCCTCAAGTATTTTCTCATGGTCTTTCTTTTTGTCTTCTTCTTCTGGGACTCCTAAAATTCGAATGTTGGACCGTTTCATATTGTCCTGGAGGTCTCTGAGATTGTCCTAATTTCTTTTAATTCATTTTTCTTTTTTACTCTCTCATTCATTTATGTCTACCATTCTATCTTTATTTTACTAATCCTATCTTCTGCCCCCCGATATTCTATTTGTTGCCTCCAGAGTGTTTCTGATCTCATGTATTGCATTATTCATTATATATTGACTTCTTTTTATTTCTTCTAGGTCCTTGTTAAACTTTTCTTGCATCTTCTCAGTCCTTGTCTCCAGGCTATTTATCTGTGATTCCATTTTGATTTCAAGATTTTGGATCATTTTAATTATCATTATTCGGAATTCTTTCTCAGGTAGATTCCCTAACTCTTCCTCTTTGTTTAGTTTGGTGGACGTTTCTCCTGTTCCTTTGCCTGCTGGGTATCCCTCTGTCTCTTCATCTCGTTTATATTGCTGCATTTGGGGTGGCCTTTCCATATTCTGGGAATTTGTGGAGTTCTCTTTATTATGGAGTTTCCTCACTGTGGGTGGGGTTGTATCAGTGGCTTGTCAAGGTTTTTGGATATGGAAGCTTGTGTCAGAGTTCTGGTGGGTAGAGCTGGATTTCTTCTCTCTGGAGTGCAATGAGGTGTTCAGTAATGACTTATGAGATGTCTATGGTTTTGGAGTAACTTGAGCTGCCTGTATATTGAAGCTCAGGGGTGTGTTCCTGTGTTGCTGCAGAATTTGTGTGGTATGTCTTGCTCTGGAACTTGTTGACCCTCGGGTGGTGCTTGGTTTCATTGTAGGTATGGAGGCATTTGATGAGCTCCTATCGATTAATGTTCCCTGGATTCAGGAGTTCTCTAATGTTCTCAGGATTTGGACTTAAGCTTCCTGGTTCTGGTTTTCAGTTTTAGTTTTACAGTAGCCTCAAAACTTCTCCATCTATACATCATGGAAGATAAAACATCTAGGTTAAAGATGAAAAGTTTCTCCACATTGAGTGACAGCCAGAGAGGTTCACTGTTTTTGAAGACAATGATCTGCTTTTCTGGGTGCCTATGTCCTCTGCCAGCATTCAGAAGTTGTTTTGTAGAATTTACGCAGCATTGAAATGTTCCTTGGATGAATTTCTGGGGGAGAAAGTGGTCTCCCCATTCTATTCTTCCGCCATCTTAGGACCACCTCCAAAATGTCTGTTTTTTAACATGTTGTCTAGGTTGATCATAACTTTTCTTCCAGGGAGTAAGCATTTTTTATTTAATGGCTGCAGTCACCATCTGCAGTGATTTTGGAGCCCCCAAAATAAAGTCTGTCACTGTTTCCACTATTTCCTCATCTATTTCCAATAAGTGATGAGACTGGATGTGACGATGTTAGTTTTTTGACTGTTGGGCTTTAAGCCAACCTGTTCACTCTCCTCTTTCACTTTCATCAAGAGGCTCTTTAGTTCTTCTTTGCTTAATAGGGTGATGTCATCTCCATATCTGAGGTTATTGACATTTTTCCCGGCAATCTTGATTCCAGCTTGTGCTTCACCTAGACCAGTGTTGCTCATGATGTACTCTGCATATAAGTTAAATAAGCAAGGTGACAGTATACAGCCTTGACGTACTCCTTTTCCTACTTGGAACCAGTCTGTTGTTCCATGTCCAGTTCTAACTGTTGCTTCCTGACCTGCATACAGATTTCTCTAGAGGCAGGTCAGGTGGTCTGGTATTCCCATCTCTTTCCGAATTTTCCACAGTTTATTGTGATCCACACAGTCAAAGGCTTTGGCATAGTAAAAAAAGAAAAATATATATATATATATATATTTATTTTTTTTTTTCTGGAACTCCTTGGTTTTTCTATATCCAGCGGATTTTCGCAATTTGATCTTTTGTTCCTCTGCCTTTTCTAAAACCAGCTTGAACATCTGGAAGTTCATGGTTCACCTATTGTTGATGACTAGCTTGGAGGATTTTGAGCATTACTTTCCTAGAATGTGAGATGAGTGCAATTGTGCAGTATTTTGAGCAGTCTTCAGCATTGCCTTTCTTTGGAATTGGAATGAAAACTGACATTTTCCAGTCCTGTGGCCACTGCTGAGTTTTCCAAATGTGCTGGCATATTGAGTCCAGTACTTTCACAGCATCATCTCTCAGGATTTGAAATAGCTCAACTGGAATTCCATCACCTCCACTTCATAGTCATGCATTCTAAGGCCCACTTAACTTCACATTCCAGGATGTTTGGCTTTAGGTGAATGATCACAGAATCGTGATTATCTGGGTTGTGAAGATCATTTTTATACAGTTCTTCTGTGTATTCTTGCCACCTCTTCTTAATATCTTCTGCTTCTGTTAGGTCCTTACTATTTCTGTCCTTTAGTGAGCCCATCTTTGCATGAAATGTTCCCTTGGTATCTCTAATTTTCTTTAAGGGATCTCTAGTCTTTCCCATTCTTTTGTTTTCCTCTATTTAATTGCATTAATTGCTGAGGAAGGTTTTCTTATCTCTCCTTGCTATTCTTTGGAACCCTGCATTCAAATGGGTATATCTTTTCTTTATTTCTTTGCTTTTAGCTTCTTCTTTTTCACAGCTATTTGCAAAGCCCCCTATGACAGCCATTTTGATTCTTTGCATTTCTCTTTCTTGAGGATGTCCTTGATCCCTGTCTCTTGCACAATGTCACGAACCTCCATCCATAGTTCATCAGCCACTCTATCAGATCTAGTATCTTAAATCTATTTCTACTTCCAGTGTATAATCATAAGGGGTTTGATTTAGGTCATACTTGAATTGTCTAGTGGTTTTCCTCACTTTCTTTAATTTAAGTCTGAATTTGGCTATAAGGAGTTCATGATCTGAGCAACAGTCAGCCCCTGCTCTTGTTTTTTTCTGACTTTATAGAGTGTCTTCATCTTTGGCTGCAAAGAATATAATCAATCTGATTTTGGTGTTGACCACCTAGTGATGTCCATGTGTAGGGTCTTCTCTTGTGTTGTTGGAAGAGGGTATTTTCTATGACGAACCAGTGTATTCTCTTGGCAGAACTCTATTAACCTTTGCCATGCTTCATTCTGTACTCCAAAGTGATATTTGCCTGTTATTCCAGGTGTTTCTTGACTTCCTAGTTTTTCATTCCAGGCCCCTATAATGAAAAGGACAATCTTTTTTTTTTTTTTGGGGGGCGTTAGTTCTAGAAGGTCTTGTAGGTCATCATAGAACCATTCAACTTCAGCTTCTTCAGCATTACTGGTTCGGGGCATAGACTTGGATTACCATGGTATTCAATGGTTTGCTTTGGAAATGAACAGAGATCATTCTTTCATTTTTGTGACTGCATCCAAGTAGTGTATTTCAGACTCTTGTTGACTATGATGGCTATTTTATTTCTCCTAAGGAATTCTTGACCACAGTAGTAGATATAATGGTCATCTGAGTTAAATTCACACATTCCAATCCATTTTAGTTCTCTGATTCCTAAAATGTCAATGTTCACTCTTGTTATCTCCTATTTGACCACTTCCAATTTGCCTTGATTCATGGACCTAAAATTCCAGGTTCCTATGCAGTGTTGTTCTTTATAGCATCCAAAACTTGCTTCCATCACCAGTCACACCCACAACTGGGTGTTTTGTTGTTGTTGTTGTTGTTTGTTTCTGTCTCTTCATTCTTTCTGGAATTATTTCTCCACTGATCTCCAGTAGCAAATTGGGCACTTATCAACCTGGGGAGTTCCTCTTTCAGTATCTTATCTTTTGCCTTTTCATACTGTTCATGGGATTCTCAAGGCAAGAATACTGAATTGGTTGGCCATCCCCTTCTCCAGTGGACCACATTTTGTCAGAACTCTCCAACATGACCCATCCATCTCTGACTTTGAAACAAATAAAACCCAAAGCTCCCATTCCAGTTAATCTTGAAATATTGATTTTTTCACCACAGGATTGCAAACAAGGTGAATAGCCTCACAAATATTATTTATAATTAATGCTTAATCTGAGACATTAACCACTGTAATAGAGGGAAAAAAATAAACAAAAAGAATAAACTAAAAAAAAAAAAAAAGAGAGAGAGAGAAAGTAGTGTCCTTAACTGTAGGTGGTATGATGATTAATATAGTAAATGATAAGGAACATACAAAGTAGCTAATAAAATAAGCCAATTTAGCAAGACCACAGAATTCAAGGTTAACATACAAAAGTTGATAATACTTACAAATTCGAGCAATGAATCATTATAAATAAAATTTAAAATTCCATTTATAATGGTATCAAAACATAACATATTCATAATTATAAACAAATTTTATAAAATAATGTGTGCATTAAGGAAATAAAAAAATCATAAAACGATGTTAGACTTCTTTAAAATTAAAGCCTTTTGCACATAAAAAAATCTGTAAATTTATATATATATATTTTTCACCTTACAGTTTATGATTTTTGGTTCTCCCTATGAAATCTTTTTGTACCCACCATAACATAGATGCCTGATATCAGGCTGAGAAAATCTTTTACACTCCCAGTTCACTAGAATTTTACTATAAATGAATGTTATTGTTGTTCAGTTGCCCAGTCATATCTGAATCTGTGACCCCATCACTTGCAGCACACTAGGCCATCCTGTCCCTCACCATCTTCCAAAGTTTGCCCAATTTCATGTCCATTGCATCAGTGATCCCATCCAGCCATCTCATCCTCTGACATACTTTTAATGTTCATAACTTAATCTATCTTCGCAAACAAACTGATAATTTTATTAGATAGTAGTTAATCTTAACGTTTGTGCTGTATTATCATTGAATTTTTTCAAGTAATTAAGTTATGGAAACTGCTGAAGGAAACTGCTTAGAAGTAATAACAAGCAAATGAAAAGAAAAGATTAATACAAATACCACATTTATGTAATTGTTTTAGGTAAGGGAGAAGTTGAGAAACTTAGAAATAGGGTGCTATATTAGGCGAGCAGTTTCTTATCCACCACAAGATAATGAAAGAAAGATCTGCTCTTTACGGGAGACAGATTCATCCCAAACTGGATGGAAAATCTATTCTTCTCTAAGAATCTTCTTTAGGAAGAAGTACTGTAAATTGAAGTTGGCCTTTTCAGCCAGATTATAAGACCACAACTTTAATGGAATTATTGATCAGTCAGATTCAGGTAAATTCACTTTGAATCACAAGAGGTAATAATGCTCAAATAGGGCTTGCAAAATAAAATAAAATGATATTAGAAAAGAGACACATCACTGTAAATAATGAAGGCAATCGTTGATTATGTCATTGATTATGACATAAATACTAAGTGTACACATACACAAATGCACATATGCACAAAAAGAATATATTGTTACATTTAATATAAATATTAACATTATGACATCTAGTAGTAGTGTGAAATAAAATGTGAAAAATTTAGGTTCTTTTTATATTCCATTTTTAAAAATGTGTGTGTTATTAAAGCATCTAGTAACTAAAGAGATGATATTTTCAGTTTTAAAATAAAACATTTATTTTAACCCCTTTAAAATACAAAAATGACTTGTCCAAAACATTAGCATATTAATAATCCATTAGGCTAAAAATGAATTCTGATTATTTTGCCATAATATCAGCATTTTCAATTCACTTTTAATACCAATGAACACATTTAAAATGAAAACAAAATCTATTTATTTTAAAGGAATTAAAAAGCAGTTGTGCATCAGTCCCATGCATCCTGCATCCTACATTGAACATAGATTGGCGCTTCGTTTCTTACAAGAAAATATACATGATTCAAGTAGAGGATGTGGGGTGGGAGGGGGGAGGGGCTTCGGCATTGGGAGATTGTGTTCACCTATCGCTGATTCGTGTCAATGTATGGCAAAACAAATACAGTATTGCAATTAAAAAAATAAATAAATTTAATAATTAAAAAAAAGCAGTTGTGATTCTCTAAATCCAAAATCATAGTGTGTGTAAGATACTGAGAAATATGTCAGGGTGGCAAAATTTATTTCAATTTTCAAAACCCTGTACACCACTATTGTTAAATACATAAATCTACATAAAGGCAATGATAAATGATGCAAGGAATCCAACAACTAAAATTAAAATGCAGATTTCTTCTTGATGATGTGCTCTACTTGCCTCTGATTTCAAGACAGTAAAACTAGTTGATGAGAAGAATTTAAATTTTGGCACTATAAAGTCTGAAAAGTCAGGATAGCTAGATTTCTCGCTCCTTTTATCAGTATGATTTCCCTTGAGTCAACACTGTTCTATGCTCTTCCTCTTCAGCATCTGCATTTGAAGATTAGTTTTTTCATAGTTATCTTTGAATTTTATAATAAAGGAGCAGATGTTTTCTAAAAGTGGTATTCGCATGATTTAATTTATTATAATAGTAGAAAAAGGTGTGGCTGCCACCTGAACCTTGTTCTTAGAAATCTGCACTCTGACATTAACATGTCACACAGTTGTGTGTGAAAGATTACCATAATCATTACACACATTATACAAAAGTTGTATCTCAAAATGTAAGCCATATGGGTACAACTAGATGCTAATGAGTAGTGTCTACAAAGGTTAAATATAAATACACATAATTATAGCTTTCTTGTGACAAGAAATTATTACTTTCTTTCTTACTCACAAGACATCTCTAAAATAACAAACTGAAATGAAAGTATATTTATTCTGCAATCATAACAGGACTAGGAAATATACAATTATGGTATAGCATTTGAAGCATTTTGAATATGCATTGACACTGCCTTTTAGAAAAGATTTAATTTTTTCAAACCAATGAAGTACTAATGATAGCATATTTGAATTTTGAAATTTAAAACTAGTGTGGAAGAAAATATATATCTTGCTTCATGTCAAATTTCAATCAGAGAAAAATCTTAGAAAAACTCATCTAGTTCTAAGATAAAGTCTATAAAGAGGTTATTAAAGTAAGGCTATCAGATAAGTTTAACCTTATTCTATGAGGACAAATTGATTTATGAATTAATTTTTTCCTGTGTAATAAAAACAAAGTGTAAATTAATATTATACTAAGTACATTGTATTAATTATGAAATAACTTGCACTATTGACTTGACAATATATGATTGCCATTTAATGTCATTGTGGATTTTAGCGTAAAACAGATACAGTATGATAATAAAATGATACAATGTTAAGTAAAAAATGATAAATTATATTTATTTTATGAATACAATGAATAAAATTCATATATGTATATGTATATCAGGATTTGAGAAGAACATTAAAGAGAAACAAACAGTTTAAAATTTATAACAGCAAATTTATCATTTTCTCTTGCATGTATTTATTACTATAACAATTGTGATGAGATAAATTTATCCTGCAAAATTAATTTTAGTAGATAGTCTGAAGACAATAAGAAAGCTAAAGCTAAGTCACTTCAATCATGTCTGACCCCATAGACAACAGCCCATCAGGCTCCCCCCGTCCCTGGGATTCTCCAGGCAAGAACACTGGAGTGGGTTGCCATTTCCTTCTCCAAGGAAGACAGTAAAAGGGCAATACTTAGTAATAGCTCCCATGAAACAAAAAAGAAAATTCAAAGTTGAAGGGTAATTGTGAAAAATTAAATTCTGCTAGTCATTTAATCTTTCTTTTTATTGCAGGATAATGGATAATTGCTTTACAGTGTTGTGGTATTCTCTGCCATACATCAATGCAAGCCAGTCATAATTAAATATATATATTAAACATATATTAAAATAAATATAAAATAACAAGCAATTATATATTACATAATTAATATACATATATTAAATATATATTCACTACATATATAGTGAAGTTAAAGTCACTCAGTCGTGTCTGCTCTTTGCAACCTCACGGACTATACTCTCCTTTGAATAATCCAGGCCAGAAGACTGGAACAGGTAGCCTTTCCCTTCTTCAGTGAATCTTACCAAGCCAGGGATCGAACTCAGGTCTCCCACATTGCAGGCAGATTCTTTACTAGCTACGCCACAAGAGAAGCCCGAGAATACTGGAGTGGGTAGCTTATCCCTTCTCCAGAGTATCTTCCTAACCCAGAAATCGAACAGGGATCACCTGCATTGCAGGTGGATTCTTTACCAATTGAGCTATCAGGGAAGTGCCAATACACACACACACACAAACATCCACTCCCTCTTGAGTCTCCCCCTCTCCTACCACTTTTGGTCATCACAGAGCACCAACCTGGGCTCCCTGTGTTACATAGCAGCTTCCAGCTTATTTATTTTATACACGATAGTGTATATATGTCAATGATACTTTCTTAATCTGTACTACCTTCTTTCTTCCCCTGCTACTGATGATAGAAATTAGCCAGTCATCATTCAGGAGTCACTTTAAGTTTGATAATTTAATTTGATTTGAGATTCTATGTTTTTTTCAAAAGGCAGGTTTCTCCAAATTCTTCTACTTTCTTAATTTTTCTTTTGAAATGTATAATTTTCTTCAGTAAAAGCTAAATGAAAATAAGCTATTTTAAGTTTCTAGTATGGTTTATAAGGCCATATGGCATCTGACTTCTTTCAAACTCTGTGCTTCTTCACTACTCTCCCCCACCCCCAACTGGGATTCAGAAATAATCTCCATCAACACTGCTATTTTTTAACCCTCCAATTTTGTTTCTATCTAAGAATTTATACTTGCCCTTTCCTCTGCTTTAATGCTCCCTCAAAACGATGTATCTATGCTTAGCAGCCTCCCTCATTTTATTCAGGTCACAGGTTTACAGAAAAGCTTATCAAAGGGTATTATGCTAATATTCTATACAAAGCAATAGTATCAATGTTCATAGCTCTTTATTATTTATTCTTTGTAAAAGAGCATAGAGATCTCTGATATTGTAATAGGGAAGAATAAACATGGATCAATATTGGATCTATTTCTTTTACTTTAACCTCCGTATTTCATTGCTTTTGCTACAAGTTAAGAATTTTGCCTATAGCTTGAAATATACAGGATAGCCCATTCTCAAGGCTCTGACCTTTAAATGTATAACACTTTCCCATTCATAGCAAGATTTAAAAAAATCACATAACAGAGACTAACATCTACTTTACTGGATGTTTACATGAGCATTAAGACCTGAACTAGTTCAATAACAAAGGATTCTGACACAAGAAATTTGTTAGAACCAACTTTGCTGTCTCTCCTTTTGGAGCCTGAATTCTAACTGAGGGAAGACAGTTCTTTGGGACACTCACTAGCTCACGATCTTCTCATTATGCTGACTTTCCAAATAATGTCACTGTTTATTGACCAAAAACCTCATCTCTTGATTTATTACTATTGTACTACAAGCAATATAAGCTTGAACTTAGTAACAATATGCCTGTGTACTTGTTTATTTCCTATCTACTTTCTAAAGAATGTAAACACAGATATGTTCTGTATTATTTGCTGATATATCCTAGAAGATCAACTGATGCATATACATGGTTCAATAAATACATGTTTGAATGATATCAATAACCTCAGATATGCAGATGACACCATACTTATGGCAGAAAGTGAAGAACTAAAGGGTTTCTTGATGAAAGTTAAAGAGGAGGATTAAAAAGTTGGCTTAAACTCAACATTCAGAAAACTAAGATCATGGCATCTGGTCCCATCACTTTATGGCAAATAGATGGGGAACTGTGGAAACAGTGGCTGACTATTTTCTGGGCCCCAAAATCACTGCAGATGGTGACTGCAGCCATGAAATTAAAAGACACTCCTTTGAAGGAAAGTTATGACCAACCTAGACAGCATATTGAAAAGCAGAGACATTACTTTGTCAACAAATGTCCATCTAGTCAAGGCTATAGTTTTTCCAGTGGTCATGTATGGATGTGAGTGTTGGACTGTAAAGAAAGATGAGCACCGAAGAATTGATGCTTTTGAACTGTGGTGTTGGAGAAGACTCTTGAGAGTCCCTTGGACTGCAAGGAGATCCAACCAGTCCTTCCTAAAGGAAATCAGTCCTGAATATTCATTGGAAGGACTGATGCTACTGAAACACCAATACTTTGGCCACCTCAGGTGAAGAGCTGACTCATTTGAAAAGACCCTGATGTTGGGAAAGATTGAGGGCAGGAGAAGGGGATGCAGGTGATAAGATAGTTGGATAGCATCACTGACTCAATGGATGTGTGTTTGGGTAAACTTCGGGAGTTGGTGATGAAAGAGAGGCCTGGTGTGCTGCAGTTAATGGGGTTGCAAAGAGTCAGACACAACTGACTGACTGAACAAGACTGAGACTGAATGAAAACAAGCTTAAAAGCCCAGCAACAACAAAACTAATCCTGCCATTCTTCCATGTTCCCAAACTCCATTGTGAAGAGGCATGGGGTCAGACAAGACACAAGGTCAAGTGAAAGTGAAAGTGCAAGTCTCTCAGTCATGTCTGAATCTTAGCAACACCATGGGCTAAACAGTCCATGGTATTCTCCAGACCAGAATACTGGAGTGGATAGCCTTCCCTTTCTCCAGGGGATCTTCCCAACCCAGGCATCAAACTAAGGTCTCCCACTTTGCAGGTGGATTCTTTACCAGCTGAGCCACATGAGAAGCCCACATAGGGTCATAGTTCCTTATATTTCACTTGATATTGATCTAATGGTAAGTTGAAGGAGCCTCGGACAGGAAATGAATAGCAGATTTGAACCGATGGAAGAAAAATCAGCTAACAACCAAGATCTCCCAATTGTACAAACTTAATTTAGAAAGGGCAGAGGAACCAGAGATTAAATTGTCAACATCCACTGGATCATAGAAAAAGCAAGGGAGTTCCAGAAAAACATCTACTTTTGTTTCACTGACTATGCTAAAGCCATTGACTGTGTGGATCACAATAAACTGTGAAAATTCTTAGAGAAATGGGAATACCAGACCACCTGACCTGCTTCGTGTAAAACCTGTATGCAGGTCAAAAGGCAATAGTTAGAACCAGACATGAAACAAGGGACTGACTCAGTATTTGGAAAGGCTGTATATTGTCACCCTATTTATTTAACTTATATACAGAGTCCCTTGAACTGCAAGGAGATCCAATGGTCCATCCTAAAGGAGACCAGTCCTGGGTGTTCATTGGAAGGACTGGTCCTGAGGCTAAAACTCCAATACTTTGGCCACCTTATGCAAAGAGTTGACTTATTGGAAAAGACCCTGATGCTGGGAGGGATTAGGGGCAGGAGGAGAAGGGGATGACAGAAGATGAGATGGCTGGATGGCATTACCAACTTGATAGACATGAGTTTGAGTAAACTCCAGGAGTTGGTGATGGACAGGAAGGCCTGGCATGCTGCAATTCATGGGGTCACAAAGAGTTGTACATGACTGAGTGACTGAACTGAACTGAAGTATTCAAAAATTATTTATCAAGTTCATATTGTGGCAATCCCTATGTCAGGAGCTGATGATACAGAATTAAATTGTATTGACAGGGTATTTGTTCTTAAGTAAGAATCTATTTAACAGAAATAAAGTTCCCATTTCATGCTTTAATTTCAGTATAAAGAAACTAACTTTACCTCTCATTTAAATGTGTTTTTCTGCACTTATATGTAGAATACTATTTTTGAAAATCAAATAGTACGTAATCGTGAAAAACAAAATTTAAAGCACCCACCCCTCACATTTATCATGCTTTGAGTACCACTTGGGAGTTTGCTGCTTATCCGGGAGTTGGTGATGGACAGGGAGGCCTGATGTGTTGAGATTCATGGGTTTGCAAAGAGTCAGACATGACTGAGTGACTAAACTGAACTGAACAGAGTACATCATGCAAAATGCTGGGCTGGATGAAGCTCTAGCTGAAACCAAGATTGCCCAGAGAAATATAAATAACCTCAAATATGTATATGGAACAACCCTTATGGCAGAAAGCAAAGAAAATTAAAGATCCTCTTGATGAAGGTGAAAGAGGAGAAAATTCTGGATTAAAACTCAACTTTCAAAAAAGTTGAAAAAGGAGAAAATTCTCAGTCAAAACTTAACTTTCAAAAAAGAAGGTAATGGCATCTGGTCCCATCACTTCATGGCAAATAGATGGGAAAAAATGGAAACCATGACAGACTTTATTTTCTTGGGCTCCTAAAATCACTGTGGATGATGACTTCAGCCACAAAATTAAAAGATGTCTTGTTCCTTGGAAGAAAAGCTACAACAAACTTAGACACTGTATTGAAAAGCAGAAATATCACTTTGCCATCAATGATCTCACCAGTCAAAGCTATGGTTTTTCCAGTAGTCATGTACAGATGTGAGAGTTGGACCATAAAGAAGTCTGAGTGCTGAATAACTGATGGTTTCAAATTGTGTTTCTGGAGAAGACTATTGAGAGTGCCTTAGACTGCAAGTAAATCAGATCAGTCACTCCTAAAGGAAATCAACCATGACTATTCATTGGAAGGACTGATGCTGAGTTGAATTTCCAATAATTTGGTCAACTGATGAGAAGAACCAACTCATTGGAAAAGACCCTGAGGGTGGGAATGATTAAAGAAAGGAGAGGGGGACAACAGAGGATGAGATGGCTGGATGTCATCACGGATTCAATGAACATGAGTTTGAATAAACTCCAGGAGATGGTGAAGGACAAGGAAGCCTAGCGTGTTGCAGTCCATGTTGTTACAAAGTGTTAGACATGAGTTAGCAACTGAACAAGAACAAAATGGAGAGTACCTACATGGAAGAACAGATAGAGACAATCTACCTATCAAAAACAAAACATACATGCTTTTCAAACGTATATGGAACATTTTTCAGGATAGACTAGGTATTAGGCCATAAAATAAGAATCAATAAATTTAACATAATTGACACTCTACAAAACATATTCTCTGACCACACTAGAATAAATTAAAAGAAATGACAGGAAAACATTTCTGAGATTCACAAATATATATTAATTTAAAAAATACACTAATATATAACCAATGACTCAATGAATAAATCACAGAAACAACTTAGTTTGACAACAAACAAAAGAGTTTGATATAAAAATAACTAAGAAATGCAACATTCTAAATATTGGAGTATACAACTAAAATAGTGCATAGAGATCAGTTGGGGAGGCGGTCCTAAGATGGTGGAGAAATAGGAGGGGGAGACCACTTTCTCCCTCACAAATTCATCAAAAGAACATTTCAGTGCTGAGTAAATTCCTGAGTAACTTCTGAATGCTGGCAGAGGACATCGGGCACCCAGAAAAGCAGATCATTGTCTTCAAAAACAGGTAGGAAAAAATATAAAAGATGAAAAAGAGACAAAGGAGGTAGGGGAGGGAGTTCCATCCCGGGAAGGAAGTCCCATCCCAGGAAGGGAATCTTAAGAAGAGAGGTTTCCAAACACCAGGAAACACTCTCACTGCCAAGCCTGTGGTGAGCCTTGGAAGCACAAAGGGCAACACAGCAGGAAGGAAAAATAAATAAATAATCAAAACCAACAGATTACAAGCCCAACAGTAACTTCCCCAGTGGAGAAGCAGCACAGATGCCTACATCCACCACTAGCAAGTGGGGACTGGGCAGGGAGGCACGGGAGGCATGGGCTGCAGTGCTTTTTAAGAATCTAAGAATTGGGCAGGAATGCCCCATGCATAACCAGAGTGAACTAACTTGGGCTAGCAAACCAGACTGTGGTATATCTACCATGCAAAAAGCTCAAACATAAGACACCACCAGGACCACACACAGAACAAAGGATGGGACAGAAATAGCCGGCTGCAGACCATCCCCCTCCGGTGAGAGGCAGCCAGAGCCATAAGGGCTGAAAGGGGGCAATCACAGCCCTAGAGAGACATTACCTACCAAAATGCAAACATCCTTCTTTGCTAAGACTTCTGGGGTTTCTGGACAGTCATCATCCACCTGAGACGGGACACCAGTGGTACACCCAGAAAACTGAGCAGCAGAGACGGGAAAGGGAATAAGTCAAAGCGACCACTCTTGTCAAACACCTGAGCTACTTGGACCTGGGAGGCCCAACTAAATCTGCGCCTCTGAGGGCTACCTGAGCGCCGAGCCTGAGCGGCCAAGACTAGGGAGGTGCATGCAGCCTAGGTCCGGTCTCAGATGGTTCCCAGTGGAGCAACACAGAGCCTGAGTGGTGTGTGCTGTGAGCAGGGGCAGGCCCAGCAGGGCTGAGACACTGCGAGCACAAGCCAGTGTTATTTGTTTGCAACATTCCTCCCCCCTCCCCACAGCGTGACTGAATAAGTGAGCCTAAAAAAAAAAAAAAAAAAATGTGTCCACCACCGCCCCCTCTGTGTCAGGGAGGAAATCAGACACTGAAGAGACCAGCAAACAGAAGTTAAATAGAGGGAACCGCCTTGGAAGTGATTCCCACACTGCCCACAACAAGAGAGTAACAGCCAGATATATCTTTACTATTTTTATGATCATTCCTTTTTGTTCATGTTGTTGTGTGACTGTTTTATCTTTATTTTTCTCCTTTTTTTTAACTTTTTAAAAATTTTAAGTCCTCTATTTCTCCTTTTATTTTTATAACCTACTATTACTTTTCAAAAAAAAAAAATTTTTAAAGCAAAAGCTGTATATAGTCTTTTTGTGGTTGTTGTTTTTTAATAATTCTTGTGGCTTTGTTTTTTCTTCTTCTTCTTTTCTTTAATATTGTATTTTTGAAAATCCAACCTCTACTCTAGATTTTTAATCTTTGCTTTTTGGTATTCATTGTCAATTCTGTACATTTAAAAACACAATCTTCAGTACCCAATTTTACCTGAGAGCGAGATTACTGGCTTGACCATTCTTTCCTCGTTTGGACTCTCCTTTTTCACCACCAGGTGGCCTCTGTCTCTTCCCTCCCCCTTCTCTTCTCTACCCAACTCTGTGAATCTGTGTGTTCCAGATGGTGGAGAACACTTAGGGAACTTGTTACTGGCTGGATCTGTCTCTCTCCTTTTCATTTCCCTCTTTTATCCTCCTGGCCACCTCTGTCTACTTCCTCCCTCCCCTCTTTCCTATATAACTCTGTGAACACCTCTGAGTGGTCCAGACTGTGGAGTGCATATAAGGAAGTGATTACTGGCTAGGTTGCTCTCTCCTCTTTTGATCCCACCTCATCTCATTCCAGTCACCTCTAACTACTCCCTCCCTCTTCTCTTCTCCATGTAACTCAGTGAACCTCTCTGGGTGTCCCTCAATGTGGAGAAACTTTTCATCTTTAACCTAGATGTTTCCTTATCGGTGCTGTATAGATGGAGAAGCCTTGAGGTGTCTGTAAAAATAAAACTGAAAACCAGAAGCAGGAGGCTTAAGTCCAAATCCTGAGAACATCAGAGCAATCCTGAATCCAAGGAACATTCATCGATAGGAGCTCATCAAACACCTCCATACCTATACAGAAACCAAGCACCACCCGAGGGCCTACAAGTTTCAGAGCAAGACATACCACGCAAATTCTCTGGCAACACAGGAACACACACCTGAGCTTCAATATACAGGCAGCTCAAAGTTACTCCAAAACCATTGACGTCTCATAACACATTACTGGTCACTTTATTGCACTCCAGAGAGAAGAAATCCAGCTCCACACATCAGAACTCCAACACAAGCCTCCCTAACCAAGAAACCTTGACAAGCCACTGATACAACCCCACCCACAGTGAGTAAACCCCATAACAAAGAGAACTCCACAAATTCCCAGAATATAGAAAGGCCACCCCAAATGCAACAATATAACCAAGATAAAAAGACAGGAATATCCAGCAGGTAAAGGAACAGGAGACATGCCCACCAAACCAAATAAAAGAAGAAGAGATAGGGAATCTACCTGAGAAAGAATTCTGAATATTGTTAGTGAAAATGATCCAAAATCTTGAAATCAAAATGGAATCACAGATAAATAGCCTGGAGTCAAGGACTGAGAAGATGCAAGAAAGATTTAACAAGGACCTAGAATAAATAAAAAAAGAGTCAATATATAATGAATAATGCAATACATGAGATCACTCTGGAGGCAACAAATAGTAGAATATCAGAGGCAGAAGATAGGATTAGTGAAATAGAAGATAGAATGGTAGAAATAAATGAATCAGAGAGGAAAAAAGAAAAAGAGAATTAAAAGAAATTAGGACAATCTCAGAGACCTCCAGGACAATATGAAATGGATCAACATTAGAATTATAGAAATCCAGAAGAAGAAGACATAAAGAAAGACCATGAGAAAATACTTGGGGAGATAATAGTTGAAAACTTCCCTAAAATGGAGAAGGAAATAATCACCCAAGTCCAAGAAACCCAGAGAGTTCCAAACAGCATAAACCCAAGGCAAAACACCCCAAGACACATATTAATCAAATTAACAAAGATCAAAC
Source organism: Nanger dama (assembly GCA_917880005.1). NCBI lineage: Eukaryota > Metazoa > Chordata > Mammalia > Artiodactyla > Bovidae > Nanger > Nanger dama. The sequence continues at coordinate 48,420,816 of CAKJTW010000011.1, forward strand.
AGAAAGAACAAATATTAAAAGCAAGAAGGGAAAAACAACAAATAACCCACATGGGATTCCCATAAGGATAACTGCAGATCTTTCAATAGAAACTCTTCAGGCCAGGAGGGAATGGCAAGACATACTTAAAGTGATGGAAGAAAATAACCTACAGCCCAGATTACTGTACCCAGCAAGGATCTCATTCAAATATGAAGGAGAAATCAGAAGCTTTACAGACAAGCAAGAGCTGAGAGAATTCAGCCTCACCAAACCAGCTCTCCAACAAATGCTATAAGATATTCTTTAGACAGGAAACACAAAAAGGGCATATAAACTTGAACCCAAAACAATAAAGTAAAGGACAATGGGATCATACTTATCAATAATTACCTTAAAGTAAATGGATTGAATGCCCCAACCAAAAGGCAAAGACTGGCTGAATGGATACAAAAACAAGACCCCTATATATGCTACCTACAAGAGACCCACCTCAAAACAAGGGACACATACAGACTGAAATTGAAGGGATGGAAAAAGATATTGCACGCAAATAGACGACAAGAAAACAGGAGTAGCAATATTCATATCTGATAAAATAGATTTTAAAACAAAGGCTGTGAAAAGAGACAAAGAAGGCCACTACTTATTAATTAAAGGATCAATCCAAGAAGAAGATATAACAATTATAAATATATATGCACCCAACATAGGAGCACTGCAATATGTAAGACAAATGCTAACAAATGTGAATGGAGAAATTAACAAAAACACAGTAATAGTGAGAGAGTATAATACCCCACTCAAAACCTATGGACAAATCAACTAAACAGAAAATTAACAAAGAAACAAAAACTTTAACTGATACAATAGACCAGTTAGACCTAATTGATATCTATAGGACATTTCATTCCAAAACAAGGAATTTCACCTTTTTCTCAAGTGCTCACAGAAACTTCTCCAGGATAGATCACATCCTGGGCCATAAATCTAACCTTGATAAATTCAAAAAAATCGAAATCATTCCAAGCATCTTTTCTGACCTTAATGCATTAAGATTAGATCTCAATTACAGGAGAAAAACTATTAAAAATTCCAGCATATGGAAGTTGAACAACACGCTTCTGAATAACCAACAAATCACAGAAGAAATCAAAAAGAAATAAAAATACACATAGAAATGAATGAAAATGAAAACACAACTACCCAAAACCTGTAGGAAACTGTAAAAGCAGGCAGTAAGGGGAAAGTTCATAGCAATACAGGAATACCTCAAGAAACAAGAAAAAGTCAAATAAATAACCTAACTCTACACCTAAAGCAACTAGAAAAGGAAGAAATGGAGAATCCAGGGTTAGTGGAAGGAAAGAAATCTTAAAAATTAGAGCAGAAATAAATGCAAAAGAAACAAAAGAGACCATTCCAAAAATCAACAAAGCCAAAAGCTGGTTCTTTGAAAGGATAAATAACATTGACAAACCATTAGCCAGACTCATGAAGAAACAAAGAGAAAAAAATCAAATCAATAAAATTAGAAATGAAAATGGAGTGATCACAACAGACAACACAGAAATACAAAGGATCATAAGAGACTACTATCAGCAATTATATGCCAATAAAATGGACAACATAGAATAAATGGACAACTTCTTAGAAAAGTACGTCTTTCCAAAACTGAACCAGGATGAAATAGAAAATCTTAACAGACCCATCACAAGCACGGAAATTGAAACTATAATCAGAAAGTTCAGGTCCAGACGGCTTCAGAGCTTAATTTTACCAAAAATTTAGAGAAAAGCTAACACGTATCCTACTCAAACTCTACCAGAAAATTGCAGAGGAAGGTAAACTTCCAAACTCATTCTATGAGGCCATCATCACTCTAATACCAAAACCTGACAAAGATGCCACAAAAAGAAAACTACAGGCCAATATCACTGATGAACATAGATGCAAAAATCCTCAACAAAATTCTAGCAATCAGAATCCAACAACACACTAAAAGATCATACAACATGACCAAGTGGGCTTTATCCCAGAGATGCAAGGATTCTTCAATATCTGAAAATCAATCAATGTAATTCACCACATTAACAAATTGAAAAATAAAAGCCATATGATTATCTCAATTGATGCAGAGAAGGCCTTTGACAAAATTCAACATCCATTTATGATAAAAACTCTCCAGAAAGCAGGAATAGAAGGAACATAGCTCAACATAATAAAAGCTATATATGACAAACCCACAGCAGACATTATCCTCAATGGTGAAAAACTGAAAGCATTTCCCCTAAAGTCAGGAACAAGACAAGGGTGCCCACTTTCACCACTACTATTCAATATAATTCTGGAAGTTTTGCCCATAGCAATCAGAGCAGAAAAAGAAATAAAAGGAATCCAAATTGGAAAAGAAGAAGTAAAACTCTCACTGTTTGCAGATGACATGATTCTCTACATAGAAAATCCTAAAGACTCCACAAGAAAATTACTAGAGCTAATTAATGAATATATTAAATCTGCAGGATATAAAATGAACAAACAGAAATCCCTTGCATTCCTATATACTAATAATGAGAAAGGAGAAAAGGAAGTTAAGGAAACAATTCCATTTATCATTGCAACGAAAAGAATAAAATCATTGGGAATATATCTACCTAAAGAAAATATAGACCTATATATCGAAAACTATAAAACACTGATGAAAGAAATGAAAGAGGACACTAGTAGACAGAGACATATACCACATTCATGATTGGAAGAATCGATATAGTGAAAATGAGTATTCCTCCCAAAGCAATCTACAGATTCATCGCAATCCCTATCAAGCTATCAGTGATATTTTTCAAAGAACCAGAAACAATAATTTTAAAATTTGTATGGAAATACAAAAAACCTCGAAGAGCCAAAGCAATCTTGAGAAAAAGAATGGAACTGGAGGAATCAGCTTGCCTGACTTCAGGCTTTACTACAAAGCTACAGTCATCAAGACAGTATGGTACTGGCACAAAGACAGAAATATAGATCAATGGAACAAAATGGAAAGCCCAGTGATAAATCCACACACCTATGGACACGTCCCTGGTGGCTCAGATGGTAAAGCGTCTGACTGCAATGCAGGGGACCCAGGTTCGATTCCTGGGTGGGGAAGATCCCATGGAGAAGGAAATGACAATCCACTCCAGCACACTTGCCTGGAAAAGCCCATGGATGGAGGAGCCTGACAGGCTACAGTCCATGGGGTAGCAAGAAGTCGGACACGACTGAGTGACTTTACTTTTACTATGGACACCTTATCTTTAACAAAGGATGCAAGACTATACAATGGAGTAAAGGCAATCTCTTTAACAAGTGGTGCTGGGAAAACTGGTCAACGACTTGTAAAAGAATGAAACTAGAACACTTTCTAACACCATACACAAAAATAAACTCAAGATGGATTAAAGATCTAAATGTAAGACCAGAAACTATAAAACTCCTAGAGGAGAACATAGGCAAAACACTCTCCGACATAAATCACAGCAGGATCCTCGATGATCCACCTCCCAGTATACTGGAAATAAAAGCAAAAATAAACAAATGGAATATAATTAAAATTAAAAGCTTCTGCACAACAAAGGAAACTATAAGCAAGGTGAAAAGACAGCCTTCTGAATGGGAGAAAATAATAGCAAATGAAGCAACTGACAAACAACTAATCTCAAAAATATACAAGCAATTTATGCAGCTCAAGTCCAGAAAAATAAATGACCCAAATAAAAAATGAGCCAAAGAACTAAATAGACATTTCTCCAAAGAAGACATACAGATGGCTAACAAACACATGAAAAGATGCTCAACATAACTCATTATCAGAGAAATGCAAATCACATCACAATGAGGTACCATTTCACATCAGTAAGAATGGCTGCGATCCAAAAGTCTATAAGTAATAAATGCTGGAGATGGTGTGGATAAAGGGACCCTCTTACACTGCTGGTGGGAATGCAAACTAGTACAGCCACTATGGAAAACAGTGTGGAGATTCCTTAAAAAATTGCAAATAGAACTGCCTTATGATCCAGCAATCCCACTGCTGGGCATACACACACTAAGAAACCAGAATTGAAAGGGACACATATACCCCACTGTTCATCACAGGACTGTTTATAATAGCCAAGACATGGAAACAACCTAGATGCCCATCAGCAGATTAATGGATAAGAAAGCAGTTGTACATATACACAATGGAGTATTCCTCAGCCATTAAAAATGCATTTGAATCAGTTGTAATGAGATGGATGAAACTGGAGCCGATTATACAGAGTGAACTAAGCCAGAAAGACAAACACCAATACAGTATACTAACACATATATATGGAATTTAGAAAGATGGTAATGATAACCCTCTATGTGAGACAACAAAAGAGACACAGATGTATAGAATGGACTTTTGGACTCTTAGGGAGAGGGTAGGGTGATGTGGAAGAATGGCATTGAAACATGTTTACTATCATGTAAGAAATGAATCGCCAGTTTATGTCTGATACAGTATATGGGATGCTTGGGCTGGTGCACAGGGATGATCCAGAGAGATGATATGGGGTGAGAGGTGCCAGGGGGTTTAGGATTGGGAACTCATGTACACCCGGGGTGGATTCATGTCAATGTATGGCAAAACAATACAGTATTGTAAAGTAAAATGAAGTAAAAATAAAAATTTCAAAAAAAAAAAAAGTGCCTAGAGAGATTATAAATAGCTCTATTATAAAAAGAAATAATAGTTTAAATCAGTCTTCTCTCCTTCTATGTTGATAGACAAGGTGGTGAGTAAAGATAGATTTAAATCCAAAGCAAGCTGAGGTAAGAAATAAGGATGGAAACAATAAATATTAAGTCATATTTAATCTAGTTACAGCATCCAAGCAATAGAGAAAAATAATTGATGACAAAATTAGTTTCCCTTAAAAAATAAAACAGACTCAAAACTTTTAACTGAAATGATGCAGATAGATGAAAAAGAAAGAGAAGACCTAATTTATTAAAATAAGAAATAAGATAGCGAGCATTGCTACCCATTTATGAATATAAAGAGGACTATATGGTGATAAAACAATAACAATAATTCACGCTGAAAAATTGGATAACTTAATAAAATGGACAAATTCTCAGTAAGACACAAGCTACCAAAACTGACTCAGGAAGACATAGAAAAGCTGAGCTGAAATGGTAATGTGAAAAATTATCACAAATAAAAATCCAGGCCCAGAAATATTACCCAGTGAATCTGCAATCATTTAAACAATATTTAATACCAATCCACCAAGAGCCGGCCATGATTGAGCAACTGGACTGAACTGAACTGAACTGATATCAATCCTTCTCAAACTCTTTTAAAATATAGAGAATAAAACACTTCCCAACTCACTCTACAATGACAGTCTTAGTTTGACATGAAAACTAGACAGAGATATCACAAGGGAAGAAACTATTTTGAAGTAAATAAGAATTTAAAAAATCTATAAAAGTTGGGAGATAGAATTAAAGCTAAAAAACAAAATGGCAACACTGTATACATATATTGGAAAAGACAGATAGTGTCAAGTCAGTAATCTAAGGTCCCACCTCTAGAACTAGTAAAAGAAGAACAAAATAATATTAAAAAGAAGGAAGAAAGCAATAAATATAAGAGAAGAAATCACTGAAATTTTAAAAGAAAAAGCAATAAAATAAACAAAAGTTTGTTTCATTAAAAAAAAAAATACAATGTACATACCTCTACCAAGAATGTAAAACACACACACAACTTACCAGCAGCAGGGATAAAATAGAAGCTATTACTACAGACACTGCAGACATAAAAAAAAAAAAAAAAAATATTTAAAGTGATATAAACTACTCTATATATAAATTTGTTGACTTAGATTGAATGGACCAAATTTCTCCAAGTTACCAACTAATATATACAATATGAAAGATCTATAACTACTAAAGAAATTAAACTTCTGATTTAGAAAACGTCTTAAAAAATTCTGGTTCAAACAGATATACTAGAATATTCTATCAAAAGTTTGAAGAAAAGTTAACATAAATTCTACACAACTCTTCTCAGAAACAGAAGTATAGAGAACACTTTCCAAGTAATTGCTGTGTGACCCTGATACCAAACACAGTCCATGTTAGTTTAAAGCAGGAAAACTACAGGCCAATAATTCTCATGAACATAAATGCAAAATCATCAGAAAAATATCACCAGAATACAGCAATATACAAAATAACTACATTTCATGAACAAATGGAGTTTGTTCTTTTGAGATCAGCTTGGTTCACTATTCAGTAACAGTCAGTGTAATACATCTTCAGTTCAGTTCAGTTCAGTTCAGTCACTCAGTCATGTCTGACTCTTTGCAACCCCATGAATCGCAGCATGCCAGGCCTCCCTGTCCATCACTAGCTCCCAGAGTTCACTCAGACTCACGTCCGTTGAGTCAGTGATGCCATCCAGCCATCTCATCCTCTGTCATCCCCTTCTCCTCCTGCCTCCAATCCCTCCCAGCATCAGAGTCTTTTCCAAAGAGTCAACTCTTTGCATGAGGTGGCCAAAGTACTGGAGTTTCAGCTGTAGCATCATTCTTTCCAAAGCAATCCCAGGGCTGATCTCCTTCAGAATGGACTGGGATCTACTACTGCAGGCAGGAATCCCTCAGAAGAAATGGAGTAGCCATCATGGTCAACAAAAGAGTCGGAAATGCAGTACTTGGATGCAATCTCATAAATGAAAGAATGATCTCTGTTCGTCTCCAAAGGCAAACCATTCAATATCACAGTTATCCCAACTCTATGCCCAAACCAGTAACACTGAAGAAGCTGAAGTTGAATGGTTTTATGAATACCTACAAGACCTTTTATAACTAACACCCAAAAAAGATGTCCTTTTCATTCCAGGGGACTGGAATGCAAAAGTAGGAAGTCAAGAAACACCTGGATTAACAGGCAAATTTGGCCTTGGAATGTGGAATGAAGCAGGGCAAAGACTAACAGAGTTTTACCAAGAAAATGCACTGGTCATAGCAAATACCCTCTTCCAACAACACGAGAGAAGACTCAACACATGGACATCACAGATGGTCAACACCGAAATCAGACTGATTATATTCTTTGCAGCCAAAGATAGAGAAGCTCTATACAGTCAACAAAAACAAGACCAGGAGCTAACTGTTGCTCAGATCATGCACTCCTTATTACCAAATTTAGACTCAAATTAAAAGAAAGTAGGGAAAACCGCTAGACCATTCACGTATGACCTAAATCAAATCTCTTATGATTATACAGTGGAAGTGGGAAATAGATTAAAGGGCCTAGATCTGATATACAGAGTGACTGATGAACTATGGGATGAGGTTTGTGACATTGTACAGAAGACAGGGATCAAGACCGTCGCCATCGCCATGGAAAAAAAAATGCAAAAAAGCAAAATGGCTGTCTGGGGAGGCCTTACAAATAGCTGTGAAAAGAAGAGAGGTGAAAAGCAAAGGAGAAAAGGAAAGATATAAGCATCTGAATGCAGAGTTCCAGAGAATAGCACGAAGAGATAAGAAAGCCTTCTTCAGCGATCAAAGCAAAGAAATAGAGGAAAATAACAGAATGGGAAAGACTAGAGATCCCTTCAAGAAAATTAGAGATATCAAGGGAAAATTTCATGTAAAGATGGGCTCGATACAGGACAGAAATGGTATGGACCTAAGAGAAGCAGAAGATATTAAGAAGAGGTGGCAAGAATGCACAGAAGAACTGTACAGAAAAGATCTTCATGACCCAGATAATCACGATGGTGTGATCACTAATCTAGAGCCAGACATCTTGGAATGAGAAGTCAAGTGGGCCTTAGAAAGCATCACTATGAACAAAGCTAGTGGAGGTGATGGAATTACAGTTGAGCTGTTTCAAATCCTGAAAGATGATGCTGTGAAAGTGCTTGTATTAAGAGGCTAATAAAAATTACATAATCCTATTGTACAATGCAGAAACTAATTGAAAAATTTTAGAAAACATCCATGTCAAAAAAAAAAAAAACTCCAAAAACAGGAATAGAAGAGAACTTCATCTTTGTAACTGATATCTAAGTAAAATATACCATTAAGTGTACTAAACAGAGAAAAACAAAATGCCTTTCCCCTCAATATCTGAAAGTCCACTCTCACCACTCTTATTTACTACAGTACTGTTATTTCTAGGCAATGCAATAAGATAAAAAGTAAAATAAAAATCATATTACCAGAATCAGAAAATAAAAAACTTATTTTCCCTCTTTTGAGATGAAGTTATTGTTTATATAGAAAACCATAAAGAATTTGCAAAGATCTACTAGAAGTAATAGCTGGATAAGTTTAAGGATACAAAATAAATATACATTATATTTCTAAATACTAAAGTAAACATAAAAACATGGAAAAGGAAATGGTACTCTAGTACTCTTGCCTAAAACATCACATGGACAGAGGAGCCTGGTAAGCTATGGTCCATGGGGTTGCAAACAGGGACACAACTGAGGGTCCTCACTTTCACTTTCAAACTTAAAAACTACTGTATTTCTAGATAATAGCACTGAGCACATGCAACTGAAGCTAACAATGTATTACCAGTTGTACGCACTCAAAAAAAAAAGTAGGGGAAATTCTAATATTTATAGAATTTATGTACTGAAAACTATAAAATACTGATGTTGAGAGACTCAAGAAAATCTGAATAGATGAAGACCATGTGCCTATGGATGGTAGTGTAAAAATGATGAAGATGCCAAATTTGTCCAAGACATATGAAAATTTAAGACATTTTCTATCAAAATCTCAGTAAGACTTTTAAATTATAGATAAATATTTTTTAGATTTGTATGGAAAAGCAAAAGAGGTAGCAGAAACAATTTTGAAAAATAACAAGTTGAATACAGTCGATCTACTAGATTTCATAACTTATTATATGGCTATAATAATCAAGACTCTATGGTATTGCTGGGGGATTTTCACATGGAATGATGGACTAAGATTAAGAAGCCAAAACTATTTCTACACAAATAGGCACAGCTGGTTTTTGTCAAAGGTTCAAACATAATTCAAATGGGAAAGATAGTCTTCTGAACTAATGGTACTAGAGCAATTAAAAGCAAATAAAAACAAATAAATAAACAAAAAATTAAGTTGGAGAAAATCGTTGGTATCTAGGGCAAGACAAAAAGTACTTAATGTTGACACCAAAATATGATTCATCAATGCAAAAACTGGCAAATCGGACTTAATAAAGATTAAAAAATCTTAACACTGAAAAAAGGATGAATATAAACCATAGACTGGCAGAATATATTTGTAAATCACATATATCATACAAAGGACTGGTATCTATAATACATAAAGAATTCTCAAATCCCAACACTAAAACAAACAACAAAAACCCCAGCTAGAAAATAGACAAAAATATAAAGAGATATCTTACTGAATAAGATATACAGATGCCAAATAATTGCAATAAAAGATGTTGAACATCAGTAATGCAAATTAAAACCACAGTATAAAATCATTATATATCTATCAGAATGGTTAAAATAACAACAACAACCAAAGCAAAACAGTGAAAAACAAATTTTGGAGTGGATATGAAGAAATAATCACTTATACACTGTTAGTGAGTTTGTCAAAGTATAGGCTCTCTGGAAAAGTTTGGTACATCCTTATATCAAACATGCAGCTACCATACAACCTAGCAGTTATACCCTTTGGTATTTACTTTAGATAAATGAAAGTATGTACACATAATTATTTTTGAAGCTATCCTATAAAAGCTTATAGAATACAAAAAATAAAACTTTCTCCTGAAAATATAAAATTTTACATATAGGGATTAATTTAATATTTCTTAAATAATCCCATAAGGTAGTAGTTCACAACTCTTATTTTAGTAGAAGAAATGAATGACCTGAGCTTGATAATGTCCAAAAGCACATATAATTATTCCAAAATAAGCTTACATAATAAATTATATAAAGCAATTATCATTTTGTTATAAAGTATGGAAAAGCTAACAATTTTTAATTTTCCTAAAAACACAAAATAGCTAAAATTAGTAAATTTGTCTTATTATCCCATTTCAACAAGTACTCTAATATAATAGCAATAAAACCTTAAATAGTGGGAGAGAACAAGATGGCAGAGGAGCTGGTGGACTTGGAGCACATCTCTCCATGCATACATCAGGAATACACCTTCAGACACAAGTGCATGCAGAACACTAGCTGAGAGAGGATAGGAGTACATGACCAGTGGAAAAGAATATAAAGAACCATGCAAAACTTGGTAGGATGAATGAACTAGGGGAAAAACAGGAGTGTTAGTAGGATTGGACCTGCCCTCAGTGGGTGGGGAACTGAAGCAGGGGTTGATCTGTTCAACTGTCTGAGTCAGAGGAAAAACACTTAAGGCTGAGAGTGAAACAGCTGATCTGTGGCAGTCTAAATATAAACAAAATTGGTCCTTACCTCATCCATACATACCCCAGAAAGGGATGCAGGTCCCCTAGATGGCACAGAAGCTGATAGCTGGAGTTTAGGGATTGTGGAGCAATCCCAGGGTGAGGGCTACTGTTGACTGCAGACAAGACAGATCAAGGGGATGTGAGAGAGGAGACTGTGGTAGGAAATCCCTGTGAAGGAAAACTGGGCAGCCATGGAAGCAAGGTGATACTGCCGAGTCATGCAAAGGGAGTGGAGCCATCACCATAACCTCTCTCTCCCCACACAATAGCATTAGCAGCTGAACAATAGAGAGGATGGTCCATCAAATGCCTGATGCACTGAACTAGAGTAGGACCCCATCCAGGGTGCCCCTTTAAGGGCCTGATATGCCAATATACAAAGTAGGACCCCAGCTAGGGGGGGCTGCCTCTATGTGCCTGCCACAAGGAAAATAGAGAAGGGTCCCAGACAAGAGACCCATCTCAGTGCCTGAAAGGGAAAATAGACCGACCAAAGAGGCCTTTTGATTTGCCAGCTACAAGAGGCTAAAAAAAAGACTCTGATAGAGCCATAACTCCTGGGGCAGAGGCAGCCTATGTCCCTGCACACTTTGGACCACTAGGGTCCCGGCAAGCAAAGCAGCTGCACCACCATCACGTTCAGTTCTCACAGGGGCAGAGATGCCTCAGGCATACACACAAAAAAATCCTGCATCTGTACGTGCAGGGTCACTTCAATAGTGTTCAACTCTTTGTGGCCCCTGTAGGCTGTGCCCTGCCAGGCTTCTCTGTCAGTGGGATTCTCTAGGTAATACTGGAGTGTATTGGCCAGTACTGGTTGCCATAACCTTCTAGAGCACTATATTTCCTGCTGCCTAGCTACCAATTCCCCTGAGTACCTGATGCTGCCAGAACCCCCCGCAAACCAAGCAGCTGCACCACCTCTGGCCCTCACAGGGCAAAACTCAAGTCCTCCAGGGCAGCCTCAGGAGCAAACCCCAGTGGACAATCCACATGCACAGGTGGAAATACAACCACAATTGATACCCAGTTTGGCTAAGGAAGAAGACACAAAACCATCCCACCAGCCGTAGATTAAACCCACTATGCAGATTAAATCCACATGAGCAACTAGGCAGACTTGTGTCTACAGAATATATAAAAGAACACTGTGAGCTCCCACAAAAGTAAATACATTAGTTCTGATAGCTGTGGACACTGGCAGCAAGAACAGACAGGAGTAGGACTAGATTAGAATATGAGCGGCCCTCATAGCTGGTCCAGAGACCAACACAGTGTTGGAGGGCATCCTAGGGAGGTGAGGTGAACTGTGACTCCCAGTGAGGGAAAGGATGCTCACAGCAGTGACACAAGAAAAATATTTATTATACTTATGTTTTGACTTGTTCTATAGATTCTTTTGGATTTTCTCCCCCACCCCATTGTAGTTGTCAATTTTATTGCCACTATGAAATTTAACTAAGTTTTTGAGCTTTATTTCCCCTAAGTCACATATTTTTATTGTTGTTATAAACCTCTGTCTCTATGTTGGGCTTTGGCAGTTCTGTGTAGTTTTCCCTTTTTTTTTTTTTTCCTGTCTTTTCTGTCTCTTAATTTTAATTTTTAAAATTATTTTTACGTTTTCTACATTTATTCATGTGTTTACTTTTCCTGGGGCTTTCCTTGTGGCTCAAAGGTTAAAGCATCTACCTGCTGCAATGCAAGAGACCCAGGTTCAATCCCTGAGTCAGGAAGATATGCTGGAAAAGGAAATGGCAACCCACACCAGAAATCTTGCCTGGAAAATCCCCTGAAGAGAGAAGCCTGGTAGGCTACAGTCCATGGGGTCGCAAAGAGTCAGACACGACTGAACAACTTCACTTTTGCTTTTCCTACTGTTCTTTTCCCCTTGCAGTTAATCTTTAATGTTTATAAATCTTCTTTATCTACCTTGATTTAACTTTGCATATCTATTCTTTCACTTTTCTTGCTTTCCTTTCCTCTCTCTATATTTGTTAGTTTTATTTTCATTGCTTAATTCCCCAGTGGACTGCGGGGGCGCTCCGCAGAAAGAGTAGAGGCAGTGGAACTTCCCTCAGCAAAGCCGAGCGAACAGAGGTGAGCCTGCTGTCTGCCAACCCAGCCCCTCAGCGAGCAATCAGACGCACAGGGGTTCCGTCGAAGCAGTTCCACTTTATTGTTGCAAACTCCCAGCTTATATAGACAAACAGGAGGGTTTTAGGAGGGACTTTCCATAGTTGCACCAATCCACATTAAAGGTCAAATCATCATGTGCTTTCATTATAACAGGAGTCTATAGAGATCACACACTGTCTACATGCATGGAAATCAAGAGAGCCAATCAAAAACTTTGACAAACAACATAGACCCTGCCCCCATCTCTTCTGCCAGGTGCCATCTTAGGTTTTCTACCGCAAAGCTAGCCCCTTTGTTTTTAAGGTTTCCCATTTAGGGCCCCACAGTGGACATCTTGCTTTAGTTTTGTTTTCCAGTTTATGCTTTAGTTAGTTTTGTTCTTAACTGGTAGATGTGATTTTTGGTTTCCATTGTTTGCCAGGTTCATCTATTGTACTTTAGTTTTGTTAAACTGTTTTGATTTTTATTATGGGTGTATATGTATATGTGTATATTCAGTTACATTTTTTCTTGTTATTATAAACCTCTGCCTCTGTGTTCGGCTTTTCTCGTTCTATAGAATTTTCTTTTTTTTTTTTTTAATCTTTCTTCTTCCTTTTTCTATTTTTTATATTACCTTTTTAAAAATTTTAATTTATATATTTGAATATCCATTATATTGCCCTGCATTTATTCCTTTGTTTGCCTTTCCTACTGTTCTTTCCCCTTGCAGTTCTTAATAAATATAAATATTCTTCATCTACTGCTATTTAACTTTGCATATCTATTCTTTCTTTTCTTTCTGTCTTTCCTTTCCTCTTAACATATTTGTTAGTTTTGTTTCATTGCTTTATTTCTCACTTAGCTCCTTGCTTTAGTTTTGTTTCTGGTTTGTGCTTTAGTTAGTTTTGTTCTTAACAGGTAAATATTTCTGATTTCCTTTGTTCACCAGGTCAATCTACTGTACTTAGTTTTTGTTGGACTGTTTTGACGTTGCATATGGGTGTATAGGTTTATGTGTATATTAAATTATTTTAATTATTATTGCCTGATTTTGTAACTACCATTTGTCTGGGGATTATCTTTGGTTTCTCATTTTGGGGTATTTGTTTTAATCTCATGTAATGCCATAACAAATCACCTATGGAATATTCTTCTGACCAGAGATCAAGCCCTGAGCCTTTGGAGTGGGAGCACTGATTCCAAGGCCCTAGACTACCAGAGAACTAATCCTAGGGAGTATCAAATAGTAGGAATTCACACTAAGGAAATCATTTGAACACAAGACCAGTCATCATCAAAAAACCAGTAGCACCCTGTGTAGGACACCTCATCTAAACAACAACAACAAAAACAAAATACCAACTGAATCATCAGCAGACAGGATTACCACCTCATTCAGCTTTGCCTATCAGAGCAAAAACAAACAAGCAAATAAACAAAACTCAGCACAAATATCACCCTATATGAGGCTTACTGAATCCACTGAATCAAACTTAGGAGGGTAGAATCCAAAAGGAAGAAAGAATTCAACCTTGAAGCCTAGGAAAAGGAGACATCAAATGAAAATGCAGGGAAATACTACACAAATGAAAGAACAAATTAGAAACATTGAAGTCCAAATAAATGAAAAGGAAATAGGCAAACTACATGAATAAATATTCAGAATAGTGATGGTAAAGATGACAAAAAATCTTGAAAATAAAATGAAGAAAATGCAAGACTCAATTAACAAAGACCTAGGGAAATTAAAGAGTAAACATATGGAGGTAACACAATTACTGAAATTAAAAATACTCTGGAAGAAATCAATAGCAGAATATTGGAAGCAAAAGAATGAATCAGTGCGCTGGAAGATAGAATGGTGAAAATAACTTCTGAAGAGCAGAATAAAGTAAAAAGAATGAAAAGAACTGAGTATAGTCTCAGAGACTTCTGGGACAATATCTAATGCACCAACATTCTAATTATAAGATCCCAAAATGAGGAAGAGAAAAAGAAAGGGTATGAGAAAATTTTTGAAGGTATTATAGTTAAAAATTTCCCCACCATGGGAATGGAAATAGTCAATCAAGTCCAAGATGCACAAGGAGTCCCATACAGGATTAAATCAAGGAGAAACATGACAAGACAGATAATAATCAAACTAACAAAGATTAAACACACGCACACAAAGGTTAAAAGCAGCAAGAGAAAAGCTGTAAGTAACATACAAGGGTGGAGAAGGCAATGCGACCCTCACCAGTACTCTTGCTTGGAAAATCCCATGGACAAACGAGCCTGATATGCTGCAGTCCATGGGGTGGTGAAGAGTCAGACACAATTGAGCAACTTCACTTTCACTTTTCACTTTCATGCATGGGAGAAGGAAATGGCAACCCATTCCAGTGTTCTTGCCTGGAGAATCCCAGGGATGGAGGAGCCTGGCAGGCTGCTGTCTATGGCGTCTCTCAGAGTCAGACAAAACTGAAGCAAATTTAGCAGCAGCAGCAGCAACATACAAGGGAAACCCCATATATTTAACAGCTTATCTCTCAGCAGAAACTCCACAGGCCAGAAGAGAATGGCAGGGTATATTTAAAATATTGAGAGGAAAAAATCTACAACCAAGATCACTGTACCTGATAAACATCTCATTCAAAAATTGAGGAAGAAATAAAAAGCTTTTCTGACAAGCATAATTTAGGAGAATTCAGTACCATGAGACTAGCTTTACAACAAATGTTAAAGGGACTTATATAGTCAAGAAATACAAGATAAGGTAAAAGATCTACAAAATCAACCTCAAACAATTAAGAAAATGGCGATTGGAACATACATATCTATAATTACTTTAAATGTAAATGTATTACATGCTCTAACCAAAAGACACAGACTGACTGAATGGATACAAAAGAAGACCCATCTATATGCTGTCTACAAGAAACCCCTTTTAGACCTACAGACACATGTTGACTGAAAGTGAGAGCATGGAAAAATATATTCCATGGAAAAGGGAAGCAAAAGAAAGATGGAATAGCAATCCTCATATCAGACAAAAAAAAAAAAAAAAAAAAAGACCTTAAAATAAGGAAGATTACAAGAGACAAGGAAGGACACTACATAATGATCAAGGATAAATCCAAGAGGAAGACATAATGATTGCAAATACCTATGCACTCAACATAAGAGCACCTCAATACATAAGACAAACACTAACAGACACAAAAGGAGAAATTGACAGCAACACAATAAAAGTAGGAGTCTTTTACACCCCACTCACCAATGGACAGATCATCAAAACATAATATTAGTAAGGAAACACAAGTCTTAAATGATACATTAGATGAGATGGATCTCCTTGATACTTTCAGGATATTTCATCCAAATGCAGAAGAATGTATCTTATTCTCAAGTGCACATGGAACATTCTCCAGAATAGACCACTTCTTGGGTCACAAATCAAACCTTAGTAAATTTAAGAAAGTTGAAATCATATCAAGCATCTTCTCTGACCACAGCACTATGAGACTAGATATTAATTACAAGGGAAAAAAAAAAAAAAACTGTAAGAAACACAAACACAAGGAGATTAAACAACACATTTCTAATAACAAACAAGTTATTGAAGAAATAAAAATGGAAATCAAAAACTTTCTAGAAACAAATGACAATGAAAACACATCAACACAAAACCTATGAGATGCAGCAAAAGCAATTCTAAGAGGGAAGTTTATACAATCCTACCTCAAAAAACAAGAAAAACATCAAATAGACAACCTAATTTCACACCTAAAACAACTGGAAAAAGAAGAACAAAAAGAAAGTCCCAGAATTAGTAGAAGGAAAGGTATCATAAAGTTCTCAGTAGAAATGAATTTAAAAAATGAAAAAAAATTAATAGTAAAGATGAATAAAACTAAAATCTGGTTCTTTGAGGAGATAAACAAAATTGACAAACCTTTGGTCAGGCTCATCGAGAAAAAGAGAGAAGAATCAAATCAACAAAACTAGTAATGAAAAAGAGAGGTTACACCAGACAATGCAGAAATAAAAAGATTATGAGACTATTATAAACAACCACATGGCAATAAAATGTATAACCTGGAATAAATGAACAGATTCTTAGAAAGTTCAATCTTCCAAGACTGAACCAGGAAGAAACAGAAATTAAGAACAACCCAACTCAAGCAATGAATTTGAAGCTGTGATCAAACATCTTCCCAAAATCAAAAGCCTAGGACTAGATGGCTTCTCAGGAGAATTCTATCAAACATTTTTTAGAGAAAAGCTAATGCTTCTCCTCCCAAAACTCTTTCAAAAAGTTACAGAGGAAAGAACACTTCCAAACTCATTCTATGAGGCTGCCATCAAGCTGACACCAAAACCAGACACAAATAATATCACTGAAGAACATAGATGCAAATAGCCTCAACAAAATTTCAGCAGAGTTAAGCAACACATCAAAAAACACATAGACCATGATCAAGTTGGGTTTATTCTGGGGATGCAAGGATTCTTCAGTATATGTAAATTAATCAATATGATACACCATATTAACAAATTGATAGGTGAAAATCTATGATCTCATTGGATGCAGAAAAAACCTTTGACAAAATTTGGCACTCAATTTTGCTTAAAACTCTTCAGAAAATGGGCATAGAAGGAACCAACCTCAACACAGGAAAGGCCTTATGTGATAAGCCTACAACAAATATTATTCTCAATGGTGAAAAACTGAAAACATTCCACCCTAGATCAGGAACAAGATTAGGGTGCCCACTTTCACTACCATTATTCAACATAGTTCTAAAAGTCTTAGCTATAGCAAGAAAAGAAATAAAAGGAATCCAGATTGGAAAGGAATTAAAGCTCTCACTGCACATGACATGATACTCTACATAGAAAAACCTAAAATAGTATCAGAATATTACTAGGGCTAATCAGTGAATTTAGCAAAGTTGCAGGATACAAAATCAATACATGGAAATCACTTGCATTTGTATATATTATCAATGAAATATCTGAAAGAGAAATTAAGGAGTCAATCCCATTCACCTTTACAACATAAATAATTTAATATCTAGGAATAAACTCACCTAAGGAGATAAAAGAACTGTACACAGAAAATTATAAGACACTAATGAGAAATCAAAGATGACATAATCAGATGGAGAGATATTCCATGTTCCTGGGTAGGAAGAATCAATACTGTGAAAATGACAATACTACAAAATGCAATCTACAAATTCAATGCAATCCCTATCAAATCACCAAAGATATTTTTTTCACAGAACTAGAACAAAAAAATTAAAAATTCATATGGAAACACAAAGGACCCTGAATAGCCAAAGCAGTCTTGACAAAGAAAAATAGAGCTGGAGGAATCAACCTTCCTGAATTCAGATTATTCTACAAAGTGACAGTCATCATAACAGTAAGGTACTGGCACAAAAACAGAAACACAGACCAACGGAACAAAATAAAAAGTCTAGAAATAAATCCATGCTCCTATGATTACCTTATATTTGACAAAGGAGGCAAGAATATACAATGGGGCAAAGATAGCTTCTTCAATAAATGGTACTGGGAAAACTGGACAGCTACATGTAAAAGAATGAAATTAGAACACTTCCTAACATCATACACAAAGATAAACTCAACATTGATTAAAGACCTAAATATAAGACCAGAAACTGTAAAACTCTTAGAGGAAAACAGGCAGAACACTCAACGACATAAATCAAAACAAGATCCTCTATCTTCCACCTCCTAGAATAATGGAAATAAAAACAAAATTAAACAACTGAGATCTGATTAAACTTAAAATCTTTTGCACATCAATGGAAATTATAGGCAAGGTGAAAAGACAAAACTCAGAATTGGAGAAAATAATAGCAAATGAAATTACTAATAAAGGATTAATTTCCAAAATATACAAGCAACTCACACAATTCAATACCAAAAAAAAAAAAAAAAGAAAAGAAAAGAAACAACCCAATCAAGAGGGGAAAAGACTTAAACAGACATTTCTTCAAAGAAGACATGTAGATGGCTAACAAACACATGAACAAATGCTCAACATAGCTCATTATTAAAGAAATGTAAATCAAATCTACAATGAGATATCACCTCACACCAATTAGAATGGCCATCATCAAAAAGTCTACAAACAATAAATGCTGGAGAGGGTGTGAAGAAAAGGAAACACTCTTGCACTGTTGGGGGAAATGTAAATTGATAAAGCCACTATGAGAGATGGTCCTTAAAAAACTAGGAATAAAACCACCATATGACCCAGTAATCCCGCTCCTAGGCATATACCCTGAGGAAATCAAAATTGAAAAAGACAGACATATCCCAGTGCTCATTGCAGCACTATTTACAAAAAGCTAGAACATGGAAGCAACCTAAATGCCCATCTACACATGAATGGATAAAGAAGGTGTGTTACATATACACAAAGGAATATTACTCAGCCACAAGAAAGAATGCATTTGAGTCTGTTCTGATGAGGTGGATGAACCTTGAATCTATTATACAGAGTTAAGTGAGTCAGAAAAAAAAAGATAAATATTGTATTCTAAGGGATATATACAGAATTTAGAAAAATAGTACTGAAGAATTATTTACATGACAGTAGTGGGAGTTGGGGAGAAGGTGATGGCACCCCACTCCAGTATTCTTGCCTGGAAAATCCCATGGATGGAGCAGCCTGGAAGGCTGCAGTCCATGGGGTTACGAAGAGTGGGACACGACTGAACGACTTCACTTTCACTTTTCACTTTCATGCATTGGAGAAGGAAATGGCAATCCACTCCAGTGTTCTTGCCTGGAGAATCCCAGGGATGGGGGAGCCTGGTGGGCTGCTGTCTATGGGGTTGCACAGAATAGGACACGACTGAAGCGACTTAGCAGCAGCAGCAGCAGCAGTGGAGAAACAGACATAGAGAATAGACCTATAGACATGGGGAGAGGCGGGGAGAGGGTGAGATGTATGGGAAGAGTAACATGGAAGAGTATATTACCATAGGTAAATATATATGCCAATAGGAATTGGCTGTATGGCTCAGGAAACTCAAACAGGGACTCTGTATCAATCTAGAGGGGTGGGATGGGGTGGGAGATGGGAAGGAGGGTCAAAAGGGAGGGGTATATATATATACGTATGGTTGATTCATGTTCAGGTTTGACAGAAAACAACAAAATTCTGTAAAGTATCAATTAAAAAAATGATTTAAAATAAAAACCCTAAATAGTAATAAGTTTCAATTTTTGAAGCTATCCAGATGTTGCACTGCTGTCAGTAATATTACTTTACAGAGCGCTTATATTTTACCATCAGTTAGTGGGAAAGCCATATAAATGTCTTCCCTGTTTTCTAAATCTAGGAGGAAACAATATTCCAAATTTAGTAATACTTTTGTGTATCACATTTTAACCAAAGAAGTTAGAAAGAGTCTATCTCAATGTAAATGCGTTTGAAATATTATAGTCAATTCTAGAGTTACATTAAATAATGATACTGCTTTATAAATGAGGGAGTAATTCAGTATTTAACTAAACTCCTTTGTGTTACCTAGTGATTTAAATATGCTGGAGTGTCATTAAAACTAGCTCTCCAAGTCAGAGAACCTACAAGACTAAAATCAGCTCTTCGTAGGTTTTCATTTCCTCTCACTCACCTCTGTTACCCTAGAGATTCTCAAAAGCAGTGGGTCTGTTGGTGCAATTTTTCAATTATATGTTCAGAAAATGTCTCAATAGATCATATGTGCTATATAATATTCTTTCTTCTGTGTTTAGGCCTTTTTATCTCTTTTCTTTGGAACTCTCTATCTCTTGTGTATTTCAGAGACAACTTAATTTGAGAAAAAAGCAAAAAATAAGGTTAAATATAATTTTCTTTGGAACTTGCAAAGCACTGATACATTCATTTCTGTCTTCAAACAGCTTATTAATTTCCTTCCTTTAAGGGTCAGTAGGATGATTGGTGCTAATGTACCAACAGTTTTACCCACTATTTCTTAGGCATCATTTGTGCAAATGTCACCAAACTGAAAAAGAAAAACATTCTATATTGTATAACCATAGTTTTGTCCTCACAGATCACTAGGAAAAATTTCAGAAGACAGATTTCTTGATTATCCTTTTTTATAATTTTTATTTTTACTTTATTTTGCTTTACAATACTGTATTGGTTTTGCCATACATTGACATGAATCAGCCATGGGTGTACATGAATCATTTTAGCTGTAACACACACACAGACACACACACATCCTATCAATGCCCTACAGTCTATACTTTGAGAGCCGTTGTCATGGAGAAAACAAGCATTTGTCAGAGCATAAGTGCATGCAAAGTAGAAGAGTCTTGCAGTACTGAAAAACTCCAAGAAGGATATATCATTTGGAATAGCAACTACAATTAGAAGTCTTTGTTTCATTATTATTAAAATAATTAAAAATTATTAAAATAATTTTTCTTCTTCAAAATTCATCTATGTTCAAATTAGAAAATATATTCAAGGAAGTGAAACAAATCTTTATAAAATAAAAATAAAAACATTTTTCTAAATTTTGATAGTGGTATTAATCTTTGAAGCTTTTAGATTCACACAATTTCCTTAATTTCATTCTTTTGGTAGAGAGACAGTTCTAAGGTTTTGGCTTGTTAAATTTTCCATCCTATTTTTAACTTTTAAATCTGGAAGTTATTGTAGGAATCTGCTCAGATCTAGGTCTTATTTAATATATTGCAAGGTGTATATCCAGTACTTTAGCCACCTCATGGGAAGAGTTGACTCATTGGAAAAGACTCTGATGCTGGGAGGGACTGAGGCAAGAGGAGAAGGGGACGACAGAGAATGTGATGGCTGGATGGCATTACTGACTCGATGGATGTAAGTCTGAGTGAACTCCGGGAGTTGGTGATGAATAGGGAGGCCTGGCATGCTGTGATTCATGGGGTCACAAAGAGTCGAACAGGACTGAGTGACTGAACTGAACTGAAGGTGTATATTGGTTAAAATTATGTGATCTACAGAGAAGCTATCATTCTGAGTAAGTTGCAAGTAACGCTTGCAACTCTGGTTTTCAGAAATTACTTTTTGTTCAATTTTTCAAAGGAACAACAGACTGGTTCCAAATAGGAAAAGGAATACATCAAAACTGTAGATTGTCACCCTGCTTATTTAGTTTATATGCAGAGTACATCATGAGAAACACTGGGCTGGAAGAAGCACAAGCTGGAATCAAGATTGCCGGGAGAAATATCAATAACCTCAGATATGCAGATGACATCATCCTTATGGCCGAAAGTGAAGAGGATCTAAAAAGCCTCTTGATGAAAGTGAAAGAGGAGAGTGAACAAGTTGGCTTAAAGCTCAGCATTCAGAAAATGAAGATCGTGGCATCTGGTTCCATCACTTCATGGGAAATAGGTGGGGAAACATTGGAAACAGTGTCAGAAACATTGGAAACAGGCTCCAAAATCACTGCAGATGGTGATTCAGCCATGAAATTAAAGGACGTTCACTCCTTGGAAGGAAAGTTATGACCAAGCTAGATAGCATATTCAAAAGCAGAGACATTACTTTGCCAACAATGGTCCACCTAGTCAAGGCTATAGTTTTTCCAGTGATCATGTATGGATGTAGAGCTGGACTGTGAAGAAAGCTCAGTGCCAAAGAATTGATGCTTTTGAACTGTGGTATTGGAAAAGACTCTTGAAAGTCCCTCAAACTGCAAGGAAATCCAACCATCCATTCTAAAGGAGATCAGCCCTGGGTGTTCATTGGAAGGAATGATGCTGAAGCTGAATCTCTTTGGCCACTTGATGCAAGAGTTGGCTTATTGGAAAAGACTCTGATGCTGGGAAGGATTGGGGGCAGGAGGATAAGGGGATGACAGAGGATGAGATGGCTGGATGGCATCACCGACTCGATGGACACGAGTCTGAGTGAACTCTGGGAGCTGATGATGGACAAGGAGGCCTGGCGTGCTGCAATTCATGGGGTCGCAAAGAGTTGGACATGACTAAGAGATTGAACTGAACTGAATAATCCAAAATAATGACTCTTTCATTTTCCAGTAAAATTACCTTGGTTAACATCCACTGACATGGAAAGTGCATAAAAGTTCACAGAATGTAACTGTGTTGTTATTGCAGGGTCCTTCATGTTTATCTTTCTTCAGTGAAGTTATTCCAAGTGGTTGAACTCAAAACATAGTTCTTGCAAGTTTGTGTCTTTAATGCTAGCAGAATTAGAAATATTTACTTATGGAATTTAAGATACCCTTTGGTGAGTCACTCATCTATTTAGATCCTAAAAACTCCATGACCAATTACTTAATTCAAAGAATACTTTACTAGATTATGTGGATACCGATGGTAATTCTCTTGCCACTTCCTCAGATCATTCATACATTTCCTCTGTTGTTAATCCTACTACTTGACCTTTAGTAAACTGAAATCCTACTGTTACTACAAAAAGACAGATAAATTATTTCAAATAGTATGTCTTCCTTCTGTATGTCTAGTCTTCAGAGGATATCCAATAAAGTTTTCAAAGATGTAGGTGCTTTCAGAACCACTATTTTTCTCAAGCTTTGGTGAATGGGATGTCTCCTGAAATAATATTAGCAATTCTGTTTAAGGGATTGAATGATAAGATTTCATAAAGTACATCCATTACAGTATCCTTATTTTCATAGTCGAATCTCTATGTTATTTCAGAAATTAATTTAATCTCAAAATCATTTAGTTTGTATCACTTGAGTGCCTATTTGGAGAAATTATAAGAAAGTTTTCAACTGTATCAACTATCGTTTTTAATTCAATAAGTATTTGTGCATCATATATTTGTTGACAGAGCTGAATCTAAAACTAATTTCTCATTGGGTGTATATATATATATATATATATATATATATATACACACACACACACATATATAAAGCATATGTTTCATAGAAATATATTAGGTTTTACTCTTTAATAAAAGGTAATCTATTATCTCTTGCTATTCAAAATAATAAATAAACGTGTGTATTTGTTTTATTCCCCTAGGAATCCATTCCTACTGCAATTTACTGTATTCTGCAAATTTTTGCTGATATAAATTATAAAATTCTGCAATTGTGTATCATATTTTAGGCTTCACTTTGCAAATGAATGTGGTGTGTGCTGAATAATGACTTAATTATATGTCTGGGGAAAAATACAAAATCTAAGTATAGGGAACATGGGACATAGGGATAAGTTGATTCCTTCTTTTTGAATGGTACATTTCTCATATTTAAAGTTAAAACATCTTCTAGTAAGGAAATAAATCAAGAGACTCAATGGGGGTTAATATTTTCATATACTGTATGATTTTTAGTTCTCTTATATAAAACTTTCAAATTCTCAGAGCCTCAGTATTCCTTAAGAATTATCTTATCTTGAACCTAGTGAAACTACATATTGTAATAATATTTGATATGTTGGAATTCTAAAGGATCAAATTCAACATTTGCTTTTGGCTACCACAGCACTCATCTCACACGCTAGTAAAGTAATGCTCAACATTCTCCAAGCCAAGCTTCAGCAATATGTTAACTGGGAACTTCCAGATGTTCAAGCTGGTTTTAGAAAAGACAGAGGAACCAGAGATCAAGTTGCCAGCATCCACTGGATCATGGAAAAAGCAACAGAGTTCCGGAAAAACAAACAAACAAACATCTATTTCTGCTTTATTAACTATGCCAAAGCCTTTGACTGTGTGGATCAAAATAAACCATGGAAAACTGTGAAAGAGTTGAAAATATCAGACCACCTGATCTGCCTCTTGAGAAACCTGTATCCAGGTCAGGAAACAATTAGAACTGGACATGGAACAACAGACTGCTTCCAAGTAGGAAAAGGCTGTATGGCTTCCCTGGTAGCGCAGAGGTTAAAGCGTCTGCCTCCAATGCGAAAGACCCGGGTTCGATCCCTGGGTCGGGAAGATCCCCTGGAGAAGGAAATGGCAGTCCATTCCAGTACTATTGCCTGGAGAATCCCATGGATGGAGAAGCCTAGTAGGTTACAGTCTACAGGGTCGCAAAGAGTCGGACACGACTGAGCGACTTCACCTCACCCAAGGCTGTATGTTGTCACCCTGCTTATTTAACTTCTATGCAGAATACATCATGAGAAATGCTGGGCTGGAAGAAGCACAAGCTGGAATCAAGATTGCTGGGAGAAATATCAATAACCTCAGATAAGCAGATGATATCACCCTTATGACAGAAAGTGAAGAAGGAACTAAAGAGCCTCTTGATGAAAGTGAAAGAGGAGAGTGAACAAGTTGGCTTAAAGCTCAACATTCAGAAAATGAAGATCATGGCATCTGGTCCCATTACTTCATGGGAAATAGATGGGGAAACAGTGGAAACAGTGGCAGACTTTTTTTTTTTTTTTTTAGTTCCAAAATCACTGCAGATGGTGACTGCAGCCATGAAATTAAAACAAGCTTATTCCTTGGAAGGAAAGTTATGTCCAACCTAGATAGCATATGCAAAAGCAGAGACATTATTTTGCCAACAAAGGTCCATCTAGTCAAGGCTATGGTTTTTTCAGTGGTCATGTATGGATGTGAGAATTGGACTATGAAGAAGGCTGAGCACCAAAGAATTGATGCTTTTGAACTGGGGTGTTGGAGAAGACTCTTGACAGTCTCTTGGACTGCAAGGAGATCCAATCAATCCATCCTAAAGGAGATCAGCCCTGGGTGTTCTTTGGAAGGGATTATGCTAAAGCTTAAACTCCAGTACTTTGGCCACCTGACGTGAAGAGTCGATTCATTGGAAAAGACTCTGATGCTGGGAGGAATTAGGGGCAGGAGGAAAAGGGTATGACAGAAGACGAGATGGCTGGATGGCATCACCGATTCAATGGACGTGTGTTTGAGTGAACTCCAGGAGTAGGTGACGGATAGGGAGGCCTGGAGTGCTGCAATCCATTGGGGTCACAAAGAGTCACGCACGTCTGAGCGACGGAACTGTACTGAACCACAACACTACAGCTCAGAAGAACAGTTTTTAGCATTTTCACAAGAAAGTCCATATTCTCAGTCCTTCTTTGAGCTAGAGAACTGATAGGTCCAAGCTTGTTTTTCTTTAGTCACATTGCTGATGAAAATTTAATGCAAGCACTAATCTCGTAGCTCTTAAATCTTCCCTTCCTTTATAATATTTATGGCAATGTCAGATTAATCCCCTAAAGCCTAGTTTTCAATTGCTATTTCTTTTAAGATGACTACAGCCAATTATTTAATTATGTAGCTTGGCCCTGAATGACTTTGTCTGTGAGGCTCTCATTTCTAGGTATTTTTTCCTGAGTATTTTCCCTGAGTATTTCCCTCACATTCAGTTCCTAAAAGACCAGATTATTAGTTTATGATTATATCTTTAAACATTTATTTATTTGGCCATACAGCATTGTTCACAGGATGGGCTGTTAGTTCCCTGACCAGGGAATAAGCCTGTGCCCTTTGAAGCAGAAGTGTGAAGTCCTAACCATTGGACCACCACAGAATTCCCAAGGTACTAATTTTCATATGAGCCAGGTTATTGGTGATATCTAAGAAAAATCATTCATTCTTAACTTAAACATCAGAGGAATTGAATGGATGTATATATGTGTTACATGTATAGATAATAGATTAGAATAGTAGATTGAACTAAATGAAGCAAGAAAGTCAAAATATGGTCAAAGTTCAACTGTGCATGCAAGATAGTTAGAATACTGCTTCTGATTCCAATAAAGTGATAAATAGTTTATCTATCCTAGGATTTCCTAAAGAGTAATTAAAATTCATCTAGCCAAAAATGACAGAATGAGTATTAGTATAAATCAGAGAAGAATCTGACTAAAAGAACTTAAGCATCAGAAATATGTTGGGAAGAGATTATTTCACAATGGAGGATAAGGGTTTTTTGTAATTCCACTGGAACAGTTAAGGACAAGAAGTACCTTTAAGTATTTAAAAATAGAGATACTCATATACTAGACTTTTTTTTTTCTTCCTTATTTTAAAGTCATCGTGTTGTTTATGATATCCTCAGATGCAAGAACAATGATATTCCATGGCACCTGAACCATATCTAACTCCAACTCACCACCCCCATGCCAAGTTCTGTGTTCCAGAAGCTCTATTCCAAGCATAAACAGCTAAAGCTAAGGTATGTGAGACCATTTTCACAACCAAGCCATAGACACAGAGTAGATATTCTACCTGAGTCATTCATTTTATCAGAGAACTATGAAACTTTTCCTGAGGCAATTGACATTAGTTAGAACAGAGTTTGGGGAAGTTAACTCTTAGTTAGCTTAAAGAGTTAAGAGAACTTAAAAAGAGAAGAAAATCTAATGGTAAGCAATTATCCACTCAGTTCAATTCAGTCACTCAGTTGTGTCTGACTTTTGTGACCCCATGAATCACAGCACGCCAGGCCTCCCTGTCCATCACCAACTTCCGGAGTTCACTCAAACTCATGTCCATCAAGTAAATAGAGAAATGCAAATAAAAACTATAATCAGATATCTCTTCACATCTATTAGAATTAAAATTTTATATAATAACAAGCATTAAGGAGAAAATGAAGAATCACAAACCCTTATATACTGCTGCCAGAACTGTAGAACTGTTCATCTGCTTTGGAAAACAGTCTGGAGATTTCTCTAAGCTTAAACAGAATTATTTTATGACTCAGAAATTACACTGTGAGGTATTGGATTGGTTAAAATGTTCATTTGGTTTTTCTGGAAGATGGTATGGAAAACCTGAACAAGCATTTTGGACAATCCAATATATTGCTAAAGAAAACAGAAATGATAATCTACACAAAATGTTCACAAATGTTCATAGTGACATTATTTATAGTAACCAAAAATGTGGAATCAACCTGCAATATGTATTAACTGATGAATGGATAAATAAAATGTATATTCATAAAGTGGTGAACTTTGAGCTATAAAAATAATGAAGTACTGATTTAATTTACAACCTTGATGAATTTTGAAAACCTTATGTCTAGTGAAAGAAATTAGTCACAAAATAGACATATCATATGAGTGCGTGTTTGTGCACACACAGAATAGGTAAATCTACAAAGGCAGAAGACAGATTAATCATTTCTCAGAGCAGCCATGTTAGAGAGGGGTTGGGGAGCAAGGTTCAGTTCAGTTCAGTCACTCAGTAGTGTCTGACTCCTAGTGACCCTATGAACCGAAGCATGCCAGGACTCCCTGTCCATCATCAACTCCCGGAGTTCACTCAAACTCAGGTCTGATGCATCTCATCCTCTGTCATCCCCTTCTCCTGCCCTCAATCTTTCCCAGCATCAGAGTCTTTTCAAATGAGTCAGCTCTTCACATCAGATAGTCAAAGCACTGGAGTTTCAACTTCAGCATCAGTCCTTCCAATGAATATTCAGGACTGATTTCCTTTAAAATGGACTGGTTGGATTTCCCTGCAGTCCAAGAGACTCTCAAGAGTCTTCTCCAACAACACAGTTCAAAAGCATTAATCTTCAGCACTCAGCTTTCTTTAGAGTCCAACTCTCACATCCATATATGACCACTGGAAAAACCATAGTCTTGACTAGACAGACCTTTTTTGACAAAGTAATGTCTTTGTTTTTCAATATGCTGTCTAGGTTGGTCATAAGGAGTAAGCACTGTTTAATTTCATGGCTGAATCACCACCTGCAGTGATTCTGGAGGCCCCCAAAATAAAGTCTGACACTGTTTCCAATGTTTCCCTATCTATTTGCCATGAAGAGATGGGACTGGATGCCATGATCTTAGTTTTCTGAATGTTGAGTTTTAAGGCAACTTGTTAACTCTCTTCTTTCACTTTCATCAAGAGGTTCAGTTCTTCTTCACTTTCTGCCATAATGGTGGTGTCATCTGTGTATCTGGGGTTATTGACATTTCTCCTGGCAATCTTGATTCCAGCTTGTGTTTCATCCAGCCTAGTGTTTCTCATGATGTTCTCTGCATATAAGTTAAACAACTAATCTGTTTTTCCATGTCCAGTTCTAACTGTTGCTTCCTGACCTGCATACAGGTTTCTCAAGAGGCAGGTCAGGTGGTCTGGTGTTCCCATCTCTTTAACAATTTTCCACAGTTTATTATGATCCACACAGTCAAAGGCTTTGGCGTATTCAATAAAGCCAAAATAGATTTTTTTTTTCTTCTGAAACTCTCTTGCTTTTTCGATGATCCAGTAGATGTTGGCAAGTTGATCTCTGGTTCCTCTACCTTTCTTAAAATCACCTGAACATCTAGAAGTTCATGGTTCATGTATTGCTGAAGCCTGGCTTGGAGAATTTTAAGCATTACTTTACTAGTGTGTGAGATGACTACAATCGTGTGGTAGTTTGAGCATTCTTTCGCATTTCTTCTTTGGAATTGGAATGAAAACTGTCCTTTTCCAGTCCTATGGCCACTGCTGAGTTTTCCAAATTTGTTGGCATACTGAGTGCAGCATTTTCATAGCATCATCTTTCAGGATTTGAAATAACTCAACTAAAATTCCATCACTTCCACTAGCTTTGTTCATAGAGATGCTTCCTAAGGCCCATTTGACGGGGAGTGATGGCAGTGTGATAAATCTTAATGTGTGTGGGTGTATGTGTTTTTGGTGGGGAGGATGATGAAATATTCTAAAATTGATTGTGGAATTAGTATTGTGCAACTCTGTGAATAAACTAAAAACAGTGTATACTTTAAATGGGTGAGTTTATGGTAGATGTATATATATCAATAAAGATGTTGTTTAAAAATCCATTTTATTATGCTAAAATTGTTTTCTAAAGTATATTTTGTACCATCTGTTTCATATAATGTACTAATAACTTTACATTCAATATATTAAGTCACAATAACCAGGCAAACTAGATATTCTTATGACAGTTTGATAGAGGAAGAATAAACCCAAAGAATTAAAATCTCTCAGTGTCACATGACTCTTTTGGCAAAAGATCTGAGCATGAATTGAGATCTATGCTAAGTCTTATTTTAGTACACTAAGCTAACTCTACCATAGGTTGTTTCCAGAGGACGTGTTTAAATAACTACATACTCCTGCTTTAAAAGTATTACCTTTTTTATTTATATTTTTATCCATTTGTCCAAAATATTTACTGAATTCCTCTTACTACCTAAGCCTGACCTAGGCACTGGGGCATTGACTTAAAGAAATTGTGTTAAATTTTTTTTTTTTTTAATTGTGCTTTATTTTTCCTAATCAGCAGGCTTCTGTTCTATCAAGAAAAGAAATCATCCACCTTGTAGGTTCATTAGTCCGTTTGGAAATAAAACTTAGATTTATCATGGCAAAATAAGGAATACTGATATTTTAATAAAATTTATATCAATATAAATCCACAGCAAATTTTATAAGAATTATTTTATAAATTATGAGATAATGAGAATCTCTCTACTCTATTTTTATATAATTATGAAATTCAAATTCATGGGTATTTTTGAGTAGTATCAGCTCTGAACATAGTAGCATGTAGGAGGAATAGAGGATCAAACTTGTATAGTGGTATTTTTAACCTTCTGTCTAAGACAGTCCAAACCTCTGAAATTTCTGTATCAGATAAAAAATGGACATTAACACACATGCTCAGACAACTATTCACAGTGACATGATTCTTTCAATTTTTCAGACTCCCCGAGTTTTGACTCTTCATACATGAAAGAAGAACTGTTCTGGAACTAAAATTCATCGGGCTTGAATGAAACTGAAATGATATACCCTGGTTAGAAAGCATGCAGAATGTGACACTACATTATTACACAAGTTGACTAGGATAACTCTAGGTCTCTGAATGAATTCCTCAAAGAAAGAGCACAGCATGATGGCAAGGGGAGAACTGCACTTGATTAGAGACATTCAGCTTTAACTGCTGGCAATGTGAAGTAGAGTCATCCAGTTTTTGAGAGAGCAGCATGACAGAGGAAAAAAAAAAAAGAAGATAAATATTGTTGACCATATGTTGTTGGTTGGAATGTAACTATATACTGTTTTTTTTTTTTTTTAATATAACTTCATGGTTATTCTCCAAATTAAGGATTGAAAAATTCTTTGAGCAGTGTGTTTCTAGGAATATATTCTCCATAATATTATATATTGAAGATAATAGTCTCTCTTGTTTGGCTACCACTACAATATCTAAATCATTATCATTTTAAACTAACCTTCTGCAAAAGCTAACTACTGTTTTTTGTTGTTTATAAACATCTTCTGCAATCTTTTTCAATGGCATCAAAATGATTGTTAAAATATATAAGGGTCATCTATCTCCTTACATTTTCAAAGGTTTTTGTGTTTTTCTTAGAATGGATGCAAATCCTTCTCTGTTCTCTACAAAGCAGTACATGAATTAACTCCTGATTTACTCCACATGATCTAGAGCTACAGTCACACTAACTTCTGCTTATTTCCTCAAAATCACTAAATCCTTTTCTATTTATTGGCTTAGGGCTGGTTCACACTGCTTAGAATACTTCTATAGCATTTAGCATAACTGGTTTATTTCTATATATTCATATTTTTTAAAGAACCAGCTTTGGGGCTCAATTTTTTCCCACATTGTTTTCCTATTTTCAGTTTCATTGATTCCTGCTTTAATTTTTATTTCTGTTTATATCTTACTCTGTGTTTAAATTATTTATTCTATTTCTTGTTTCCTAAGGTTAAAGCTTTGATTATATTTGTAGATCTCTTTCTTTTTTAATTGTATACATTCAATGCTCTAACTTTCCTTTAAGCATGGCTTTTGTTGCATCCCACAAATTTTGTTACATTGTCATTTTTATTTAGTTCAAAACATTTTAAATTTATTTTGAGATTTATTTGACCTGTATGTTCTATTTAATTTCCAAGTATTCTAGCATTTTCCAACTATCTTTATATTCCTAGTTTAATTTCAGTGATGTCAGAGAATATATTTTGTATGATTCCATTATTTTAATTTTGTTGAGATGTGCTTTATGTATCAAAATGTGGTCTATATCATTTAATGTTCCTTGTGAGTTTGAGAAGAGTGTGTATTTTGCTGTTGGTGGATGGCAGAGTCTATAGATGTTGTGTCAGTGTGTTAGGCTGCTATAACAGAGCACCTTAGACTAGATGATCTATAAACAACAGAATTTTATTTCTCACAATTATGGAAGCTGGAAGTTTGGTATCAGGGTGTCAGCATAGTCAGAGAGTGATCTAATTATGATTGCATTCTGATATAAGGAAGTTAGGTCTCTCTCCATAATTTATTAAAGGTCATCTTCTCACTTTGTTCTCACATTTCAGAACAAACGAGTTCCCTGGAACTCTCTTGCTGCTGCTACTGCTGCTAAGTCGCTTCAGTCGTGTCCAACTCTGTGCAACCCCATAAACGGCAGCCCACCAGGCTCTTCTGTCCCTGGGATGCTCCAGACAAGAACACTGGAGTGGGTTGCCATTTCCTTCTCCAATGCAGGCAAGTGAAAAGTGAAAATGAAGTCTCTCAGTCGTGCCCGACTCTTAGCAACCCCATGGACTGCAGCCTACCAGGCTCCTTCCTCCACGGGATTTTCCAGGCAAGAGTACTGAAGTGGGTTGCCATTGCCTTCTCCGTGGAACTGTCTTATAAGGGTACTAA
Organism: Nanger dama; assembly: GCA_917880005.1. Classification (NCBI taxonomy): domain Eukaryota; kingdom Metazoa; phylum Chordata; class Mammalia; order Artiodactyla; family Bovidae; genus Nanger; species Nanger dama. The sequence continues at coordinate 48,453,068 of CAKJTW010000011.1, forward strand.
TCCTATTCATGGCATCACCGTCTCAGTGGATATGAATTTGGGCAAACCCCAGGAGATAGTGAAGGACAGGGAAACCTGGCATGCTGCAGTACATGGGATCACAAAGAGTTATACCTGACTGAGTGACTGAACAACAACAACAAATCTTAATCATGAGGGTTCTACCTTCATGACCTAATCAACCCCTTCCTAAAGACCCCACATCTTAATACTATCATATTGGGGATTAGAATTTCAACATTAATTTGGGGGAGGGCACAAACATTTAGTCTGCAAATTCAGTTGATTGATAGTATTGTTCAGTTCAGCTTTATTTGTGTTGTTAAAAGCATGAGAGATTTATTTGCTCTACATTCACTATGAGAAACTGATAGGGTTCCTGGAGGTAAAAATTAAAAAACTAAACAAACAAACAAATTAAAAAAAAAAACCCGTGAACCATACTAAAGAATTACTCTACTCCTCAGAATTTTTAACTCTCAAAGTTGTTCACATTAAACGTCCATCAATTTGTTAATTATAGTTTAGGTTTTCCTGTCCCAGTATTGGTTTTGAGTTTTCTTTTCCTGAGCTTCTGCTCTGGTAAGTTGTACTCTCTGTATCTATCTGTTTGTCTCCTCAATTTGAAGGAAAGTGGTTTGCTTTAAGACATTAGTTCTCTGATGGATCTAAGAAGAGCTGTTGATTTTTAGTTTGTTCAGCTTCTGTCTTCCATGTACAGAAGAGATGAATTCCAAGTTTCTTAAATGTTATGCCAGATTGCAAGGAGTTGGACATGACTGAGTGACTGAACTGAATTGAACTGATGCCAGATTGGAATCAGAAGTCAATATATAGCTATTTAAATATCATATTCTCAGTAAATTCTTGGTCATTCAGCATAAACTTATCTCAATCTGTAATGATCAACTTCATGGATTCATTAATTTATTATGTCTCTTCCTCTTGGATGTTGGCCTTCCCTAGTGGTTTAGACAGTAAAGAATCCACCTGCACTGCAGGACACCTGGGTTTGACCCATGGGTTGGGAAGATTCCCTGGAGGAGGGCATGGCAACCCACTTCAGTATTCTTGCCTGGGAGAATCCCCATGGACAGAGGATCCTGGTGGGCCACAGTCCATAGGGTCACAAAAAGTAGGACATGACTGAGTGACTAAGCACAGCACAAGCACAGCTAGGATGTTAGTTCTCTAGAGGTAGAGTTCTCAGGAAATTCAACCAGTGAATTCCCACAGAGTGAATGATTAATACTATTTATTTTAAAAAGAAGAGAAATATAGGAAGAAAAAGACATAACATGTAAAACATGTGTATGCATGTATGTCTGTGTGTATATATATATATATGTGTGTATATGTATATAGTCATAATTTATGACAGCAAAAAATGTAGACAACATGAAATAAACATATAACAGGGTAAATTAAATATGATGTAAAATTGATGTAACCATATCTTTCAATGCTTTGTATTTAAAGGCTTTTAGTAGATTTCCAGGAATTTGTATGGAAATCAGACATACCTCTAAAATAGTGTCAGCCTAGTTTCAAAACATTGTCTTAAAGTGAATACAATAATATCTGGATCGCACAAATTTTTTGGATTCCCAGAGCATATAAAAGTTATTTACACTGTACTATAGTCTATTAAGTGTCTATTAGAATTACATCTAAAAAGATATATGTACCTTAATTTAAAATATTTTACTGCTAAAACATGTTATCATCCAAGCCTTCAGCAAGTCACAGCAATAACATCAAAGATCACTGATCACAGATCACTACAACAAATATGTTGATAATGAAAAGGGTTATGAAAATTACCAAAACGTGACACAGAGACACAAAGGGGGAACATGCTGTAGAAAAAAATGGAGCTGACAGGCTTGCTTGATGCAGGGTTGCCAAAAACATTCAATTTTTTAAAAAGAAAACAGTGTCTGAGAAATGCAATAAGTTGAAACACAATATAATGAGGTATGCCTATACTGTGAAGTGAAACATTAAATTGCAGAAACACATATATAGTAGAAACCCACTTCACTATAAATGGAAACTATATGCCAGTACATATGCATGTATGTCAACATGCACATGTGTGTAGATGTCAGGAAGGATAAGCAGTAAACTCCCAAGTGGTACTCAAAGCATGATAAATGTGAGGGGTGGGTGCTTTAAATTTTTATTTTCACAATTATATACTATTTGATTTTCAAAAATAGTATTCTGTATATAAGTACAGAAAAACACGTTTAAATGAGAGGGAAAGTTAGTTTCTTTATGCTGAAACTAAAGCAAGAAACAGGAACTTTCTTTTGTTAAATAGATTCTTACTTAAGAACAAATACAATGTCAGTATCATCAGCTCCTGACATAGGGATTACCACAATATGAACTTCATAAATACTTTTAGAATACTTCAGTTTAGTTTAGTTCAGCCACTCAGTTGTGTCCAACTCTTTGCGACCCCATGAATTGCCAGGCCAGGCCCCACGCCAGGCCTCCTTGTCCATCATCAATTCCTGGAGTTTACTCAAACTCATGTCCATTGAGTCGGTAATGCCATCCAGCCATCTCATATTCTGTCGTCCCCTTCTCCTTCTGCCCCCAATCCCTCCCAGAATCAGGGTCTTTTCCAATGAGTCAACTCTTTGCATGAAGTGGCCAAAGTATTGGAGTTTCAGCTTTAGCGTCAGTCCTTCCAATCCACCAAGGATTGTCATCCTTTAGAATGGACTGGTAGAATACTTGAAATTTTCATAAGCAATTTTTAGGTATTATACTGGAAATCACTACTACAAAACTCAAGGGACACCACTAGTCAGAGTATAAAATGGTACAAAAATGCAGAGTAATCAAATCCTACAATAGGATTAGCACAATAATTATTCAATACTCAAACTGTCTATGTCATTGAGATAAGCACAAAAATTATCAGTAGCACACACACACACACACACACACACACACACACAGTGTTGAAGGAAGTTTAACTGGGTGCTTAAAAAGATTGCGTGGAAATATTAATAATCTATAGAACCTTTAAATGATACATTATCTATCAGATTATTAGTATAAAATGTGATCCTGTCAGTCTGAGAAAGGTTACATAAATTCTTTTCTTCTGAAATATTTTTCCTTTACTTCCTTTCTTTCTTATTTTTCTCTTTCTTCTTTTCTCTCTCCCCACTTGCTCTCTTTCTTCTTCTCTTTCTCTCTTTCTCATCACAGTTCTCTGAAAAATTCAGTCTGCAATTCACCATGATGTACTTTCTACTAAAAGTTATGCTGCTTTCAGCTCAGTTCAGTTCAGTTCATTCACTGAGTCGTGTTTGAATCTTTGCAATCCCATGAACCACAGCACGCCAAACCCCCTGTCCATCACGAAATCCTGGAGTCCACCCAAACCCATGTCCATTGAATCAGTGATCCCATCCAATTGTCTCATCCTCTGTTGCCCCTTCTCCTCCCAGCTTCAATCTTTCCCAGCATCAGGGTCTTTTCAAATGAGTCAGCTCTTTGCATCATGTGGCCAAAGTATTGGAGTTACAGACTCAACATCAGTCCTTCCACTGAACATCCAGGACTGATCTCTTTTAGGATGGACTGGTTGGATCTCCCTTGCAGTGCAAGGGACTCTCAACAGTCTACAACACTACAGTTCAAAAGCATCAATTCTTTGGCACTCAGTTTTCTTTATAGACCAACTCTCATATCCATACATGACTACCAGAAAAAAACATAGTCTTGACTAGATGGACCATTCTTAAAAAGTAATGTCTCTGCTTTTTAATAAGCTGTCTAAGTTGGTCATAACTTTTCTTCCAAGGAGTAAGTGTCTTTTAATTTCATGCGTGCAGTCACCATCTGCAGTGATTTTGGAGCCCAGAAAAATAAAGTCAGCCACTGTTTCCACTGTTTCCCCGTCTATTTGTCATGAAGAGATGGGATCAGATGCCATGATCTTAAGTTTTCAGAATGTTGAGCTTTAAGCCAACTTGTTCACTCTCCTCTTTCAGTTTCATCAAAAGGCTCTTTAGTTCTTCATTTTCTACAATAAGGGTGGTGTCATCTGCATATCTGAGGTTATTGATATTTCTTCTGGCAATCTTGGTTGGAGCTTGTGCTTCATCCAGCCCAGCATTTCTCATGATGTACTCTGCTACTGCTAAGTCACTTCAGTCCTGTCCGACTCTGTACTACCCCTTAGATGCCAGCCCACCAGGCTCCCGTCCCTGGGATTCTCCAGGCAACTGGAGTGGGTTGCCATTTCCTTCTCCGATGCATGAAAGTGAAAAGTGAAAGTGAAGTTGCTCAATCGTGTCTGACTCTTAGCGACCCATGTACTACAGCCTATCAGGCTCCTCCTCTGCCCATGGGATTTTCCAGGAAAGAGTACTGGAGTAGGGTGCCAATGCATTCTCTGTGATGTACTCTGCATATAAGTTAAATAAGCAGGGTGACAATATACAGTCTTGATGGACTCCTTCTCCTATTTGGAACCAGTCTATTATTCCATGTCCAGTTCTGACTGTTGCTTCCTGACCTGCATACAGGTTTCCCAAGAGGCAGATCAGGTGGTCTGCTATTCCCATCTCTTTCAGAATTTTCCAGTTTATTGTGATCCACACAGTCAAAGGCTTTGGCATAGTCAATAAAGCAGAAATAGATGCTTTTCTGGAACTCTCTTGCTTTTTCCATGATCCAGTGGATGTTGGAAATTTGATCTCTGGTTCCTCTACCTTTTCTAAAACCAGCTTGAACATCTGGAAGTTCACGGTTCACATATTGCTGAAGCTTGGCTTGGAGAATTTTGAGCATTACTTTACTAAAATGTGAGATGAATGTAATTGTCCAGCAGATTGAGCACTCTTTGGCATTTCCTTTCATTGAGATTGGAATGAAAACTGACCTTTTCCAGTCCTGTGGCCATTGCTGAGTTTTCCAAATTTGCTGACACATTGAGTGCAGCACTTTCACAGCATCATTTTTTATGATTTGAAATAACTCAAGTGGAATTCCATCAGCTCCACTAGCTTCGCTCATAGTGATGCTTTCTAAGGCCTACTTGACTTCACATTCCAGGATGTCTGGTTCCTAATGAGTGATCACACCATAGTGATTATCTTGGTCATCAAGATTTTTGTACAGTTCTTCTGTGTATTATTGCCATCTCTTCTTATTATCTTCTGATTCTGTTATGTCCATATCTGCTTTATTTGGCTAAAAATCACTATGAGGGGAAACTATTTGTGTAAGGTAAATAAAGCAACTTGCCAGATTATACAAAAGTTTTGTATACAACAGAGTAAAATGCAGTTTAATTAGAAACAAAATCTGTTTCCTAGAAGTATAGTCAAGTAAAATTTTGAAGTTAGGGGTCAGATGGCTGTTAAAACCATAACATATTTTAGAATCTTTGGTAACAACAAAGTAGACTTACATCAACTGGCTGAGAGTTTCATTTTAATCTGGTCAACCAATAGTTATTACATCAAAACTGATTGTAATTCAGGAGTTCAATGTAATTTTTATTTTTATTTTTTTTATTTTATTCTACATTACAGTACTGTATTTGTTTTGCCATACATTGACATGAATCAGCCACAGGTGTACACGATCTCCCAATGCCGAAGCCCCCTCCCACCTCCCACCCCATATCATCTCCCTGGATCATCCGTGCACCAGCCCCAAGCATCCTGTATCCTGTATTGAACATAGACTGGCGCTTCGTTTCTTACATGATAGTATACATGTTTCCATGCCATTCTCCCAAATCATCCCACCCTCTCCCTCTCCCTCAGAGGCCAAAAGTCTGTTCTATACCTCTGTGTCTCTTTTGTTGTCTCACATAGAGGGTCATCGTTACTATCTTTCTAAATTCCATATATATGTGTCAGTATACTGTATTGGTGTTTTTCTCTCTGGCTTACTTCACTCTGTATAATCGGCTCTAGTTTCATCCATCTCATTAGAACTGAATCAAATGTATTCTTTTTAAGGGCTGAGTAATACTCCATTGTGTATATGTACCACAGCTTTCTTGTCCATTCATCTGTTGATGGACATCTAGGTTGTTTCCATGTCCTGGCTATTATAAACAGCGCTGCAATGAACATTGGGGTACATGTGTCTCTTTCAATTCTGGTTTCCTCGGTGTGTATGCCCAGCAGGGGGATTGCTGGGTCATAAGGCAGTTCTATTTGCAATTTTTAAAGGAATCTCCACACTGTTTTCCATAGTGGCTGTACTAGTTTGCATTCCCACCAGCAGTGCAAGAGGGTTCCCTTTTCTCCACATCCTCTCCAGCATTTATTGCTTGTAGACTTTTGGATCGCAGCCATTCTGACTGGTGTGAAATGGTACCTCATTGTGGTCTTGATTTGCATTTCTCTGATAATGAGTGATGTTGAGCATCTTTTCATGTGTTTGTTAGCCATCCATATAAATCCACACACCTATGGACACTTTATCTTCAACAAAGGAGGCAAGAATATACAATGGAGTAAAGACAGTCTCTTTAACAGGTGGTGCTGGGAAAATTGGTCAACCACTTGTAAAAAAATGAAACTAGACCTCTTTCTAATACCATTCACAAAAATAAACTCAAAATAGATTAAACATCTAAACGTAAGACCAGAAACTATAAAACTCCTAGAGGAAAACATAGGCAAAATACTCTCTGACATAAATCACAGCAGGATCCTCTGTGATCCACCACCCAGTATAATGGAAATAAAAGCAAAAATAAACAAATGGGATCTAATTAAAATTAAAAGCTTCTGCACAACAAAGGAAACTATAAGCAAGGTGAAAAGACAGCCTTCTGAATGGGAGGAAACAATAGCAAATGAATCAACTGACAAACAACTAATCTCAAAGATATACCAGCAACTTATGCAGCTCAACTCTAGAAAAATAAACGAACCAATCAAAAAATGGGTCAATGTAATTTTTTAAAAAAGTAATTCCTACATCCCAAGTTTCACTTGGATAAAGCATATAACTTATTTCCAGTTTCTTTCTTTAAAGATTTACTTATATCAGAATTTTTCTCAATGTTTTGCAAAACTAGAAATTTAAATAAAAATAATCAAATATAACCCAAAATAATGAACAGACTGACTTTACTAAAATTTATGATGATAGTAAAAACATTTGTAAGTTATCAAAATTAATTCTATTGTTCACATTTCTCTTCATATAATGATTGGAAATGTCTTTTATGAATAATGTTAGAGGAATCAACATTAAGGAAAAAAGTAGAGTCTGTCATAGAATGACATAAGTCAGAAAGAGACAAACAAATATTTTTTATATATATATATATATATATATATATATATATATATAGGGAATCTAGAAAAATGGTATAGATGAACCTTTTTGCAGGGCAAGAATAGAGATGCAGATATAGAGATTGTATTTTTGAACATTGAGAGGAAAGAGGAGGGCTGGATGAATTTAGAGAGTAGGACTGACATATACAGTACCATGTATAAAATAGATAGCTTGTGGGAAGCAGCTGTATAGCACAGGGAGCTCAACTTGGTGCTCTTGTGTTGTCCTAGAGGGGTGGAATGAAGGATAATAGGGAGGCTCAAAAGAGAGGGGATATATGTGTACATATAACTGATTCATATTGTACTGGATAAGCTAACACAACATTGCAAAGCAGTTATACACCAAATTAAAGATAAATAAATGAACAAATAAGCATAATTGAAATTTTAACTTAAAAGTCATTCTGAAAACATACTAGAGTTCTTAAACTATTTCTTATAGTTTAAGAAACTATAAAAAGTTTGAGTATTATCAACTGCCTTGATTTCCCTGACTTTGAGTTTATCCGTATGATACTGGTAGTGTCACTAAAAAATATTGAAAATCTTCTCTATATGAATATATCCTCATTGTCAGTTAAACTATACATTCAGCTGATCATTCACTCAGCAAGAAAATATTGAACAGTTATATGTGAAAGAAAATATTTGAGAGGTGAGGATACAGAGAGCACAGATATGATGTTCCTTCTCATGGTGATTACATCTGATTGTGACTGAAAAGGCAGAAACTAAATAAATCAAGGAATGTGTGAATATTAGAAAGAAAAATAACTCAGTGGAGTAGAGATTAGAATAAATATTTTTCCTTTGAAAAGAGGAGTTAAAAAGTTAAGATAAATTTTTAATGAGGTTGCTTGGAGGGGGCATAAAATAATTGACTGTCATATAATTGTTTATTGTTTTTATTTCCTTAAATTATTGAATTTTATTTTGCAGATTTGAAGAATATCTTTTTAAAATATTGATGGATTGTAGATAATTGTGTGAGAGTTTTGAAAATGTGAGATAAGTAATAGAATAAATATATTAACTTTTGAGTAGAGGATGGATAGTATCTGTTATAATAGGATTCAAAGAATAAAATGTGGATGAATATACAGGTGAATTTCTCTATTTTTATGCAATTATGGCTGTAAATTTAGAGGTATGGTTAACTGCTAGCCCTAGTGAAAGAGTTAAGATTAGGAGGACGAGGTACATGGAGAAGTTAGATCCTGGAGAATGTGGGAAAAAAATTAACCAGGAAAATCTGGAAATACTGGGAAGAGAATAAATAATGTTTGCATTGGAGACCTTGAATTAGTGCATTATCAATAATTGATTTGTTACTCAGTGACATCTCTTCCTTCTTTCCTTCTTGCATTGTTTCCAGTCTTGTCTTTAACAAGATATAATTCTATCTAGAGAGCCAGAGTAAAAAAATTCAGAAATACACTTTTGAAATTTTAGCTACATACCTATTTAATTTTATTATATGCTATATGTAATAAGTAATATATACAACATACACGACATGTACACATGTATGTCAAATGTTGTAATTAAGAGGAAGCTAATTTACACTAGTTTATTTAAATATTTGTTATAGTTTTGAAGGTTTTTTTTTAATTTAAATATATTTAGTTAATAAAGAGGCTGAAGATTTTTAACGATCAAGTACAGATTAGGAGCATAATGATTTATTAACAAAGACTGACTCTCCAGACTTTTTCAATGTATAAGCACACTGCTGTATTTTTTTCAGCAATACAGTGTCTTATTCTTTTCCTTTCTCTTTAATGTTTTATTTTTTACTACCTTAGACATGATCCTATTGATTATGAGAAGGAAATGGCACTGTATACGTTTCTATGAAAAAGATCAAAGTATAGATAAGGGCATTTATGTTTTTAATTTTAAAATATGTGCTATTAGTTTTTCCTTAAATTTTTTAGAAAAGTTTTATAGAATGTTTATGAAACATTTTTAGAATGTTTATGAAATCATTCTCTCCTAAAAGTCAGAATTCCAATAGATCAGTAGACATAACTTACTACAAAGACAGTTGGGAATTTTGTGGTCCAGCACAAACTAAAAATAGACATTATATATTTATATTCTAGTTAGAAGTCAGTCTGTCTTTAAAATTTATATTCTTTTTGATAGGACTGTGTAATTTAGGGGCACTTAATTTAACTGTTTGCAAAATTAAGTTTAAATTAAACAGCAGTATAAATATAGGTAAGTTTAAATTAAACAGCAGTATAAATATATCATATAATATTTAGCAATTTTGGAAGAATGAAAAATAGCAGTCATTTATGAACATCAGATATATCACATACATGCTTTAGCAAGTAGATTTAAACATAATGTTTAAACCACGCCCCCTGAAAAGAGTGATACAGATTTTTGTATTTCCCTCTTTTTGTTCAACAAGGTTAAATACAGCAAATAATTTTATAGACTTCTTTTTTTCTTTTTTTTTTTTTTAATTCTGAAGAAGTATTGACAGGGACTGGTAGTTTTCTCTCAGAAACCATTTTCCTCTTAGTAAGGGAAATCTGAGTGTCGCTATGGTTAGAGCTATCTAATTAGCAAGAGCATTTTATAGCCCCTCTTGTAGTAAGGACTTAATGTGGAATCCAGTCCTATTCAGCAGATGTGAGGGAAAATTATATATATAATGTATTAATGATATTCTTCATGGGAAGCTGTTTTCCTGTTTTGTCCATTCCAAGGGCTGGTATGGACAAAGGTGGTAATGAGCCAGCACTGACTGTGCAGATGGGAATAATGAAGCAAGAGGCAGAGAAAGCCTGTGTACCTATATGACCTTCAGAAGCTGGGTTGCCCTACTGCATCGCCGCCTATCAGCTTAGACGTTTATGTGCTTGAGAAAATGAATTTTAGCCTGTTTAAGGCACTCTTATTAGTTTTCTAATAAAGCAATTAAAAAAATATCCCAGCTAATGAAAAACATGTATTTTAGAAATCTGCAAATGTGAGATCTGCAGTTCTGTTTAAATACTGTAATTATTTTACCCCTATTACTGAATAATATGTTTTGTTAAAAATAAATGATACTTTATTAAAATAGATTACCCAATAGGATACAATATTCCCCTTTATATAAATGGTGATGTCCAAACACTTTGAAGTTTTTTCTTGAACACCTAAATAAATATGCTCCTAAATCCAATCTATCATTTTTCCCTTGGTAGTATTTGAGGCAGAAATATAAAGCTTATTTCTGAAATAGCCTTCATCAGCCTCAGCTCCACAACCCAAACTCAGCGCAAGCTTTTTCATCACCCTCTCCTATATGACAGCTCTTATCATCATGCACAATACTCAAGCACTGTGCACAACACTCAACACTCAAACATGTACAATACACAATAATCATGAATGTCAGTCAAGCTAGCATTCCAGTATTTTTTTCCATGGGTGCAGAGATCAATGTCTGGGTTCTTTCACCACTCCTTTCCACTTCCCATTTCAAGCAATCTAGAGTTACTATACCCACATGCAAGTAAACCCAGCGCTATTCTGAGCCCTTAGACAGGGACAGTGAAACACTGAAGAGTTAGATAGAACACAGAGGGAAACAGGTTGAGTTTGGGCCTCTAAAAATGAAATTTATCTCTTTAAAATAAGATTATGTTAAATTCAGATATTGAAATGCATTGTGAAACCCCAAGGTTCAAGAAAAATAGAGGTTACAGATTATTCATCAATAATTTTGATAATCCCTTTTGCCCAAATGAAAGGCATATAAATATACATATAGTCTTTATCTTAAACTTCTATGTTAAAACAATAAATTTTAAAAGAAGAACAAACTGGAATGTTCTGTTATTTGTTTTTAACTCATTTATATTATCCAGTCTGAAGGGAATCCCAGAAACAATCTTCTGGGTCAGGATTCTCAAATTTTGTTATCAGTTTTCCAAGTATCTAATAAGGAACAGGATGAAAGGTAAGAGCATGTGGTGAAGAAATAACTGGCCTCTAGTCATAAAGTGTTATGTGAACTAACATTCATATTTATTATCATTCAGTCACTAAGTCAGGTCTGACTCTTTGTGATGCCAGGGACTGTAACATACCAGGCTCTTCTGTCCTCCAATATCTCCTGGAGCTTGCCCAAATTCATGTCCAAATAGTCATAGTTACAACTTCAAAAATGAAGAACATCTGCTTTATAAATATATTTATTTGAAGAAAAGGCTTAATGAAGTTTGACTGAATAAGAAACCATCCTAGGGCATTTCAAATATATAGACATTGTATTAATAAATGATTCAACTGGCTTGTGATTTATTTTCTTGATAATTTGGGAATCAGCCAGGAAAGATAAAATTAATTAAACTTTCACCCAGTGTTTAGATTTTGTTTTCCTCTCTGAGTTCCCCAAACATAACACCTTTATTGTAATAAATAAATAATACCTTGTAAGTTTATTTCTCCTACTAGCTGAGAGCTCCAAGATAGCCAGGACCAAATAAGAGTCATGTTAGACGCTTCAGTCCTTAACACAGTAGTTGCAACAGGCATGCGTGCATGCTCAGTCACTCAGTCATGTCTGACTCTTTGTGACCACATGGACTGTAGCCCACCAAGCTCCTGTAATCATGGAATTTTCCAACTAAGAATAGTGGAGTGGGTTGCCATTTCCTTCTCCAAGAGATCTTCCAACTCACGGATTGAACCCATGTCTCTAATGTCTTTCTGTATTGACTGGTGGAATCTACCACTGTGCCACCCAGGAAATGCAGTTGCTACACAGTAGGTGCAAATCATTGTTAATGGTGTAACTATAGTAATCACAGTATCCAGTGTCTGTCATTTTTGGATCACATATGCATATGGTAGAACTGAGTCTCTATCTCAATCTGAGCTTTGTATACAAATAGAGAGAAATGTCCACTAAATGTGTAGGATACTACTGAGAAAATCTTGTAAATTAAAACTCATTGGCCCAGAGAACATAGAGCCCTTGGGGGAGATAAAGCACGGAGGGACTTTTAAATAAGACAATCATAATATACAGCAATCATCTTCCATGAAAACATGATACAGCAATCATTTTCCAGGATGATGTTTTCATTACCATTCTGGAAATTTTAGGGATTTAGTTAGGGTAAGATAAAGGAGATTCTAGTTCTGCAAATTAAGCAGAGTAATAAGGAAACATTCCAATTCCTTAACTAAGGCAAGTTGAAATTTTTTTTCCTACAGGGAAATTGCCAGTTTTACACTCTGGGAAAATAAATAGACTTCATGCTGTAAAGAATTTGTAGAAGCCTTGCAAGGTACAAGGCATTGTTCAATTTTAGCATCAGCAATTCAATGTGAATCTGAATAATTATAATAGATTTTGTTACTGTTCAGTAATATTCTAGTACTTTAGGAATTCATCTAAAAATTACCCTAAAACTACAACAAATTGTCTTTTTTTCTTATATGCTCTATATTTTTGTTTTATTTTTCTACCTGCCTTTTCCTAGTCACTCATTGCAGGTGCATTTTCACAGTCCTTGAGTCTAAAAGATATATAAGACTCATACATTTTAGTAAGTTAAATCAACAGAATTACCATTATGTAAAATATCTTTTGACAAACTTATTTTGATGGCTGTTTTCATCATGGGATTTGACCATAGCAAATACATATCAGCATACTTGTAAATCTAAATCAAATTTGTAAAACTAAATCACCAGATAATGCTAGACTAATATAACTGAGAATTATATAGTATGTCACTGAACGTAGATTAGCAGGGTATGTAGCTATAGTGAATATGGTATATCACCTTAGAATACTAAATTTATACTAATCATCTTATAACTAAGCAGTTTGCATAATACCTAATGTAGATCAGCACAAAATATTCCTTATAAGCTAATATTATACATCTGATGACTCATACCGCTTTCTACTGTCACAAACTTCCTTATAAGTGACATGCAATTAACAGTGTACATAGGTAATGTAGGAGAAGGCTATGGCAACCCACTCCAGTACTCTTGCCTGGAAAATCCCATGGATGGAGGAGCCTGGTAGGCTGCAGCCCATGGGATCGCTAAGAGTTGGACATGACCAAGCGACTTCACTTTCGCTTTTCACTTTCATATATTGGAAAAGGAATGGCAACCCACTCCAATGTTCTTGTCTGGAGAATCCCAGGGCCAGGGGAGCCTGGTGGGCTGCCGTCTGTGGGGTTCTTCATAGTAGGACATGACTGAAGCAACTGAGCACCAGCAGCAGCAGCGTAGGCAATGTAATCTTTGGTTTTCTATACATAATACAAAATAATGAAAATTACTATAACATACATTTTAAGAAAAAGAATAAGAGTAATGTTATGAAATACCATAATATTTGAAATAGAGCTTGAGGTAATTTTTGAACTTAGACTTGCCTAATTTCTCACAGCCTCATTTATCTCATTTTTAAAATAGAAATAAGAATGCTTACATCATAGTGTTGTTGTAAAAGTTACTGAAAACAAACCATTTTTATTGCTTATCACTGTGTAAGCCCTCCATGACTAATACGTTTCCGAGAGTAATACGTTTCTCCTCCTAGCATTTACTTCTAGTGAAATAAACTGAACTTACATAAGGAAGTATTTAAAGGGCAAAGATTAGAGACTTTTTAATTTATATTATCAATTAGGAAAGAATTCACTGAGAATTCTACAAGAAATAGTTCACCAGGTGTTTAATGGGGCCTTGATGACAATGTTACCTGTACTGGGGTACAGTAGGAAACAAGGGAGATCCAGGTTCATTTTCTGAGATTATATTACATTAAAGGGGACAAAAAATAATGATAATTTCAGTTAAATATAGCAAAAAATTTAAAAATAAGATTTAAGTAGAGAGATTTTCTGAGGAGTAGGACATATTTTACTTTGGAAAGTATTTCATGGAGCATATTTAAGATGATGTGTACTTTTAGCTAAATGATGAGAAGTCTGCCATGTAATGAGAAAACAATTCCAAGAAAAGAGAAGGCAATTGGCAATTCCCTAGTATAAGAAAGAATATGTGTTTTAAAAATTTAAAATAGCTTCACATAGTTGGACAGAAATGAAGGATAACTTTAAGGAGTTTACACGAGTCTTATCATATATAACTTACAAGTCAATTGTAAGGAGTTGAGTTTTGGCCTAAGTGAATGGAATGGCAACTAGATGATTTCAAGCAGTTGAGTTTTATAATTTTTTCACATTTTTTTAAAAGGAAGATTTTAGCTATTTACAGAAAATACAGGAGCAAGTAATAAAAAAAAAGGAGTAAGTTAGAAGGTTGATCCATAGATTCTGGGAAGCAAAGTCATTTCAAAACAAAATCATTGATATAAATGTACACTCAAAGAATGAAGAAAAATGCAAAACTCAAGGTCTATATAAAGAGATTTAAAACAAATGTGAAATATGCCTATTGCAAAATTGTGATTAATCAATGAGTAATGTAAATATAAATAAGCAATTCAGAGGAAAACAAACAAGAACATAACAGTTAGGCTTCTCTTAATATTACATAGATGGAGAGAGAATAATTACGATACTTTGGAAAATGTGATTGTGGGAATATGTCCACAATGAGCAGATAGTCCAATTAGGAACTAAACAATTATAAAAACCCAGCTCTGGAAATCTTTTCCAAAACATTTTACAGACAAGGATCTAGATGCCTATCAAGAGTCAGATAACAAAAATATGAGGATGGGAAAAATGTCAGGACTTAATTGTAGTCTGAATCATGGATCCTTAAAAAAAAAAAATATTTAGTTCATGTCTGGACACCAGGAAATTGATGTCATAAATCAACCACAGTAGATATGAAGAAGCTTATTAACATAATTGCTATTATTTCTGATGGAACGTGATGGACTACAAAAACAGAAGTCCAGCAACATCCATGCTCTAGGACTGTGAATATTGTTTCTCTCTTGGAAAAAAACTGTATAAAGCTATTTAAAATGTTCTATTAGCTTGTCAAATTATAATATTTAAAAAGAAATACATAATTATATGGAGATGCCTCACATGTAAAATCAATTAAAAGGTAGTTAGCTCTGACTTCTTTAAATGTTTTAACTTTTCTCCAAATGCACAAAGAATCTTTGAAGGATTCTCAGTGTTACATTTCAGTCTTTTGTCTTTTATGGTTTATTGTGTGTGAATAGGTGAAGTGGTGACAGAATGGAAAGATATAGGAGAATTAATTCTGAAATTTAACAAAGCAACTAAAATGAAATCTCAAACTTCCTTTGAAATACAATGTAGTAAAGAGTAAATTGGGCAAATCCTCAGACAACAAAATCTCCACCTACAGAACCTAGAGATTTTAATTTGATCTCCACTACTATAGAAACATTTCATACAAAGATGGGCTTGATAAAGGACAGAAAAGGTATGGACCTAACAGAAGCAGAAGATATTAAGAAGAAGTGGCAAGAATACACAGAAGACTGTATAAAAAGATCTTCACGACCAAGAAAATTATGATGATGTGATCACTCACCTAGAGTCGGGCATCCTGGAATGTGAAATCAAGAGGGCCTTTGAAAGCATCACTATGAACAAAGCTAGTGAAAGTGATGGAATTCTAGTTGAGCTATTCCAAATCCTAAAAGATGATGCTGTGAAAGTGTTACACTCAATATGGCAGCAAATTTGGAAAACTCAGCAGTGGCCACAGGACTGGAAAAGGTCAGTTTTCATTCCAAGTCCAAAGAAAGGCAATGCCAAAGAATACTCAAACTACCACAGAATTGCACTCATCTCACACACTAGTAATGTAATGCTCAAAATTATCCAGCCAGGCTTCAGCAATACATGAACTGAGAACTTCCAGATGTTCAAGCTGGTTTTAGAAAAAGCAGAGGAACCAGAGACCAAATTGCGAACATCCACTAGATCATTGACAAAGCAAGAGAGTTAAAAAAAAAAAAAATCTATTTCTGCTTTATTGACTATGCCAAAGCCTTTGACTGTGTGGATCACAATAAACTGTGGAAAATTCTGAAAGAGATGGGAATACCAGACCACCTGACCTGCCTCTTGAGAAACTTATACATGGTCAGGAAGCAACAGTCAGAACTGGATAAGGAACAGACCAGTTCCAAATAGGAAAAGGAGTACATCAAGGCTGTATATTGTCACCCTACTTATTTAACTTCTACGCAGAGTACATCATGAAAAACGCTGGGCTGGAAGAAGCACAAGCTGGAAACAAGATTGCTGGGAGAAATATCAATAACCTCAGATATGCAGATGACACCACTCTTATGGCTGAAAGTGAAGAGGAACTAAAGAGCTTCTTGATGAACATGAAAGAGGAGAGCGAACAAGTTGGCTTAAAGCTCCACATTCAGAAAACGAAGATCATGGATCTGGTCAAATCACTTCATGGAAAATAGATGGAGAAACAGTGGAAATTGTCAGACTTTATTTATTTATTTATTTATGTTTGAGCTCCAAATCACTGCAGATGGTAATTGCAGCCATGAAATTAAAAGATGCTTACTCATTGGAAGAAAAGTTATGACCAAGCTAGATAGCATATTCAAAAGCAGAGACATTACTTTGGCAACAAAGGTCCATCTAGTCAAGGCTATGGTTTTTCCAGTGGTCATGTATGGATGTGAGAGTTGGACTGTGAAGAAAGCTGAGCACCAAAAAAATTGATGTTTTTGAACTGTAGTGTTGGAGAAGACTCTTGAGAGTCCCTTGGACTTCAAGGAGATCCAACCAGTCCATTCTAGGGGAGATCAGTCCTGAGTGTTCATTGGAAGGACTGATGTTAAGTCTGAAACTCCAATACTTTAGCCACCTGATGCGAAGAGTTGACTCACTGGAAAAGACTCTGATACTGGGACGGATTGGTGGCAGGATGAGAAGGGACAACAGAGGATGAGATGGTTGGATGGGATCACTGACTTGGTGGACATGAATTTGGATGAATTTCAGGAGTTGGTGATGGACAGGGAGGCCTGGCAGGCTGCAATTCATGGGGTCACAAAGAGTCAGACACAACTGAGCAAGTGAACTGAATTGTGTTTGTGTTTGCAAATATTTGGACCATGAGTAGAGATTTTTGTTGAATTTCTAGAGAATTTCAGTAGAGTATGAGAAGAATAGGAGTTTTACTCTATGCAACCAAAATACGAATGATTCCTAGTTCATTTCCCATTGTGAGATTTCACATACACCAAAAAGCTTTTCTTTTACTAGTCACAGACCCAGCAACAGATACTTTCAATTTAACCTAGATTTGTGTCTTTTTTTTTTTAAGGCATTTAATAAATCAACAGCCAATGGAGAAGTTGATGTGACTCTTCATGACTCTTCACATCTTTCCTGTGTTCACTAGATATAAATAAGTGATTTGGAATAAAAGTTGCTTGTAAATGCCACTCAGAGAATCACTGAGCATCCAAATTTATTCTTGTTTATAGGTTTTAAATAATCTGAAGGTGAAGCAGCCTATTAAAAAAGGAAGAAATTTTATTTTGTATTTTGATGTTTAGCCACCTATCATAAGAATAATTGTAAACATCCAATCTCTACAAAACAACTTTATTTAAAACATTAAATATGTCATCATATATTAGTGGCACATAAGTCATGAGTTAGGTTCCTAATATATTTTGAATATTTTATGAATAATATTAAATAATCATACCCCCTGAAGTTAACTAAATTCCTTACCATCACAAAAGACTAATATCAACACTTTGACTTCATGATCACAGTCCTTAGTTAGCCAATTTAACATCCATCCAGAACAAAGTTTCAGAGCCCTCTCTTGTACTTCACAACTAGTTTCAGTCTTCATGAAAAAAACAGGGGAAGACTTGTTCTTTTCTGTTCTGTTGCTGTAAGTCTGACCTTTACTACAATGAAACTGCTGTAAGCAATCTGATCTTCTATTTAACATCTTGACATTTTGCAAGACATTTATAAAATATATAACTAACATATTTCCTGGTCCTTTCAAAAATATTTTGAAAAATCAAGGTTATCATTTTTCACCTTTTAATTTGAAACAACAACAGCAACAGTAACACCACCATCAAAGCAGATACATAAAATCCATTCTTAAGCATACTTAAAAGTAAACAGTTTATTTCCTAAAAAATACCAAGATGTAATTTGCTTCCTACTTTAGGGGACATTCCTTCTTTTGCAACACTTCAGTTAAAAAAATCCATTTGTTTTAGTCTAAATTGTATTGTGCTTTACTGTAAGTGCTAAAATTGCCAGTAATGTCAGCAGCAATTTGCCACTTAACAAACTCTAAGTAATGCTTTAGCAGGCCACTTATATGCTATGTTTTATGTTTTGTGTTATGTTTTATCTGGAGGAGATTAAGAGAAGGTACCAAATGCAGTTGTGAAATGGTAGAATTTCAGCACCTAATTCACAAGTGCTACTATCCAACATAAATACACTGGCTGTGTGTTTCCATAACTGTCTGCCAGGTGCTGAAACTGTGACATAGTATTTTTCATGTTAATTCCATTAACATGTGACTTCATGGGCTCAGTTTACTCCAGATGACTATGTATAAAATTTCTGCTCATTAGTAAAAAGTGTTAATTCCTGCTATAAAATATCTCCCAGTTAGAAAATTAGCATAATTTTATCATGGATCATGTGCACTTCCTGCACATGAAAAATAATTTGAGGTCACCTTTTTTTCAGCCTGCTCAGTGATGTAAGAAAAATTATATGTAATGCTATATCCATCCATGCTATTATATATTTCGGATTTTGAATATTAAACTAAGTCACTTAAGTCAACTAAGAATCTTCATACATATCCAGAGTCAGCTAAATATTCCCTTTATAAAACAGTTACTTTAAATTTTACCGTTCTTTTCCAGTCTGAATCTCTATCATTGTCCCCTGTAATCTCAAGTGATCACCTTATTTTGTACAATCCAGATCAAATAGAAATTACCTGGCATCAACTGCAAAATTTCTTAGACCTAAATCTAGATTTTCTTTCTCAAAGATTCTATTAATGCCTATACCTTGACACTGCAGATGAAGAACCATACTTTTCCCTTCCAGTGCTAACTTGCTACCCCTGATGTATTCACAGTGCTATTTGTTTTGCAATCTCAGAAAATGCTCTCCAACACTTACTGTGTCTGTTCAATGATTCCTTCTTATCAATTTTAATACCTCAGGGTAATTTCCATTCTAGAATACCATTGCTTTCTGAATTTTTTTCTGTAATATTTAACAACTTACTTTATTATTATTTTAATAATAAAACAGTGGCTAAAAAGGAACTGTCACCCATTGTTTCTATTACCCCCTTTTTTTTTTTACTATTGCATCATTTTATAGAAGTATTTCTTCCAACATTTCACTTAATACTGCTGTTTTAAAACTGTTTAAACATTTTTATTCCTGTGGAATCTTTATTAAAGTAGCAGTTTTTAGAACAGATAAGAAGAAGAAAAGACTAAGAACAGGAAAATCAGATCAAATCACAACTATTTGGTGGAAGACAAAGGTTCTAAGGCAACTTGCTTTCTGTTTGTTTTCTTTAGTTTAATCACGGTTTTTACTGGTTTGATTTTCTTTATATTTATCTTTTTGTAAAGTCACTAAAATGTCTTCTAGTTGATGTATTTCTAAAAATTGGGAACTTGTAAACATTACTTATTTTCCCCAAAATTTTCTGCATCATATCCTCCTCTGAGTCTTTAATTGTTTGCATGTTATAATATTTGATATAATTCTGTAGGCCATAAAATTTGATCACTACTTTATACAGTTTTTTTATACATTTCAGGTTAGATAATTGTTCATGCATAACCCTTTCTAAGAGCTCTACAATCATCTGTTAAGAAAATTCAGTGTTGCTTCTAGTGCTGATGTGGTTGCTTTTGCCTTTAATTTCAGATACTGTACAGTTTTTCAAATGGGTAAATCTTTTCTTTTCTCCTTTGCCTTTAACTTTTCTTCTATTCAAAACTATTCGTGAACAGAAAGGAGAGATAAGAAAGCCTTCCTCAGCAATCAATGAGAAAAAATGGAGGAAAACAACAGAATAGGAAAGTCTAGAGACCTCTTTAAGAAAATTAGAGATACCAAGGGAAAATTTCATGCAAAGATGGACACAAAGAAAGGACAGATATTGCATGGACCTAACAGAAGCAGAAGATATTAAGAAGAAGTGGCAAGAATACACAGAAGAACTATATAAAAAAGATCTTTACGACCCAGATAATCACAGTGATATGATCACCAACCTGAAGGCAGACATCCTGGAATGAAAGCTAGTGTAGGTGATGGAATTCTAGTTGAGCTATTTCAAATCCTAAAAGATGATGTTGTGAAAGTGCTGCACTCAATATGCCAGCAAATTTGGAAACTCAGCAATGGCCACAGGACTGGAAAAGGTCAACTTTCATTCCAATCACAAATAAAGGCAATGCCAAAGAATGTTAAAGTACTGCACAGTTGCACTTATCACACACACTAGTAAAGAAGTGCAGAAAATTCTCCAAGCCAGGCTTCAATTGTATGTGAACTGTGAATTTCCAGATGTTCAAGCTGGTTTTAGAAAGGCAGAGGAACCAGAGATCAATGTGCCAACATCCCTTGCATCATAGAAAAACCAAGAGAGTTCCAGAAAAATGTCTACTTCTGCTTTATTGACTATGACAAAGTCTTTGACTGTGTGGATCACAACAAACTCTGGAAAATTCTTAAAGAGATGGAAAATACAGACCACCTGACCTGCCTCTTGAGAAATCTGTATGCAGGTCAGGAAGCAACAGTTAGAACTGGACATGGAACAACAGACTGGTTCCAAATAGGAAAAGGAGTATGTCAAGGCTGTATACTGTCACCCTGCTTATTTAACTTATATGCAGAGTACATCACGAGAAACGCTGGGCTGGATGAAGCACAAGCTGGAATCAAGATTGCTGGGAGAAATATCAATAACCTCAGAAATGCAGATGGCACCACCCTTATGGCAGAAAGTGAAGAAGAACTAAAGAGCCTCTTGATGAAAGTGAAACAGGAGTGAAAAAGCTGGCTTAAAGCCCAACATTCAGATAACGAAGATCATGGCAGCCGATCCCATCACTTCATGGCAAATAGATGGGGAAGCAGTGGGAATGGTAGCAGACTTTATTTTGGGGGCTCTAAAATCAGTGGAGATGGTGACTGCAGCCATGAAATAAAAAGACACTTACTCCTTGGAAGAATAGTTATGATCAACCTAGACAGCATGTTAAAAAGCAGGGACATTACTTTGCCAACAAAGATGTGTCTAGTCAAGGCTATGATTTTTCCAGTAGTCATGTATGGATGTGAGATGTATTTTGTCTGAATATTTTGTTTTTATATTGCATTACACCTAGAATATGTGTTATTACAACTAATAAATCATAGGAAGAATGAAAAGATTCCTAACATTTCACTTATTTTGACTAAGAAATTGAGGAATGACAGTCATTTCAGATTAATATTCTTTAAAATATTATGGACTAGATTTACATTTGAACTGAAAAGACATATTAGAGTAGGAATAATAATACTGAGTCTCATTTGCCAATTTTGATGTAGTTGAAAAGAAGTAAATAATGAGTTTAAGCAAAGTCTTGAATACAAGACATATTTATGTATACATATTTATGTATACATACATATATATGTATACATACATATGTATACATACATATATATGTATACATACATATGTATACATACATATATATGTATACATACATATGTATACATACATATATAAAATGTTTAAGTAATGAAAATTATGGAAAACATTTTGTAATATTTGAGAGTTAAAAATAAACTTAACTTTATATTATCCAAATTTTTTTATTTTTTATGGAAGAAATTTTTCAAGAATGTAAAACAAGTTTTTCTCAAATAATTAAGAAGAGACAACTGAATTCTTTTGATAAAATATAACCAGAGAAGTGAAGAAGTAATCAGAGACACATAGGCTTTGGTGTTCTTTACCTATGCCAAGATACCTTTCCAAAATATGTGTTTTCATATCCTTCATCTAATCTACAAATTAAAGTAATATCATTCTACAGCTTAAGGATAAATTATTTGGTAAATTTTAATCTATAGTCTAAAAGCTAATCAGCTAATTTTTATTATATCCAATTTAGAAAAACAGACTCCAGGGATTGTTAGCATTCAAATGACTCTAAACATAACAGCACATGCCAAAGGCAACTACAGGGCATATTTTACCTATCACTATTTTAATATGTACTACAGAGCTCATTTAATATGTACTATAGAGCTCAAGAAGCAACAGTTAGAATCAGACATGGAACGGACTGGTTCCAAATTGGGAAAGGAGTACTTCAAAGCTGTATATTGTCATCCTGCTTATTTAATTCATATGCAGAGTACATCATGCAAAATTTAAGGCTGGATGAAGCACAAGCTGGAATCAAGCTTGTGGGGAGAAATATCAATAACCTCAGATATGCAGATGACACCACCCTTATGGCAGAAAGAGAAGAGGAGCTGAAGAGCCTCTTGTTGAAAATGTAAAAAGAGAGTGAAAAGTTGGCTTAAAACTCCACATTCAAAAAACTTAGATCATGGTATCTGTTCCCATCACCTCATGGCAAATAGATGAGGAAACCATGGAAACAGTGACAGGCTTTATTTTCTTGGGCTCCAAAACCACTGCAGATTGTGACTGCAGCCACAAAATTAAAAGACATTTGCTCACTGCAGCCACAAAATTAAAAGACATTTGCTCCCTGGAAGAAAAACTATAACCAACATAGACAGTATATTGAAAAGCAAAGACATTACTTTACTGACAAAGTCCATTTAGTCAAAGCTATGGTTTTCCAGTACAGATGTGAAAGTTGGACCATAAAGAAGCTAAGCACTGAAGAATTGATGCTTTTGATCTGTGGTGTTGGAGAAGACTCTTGAGAGTCCCTTGGACTGCAGGGAGATCAAACCAGTCCATCCTAAAGGAAATCAGTCTTGAATATTCATTGGAAAGACTGATGCTGAAGCTGAAACTCCAATACTTTGGCCACTTGATGCAAAGAGCTGATTCATTTGAAAAGATCCTGATGTTGTGAAAGATTAAAGGCAGGAAGAGATGGGGACAACAGAGGAGGAGAATGTTGGATGCCATCACCGAATAAATGGACGAGTTGAGCAAGCTCTGGGAGTTGGTGATGGACAGGGTAGCCTGGCATGCTGCAGTCCACAGGGTCATAAAGAGTCGGACATGGCTGAGTAACTGAACTGACAGAGCTCATTAATTACAATATTTTTTTGTTGTTGTTTTTTAAAACAAGTAGTATTTAAGATATGAGCTGGTTAGAATGGCACAGGCACATTACCCCTGATAGCAGTGGGATTGCTCACAGTTAGAATAGCACTCTAGGTCAAGAAAATCACTTTTGTCCTCCTAAAATAACGTGGATTCTCTTTACTAATGTGACAGGTAAATTAATTTATCTTCCATAAAGCAATTTCATTTGTTTTCAAACATGTCATTTGTGCAAGGAAAAGTGGAAGTCCTCTAAACTTACCAGAGTACTTGTACAAATGTCTGTGCCTGTTTGTTAAAATGAAATAATATCTGTCCAGTGTAATAATTTCCACACAAGTACTGAAACTTGTTCTCACTGTTGTAAACTACTTAGTAAGTGGGATATAAAAGAAGATATAGCTTAAACCAACCTCTAATTATCTGAGGTTGTTTTTTTCTTTTAACATCCTATTTTACACTGAATTATATATTATGGAATGCCCTCATGTGAAGATCATAGATTTCCACATGCTATAACCAGTTATACGCTACAAGAATCTGACTTTTCTTTCTTCAGGTATAAGGACCCTCAGACTTCACATGACACACTAAACATAGATTTTATTGTATTACATTGCTCAATATACAATGAAAATTTAAAAAAATTAAAGATAACTGCGAATCTTGATATCTGTCCTCCATTAGAATTAGGTGAAACACATTTGTCAAATATAAAATTGCATTTTACCTTATTATCAGATAAGAAAATATTCTAAAGAATAAAATTTATTAATTATAAAAACTATACTTCAACCCAAACCAAACTGAACCCTAGAACACTTTGTATGTATAGACAAAAATCTACACTATGTATACTATTGTTTAAAAATCACAGCTAAACCACATAATATCATACATAAATACCATGAGTCTAAGTGGTGCATTACTTTTATGCTTTTATTTAAAATATTTAACAACTTCTAATGTAAATGTTACATAATGGGTAAGTAATGTATAGCTGGCTGTGGAAATACTTTTATTACTAAGTGCAAACTTAACCATGTTTCACAATTTTATATCTCATAAATAATCTTATCATTCATGCTTCATAGTTTAGAAAATAATGTAAATACCAGAAAGATTTTCTAATCTACTATGCAAAAAGAAAAACTCCAAAATCACAAAATACATTTTAAAATCTAATCCTCTTATTCAGTTATTTTTTTTAAAAAGAACAATAATTAGACATTGTAAGTCATTTTAACAGAAATTGACCTCATTAACTTTGTTTACTTACAACTCCTCAGAAAATGATTTATCAAATAATAAGGGTCAACCTACTATAATCTGCTACAGTTTCATTATAAATTCCTGTGTATAAGCAGTCAACCTTTGTCCGGACCTCAGATTACACAGGCTTCTAAGCACCACAGATGGAATAAATGGAGAAATTGTTTCTAATTTCAGCTCCATTAAAACAGAAATGTTGCAATGTATTATAAGAAGACAATGTGAGGGGTATTTCATAAACCTAGTCTGTCCACGCAGTAGTCCAAGCCACAGATAATGAAGCAGATCTGGTCCTATTGGCTCTTGCCTCTAAGATTTTTTTTAAAGAAGATTTACAGATGGCCAATGGGTACATTAAAAAAAAAAAATGCTTGCCATCATCAGTCAACTGAGAAAGGCACATCACACCCATCAGAACAACTCCATCAAAGAACAGAAATAACAAATAGTGGTGAAGATGGGGAGAAAAGGGAACCCTCAGACACTCTTGGTGGGAATGTAAATTGGTGCAGCCACTATGGAGAATAAGACGGAAATTTCTCAAGTAACTAAAAACAGAACTGCCATGTGACGCAATAATTTCACTCTTGGGTAAATATCTGAAAAACAGAAAACACTAACTCAAAATGATTAATGCACCTCAATGTCCAGAGCAGCATTATTTACAACTGCCAAGATATGGAAGCAACTTAAGTGTCCATCAACAAATGAATGGATAAAGATGTGTGGTATATATACACATGTATATTATGTGTATATATACACATGTATATATGTATATATACACATGTATATATGTATATATACACATGTATATATGTATATATACACATACATACACAACAGAATTCTACTCAGCTATAAAAAAGAGCAGAATATTTCATTTGCCACAACAAAGACTGGAAGGTATTATACTAAGTAAATGAGATAGAGAAAGAAAACTACTGTATAATATCACATCTGTGGAATCTAAAAGTGTAAACTAGTGAATATAACAACAGAATAAAGGTATAGAGAACAAACTTTTGGTTACCAGAGGAGAGGGAAAGGGAAGGGGGATTAAGACCACAAACTGCTACATAGTCAATAAATATGCTACAAGGATATATTGCATAACAGAGGGGAAATATAGCTAATTATTTATAATATCTATAAACAAAGTATAGCCTTTAAAAATTGAGAATCACTATGTTGCATTCCTAAAGTTTATATAATATTGGACATCAACTATACGTCAATAAAAATGAAGACTAAGAGGAAACAAACAAAAGGACTATCTTTCCTTTTAATTTTCTTAGCTACTTTTCAAAGATCCATTAATTAACTTACTTAGATTTAATTCTGGACTCTCTGTTTTGTTTCATCTGCTTATGAATCTGTATTTTCATCCATACCACACTGTCTTGATTATTATAGCTCTATAATAAGCCTTGAATCAGATATTACAAATCTTGAAAATTTGTTTTTAATTGTTTATATCTGATTCCATAGTCACTTTGACTATTCCATTTCCTTTAACATGCCATATAAATTTCAGAATAAAATTAAAAAAAAAACAACAATGTATCAGCCTAAGTAAAAGTAAATTTCAGGAGGATAACCAAATTGAGATATGACTTGACCTAATGTACACGGAAGAACTGTACAAAAAGATCTTCAAGACCCAGATAATCATGATGATGTGATCACTCATCTAGAGCTAGACATCTTGGAATGTGAAGTCAAGGGGACCTTAGAAAGCATCACCACGAACAAAGCTAGTGGAGGTGATGGAATTCCAGTTGAGCTGTTTCAAATCTTGAAAGATGATGCTGTGAAAGTGCTGCACTCAATATTGCAGCAAATTTGGAAAACTCAGCAGTGGCCACAGGACTGGAAAAGGTCAGTTTTCATTCCAATTCCAAAGAAAGGCAATGCCAAAGAATGCTCACACTACCGCACAATTGCACTCGTCTAACATGCTAGTAAAGTAATGCTCAAAATTCTGCAAGCCAGGCTTCAGCAATATGTGAACTGTGAACTTCCTGATGTTCAAGCTGGTTTTAGAAAAGGCAGAGGAACCAGAGATCAAATTGCCAACATCTGCTGGATCATGGAAAAAGCAAGAGAGTTCCAGAAAAACATCTATTTCTGATTCATTGACTATGCCAAAGCCTTTGACTGTGTGGATGCCAATAAACTGTGGAAAATTCTGAAAGAGATGGGAATACCAGACCATCCGACCTGCCTCTTGAGAAATCTGTATGCAGGTCAGGAAGCAACAGTTAGAACTGAACATCGAACAACAGACTGGTTCCAAATAGGAAAAGGAGTCCATCAAGGCTGTATACTGTCACCCTGCTTATTTAACTTATATGCAGAATACATCATGAGAAACGCTGGGCTGGAAGAAACACAAGCTGAAATCAAGATTGCCGGGAGAAATATCAATAACCTCAGATATGCTGATCACACCACCCTTATGGCAGAAAGTGAAGAGGAGCTAAAGGGCCTCTTGATGAAGGTGAAAGAGGAGAGTGAAAAAGTTGGCTTAAAGCTCCACATTCAGAAAATGAAGATCATGGCATACGGTCCCATCACTTCATGGGAAATAGATGGATAAACAGTGGAAACAGGATTAGACTTTATTTTTAGGGGCTCCAAAATCACTGCAGATGGTGACTGCAGCCATGAAATTAAAAGACGCTTACTCCTTGGAAGAAAAGTTATGACCAACCTAGATAGCATATTCAAAAGCAGAGACATTACTTTGCCGACTAAGGTCCGTCTAGTCAAGGCTATGTTTTTTCCTGTGGTCATGTATGGATGTGAGAGTTGGACTGTGAAGAAGGCTGAGCATCGAAGCATTGATGCTTTTGAACTGTGGTGTTGGAGAAGACTCTTGAGAGTCCCTTGGACTGCAAGGAGATCCAACCAGTCCATTCTGAAGGAGATCAACCCTGGGATTTCTTTGGAAGGAATGATGCTAAAGCTGAAACTCCAGTACTTTGGCCACCTCATGCGAAGAGCTGACTCATTGGAAAAGACTCTCATGTTGGGGGGTTTGGGGGCAGGAGGAGAAGGGAATGACAGAGGATGAGATGGCATCACTGACTTAATGGATATGAGTTTGAGAGATGGTGAGCTCTGAGAGATGGTGAAGGACAGGGAAGCCTGGCATGCTACAGTCCATGGGATCACAGAGTCAGACAGGACTGAGCGACTAAACGACAAAGGTGTTCCAGGAAACTAAAGCTATGTATTAAGGGCATGGAAGTCTACTGAAATATCATGAACTAATACTTGCAATTTAGAATAAGAATAGCTTTAATGTAGAATTAACTGGAGGGAGAACTGTGTTGGAAAAATTATACTTAGGAGGATATATCCTTATTTGGGTGCAGGATGATGATAGTTCAAATTGAATTGGTTATTATGTAGATACTGAAAACTGGTTTATTTACAGAGGAAAAATTAATATGGTTATTCATTAAGATAGCCCAATAAAGAAGGAAAAGGGACAATATTTGGGAATGAAGATAAAGAAGTCACCTTCATCAGCTGTGCTTCTTTGAAATCTACAAATATATGATGATCCTTTTACCTTTTCTTCTTTCTTCATTTCCTCATTTCTTTTTCTGTAACTCTTATAACTTGAATGTCATCTTTCTTGGCTAGTTTTTTTAATTTAATGTTTTATCTAGATACGTTGTCTTTCATTAAAGTGACTCCAAAGTGTTAAAAACTGTATATAATAATGATAAAATGATTACTAGTTCAGAAAAAAATCATCAAAGACATATTACAGTCGGAAAAAAATGATACCTTCAATATCATTTCTGAAAATTATTTTTTTCTCAGAATTCTTATCCCAGTCAGGATTTAAAGATTTTAAAACATTTAAACTAAAATTATCCAGCTATGAAGGCTGCTTAAATATTCACTTCAGTTTGTATCATGCTGTAGGAAAAAAGATATTTGTACTACAACATGTTCTCAATGACATTGAAGAGAATTCTGAGGATGGGAGATCAAGGAAAATACTGAATTGTAGTTGTGCAGTATTTCCAGGGATCCACCAGGGCTGATCCTAGCAGATGGACAGATCATGCCAGCTGAGTTGTCTCAGGAGAAAAATCAGAAATGATGTGCTAATGGATTTGAAGGAATATTGATAACACTGATATCCAACACAGATGTGGAACAGTAGGAGGTGAATAAAATAATATTCTAGAAAACTAAGTGGAACAAAAGGCAATTTACTATTTTCAATAAATCTATAAGTTTTATGAGAACAAACAAATATTAAATGATTCAAATATAACTTGCAAAGAAGTGGTAAATATGATTATCAATCTATGAAGGATATCTGAATAGTATCTTTCCTTTTATATGGTATAGAAGGTGATATTTTGAGTGTTGCTACAGTCTCTCTACTAAACAAACTGCTAACACTGGTAATCAGTTTTTGTTATGTGACCTCCTTCTTTCCTTCCCCCAAGTATAGATAGATAACTAGACTGGGAATGTATGTGTACATTCTTGTTTAGTTTGTCAGTCGTGCCTGATTCTTTGCAACCTTATGTACTCCTAGCACACCAGGTTCCTCTGTCCATGAGATTTGCCAGGAGTGGGTAGCCATTCCCTTCTCCAGTAGATATTCCCAATCCAGGGATCAAACCTAGGTCATTAGCATTGCATTCTTTACCATCCAAGCCACCAAGGGAGCCCTGGAATGTATATCAGAGCTAAACAAATAAACTTTCTTTTTCCTGAAAATTTGACTAAGATCCAGCAAAAGCATAATTAAAACTTGTTTCCAATCAATGGTAGAACATCTTAGGTCTATCATAACACTAACTGAATTTCCCATATTTTTCTTTTTAATTTCCTATATTTCCAAAGCACAATTTGCCCATTAGCTTTGGATTATTTAGAATATTATTTAGATTATTTAGAAGGCAATGGCACTGGACTCCAGTACTGTTGCCTGGAAAATCCCATGGGCAGAGGAGCCTGGAAGGCTGCAGTCCATGGGGTTGCTGAGGGTCGGACACGACTGAGTGACTTCGCTTTCACTTTTCACTTTCATGCATTGGAGAAGGAAATGGCAACCAACTCCAGGATTCTTGCCTGGAGAATCCCAGTGGCGGGGGTCCTGGTGGGCTTCAGTCTATGGCATCACACAGAGTCGGACACAACTGAAGTGAATTAGCAGCAGCATGGAGAATATACCAGGATACTTCCAATTTATTCCCAAGTGTGTTTATAATTTATAAAATTTAGACAGTGATACTTAGTATTATTACTTTCAAAGGATTCCATTCAATTACTATTCTTTTTTTTTTTTTAAATAACAGACTGTTTCATGCTAAACAGGATAAGACTTACTTTCTTGTGAAAACAGATGAGCACATTAAAAGTAATATGGATGGGAAAAATAATTACATGAAAATAATAATCAAACACTAAAGTGGTAACATGAGTAAAAATTATTTTACAACAGTGAATATTCCCAGGGATAAAGAAAGATATTTCATTAAGAAATGAGTCAATTAATCAAGAAAATATAACAGTCCTAAATGTGCATAGATTTAAACATAGCTTTGAAACACATGAGCAAAACTGACACAAGTGAAATTAGGAACAGATAAATCCAAAATGATAGTTGATGATTTCAACACCTCTTTTTAAATAACTAACAAAATCAGTTCAGTCAGTCAGTTCAGTCGCTCAGTCGTGTCCGACTCTTTGGAACCCCATGAATCGCAGCACGCCAGGCCTCCCTGTCCATCACCAGCTCCTGGAGTTCACTCAGACTCACGTCCATCGAGTCCGTGATGCCATCCAACCAACTCATCCCTCGGTCGTCCCCTTCTCCTCCTGCCCCCAATCCCTCCCAGCATCAGAGTCTTTTCCAATGAGTCAACTCTTCGCATGAGGTGGCCAAAGTACTGAAGTTTCAGCTTTAGCATCATTCCTTCCAAAGAAATCCCAGGGCTGATCTCCTTCCAGAATGGAATGGTTGGATCTCCTTACAATCCAAGGGACTCTCAAGAGTCTTCTCCAACACCACAGTTCAAAAGCATCAATTCTTTGGCGCTCAGCCTTCTTCACAGTCCAACTCTCACATCCATACATGACCACAGGAAAAAACATAGCCTTGACTAGACGGACCTTAGTCGGCAAAGTAATGTCTCTGCTTTTGAATATGCTGTCTAGGTTGGTCATAACTTTTCTTCAAAGAAGTAAGTGTAAGCATACTTACTTAGTAAATATAGAGGATTTAAAGAATACCAATTAGTTACTTTAATTGTTGAATGTAGATTACTATAGCCAGCAAAGGTAGACTACACTGAAAGAGCACAAGGGGTATTTACTATGAGGGAAGTCTGCTGGAACATATACTGGCTGTAAAACAAGTCTCAACAAATTAAAATAGATTGAAACTATATAACATGAATTTTCTCGCCAAAGAAAATTAATTATTTCTCAATAACAAAAAACAGTAATTAAAAATATTGGAAAACTTCATAAATATGTATAAAAGAAGCAAACTCTTCTAAACATGACTATGTCAAAGAACTGACAAGTTAAATTAGAAGATATTTTGTGCTCTCTTTGGCACAAAATTGGAATGATACAGAGAAGATTAGCATGGTCCCTTTGTAAGGATGAAAATGCTTTGATTACATTGTAATAAAATATTTTATCAACCAAAGCAATACATGGATGAAACTCTTGCTTTTGCATTTTCATATTAAAAAATAAAAAGATTGAAAATCCATTACCTAAGCTTATAGCTTAAGAGTTAAATTAAAATCCATTTACTTAGAATCAAGGACAATATAAAGAATAAAAAATATAAAACAGATTTTCTTTATTTAAACCTTTATTTTTTTAAATTTATTTTTAATTGGACAATAATTGCTTTAAATTATTGTGTTGGTTTCTGTAAAACATGAACATGAACCAGCCATATGTATAACTATGTTCCCTCTCTCTTAAAATTACCTCTCACTTCCCTCCCCATCCCATACTTCTAGGTTTATACAGAGCTTTGATTAGAGTTCACCAAGTCATACAGCAAATTCCCATTGGCTATCTATTTTATATATGATAATGTATGAAAAAAAAAAAGTGAAGATGAAGTCATTCAGTCATGTTCGACTCTTTGGAACCCCATGGACTGTAGCCTACCAGCCTCCTCAGTCCATGGAATTTTCCCAGGCAAGAGTACTGGAATGAGTTGCCATTTCCTTCTCCAGGGGATCTTCCTGACCCAGGGATCAAACCCTGGGCTCCTGCATTGCAAGCAGACACTTTACCGTCTGAGCCACCAGGGAAGCCCATGATAATGTATGCTTCCATGTTACTCTCTCCATTCATCCCAGCCTCTCCTTCCTCTCCCAGCCTATGTCCATATGTCTGTTCTCTATGTCTGTATCTCCACTGTTGCCCTGCAAATAATTTTATCAGTACCATCTTTCTAGATTCCATATATATGCATTAATATATGATAGTTTTCTCTTTCTGACATACTTCTCTCTGTATAATAGGCTCTAGGTTAATCTACCTCATTAGAACTGACTTAAATGTGTTCAAAAAAGGAACTATTTTTAAAAGCAACTGGTACTTACAAATAAAAATGAAATTGATAAAATTTCAAAATATTTAAGGAAAATAAAGAAAACACACATTCTCTAAGAATAATGACAAGAAGGACTATATTTTCCACCATAAAAGATATATCACTTTATTCTCAGTGAAATAAACATTTACTCTCGATATCAGATTTGCCTTCCTTTCATACAATGTTTCTATCATAACTATCTTCTATGATTTTTTTAGAATGCCTTATGCATCATCATGCTATCCCACACAGTACTGTTTCTGATACAGTAACTCAATTCAATGTGCCATTCCCATAAAAATTACCCCTACAATTCTGAAATATCTGGCTTGACAGAATGGTGTTATAACCTTTTGATGTCTCAGTTATAGTCCCAGCTAGATCACTGCACAATTGCACTTACTGCACACACTAGTAAAATAGTGCTGAAAATTCTCCAAGCCAGGCTTCAAAAGTGTGTGAACTATGAACTTCCAGATGTTCAAGCTGGATTTAGAAAAGGCATAGATACCAGAGATCAAATGCCAACATCTATTGGATCATAGAAATAAGAGAATTCCAGAAAAAACATCTATTTCTGCTTTATTGACTAAACCAGAGCTTTGACTGTGTGCATCACAACAAACTGTGGAAAATTTTTAAAAAGATGGGAATACCAGATCACCTGACCTGTCCCTTGAGAAATTTATATGCAGATCAAGAGACAGCAGTTAAAATGGGACATGGAACAACAGACTGGTTTCAGATGGGGAAACGAGTATGTCAAGGCTGTAGATTGTCACCGTGCTCATTCAACATATATGCAGAGTACATCATTAGAAATGCTGGACTGGGTGAAGCACAAATTGGAATCAAGATTGCCAGGAAAGATATCAATAACCTCAGATATGCAGATGACACCATACTTATGGCAGAAAATGAAGAACTAAAGAGCCTGTTGATGAAAGTGAAAGAGGAGAGTGAAAAAGTTGGTTTAACACTCAACATTCATAAAACTAAGAGCATGGCATTCAGTCCCATCCTTCTTGGCAAATAGATGGGGAAACAGTGGCTGACTTTATTTTCTTGGGCTCCAAAATTACTGCAGATGGTGACTGCAGCCATGAAATTAGAAGACGCTTACTCCTTGGAAGGAAAGTTATGATCAACCTAGACAGCATATTAAAAAGAAGAGACATTACTTTACCAACAAAGGTCTGTGTAGTCAAAGTTATTTTTTTTCCTGTAGTCATGTATGAATGTGATAGTTGGACTACAAAGAAAGCTGAATGACAAAGAATTGATAGTTTTGAACCATGGTGTTGGAGAAGACTCTTGAGAGTCCATTGGACAGCAAGGAGATCCAATCAGTCAACCCTACAGGAAATTGGTCCTGAATATTCATTGGAAGGACTGATGCTGAAGCTGACACTCCAATACTTTGGCCACATGATGCAAAGAACTGACTCATTTGAAAAGACCCTGATGCTAGGAAAGATTGAAGGTGGGAGGAGAAGGGGATGAAAGAGGGTGAGATGGTTGGGTGACATCACTGACTCAATGGACATGAGTTTGAGTAAACTACTGGAGTTGGTGATGGACAGGGAAGACTGGCGTGCCGCAGTCCATATGGTCACAAAGAGTTGGACACGACTGAGCGACTGAACTTGAACTTGAGATCATAATATCTTGCAGGGCTGAGGCAAGGTTTTCTAGAAGGTGTATGTGCTTTGAATCAGCATCCAATATATGACACTCTTTTTCCTATACCCAGGACTCAAGAGTTCAGGAATCATGAAGTGGAAATGGGAGTGGCACCACTCATTCTTAACCCTAGTGACCTCCCAGCAAAATTTTTGCTTCCTTTCCTATGATTTTATGTTCTGCTGGACTAGCAGCCTCAGTCTCTAAGAGAAGAATTCTTCTCTTAGAGAATTCTTCTACAAGTAGAAACAAAAATGATTTCATTTAACTGAAGTTAAGATTGTTGCCTGGCCACTGTGAATCCCTAATGCCTCTGAATCAACAAGCAAAGATGACAGCTACTGTGCCAGCTGGGGTGACTGATGCAGACTACCAAGGAGCAATTAAACAGCTACTGCACTATGGAAGTAAGGACATAAAAGTGATCCTTCAGAGCCTCTCTTAATATTACTAAGCTGCTATGGATTAACTGTTTGTGTTCCCCTAAAATTCACGTTGAAGCTCCAATCTCTGATGTACATTTGGAGGTGGGGCCTCGTAACTAATATTTTTTTTTCTTTTTACCTAATAAGAATTTAATAACTAACAGATATCCTCTACCAGAGCTATCATACATATACCTATTCATTCATAGTTTACTCATATTTGTGTTGCTAAGTTTGCTTCTTGGATTTAGATTTTTTTCACATGTAGTCATAAGTGAGATTTTCCATTTTTATACTATGTTTGTTAAGAGGTTTCTTGAGAACAAGCTAGTTTCATAAAATTTAATTAAAACATTATTTAGATTTGGACAGCTCAAAATATATAATAATCAGACATTTTCTGATTAATGGTATCATTCATTTTTAAAAATCCATGTGTCTACCTGATAGTATGAAAGCCTATGATTCTAAGTGAGAAATTACATTTGTGTTTTACATATGTGCTGAACTCTCATTAAATTCATAACTTTATCTGTTAAGTAGTTAGAATAGGAAAAAAGGAGTCCAAAATGGTGGTGGCTAAAAGACAAGGAAAGAAAAAACTGCTAAAAAAAAACAAAAGAAGGACGGAATAGAGGACCTCAGGTAAAACAAACAGCATTCCTTGCTAGCTCAATTTACATAGGGCAGGCCTGGGGAAAGAGAAAAACATATAAAAAGAGGAACCAAAAACTCGGCCAGAGACCGTTCTCTTCACATCTTTTGGGTTGGTATGCCCTCACACCTTGAGGATGCATTTTCCTTTACTTTCTAAATAAAACTGAGCTGTAACATGGAACTGTAACACTGGTCCATCTGACAGCTAGAATGCTGGTCCATTGCTTCAAATTTTTGTTACGATGAGACAGAACTGAGGAAATTAGAAACTCCTCCAACACATCAAAACACAGGACACCCATGTGTGTTGAAAATATTTAAAACATTATTTCCTGGTCACCTATCTGAGGTCACATCTTTCCTTACATCGAAATAATTTTGATTCTTTGCTTCATTCTCCATATACTTAGTATTACTTCCCTACATTTTTAAAGATTCATTTTTATAAACAAAATCAAGAGCAAGAATGAACATACTTAAGCTAAAAAAACTATACAGAATAAGCATGTGGTTGCAGAGAATAGTTCACACTGAGAAGGAGGCTCTGAAACCATTTTCAATTTCAAAAAAAAAAAAAAAAAAATTAAGACATGTACCCCCCATTGGCATTTGACATATTTTTTCAAAACATCACCTTGTAAGCCTGATGATCTACAATTAAATTTGACATAACTCAAATTTTCTTGTTCTTATTTAAAATGCTAATAATCTGGGAAAATTATTACAAAACTTTTCTATGTAATCTTTGGTTAAAACAGTTGCATTGTGCAATATTTAAATTCTATAATATCACCGAAGTGAGAAAATCTTAACTGTGGAAAAGTGTCCACAGAAAAGATTGGGCTTCCCTGGTGGCTCAGACAGTAAAGAGTGCAGTGCAGGAAACCCGGGTCCAGTTCCTGGGCTGGGAAGGTCTCCTGGAGAAGGAAAGAGCAACCAACTCCAGTATTGCCTGGAAAATCCCATGGATGGATGAATCTGGCAGACTACAGTCTGTAAGGTGGTAAAGAGTTGGACACGACTGAGTGACTAACACTTTTACACACACACAGTTGCAAAAATGAACAAGAAAAGCTACTGGTACACGCAGTGACATGAATATATGCCAAAGCATTATCTTATGTCAAAGAGGCTGGACATACTTTTTTAATTCATTTATAAAATATTCCAGTAAAGGAAAAAAAAAACCTATTGTGATAAAAACAAGATACATGATAGCCTTGGAGACAAAGTAAAAGGATGCCAGCCATAAGGTCCTGGAAGAAGTTTTACAGGAAATGGAAATAATCCATACATAACTGGGGCTATGTTTATAAGAATGAATGTATATGATAAATCTCCTAAAAATGCAAGTTAGTGCCTCATATCAATTATATTTCAATAAAAATCTTTTAGAAAAAGTCACAATCAGATATCAATAGTTTCATTCATCGTTAATGAAAAGTCAATTGTAATTGTATCTAGAGAAATAAGGGATTTGAGCAGAAATTTCAAGTAGATGGTCTTGGAAGAAACACATTGAAAAAAAGTTGAAAGTTAACCCACTTGGACTATCTGAGGAACAGTATACAACCCAGTTCTAAATGTACTTATGTATATAAAAAAGTGTATTTATTTGGTGATAGGTTGTGACTGCTTTAGTAGCAAGTGAAGCTGTGGTACTGGTGTACTTTATGAACCACACATTAATTTCTTTATACCTCCATGTTTTTGTCCTATAAATGATGGCTTTTACAAATTATGATTATCCTTCTTTCATTAGAAATATAATGAAGACTTAACTAATGTTCATAAAAATGGGTAGAGGGAATTTAATCTAGGAATGTCAGTCTGAACCTCGTAACTCTTAAATATTCTTACACAAACACACACACAAACACCTACAAACATGAGTCCAGTAACCTGTATTTGTTATAATCAGTTTATTGTTGTCAAGACTATCTAGCTATTTTCTATGGAATTTAGAACCTGCTCTATTAGATAATGACTTAACTAGATTTATATTTAGTCTGCTGCTGCTGCTGTTAAGTCGCTTCAGTCATGTCTGACTCTGTGCGACCCCACAGACGGCAGCCCACCAGGCTCCCCTGGCCCTAAGATTCACCAGGCAAGAACACTGGAGTAGGCTGCCATTTCCTTCTCCAATTCATGAAAGTGAAAAGTGAAAGTGAAGTCACTCAGTCATGTCCGACTCTTTGCCACCCCACGGACTGCAGCCTACCAGGCCCCTCCGCCCATGGCATTTTCCAACAAGAGTAATAGTGTGGGTTGCCATTGCCTTCTCCAATATTTAGTCTAGATTATGTCTTTCAGACACTTCTTGCTATAGAGTTCACAGAAAATAGAATAAACTTAAAAGCTGTTAATGTCATTATATTATTTACAAGTTCAAAACTATGCTAGTTGCACATTATATATTTTGCATATTTATATGTATAAATATATGTCTGTGTATGTGGTGTTTGTGTGTGTGTGTAGATATGGACAACATCTAAAAACCTATACTGGATTTTGCTTTAATGAATTATTGTCTATCATAATGCTTTCATGGAAATAATGTAAACCTACCATCTTACAAGAATGTAAGTTAAAAGCTGTGTCAGTCATAGCATGACTATGTAGGTTCATATGCAGAACAGATAGGAATTTTGGAAATGTTGCTTTTGCTAAGTGTATGTGAATGAAAAGTACAGATGATTATTTTCTGTACATATCTCTGTGTGTATCTGTGTATGTGAGTGTATACTACAAGTTCTGAATAAAACGTAAGTCAGTGTTATAAAGTACATTTAATGTATCATTTGTGCTTCCCTGGTGTGCTGCGGTCCATGGGGTCGCAAAGAGTTCGGCACAAGTGAGCACCTGAACTGAACTGAACGGGTGGCTCAAATGGGTAGAGAATGTGCCTGCAATGAAGAAGACCTGAGTTCAATCCCTGGGCTTGGAAGATTCCTTGAGAAAGGAAAGGTTACAGATTGTTTAGTGCACTACTTAAACTCTGAATATGTGGTGTCTTTGGCACCCATACCAGTCCATAAAAGCTAAAGGAGCCTTTCCTTGATTTCTATCTGTATTTGCTTCCAAGTGAAAGTGAAAGTGAAGTTGCTCAGTTGTGTCCAACTCTTTGTGATCCGTGGACTGTAGCCCACCAAGCTCCTCCGTCCATGGGA
Organism: Nanger dama; assembly: GCA_917880005.1. NCBI lineage: Eukaryota > Metazoa > Chordata > Mammalia > Artiodactyla > Bovidae > Nanger > Nanger dama. The sequence continues at coordinate 48,491,544 of CAKJTW010000011.1, forward strand.
TTCTCCAGGCAAGAATACTGGAGTGGGTTGCTATTTCCTTCCCCAAGCACATGATAATTGACGGATGTTTACAGTAGTGCTTTAAGAAATATGCAGTGGTCAATCACCCTGAACCAGCTCAACTTGACTACAGACCTGGAACCTGTACTTCAGAGCTTGACTACAGCAAGGTACCTGTGGAGATGGACCTGGAGGTGTCTGAAATTGACTTTTCCTTCATTACCATGCTACCCGTGAGGATAAAGGGGAAGACGAAGGGGTTTGCACTCTCTTAGGCACAATTCATGCCTGTGCAAAGATATATGGAAGACTGCATGGCCCAGCTGCTCTTGTAAATTTCCACCTCCCCCCCCCCTTTTTTTTGGATGACATGTCTATCTCATGACATATCTATCTCTTATCCCTTAAAATTTCCTTACTCCCCACCCTTCAGAGAGAAGGTGTTTTTAGAGCATAAGCTCTCCCTTCTCCATTCCTTGATCAACGAATACAGTTTCTTCTCTGCTACACTGAACCTGGTTTCTTTTGACTGGCATTTGTATCTCCAGGTAAATAACTCCACTGGGAGATAAATACATACAAACACGTTTTACGATTACAGTGGCTAGTTTTCTCTAGTGTTTTTCACAGACACAGGAATGTATTACAAAACCTTAGAACAAATGCCATTTCATGGTTCCAGACAAATAAATATTAAATACCAATGCACTCCCTCATTCTTTAATAAACTGGGAAATGTCCTAATGGAAAGCTTAGACTTCTACTGATCCTAGAAACATGCATCATATCACAGAAAGGGCAAGGCATTAACAGTCTACGTTGGAGTTTCATCTTCAAAATCTGTTAGAGTTGTGGTCTTGGGATATTATTAACTGAGGCTGCTATTTCATCTAAAGAATGAAAACAATTCCCAAATTTTCATGAAGATCAAAATGAGATTTAAAAAATGCAAATCTCTGTCCAATTATTGATGATATAAATAAAATCATATGTATATAGTTTGTACAAGTAAAAATTTTTATAGATTGGCACATCTCAATGATATTTAAAATGTGTTCACATCTTCATTATTTCTGCTTCAGTCAAGTAAGAAATAAGATAACATTTGTGTTTAAAGCAGTTTAACAAGACCACAATTAGAGAGAGTCTTATCTCCACATTTTTGCATTCTATCTTATGTGGTCAAAAGAGTTAGTAGGCACTTTTATCTTTAACTTATTCATATCATAATAAAATATACTCTTAATAAAACTAAATTTTATGGCTTTAAAAATATTAAAAGTATATTATCAAAATTAATTTTGAATTATTTAAATCAGGGGTATAGTTAAAAAAATAAGAACCTATGTAGGATAATAGTCTCTAAATATTTTAATCAAATATAGAGAGTTCTCTCAATAAATAAAATACTTTTAAATATGCTTTTACAGAAGAAAACATAAACATTCCATTTTTAATTAAATTTGAATTAGAATTTCTGAAAAATAATGAAATCCAGTATGTATACTGGTTTATTACAGTTAAGATAAAACTGCCACAAGCATTAAAGATTTTGACACGCTATTTATGTTGATGAATATTTTGCTCATTTCCCTCAGGACAAAAAGGACAAATTAATTATTATTTGGCAGATGGTTTAATTGTAGGCCTTTGGCTGGAGAGAAAACTATGATATAAATTATATACAATATTTATTAATAGCAAAAGTAAAAGACAGTTTTAAGGAGTTTCAGAAGCTCATTTCCACAATATCTGCATAGTTCTCATCATCTGGAAATTTTTTCAAAAGTTCAATTTAGAAAATTATGAAATTGTTTCAATTTCCACATGGGTGATTTTTTTTTTTAATTTCTGTAAGCTTTTTGAAAGATTTAACCAAAAATTCAAATAATTTTTAAAATAATGGCATTAATAAAAATTTTGAAAGTGAAAAAAACCAAAAGCCCCTTTGTGGCCCTCATTTGCTGTTTGTAGAATAAATTCTAAGTCTTCTAGGTCTTCCCTGAGTTTCAAAGAGCTGGCACAAGCAGTTAATAACTAAAGAAGTGAGAGAATGCAGAAACAAAGGAAAAGAAAATAGAAAAGTAATGACAATAATTTAGCAATAAAACAGAGTCCTAGTTTCTCCTCAAGGGATATATATACAACCTGACATGTACTTTTGAGTTATTCTACAGAACTAAGACCACCCTCACAAGAAGAAAGAACATGGTAACTATATGTTGAGCACAAGCAAAGAGACCCCGATTAGCTGGAATCAGAAGGTCAATGACTGAGATTCCTGAACCATCACCCTATTACCTCAATTATCGACCAATCAGAGGAAGTCATATACCCTGCAGCTCTCATCCCAAATGTTGCTTTTCTAAAAGCTTCAGTGAAAACCATCAGGGAGTTTGAGTGTTATGCGTATGAGCTGTCTGTTCTATTTGCTTGGAACCTGCAATGAAAGTCGTATTTTCCTTCACCACATCTAAATGTGACTAAATCAGCTTTGCTGCACTACTGGCAAGCAGACCCAAATTGCATTTATACCAATTTGATTATATGCATAATATATAAATAATGAGATTCCTTGTTTTCTTTGATAAAATAAGATTATTATTGTTTTCAACTTTAATTGGGATATGTGAGCTTCCTCTGAATAAAGTTTCCCAAACTTTCTAGAAGCATTTATGATTACAGAAAAAAAAAAAGTTACATTCAAATATTCCATGAAGAAGCCAGAGATAACTTAGTGCTGGTGTCTGAGGAAATTATCAGGTTCAGCAATACGTGAACTGTGAACTTCCTGATGTTCAAGCTGGTTTTAGAAAAGGCAGAGGAACCAGAGATCAAATTGCCAGCAGCTGCTGGATCATGCAAAAAGCAAGGGTCCAGAAAAACATCTATTTCTGCTTTATTGACTATGACAAAGCCTTTGACTGTGTGGATCACAATAAACTGTGGAAAATTCTGAAAGATATGGGAATACCAGACCACCTGACCTGCCTCTTGAGAAACCTGTATGCAAGTCAGAAAACAACAGTTAGAACTGGACATGGAACAACAGACTGGTTCCAGATAGGAAAAGGAGTACATCAAGGCTGTATATTGTCACCGTACTTATTTAACTTATATGCAGGGTACATCATGAGAAAAGCTGGAGTGGAAGCAACACAAGCTGAATCAAGATTGCTGGGAGAAATATCAGTAACCTCAGATATGGAGATGATACCACCCTTATGGCAGAAAGTGAAGAGGAACTAAAAAGCCTCTTGATGAAACTGAAAGTGGACAGTGAAAAAGTTGGTTTAAAGCTCAACATTCAGAAAATGAAGATCATGGCATCGGTCCCATCATTTCATGGGAAATAGATGGGGAAACAGTGGAAAGAGTGCCAGACTTTTTTTTTGGGGGGCTCCAAAATCACTGCATATGGTAATTGCAGCCATGAAATTAAAAGACACTTACTCCTTGGAAGAAAAGTTATTATCAACCTAGATAGTATATTCAAAAGCAGACAGAGATATTACTTTGCCAACTAAGGTCCAGCTAGTCAAGGCTATAGTTTTTCCAGTGTTCATGTACGGATGTGAGAGTTGGACTGTGAAGAAGGCTGAGCGCTGAAGAATTGATGCTTTTGAACTGTGGTTTGGAGAAGACTCTTGAGAGTCCCTTGGGCTGCAAGGAGATCCAACAAGTTCATTCTGAAGGAGATCAACCCTGGGATTTCTTTGGAAGGAATGATGCTAAAGCTGAAACTCCAGTACTTTGGCCACCTCATGCAAAGAGTTGACTTATTGGAAAAACTCTGATGCTGGGAGGGATTGGGGGCAGGAGGAGAAGGGGACGACCAAGGATGAGATGGCTGAATGGCATCACTGACTCGATGGACGTAAGACTGAGTGAACTCCGGGAGATGGTGGTGGACAGGGAGGCCTGGCGTGCTCTGATTCATGGGGTCGCAAAGAGTCAGACACGACTGAGCGAATGAACGGAACTGAACTGAACTGAATAATGCTGATCTTGACATTTTATTCCGAGGTAACTGCTTCGAGAGACAGGAAATGCATATCCTAAGGTTGTACTTTTATTTTTTTTATTATTTTTTTAATTACAATACTGTATTTGTTTTGCCATACATTGACATGAATCAGCCACAGGTGTCCACGATCTCCCAATGCTGAAGCCCCCTCCCACCTCCCACCCCACATCCTCTCCCTGAATCATCCCGTGCACCAGCCCCATGCGTCCTGCATCCTGTATTGAACATAGACTGGCGCTTCATTCTTACAAGATAGTATACATGGATTTACATTTAATGACTGTGCTTAAGTTCTGTTTGAAATAAAAGGTCTTACCCCCTCATTGGTTTTCTTCTGTTTAGGTTCTGAGTTTTTGGCTTCCTCCAGCTTGAATCCTAATCTCTCTGAGTCTTTAGTTGCTTTGTCGTGTCCTACTCTTTGAGACCCCATTGACTGTAGCCTGCCAGGCTTCTCTGTCCATGGGATTCTCCAGGCAAGAATACTGGAGTGGAATGCCATGCCCTCCTCCAGGGCATATTCCCAACTTAGGATTGAACCCAGGTCTCCTGCATTGCAGGCGGATTCTTTACCATCTGAGCCACCAGGGAAGCCCAGTTTTTCTAGTCTTACCAAAAAAAGAAAGAAAAGAAAACAATCTCTTCCTGCTTCTGCTGGGTCTTCTTCTCATTCACCACTTTTCCCCTCCACCTCTTCCACCACCATTTTGTAGGCTGCTAAAATTCTGATTTTGTTTCATATTTTAATTTCAATTGATTTTAGACTAATAAAAAAGCTGCAAAAATTAGAGCTTCTCCTCACCCTGCTTTCTCTAATATATATATATATATATATATATATATATATAATATACATACATACATATACATACTATATATATATATACACACATACATATATGTATGTATAGCACCATATTACGATTATAAAGAACAAAAATTATTGGTACAATATTACTAACCAAACTACACACACTGTACAAAATTTACCAGTTTTTTTCTCTAACATTCTTTTTCCTGTTTGGGATCCTAAACCAGATCCCACACTAGTTGTTATTGTTATTGGGCTTTACTTAGTCTCTTCCAGATTGTAACAATTTCATATTCTTTCCTTATCTCTCACAACTTTGACAATGTTCATGAGTACCAATAAGTTATATTTTGTAAAATGTCCCTCAATTTGTATGTTTCATTATTCCATGATTGGAATCAAGTTAGGCAAGTTTGGCAATAATAGCACAACAGAGATGCTTGCCTTTCTCAGTGTGTCATATCAAGGGGTCCAATATTTTGAACTGTCATTACTGGTGATGTTATCATTTATCACTTGGCTCAGCAGATGTCTTCTGAGTTTCTCCCTGAGCATTAATGTTTTTCCTTTTATAGTTAATATCTTGAAGGAGAAACCCTGAGATTAGTCAAATTCTGTTCAATAATGTACTTTTTACTTCAATAGTACTATACATTTAATGTTTAAAATAAGAGATATTTTCTATAATTTTAATGAAAGTTTGCAATGGGAAAGTAAAGGCAATGTGCTAAAATTTCTCATTTGAACAGGTAAGAAGCATTATGCTTTTTAAATGTTTTAATTTTGGTGGTAATGAGGAAAGGTAAGGATATCTAAAAGGTCATTCTAAATTGCTATTTTGGATACTGAAAATGATCTGGCTTAAATAAACAAAAATCAAAAGAATTCATAATTCAGTACAAGCTGGCTGAAGCAAAGTTTTATTTTTACTGGTTATCAAGTTTTGTCTCCCTATATAGTATAGTAATTATAATTTCTCAGTTGGCCTTCAAGTAAAACAAAAATGTCAAGCCATTATTTCTGAGTAAAGTCTGGGCAAAACAGACCAGTCTAATAAGTTCCAGCTTCCAATAGGTTGTTTCATTTCCTATATTTTCTGGATGCTTTTAGTGAGGCTTCAGTTCAGTTCAGTTCAGTTCAGTCACTCAGTCATCTCCAAATCTTAGCAACCCCATGAATCACAGCATGCCAGGCTTCCCTGCCCATCTCCAACTCCTGGAGTTTACTCAAACTCATGTCCATCAAGTCAGTGATGCCATCCAGCCATCTTATCCTCTGTCATCCCCTTCTCTTCCTGCCCCCAATTCCTCCCAGCATCAGGGTCTTCTCAAATAAGTCATCTCTTTGCATCAAGTGGCCAAAGAATTGGAGTTTCAGCTTCAGCATCAGTCCTTCCAATGAACACCCAGGACTGATCTCCTTTAGGATGGACTGGTTGGGTCTCCTTGCAGTCCAAGGGACTCTCAAGAGTCTTCTCCAACACCACAGTTCAAAAGCATCAATTCTTTGGCGCTCAGATTTCTTCACAGTCCAAATATCACATCCATACATGACCACTGGGAAAACCATAGCCTTGACTAGACAGAACTTTGTTGGCAAAGCAATATCTCTGCTTTTGAATAAGCTATCTAGGTTGGTCATAATTTTCCTTTCAAGGAGTAAGCCTGTTTTAATTTCATGGCTGCAGTCACCATCTGCAGTGATTATGGAGATCCCCCAAAATAGTCTGACAGTGTTTCCACTGTTTCCCCATCTATTTCTCATGAAGTGATGGGACCAGATGCCATGATCTTCATTTTCTGAATGTTGAGCTTTAAACCAACTTTTTCACTCTCCTCTTTTACTTTCATCAAGAGGCTTTTTAGTTCCTCTTCACTTTCTGCCATAAAGGTGGTATCATCTCCATATCTGAGGTTATTGATATTTCTCCCGGCAATCTTGATTCCAGCTTGTGCTTCCTCCAGCCCAGCGTTTCTCATGATGTACTCTGCATAGAAGTTAAATAAGCACAGTGACAATATATAGGCTTTATGGACTCCTTTTCCTATTTGGACCCAGTCTGTTGTTCCATATCCAGTTCTAACTGTTGCTTCTTGACCTGCATACAGGTTTCTCAAGAGGCAGGTGAGGTGGTCTGGTATGCCCATCTCTTTCAGAATTTTCCGCAGTTTATTGTGATCCACACAGTCAAAGGCTTTGTCATAGTCAGTAAAGCAGAAATAGACATTTTTCTGGAATTTTCTTGCTTTTTCAATGATCCAGTGGATGTTAGCAATTTGATCTCTGGTTCCTCTGCTAGTGGAGGTGATGGAATCCCAGTTGAGCTATTTCAAATCCTGAAAGATGATGCTGTGAAAGTGCTGCACTCAATATACCAGCATGTTTGGAAAACTCAGCAGTGGCCACAGGACCAGAAAAGGTCAGTTTTTATTCCAATCCCAAAGAAAGGCAATGCCAAAGAATGCTCAAACAACCACACAATTGCACTCATCTCATACGCTAGTAAATAATGTTCAAAATTCTCCAAGCCAGGCTTCAGCAGTAACTAAACTGTGAAGTTCCTTATGTTCTTCCTGGTTTTACTACAATACTTTGAAAGTACAGGAATATTTTAAAAATAGTGTTGGTGTTGACCAGCAAGATTAAACATCTTCTAATCATGAAATAGTGTACACTAGCCTTGTATGAAATATATGATATGAATAGAAATGTCCATGTCTCAAATGTGAACTTCCTGAGATAATAAGTGGATTCATTTATCTGGGTCTCATTTTAGATACTAATGTCTTTTTATTTGATATTTTAAACTTACATTTAAAAACAAATCATTCATTTCAAATTCTTCTTTATAGATTGAAGTTTCTACCACTGACTTTTATCTGTTTTCTATATTTCTTAACAAATGTTTTTTTATCACATAAATTGGGGCTTCCTATGTGGCACAAGAGGTAAAGAACCCACCTACTAGTGTATGATGCATTAGAGATTGTGCTGGATCAGAAAGATCCCCTGGAGTAGGAAATGGTAACCCACCCCAGTATTCCTGCCTGAGAAATCACACGGACAAAGAAACCTGGAGGGCACAGTCAGTGGGGTCCCAAAGAGTCAGACACAACTGAGCATGCATGCATATCACATAAATTACCTTGTGAATACATTTTGTTCTCAATTTCTAAGTACTTTGAGATTTCTATTTTGTCCCATCTATATTTCAAGTTGGATGAACAAAAGAATATATTCTTAATATCCCTGAAGTGATTTAGTATTGTCCTATTTTTAATGGTTGCTTTAGATATTGATTGAATATTTTATGCTAATAATAAAAATCAGAATAAAACATAAAATACTAGTCTTTCCTACATCACACTTATTCATTAATAGAATATATTATATGTAAATCTATAAATCATTAGTATTGTAAGTAGCTTCTTTTCAGACCATTAACATTTTAAAATTAAACAATCTTTTAAGAATAAGTATATAGAACAAAATTAAGCAAATTGTATACGCAAATATTAAGTATAACTTTAAGAAATGGTCAAATATAGAGCAAAAATAATTTATTACAGGCAATTTCACAAATGTGGCACTTATTAGGTTAAAAATCACAGTAATTTTTTATATTTGAATACTACAATTAGAATGGCAGAAATATTGAGACTTCATCAAATGTTAGTTTTGCCAGAAATAGGGAAATACACTGAGGCTTCCCTGGTGGCTCAGGCTTCACTAGCAGCTCAGATGGTAAAGAATCCGCCTGCAATGCTGGAGACCTGGTTTCAATCCCTGGGTAAGGAAGATCCTCTGGTGAAGGGACTGGCTACCCACTTTAGTATTCTTATTTGGACAATTCCATGGACAGAGGAGCCTGGCAGGCTATAGTCCATGGGGTAGCAAAGAGTCTGACAGGACAGAATGACTTTCACTTTCACTTTTCCTGGTAGCTCAGCTAGTAAAGAATTTGCCTGCAATGCAATTTGGATTTCTAAGTCAAGAACATCCCCTGGAGAAGGGATATGCTACCCACTGCAGTATTCTTGGGCTTCCCTGGTGGCTCAGCTGGTAAAGAATCCACCTGCAATGTGGGAGGACCAGGGTTTGATCCCTGAGTTGTGAATATCCCCTGGAGGAGGGCATGGCAACCCACTCCAGTATTCTTGTCTGAGAAATCTCATGGACAGAGGAGGCTGTGGGCTACAGTCCATTGCATTGCAAAGGAGTTGGACACAACTTAGCAACTAAACAAAACAAAATAATGACATAATTTTTAAAGAGTTTTCTTATAAAAATATACTTTGTGCAAAAATACATAAATATGACATATTAATAAGGTTCATTTCCTTTGTGAAACATACAGATTCAATGTTCTATATCTAGAGCTAAACCTACTCTAAATACATATGACTATGAAAAATCTTATTGTGTAGCCATTTTCTTTGACGCCATAATTTTAATAATTGCATAAAACCAAACAATCAAGAAGGAACATTAAATGTAAAAATTGTGTTATTTTATTTTTGTACTTGGCTGGTCTGCTCACTGTTTCTTGTAATTAATTTAAAACATTGTTATTTTGAGATGTCTCCTTTCTTTCCAGCTTCATTGTAGTTTTTACTTAGTGTCAGACCAAATCTCACATCATCAACACTAAAAGCCTTAGAGGATGCATTTTAAATTAAAAGAACTAATTACCTTTGAAGTTTAAGTGACTTTTGGCTTCTGCCACATACAGTATTTTATAACAAAAGTTTATTGGTCTCTTGCTCTTTGATTATATTTAGAAACAGAACTACTGTCTCAAAGGAGCATACAAAAGTGAACTAGACGCCATATTGGATTTTGAACTTATTTAAGACTTTACTTTGCCAACAAATGTCCATCTAGTCAAGCTATGGTTTTTCCAGTAGTCATAGTCATGTATGGATGTGAGAGTTAGACTGTGAAGAAGGCTGAGCACTGAAGAATTGATGCTTTTGAACTGTGGTGTTGGAGAAGACTCTTGAGAGTCCCTTGGACTGCAAGGAGATCCAACCAGTCCATTCTAAAGATCAGTCCTGGTTGTTCTTTGAAAGGAATGATGCTAAAGCTGAAACTCCAGTATTTTGGCCACCTCATGTGAGGAATTGACTCATTGGAAAAGACTCTGATGTTGGGAGGTTGGGAGGGATTGTGGGTAGGAGGAAAGGGAGTGACAGAGGATGAGATGGCTGGATGGCATCACCTACTCCGAGGGACGTGGGTTTGGGTGAACTCTGGGAGTTGGTGATGGACAGGGGAAGCCTGGCGTGCTGCAATTCATGGGGTCACAAATAGTCGGACATGACTGAGCAAGTGAACTAAACTGGAGACATTTAAAGCTTGAAGTTTACAAATGTCTTTTCTTAATCTTTAGCATTTTAAGATGCTGTTTCTATTACTGCAAGAGGGAAATATGAAAAGATGACTTTTCTTTGCCCCTTGCCCTATATAGATTTTCCATTTTAGCTGTCATGACATAGTTTGCCAAATTCTGTCCTAGAGAACAGACATTAAGATTCTCATTTTTTCTTTAGCTGTGGCAACTGATTGAAAGACAAATCTTGCAGCCATATTTATTACAGAAATGATGCTGGTGAATTTTTGAAAATTTGCTATCCACATGAATTAAGTTTTCTGGGTTTTATTCTTAGGCCATATGCTAAATTCCATTTCATCTTCATTTCTATCCCTTAGACGAGAAAAGAACGTGATTAATAAATATTTGAAACAATGCTTTTGTTATTTATATTCTGATGAATCATCAAGTAGGACAAGATTCAATCATGCAGTCTGTCATTAGTAGCACAAATTTAGGTTTTGAAAACCAGGTATATATATTTTTCTCAGAATAATGTTCCCTTTTTTATAAGCCTGTTTTTATAAATCTATATAACCAAGTGTACCTAAAATTTTAATGTGACTGGCTTCCATTTCCTTTATGAATAACCTTATTTACTTAGTGACTACAATGGAAAGCCTTTAAAAAATTATTTAAAAGAAAATATGAAAACTATGAGTTCTAAAGTTTCTAAAGGCATTTCCACTCTTTGTGGAGAAAAATAAAGTCAAATATTCTTCAATCACGGAGAAGGAAATGGCAACACACTTCAGTGTTCTTGCCTGGAGAATCCCAGGGGCGGAGGAGCCTGGTGGGCTGCTGTCTCTGGGATCACACAGAGTCGGACATGACTAAAGTGACTTAGCAGCAGCATCAGCAGCATTCTTCAATCAAAAAGTGAAAAAACTAAACTTAACAATAAATTATTAACCTAGTAATTATGCAACATTACATAAGCTACTTTTTTTTTTTTTTTTTAAGTAAGATTAATCACTGTGCCTAACTTATGGGATATCATGAGGATTAAAACACAGTAGTTATCGGGATTTTTGATACATGTTAAAACACCTGGTGGCTCAGACGGTAAAGCATCTGCCTACAATGAGAAAGACCTAGGTTCCATCCCTGGGTGGGGAAGATCCCCTCGAGGAGGAAATGGAAACCCACTCCAGTACTCTTATCTGGAAAATCTCACGGACAGAGGAGCCTGGTAGGTTACAGTCCTTTGGGTCGCAAAGAGTCGGACAAGACTGAGTGACTTCACTTTCACTTTTCAAAACACTAAATAATAACTAATTATAGAAAAATAGAACTCACTATAAAGGCCAGATCAACATTATAAATAGTAAAGTAAAACACATGAAGCAACAGGTAAAATGTTGTCTAAGTGATAGACGCTAATATGTGCTTTTTGGAATAGATGGGATTTGAGTATGTTGCTGCTGCTGCTAAATCGCTTCAGTCGTGTCGGACTCTGTGCGACCCCATAGACTGCGGAGATAAAAATGATAGAAAATTCAGAGTTCAAAACAATTCACACTAGTCATAGTGACCTACTAGCCTGCTGACAGCAATAAAAGAAGTATGAGACATCTATTACTATTATCTTTTGACCTTAGAAATAGAAGTCAGTACTTTTATCAGCAAAAATGTGTTTATTCCAAAGAGCAGGGAATTGTAATTCAGGACGAGCTAGCCATGGCAAAAGCAATAGGCAAATTCAACAAAGGAGAGGATCATTATTTTATAGTGAAAAAGGAAGAAGTTGAAAAGGGGTGTTTGAATAAAAATCCATTGGAGCAAAGTCAGACCTCATGTGATGACAGCTTCTCATTGGCCAGCTGCTGGAGTAGTTAATTTCTACTGGACCTGTTTCCCTACTGGAATGATCCTTTTCTGTTGATGATTTGTTTTGTGGCCTGTAATTGACAATTCTTCCTGTAATTCATATGGAGTGTTACTGCATGAGAGATCCCTTTCCAATTCCATTTTAGTGAGGTCCCCCTTTATTAATTTTTACAGATTCAACAGTAATGGAAATAAAAATGTATTTAATAAACAATAAAACAAAACAAAGGCTTTGCAAATAAACATCAAATTTCATGTTTTGTGGCATTATAGTAAGTAAATGCAGTTTTTAGACTTAAAGGATTCTAGCTGGCAGTGGAAAGCAGAATGGAAGCATAGGTGAGGATGGAAGTAGGGAGGTGATATTGAAGCAGATCTGAAAGCAATTAAGTGAATTTTCAGGACTCTGGGCTTAGGTCCATGAAGTGCAAATGTAAAATAAAACTGAATACAAGTCCTATCAGAATAAAATAAAATATAATTTTATTACATAGTTTCAAAGTTTAAATAAATGGAAACCATGTAATACATTAAAAAGAAATTGTTCAAGTTTCAGCTTTCTTTTACCTGTGTGTACCTTGATAGAGCAAGATAAATAACCAAAGTATAGTTTCCTCTTTGATAAAATGTATATGATATACTATGGCCAAGATAATATCTCTTGGTATTATCTTATAAAATTGTGTCATTAGATCTAGCTTCTGTCTGAATAGTTGTTTTTTTTTTTTTTTTTGTCTTTGATAGCCAATATAAAGATAGTATGTATTATCCTTAGCATGAAACTGTAATAACATGTAAATTAAATAAATGGTATTAGAATTGGGAACATTAAGAAAAGGACTAGATCTCAATCCTTCAAGAATTGGAAGACTGAATTATACTTTTAAATAATAAGAATATAGAGGACAAGAAGTTTGGGGCTGGTGCAGTTAGAGGAGAATTATACCGCAATATATTATGTACCTGGTTTGAAAGGGATGTTCTCTATCAGGTGGAATTAGAATAAAACTACTAGAAGCACACAGTTTCTATTAAGAAACAGTTTTCTTTTGTTTAAGTTATTAAAATTCAAATGCCTTTATTAGATTTTTGTCGTACCTAGTTTTATTTTTCCCCAGTGGTAATAACTGTCTAATACCACACAACCAATTTAAATTCAATCCAACTGATAAAACAGATCGTGTTATACCACAAGGGATTCTGACCAAACTCTCTAACTCTGCTTTCCCACAGAGATTATATTCATAAACGTTTCCTCAGCCATTATCCAACTTACAAAGCAGAAGTAAACTTTTATATAAATATAGTTTGAAAGCAGGTGGTGTTTTGATTATTTGCATCTGAACATTCTAATGAAGCCATGAGATATGAATAGATGGTAATTTATTGAAAGAAATGAAAAGGGAGTTTTAGATGAAAGCACAGGGTAAGAAGAATGCTTCATGAAATAACCAAGAATGAAATTTAAATTCTCCTGCTGAGTTAAATATGCCTTGACAATGTCAATGAACTTGGAGAAAAATAACAGAATGCTATTATATGCTCAAGTTTCCAAAAGCCATGCTGTTAGCTATTGTAAATATTGCAGTATACCATGGAAAGGAATGCTTTATATTTATACTCATTTTTTCTAAATATTTTGCCTTTTACACCGCTATAAATTATACCTGAGTTCAGAAGATATGTAATAAAAATATATAAAACTTTTCCCCCTTTTTAAAAAAATAAAATACAGTACATAGTTGACTTCTGACTTTAAACGTACTGTATTATATATATATATATATATATTTTAATGCTTTATTCTACATTACAATACTGTATTTGTTTTGTCATACATTGACATGAATCAGGCACAGGTGTACACGATCTCCCAATGCTGAAGCCCCCTCCCAATATATTTTTAATCTTAGTTATTATTTAGAAAGACCATAAATTCCCTTATCCTCAATATGCCTACAACTGTGTATGTTAACTTTTTGAAAATATTTTCATTCTCATTGCTGAACATGTAGTTACAGAGTGCAGTAAGAGTAGAAATGGTCAATTATTTCAGAAAGCTACTATTTTTGTTCAATTGAAAAAAAAATACCAAAGCTCTCAGGGAAAAAAATATTTGCCAAATAGCATGTAAAATGAAAAAGCACAATTTAAAATACTCTTTTTAATTATCACAATAAAGAAAATAGGTTTGTTTAAAATTCTGAGGCCTATGGAAATCATTTCTATTTTTAAACATAAAAATATTTTGATAAACATGTTAAAATAAATATCTGTAACTTGTGAATTAATAATTATTTCTATTAACTTTCAGTTCAGTTCAGTTTAGTTGCTCAGTCATGTCCCACTCTGTGCAACCCCATGGACTGTAACACTCCAGTCCTCCCTGTCCATCACCAGCTTCCAGAGCTTACTCAAACTCATGTCCATTGAGTTGGTGATGCCATCCAACCATCTCTCTGTCATCCCCTTCTCCTTCTGCCTTCAATCTTTTCCAGCATCAGGGTCTTTTCCAATGAGTCAGCTCTTCGCATCAGGTGGCCAAAGTATTAGAGTTTCAGCTTCAATATCAGTCCTTCCAATGAACACTCAGGACTGATTTCCTTTAGGATGGACTGGTTGGATCTCCTTGCAGTCCAAGGGACTCTCAAGAATCTTCTCCAACACCACAGTCCAAAAGCATCAATTCTTCTGTGCTCAGCTTTCTTTATAGTCCAACTCTCATATCCATACATGACTACTGGGAAAACCATAACCTTGACTAGGCGGACCTTTGTTGACAAAGTAATGTCTCTGCTTTTTAATATGCTGCTATTAACTTTAACAACACAGAAGTAGAATAAGTTTGAGTTTATGGGTAGTGGTAGGTATATTTTAATGAGAACAAAATGTTTACCATATATTTTATGCTGTCATCATTTAATAGAAAGTTTAGTATCATAATTTATTGCTCTTTCGGACTTGCATACCAAGTCAGTCACCAGTTACTATTAATAAAACCCAGTAATATGTTAAAATTGGCTACTTTTTATTCTTCACACTTCTGCCTTCATGTAGACCTTTATCTTCTCTTATTTGAACTATTTTAAGAGTCTTTCTTGGTTTTCTATACCTGAATTTCTAGCTTAATACATTCTGAATATGCCTTTCAAAATTACTTTTAAAAGAAAACAAATAATTTACTCTACTATAAAGCTCTTTTTATGCAAATTAAAAGGTATAAAAGCCACTTGTTAATTTGGTCCTTATAATTTGGCCCAATATACTCTCTCCTGTATCCTTTTAACTCATCAGTTCCCACAGACATGTATTTTCACTTTAAACAGGACACTGTTCCAGACTTTTTCATGAGTCATTATCTACATATATTATTCCTTTTGCCATGAGTGACCATAATCATTAATAATTTGATTAGCAAATTTATATATGTCCTCTCAGACTCGGTTCAGTTGTGACCATCACAATGAAACTTTCCCTAATCTCCCTAGAAAGATTTGGTTTCCCAGTCTTTTATAATTTCCTAACACTTAATTTTCTACACTATAATAAAACTTAGCACATTTATGATCATTAATTTGTTAACACTTTTGTGTTATTAGATGGATTATAAGGGTCTGTAGAGATGGTTAGATAACACCACCAATCAGGTCAAGAATTTGAGTAAAATCTGGGAGATAGTGGAAGACATTGGAGCCTGGTGTGCTGAAGTCCTTGGTGTCACAAAGAGTAGGACATGATACCGTGAGTGAGCAACAATAACAAGAACTCTGATACAACAAAAAAGTGGTTGGTGAACAAACATGGGACCTTATATCAAATACTGAATCTCTTGCTTCACCGTGGAACTCGAATCAAACTCTGAATTTTTTATTTCTAATTTTTTAAAGAGATCTTCATGTGGTTAATTTTTGAATTTTCTGCTGTAAAGTATAGATAGATAGATAGATCTCTATCAATCTCTATATGCATATTTATATTCACCTATTCATTCATGGACCAAGTACAGAACTCAATTAATATTTACCAAATGAAGAACATTTTAAGTTTGAACTTAGTACTATGAATTTTACTGATGAATTATATAATTTAAACTTGAGATTTTATTATACAGTTGATAATAGTAAGCCATATAAAAACAGTTCTTTTTCCTATTTTAAACTTTTATGTTAGTGATACTAAGAGAAATAGCAATTCATCAGCATTCCATTTTAAATATTAAAATTAGGGATTAGTTTGTCAATTAGTTCTCTTCCTTGTGCTGTGTGCATAGTTGCTTAGTAATGTCTGACTCTTTGTGACCCCATGGACTGTAGCCCACCAGGTTTCCCTCTCCATAGGGATTCTCCAGGCAAGAATACTGGAGTGGGTTGCCATACCCTCCTCCAGGGGATCTTCCAGACCCAGTGAATCAAACACCCAGGTCTCTCATGTTGCAGGCAGATTCTTTAATGTCTGAGCCACCACTGAACTCTTGCTAAATTAACTCTAAAATGTATGTGGATGATATACATATTATCGTATGTAACTGATTTGCCTGTGAAAGAATGCTCTTGAGAAAATCCACATTTGTGCAATTAAAGCATATTTTTTTCAACTTGCATTGAATCTCCTGTTAGCAGAAAACTTACTTATTCAGTACCTATAAGCTAATAAGACTAGAGCTAAACATGAATTCCTGCTGCTTAAGCGACAAATAAGTCTGAAGATTTATCCAGGGCTATCCACAAGTCATCAATTTAGGACAGTGGTTCTTTAAACTAAGTTGCTCGATATGGGCTAACCACTGAATTTTTAGGCTGTAAGTCTCTCTCTCCTTGGCTTAAATGTATTGAAAAGAAATTCAGAAAAACTCAAGGAGCTCGCTTGTCTGCCTCTAAGGATCTACTAATATGGTCTATTGAAGATATACAGATTAATAATCAATGAGAGCTCATTTCACCTAAGAGAATAATATCCCTCGAAGTTAATCATAATGGAAATTCATTTTATAAGACCCCTTTATAAGACTGAAGAAACATGTTTATGCAGGTGCAGGATAAAATGAAAATATAATTGAGAAAAATCACTCTGTACACTTTTTGAAAGATAACCATAATGATTAAATACATATATTACCAAGGAAAAATGTTGTTTTAATTCCTAAAGTACATATTTTGGAGCTTGGTTCATATGAGAAAGTTTTACTCTATGAAGTTGCATGACTGTGCAAAACAATTTCTATGGTTTCCTGTTTCATGAAACTAGAAAAAAAATCACTATTTACTTTAAAAAAAAACCAAAATTATCAATAATTTAAAACTTCAATATATTAATTATTTGTTTAACTGTAGGTGTTGATGCTAAATGCTGTTCTCTTCATTCATTAGCCTTTTTTAAAAGCTGGATACTTAGTACTGCAGACAATTAATTATTAGTAAAAAAAAATAAGAGCTCAAATTACTTGCTTGAGGTGGAAGCTTGAATAAAAGCTTTATGAGTTGAAGCCCTTCCACTCTTGGAACATGGATATATTTCTGAGAAGAAATGTTTTCTTTGATTTCGGCTTTTATGTGTATGATTTTAGGTATAAAAATGTAAAGGTGAAATTATGTCCTTTGATACTGATCCCATTTGCATCTCCTAACATAATGAAAATATTGCACAATTAAAAGTTCTTCAATCTGTCTCACCGTGAATTGGCCAAGAGGCAGTGAATCTGCCAGAAAGAAGTAGAACAGCTGTGAAGATGCCAACACAATTGAGTACTCCATATCTACATATTTCTAAATATGGACATTTATTGTACACTTATGGGCATAGAATGACAATGGGGTCAACTCAACCATAAGGCAATGCTGAGACACCTTCATTTTGACCTTTTCTCTTGGCATAAGTTATGTCTTAATGAATGCGTGTCTAGTTACAGACTGTCAGTGCATATGGGGAAAAAAGAAAACATAAAACATGATGTCCACTTATGAAATAATAATTCTAAAATGCTATTTAATCAATTAGATGAAAACAGGCAAGCAATATTTAATTTTGAGACATGGTATTTTAGATGCCATTCATGTATAAATAATTAATGTAAAATATGAATATTCTAAATTAAAATGAATCTAATTACATTTAATTTTTTCTTCAAATTTTTTTATCATTGTAGAATCTTACTTCATCACTCTTATTGGCCAAACTCAGGCAAATTCAGAGTATCAAAATCCACCTCTCTTCAGGTTACAATGATCAGGTAGCAAAAATAGATCCATAATGTTTCAGAGATTTTTTTGGTAACTAGTTTTCAAAATTACTCTCCAATTGTTTTTTTCAAAGATAAAAAGTTAATGTAGTCTTTTCTGTAAGATTTTTATGGGATCTTTTTAAAATTGTTAGCTCTATTCAAACAAATTTTTCATACTCAAACTGAGTTTCATAACAGGGTAAAACAATTATTGGGTTATGTCCAAAAAGTAATTTATAAGTGAGAATTGAAACTTTATCCTTATTCATTTATATATTCAGTATTATCAATTTACTACTACACACTAAGCCCTAAGCCCCGATCAGAATATTTCCTTGCCTTATAAAACAGAAATGATTTTATATATGGTTATGGGAGTTTTAATGATAGCCCATAAAAGGCTATATTTCTAAAGTGAAATTGTGCCATTATTCCATTGAGGGTTTCTAATTGTAGTTTGAAATTATTTTCCAATTATGGAATGCTTAATCATGTGATTAAGATAGATAAAAGAAAGCATATTGTCTCCCATATGAGCTTGAGATTGCTAAATTACAGAAGTATTTTACATATCAAAGAAGATTACTCTATTATTATTTGCAGGATTCATTTTCTCTCCTCATGTATAAAAATGATTATTTTAGTTTCTAGAAATATTATAGAAACTAGACAAATATAGACAAATGTAAACATTATATAACATTAGAGACCCTGAGGTTACAAGTTCAATGAGAAAGGAAACTGTGGCTTTCATCAATATGCAACATTTTATAATTTGACTTTTATTGATCAAAATTCCAAATAAAAATAATTAATAATTATTAACAAAATATCATACATTGAACAGGAAAGTTGCTCAGTGGTGTCTGACTCTTTGAGACCCCATGGACTACACAGCCCATGGCATGCCTCCAAGCCAGAACACTGGAGTAGGTAGCCTTTCCTTTCTCCAGAGGATCTTCCCAGGGATTGAACCCAGGTCTCCCGCATTACAGGTGGATTCTTTATCAGTAGAGCCACCAAGAAAGCCCTATCATACAGTGCTGCTGCTGCTGCTGCTAAATCGCTTCAATCATGTCCAACTCTGTGCGACCCCATAGATGGCAGCCCACCAGGCTCCCTGTCCCTGGGATTCTCCAGGCAAGAACACAGGAGTGGGTTGCCATTTCCTTCTCCAGTTATCATACACTAGAGTTTTAAAGGTTTTTACATACAATAAGCCACTTCCTTATCGTCTGAACATTTTCTAAAATTATGTAGTGTGTTTTCATTTTTGTATTAAATTCTACTGACCTATGGAGAAGGCAATGGTACCCCACTCCAGTACTCTTGCCTGGAAAATCCCATGGACATAGGAGCCTTGTAGGTTGCAGTCTATGTGGCCGCAAAGAGTCAGACAGGACTGAGCGACTTCACTTTCACTTTTCACTTTCATGCATTGGAGAAGGAAATGGCAACCCACTCCAGTGTTCTTCCCTGGAGAATCCCAGGGACGGCGGAGACTGGTGGGCTGTAGTCTATGGGGTCGCACAGAGTCAGACACGACTGAAGTGACTTAGCAGCAGCAGCAGATACTGACCTACATTTGCCCTCTGAATAAATCACTTTAAATCCAAAATAAACATTACCTTTGTTAATTTTGAGTATTTGGAATAATTTAACAACAAAGCAACAACCTTAATTTTAGAGAAAGATAAATGTGGAAATAATATTGTTAAAACTTCAGATGATTGAACTTTTTTAATTTCTAAACCTAATGACATGTTGGCACTCAGAAAGGGACTTAAATATGTTACTGTTCTATACTTGAAAGCGTTTCTGTAAGTAAAATGAATAAAGAGAAAAAGAAAGAAAGAAAGGAAAAAGGAGGAGGGCAGAAGGAAGGGGAGAGAGAGGGAAAGTAAATGCATTACATGATTTTCAGGTAAATCTGAGAATAAAATATAACATTCATTCACTAAACATAATGCTTTTACTAAATAGTATTTCAAACATCTGTATATTATTCACTATCCAGGCAGGTATTTTAATAGATGCACAGTAGGATTATTAGCATATACAAAATATTTAAAATGTTATATCAATATAAGAAAGCTAGCTAAAGATTCCCGCTGCTGCTGCTTAGTCACTTCAGTCGTGTCCGAATCTGTGTGACCCTTAGATGACAGCCCAACAGGCTCCCCGTCCCTGGGATTCTCCAGGGAAGAACACTGGAGTGGGTTGCCATTTCCTTCTCCAATGCATGAAAGTGAAAAGTGAAAGTGAAGTGACTCAGTTGTGTCTAACTCTTTTGGCCCCATGGACTGCAGCCTAGCAGGCTCCTCTGTTCATGGGATTTTCCAGGCAAGAGTACTGGAATGGGGTGCCATTGCCTTCTCCAAGGATCCCTAGCCATATGCAATAATATAAAGTCACTGTATTGATTTAGAAAAAGAGTGATGAAAAGGATACATTTTAATTTCCAAATTCTGGTTTAACAGTTTACATAGATAGTTTTTAAAAAGTAAATAGACAAAAAAAAAAAAAGTAAATAGCCTTATATTTAATCTATGGCACTGATTTCAGAAACATACCATAATGGACATATATCTAAATCATTGGGAAATTCAAAACTGTAATCCCTTTCCATTATGCAACTAAGCAAATGACATTAGAATATAATCAAATTTCCTCAAGGTTAAGTGATCTATAGTTGGACATTTCTTATGCATAATTGCCTTTGAGTTCTATTTCCACACTTCCTTAGAAAGCTTAAGTGTTTTAAAGTATAAGTTTATTTTTATGTTAGACAAGTCAAAATTAGCTGGAAACATCATCCTTGGCAACCATAATAAAATCCACCATACAGCTAAAAAGAAATACTGCAGTTTATTTTAGTGTTCCCTTTTGAAGCATAAAGCCTGGTCTATTTAAAATATCTTGTTTTTAACTATGCTGAGAAAAAATAGGGGAATGATAATGCAAAATATATATTTTTGATTAGAAGAGGACTAAGAGCAAATTTTAATGAAAGCTTACAACACATTTATTTAATGTGCATTTGACATAAACTAGCAGGAAATACAATATCACAATAAAAGTATTTTAAAGTATTTTCCAACTGTCTATTTGACTATTTTCAAGCAGTTAATTGCATTAACCATTATACCTTAGTAATACTGATGAGAAAATTATTATTTAAGTGTCTGCCTATGTTCATTTTCTTAATAGCAAGTATAAAAAACAAAATTTAAAGTTTCTTACATTAAATATCATATTCTTTCCACTTTTCAAATGTAATTCAAAATTCAGATGAAAGAGGGAAATCTCTCACCCACAACACAAACAGAAAAACACATGGCACCCACAGAAGGTATGGATGGAGTTGGAATTCTTTCCTCCCAGCTATGCATATTTCAGGTCTAGGGATAGGAACAAAGATATTACTAAAAAGTGATGCTGAAGTGTAAGTTATGGAGCGGCAATGGAGTGTTTGCAACTATTTGTGCCAGGGATTATTACTTATTTAAGAAAACAATCTAGAATTAGACAAAGGACTTCAGAAGAATTGAAATGGTGCCTATCTAAGGCTTATTGAGCTCAGACCCTGAGATATGAGACAGAACTCAGTTCAGTGAAATATTGATTAATGCAGATTATACAACTTTCTAATGCTTTCTTTGTACTCTACAATTGGGAAAATGAGTGGAAGCTATACGCTGTTGTTGCTGTTTACTCACTTAGAAGTGTCTGACTCTTTGCAACCCCATGGGCCGTAGCCTGCCAGGTCTTTCTGTCCATGGGATTTCCCAGGCAAAAATATTGGAGTGACTTGCCACTTCCTTCTCTAGGGGATCTTCCCAACTCAGGGATCAAACCTAGTTCTGCTGCATTGGCAGGCAAATTCTTTACCACTGAGCCACCAGGGAAACTCAGGTGGAAGCCATATAAATGGTGAGAAATGACATCATCCATCCAAGATTAAAGATGTGATTAAAAATAAAAGCAAACAAAATAGTCAAAAACACATTTCAGATATTGTGCAGAGTGGAAAAAGTACAATTCGTTTCATATAAACTGATCCCACTCACCCCTTACCTCCACTGCCAAAAAAAAAAAAAAAAAAACAGGCAACAAATAAATTGATATATTAAAACAGCCAATAATTCTACTTTATATAGAGTTTCTAGCATGTTTTCAGGAATCCATGCCTACCGAGGTTTCCTATCTGTCCTCAATCAATAGGAATTGACTAGAGGTCAGGCAGGTGGCTCAGTAGTAAAGAAGTCACCTGCCAATGCAAGAGACATAGGAGGAAAGGTTTTGATCCTTCGCTCAGGAAGATCCCCTGAAGGAAGAAATGACTAGCTACTCCAGTTTTCTTCCTGAGATAATTCTATGGACAAAGGAGCCTGGTGGGCTATAGTCCATGGGGTTGCAAAGAGTGGGACACTTTTGAAGCCACTAAAAATGCACACATGCAGAGGCTAGACAAGAAATTTAGCTCTACTGGGGCTCCTGTGAAGGCTACAAGAGTGAAAACAAGTAACAGGTTCCTTTGATTGCTTGCTCCCTGGCAGAGGTGTGCTTGTTTTGTTTTGGGATGAGGGTATGGATGTGTCCAGGGGTCAGGCTGGAGGGGTGACTTAGGTGGTTTGCCCATCATTTTGTGGTATTTAGTGCAGGGGAATGTGCAATAATCTGCTTTTACTCCCAATAGTTATTTGCTCTCAGCTCTTCAGAAGTGGCAGGGTGTTTTAGAATTTGCCCCAACTGAGCATGCACACAGTTATTTTTAGATCCATATAGTTTCTAAATGAGTTTCCCATATAATTTCTATATAGGCTTCCATGGTAGTTCAACTGGTAAAGAATCCACTTGCAATGCAGGAGACCCCGGTTCGATTTCTGGGTTGTGAAGATCTGCTGAGAAGGGATAGGCTATCTATTCCAGTATTCTTGGGCTTCCTCAGTGCCTCAGCTGGTAAAGAATCTGCCTGCAATGCAAGAGACTTGGGTTCGATCCCTGAGTTGGGAAGATGCACTGGAGAAGAGAACAGCTACCCACTCCAGTATTCTGGCCTGGAGAATTCCATGGACTGTATAGTCCATGGGGTCACAAAGAGTTGTACATGACTGAGTGACTTTCACACACAATAGTTCTATGTATTTGTGGCTTAAGGAAATATAAATCCAGGTCCAAGGATTGCAGCATTACAGCAAAGGGTCCTAAGTCCCAGGCCTGTTTCAGAATGACTGGGGGAACATAGTACCTTGTTATATACTCATTGTTCTGTAGATTAAGAGGTACAAGATTTCATAGTAACTTTGCTGTTGCAGTGTTGCTCTTAGATTAATTCTGTGGTCTTCATCAATGTGGTGTCTTTTTCTGAGGAGGCATTTTTTCATTTCAACTACAGCGCTTTCCATTTCCCTCTGTGATGCTGTTATCTCTCTGGATGTTGCAGTTTCCTGCTCTTGGCTAAAAGCTTCTCTGACTACGGATTCTGGATATCGTCTCTTTTATACTTCACTGGGCTCATCTCTAATGAAATCTCTGTGAAAGATTACCTAAAACCCTGTACTGCAGTGCTGCAATGCTTGGACCTGGACATAAAATCTCCTCAAGCTACAAAATACATAGAAACTCTTGGGTCTGAAAGTCATTCAGTCATGTCCGACTCTTTGTGTCCCCATGGACTATAGCCCTCCAGGCTCCTCTGTCTGTGGAATTCTCCAGGCAAGAATACTGGAGTAGATTACCATGCCTTTCTCCAGGGGATCTTCCTGACCCAGGGATTGAACTAGGGTCTTCTGCATTACGGGCAAATTCCTTATTGTCTGAGCCACCAGAGAAGCCTTCTTCCTAATTTTGTTTTATCTCCAGTGGTGCCAACTGGAGAAATTTGGCAGAAGTGCCTCTGTGCCTCTGTCTCCAAGGGCTGCTGCCTGACTTGGTCCAAGCCCAGTGGACCCATGGTTACCAGGAAGCCAGTCAGGAAGCCTCATCAGCCCATCTTTACTCCAACCACTTGCCACAATTTACAACTTATAAACCAAACATACACACACACACATCCCAAACAAACTGTGTCCTATCCAGTTAGAATTTATATCTCAATTTGTAAAGAAAGGAACCATTAAAGTTGTAACCAAAAATGTGTGAGCAAATCCACGATAAAAGGTCTCTGGTTAGTATACTGTATTGGTGTTTTTCTTTCTGGCTTACTTCACTCTGTATAATTGGCTCCAGTTTCATACACCTCATTAGAATTGATTCAAATGTATTCTTTTTGATGGCTGAGGAATACTTCACTGTGTATATGTACCACAGCTTTCTTATCCATTCATCTTCTGATGGACATCTAGGTTGCTTCCATGTCCTGGCTATTATAAACAGTGCTGCGATGAACACTGGGGTACACGTGTCTCTTTCAATTCTGGTTTCCTCAGTGTCTATGCCCAGCAGTGGGATTGCTGGGTCATAAGGCAGTTCTATTTCCAGTTTTTAAGGAATCTCCACACTGTTCTCCATAGTGGCTGTATGAGTTTGCATTCCCACCAACAGTGTAACAGTGTTCCTTTTCTACACACCCTCTCCAGAATTTATTGCTTGTAGACTTTTGGATCACAGCCATTTTGACTGGTGTGAAATGGTACCTCATTGTGGTCTTGATTTGCATTTCTCTGATAATGAGTGATGTTGAGCATCTTTTCATGTGTTTGTTAGCCAACTGTATGTCTTCTTTGGAGAAATGTCTATTTAGTTCTTTGGCCCATTTTTTGATTGGGTTGTTTATTTTTCTGGAATTGAGCTGCATGAGTTGCTTGTATATTTTTGAGATTAGTTGTTTGTCTGTTGCTTCATTTGCTATTATTTTCTCCCATTCAGAAGGCTGCCTTTTTACCTTGTTTACAGTTTCCTTTGTTGTGCAGAAGCTTTTAAGTTTAATTAGGTCTCATTTGTTTATTTTTGCTTTTATTTCCAATATTCTGGGAGGTGGGTCATAGAGGATCCTGCTGTGATTTATGTCGGAGAGTGTTTTGCCTATGTTTTGCCTGTACATGCTGGTCTTATGTTTAGATCTTTAATCCATTTTGAGTTTATTTTTGTGTATGGTGTTATAAAGTGTTCTAGTTTCATTCTTTTACAAGTGGTTGACCAGTTTTTCCCAGCACCACTTGTTAAAGAGACTGTCTTTAATCTGTTGTATATTCTTGCCTATATATGGAATTTAGAAAGATAGTAATGATAACCCTGTATGCGAGACAGCAAAAGAGACTCAAATGTACAGAACAGACTTTTTGACTCTGTGGGAGAGGGAGAGGGATAGGGCAGGATGATTTTGGAGAATGGCATTGAAACATGTATAATATCATATAAGAAACAAATCACCAGTCCAGGTCCGATGCAGGATACAGGATGCTTGGGGTTAGTGCACTGGGATAACCCAGAGGGATGGTATGGGGAAGGAGGTGGGAGGGTGGTTCAGAAGTGGGAACTTATGTGCACCTGTGGCAGATTCATGTTGATGTATGGCAAAACCAATACAGTATTGTAAAGTAAAAAAAATAATAATAATAATAAATTAAAAAACTCACTCACCTATATATAAAATGTAAATTAGCCTGTTTTGCAAAGTTTGCATTGGTATTGACATATTCTGTATTAATTAACTGAATTTTTATATATGTGTGCTAAGGGACAATTAGTAGTTGAGCTACAAGAGTAATAAAAAAATTGTATAGAAAAAAAATAGTCTCTGGTTTAATTACCAGATAATTTCAAATACAGCAATTGTCTAGTGTATGGTGAAAGTTATGAAACAGATGGGAGTTTGATTTGAAATATCTTAAGCTCTTATGAAAGATGAAGCAAACTTAGAAAAGAGAAAGGGTAAAGTCTATGTAAAGTAGAAATGCTTTACTCTGTACCTCATTTCTTAGCCTTACCATAAGTAAATTCATAAATCTCTTCACTTGAGTCTCCAAATCTAAATAGAAAGCAAACTACAAATGTGTAAAGAGCTTATCAACCTTATTTGGTATGGATTAGTGTAATTCTTTTCCAACTCTACCAATTAACTCAGTAATCAATTGTGTTTTCATTTCATTTAGTGTCTTAATTAAATGGTCCTAGGATTTTTGTTTATAAATTACAGAAAGCTTGTATTTTATCTCTAGCAACACCTGCCTCCTCAGCCCATCACACCTCAAAAACCCAGGTACTCTAAGGAATAACACAGATCAGTAAGCAATAAAACAGATCAGTAAGGTCAGGTCTTGTTTCATTAAGCAAAAACTGGAAAGGGTGACTACTGAACTAAGTCATCTCATTTATGGTTATTACTTGCTTTATAGAGTTCATTTGACTACATCAATAACCTGAAAGATCCTATTTCCCATTTCATTAAATGCTATCACCACTTAGTGATGTTGCCATCAGAATTATGATATTCATCTGGCTAAGGCAAAGATTTTCCCTTGTACCAGCTGAATCTTACAGCCCAATCATGTGGGCCCTGGTCACTGCAGAGTGCTGTAGCCAACAGAATCTGTCCTTCTCCATCACTGGTAGGCTTCAGTAGAATTTAACTCTTGTAAGAGATAATGTGGAAACTAATGATTGTCATTACACCTTCAGGTTTGTCAGTAATTATTTATGGTATTTGTGTGTGAGGGGAAATGAGACAATCTACAAGCCAGCCTTTTCCAAATATCTCCAGAATTATGCCTGTAGAAATACTTCATCTCCTTTTTATTCCTAAGTAAACTAGAACTTCACATAGCAGCAGTTTTTGAAGCAGGCTTTAATATAATTTTGGTTAATATCTTACTGAAGTGGCAGGATATGGAACATTCTAGCACCAGAAGTGCAGTTCACAAGTTCTATCCTAGAACACATACTACTGTTAAATACTGTCAGTACACTTTCTGGTTCTGTTGTATATTCTTGTCATGCTGTGGTCAAGCATGACAAATTTATCAAACACATTCTTTAAATCTCAGAAGAAAGAAATGTGGGCCTCACTTCTTTCCCTCTTAGAAAAATTTCTATGTCTCTTCAAATTGACAACTAGCAATGTCAAAGAAAGGCAACGCCAAACAATGCTCAAACTACTTCACAATTGCACTCATCTCACACACTAGTAAAGTAATGCTCAAAATTCTCCAAGCCAAGCTTCAGCAATATGTGAACCAAGAACTTCCTGATGTTCAAGCTGGTTTTAGAAAAGGCATAGGAACCAGAGATCAAATTGCCAACATCCTCTGAATCATGGAAAAAGCAAGAGAGTTCTTGAAAAAAAAAAAAAAAAAAAAAACATCTATTTCTGCTTTATGGACTATGCCAAAGCCTTTGACTGTGTGGATCACAATAAACTGTGGAAAATTCTGAAAGAGATTGGAATAACAGACCACTTGACCTACCTCTTGAGAAATCTGTATACAAGTCAGGAAACAACAGTTAGAACTGGACATGGAAAAACAGACTGGTTCCAATTAGAAAAAGGAGTACATCAAGACTGTATATTGTCACCCTGCTTATTTAACTTCTATGCAGAGTAGATCATGAAAAACGCTGGTCTGGAAGAAACACAAGCTGGAATCAAGATTGCTGGGATAAATATCTATAACCTCAGATACGCAGGTGACACCACCCTTATGGCAGAAAGAGAAGAGGAAATAAAAAGCCTCTTGATGCAAGTGAACGAGGAGAATGAAAAAGTTGGCTTAAAGCTCCACATTCAGAAAACGAAGATCATGGCATCTGGTCCCATCACTTCATGGGAAATAGATGGGGAAACATTGGAAACAGTGTCAGATTTTATTTTGGGGGCTCCAAAATCACTGCAGATGGTGACTGCAGCCATGAATTTAAAAGACACTTACTCCTTGGAAGGAAAGTTATGACCAAGCTAGATACCATATTCAATAGCAGAGACATTACTTTGCCAATGAAGGTCCATCTAGTCAAGACTATGGTTTTTCCTGTGGTCATGTATGGATGTGAGAGTTGGACTGTGAAGAAAGCTGAGCACTGAAGAATTGATGCTTTTGAACTATGGTGTTGAAGACTCTTGAGAGTCCCTTGGACTGCAAGGAGATCCAACCAGTCCATCCTAAAGGAGATCATCCCCGGGTGTTCTTTGGAAGGAATGATGCTAAAGCTGAAACTCCAGTACTTTGGCCACCTCATGTGAAGAGTTGACTCATTGGAAAAGACTCTGATGCTGGGAAGGATTGGGGGCAGAAGAAGAAGGGGATGACAGAGAATGAGATGGCTGGATGGCAGCACCGACTCGACGGTTGTGAGTTTGAGTGAACTCCAGGAGCTGGCGATGGACAGGGAGGCCTGGCGTGCTGCAATTCATGCAACTCGAAAGAGTTGGACACGACTGAGCAACTGAACTGAACTCAATGTCAGTAGACTCACAGGGATGGATATGGGATGAAGACTACATGAGTCTACAGCCAAAGAAGTTTGCACCATTTTCCTGCATGGGTGTGTGTTTGCTTAGTCATGTCCAACTCTTTGTGATCGCATGGACTATAACCTACCAGGCTCCTCTGTGCGTGGAATTCTCCAGGCAAGAATAGTGGAATGGGTTGCTGTTTCATATTCCAGGGTATATTCCCAAACCAAGGATTGAACCCAGGTCTCCTGCTTTGTAGGCAGATTCTTTATCACCGAGCCACCTGGGAAGGCTCATTTTCCTACAAGAGTGCTTTTCAACCTAGAAAAAATTTCCCCTCTTCCTCTAGGACATAGTCAGCAATATGTAGAACCATTTTTGATAATCACAACTGAGGAGTGCTATTGGTAGCTATTAGGTCAAGGCCATGGAATCTGCTAAATACAAGACTATATATGAGACTAGCTTCCCTGGTGGCTCAGCAGTAAAGAATCTGCCTGTAATGTAGGAGACATGGGCTCAGTCTCTGGGTCTGGAAGATCCCCTGAAGAAGGAAACGACAATCCTCTTCAGTACTTTTGCCTGAGGAATCCATTGGACAGAGGATCCTGGAGGGCTGTAGTCCATGAGGTCACAATAATTGGACAAAATTTGGCAACTAAACCACCACTGTTTAACGAAATTTATCCAGTGAAGTATAGCAGAAAGAGAAAAACAGATACCATATATTAACACATGTACATGGAATCTAGAAAAATGTTACAGAGGAACCTGTTTGTAGGGAAGAAATAGAGAGGCAGATGTAGAGAACAGTTGTGTGAGCATGGTCAGGA
Organism: Nanger dama; assembly: GCA_917880005.1. Taxonomy (NCBI): domain Eukaryota; kingdom Metazoa; phylum Chordata; class Mammalia; order Artiodactyla; family Bovidae; genus Nanger; species Nanger dama. The sequence goes on from CAKJTW010000011.1 coordinate 48,521,026, forward strand.
GGAGGAATTAAGATATTTGGACTGATGTATATGCACTGCCATGCATAAATCCATAGCTAGCAGGAACCTGCTATATAGCACAAGGAGTTTAGCTCCGTGTTCTGTGGTGACCTAGATGGATGAGATGCGGGAGAGGGAGGGCCAAGAGGGAGGGACTATATGTATGTGTGTGTGCATGCTTAGCCTCTCAGTTATGCAACTCCATGGACTGCAAACATACAATTAATTTACTTTGTTGTCCAACATTATAAAGCAACTGTACCCCAACCTTTTTAAAGGTGACAATAGTGTCTGTGTTAAGAAATTCCACTTTCTGAGATTCCCTGGTGGTCCAGTGGTTAAGATTCTTGTACATCCACTGAAGGAGGTATGAATTCAATCCCTGGTGAGAGAATTAATATCCTACATGCTGCACTGCATGGCCAAAATAATAAATAAACAAATCTTTAAAGAAAAATAAATTCTGCTTTTTAAATAAGACCTTCTGTAAAACACAGTTTTTTGTCTTAATGCCTGAAACCAGCCATCTTGAATTTTCCAATGCTAAGATTTTCAGCCTTGTTAATATATTATCAAATGTGTAAGTTTAGTTACATAAAATTTCCTTGAATTAGAGCTTAAAATGAAGGTTCCATTAGTAATAAAATAAAAACCTCAGAGGATCATTTGTTTTAAAAAGATAATTATTGCTTCTTTTCAAATCATAGGTTAAAATAAGAAGTTAGAAAAATACAGATGTATTAATGGAAAATTTATTTTTCTGGGCTCCAAAATCACTGCAGATGGTGATTGCAGCCATGAAATTAAAAATGCTTACTCCTTGTAAGGAAAGTTATGACCAACTTAGACAGCATATTAAAAAGCAGAGATGTTACTTTTCAACAAAGGTCCATCTAGTCAAGGCGATGGTTTTTCCAGTGGCCATATACAGATGTGAGAGTTGGACTATAAAGAAAGCTGAGTGCTAAAGAATTGATGCTTTTGCACTGTGGTGTTGGAGAAGACTCTTGAGAGTCCCTTGGACTGCAAGGAGATCCAACCAGTCCATCCTAAAGATCAGTCTTGGGTGTTCATTGGAAGGACTGATGTTGGGGCTGAAACTCCAATACTTTGACCACCTGATGTGAAGAGCTGACTCATTTAAAAGCCCCTGATGCTGGGAAAGTTTGAAGGCAGGAGGAGAAGGGGATGACGGAGGATGAGATGGTTGGATGGCATCAGCGACTCAATGGACATGGGTTTGAGTGGACTCCGGGGTTGGTAATGGACAGGGAGGCCTGGCATGCTGCAGTTCATGGGTTCACAAAGAGTTGGACACCACTGAGCAACCGAACTGAACTGAATGGGAAATATCAAGGTGTACCAAATTAATTTTGCTTTAGAGCTAGGAGATGATTTAGGGATACAGTGTACATATGTGTGAACTGTGTTTTATTGACTGAATGGATATCCATCAAAATGTTATAATAGTTAATACTGAGTATCAAGAGTGTGAATATTTTTAATTATTATATGCAACTATTTAATACATACTATATCTTTACATATATGCTATGTATATATATGTACAATATACAAACACACTATATATATATATACACACACATATATATATATACACACACACATATATATATATACACACACACACACATACATATATATGTGTGTATATATATATACACACATATATATACACACATACCACTCTGTGTTTGGGAATATATATAAATATATATGCAAGTATATTTAGTTTTAGTAATGAGGAAAACTACACCAATGTCATTTAAGAAACACATTGAACTGAATAAGTTCAGCTGCTCAGTTGTGTCCGACTCGTTGTGACCCTGTGACTGCAACACGCCATGCTTCCCTGTATATCACCAACTTTCAGAGCTTGCTCAAATTCATGTCCATCGAGTTGGTGATGTCATCCAACCATCTCATCTTCTGTCGTCCCCTTCTCCTCCTGCCTTCAGTCTTCCCCAGCATCAGGATCTCTACCAAGGAGTCAGTTCTTTGCATCAGGTGGCCAAAGTACTGGAGTTTCAGCTTCAGCATCAGTCCTTCCAATGAATATTCAAGACTAATTTCCTTCAGGATTGAATGGTTTGATCTCCTTGCAGTCCAGGGGACTCTCAAGAGTCTTCTCCAACACCACAGTGCAAAAGCATCAATTCTTCAGTGCTCAACTTTCTTTATACTCCAATGCTCACATCCATACATGACTACTAGAAAAACCATAGCCTTGACTAGACAGACCTTTGTTAGTAAAGCATTGTCTCTGCTTTTTAATATGTTGTCATCTAGGTTGGTTACAGATTTTTTTTCCAAGGAGCAATCATCTTTTAATTTCATGGCTGTACATAACAACGGCAGTGATTTTGGAGTCCAAAAAATAACTGTTTGCGTTGTTTCCCCTTCTATTTGCCAGGAAGTGATGGGATCAGATGACATGATATAAGTTTTCTGAGTGTTGAGTTTTAAGCCAACTTTTGACTCTCCTCTTTCACGTTCATCAAGGCTCTTCAATTCTTTTGCACTTTCTGCCATAATAATTTAAATAATTTAATAATTTATTATTATTTAAATTAATTAATTAATTAATTAATAATTTATTAAATAAAATAATTTAAATAATTCTGAAGAATTATTGCTTTTGAACTGTGGTGTTGGAGAAGACTCTTGAGAGTCCCTTGGACTGCAAGGAGATCCAATCTGTCCATTCTAAAAATCAGCCCTGCGTTTTCTTTGGAAGGAATGATGCTAAAACTGAAACTCCAGTACTTTGGCCACCTCATGTGAAGAGTTGACTCATTGGAAAAGACTCTAATTCTGGGAGGGATTGGGGGCAGGAGAAGAAGGGGATGACAGAGAATGAGATGGCTGGATGGCATCATCGACTCGATGGATGTCAGTTTGAGGGAACTCTGGGAGTTGGTGATGGACAGGGAGGCCTGGTGTGCTGCAATTTACAGGGTCACAAAGAGGCAGACACGACTGAGTGACTGAACTGAACTGAACTGAAGAAATAGTCAGTACAAAAAGACTACTCTGACCTTTATTTGTTCCCCTGAAAGTAAGAAACAAAACACTGAAGGGAAGTTATCCTTCCTTTGCTTGAAGGATGAAGGGAATTCTTGCTACCATAGACAGGGAATTCTAGGCCAGAAAGCTGTGCAGAGTTTATTACTTCTTTTTGACTTGTTACCCCAGGCAAAAATCCTTTGCTTTGTCAAATCCTCACAAATAATACATTATTTTCTTTTCTAAAAAGTTATAAAAACAGACTGTTTTGGTCACTTCTTCAGTCCTATAATTATGGGATCTCCATATATATGAAATTAAATGTTTATCTTCTATAATATATCTTATGTTCTTCAGATAATTAGGCCAGTCAAAATAACCTAGTAATGTAGAGAAAATTTCTTCTTCTCTTACAATGACAAAGATGATCTTGCATTTAGTGGAGAAAGAAAATAATTTTCAGTAGCAGTGATGCATTAGTTGAACATTCAAATACAAAAGTAAACATCTTGACCCCTATTTCACAGCATAATTAGAAGTCAACTCCAGGTGGAATACTAATGTAAATGTGAAAGGAAAAATAATAATAATAAGGGGCTTAGAAGAATACAAGAACATCTCCTTGACCTACAGTAAGCAAAGATTTATTAAAAATTGGTTCTAGATAAGTTCAAATTAAGAATAAAAATTTATAAATTAAAAAAATAATCAAAATTAGCCAATAGTATTTATAATAGGTACTACTAAGAGTAGAAAGGCAATCTATAGATTGATTGGAAATATTTTAAATGCACATATCCAAGCTTATATCTAAATATATATATTACAAAATTCTTATAAGCCAATAAAAAGCAACAAAATGAGCAAAAATCTTATATGGAAAAGATTACAATACCAATATTTAAATAGCCAACATTTTTTAAAAACTCGCAACTGGATTAGTCAGCAGCTAAATGCATATTTAAGCTAATTCAACAACACTATATACACAATTAGAGAAGGAAATGCCAATCCACTCCAGTATTCTTGCTTGGAAAATCCCATGGACAGAGGAGCCTGGTAGGCTACAGTCCATGAGGTTGCAGAGTCGGACATGACTGAGTGACTTCACCTTCAGCTTTCTATATACACAATAGAACTGTCAAAATAGTGAGTAAATAAATAGCAAGTATGAGAAACAAATGAAATATAAATGATTGTGATGTACACATTATTTTGAATGATATATGCTAGCAATGTGGAAAAGGAAATGGCAAGCCACTCCAGTATTCTTGCCGGGAGAATCCCAGGGACAGTGGAGCCTGGTGGGCTGCCGTCTGTGGGATCACATAGAGTCGGACATGACTGAAGTGACTTAGCAGCAGCATGCTAGCAATGAAGGGGCAAATATAGAATGTGTTTCTGTAAAGTCAGAAAGTGAACACAATTAACCTACAATATTACAATAACTATGGTGAGTGATTAGCTTATTATAAGTTTGCCTGGGAAGAAAACAGGAGAGATTTGAACTGCCTAGTTATGTCCTAATTTTTGTTCTAAATGGTGCTTAAAAGCCATTTTGTGAAATTCACTGACCTTATGATTCAAAATTTTTATGTTATTACTAAACCAAATTCACAAAAGCTATGATACAGGAAATAAAAACATATTTTGATATTTTCCAATAAAGCTTTTTGATACCCCATTGAATTTAAGTGATAATGCTTTTGTTTTGATCAATAGAAAATAAACTTTGCTTCTCATTCTATATTAGTTTGCAAAGCTTTCTATTCAGAGGTGGGTTTATCTGTTACCTAAGAACTATAAGTTAATCTTTCCCAAACTCTTATTCTTCATAAATAAAATATAAATAGAATATTAAAAATCAGAATATTTTAGAATTAAATTAGAAAATACATGCAAAAATATAGCACAAATAATACAAATATTCACGTTATTTTTCTCATCACCTGCAGAAATTCCAAATAATATCTATTAAATAAATTATGTATAATATTCAGAGTAACAACAAATTAGGTTGAAAACTAAATAAAATTAACTGAACTTCATTTTTCATTTGCCTGTTGACTTTTAGCTGTCCTATAATCTTTTGTTTCCTAGGTCACAGAGCAAGTTCTCCTGATGCCACTTCTTTCGTCTGCTAGATGCTGCTGGTGGTGATCGTCATTTATATTTGTCATGAGATATGAACTGTCCAACTCGGTGATGGATATATCTACTAAAGGCTCAAAATGCCAAGTGGATATTTGCTTTCACAACTGTAAGTAGAATATTAAAGTATATTGCCATTTCTATCTTGTTTATACAGAAAAATTGTACTACTCAGTTGAATAACTTGAGCAGATTTAGTTTTACCTTTCTTCTTAGAGATTATACAATGAGCTTAACTGTGTACATTTCTCATCCTTCTCCAAACCCAGATCAAATTGATTAAAGAAATGAGAGAATGAAAGAAAAATATATTTCTTTAAATTTTCATGTATACCCAAAACAAACCTAGATATGAACCTCCCATAATCTTAATTGAAATTTGAATGGACCATCACAGCTTTTAGTTTCAAGTTTAATATTGTGTTTAATCATAATGTCATATGGGGTAATGACTATCACCATATGACAGGGAATGAAGGACAAGTTAACTGAAAGTGAAGTCTCTCAGTTGTGTCCGACTCTTTGCAACCCCATGGACTGTAGCCTACCAGGCTTCTCCATCCATGGGATTTTCCAGGCAAGAATACTGGAGTGGGTTACCATTTCCTTCTCCTGGGAATCTTCCTGACCCAAGGATCGAACCCAGGTCTCTCACATTGGAGGCAGGCGCTTTAACATCTAAGCCACCAGGGAAGGTCACCGAAATATATATTAAATTGAAAATCACTCTACAGAGTGGTCAGATCAGGTTTTGGAATTTTATAGATGATGATACTGGATATCAATTCACATTCAAGAATGTTTGCTAGCAGGCAAGAAAGAGTGATAGTTGATAAAAACCAGAAATTCAATAATTTGGGGAAGCTTTACAAATGAAATATATTAATAAGCAAAGTTTTGAATCTAAAATCTGTAAACAGGTAAAGCAGTGGGAAATTCAAAAAGCCTTTCCAAGTTCTGATTTGAGTAAACTAAGACTAGAAGAGGAGGCCCAAAACAAAACGATGTCAAGAACACTGGAAAAATAATTATGAAGAAATGTAAACTGAATGCTAGGAAACAAATAAATTTGATAAAAGCATCAAGGAAAATATCCAGAGCTGATAGACCAGCACAAAACATTAAATATGGGCATTCACTGAATTACTTCATGTCAAATAGATGGGGAAACAAGAAAAATAATGATAGACTTTATATTCTTGGGCTTCAAAATCACTACAGATGGTAACTATACCCATAAAATGAAAAGACACTTGCTCCATGAAAGAAAAGCTATGACAAACCTAAACAGCATATTAAAAAGCATAGACATTACTGACAAAGGTCCATCTAGTCAAAGCTAAGGCTTTTCCAGTAGTCATGTATGGATGTGAGTTGAACCAAAAGAAAGCTGAGCATTGAAGAATTGATGCTTTTGAACTGTAGTGTTGAAGAAGGCTCCTGAGAGTCCTTTGGACAGAAAGATCCAATCAGTCAATCCTAAAGGAAATCAGTCCTAAATATTCATTGGAAGGACTGATCCTGAAGAAGAGACAAAAATGGCAAAAGTAAATAAAATAACAGAAGTAAGTAAACTGTTATTAAGAAAGAAAGAAAATGCAATTAATTCATATTTCTACTCTCCCTCAGGGAAGATTCAATGCATTTAATTATAATAATACTTGTGGTATCAATTTATGCTTTCCAAAAATGGGTGGGAGAAATTAAATAATATCATTATCATAATATAGTTTTGCCAAGGCCGTAGAGACTAGCAAGCACTCAATTCCATGTTAAGTGGTCACTGATCAATTTGGTCACGTACCAATGTGGACCTAGCTTTCTCCTTTCTTGATGGGTTATAAATGAAAGTTAACTGCATTTCTTCCCCTCCCCCTCATTTTCTCTATACAGGATGCTGTGACTGGCATATTTCCCTTAACTGATTTATTCTTATTCCAGGAATTGAACATACATTTAAATCAGATAATTTTTACAGATAATACTTGTACATGATTTAAACATCCAAATAGTAACACATATCAAAAAACTATACAAATAAGTTCTAAATGACCTGGATAATCATGATGGTGTTGTCACTAACCTAGAGCCAGGCAGCCTGGGGTATGAAGCCAAGTAGGCCTCAGGAAGCATTACTACAAACAAAGCTAGTGGAGGTGATGGAATTTCAGTTGAGCTATTTCAAATCCTAAAAGATGATGATGTTAAAGGGCTGCACTCAATATGCTAGCAAATTTAGAAAATGAAGCAAGGGTCACAAGACTGGAAAGGGTCAGTTTTCATTCCTATCCCAAAGAACAAAGAAAGGCAATGCCAAAGAATGTTCAAACTACTATACAACTGCACTCATTTCACATACTAGCAAGGTAATGCTCAAACTCCTTCAAGCTAGTGTGTAAACTGAGAGCTTCCAGATGTACTAGCTGGATTTACAGAAGGCAGAGGAACCAGAGATCAAATTTCAAACATCTGTTAGGTGATAGAAAAAGCAAGAGAATTCCAGAAAATAATATCTACTTTTGTTTCATTGACTACACTAAAGCCTTTGACCATGTGAGTCACAACAAACTGTGGAAAATTCTTCAAGAAATGGGAATACCAGACCACCTTACTTGCCTCCAGAGAAAATTATATGCAGGTCAAGAAGCAACAGTTAGAACTAGATATGAAACAATGGATTGGTTCATTATTGGGACAGGAATAAGACAAGGCTTATATAACTTCTATACAGAGTAAATCATATAAAATGCCAGGCTGGATGCATCACAAGCTGGAATCAAGATTGCCAGGAGAAATAGAAACAACCTCAGATGTGCAGCTGACACCACCTTTATGATAGAAAGCTAAGAGAAACTAAAGAGCTTCTTGATGAAGGTGAAAGAGTAGAGTTAAAAAAAAAAAAAAACTGGCTTGAAACCCAGCATTCAAAAATCTAAGATCATGGCATCTGGTCCCATCACTTCATGGCAAATAGATGGGCAAAAAATGGAAACAGTGACAGAATTTATTTTCTTGGGCTGCAAAACCACTGCAGATAGTGACTGCAGCCATGAAATTAAAAGACACCTGCTCCTTGGAAGAAAACCTATGACCAACCAAAACAGCATATTATAAAGCAGAAACATTACTTTGCCAACACAGGTCTGGCTACTCAAAGCTATGATTTTTGCAGTATTGATACATGGATAGGAGAGTTGGACCATAAAGAATGCTGAGCATCAAAGAATTGATACTTTTGAACTGTGGTGTTGGAGAAGACTCTTGAGAGTCTCTTGGCCTACAAAAAGTTAAAAGCAGTCAATCCTAAAGGAAATCAGTCCTGAATATAATTTGAAGGACTGATGCTGAAGCTAAAGCTACAATAAAATGGCCACCTGATGCAAAGAGCTGACTCACTGGAAAAGACCTTGATGCTTGGAAAAGTTGAAGGCAGGATGAGAAGGAGAGGACAGAAGATGAGATGGTTGGATGGCATTATTGACTCAATGGGCATGTGTTTGAGCAAGCATTGGGAGATGATGAAAGACAGGGAAGCCTGGTATGCAGTCCATGGAGTCACAAAGAGTTGTACCCAACTGAGTAACTGAACAACACATTGAAAATAGTTAAGCTGCTTCCCTATTCCCTTACTGAATTCAATCTTAGGTATGCGACTTGCTTTCGTAGGTGGAATGTGGAGAGTAGTCACAATGTGCTATTTCTAAGCCTAGATCTGAAGAAATATCATGTGGTCTATCAATTTTGTATTATTTCAATATAAGAACAGGATTTGGGTAGACTGTTGAGCTGGAAGAATGAAAGATACTAAAGCAGACATGTACTTAATCCTCAACTCAGAGCAAAGCTCAGCCACATCCAGTTTCAATCATGTACACTTCACCCAATCTGTAGTTGGATAAGTGAGAAAGACATATTTCATGTTGTTTTCCTTTCAGTTTTGAGTAATTTATTATAAAACATTTTGTAGCTACCAAAATTAATACAATCTTCATTTTTAGTTTGGACATTTTGAAAAATATCTATTGATTCTCATCTCTCCAGTCATATTTATGAACTAGGCAACAGATGTTGTTTAGGATCTGTATTTCTGTTTTGGGTAGAAAGATTGAAGGACTTAACCTTGTGGATTTCACTGTCAGGTCATAAAGCTATTGATGATTTTTCTTTGTCATTGAAGTTTCTCCAACATGAGTACTTTATCAGGTCTTTTCTTTTTGTGAAGTAATTTTAATTGAATGAAAATTGCTTAACAATGTTGTGTTGGTTTCTGCCATACAATAACCTGAATTAATAACAATTTTATATTATTTCCTTTTGAGCTTCCCTCCCCTAATCCACCCCTTTGGGCTCCCTGTGTTATATAGCAACTTCCCACTATCTATTTTACACATTATAGTGTATATATGTGAATGCTTCTTTCTCAATTCATCACACCTTCCCCATCCCATACTGTATCCACAAGTCTGTTTTCTCCTAGGTTCATCAGTACCATTTTTCTAGATTCCATATATATGTGTTAATATCCAATACTTATTTTTCTCTTTCCAACTTATTTCACTCTGCATAAGAGGCTCTAGGTTCATCCATCTCACTTTATCTGACTCATATGCATTCCTTTTTATATATGAGTAATATTGCACTGTATATATATATATATATATATATATATATATATATATATAAAATATCTTATCCATTCATCTGCTGATGGGCACATAGGTTGCTTACATGTCCTCGCTATTGTAAATAGTGCTGCAGTGACACATGTTTTCAGTTCAGTTCAATTCAGTCACTCAGTCGTGTCTGACTCCTTGTGACCTCATGAATCACAGCATGCCAGGCCTCCCTGTCCATCCCCAACTCCTGGAGTTCACTCAAACTCATGTCAGTTGAGTCGGTGATGCCATCCATCCAACTCATCCTCTGTCATTCCCTTCTCCTCCTGCCCCCAATCCCTCCCAGCATCAAAGTCTTTTCCAATGAGTCAACTCTTCACATGAGGTTGCCAAAGTATTGGAGATTCAGCTTCAGTATCAGTCCTTCCAATGAAAACCCAGGACAGATCTCTTTTAGGATGGACTGGTTAGATCTCCTTGCAATCCAAGGGAGTCTCAAGAGTCTTTTCCAACACCACCGTTCAACAGCATCAATTCTTCAGCACTCAGCTTTCTTCACAATTCAACTCTCACATCCATACATGACCACAGGAAAAACCATAGCCTTGACTAGATGGACCTTTGTTGAAAAGTAATGTCTATCCTTTTGAATATGCTATCTAGGTTGGTCATAACTTTCCTTTCAAGGAGCAAGCATCTTTTAATTTCATGGCTGCAATCACCATCTGCAATGATTTCGGAGCCCCCCAAAATAAAGTATGACACTGTTTCCACTGTTTCCTCATCTATTTCCCATGAAGTGATGGGACCAGATGCCATGATCTTTGTTTTCTGAATGTTGAGCTTTAAGCCAACTCTTTCACTCTCCTCTTTCACTTTAATCAAGAGGCTTTTTAGTTCCTCTTCACTTTCTGCCATAAGGATGGTATCATCTGCATGACTGAGGTTATTGATATTTCTCCTGCAATCTTGATTCCAGCTTGTGCTTCTTCCAGACCAGTGTTTCTCATGATGTTCTCTACATATAAGTTAAATAAGCAAGGTGACATTATACAGCCTTGACGTACTTTTTTTCCTATTTGGAATCAGTCTGCTGTCCATGGCCAGTTCTAGCTGTTGTCTCTTGACCTGCTTATAGGTTTCTCAAGAGAAACCTATAGGCAGATCAGGTGATCTGCTATTTCCATGTCTTTCAGAATTTTCCACAGTTGATCGTGATCCACACAGTCAAAGGCTTTGGCATAGTCAAAAAGCAGAAGTAGATGTTTTTCGGGAACTCTCTTGCTTTTTTGATGATCCAGTGGATGTTGGCAATTTGATCTCTGGTTCCTCTGCCTTTTCTAAAACCAACTTGACCATCTTGAAGTTCACGGTTCATGTATTGCAAGCTATTACTATATGTATAAAATAGTCCTCCATCATATGTAGTCTGTCCCCCTGTTTATATTGGCCAGTGCAATATACAGTAATGGTTACTAAATCATATCTTGCATTTCAACCATTGTCTTTTGGTTGAAGTCCTATAACATAGCCTATTCAATAGGCTATACCATAACTTATTCATGTTCTATATATACTTGTCCTCCCTCATACAAGTGAGAAGGTATGCCTTGTCTATGGGGCATTAGTATGCAATCCGAAAATGACTCTACTGATTATTTACTCATTAATAAATGCCTCAAATTTTGCCTGACACAATCTTTTGTCAGTACAAATGGAAACAGAAGAAATTTCACATATGCTTTAAAAAACTAAGAAATATATAATTCTTGTTATTGTTATTGTTTAGCTGCTAAGTGTTGCCCAGCTCTTTTGTGATCCCATAGCCCATCAGGCTACTTTGTTCATGGAATTTCCCAGGCAAGAATACTGGAGTTGGTTGCCATTTCCTTCTCTAGGTGATCTTCCTGACCCAAGGATTAAACTTGAGTCTCCTGCATTCGCATGTGGATTCTTCAGCACAGAGCCATATATATGAGATGGCTGGATGGCATCACAAACTCGATGGATGTGAGTCTGAGTGAACTCCGAGAGATGGTAATGAACAGGGAGGTCTGGCGTGCTGCGATTCATGGGGTTGCAAAGAGTTGGACACGACTGAGCGACTGAACTGACAGAACTGATATATATAGTAAAATAAATAAAACATGGGTATAGTTCACTTAATTTTAAAATGAAAAAGTGCAAATATGAACTGAGGAAAAGCTAGTAATTTTAAAAATCAATGTTATTATATCATAATCAAAATTCATAAAATGCCATATACACCTAGAATAGTTGTTGTTTATTTGCTAAGTTGTGTCCAACTCTTTGTGAGCTCATGAACTGTAGCCTGCCAAGTTCCTCTGTTCATGGGATTTCCCAGGCAAGAATACTGGAGTGGGTTGCCATTTCCTTCTCCAGGGTATGTTCCTGACCCAGGGATTTAACCCGCATCTCCTGCATTGCAGGCAGATAATTTATTGCTGAACCACCAGGGGGAAAGTTTGCAAACCTGGAATAATTCAGTATATCTAAATTTTTCTTCCTTTCTTCTTATATAGAAATAAGATCTGGGGTTTTCATTAGTACATCTCTAGATACACACACACACACACACACACACACACACACACACACACACATCCATGCAAAATAACAATAAGAATAGTAACTTGAAATGAAACAGAAATACTGTGTCTTAACATTTTTGTTCAACATCATATATATGTCTTACCAATTCTTCCCAATTTGCAATGTTACTTTGTCCTGCAGAATTAACAGGCATATGCTAAATCAACAGGGTTGATTTAAAACAAACAAACAAACAAAAAACTAAACTTGTATTTTAATAAGTAGCCTGAATCTTTTGATATAGTTTCTTCTCTTTGGAGAAATTGTTTTGCTGTGAATACAAATATTGAAAAATATTGAAGAAATCACAAATTATTAATGAAGATCTTCAATTTACTGTATTAGAGAAGTGTTCAGCAATCAAAATATCTGTATTTGATAAATAATTTATTAATACGTAGCATGCAAATAATTTTGTATAAGATGAGAGTTGGTTGTGAATTGAAGTGGTTCATATAAGCACACCTGTTATGTTTGCATTTTACTGAGGTTTTAGTTCAGCAAAGCTCTATCAACTACTTAAGGTATCTTCCAATTTAGTATCAGAATAATCTCCTGGAAAGCTTTCCGAATATACTATTCAGCAATAGCTAACTGAAACCAAATAGCGTTCAATATAATTTTTAATCCTAAATCAATCTGATTACTTCTTGAAAGGCCTTTAAAATGTTCCCTGATAAATTTAGCAGTTAAAGAAAAGTTACTATCAGGGACATGAAATTTGCCTGGAAAACATTCATCACCCTTTTTTAGAGTGAATAATAGGAATGTCTGTCATGATCTTAAAATATATTTAAGAGAAATACATTTTCTAGAGTTATAAGGAGTCATTAATGAATTATAAAAGGAAAATTATAAGATTTTTCTAAAAATTCTCACATGAAGACCCATTCTACTTTAGTTAGAAAGTAGAAAGAATGTGAAAAAGATTCAATATAAATGAAGACTATCAATAACATCAATTACTTGCTGCTTCTGCAGATGTATATATTAGAAACACCAGGCCAGACAGATTTCACTAAAATAAGACAAACCTCTTTATCATACAGCCATGAAGGGCAAGCTATATGATGGAACCAGTTAAAACTGACTTTTATCACCTCAAGATAGACATACAACTGAATCAAAATGCAAATTATGCAATCAGTGCTGCAGTTTTAGACAACACTGTTCAGAGGAGAGCTGCTCTATATACAAAGAGGAAGTGGTAATTCTGAAGTCTGTGAAACATTCCGTGCATTTTAGAAACACATCCAGAGAGTAAGGCTGTTAGTGATGAGTCACATACTTAAGTAACTAAACATTTTGTACTTTATCCCCTTCAAGATCTTGTATATCACAGATTTTAAGAATGCTTTTTAATATTCTTCCTAACTTATATGCTACCAAAATCAACCATTTTTGTTGTTGAATTCATTGGGAATATGAGGTGGTAACATTTTACTGTGTTGATTTAGACTTAGAGAAATATATCCAGGTTAGTTACTATATTTATCTAATAATATCAAAATTAAAGAGAGATGTATCTTTCCCCTCATGCAAGAATATAAGCATACAACAAAGAATATTTAAAAACATGATAGCATCACATTTTTGAAGTGGCAAAGAAGATGAATAATCAGTTGCTGCATGAGGAGACCACCAACAGTGAAACATACTTTTGCCTCAGTTTCCTCACCAATAAACAGGAGCATTAATAATACCTAATACGCATGTTGTTGGGAGACTCAAATAAATTAATAAACATATATAGCCCTCAAAATAGTGACAAATAGTTGTTGCTACATAAATGTTTGTTGATATTACTTTGACTGCTAAAAGTTATATCAAAAGCATTTAATTAATTGCTAGATTATATTCTTTACTCCTGTACCAGCAGGACGACTACACTGCATGGCGTGTGTATGTGTATATGTGTGTACTCAGTTGCTCAGTTCTTTCAGATTCTTTGTAGCCCTCTGGACTGTAGCCTACCAGACTCCTCTGTCCAAGGAATTTTCCAAGCAAGAATACCGAGAAGCCATTGACATAGAAAATTCAAGGAGATCCAACTAGTCCATTCTAAAGGAGATCAGTCCTGGGTGTTCTTTGGAAGGACTGATGCTAAAGCTGAAACTCCAGTACTTTGGCCACCTAATGTGAAGAGTTGACTCACTGAAAAAGACCCTGATGCTGGGAGGGATTGGGGGCAGGAGGAGAAGGGGACAACAGAGGATGAGATGGCTGGATGGCATCGCCGACTCGATGGACATGAGTTTGAGTGAACTCTGGGAGTTGGTGATGGACAATGAGGCCTGGTGTGCTGCAATTCCTGGGGTCACAAAGAGTCGGACACAGCTGAGCAACTGAACTGAACTGAATGGTGGTTATCCATAATGCTAACAAAAACATAAGAGGAAAGAATGGAACAGAGAATGCTATAATGTTTGGAAGTGAGGTGTGAGAAATGGAATGGACAAGGGCCATTGTTTTAAAGACATGATGGCTTTTGTTTTGTACTTTATGGTATGTAACATTTTTCAGTAAGAAATGTTGCTGTTTTATTATTGTTACTCATGTTGATTTTGCATGTGCTAGCATTTCTATTTATCAGTTCTTATTAGTTTCATACAAATATTACCTACTTTGTTAACCTTACCTGATAAGTGAATTTTAACAGGTATATTTTCACAAAAATATTTAATAAAAATGACATCTTACTGAATGGATGCTAAGTTGATAAATACAAATTGAGACATTTCTGGATGAGTTAATAGATACAACATATGTTTTGGAGAGATCATTTTTGATAACTTTAGAGAGATCAAACTGAAGAATAAGAAGTAGAAATACCAAGCTCAAATACCAACTGGTGTGAGGAAATTAATATGAGGGTTATTTCTTATAAGAACACATTGAAGAGATAAGTTGTACTTCTTGGTAAAAGATAGTTGTAAGAATTTATACTGAGAAAATTCCCAGTGAAATTTCTACTTCATTCCTACTATAGTGGTTCTGTTTGTTATTTTGTTTTGTTTTACTTCAATAAACCATGCAAAATAGGGTAATCCTGTCAACTTTTTTTTTTCATAACATAATGGCTATCTTTGTTCCATATGAATTCTAAAATTTATGACTGGACTTAAAGGTGAATTCAATTGACTTGTTTATATTTTAGTTTTTCTCTTGCTTTATTATGAAAAGTGTTGATATACATCACTGTATAAGTTTAAGTCATACAGTATGATGGTTTGATTATATACATTGTTAAATGATTATCACAATAGGTTCAACTATCATGCATCTGCTCATACACATAAGACTGAAAGAAAAAGAAGAAGAGAAGAATAAAGGGATTTTTTTCCCTCCTTCTAATAATACAGGGTTCACTCTCTTAACTTTTCTATCATACAGCAGTTTTAGCTATGGCAATCATAATGTACATTACACCCCTAGTACTTACTTACATTATAACTAGAAGTTGTAGCCTCTGGCCACCTTCTTCCAATTCCCTTCCTCCTACACCCCACTTTTGGGAACCAAAAGACTAATATCTTTTGTTCTGTGAGCTTGTTTTTATTTTGATTGTTATTACTAATACTGCATATTAAGAATTTATTAATCATCTTTTCTAAATTAAGCTATAGTTGATGTACAATATTAGCATCAGGTACAATACACAGTGATTTGACATTGGCATAAATAATGAAATGATCACTATGAGAAGTCTAGTAACAATCCATCTCATTATGAAGTTATTACAACATTATTGACCCTATTCTTTATGCTGTATATTACATCCCAATGGCTTATGTACTTTGTAACTTGATGCTTGTCCATTGTAACCCTTTTCATCTGTTTTGCTCCCTCAACACCTTTCTCTCTGGAAATTATCCACTTGTTTCCTCTATCCATGAGCCTGTTTTCATTGTGCTTTATTTGCTTTGTCTTTATGATTTCATAAGAGAGATCAATAGACAGAGGCACCTAATGGGCTAGAGTTCTTGGGGTCACAAAGAGTCAGACACATCAGTGACTAAGCATGCATGAATGAAAGTGAGATCAAGCAGTATTTGTATTTCTCTGACTTATTTCACTTAGAATAATACCCTTGAGATCCAATCAAGTCATTGAAAATGGCAAGATTTTATCTTTAATGACTGAGCAGTAGTCCACTGCACATGTATATATACAACTTATTTATCCATTCATCTATAAATGGAACTTAGGTTGCTTTCATATCTTGGGTATTGTCAATAATGCCACAATGAACACTGATGTGCACATAACTTTTTGTAGTAGTTTTTTTTTTTTCCTTTGTTTTATTTTCAGGTAAATACAAAGATGTGAAATTGCTGGACCATATGGGCTTCCTTGGTAGCTCAGTGGCTTGGGAGCCAAAAACATAGAGTTTGTCACAGTTTTTATTTTTCCCCATCTACTTGCTATCAAGTAATGGGACCCAATGCCACGATCTTTGTTTTCTGAATATTGAGTTTTAAGCCAACGTTTCTGAGAAGGTAATGGCACTCCACTCCAGTACTCTTGCCTGGAAAATCACATGGACAGAGGAGCCTGGTGGGCTGCAGTCCATGGGGTCACTAAGAGTCGGACATGACTGAGCGACTTCACTTTCACTTTTTACTTTCATGCATTGGAGAAGGAAATGGCAACCCACTCCAGCGTTCTTGCCTGGAGAATCCCAGGGATGGAGGAGCCTGGTGGGCTGCCGTCTCTGGGTTTGCACAGAGTCAGACACAACTGACGTGACTTAGCAACAGCAGCAGCAGCAGTAAGCCAACTTTTTCACTCTCTTTCACTTTCACCAAGAGGCTCTTTAGTTCTTCTTCACTTTCTGCAATGAAGGTGGTGTCATCTGTGCATCTGGTGTTATTGACATTTCTTCCGGCAATCTGGATTCCAGCTTGTGTTTCATCCAGCCCAGCATTTCACATGAGGTACTCTGCAGATAATCTAAATAAGCAGGGTGACAATATACAGCCTTGATGTACTCTCCTGATTTGGAACCAGTCTGTTGTTCCATGTCCAGTTCTAACTGTTGCTTTTCGACTTGCATACAGACTTCTCAGGAGGCAGGTAAGGTGATCTGGTATTGCTATCTCTTTAAGAATTGTCCACTGTTTGTTGTGATCCACAGAGTCAAAGGCTTTGGTGTAGTCATTAAGCAGAAATAGATGTTTCTCTGGAACTCTCTTCTTTTTGATGATCCAACGAATGTTGGCCATTTGATCTCTGGTTCCTTCGATTTTTCTAAGTCCAGCTTGAACATTTGATAATTGGTTTATGTATTGTTGAAGCCTGGCTGTATGATTTTGAGCATTAGTTTGCTAACGTGTAAGATGAATATAATTGTGTGGTAGTTTGAACATTCTTAGGCATTGCTTTTATTTGAGATTGGAATGAATACTGACTTTTTTCCAGTCCTGTGGCCACTGATGAGTTTCACAGATTTTCTGGCATATTTAGTGCAGCCCTTCCCTAGCATCATCTTTTAGGATTGAAACAGCTTCACTGGAATTCCATCACCTTGACTAGCTTTGTTCGTAGTGACGCTTCTTGAGGCCCACTTGACTTCACGTTCCAGGATGTCTGGCTCTAAGTGAGTGATCACACCACTGTGGTTATCTGGGTCATGAATATCTTTTCTGCATAGTTCTTCTGTGTTTCCTTGCCACCTCTTCTTAATATGTTCTGCTTCTGTTAGGTCCATACCATTTTTGTCCTTTATTGTGCCCAGCTTTCCATTTTCCCTTGGTATTTCTAATTTTCTTGAAGAGATCTCTTGTCTTTCCCATTCTATTGTTTTCCTCTATTTCTTTCCATTGATCACTGAGGAAGGCTTTCTTATCTCTCCTTGCTTTCTTTGGAACTATGCATTCAAATGGATATATCTTTCCTTTTCTCCTTTAGCTGAAGCTTTTCTTCCTTTCTCAGCTATTTGTAAGGCCTCCTCAGACAACCATTTTGCCTTTTTGAATTTCTTTTTCTTGGAGATGGTCTTGATTCCTGCCTCCTGTACAATGTCATGAACCTCTGTCCACAGTTAACCAGGCAGTCTGTCTATCAGAGCTAAACCCTTGAATCTATTTGTCACTTCCACTGTATAATCGTAAGCAATTTGATGTAGGTCATACTTAAATGGTATACTGGTTTTCCCTACTTTCTGCAATTTATGTCTGAATTTGGCAATAATTAGTTCATGATCTGAGCCACAGGCAGCTCCCGGTCTTGTTTTTTCCTGATTGTGTAGGGTTTCTCCATCTTTGGCTGAAAAGAATATAGTCAATATGATTTCGATATTGACCATCTGGTTTTGTCCATGTGTAGAATCTTCTCTTGAATTGTTGGAAGGGTGTGTTTGCTATAACCAGTGTGTTCTCTTGGCAAAACTCTATTAGCCTTTGCCTTGCTTCATTCTGGACCCCAGGGCCAAATTTGCCTGTTACTCTAGGTGTTTCTTGACTTCCTACTCTTGAATTCCAGCCCCCTATAATGAAAAGGGCATCTTTTTGGGTGTTAGTTCTAGAAGGTCCTGTAGGTCTTCCTAGAACCATCCAAATTCAGCTTCTTCAGCATTACTGGTCAGCACACAGACTTAGATTACCGTGATATTGAATGGTTTGCCCTGGAAACTAACAGAGATCATTCTGTTGTTTTAAGGATTGCATCCAAGTACTGCACTTCAGACTCCTTTATTGACTATGATGGCTATTAAATTTCTTCTAAGGGATTCCTGCCCACAGTAGTAGATATAATGGTCATCTGAGTTAAATTCACCCATTCCAGTCCATTTTAGTTCACTGATTCCTAGAATGTCAACATTCACTCTTGTCATCACCTATTTGACCACTTCCAATTTGCTTTGATTCAGGGACCTAACATTCCAGGTTCCTATGCAGTATTGCTCTTTTTCCCATCAGACCTTGCTTCTATCACCAGTCACATCCACAACTGGGTGTTGTTTTTGCTTTGGCTTTATCCCCTCATTATTTCTGGAGATATTTCTCCACTGATCTCCAGTAGCATATTGGGCACCTACCGACCTGGGGAGTTCATCTTTCAGTGTCCTATCTTTATGCCTTTTCAAACAGTTCATGGGATTCTCAAGGCAAGAATACTGAATTGGTTTGCCATTCCCTTCTCCAGTGGACTACATTCTGTCAGACCTCTCCACCATGACCCATCCATCTTGGGTGGCCCCACATGGCATGGCTTAGTTTCATTAAGCTAGACAAGGCTATGGTCCAAGTGTCAGATTAGCTAGTTTTCTCTGATTGTGGTTTCAGTCTATCTATCCTCTGATGCCCTCTCTCAGCACTAATGGTCTTACTTGAGCTTTTCTTATCTTGGACGTGCAGTAGCTCTTCATGGCTGCTCCAGCAAAGCACAGTCACCAATCCTGACCTTGGACATGGGGCATCTCCTCTCACCCACTCTTGTGCCAAGAAGCCATGGCTCCTGTATATCAACAAATTTGGAAAAATCAGCAGTGGCCACAGGACTGAAAAAGGTCAGATTTCAATCCAATCCCAAAGAAAGGCAATGCCAAAGAATGCTCAAACTACTGGACAATTGCACTCATGTCACACGCTAGTAAAGTAATGCTCAAAGTTCTCCAAGTCAGGCTTCAGCAATACATCAACTATGAACTTCCAGATGTTCAAGCTGGTTTTAGAAAAGGCAGAGGAACCAGATATCAAGTTGTCAACATCCTCTGGATTATTTAAAAATTAAGAGAGTTCCAGAAAAAAACATATATTTCTACTTTATTGACTATGTCAAAGCCTTTGAGTGTCTGGATCACAATAAACTGGAAAATTATGAAAGAGATGGGAATACCAGACCACCTGACCTGCCTCTTGAGAAACCTATATGCAGGTCAGGAAGAAACAATTAAAACTGGACATGGGACAACAGACTGGTGCCAAGTAGAAAAGGAATATGTCAAGGCTGTATATTGTCACCATGTTTATTTAACTTATATGCAGAGTAGATCATGAGAAATGCTGGTCTGGAAGAAACACAAGCTGGAATCAAGACTGCCAGGAGAAATCTCAATAACCTCAGATATGCAGATGACACCACCCTTATGGAAGAAAGTGAAGAGGAACTAAAGAGCCTCTTGATGAAAATGAAAGAGTAGAGTGAAAAAGTTGGCTTAAAGCTCCACATTCAGAAAACTAAGATCATGGCATTCGGTCCCATCACTTCATGGGAAATAGATGGGAAACAGCGTCAGACTTTATCTTTTGGGGCTCCAAAATCACTGCAGATGGTGACTGCAGCCATGAAATTAAAAGATGCTTACTCCTTGGAAGGAAAGTTATGACCAACCTAGATAGAATATTCAAAAGCAGAGATATTACTTTGCCAACAAAGGTCCGTCTAGTCAAGGCTATGGATTTTCCAGTGGTCATGTATGGATGTAAGAGTTGGATTGTGAAGAAAGCTGAGTGCTGAAGAATTGATGCTTTTGAACTGTGGTGTTGGAGAAGACACTTGAGAGTCTCTTGGACAGCAAGGAGATCCAAACAGTCCATCCTAAAGATCAGTACTGGGTGTTCATTGGAAGGACTGATGCTGAAGCTGAATCTCCAGTACTTTACCACCTCCTGCGATGAGTTGACTCACTGGAAAAGACTCATGCTGGGAGGGATTGGGGGCAGGAGAAGAAGGGGATGACAGAGAATGACATGGATGGATGGCATCACCGACTCAATGGACATGAGTTTAAGTGGACTCCAGGAGTTGGTAGTGGACAGGGAGTCCTGGAGTGCTATGATTCATGTGGTTGCAAAGAGTCAGACATGACTGAGGAACTGAACTGAACTGAGGATTTTTCTGTACCAAATTTGTTAAGAATTTATCATTAATGAATTTAAATTTTGTCAAATAATTTCTCTGTATCATTTGAGGTGATATATGATTATCTTTTATTTTCTAGAGTGATTTATTTAGATATTGAATAATCCTTGTATCCCTGAAATAAATCATACTTATTTATGATGTATGAGTCTTTTAATATATTGTTGAATCCAGTTTACTAACATTTTGTTAAAGATTCTTCTATCCATGCTGATGAGGGATATCTGCCTATAATTTTTACTGTATTGCCTTTTTATGGTTTTTGTATCAGGGTAATGCTGGAAAGGAAGGTTTTGAAATATTCCTTATCCTTTATTAACCTGTAATAGTTGTAGAAAGTGAAAGTGAATTTCACTCAGTCATGTCTAACTCTTTGAGATCCCATGGACTATACAGTCCTTGAAATTCTCCAGGCCAGAATACTGGAGTGGTTAGCCTTTCTCTTCTCCAGGGAACCTTCCCAACCCAGGGATCAAATCCAGGTCTCCCACATTGCTGGTGGAGTCTTTACCAGCTGGGTTACAGAGGATACAAAAGAATAGGTATTAACTCTTTTTTTTACATGTTTGGTAGAATTCACTTTTTGGATTACTGACTCAGTTTAATCAATAGTTATCAGTTTGTTCATATTTTCATTCTTGCTGATTCAGTCTTGGAAGATTATATGTTTCTAGGAATTTATCCATTTTGTTTTCTCCATTGTCCAATTTGTTGGTGTATAATTACAGCAATTTCTTATGATCTTTTGTATTTCTATGGTGTCAGTTGTAACATTTCCTTATTCATTTTTGTTTCATTTATTTGAGTTCTACCTTTTTATTTCTAGATGAGTCTGGCTAAAGGTTGATCAGTTCTGTTTATCTTTTCAAAAATCAGGTCTCTGTTTCATTGATCTTGTCTACTGTTATTTTAATCTTTATTTATTTCCAATCTAATCTTCATTATTATTTTTTTTCTTCTGCTAACTTTGAATTTATTGATCTTTCTTTTTCTTGTCCATTTATGTTAGATTGTTATTTGAAATTTTTATTTTTTTTTTTTTATGAAGTAGGGCTGTATCACTATAAAATTCCCTCTTAGAATGGCATTCCCTGCCTACCACAAAGTTTGGATTGTTTTGCTTCCATTTTCATTTATCTCTTGGTATTTTTCAATTTCCTCTTTGATTGCTTCATTGATCCACTGGTTTTAGTAGCATGCTATTTAGACTCCACAGGTTTGTATTTCTTGAAGCTTTTAAACTGTAGTTGATTTGTAGCTTCCAAATTTTGTCCTTGGAAAAGATTTTTGATATAATTTCAATCTTGTTACATTTTTGAACTTTGTTTTTTGGCATAGCATGTGTATATATATATATACACACGTAAATTCCATCTTCTCTACTATGTCATTGAAGGCTATTGTTTCCTTGTTGATATTCTATTGGAATGATCTGATAATTGATGTAAGTAGAGTATTAAAGTCCTCTACTCTTATTGTACTACTGAAAATGTCAACCTTTATTGTTTGTTAATATTTGTCTTATGTACATAGGTGCCCCATTGTTGGATGCATATATATTTACCTTCTTGTTGGGTTGACTCCTTATCATTATACAATGTCCTCATTTGTCTTTTGTTATAATCCTAGTTTTAAAATCTACTTGTCTGATATAGGTATTGTTACTCCAGCTTTCCTTTTGTTTCCATTTGCATGGAAAACTTTGCATCTCTTCAATTTCAGTTTGTGTGTTTAGATCTGTGATTCTCTAGTAGGTAGCATTTATGTAGATCTCATTTATTGTTGTTATTGTCATAATTCTTTTTAATCTATTTAGTCACTATGTCTTATGATTGGAGCATTTAGTCCATTTACACAAAGTAATTACAGATAGGTATATTTTTATTGTCATTTTGTTAACTTTTCTGGCTGATTTACTATTAATTTTGTAAACTTTAATCTTTATTTATTTCTTTTATATCCTAAGCCAGGTCATGTGCAGCATGCAGGATCTTAGTTCCTCAATCAGGTATGGAACCCATGCCCCATGCATTGGGAGCTTTTAGTCTTAACCATTGGACTGCCAGGGAAGTTCCCAATATTTTGTTGTTGTTTATGTTTTTCTTTTTACTTTTGTTCACTTTTATTGTGATTTTTTAACTATCTTTAGAGTTACGTTTGGATCCTTCCTCTT
The DNA here is from genome assembly GCA_917880005.1 of Nanger dama. NCBI lineage: Eukaryota > Metazoa > Chordata > Mammalia > Artiodactyla > Bovidae > Nanger > Nanger dama. The sequence goes on from CAKJTW010000011.1 coordinate 48,544,471, forward strand.
TCATGTGTGTACACATTATATACAAAAATATATCTACTTGTGTATATCTGTTTTTGGTTGGCAGTTTCTATGAAATTTTTTTTTAATTTGAAGCTTGGACACATTCTCACATCCAATATTTTTAACTTCCTCTACCACATTTCATGCATTTGGTCTCATTTTATAGATTTCTTATTTGTATAATGCTTATTTATTTATTGTGGATAGATATGATTTTATTATTTTTGTCTTTTAACCTTTGTAGTGGTGGTGGTGATTTAGTTGCTAAGTCGTTTGTGTCCGACTCTTGTGACCCACAGCCTGTAGCCCACCAGGCGTCTCTGTCCCTGGGATTCTCCAGGCAAGAATACTGGAATGTGTTGCCATTTCTTTCTCTAGGGATTTTGCTGACCCAGGAATCAAACTCAGGTCTCCTGCACTGCAGACAGAGTCTTTTACCAACTGAGCTAAAAGGGAAGTCCTTTAACCTTTGTATTAGTTTTTAAATTGATTGATCTACTATCTTTACTGTTTTACTATATATTTGCTTTACCAGTGATTATATATATATATATATATGTGTGTGTGTGTGTGTGTGTGTGTGTGTATGTTATATTTCTGATTCTGATGTTTAATTTTCTACTTACAGAATTCTTTTTTAATTTTTTAATTTTATTTTTACTTTACTCTACTTTACAATACTGTCTTGGTTTTGCCATACATTGACATGAATCAGCCACAGGTGTACATGAGCTCCAAATCCTGAAACCCCCTCCCACTTCTCTCCCCCATATCATCTCTCTGGATCATCCCCGTGCACTAGCCCCAAGCATCCTGTATCCTGTATCGAACATAAGCTGGCACTTCGTTTCTTACATGATAGTATACATATTTCAATGCCATTCTCCCAAATCATCCCACCCTCTCCCTTTTCCTCAGAGGCCAAAAGTCCGTTCTATACATCTGTATCTCTTTTGTTGTCTCACATACAGGGTCATCATTGCTATCTTTCTAAATTCCATATATATGTGTCAGTATACTGTATTGGTGTTTTTCTTTCTGGCTTATTTCTCTCTGTATAATCGGCTCCAGTTTCATCCACCTTATTTGAACTGATTCAAATGTATTCTTTTAAGGGCTGAGTAATACTCAATTGTGTATATGTACCACTGCTTTCTTATCCATTAATCTGCTGATGGACATCTAGGTTGCTTCCATGTCCTGGCTATTATAAACAATGCTGCAATAAACATTGGGGTACATGTGTCTCTTTCAATTCTGGTTTCCTCGGTGTGTATGCCCAGCAGTGGGATTGCTGGGTCATAAGGCAGTTCTATTTGCAATTTTTAAAGGAATCTCCACACTGTTTTCCATAGTGGTTGAATTACTTTGCATTCCCACCAAGAGTGTAAGAGGGTTCCCATTTCTCCACATCCTCTCCAGCATTTATTGCTTGTAGACTTTTGGATCACAGCCATTCTGACTGGTGTGAAATGGTACCTCATTGTGGTATTGATTTGCATTTCTCTGATAATGAGTGATGTTGAGAATTTTTTCATGTGTTTGTTAGCCATCCGCATGTCTTCTTTGGAGGAATGCCTATTTAGTTCTTTGGCCCATTTTTTGATTGGATCATTTATTTTTTTCTGAAGTTGAGCTGCCTACGTTGCTCATATATTTTTGAGATTAGTTGTTTGTCAGTTGTTTCATTTGCTATTGTTTTCTCCCATTCAGAAGGCTGTCTTTTCACCTTACTTATAGTTTCCTTTGTTGTGCAGAAGCCTTTAATTTTAATTAGATCCCATTTGTTTATTTTTGCTTTTATTTCCAGTATTCTGGGAGGTGGGTCATAGAGGATCCTGCTGTGATTTATGCTGGAGAGTGTTTTGCCTATGTTCTCCTCTAGGAGTTTTATAGTTTCTGGTCTTACATTTAGATCTTTAATCCATTTTGAGTTTATTTTTGTGTGTGGTGTTAGAAAGTGATCTAGTTTCATTCTTCTAGTTTTCCCAGCACCACTTGTTAAAGGGGTTGTCTTTACTTCATTGGATATTCTTGCCTCCTTTGTTGAAGATAAGGTGTCCATAGGTGTGTGGATTTATCTCTGGGCTTTCTATTTTATTCCATTGATCAAATATAGATCAATGTCTTTGTGCCAGTACCATGCTGTCTTAATGACTGTGGCTTTGTAGTAGAACTTGAAGTCAGGCAAGTTGATTCCTCCAGTACCATACTTCTTTCTTAAGATTGCTTTGGCTATTCAAGGTTTTTTGTATTTCCGTACAAATTTTGAAATTATTTGTTCTAGTTCTGTGAAAAATACTGCTGGTAGCTTGATAGGGATTGCAGTGAATCTGTAGATTGCTTTGGGTAGTATACTCATTTTCACTATATTGACTCTTCTGACCCATGAGCATGGTATATTTCTCCATCTATTAGTGTCCCCTTTGATTTCTTTCATCAGTGTTTTATAGTTTTCGATATATAGGTCTTTAGTTTCTTTAGGTAGGTATACTCCTAAGTATTTTATTCTTTTCGTTGCAATGGTGAATGGAATTGTTTCCTTAACTTCTTTTAATACTTTCTCATTATTAGTGTATAGGAATGCAAGGGATTTCTGAATGTTGGTTTTATATCCTGCAACTTTACTATATTCATTTATTAGCTCTCCAAGAAGAAGATATAACAATTATAAGTGTATATGCACCCAACATAGGAACACCGCAATATGTAAGACAAATGCTAACAAGCATGAAAGGTGAAATTAATAATAACACAATAATAGTGGGAGACTTTAATACCCCACTCACACCTGTGGACAGATCAACTAAACAGAAAATTAACAAAGAAACACAAACTTTAAATGATACAATAGACCAGTTAGACCTAATTGATATCTATAGGACATTTCACCACAAAATAATGAATTTCACCTTTTTCTCAAGTGCACACGGAACCTTTTCCAGGATAGATCATATCCTGGGCCATAGATCTAACCCTGAGTAATTCAAAAAGTCGAAATAATTCCAAGCATCTTTTCTGACCATAAGGCACTAAGGTTAGATCTCAATTACAGGAGAAAAACTATTAAAAATTCCAGCATTTGGAGGCTGAACAACACCCTTCTGAATAACTAACAAATCACAGAAGAAATCAAAAAGAAATCAAAACATGCATAGTAATGAATGAAAATGAAAACACAACAACCCAAAACCTGTGGGACACTGTAAAAGCAGTGCTAAGAGGAAAGTTCATACCAATACAGGCATACCTCAAGAAACAAGAAAAAAGACAAATAAATAACCTAACTCTACACTTAAAGCAACTAGAAAAGGAAGAAATAGAGAACCCCAGAGTTAGTAGAAGGAAAGAAATCTTAAAAACTAGGGCAGAAATAAATGCAATAGAAACAAAAGAGACCATAGCAAAAATCAACAAAGCAAAAAGCTGGTTCTTTGAAAAGATAAATAAAGTTGACAAACCATTAGCCAGACTCATCAAGAAACAGACAGAAAAAAAATCAAATCAATAAAATTAGAAATGAAAATGGAGAGAACACAACAGACAACACAGAAATACAAAGGCTCATAAGAGACTACTATCAGCAATTACATAAAATGGACAATGTGGAAGAAATGGACAAATTATTAGAAAAGTACAACTTTCCAAAACTGAACCAGGAAGAAACAGAAAATCTTAACAGACCCATCACAAGCATGAAAACTGAAACTGTAATAAGAAATCTTCCAGCAAACAAAAGCTCAGGTCCAGACGGCTTCACATCTGAATACTACCAAAAACTTAGAGAAGAGCTAACACCTATCTTACTCAAACGCTTCCAGAAAATTGCAGAGGAAGGTAAACTTCCAAACTCACTCCATGAGGTCACCATGACACTAATACCAAAACCTGACAAAGACGCCACAAAAATGAAAATTACAGGCCAATATCACTGATGAACATAGATGCAAAAATCCTTAACAAAATTTTAGCAATCAGAATCCAGCAACACATTAAAAGATCATACGCCATGACCAAGTGGGCTTTATCCCAGAGATGCAAGGATTCTTCAATATCCGCAAATCAATCAGTATAATTCACCACATTAACAAATTGAAAAATAAAAGTCATATGATTATCTCAATAGATGCAGAGAAAGCCTTTGACAAAATTCAACATCCATTTATGATAAAAACGCTCCAGAAAGCAGGAATAGAAGGAACGTACCTCAACATAATAAAAGCTATATAGGACAAACCCACAGCAAACATTATCCTCAATGGTGAAAAATTGAAAGCATTTCCCCTAAAGTCAGGAACAAGACAAAGGTGCCCACTTTCACCACTACTATTCAATATAGTTCTGGAAGTTTTGGCCACAGCAATCAGAGCAGAAAAAGAAATAAAAGGAATCCAAATTGGAAAAGAAGAAGTAAAACTCTCACTGTTTGCAGATGACATGATCCTTTACATAGAAAATCCTAAAGACTCCACTAGAAAACTACTAGAGAGTTTTCTTTACATTTCTTGCAAACCTGGTTTGGTAGCGATGAACACTTTTAGCTTGGGTTTGTCTTAGAGCTCCTTGTTTCCCCTTTAAACCTTCCAGATAAAGTATTCTTGGTTATTGATATTTTGCTTTCATTGCTTTGAATATATTATGTCACTCCCTTCTAGCCTACATGTTTCTCCTAAGAAGTCAGCTGGTTGTCTCTGGGATTGCCCTTGTACATAACAAATTGCTTTCCCCTTGCTGCCTTTAAGAGTCTCCCTTTATCTTTAGCTTTCTTTATTTTAATAGTAATGTATCTTAGTGTTGAAGGTCAGGAGGGGCAATGGTGAGGAGATACCCCTTGTTCAAGGCAAGGAGCAGTGGCTGTGTTTTGCTGGTGCAGCCATGAAAAGATAACCATTGTCCAGGGCAAGGGAAACCCAAGTAAGTATTGCAAAAGGGCATCAGAGGGCAGACACACTGAAACCATAATCACAGAAAACTAGTCAATTTAATTACACTAGGACCACAGCCTGGTCTAACTCATTGAAACTAACCCATGCTGTGTGGGGCCACCCAAGATGGGCAGGTTATGGTGGAGAGGTCTGACAGAATGTGGACCACTGGAGAAGGGAATGGCAAACCACTTCAGTATTATTGCCTGGAGAATCCCATGAACAGTATGAAAAGGCAAAATGATAGGATACTGAAAGAGGAACTCCCCAGGTTGGTAGGTGTCCAATATGATACTGGAGATCAGTGGAGAAATAACTCCAGAATGAATGAAGGGATGGAGCCAAAGCAAAAACAATACCCAGTTGTGGGTATCACTGGTGACAGAAGCAAGGTCTAATGCTGTAAAGAGCAATATTGCATAGGAACCTGGAATGTTAGGTCCATGAAACAAGGCAAATTTGAAGTGGTTAAACAGGAGATGGCAAGAGTGAACGTCAACATTCTAGGAATCAGTGAACTAAAATGGACTGGAATTGGTGAATTTAACTCAGATGACCATTATATCTATTACCGCGGGCAGGAATCCCTTAGAAGAAATGGAGTAGCCATCAAGGTCTACAAAAGATTCCGAAATGCAGTACTTGGATGCAATCTCAAAAATGACAGAATTATCTCTGTTTATTTCCAAGGCAAACCATTCAATACCACAGTTATCCAAGTCTATGTCCCAGCCAGTAATGCTGAAGAAGCTAAAGTTGAACGGTTCTATGAAGACCTACAAGACCTTTTAGAACTAACACCACCAAAAAATGTTCTTTTCATTGTAAGGGAATGGAATGCAAAAGTAGGAAGTCAAGAAACACCTGAAGTGACAGCCAAATTTGGCCTTGGAATGCAGAATGAAGCAGGACAAAGATTAATAGAGTTTTGCCAAGAAAACACACTCATCATAGCAAACACCCTCTTCCAACAACACAAGAGAAGGCTCTACACATGACCATCACCTGATTGTCAACATGAAAATAACACTGATTATATTCTTTGGAGCCAAAGATTAACAAGCTCCACACAGTCAGCAAAAACAAGACCGGGAGCTGACTGTGGCTCAGATCATGAAATCCTTATTGTCAAATTCAGAGTTAAATTAAACAAAGTAGTGAAAATCACTAGACCATTCAGGTATGATCTAAATGAAATCCCTTATGATTATACAGTGAAAGTGAGAAATAGATTTAAGGGACTAAATCTGATAGACAGAGTGCCTGATGAACTGTGGATGGAGGTTCGTGACATTGTACAGGAGACAGGGATCAAGACCATCCGCATGGAAAAGAAATGCAAATCAAGCAAAATGGCTGTCTGGAGAGGCCTTACAAATAGCTGTGAAAGAATAGAAGTGAAAAGCAAAGGAGAAAAGGAAAGATATAAGCATCTGAATACATAAGCAAGAATAGATAAGAGAGCCTTCCTCAGCAATCAATGCAAAGAAATAGAGGAAAAGAACAGAATGGGAAAGACTAGAGATCTATTCAAGAAAATTAGAGATACCAAAGGAACACTTCATGCCAGATGGGCTCGATAAAGGACAGAAATGGTATGTACTTAACAGAAGCAGAAGATATTAAGAAGAGGTGGCAAGAATACACAAAAGAACTGTACAAAAAAATCTTCACAACCAAAATAATCATGATGGTGTGATCACTCACCTAGAGCCAGACATCCTGGAATGTGAAGTCAAGTGGGCCTTAAAAAGCATCACTACAAACAAACCTAATGGATGTGATGGAATTCCAGTTGAACTATTTCAAATCCTCAAAGATGATGCTGTAAAACTGCTGCACTCAATATGCCAGCAAATTTGGAAATTCAGCAATGGCCACAGGCCTGGAAAAGTCCAGTTTTCATTCCAATCCCAAGGAAAGGCAATGCCAAAAATGCTCAAACTACCACACAATTGCATTCATATCACACACTAGTAAAGTAATGCTCAAAATTCTCCAAGCCAGGCTTCAGCAATACCTGAACCGTGAACCCGCAGAGGTACAAGCTCGTTTTAGAAAAGGCAGAGGAACCAGAGATCAAATTGCCAACATCCCTGTATCATCGAAAAGCAAGATAATTCCATAAAAACATCTATTTCTGCTTTATTGACTATGCAAAAGCCTTTGAGTGTCTGGATCACAATAAACTGGAAAATTCTGAAAGAGATGGGCATACCAGACCACCTGACCTGCCTCTTGAGAAACGTATATGCAGGTCAGGAAGCAACAGTTAGAACTGGACATGGAACAACAGACTGGTTCCAAATAAGAAAAAGAGTACATCAAGGCTGTATATTGTCACCCTGTTTATTTAACTTATCTGCAGAGTATATTATGAGACACTCTGGCCTGGAAAAAGCACAAGCTGGAATCAAGATTGCTAGGAGAAATCTCAATAACCTCAGATATGCAGATGACACCACCCTTAAGGCAGAAAGTGAAGAAGAACTAAAGAGCCTCTTAATGAAAGTGAAAGAGGAGAATGAACAAGTTGGCTTAAGGCTCCACATTTAGAAAACGAAGATCATGGCATCTGGTCCCATCACTTCATGGGAAAGAGACTGGGAAACAGTGGAAACAGTGACAGACTTTATTTTTGGGGGTTCCAAAATCACTGCAGATGGTTACTGTAGCCATGAATTAAAAGATGCTTGCTCCTTGGAAGAAAAGTTATGACCAACCTAGATAGCATATTCAAAAGCAGAGACATTACTTTGCCAACAAAGGTCCATCTAGTCAAGGCTATGGTTTTTCCAGTGATCACGTATGGATGTGAGAGTTGGACTGTGAAGAAGGCTGAGCGCTGAAGAATTGATGCTCTTGAATTGTGGTGTTCGAGAAGACTCTTGAAAGTCCCTTGGACTGCATGGAGATCCAACCAGTCCATTCTGAAGGAGATCAGCCCTGGGGTTTCTTTGGAAGGAATGATGCTAAAGATGAAACTCCAGTACTTTGTCCACCTCATGCGAAGAGTTGACTCATTGTAAAAGACTCTTATGCTGGGCGGGTTTGGGGGCAGGAGGAGAAGGGGACCACAGAGGATGAAATGGCTGGATGGCATCACTGACTCGATGAACGTGAATCTGAGTGAACTCCAGGAGCTGGTGATGGACAGGGAGGCCTGGAGTGCTGCAATTCACGGGGTCGCAAAGGATCAGACATGACTGAGCTACTGAACTGAACTGAACTGAATTGAACTGAACTGATAAGAGGATGTGGGTCCTTATGAAATGTCCCTTCTATCAGTCTTGTTTGGTTCCTTCTTAATGTTTTTAGTTGTGAAAAATACGTTTTGTGAGTCTTCAGTTTGTTCTCATGGATAGTTCTGGTGTAAGTAGTTGTAGTTTCTATGTACCTGGGAGGAGGTGAGTTCAAGGTCTTCCTATTCTACCATCTTGGCCACATTTTTTCTCAATCATCCTCTGAGTAAGAGTAAAAATGTTTGGGTTAATAAATACTTTGTCAAAGTATAGCTGTGTCTTTTCTATACTTTAATTTCATAAGTTATATAGAGCTGATTATTGAACAAGCTGGATTTGAATACACAGTCCCACTTATATGTGAATTATTTTAAATGAATACATTTAATACTACATGATCCATGATCAGTATCCAGATATGCATAACTTGGGCTTCCCTGGTGGCTCAGAGGTTAAAGCATTTGCCTCTAATATGGGAGACCTGGGTTCGATCCCTGGGTCAGGAAGATCCCCTGGAGAAGGAAATGGCAACCCACTCCAGTATTCTTGCCTGGAGAATCCCATGGACGGAAGAGCCTGGTGGGCTCTGGGGTAGTAAAGAGTCGGACACGACTCAGCTACTTAACTATATGCAGAACTAGGGATACAGAGGGTCACCTATGAGACTTAGGAATCCTTTGGTTTTGTTATCTGGAGCAGGTCCCAAAACCAATCCCCGACAGATACAGAGATATGACTATGTTCATTAAAACAATCAGCAAAATGGTAAAAGTAATATAGAAAACATCCAAAAAATTGTTTTAATCTGTAAAACTTCTCCAACATTTTTCTCCCTCTCTCATCTAAGACATGGAGAGAATTGCCATCCACTGCTATAAATCAACATTTATTATGTATAGCTGAGAAAAAAATATCCCCCAAAGCAAACTGCTTTAAAAGCAAATATTTATTACATCTCAGTTTCTATACATCAGGACTCCTTGTACAACTCAGCTGAGTCCTTCAGTTCAAGGTTCCTTAGAGAACTGCTGTCAGACTTTTGAACAAGGCTGTGATCATCTAAAAAGCTCACTTCAGGGAAGACTGACTTCTAATTTCTCTCATGTGGTTATCGGCCAGAGATGATATCAGTTCCTTGATACATGGGTCACTCCCTAGAACAGCTTATAGAATGGAAGCTCACTTTCTTCAAAGCTGGCAGGCAATAGAATGAGATAGAGTGCCCATGATGGAAGCTATCATCTTTTGTAGTTTCTGATAACTGTTTATTTTATTTTTATAAATCTAAAATTTATGAGTATAACAACATTGGAAGTGATATTCACAATTCTTGCTATATGTTATTCATTAGTAGAGATTTAATCCTATGGGAGCCCATTATACAGTGGCACTGAATAAGAGGTAACTATTGCTGTTATCTCCATGAGAGGTAATTATTGTGGTTCATTTTGGAGATCATTCTCTCCCTCACTAAGTATATCAGATTATGTAATTTGGATTAACATACATCAATTCCCAAATCACCTGTTCCCCCAACTTCTATGAAAATTATAAAAGTTATGTATTTCCAGTTAGGTGTGTCAATGTTACAATTTTAGTCAATGACATATGGGCAGGATTCTGCTTGTGTTTTCTGAGAAAGTTTTGCATTTTTTATACAAGGAGAGATATATAGATATAATTATCCGTGTCCTCTTTTTTTTTTTTTTGAAAGTGGGAATAATATCTGGCACTTTAGAAATCACCTCAAGATGAAGAAAATGAACATGATGAAAATTTTTCATACACTAAAGAAGGTAGTGCAGAAGGACTGAAGCAACCAATGCCTCTGATGATGATCATCCTTGATACATTGGAACAAGTCAACAACTATGTCCTTGTTAAGTAAAAAACACCTCTATGTTTAAGCAACTCAGCCATGTTTTTATCATTACTTCTGGATAGACTTTCCAATTGATGGAATATATCTTAGGGAATGTCTACCCATGCCAGTATTCATACCACAGAGGAGCCTTGCAGGCTATAGTGCATGGGGTCACAAAGGGTTGGACATGACTGAATTTCTCTTCACTTTTTCATCTTACATTAAATGGGATTATATGACACAAAATATTTTCCAAGATCTTTTGTTTTCAACTGCATTCATACTATCTCCAAATTCACTGTAATGAATTTATACATTTTAGTCAAAGAGATTTTATCATGTTTTATGATCTTATTGCTCATTGTGTGACACCAACTTTCTGCTAACAAAACAATACTATAATAAAATCCCAGTAGCTTAATTATAAGTAATATCCTTGAGGGCTTACCTTGGATAAAATTTTAGAAGTATTTCTGGATCAAAATACAGGAATATTTTAAAGTTTATTTAGGATTGTTTCTTGGTTTGTTTTTTGATCAATACCTTGATACATGGGGAAACTAATTGCATGCTTGTTTTTACTCACAAATTAGTATATAAAAGAACCATTTAAAAGTGCCTTTTAGTATGAAGTGAAGTGATAGTGGCTTAATTGCGCCTGACTCTTTGTGACCCCATGGACTACACAGCTCATGGAATTCTCCAGGCCAGAATTCTGGAGTGGGTTGGCATTCCCTTCTCCAGGGAATCTTCCCTACCCAGGGATCAAACCCAGGTCTCTTGCATTGCAGGTGGATTCTTTACCAGCTGGGCTAAAAGGGAAGCCCTTAACTTTATTATGTATTTCTATATAAAAAATTATATTAATATAGAGCTATTTTGATATAATATATGAGCCAGAGGGTCTATTTTTATTTTCAAAAATGTTAGCAAATAATATGCTATCATAAAATAAGTATATAAACACATCCACTTATCTACACACACATGAAGTTGATCTAAAATACAACTAAATATATTTTTTCCATGTTATTCTTTCAAACCAGTGCTATTACTTTGATGTATGTCTTTATGAAGCTTGTAGCAAAGTATTCATCTCACTAGTTTAAAATTATTAAAAATTTGTTTCATCTAGTCAGAAATCAGGTATAATGTTCCACCTATTCATAGACTATGTGTTGTCTCACACTTTATAGAATAAGTTCTTACAATTATATTTCCAAATAAAGTTAATGGCTTGTGAATATGCTCTCTTACTGAACATTCAATAATAATAATTATTTTTTTCTAGTTGGACCAACTGGATTTTTATTGTTATAAAATAAAACAGCTACACAAGCTAGAATGAAGATTGCCGGGAGAAATATCAATAACTTCAGATATGCAGATGACACCACCCTTATGGCAGAAAGTGAAGAGGAACTAAAAAACCTCTTGATGAAAATGAAGGTGGAGAGTGAAAAAGTTGGCTTAAGGCTCCATATTCAGAAAATGAAGATCATGGCATCCGGTCCCATCACTTCATGGGAAATAGATGGGGAAACAGTGGAAACAGTGTCAGACTTTATTTTTGGGGGGCTCCAAAATCACTGCATATGGTGACTGCAGCCATGAAATTAATAGAAGCTTACTCCTTGGAAGAAAAGTTATGACCAACCTAGATAGCATATTGTAAAGCAGAGACATTACTTTGCTGACTAAGGTCCGTCTAGTCAAGGATATGGTTTTCCGGTGGTCATGTATGGATGTGAGAGTTGGACTGTGAAGAAGGCTGAGCACCAAAGAATTGATGCTTTTGAACTGTGGTGTTGGAGAAGACACTTGAGAGTCCAATGGCTGGATGGAGATCAAACCAGTCCATTCTGAAGATCAGCCCTGGGATTTCTTTGGAAAGAATGATGCTAAAGCTGCAACTCCAGTACTTTGGCCACCTCATGCGGAGAGTTGACACATTGGAAAAGACTCTGATGCTGGGTGGGTTTGGGGGCAGGAGGAGAAGGGGACAACAGAGGATAAGATGGCTGGATGGCATCACTGACTCAATGGACGTGAGTCTGAGTGAACTCTGGGAGTTGGTGATGGACAGGGAGGCCTGGTGTGCTGCGATTCATGGGGTCTCAAAGAGTCGGACACGACTGAGCCACCTAACTGAACTGAACTGAACACATAATTTAAATATTATCACATTGTTCTAGTAGAAATTGTAACATATATTTGTTGTTATCACAATGGCTTGAACATAGCACCCTATATATTATGTCCTTATTATCTTATCATCCTCTGAATTTTAATGACAATTACTTTAATCATCAGCGATTGAGTTTGAGAGTTTCTGTTGATTACTACTATATAAGTACATATTAAAGATATGTGTTTAAAATATCCTAGTATAGTATTATCTATTTTAATTAGCTTCAAGCAGGGCTGTAAATTAATTAATTAAATAATTTTTATTATCTACTAACTTTATTTATATGTAACTGGTTGACATTTTACCTTTTTCTATTGCTCTATTAATGTAATATATTTGGTAGTAAATTTTCTAACATTGAACTATTTTGCTATTGAAATGCATTTTACCTCTTTATTTTACCTTTTAAAGGACTATAGTTTGCTGAATTTCATTACAATATTTAGCTATATTTCATAACCCAAAGTACTCTTATGACTTTTTGCCCGAGTCATATTTTATGTAGGCCTTATGCAGAACACTTTTTATAACCTGGTATGCTTTATATACTGTTGATAAAATGAGTTTTATCTAAGGCATATAAGGAATGTTACATATGAGAAAACATACTGGTGTAATTCGCACATTAGTAAATTAAGCAAAAAAGGCATGTAAATATCTCAGACACGCAGATAAAAGAATAAGATACAACAGTGAGCCAAGGAAGTACCAGAGGGGGTTTACAGGAGAATCCCAGGATTCTCTCCTGTCAATAGCCAGGATGACATATCATACTATGGTTTAGGGCAGAGAAATCAATCTCTCCTTTCTGTGGGTCAGTTCAGTTCAGTTCAGTCACTCAGTCGTGTCCGACTCTTTGCAACCCCATGAATCGCAGCACGCCAGGCCTCCCTGTCCATCACCATCTCCCAGAGTTCACTCAGACTCACGTTCATCGAGTCCGTGATGCCATCCAGCCATCTCATCCTCTGTTGTCCCCTTCTTTTCCTGCCCCTAATCCCTCCCAGCATCAAAGTCTTTTCCAATGAGTCAACTCTTCGCATGAGGTGGCCGAAGTACTAGAGTTCCTGTGGCCAGCCACCCTTAAAGCATGAAGAGATTGCAACCTCTCTGTTAAGATTCTCTCCTTACTTGGATCAAAGGATAAGTAAGAGGGTACCTCTAGAAGAATCTTCCACCAAAACTGTGACACTGGCAGCCTAGGTCAGCAAAGAGTACACATACTGGGACTTTCATCCTTCTTTGTGCCAGAGTCCAGGCCCTGGCTGGGGATATCTGGTGACCACAGTATCCATACCTCCCTTTACTGGTGCAATTCAGTTGCTACCCCGGAAGGATGGTGGCAGGCCTCTTGGAGCATGGCCTTTAGTGTTAGTCAAGCTACAACTAAAGAATCTGAGTGGATGAGGGCTGATGTGCAGAAGGACAGGGAGCAGAAAACCAAGAACTCATCCCAAGAAGAGGAGATAGGAGGGTGGTGGGATACAGGGTGGCAAATGAAACTAGGCTTCACGCTACTCTCTGCTCCCTTCCCCAAACCCCTGAAAATTTAATCTATAGACTTCATTTGAAAATCCTAATTCAAAGTTAATATGAAGAATTTCAATATAACAGCCACAGAGAATTCAAACTCCAATTGCAGAGATGTGACACTGCACTGGTTTTAATATGAAACCAGTGCTGTATGTCTTTTTCAACAGGGTGACAGTGAAATCACAGTTTACTTTCACTCACCAATATGTTCGACTTTAAAAAGTAAAGCATATGGCCAATCTATCTAAAACTGAACAATTCTACTCCCATTAGACATGCAAAGAGATTTAACACATGTATTTCTACAAGAATCCATGTTCAAGGTATTCATTGCACCATTATTTGCTATATATTACAAGATGCTTTCATGTACCTCAATGCAAGAATGAATAGGAAAAACATAGGGATGTACACTCTGGAGTTTTAACGACAGATTATAGCTGCCATAAAAACATGAGTAGATCATAAAATCATAATTAATGGAGAAATATTAAAAATATATAAGGTATATGATAATATTGATCATGTAAGTTTAAAATTAGGTATATACAATACAAAAATACATATTTTTCAAGCATGCAAGTAAAGAATATATTGATGTAAATTACAACAGTCACCTCTATGGCATAAACATATAGAGAATATTGTACAGATTTAAAATGATCTGGAAAGGAAAAATATGGAAAAGGAAGAGAAGTCAATCTAAAATTGCAGGAAAGACTACAGAGGTAAGATACCATTCTCATTATTTCAGATGTATATACCATTAACGTGATTTCCGACTGTTATTGATATTGACCTTGATCACCTGGCTGAGGCAGTATTTGTCAGGTTTATCCTCTGTAAGTCACTCTCTTTTGTCCCATCCTACACACACACACACACACACACACACACATCCACACACACATATATACAGTCTTTGGAAGGATGTCATTATGTGTGGCTCAACTCAAGTAATTGTGCTCCACTATATTCAAGGCCAAGGTAAGCTACATAAACTTTTGAAATTTTTCTGTTTGAGAGAATTACCTATTCTCCCCTATCTACCTATTTACTTATTTTATCTGTAAACATAATAGGTTCAGGAACATTTATTCTATATGTAATTACAATCTAGTATTATACTGTTTTTTGCTCAAATTGTTTCAGTATTGACAATTGAGAGCTCCTTTAGTTTGCTCCTATATGCCATTAATATTCAGCAATAACCATGATTTAGGTGTCTTTTGCTTTTTCCCCTCTTTTCTTTATTTCTTTTTTTTTCTTTCTCCTTTTCTTAAAGCTATTTTTGAGAACCTCCTTACTTTCTTGCACTGCAAGATACTCAGATTCATCCCTTGTCTTTCCTAGAATCAGCCATTTCTCCAAGCAGACCTGGTTGCTTTTATTGTAAAACCATAATAGAAAACCTAGATCTGGAAACTAGACACACTTACAGCTACCAGGATATCATTACATCTAGGTCTTCTCTAATGACAAGAAAGAGAGAAAGAGTGCTAAATTGTGTTGACTCTTGTGACCCCATTGACTATAGACTGCCAAGCTCCTCTGTCCATGGAAATCCCCAGGCAAGAATAATGGAGTGGGTTGCCATTTCCTTCCCCAGGGGATCTTCCTGACCCAGAAATTGAACCTAGGCCTTCAGCATTGAAGGCTGATTCTTTACCAACTGCACTGCAATGGAAGCCCCTTAATGACAAGGGAGGAAAATGAATATATATACACTAAGCCATGTGTGTGCACATATCTGTAATTATTTCTATATATAATTGTGTACATCATACTGAGCTAAATATAATTCATACTGATGTCTCCAACTTTAATCCATTACTATATTATTCATTTTAACCATTTTTCTTGCCTATCTACAACATTTCACTCTATCAATGAAAAGCATGGCTCTCAATATCTGCCATATACATATTTAATTGCACGGTTCCTGTATACAAATTAGTTTCAGAATCATGAACTCACAATCCCAGTTGAAAACTCTTGTATCAACTTGAGAGAGTGCCTGTGGGCTTCCCAGGTGGTGCAATGGTAAAGAATCTGCCTGCCAATGCAGGAGATGCAAGAGACGGGGGCTTGATTCTTTGGTTGGTAAGATCCCCTTGGGGAGGAAATGGCAACCCACTCCAGTATTCTTGCCTGGACAATCCCATGGACAGAGGAGTTTGACAAGCTATAGTTCAAAGGGTTACAAAGAGTAGGAAATGACTGCTGCTACTACATCAATTCATTCATGTCTGACCCTGTGCGACCCCATAGATGGCAGCCCACCAGGCTCCCCTGTCCCTGGGATTCTCCAGGCAAGAACACTGGAGTGGGTTGACATTTCCTTCTCGAATCCATGAAAGTGAAAAGTGAAAGTGAAGCCACTCAGTCATGTCCAACCCTCAGTGACCCCATAGACTGCAGCCTACCAGGCTCCTCCGTCCATGGGATTTTCCAGGCAAGAGTACTGGAGTGGGGTGCCACTGCCTTAGGTCACAAAGAAGGACCTAGAGTGGTTATATCCAATCCTTTTTATATTCAGTTCCACTTGCCTTTAGACACACAGACCACTCAATTCAATGTGGTAATTACTTAGATCAGCACTCCTGTCCCCTGTCCCATCAATGCATGTGCTTTCATCTGTAATTCAATTAGATTTCTTTTGTTGAAATTTGAATTTCATCCTAGAATTCATCAACCCTTTAAGTTACTTTTAAATTTTTTCATAAATTAAGGTAAAATCTGCATGCAGTAGAGTTCTATGGGTTTTTACATCACATATAGTGTAATGTATACATTGCTACTGTATAATATGGAATAACTCCCCTGGCTTAAAATTTTTTCCTATGCTTCACATATCCAACACTCAATTTTTAGTACCCTGAATCCCTGGCAATCACAGATTTATTTAGCAACTCTACAGAATTGCATTTTCTACAGTGTCATATAAATGTAATCATATAATGGGTAGGCTTTTCAGACTAGCTTTTTTCATTTACCAACAGTTACTCAACATCCAACTATGTTTTTGCATATTTTACAGCTTATTATTTGATTTTGCTAAATAGTATTCCATTATATGAGTATACCTAAAGTTATTTAGTCATCTTAATGAACATCTTCAATGCTTCCAATTTTGATGATAAAGCTACTGAAAACACTCATATGAAGATTTGTGATTGGACATAAATTGTTTTTAAGGTGTTAAACTTGAATTTTTTTAAATGTATTAATTTTAATTGTAATATTGAACATAAATTTTTAAATCATTTGGCATATAAGAAAGTAGGATTACAGTGAAAGTGAAGTCGTTCAGTCGTGTCCGACTCTTTGCGACCCCATGAACTGCAGCCTACCAAGCTTCTCTGTCCATGGGATTTTACAGGCAAGAATACTGGAGTGGGTTGCCATTTCCTTCTCCAGAGGATCTTCCCAACCCAGGGATTGAACCTGGGTCTCCCACATTGTAAGCGGATGCTTTACTATCTGAGCCACCAGGGAAGTCTTTGCCACCCAGTGGACTGTAGCCTACCAGGCTCCTCTGTCCATGAGGTTCTCCAGGCAAGAATACTGGAGTGGGTTGCCATTTTCTTTTCCAGGGAATCTTCCCACCCCAGGGATCGAACCGGAGTCTCTCACACTGGAGGCAGACGCTTTAAGAAATAGACAAACTGTATACTAAAATGTTTGCAGTATTTTTCATTTCCACTAACAATATGTTATAGTTCTGTAGCCTTGCATCTTTGCCAGGAACTGTCTACATGTGAATACTCTATTTGAAATTATACCACAATATGATTTATTTTCCTCATCCAACATCTAGCTCTAGAAAGAACTGTTCTCTTTATAACAAATATATGAGTACTGATCAACTGAGTAAAATATATACATACTGCGATTCTTAAAATTTTTGATGTATTTCTGCAACAATACAATGATTTGTTAATGCACAAAGCCCAAATCTAAACATGGTAGTAAAAGAAAGTGGAAATGAAAGTCGCTTATTCATGTCAGACTCTTTGCAACCCCATATGGTCCATGGAATTCTCTAGGCCAGAATACGTGAGTGAGTAGTCTTTCCCTTCTCCAGGGGATCTTCCCAACCCAGGAATCAAACCCAAGTCTTCCTCATTGCAGGTGGATTCTTTACCAGCTGAGCCACAAGGAAGCCCAAGAATATTGCAGTGCATAGCCTATCCCTTCTCCAGCGGAGCTTCCTGACCCAGGAATCAAATTGGGGTCTCCTGCATTGAAGGCAGATTCTTTACCAACTGAATCATCAGAAAAGCCCATAAATATGCTAGTGGTAATTGATAAATATTGCTATTACCCTGCATTATTAAAAGGTACACTCAAAGGTATAAACACTGTTAGAGATAGAAGTGTCATTTGAAGCTAGGGCTAATAGTTACCAGATCAAAAATCATTCCATTTTCTTAATGCTTGGATTTGTGATACAATTACCGTTTGTTCCAAACATTCATTCAGTTCAGTCTCTCAGTAGTGTCCTTCTCTTTGCAATCCCATGGATGGCAGCACACAAACTTCCATGTCCATTGTGAACTCCCAGAGCTTACTCAAACTCAAGTCCATCAAGTCAGTGATGCCATCCAACCATCTAACCTCTGTTGTCCCTTTCTCCTCCTGCTTTCAATCTTTCCCAGCATCAGGGTCTTTTGGAAGGAGTCAGTTATTCACATTAGATGGTCAATGTATTGGAGCTTCAGCTTCAGCATCAGTTCTTCCAATGAACATTCAGGACTGATTTCCTCTAGGATTGACTGGTTTGATCTCCTTGCAGTCCAGGGGACTATCAAGAGTTTTCTCCAACACAGCAGTTCAAAAGCATTGATTCTTCAGCACTTAACTTTCTTTATGGTCCAACTCTCACATCCATATATGACTACTGGAAAAACCACAGCTTTGACTAGATGGACCTTTGTTGGCAAAGCAATGCCTTTGCTTCCTAATACATTGTTTATGTTTATCATAACTTTTCTTTCTAGGAATAAGTGTCTTTTAATTTCATGGTTGCAGTCACTATCTGCAGTGATTTTGGAGCCTAGGAAAATAAAGTCTGTCACTGTTTTCATTGTTTTCCCAGCTGTTTGGCATGAAGCAATGGGACCAGATGCCATGATCTTGTTTGTTTTGAATGTTGACTTTTAAGCCAGATTTTTCACTGTCCTCTTTCACCTTCATCAAGAGCCTCGTTAGTTGTTCTTCACTTTCTGCCATAAGGGTGGTGTCATCTGCATATCTGAGGTTATAAATATTTGTCCCAGCAATCTTGATTCCAACTGCACTTCATCCAGCACAGCATTTTGCATGATGTACTCTGCATACAAGTTAAATAAGCAGGGTGACAATACACAGGCTTGATCTACTCCTTTCCCAATTTGGAACCAGTCTATGTTCCATGTCTGATTCTAACGGTTGCCTCTTGACTTGCCAGAGATTTCTCAGGAGGCAGGTAAGTAGTCTGTATTCCCATCTCATTAAGAATTATCGACAGTTTGTTGTGATCTACATAGTAAAAGGCTTTGGCAGAGTCAATAAAGCAGAAGTAGATGTTTGTGGGTTGTTTTTTTTTTTTTTTTCTGGAAGTTTCTTGCTTTTCCTATGATCCAGTAGATGTTGGCAATCTGATCTCTGGTTTCTCTGACTTTTCAAAATCCAGCTTAAATGTCTGGAATTTCTCAGTTCATGTACTGTTGAAGCCTAGCTTGGAGAATTTTGAGTATTACTTTCCTAGCATGTTAAATGAGTGCAACTGTGAGGTAGTTTGAACATTCTTTAGCATTGCCTTTCTTTGGGATTGTAATGAAATTTGACCTTTTCCAGTCCTTTGGCTACTGCTTTTCAAAGTGACTGTCATATTAAGTACAGTAGTTTAAAAGCATCATCTTTAAGGATTTGAAATAGCTCAGCTGAAATTCCATCACCCCCACTAGCTTTGTTTATAGTAATGCTTTCTAAGGCCCACTTGACTTCACGTTCTAGGATGTCTGGCTCTAAGTGAGTTAACACACCATCATGGTTATCTAGGTCATGAAGATCTTTTTGTATAGTTTTTCTGTGTTTTCTTGCCACCTCTTCTTAATATTTTCTGCTTCTGTTAGGTCCATACCATCTCTCTTCTTTATTGTGCCCATCTTTGCATGAAATGTTCTCTGGGTATCTAATTTTCTTGAAGCGATCTCTAATCTTTCCCATTCTATTTTTTTCCCTCTATTTCTTTGCATTGATCACTTAGGAAGGATTTCTTATCTCTCCTTGGTATTCTTTGGAACTGTGCATTCAGATTGATTCATCCTCCCTTTTCTCCTTTACCTTTCACTTCTCTTTGTTTTTGAAGCTATTTTTAAAGCCATCTCAGGCAACCTTTTCTTGGAGATGATTTTGATCACCATATCCTATATACAATGTCATGAACCCACTATACCATTCAGGTATGACCTAAATCAAATCCCTTATGATTATACAGTGGAAATTCCATACACTGTCAATAGGCATTATCTCATATAATGACACAACCAACAGTTAGAAATTATGCACTAACTCATCCCATGGAATTATTTTATTTTATAAATGAAATAAGGAATCCAAACTTCTGGCCCAACTCAGTAACAAATATATGTTATTCTGATGGAAGACAGAATTAAAACACTTTGATTATCTTTGTTTCTATGAAGAATAGGTCAAATTAAGTGCATCCATTCCTAGTATATCAAGTAAATATGAAGTAAAATGAAATATCTATAAAATTTTTCATTGCAATCTTTCTTTTAAATTATGAACATTGAATTTTACATATCTAAAAAATAATTAGTTTATATAAATACATATAAAATTAATAATAGTTATAATAGGAAACTCATTGTGTCAATTGATAAGAAAATTGTAATTGACTTTTCAATTAACAAATAGTTTCTGTGATAATATAGACAAAATGGTAAAATAACTTTTTTTCTTTAGATTTGGAATGAGTTGTACTTGACTGATAGTGGACAATTTTTTTCTATAAATTTTCACTTGGTCATAAGAGCTGAATTGGCAATGAGTCCCTGAGCTATTCAGATTATTGAACATTTTGTTATCAAAAAGGCAGGAATGCTAGTGATATTGGCATGTACAAAAGTTCACTTAGATTTTTCAGTGACATCTTACAGAAAAACCTGAACAAACTTTTTAGGCCAAACAATATCTATGGGGACAAAAATGACAAAGAAACACATTGGGCTCATTTCTAGCTTTGTATGAGTATTTTGGTTAATTATGATCATAAAATATTTAAGTATGGCCAATCTCTAGAAAGGAATACTTAATTTTTTGGTTTACAGGATCTATGAAAAATTATTGCAAAATGTAAACTGATTGGCTAAGGTTAGAGAGTTAGCCATTAATTAAATCCATGGTTTTGTTTGTTTGTTCATTTTATTTTACCAAGAATGAATTTATGTATTATGTGCTATTAAGTGAGAAGACATTGCAGTTTTCACAGAGTAGAACAAGACATCCAGGTAGACTTGAGCTATAGATAAATTTATCTTTATTTTATTTATTTTTTTTTTAAATTACAATACTGTATTTGTTTTGCCATACATTGACACAAATCAGCCATAGGTGAACACAATCTCCCAATGCCGAAGCCCCCTCCCACCTCCCACCCCACATCCTCTACTTGAATCATCCTGTGCATCAGCCCCATGCATCCTGCATCCTACATTGAACATAGATTGGCGCTTCGTTTCTTACAGGAAAACATACATCTTTCATTGCCATTCTCCCAAACCATCCCACCCATTCCCTCTCCCTCAGAGTCCAAAAGTCCACTCTATACCTCTGTGTCTCTTCGTTGTCTCACATATAGGGTCATCATTACTGTCTTCTAAATTCCATATATATGTGTCAGTATACTGTATTGGTGTTTTTCTTTCTGGCTTACTTCACTCTGTATAATTGGTTCCAAAAGCTTCTGCACAACAAAGGAAACTATAAGCAAGGTGAAAAGACAGCCTTCTGAATGGGAGAAAACAACAACAAATGAAAAAACTGACAAACAACTAATCTCAAATATATATAAGCAACTTATGCAGCTCAACTCCAGAAAAATAAATGATCCAATAAAAAAAAAATGGGCCAAAGAACTAAATAGGCATTTCTCCAAAGAAGACATATGGATGGCTAACAAACACATGAAAAGATGTTCAACATCACTCATTATCAGAGAAATGCAAATCAAGACCACAGTGAGGTACCATTTCACACCAGTCAGAATGGCTGCGATCCAAAAGTCTACAAGCAATAAATGCTGGAGAGGATGTGGAGAAAAGGGAACCCTCTTACACTGCTGGTGGGAATGCAAACTAGTACAGCCATTATGGAAAACAGTGTGGAGATTCCTTAAAAAATTGCAAATAGAACTGCCTTATGACCCAGCAATCCCACTGCTGGGCATACACACTGAGGAAACCAGAATTGAAAGAGACACATGTACCCCAATGTTTATTGCAGCGCTGTTTATAATAGCCAGGACATGGAAGCAACCTAGATGTCCATCAGCAGATGAATGGATAAGAAAGCT
Organism: Nanger dama; assembly: GCA_917880005.1. Classification (NCBI taxonomy): domain Eukaryota; kingdom Metazoa; phylum Chordata; class Mammalia; order Artiodactyla; family Bovidae; genus Nanger; species Nanger dama. The sequence continues at coordinate 48,566,810 of CAKJTW010000011.1, forward strand.
GTGGTACATATACACTATGGAATACTACTCAGCCCTTAAAAGAATAAATTTGACTCAGTTCTAATGAGATGGATAAATTTATCTTTATTATTATTATTATTTTTATTTTTCAGGCTATCACTAATTTTTAGGGCTCATAGGAAAAATAGGTGCAATTTTTGGCAATGGACACACAATGATGATTCATGCAAGATAAATAATTAAAGATATGAAGAAAGTTATATAGTGACTGAGATGCAACTTAAGGCCAGAATGATTTAGTGACAGAGATAAAACTTAAGAAAATGTCCTTATCAGTACTACTTGATTATATTATTTTGGATCTATTTTCAAATCTTGTTTAAAAAATATGTGAAATTAAATAACATTATATTCAGTTAATAAGTTCCCCTTGGTGGCTAAAAAGATACATTATAACTTTTGAATGAATTCAGTGCTTTCAAGGGAATGAACTATCAATTTCAAATAGTTATTTTAGAGCATTTAAATTCTAGCATAGGGAGGTTATTTTAGCCCTGGAGGTCTGAAATGCAGGGTTGTACGTGTTTTCTTCACTTAGACAGACATAAATCCCAAAGTGACACCAGCATGTTATCTTTTACTATATATCCCACTGGAGTGATTCAGACTTTTGACTTAAATAGTTGTCTACAGCTGTTGAAAATTGATTTATCCTTGTTGATGAATGAACTTGCTGACCAAACTGCTAAGGAGAAATATTTTTAGAGTAGTAATTCTTGGCAGAGTTTTTTTTTTTCTTTGCCTTTGAGTTTTATTAAGTTATTTTTAATGTCTTTATGTCTCTCAAATGATTTATAAGTTATCAGATACTTATTAGGAAATACATATATATGGCAAAATAAATCTCAGTGAATAAAAAGGATGTGGGATTTAAAATTAAGTCACTCATCTCCAATTCTCCCAATGCTATAGCTTTTCTTCACAAGCAACCACTATGACTATCTTATTTAATATATTTCTACATATGTGTGTATATACTTTTTAATATCTATAACACAAATGGTAGCATAGTTTCACACTATTTTACAACTTTCTTTTTTTCCTGTTCTTAACCATGGAGTAGTTAATATATCTATATATTCTATACAAAATATATAAAGTAGGGAAGATAGATAGCTAGAAAATACAAACATGCCTAGTTATATTCAGAAATTAGAAAGCATCTATTTTGTGGGTGCTAAGTCACATCAGTCGTGTTTGACTCTTTGAGATCCTATGGGCTATCTCCTGCCAGGACTCTCTGTCTATGGGATTCTCCAGTGAAGAATACGGGAGTGTGTTGCCATTTTGTCCTCCAGGGGATCTTCCCAACTCAGGGATTGAACCCGGGTCTCTTAATATCTCCTACATTGGCAGGCAGGTTCTTTACCACTAGCACTACCTTGGAAGCCCTTTGATTGATATTATAAAACATATATCAATACCTAATCATTATTTGCATTCACATATATAAATATGTATGCATATAACATATAATCAGAAAGTATGCTTATCATAAGACTTCCCAGGTGGCACAGCGATAAAAAATATCCACCTGCGAATGAAAGAGGTGCAAGAAACACAGGTCTGATCCCTGGGTGAGAAAGATCCTCTGGAGTAGAAAATGGCAACCAGCCGTAATATTCTTGCCTCTTCCCCTCACTCCTATTACTATCAACTACTTTTTTTTTTTTTTTTTTACTGTTACCATAGCTTTGCCTTTTTTAGAATGTCATACAGTTGGAATCACAGAATTCATACTAACTTTTCATACTTAGTAACATTCATTTAAGTGTCCTACATGTATTTTTATGGCTTCTTTCTTTCTTTCTTTTTTTAAAGGTATTTGAATGTTTTATTCGAGGGAGGAGGTAGGGGGTTCAGGATGGGGAACACGTGTATACCTGTGGCGGATTCATATTGATGTATGGCAAAACTAGTACAATATTGTAAAGTAATTAACCTCCAATTAAAATAAATAAATTTATATAAATGTTATGGGCTTATTTATTTTATCAATGCATAATTATACATCTTATGCATGTATACCAGTTTAACCATTCATCAAAACTAAGAATTTATAGTCGTGCTTTTAGGTCTGTGATTCATTTAGAATTCATTTTTGTGAAGGGTGTAAGGTTTATGTCTAAATTCTATTCTGTTCACATGTAAATACACAGTTACTGAAGCACCATTTGTTGAAAGATGAAACCTTGCTCCCTTGCATTGCCTTTTTACTCATTTGTCAAAAAACATCTGACTACATTTATGAGTCTATTTCTGGGCTCTCTATTCCATTGATCAACTTGTTTATCTTTTCACTAATACCATACTGTAGCTATAATTAAATTTTAGCAATAACCTACTGCAACCAACATATCTAAAATTTATTAGCTTTAATTATACTTATTATACTACATAAGTGGGCTTCCCTGAGAGCTCAGTTGGTAAAGAATCTGCCTGCAATGCAGAAGACCCTGGTTCAATTCCTGGGTTGGGAAGATCTGCTGGAGAAGGGATAGGCTACCTACTCCAGTATTCTTGGCTTCCCTAGTGACTCAGCTGATAAAGACTACACCCGGAATGCGGGAGACCTAGGTTCAGTTCTTCACTTGGGAAGATCGCCTGGAGAAGGGAAAGGCTACCTACTCCAGTATTCTGGCCTAGAAAATTCCATGGACTATATAGTCCATGGGGTTACAAAGAGTTGAACACAACTGAGAAAATTTCACTTTCACACTTTTCATGACACATAAGTAAATTGATGGAATGTCACCGGATAAAAACTCTATCTTCCCATGTAGTTACCAGCAAAATCTACCCAACAATCTAAGGAAAGATTAATGTCTCTTAAAACTGTAAAGCCCTTCAATATGAGTAAGCACTTCCAAAGTAATTGAAAGCAGTAGTTAGCCCTCCTATGGAGGTGAATGTCCCCCCGACACACACACCACTGTCTCCTCCTTATCAATTATTCCATAGGTACACTGAGGTATAATTAACACACAATAAAGTGCACATGTTTCAAGTGTACAATTTGATAAGCCTGGACAAATCCATAGATGAGTTAAATTATCAGCAAAATTACAATGCTGAACAAACTTTTACCCCTAAAAGTTTCCTCATGCCCCTTTATACCCATTCCCTCTGCCTTCCTCAAGGACTTCTTCCTTCAAGCAATGACTGCTTTGCTCTTTGTCATTTAGTTTGCATTTTCCAGAGGTTTTTTTTTTTTTTTTTAAATGAATGAAAATGTAATATGTTTGCTTTTGTTTAACTTCTTTCATTTAGCTTAATATTTTTGATACTGGTTCATACTGTTTTGTGTATCAGTAGTTCATTTACTTGATTCCTAAGTAATATTCCATTGTATGACTCTACCACAATTTCTATAACCATTTATCTATTGATGAATATTTGTATAGCTTACATTTTTGGTCATTACAAATAAAGCTGCTATGAGTATTCAAACATAAATATTGTAAAGACAAAAAGTTGCTTTACTCTTACATAAATATCTATGAGTAGAATAGTTAAATTATATAATTGATATATTTACCCTTTTATAAAACTGTTAATTTTTTAAAGTGGTTATATGAGTTATCATGTCTACTACCCAAAGTTTATAAGAATTCTGGTTCTTCCATATCTTTGTCAATACTTGGTATGGTCTAGCATTTTAACTTTAGCCATTTTAACATGTGTATAAGTAAGTTTGCTATCTTCCTTGAATGACTTAGATGTCCATGATGATGGAGTTTCTAGAGAACTTTTCTCTCTTTTTTTTTTTTATCTTTCTACTGTTTAATAATGTTGAGCATATATTCATGAGTTTATTTGTCAGCCATATATTTTCTATGGTTCTTTTAAAATATATTTTGCCCATATTTAATGGCTGCTTTTTCTCCCTCCCCTTTTACTTGGTTTAATAGTTCTTCATAGATTATAGATACAATCCTCATATCAAGTACATGCATTACAATTATTTTTTCACAGTCTCCAAAAAGTGCCTTCTGATGAAGAGATGAAATTGTAAATTTTGATGTTATCCAATTTATCACTTTTTCTTTCATTGATCATTCTGTTGATGTTATATCAAAGATATCTTTGGGTTAAATCAAATACACAAATATTTTCTTCCCCTGTCATCTTCTAGAATTGTGGTAGCTGTAGATGTTACATTTAGTTCTAGCATCCATTAGTTAATTTTCATATATGGTATGAGATATGGATGGAAGTTCATTTATTTGTATATGGATATCCAATTGATCCAACACAAGCTGTTGAAAAGACTATCCTTTCTCCACCAAATTTCCAATGACAGTTTAGTCAAAAATCCATTGCCCATACATGTGTAGATCTATTTTTCAACTCTGTTCCATTGCATTGATATATATTTTCTATCTTTATATCAATACCAGATAGTTTTGATTAGAATAAATCTTAAAGCATTTTGGGGTTAATTTCCAAATATCAGTTTTTAACATTATTTTGCTTATTCTAGGTTTTGTGTTTCTTGATAAGTTTTAAAATCAGGTTTTCAATTTATTCAAAAATTTTGGTGAGTTTTTTTTTTTTTTAACTGAAACATTTTACTATAAAGATCTAGTTGGACAAAATTTTTGAAGCTTTCTGGAATATTCTTTGGAAATTTTTGGATTTATGGTTGTTTAAACTGTTGATACAGAGAGCTGACTCTATTCTGTCTGTTTCCTTCTCAGCTCATTTTAGACATGAGGAAAACACTGCTCCTGTTAATTCATTTTGGATAGAAGAAGAAATTCACCACTGTTCTTTATTAGCAAGTCAAAAATATAACTTTTTAAATGTGTGAATCCGTTAGTAAAACCAATATTGAGATAAAATATCAACTCATATTAATAAAATTATAGATTAAATTCTATTTTTATTCCTTTTCGTGAACTGTAATCAATAGTATATTAAGGATAAATATTTTTGCCATCAATTGATGTAAATGATAAACTCTAGAGCTATAGCTAAGTGTATTATTTTATTTATCAGATATTAATAACAAAAACTAATTTTAATAAGTATATTAATGGAGTAATTTGGTATTTTCTGATTTTCAGAAATGATTTTTCCCCCAGAATCTAAAGTTTTCTATCTTCTTTGAATGTCTATGGTGATGGAATTTCTGGAGAAATTTTCCTGTTATTTTTATTCAGTTTCATCAGATGTTTCTAGGAATATATTCATAAAAATCTCCAAGAAAGCTGTATAATTTTATAGCATAGTAATATATCTCTTATGGATATGTAGAGGCTAACGTAAGAATAAAACATACTTTTAGAGTAAAATTGGCTGATTCTCTTTATGCTAGATGTCAAGATATTCTGCATAATATTGTTACATTATATTATATTGAGTCAATATGTATTTAAAAATGTATTTTTTCAAATCATATTTCATAATCACCTTGAAGTTTAATAATCTCTTTTTAGCAAGCTAAGTTTACCAGAAACCCTATTATGTTTTCATGTTAAAAATATGAAAATGGAAAAAAATCTGAATGAAGATTGCATCACTTTAATGAGAACTAAATTTCTGAGACATAAAGAGCCTTAAAAGTCTTGAGGCATTTTATTAATACCGTAATATAATTAATAATATATCATAATGTAACATTGTAGAAATGTGTAAAGTTACTGGTGTTTTCATTTAAAATTGAAATGATATTGAAAACACAATAAGCATGCAACAATATAAAAGGTAAACTCCACATACCCAAAGAGTATTCATTGAATACTTCAATATTGTACAATCTTTAATATTCAGTAAAGTTATAAAGCTGTGTGTTTAATTTTCATCTTATTTATCTTATTACATTTATAATAAGTTGCATAAAGTATAATGCTCCCATTGTATAGAATACCCTATTGTGTAGACTATCATGCTACTACTATATTCCTTTGAAAGATTTTCACTCTGAAGATTATACAATGACATATTATTTTATCTTAGTGACTTCAAACATATAAACATATTTCCAGTGTAATGTCAATAAATTTTAAGCAATAGTAATTGATTTTAAAATTAAATATTTTATGACATCATTTTTTTTTGGAAAATTGATACAATGTGCTGGTCTAGGAAATCAGTCAATTTGCTGTGTCAAATCTATCATTTATACACTCTCTCCCCAGTTCTAGAGGAGAAAAAACCTTTCTCTATCAATACCCTCTAATAAAATAATTTCAAATATTTATACTTTAGCACATCTAACCAAAGCTTTCCTGTCCTAAGAGCGTAGGCATTTCAATTAAGTATTAAATTTAAAAGAATCACATATTCCCCAAATAAAAAGAATGATGAATACTTGGAGATTAGATGAGAAAAAAAAATTAGTAAAGAATAAGGAGTTATTTCATCATAAATCATGTCCAGTTAAATTTGTGTAGGAAGAATCATTGTACTTCTCTGCACCTGATATTTAATGATGGCCAATATGTAAGATGCTATAGTATGTAACACCAAGTGTACCTTTTCCTTAGTTAGGTCTTTTCTAAAGGATTAGAAACGTTCCCCTTGTTCTATTTCAAAGATAAATTTTTATGAATTAAACACACATGTTTCATTGGATGGCTCCTTAATTTGGTGTGTTCACAGCAACTATTTTGTATTGGTAACCCTAAACAACAACAACAACGAGAACGTTTTCATGATAACTCTGCTAACTTACACTTGGAAAGATATTGAACAACAATTCACTATTCACAGCAATTTTAATTAGTTCCAGTGTTACACACAGTATAATTCCTTAATGAAACTACATAGGCTGTTTCATTTGCCTTTTAACAGAGTACTGCAGCAACTTCATTTTTTTTTTTTTTTTAACTAAGGAATCCTGCCAGCTGAAGTCCCAGTACAATTATTGCTTTAACAAAGTGCTCTACATATGTCAACAAGAAAATACAAGAACTACTGTATAATAAAGCTGTTAAGGTGACCCAGTTGTTACATTACAGCTGCTACTTCTGGCAGAGATATCTAGACAAACGTGCTGATTAACAGTGTCTTTGTAGCCAACACAATTAGAGTAAACTTTCCTTTTCCTACTATATACTGGGTGATTTTAATGATTGAAAAATATTTGATTATGTTTTCATCGAAATTACAGAGATGAAATGTAGGAATACTGTTTTAATAGGAAAATGAACAACTTCAGATACTTTAAACAATAGCAACAAAAAATCTCTATACCTTTCTCTCAATTTTGCTATGAACTTTAAAATTCTCTAAAACAATAGTATTTGTAAGTAAATCAATAAATTGATGCTTTAAATAACAAAGGGTAAGGGAAATGGCATTTATTGAGTGACTATCATGTATCTAGTCTTTTAGTTACACTATTTCAATACTATCTCAAATGCATTGACAGAAGGTAAAGATTACTGTTTTAAAAAATGAAGAAATGCCATTCTAACAGTTTAGCCCAAGCCACATGATTTTATCTGACAAAACTAGATTCACAATAAATTCAGACTTAATATAAAACTCTTCCTTTACACTTGTTATATATGAATATACACATAGGTGCTAAGTCGTTTTAGTCTTTCCGACTCTTTGTGACTCAATTGACTCTATAGCCTGTCAGGCTCATCTGTCCACAGTATTCTCTAGACAAAAATACTGGAGCGGGTTGTTGAGCCCTCCTCCAGGGGATTTTGCCTACCCAGGGACAGAATATGCATCTCCTTGTCTCCTGCATTGGCAGGTGGGTTATTTACCACTGGTGTCACCTAGGAAGCTGGAATACACACGTATACAACTATAAACCTAAATAGAGCAATATACATAGATAAGAAGAGTGAAAATTGACTTTTTATTTTTATGTCTGATATGTTATTCTTCAAAAATTCCCAACAATCTGAGTAGAGAAAATTAACTTTAGCTTAAACTAATCAATCAATTGAATTCAATAGTGTAAGAATGGATTAAGCAAACCTTTTATTGAAACATATATTTAAAAGCACACACAAATCCTGAACATCCAACTTGATGAATTAAAAAAAAAAAAAAAAGCTGAGTTATAGCCATATGATCATCCAGATCAAGGCTTATATGATAGCCTATGCATCGGTGAGTATGTGTCATAGATATCTTGCTCATGCTTAGTCACTGAGTCGTGTCCAACTCTTTGTGATCCCATGGACTGTAGCCCACCATGCTCTTCTGTCCACGGAATTCTCCATGCAAGAATATTATGGGTTGCCATTTCTTACTCCAGGGGATCTTCCCAATCCAGGAGTCAAACCCATGTCTCTGGCTTCTCCTGTGATGAAGAAACCAGACACACACACAAAAAGCTCCTGTGGTAGCCAAGATCAACTCGATTCAAAGGCAATCCTAGTTAAAATTCCAGCAAGATATTTTATGGATATCTTCAAATGATTCTAAAGACTATATGCAGATAACCCAGAATAGCCAACACATTGAAAAACATAGTTGGAGGACTTCAGTTCGGTTCAGTTCAGTCGCTCAGTCATAAGAATTACAATATATTGAACAGATTATACATCAAACTGTACATGGGTATTATTCTATAATGCATGCAAATTTGTGCATCTTTACATAAAAATGCATGAATGAATTCTAAAGGTAAGATTTCCTTGATTCAATTTATATGAATCTGGTTTTCAAAGATCTGGCAAATTAAATAGCAATGGTTATCTACCATATTTTCTCCTTATTTTTAAAAAATAACAACAGAAAACTGGCATTAAGCTATGATACCTGTCTTGTATATACATGAATTGAATATGTATTTTTGTATTTCAGTGCTGAAATCAAAATTTAAGCAGGCAAAACCAAGCTATAAGGAAACAGATTTGGAATTAAAAAGAATAAATGGAAGGGAAGAATTATTAACAAATTAAGAGGTAGATAGTATATTGAGAAATAATTTATAGTGAAGAATATAAAAGGGAGTGAATGGAGATCTTACATAGTAAGGAGTCATTTTCTTCACTTTTTCTCAGACATGATACCATGAATTCTGTTTTCAACACTTTATCTGGGCCCTAAATTTTGAACAACTCCTTGCTTCTGCAAGAAGTTTCATATTCCACTGTTGTTATGGGCTGAAGTATATCTCTTTAAAATTCTTATGTTGAAGCCCCCGATTCCAAGTACCAAAGAATGTAAGTGTATCTGGAGAGAAGTCATTGCAAAGGAAATTAAAATAAGTTCGTTAGGGTGGGCCCTAACCCAATCTAAGTGTCCTTATGAGGAGAGGAAATTTGGACACAAAATGAAGACCTCAGGGGCACATGCGCATGGAGAGAAGGCAGCAGTCTGCAAGCCAAGGAGAGGGGCCTGAGGAAAAATCAAACCTTCTGACACCTTATCATGGACTTCCAGAATTATGAGAAAAATTTGTGTTTAAGTCACTTCATTTGTGGTAATCTGTTATAGCAGTATGAGCTAACTTCACTGCTAACCTGGGAAAAATCAGCTGAGCATTATTTGGGGGTAAATCCCTAATCCTAAAAAGACTTAAACTAGGGAGAGGAGAGGGAACAACTGACAGCCAGGCATTTCCCAAAGTTCATTGATTCAAACAAGTAAGAAATTCTCAATATTCCTCGTTATTTGGAATTGTTTAAAATATTCAGATCTCTGTAAAACTTTAGTTTCTCGACCCTTCAGTTGTAATGACTTCCCATTTAATTGAATTTTCTTGCTGAAATGTATCCTTTGAAGCCAGCTTTGATATTGTATTTTGACAATGTTAAAGTTTTTATGTAGAATGCATTCTTACTGATTAAAGGAATGCATATTTTGCAAAAATCATCAAGGATGAAACAAATTATTTTGAGTGCTTTTTAATCCCTGAATGTTTTCTTCTTATGTTCTCATTTGAAAGCTGCATTTCCCTCAAGGCCTAGTTCATGTCCTAAAGTCTTCCACAGAACAATCTGTTCAAGCCTCCTCCAGAGCTCTGTACTTCACAGACAAGGATTTCTCTTTTACTTGTCTTCCTTCACCACAGGAAAAGCTTCTTAAGACAGGGACCAACATGTCTTATTAATCGTGGGGTCCCAGGTTTAGCTAAGTGACTGGAATGAGTTAGTGGACAACTGGATTTTACTGAACAAATTTTAGTCTGTTTATTCCACATTACAGAAATATTTGCTTTCTAAAACTACCTATGGCACATTAAGAGAAACTCTACCTAGAAATGTTTTAAATGAAACTTTATAATATTCTTTGTAAGTTTAATATTAAATATATTTACATATCTAGCAAAGTGTTTGTGAAAACAAGATTAAAAGCAAATTCATACACACTCACATAATGCATATTTAAATATGTACCATGCACATGCAAATATGTATGTTCTATAACATTTAAAAGGAGAGTAACATTTTACCTTAGAGAAATTTGAAGGGAAAGTTAATAAATGAATATATCTAAAGTCCACAGAACCAACTTGCCAGAAGCCAGCGTGAGGAACTCCGCCCATGGCAAAGGTCATAAGAAAGGAGGCTTCGGCATACGCAAAGGTGGAATCAAGCCTCAGGAAACCCTCTGTTCCCAAGCATCTACCCCCAAACCAGAGTCTGTTTTATGCTCTCACCTATACCTCTGACTTTATGGGGGTGTTTCCCCACCACTTCTCTCAGAGAAGGCGTTAACTTGCAGCTCCAGTTAATAAAAATTTATGGGTGTGACAAGAGTATTTCAACTTACAAACTCCTGTGATGCTTCTCTAGCCTGCCTGATCAGGTTCGTCCAGCCACATGTGATTGTTTACAGCCTCCCAACCGTGAGAGGCACGAGATGCTTTAAACTTTCTATATACAGATTCTTTTGAGAAGTTACAACTTATTAGTATAGTATTAGTGGGTTGATTAGAAATTATATTGGTAAAGGCTTTTTCATTTGTTGAGCCAATATTTTCTGCTAAACCTCCATATTCCCTGCCCTTATATAATGAATATAACTAGCATATAGGAGAAATAAGTATTAACCTTTAAGATTAATCATGTTAAACCTTAGGCTAAGTAAATTCCTTTCTTGATTGTAACCCACTACACCCTCACCCTATAGGAATGCAACTTTATTTGGAAGGTGGCGCCTGGTTTAAGAAAAAATCACCCCTGGAAAAAATAAGTTTTCTGGTTGACTGACCGTTATCAGAAAGGGCCATAAAATATCAGCAGGCCTCATGGCCAGAAGATTATGTAAAACCCCTAAAACCTTTGTATAATTTTATATGAAGCACCTGATTTTGACAAGGGTCAGGTCTGCTGACCCTGTGTGACTCTGTATTCATCCCTATGTATAACAAAAAGTATATACACAAACCTGAAAATAAAGATAATGGATCAGTTTCTGGAAAGACTGATTCCCCCGTGTCGTTCTTTCTTTCCCCTTCTGGCTGAATTCCTATTCGGAGCGTGGATACTCACCAAGCCTGCTAATTTTGCCTGGACTTCTAAGATCGGACCGGGGAGGCCTCTGTGCCTCCTCTCCTTCAGGAGAACAGAGAGCCACCTGTGGCCTACGCAGATGGTGCAAGCTTCTTGTCTTGAAGCTTTATTGATATCCCACGTAAACCAAGTTATTCATCCTCTTTTTCTCCACTAATTTTCCTACTACATTATTCCTTTCTAATCTCTCTTTATACTTCTAATTAAATAGCTTTTTCCTAGGATGCTGATTCTGTCTCCCCTTCGAATTACCCTGGATCCACTGGGGCTGGACCCTGGCACTAACTTAAACTTTGCGATCAATGCTGGGCTTCTTTTTATGAAGGAGCTATTGAACATGTTGCATTTTAACCAACTTGAGTACTTTAAACATATGTAACTTAACCATCAATAATAACTGGATTATAATTAATGGTATATTTTAATACCAATGAGTCTACTTGGTTCCTTTATCAAACACCTTGAGAAAACAATTTTTATTTAATTAATAATACACTCCACTAAGGAAAGAAGTGATATAATAAAAGGTATACAGAGCCCTTTGAAATTACTATACACATGTTCACTTATGTAATACAAAAATGTGACTATATGCATATGTAAGATGATATAGTTTGAAAGAAAGATTAAATTAATACATTTTGCTTATTTAGAACTTTAAAAGCAATGCATAATATTTTAGTTTTCATAATCCTGTATTGCTGAGCCATTTCACTGAGCTGTTATGCCAGAATAATAGATGAATTTACCTGTCTCATACATTTAGATTTTATGTAGTTTTCTGTTATTATTGATACTGCCCTATTGAATATCTTCTTGTGTTTTTATGTTCATATTATTTTATTCATAGTAGGGATACTGTGTCTAAATTTAAAAATATAATTCTGATGCTTATAAAACTAGAATGCATCTACTCTGATATGTATCAGGTATTTTAAATTGTTGGATAATTAGAAGCAGATTTTTTTCTCTCTCAGTTCAGTTCAGTCACTCAGTCGTGTCCGACTCTTTGTGACCCCATGAATCGCAGCACGCCAGGCCTCTCTGTCCAACACCATCTCCCGGAGTTCACTCAGACCCATGTCCTCAAGTCAGTGATGCCATCCACCCATCTCATTCTCTGTTGTCCCCTTCTCTTCCTGCCTCCAATCCTTCCCAGCATTAGAGTCTTTCCCAATGAGTCAACTCCTCACATTAGGTGGCCAAACTACTGGATTTTCACCTTTAGCATCATTCCTTCCAAAGAAACCCAAGGGCTGATCTCCTTCAGAGTGGACTGGTTGGATCTCCTTGCAGTCCAAGGGACTCTCAAAAGTCTTTCCAACACCACACTTCAAAAGCATCAATTCTTCAGTGCTTAGCCTTCTTCACAGTCCAACTCTCAAATCCATACATGCCCACAGGAAAAACCATAGCCTTGACTAGATGGATCTTAGTCAGCAAAGTAATGTCTCTGCTTTTGAATATGCTATCTAGGTTGGTCATAACTTTTCTTCCAAGGAGTAAGCGTCTTTTAACTTCATGGCTGCAATCACCATCTGCAGTGATTTTGGAGCACAAAAAAATAAAGTCTGACACTGTTTCCCCATCTATTTCCCCATTGCTTCTCGAGCTTTTGGCTAAGATCAAGTGTGTGAGAATGTTTTGTCTCTAGGTGCAGTTAAATAAATGGAATTCAAATATTTGAAGAAAGTAGATTGCCCAGCCATCCATCTATAATGTTGGAAGCTTCAAATCAGTTATCATTGTGTGTTTTCAGGATTATAAGTTCTAGTGAGACAGTGATATAACTACTGGCATGAGAAGTGAGAGTGGCAGACAGAGATGAGACTCTCTTGACTAATATTCAGTGACAGTGGCACAATCTACAACACTAGGGAAATAAACATTCTCTTGGCACACACTTTCTGTATTTTCACTTGTAATGACTATTTATGCATCTTGAGATCCTAAGGTTGGGTTGTTGATGCTCATCAGGACTGATGATATTTGGCCCACATCACCTAACTGCTGGCACAACAGTCCTTCTTGCATCTAAAATTAGTGTCCTGTTCAATGCATAGTGTCTTCACCTATTTCCCTACTAGGTATAAAATTTCTAACAAAGGAAAAAGAATCAATATAAATGTCCTTTCTTGAAGTCAACACAATATACTTTCAATATAAAATAGGGTCTTGAATCAAAACTAAGGACTAGTGTGATAGGCATCTATTTCCCACAGTAATGTAAAACTGAACACTTGAGTTGCTCCTTCTGTCCATTGTGTGTTAAACTCCACAGGGCTTAGGAACTGAAAGAACTGTTATTTCATACTGAGGCATTGAAGACTCCTGTTAATCACTTTATAGTTCAAATGTTGGCATTTCATTGAGATATTTTATAAAAATTTATTTTTTATGCTATATGCACAATTTAGGCTTATAATTTGTATCAGATAGCTATGTGAAATTTTTATTTTCTTTTATTGTTAGTATAAATTTATTTATTTTAATTGGAGGTTAACTACTTTACAATATTGTATTGGTTTTGCCATACATCAACATGAATCCACCACAGGTATACACGGGTTCCCCATCCTGAACTCCACTTCTTCTTCCTCCCCATATCATCCCTCTGGGTCATCTTAGTGCACCAGCCCCAAGCATCCAGTATCATGCATTGAACCTGGACTGGCGATTCATTTCATATATGATATTAGACATGTTTCAATGCCATTCTCCCAAATCATCCCACCTCTCCCTCTCCCACAGAGCCCAAAAGACTGCTCTATACAGCTGTGTCTCTTTTGCTGTCTCACATACAGGGCTATTACCATTTTTCTAAATTCCATATATATGCATTAGTATACTGTATTGGTGTTTTTCTTTCGGGCTTACTTCACTCTGTATGATAGGCTCCAGTTTCATCCACCTATTTAAAGTCTTAATTCAGTCAGTTCAGTTGCTCAGTCATGTCCAGCTCTTTGCTACCTCATGAACTGCAGGTCGCGAGGCCTTCCTGTCCATCACCAACTCCAGAGTTTACCCAAACTCATGTTCATTGAGTTGGTGATGCCATCCAACTATCTCATCCTCTGTCGTCCCCTTCTCCTCCTGCCCTCAATCTTTCCTAGCTTCACGGTCTTTCAAATGAGTCAGCTCTTTGCATCAGATGGCCAAAGTATTGGGGTTTCAGCTTCCAACATCAGTCGTTCCAATGAACACATAGGATTGAACTCCTCTAGGATGGCCTGGTTGCATCTCCTTGCAGTCCAAGAGACTCTCAAGAGTATTCTCTAACACCTCAGTTCAAAGCATCAATTCTTCTGCACTTAGATTTTTTAATAGTCCAACTCTCACAACCATACATGACTACTGGAAAACCAATAGCCTTGACTAGACAGACCTTTATTGACGAAGTAATGTCTATGCTTTTTAATATGCTGGCTACACTGGTCATAACTTTCCTTCCAAGGAGTAAGTGTCTTTTAACTTCCTGGCTGCAATAACAATCTTAAGTAATTTTGGAGCCCAGAAAAATAAAGTCTGCCACTGATTCCACTATTTCCCCATCTATTTGCCATGAAGTGATGGGACTGAATGCCATGCTCTTAGTTTTATGAATGTTGAGCTTTAAGTCAACTTGTTCACTCTCCTCTTTCACTTTCATCAAGAGGCTCATTTGTTCTTCTTCACTTCCTGCCATAAGAGTGGTGTCATCTGTATATCTGAGGTTATTGATATTTCTCCTGGCAATCTTGATTCCAGCATGTGCCTCTTCCAGCTCAGCATTCCTCATGATGTACTGTGCATATAAGTTAATATAAGTTAAATAAGCAGGGTGACAATATACAGCCCTGACGTACTCCTTTTCCTATCTGTAACCAATCTGTTGTTCCATGTCCAGTTCTAACTATTGCTTCCTGACCTGCATACAGATTTCTCAAGAGGCAGGTCAGGTGGTCTTGTATTTCCATCTCTTTAAGAATTTTCCAGAGTTTAGAAAGTTGAAGATCTCCAGACTGGCTTGATAAAATTGAGGCATGTTTCATACTATTTGGGAGTGAGTGAAATTTTCATAAAAATGTAATTCTCATGGAAGAGCTTCTCAAAAGTATATTGTAATGCTTTTATCTTTTCAAAATAGTAAAAATCATGTTGATATGTTAGAGTCATGCAGTAAAAAAATATTTACTCAAAGCCACTATATACTTGTAATATGTTATAACCTATCAACAAAAATTCACTAGAAAAATGTTTCCATCACTTTGACAAAACAGAGCCAATATTTTAGGCTAAAGAATCCTCCAAAAACATCCAATGGCATTCTTCCATTGACCATCCTCCTAAGAAGGCAAGGAATCAGGTGACTATGTGGCCTGAAAGGCTCATGATGAATTTACTAATGAGCTACTTCTGTGTTTATATTCAAAGGAAACAAATCACTACCCTGAGTCATATCTGACTCCTTTGTTCATTACAGCATTTTTCCCAGTACCTAAGATAAGGAAATAAGCCAAGCATCCATCAATAGATGAAAGGATCTGAAATATGTGGCACACATGTACAACAGAGTATTAGCCTTAAAGATAAAGCAACTGTGCACTTTATGATGGGGGAAACCTGCAGAACATTAGGTTAAATGACACAGAGAAGCAAATATTGTAAGGTATTGTATATACGTGGAACCTTAAAACAAAGAGAAAAAAAGGTCACACCCATAGAAATAGAAAGTAGAATGGTGATTACCAGAAGTAGTGTCAAAGAAAAAAGGAGAGGTTGGTTAAAAGTTACAAACTTTCATTAATAAAATGAATAAGGTCTATGTGTCTAATTATAACATGGTGACTTTCATTGATATTACTGTATTATATATACTTGAAATCTGTTAAGAGAGTAAAATTTAATTATTCTGACACAAAATAATGTTTAAAAATGTGAGGTGATAGATATATTTTTCAGGTCCCCAAACTCTGAGATTGAACGCCTGATGATCTGAGGTGGAGCTGATATAATAATGTTAGAAATGAAGTACAGAATGAATGTGATGCACTTGAATCATTGTGAAAATATCCCCTCAACCCAGTCCATGGAAAAAAGGTCCCTGGAGACCAGTTTCATGAAAGACTGGGGACCTCTGTATGGGGGAATCTTTTCATAATGCATATGTATCTCAAATCATCAGGCTGTATACTTTAAATATATTGAAATATGGTTTGTCAACTATCTCTCAACAAAGCTAAAAACCAGGATACAATTCATACTTCTAAAGCCAAGCTTAAGTACTATACTTTCCTACACATGTATCCTACCTCAAGTCTGAGATTCATGGCAATATGAAATTAGAGTTATGATTTTAAGAAGCTACATATTTTAAGGATATATATTAAAGAACATGTTTTAAGAATATGTATACATTTTCATCCTATTTCAGCTTACTTGTTTTGCTATTCTGCATTCTTTTATAATCCCAAACATACACAAGTTATCTTATAGGGCAATTTAGAATTTTAGAAATAATTAGTTCTGTAAGATCTGATATACTGCAGGAGATGTTTCAGTCATGTAATATCTTCAATTCAGTTCAGTCAGTTCAGTCACTCAGTAGTGTCCGACTCTTTGCGACCCCATGAATAGCAACACACCAGGCCTCCCTGTTCATTACCAACTCCCGGAGTTCACTCAGACTCACATTCATCGGGTCAGTGATGCCATCCATCCATCTCATCTCTGTCGTCCCCTTCTTCTCCTGCCCCCAATCCCTCCCAGCATCAGAGTCTTTTCCAATAAGTCAACTCTTCACATGAGGTGGCCAAAGTACTGGAGTTTCAGCTTTAGCATCATTCCTTCCAAAGAACACCCAGGACTAATCTCCTTTAGAATGGACTGGTTGGATCTCCTTGCAGTCCAAGGCTCTCAAGAGTCTTCTCCAACACCACAGTTTAAAAACATCAATTCTTCGGCGCTCAGCTTTCTTCACTTAGTGATGGTAAAAATGATTGGGTTTTGTATTTGTTATGGCCTTCTGTCATGCAGCATGTTCTCAGCCCTTCCACTCTCCCCAGCTGTATTCAAGCGATAGAAAGACTGTGGAATCTATGTTTTGCAAGCACTTTCCATAGAGTTCTGCTTTAGATTCCACTATTAAAAGTTACTTAAGTGAAATTTGGAAGACAGTGGTAGCATAATACCCTTGGATAACCTCATCTTCCTCAGACTCTTCATGTTCCATTCTCATTCTCCAGCTTCAGATATGTAAATAGCTCTGGGTTCATCAGTAGTCACCTAAAGCTTTCTAACTTGTTCATGATATCCTTTCTTGACTTCCATTTATCTAGCATTTGCAACAATTTTGTAATTACTTATTTCCTTACTTACCTTTGATAAACGTGCTTTATTTGTAAATTTTAAGAATGTTTCAATACAAATGAATTATGTGCAATGAAGTGGAGTCAGCATAAAGTGCTTTTACAAACGTTTTACTTATCTACTTTTCTGAGAGCTTGTTTTTAAAGTTACCACCACTCCAGTGGGTATGTGTTTTTTTTTTTTTTTTTTTCCAATTTGGTAGCTTGTAATTTGATTTATATCTTTAACGCCTTGTGAAGAATATTTTTGTGGTAAAATCAAAATTCTATTATAATGTTTAAAATGTCATTAATGTATTACACAGGAAATCCTACACCAAACTATTTATTTCATAATCAGTTAAAGTTATATCTTAATCTTCAATACTTTATGCTGAATTATATCTTAATGTTAATATTGCCAGTAAGGCTTCCATGTGGTTCAGTGATGGTTGTAAAGAATCGACCTGCCAGTTCAGGAGAGGCAGATATGATCCCTTGGTCAAAAAGATCCCCTGGAAGAGATGACAACCCACACCATCAGTCTTACAGGGAAAACCCCTTGTACAAAGGAGCCTGTCAAACTAAGGTCTGTTGGATCACAGAGTCAGACATGACTGAAGCAACTAAGCACACACAATATGTTAATATTGCTAGTGTTTTGTTTTGTTTTGTTTTTTAATTTTCTATGATTAATGGAACTTTACCTCTTACTTACAGAGGAATAGTTTTATATTTTATTTGGCATATTAAATTTTAGTGATCTAAGTAAAGGACTTATCAACTTTTACCAGTGAGTTTGAAAAAATACATTATTGATCAAGTATAAATTTTTCAGGTAAAATAAATTGCTCATTAGCAATCTATTTGAAGGTTTTTCACAAGCCTCTTTATCCTGTGAATATCTTTTCAAAAATGTCTCCTTGGAAACTTTATATTATTTTCAATCCCCAAAATATGTTAAAATCATAAAGCCACAGTTATTTTTTAAATTTAATTTCTAAAAAAAAAAAGTAATAATTTTTTAATAGAAAGGTATCGGCCTATCACATGATTATCCATAAAGCTGTGAAAATAATTAGTTGGAGGACCCATTTCTAATGGACAGAAGTTTGATTATTATAATAAGTTTATATTTCACAGCTACAGAAATATGGTTAAAAGTGATTTATATCATTCTTTGTGAGCATTGTGGAACTTTTCCCAAGGTCATACTCATGTGGGATTTATTGATCTGTTATCCAACAGTTCAATCAATGGCCTGTCTAATTTCTTCAAGTAGAAAAATTCAAAAATAAGGCAATGTTTATATGAATTAGCAGATAAGGATGTATGCAAATATTCCACAATATCTTCTTAGCATCCTTTATTAACAATGTTAACATCACTAACAGTCCTAAGATTATGCTATACTGTGTTACAAAGGAATAATATTCAGCAAATTTTTCTAAAATATCTAATTTATATAAGCTGTTGTAGTGCCATACCCAACAATCTAAGTAAAAATCAATCATCTAGAATATCTTGAGTTTCTCCTAACATCCTACAGTTTCTGAAGACTGTTTTTACCATAAATATTGACCTTTAAAAAGTACACTTTTTTTCTTGTCAAAACTAATTGCAAATACTTTACCTTAGGATAAGAAATATTTATCAAGAGTTTGTTTAGCTCTCTAATGATTAACACAGTCCCTAGATAAGTAGGTGTTTGTTTTGAAAGATATTACTGTACAACATTGATATGAGAATGGACTCCTAAAGATGCCTTCTTACTTCCCACCTTTATCATGGCTTACATACGTCACTTTATTGCAACAATATTCTTGTTGCTGACATTACTATTTACAGTTCTCCAAGTGATTTTATTAAAAGTGATGCCCTGGATCACTTTTAGTGACACCATCTTTATCCTTCAACTTCTTGCTCTGTTGGTTTAGTCCTGGGGCCTCTACATCCAGTGAACATCCTGCTAAGAGATTCTCATTTATGTGTTCATTCTAAAAGATAAATCCATAAAAACTGACATCTGATTGAATGAATGCAACTCAAGAAAAAGGATGATTTTAAGAATGGTGCTCAAGTACACCTGTGGCTGATTCATGTCAATGTATGACAAAACCAATACAGTATTGTAAAGTAGAATAAAGTAAAAATAAAGTTAAAAAAAAAAGCTGTTCGGAGAAAGCTGGATTCAAGAACAAGGGAAAATTAAAACGTAAAACATAAAATACAAAAAAAAAAGAAAAAGACAGAAAAGAAACTGGATAGATTGTGATGCCATTTACTGAGAGATTTACCTGTAGATAGTAAGAGGTTTGTGTATATGGGAGGAAAGGGAAGTAAGAGGAAAATCCAGAATATATTAATTTCCAGTTTCTTAAAACTTGTGAGTTTATAGAAATTATGAAATACTGAACTAAAAGACTGACTGAAGGAAGGGAATAGTCTTAGAGTATTTGAATTCCATTACATGTATCTTTGATGAAATACTGCACAATTCCAGATGGCATTATGGCAGAAAGAAAATGAAGTTATATTTTCTTCTGAAACTTGCTTATAGTCATTTTGTATTTACTTTGATTATAGATTCAAATAACCAGATATAGGAATTAAAGCGTAAGTGTTTGGTTGACCAAAGAGAAAAGAAACACAATCCACTTTTCCTTTACCATCTATAATAGAAGCTAAAAATGTCAGCTGTTTTTCTCCTCAGCCTTTCTTGTACTATAGACATTTGACTGAATTCTAATGAATAGAAGTCAGGGAGCTTCTAAAATAAAATGTAACTTTGGGCCTTAATAAATGAGACAAGATAATGAACAAGTGGAGAGCTATTTCC
Organism: Nanger dama; assembly: GCA_917880005.1. NCBI lineage: Eukaryota > Metazoa > Chordata > Mammalia > Artiodactyla > Bovidae > Nanger > Nanger dama. The sequence continues at coordinate 48,587,431 of CAKJTW010000011.1, forward strand.
CCCATTTCTGCAGTGACCTGGACTTTGACATTAGAAAATGGAGCAGTCACCTGATGCTCATATAGGTAAAAATAAGAGAATGAAAAATCAACATGATAAGGTGAACAGAGCAAAGGTCATCATCATTATCATCATCATCTTCTAGCTAAATTATCTATTATTTTATTCGGTTCTGATCTCTTTAAATCTGACTTTTCTTAAGAATCATAAGTGCTTTAAAACCATTGTTGGGTTGTTTCCATGATACTTATAGCTAAAAGAAAGTGAAAGTTGCTGAATTTTGTCCCACTCTTTGTGACCCATGGACTATACAGTCCATGGAATTCTCTAGGCCAGAATACCAGAGTGGGTAGCCTTTCCCTTCTCCAGGGGATTTTCCCAACCCAGTGATCACACCCTGGTCTCCTGCATTGCAGGCAGATTCTTTACCAGCTAAATCACAAGGGAAGCCCAAGAATACTGGAGTGGGTAGCCTATCCCTTTTCCAGCATATCTTCCTGACCCAGGAATCGAACTGGGGTCTCCTGCATTGCAGGCAGATTCTATACCAACTGAGTTATCAGGGAAGCCCAATTGAAGAGCTTTATAGCTGAAGGAATTCCTAATGTTTTAAGAATTTAACTATAAATAAATCTTGGGATGAAATCAATTTGAAATTATCATTGTATACATTTTAATTGAGTCCAATTCTAAGCAAGACAGTATAAATTTTAGATTTTACCCAGAATTGCCAAACTATATTCTTTCATAGTAATATTTTGTAGTCTTTTGACTTAGCACATAATTTGATATAATGTTGTTAAAATAGTTTTCAAGTATGTGTTGATGATAATTATCAGATATACGATCCACCTATATAATTACTTATTGTACAACCAAAGGAAAGTAAGTAATGAATTCCATGCTCCATAAAGTATAATTGCTGCTGCTGCTGCTGCTAAGAAGCTTCAGTCATGTCTGACTCTGTGCAACCCCATAGACAGCAGCCTGCCAGGCTCCTCTGTCCCTGGGATTCTCCAGGCAAGAACACTAGAGTGGGTTGCCATTTCCTTCTCCAATGCATGAAAGTGAAAAGTGAAAGTGAAGTCGTTCAGTCATGTCCGACTCTTAGTGACCCGATGGACTGCAGCCTACCAGGCTCCTCCGTCCATGGGATTTTCCAGGCAAGAGTAGTGCAGTGGGGTGCCACTGCCTTCTCTGAGAGTATAACTAAGAATACATAAAAGTATAATGGTAATAAAATTTTTAAATATCTTAAAATTTATAACTTTGTACACACTGTATTCTTATTAAAAAGAAATATATTTCAAGATTAAGATGGATCAGTGGGCTTATGATTTGATAAATTATTCTTCTTCACCACATGCAAGAGATTAAACCTATAAAGAAGCATTATAAATACATAACTCTGTTCAAATACAACAATGCTACATATTTATCTTTAACCAGAAATAAGTAAAGCTAAAGACATGTACCTGTTATTCTCTAGAAATGGAACTTGAAACAGGGGTGGTCTTTCTGTGGAGGTCTAAATACATCAGCTGAGGTTTCAATTCAAGGACTGGCCTCAGCTCAGTGGGTTACAGGGGACTGGGGTATGCCTTTTACTCCCTGATTTTTCACTTAAGATAAATTCCTAATACTGAGTCAAATTATATAAATCAATGTAGTAAATTTCTCTATATTAGTCTCCAGAAAGTTGAGATTTATATCAAATAATGAATCAAAAATGTAGGATATAGTTTAATTTAGAATAATACATGAATTATCATTTCCACATGCAATTATGGAGTCATTAATGAAGTCATTTTAAATGGTGATCAACATATCTCATCATGGTCATCAGCAAAAGTCAGCTTATAGAGCCAGACGTCTTGGAATGTGAAGGCAAGCGGACCTTAGAAAGCATCACTACGAATAAAGCTAGTGGAGGTGATGGAATTCCAGTGGAGCTGTTTCAAATCCTGAAAGAGGATGCTGTGAAAGTGCTGCACTCAATATGCCAGCAAATTTGGAAAACTCAGCAGTGGCCACAGGACTGGAAAAGGTCAATTTTCATTCCAATTCCAAACAAAGGCAATGCCAAAGAATGCTCAAACTACCACACAATTGCACTCATCTCACATGTTAGTAAAGTAATGCTCAAAATTCTCCAAGCCAGGCTTCAGCAATACATGAACCATGAACTCCCTGACGTTCAAGCTGGTTTGAGAAAAGGCAGAGGAACCAGAGATCAAATTGCCAACATCCGCTGGATCATGGAAAAAGCAAGAGTTCCAGAAAAACATCTACTTCTGCTTTATTGACTATGCCAAAGCCTTTGACTGCGTGGATCACAATAAACTGGGAAATCCTGAAAGAGATGGGAATACCAGACCACCTAACCTGCTTTTTGAGAAATCTGTATGCAGGTCAGGAAGCAACAGTTAGAACTGGACATGGAACAACAGACTGGTTTCAAATAGGAAAAGGAGTACGTCAAGGCTGTATACTGTCACTCTGTTTATTTAACTTATATGCAGAGTACATCATGAGAAATGGTGGACTAGAAGAAACACAAGCTGGAATCAAGATTACAGGGAGAAATATCAATAACCTCAGATATGCAGATGATACCACCCTTACGGCAGGAAGTGAAGAACTACAGAGCCTCTTGATGAAAGTGAAAGAGGAAAGCAATAAAGTTGGTTTAAAGCTAAGCATTCAGAAAACAAAGATCATCGTATCCAGTCCTATCACTTCATGGCAAATAGATGGAGAAACAGTGGAAACAGTGTCAGATTTTTTTGGGTGGGCTCCAAAATCACTGCAGATGGTGACTACAGCCATGAAATTAAAAGACGCTTAATCCTTGGAAGAAAAGTTATGAGCAACCTAGATAGTATATTCAAAATCAGAGACATTACTTTGCAGACTAATGTCCATCTAGTCAAGGCTATGGTTTTCCATGTGGTCATGTATGGATGTGAGAGTTGGACTGTAAAGAAGGCTGAGCACCGAAGAATTGATGCTTTTGAACTGTGGTGTTGGAGAAGACTCTTGAGAGTCCCTTGGACTGCAAGGAGATCCAACCAGTCCATACTGAAGGAGATCAGCCCTTGGGTTTCTTTGGACGGAATGATGCTAAAGCTGAAACTCCAGTACTTGGGCCACCTCATGCGAAGAGTTGACTCATTGGAAAAGACTCTGATGCTGCGAAGGATTGGGGGCAAGAGGAGAAGGGGATGACAGAGGATGAGATGGCTCGATGGCATCACGGACTCGATGAACGTGAGTCTGTGTGAACTCCGGGAGATGGTGATGGACAGGGAGGCCTGGCGTGCTGCAATTCATGGGGTCGCGAGGTCAGACACGACTGAGCGACTGAAATGAACTGAACTAAACTGAACTGAACTGATCACCTAAATTAAATCTTTGGTTGTGGTCTTCCAGTTCTCATCAAGATACTACAACCCTATTCCTGAAGGTATATATCCTCATACAGAACAAAACAAACTAGCATTAGAAATCTCAGAGAGATGGAAAGAAGATGGGCTACCTAGGGACCTTAGACTTTGAGGGATGACATGATGATACTTTAGATTTCCTTATTGCCTCCCAAATATACCAGACAGGTATCTACTGAGCCTTCTAATCCAGAACTGCCAACAAGCACACACAAAAATTTCCCAAAAACCCAGCTTCTCTAGTTGAAGGATTTGGAAGTGAATGGTGTAACAAAACATAAAATCTTTACTGCACATCTTTATTCTGCTGCTGCTGCTGCTGCTAAGTCATTTCAGTCATGTCCGACTCTGTGCAACCCCATAGACACCAGCCCACCAGGCTCCTCTCTCCCTGGGATTCTTCAGATAAGAACACTGGAGTGGGTTGCCATTTCCTTCTCTAATGCACGAAAGTGAAAGTGAAGTTGTTCAGTCGTGTCCGATCCTCAGCGACTCCATGGACTGCAGCTTTCCAGGCTCCTCCATCCATGAGATTTTCCAGGCAAGAGTACTGGAGTGGGGTGCCATTGCCTTCTCCAAATGCTTTATTCTACTTCAGCCAATTATCAGTGAAAGCATTTACCTTCCCTATGATTTTAAATAGGTGCATATAAATTGCTCATCTTTCACCTCATATCCAGCCCATATCCCACAAATTCAGGTGGTGCATCCTGATTCTGACTGGGTGGCATTGACAAGGCCTTGTGGCAGGATGACTCTCAGATACCTTTGAACCGCACAGTGCTCTGGCTAGCCAGTCTGGGTACTGCCAGAGTCAGCAGGGAACAGTAGCAATTAGATTCAACAAGGCCATGCCAGTTGGGTTAGCACTCCACTGTCCCCTACATCTTCTATTGGCAGAGTGGAGAGATGGATCTCCAATCTCACTTGGTAGGGAAAAGACTGAACTAGACAGTAAAGAATCTGCCTGCATTGCAGGAGACCCAGGTTCAATGCCTGCATCAGGAAGATCCCTAGAGAAGGGAATGGCTACCAAGTCCAGTATTCTTGCCTGGAGAATTCCATGGACTGAGGAGCCTGGTGGGCTACAGTCTATGGTGTCACAAAGAGTGAGAACAACCAGTGACTAACACTTCACTTTCAGTGGGAGGCAGGGTACTTGGCACTCTAGTCTCATCCCCATGGAGTCAGCAGGGCTCAGTGGAATCTTAAGCCTCCACTCTCCTTAAGTATCAACAGAATTGAGCAAAGGAAGTGGAGATAAGGCTAATCCGTTATTGATTTCTCCTTTTCTCTGGGGTTGGTGATGCTCAGTAAGGGGCTGAGCCTCCACACCTACCTGGAGTCACTAAGAAGGAATTATACGAGCTAGATCGCAGTCAGATTTCCCTCTCCTCTGTGCTGATGCCTGAGGATTCCAGTGGGCTTCCCCACCCATCTACTGTCAGCAATGCTTGGGTATGGCTGATACAGCCCCCACCAACTAGGATACAGTGGGCATCAGTGTTCCACTTTCTACAGCAAGATACCAACAAGGAACAAACAGGCTGACTGAACTTTCACATCACCAAAGGGAAATGTTTAAGTGAATGAAAACATAGCACCAATAATTTTGTAAAGAAATTTTACCAATTGGAATATATATTATAAAGATTCAGCCATTATGACCTATTATTTTAAGTCTGGCAATTACAATTTAAAATTTAGTTTGTAAAAAGCATAAGTACTTTTAAGTAACCTCTCCACTTAGCTGATATACAGGATTGGAAAATCCATTCTTGTATTTATAAAATTAAATTACTTGGTAATACAAAAATTTTATATGCTTGAAATTTCTGTCAGTCTAATCCCTGAAGTTCTTAAAACTGAAATAAATGTAATTAAAATGAAAAATGCAGTTCTAAATGATTGAATGTACCTTTGAAAGTATTTACTTACCTAAGTTTAACTGGGGGTAATTATTAAAGATCCTTAAAAGTGATTACTTAAATTTGCCAGTACAGAATAAACAATGAGCGTAAAATGATGAGGAGGAATTAAATGTTAATATTTCTAAGTAAATTATCAACTTTTTAAATTCAGCATAAATATGATTAGTCTTTTTTTAAAATTTATTTATTTTTTTAAATTACAATACTGTATTTGTTTTGCCATACATTGACATGAATCAGTCACAGGTGAACACAATCTCCTAATGCCAAAGCCCCCACCCACCTCCCACCCCACATCCTCTCCCTAAATCATCCTGTGCTCCAGCCCCATGCATCCTGCATCCTGCATTGAACATAGATTGGTGCTTCGTTCCTTACAAGAAAGTATACATGTTTCAGTGCCATTCTCCCAAACCATCCCACCCTTTGTCTCTCCCTCAGAGTCCAAAAGTCCATTCTATACCTCTGTGTCTCTTTTGTTGTCTCACATATAGGGTCATCATTACTATCTTCTAAATTCCATATATATGTGTCAGTATACTGTATTGGTGTTTTTCTTTCTGGCTTACTTCACTCTGTATAATCGGTTCCAATTTCATCCATCTCATTAGAACTGAGTCTCATTTATTCTTTTTAAGGGCTGAGTAGTACTCCATTGTGTATATGTACCACAGCTTTCTTATCCATTCATCTGCTGATGGACATCTAGGTTGCTTCCATGTCCTGGCTATTATAAACAGCGCTGCAATGAACATTGGGGTACATGTGTCTCTTTCAATTCTGGTTTCCTCGGTGTGTATGCCCAGCAGTGGGATTGCTGGGTCATAAGGCAGTTCTATTTGCAATTTTTTAAGGAATCTCCACACTGTTTTCCATAATGGCTGTACTAGTTTGCATTCCCACCAGCAGTGTAAGAGGGTTCCCTTTTCTCCACATCCTCTCCAGCATTTATTGCTTGTAGACTTTTGGATCACAGCCATTTTGACTGGTGTGAAATGGTACCTCATTGTGGTCTTGATTTGCATTTCTCTGATAATGAGTGATGTTGAACATGTTTTCATGTGTTTGTTAGCCATCCATATGTCTTCTTTGGAGAAATGCCCATTTAGTTCTTTGGCCCATTTTTTGATTGGTTCGTTTATTTTTCTGGAGTTGAGCTGCATAAGTTGCTTATATATCTTTGAGGTTAGTTGTTTGTCAGTTGTTTCATTTGCTATTGTTTTCTCCCATTCAGAAGGCTGTCTTTTCACCTTGCTTATAGTTTCCTTTGTTGTGCAGAAGCTTTTAATTTTAATTAGATCCCATTTGTTTATTTTTGCTTTTATTTCCAGTATACTGGGAGTTGGATCATAGAGGATCCTGCTGTGATTTATGTCGGAGAGTGTTTTGCCTATGTTCTCCTCTAGGATTTTTATAGTTTCTGGTCTTACATTTAGATCTTTAATCCATTTTGAGTTTATTTTTGTGTACGGTGTTAGAAACAGGTCTAGTTTCATTCTTTTACAAGTGGTTGACCAGTTTTCCCAGCACCACCTGTTAAAGAGACTGTCTTTACTCCATTGTATATTCTTGCCTCATTTGTCAAAGATAAGGTGTCCATAGGTGTGTGGGTTTATCTCAGGGCTTTCTATTTTGTTCCATTGATCTATATTTCTGTCTTTGTGCCAGTACCATACTGTCTTAATGACTGTGGCTTTATAGTAGAGCCTGAAGTCAGGCAAGTTGATTCCTCCAGTTCCATTCTTCTTTCTCAAGATTGCTTTGGCTATAATTGAAATCAAGGTCAGCATAGTTTGACACTGCAGGAATGTGTCCAGTGATTCTTCCTAACTTCACTCTCCCTGTTTGTAGAGAATGTACTTTCTGAGTGGCAGAATTTATTTCCAGATTGCATCTGAGTAGTTTGATATGCCCAGAAATCTTCTCCTTCAATTTAGTTCAGTTCAGTTCAGTCACTCAGTCATGTCCAACTCTTTGTGACCCCATGAATCCCAGCACTCCAGGCCTCCCTGTCCATCACCATCTCCCCAGAGTTCACTCAGACTCACGTTCATAGAGTCAGTGATGCCATCGAGCCATCTCATCCTCTGTCGTCCCCTTCTCCTGCCCAGCATCAAAGTCTTTTCCAATGAGTTATCTCTTCGCATGAGGTGGCCAAAGTACTGGAGTTTCAGCTTTAGCATCATTCCGTCCAAAGAAACCCCAGGGCTGATCTTCTTCAGAATGGACTGATTGGATCTCCTTGCAGTCCAAGGGACTCTCAAGAGTCTTCTCCTACCTCACAGTTCAAGAGCATCAAGTCTTTCACCGTCCAACTCTCACATCCATACATGACTACTGGAAAAACCATAGCCTTGATTAGATGGACCTTAGTCAGCAAAGTAATGTCTCTGCTTTTGAATATGCTATCTAGGTTGGTCGTAACTTTTCTTCCAAGGAGTAAACGTCTTTTAATTTCATGGCTGCAGTCACCATCTGCAGTGATTTTGGAGCACAAAAAAATAAAGTCTGACACTGTTTCCACTGTTTCCCAAGGAAAAGCACGACAAATACATGTACATGTTCTACAATGCTACCTTTTGCATTCTGTCTAGTATTTGCCAAAGACTTCCCTGGTGGCTCAGACAGTAAAGCATCTGCCTACAATGAGGGAGACCCAGGTTCAATCCCTCGGTCGGGAAGATCCTCTGGAGAAGGAAATGGCAACCCACTCCAGTACTCTTGTACTCTTGCCTGGAAAATTTCATGGACGGAGAAACCTGGTAGGCTACAGTCCATGGGGTTGCAAAGAGTTGGACACAACTGAGCGACTTTCTTCCTCTAAAGGATAAAATCTAATCCTATGTCTCATTTGTGCCAAATAACATTTTTGTTAATAAGAAAACATTAGCAGCCACAATCTGTTAAGCCAGCCATGAATATTTCTTTGCATTTATTATATAGTTTTTAATATTTAAACAACAGTGCATGCTACATATTGAGATCTTTTTATTGACCGAAGAGTGAAAAGATGCATAGAATAAGAAAATTAAGTTCATATTTCTGATACTGATGAAGCTAAATTTCAAATGCTAGTTTCTCAAAATCTCTGTCCTTTTTACTGCTTAGCAGCTATCCATCCTTTACAGTCTCATGATGTGTAAGTATGTGTTCTGCAGTTATTGCTAATTCTCAGTTACATAGCAAATGGTCAACTTTTTAAAAACTTTTATTAAAATGAAAGACCTAGACAGTTTTAAAGTTTCTGAAATCAAGACTTAAACCTGCCCTTAAGTACTTGAAAGATGCCAATCTAAAGAACTTCTTTAACATGATTACTTTTATCCTAGTGTTAAATTTCCACTGGGCCTGGCCTTTCTCCCTCTTTTCCCTTTCTCCAGTAAGGGATCCATTTTAGACTCTGCTCTTAGATAGCTGACATGGGAATGAAGCCATTACATTTAAGTTAGGGCTATCTTCTCTGGGAATTTTGCCTAAATCATTAAAGACAATGACTCATATAGGGCATAAATACTTTTAACTCAGAATTAGACATTGTCTGTAAAATATACCATTAAAGCAAACATTTCAAACAGCTAGATTTTTTTCTGCTTTCCTATGAAAAGAAATAATTAGTCATTTTGGATGATCTTGAACTTACTTTGTACTGACCTGAAATATTTTAAAGAAACTAATGAAAAATAAGATATAAAGTTAAAGTGATGATGTAAGCTCTGGTTTGCAGATTTTTTTCAGTAAGCAGAACACAGAAAGCAACCAAATCTTGCAATTGAAAAATTCAATAATGAAGATATCTAAAAAATTAGATGAGAATTATTACAATTCCTCCTTTACTAAATTCTCAGAAAATTCTCTTTCAATATTGCCTAAAAATAAATGAAATAAAACAAAGCAACCCAACACTGATTAGAAACAAAGGTGACTCTATAAAGAAAATTTGCTTATCCATAATGATGCTCCTACTCAACTTATACTGTTTTATGTTTTGAAAAAACATTTTTCTCCTAACTCAAAATTTAAGATATATATATATTTCACTTTATACATCATAAATAATAAAATAACTTTATTATAAATTATATTAATGAATAAAAATAAAATAATTTAATGTGTTCTTCAAATAGGAAGTTATATAACCTACAACATGCAAAGTCAGTCTTAACGGCTATACTGTACCAAATATATGGTTTTTAAACATTGAAACTGAAATCTTTTCCGGATACAAGAAAAAAAAATCAATATATTTCTCACAGCAATCTTTCCCCTTTTCTGAATTAACTTCTTTATTAAGAAGTTATGTTTTCTACAAAAGGAGAAAGACATAAGACTGAGAAAGAGAATAAGAGAAGTAAAAATATAAAATACAATGTGGTCCATCCATCTCTCACATAATTGAAATTAGGCATGTGTAGACTATACCAAAGCCTTTGACTGTGTGGATCACAATAAACTGTGGAAAATTCTGAAAGAGATGGGAGTACCAGACCATCTGACCTGCCTCTTGAAAAATCTGTATGCAGGTCAGGAAGCAACAGTTAGAACTGGACATGGAACAACAGACTGGTTCCAAATAGGAAAAGTAGTCCGTCAAGACTGTGTACTGTCATCTTGTTTATTTAATTTATATGCAGAGTACATCATGCGAAATGCTGGACTAGAAGAAACACAAGCTGGAATCAATATTATCGTGAGAAATATCAATAACCTCAGATATGCAGATGATACCACCCTTACGGCAGAAAGTGAAGAAGAACTAAAGAGCCTCTTGATGAAAGTGAAAGAGGAAAATGATAAAGTTGGTTTAAAGCTCAATAGTCAGAAAACAAAGATTATGGCATCTGGTCCCATCACTTCATGGGAAATAAATGGAGAAACAGTGGAAACAATGTCAGACTTTATTTTTGGGGGCTCCAAAATCACTGCAGATGGTGACTGCAGCCAAGAAATTAAAAGATGCTTAGTCCTTGGAAGAAAAGTTATGACCAACCTAGATAGTGTATTCAAAAGCAGAGACATTATTTTGCCAACAAAGGTCCATCTAGTCAAGGCTATGGTTTTTCCTGTGGTCATGTATGGATGTGAGAGTTGGACTGTGAACAAGGCTTAGCACTGAAGAATTGATGCTTTTGAACTGTGGTGTTGGAGAAGACACTTGAGCGTCCCTTGGACTGCAAGGAGATCCAACCAGTCTATTCTAAAGGAGATCAGCCCTGGGGTTTCTTTGGAAGGAATGATGCTAAAGCTGAAACTCCAGTACTTCGGCCACCTCATGCAAAGGGTTGACTCATTGGAAAAGACTCTGATGCTGGGAAGGATTGGGGGCAGGAAAAGGAGCGGACGACAGAGGTTGAGATAGCTGGATGGCATCACTGACTCTATGAACGTGAGTCTGAGTGAACTCTGGGAGATGGTGATGGACAGGGAGGCTTGGCATGCTGCAATTCATGGGGTCATGAAGAGTTGGACATGACTGAGCGACTGAACTGAACTGATGTGAAAATAATTAATATGAGTGTCCATTTGAACATCAAATATATCACTGTAAATTTCCATATACCATACACAGTGGGTACACATAAAAATCTTAAAGAGGTGGATAAAAGTCATATTAAGTGGAATTTGAATGAGAACACTATGATATCAAGCTTCTCAAGAGCAGTAATTGATCTTAAGAAAACAGCATATTAAGCCTTCACATTTCTGATGATTTTTTTTCCTCAACTTGTGCAGGTTGATTGCCAAGCTATGAAGGTAGAAATATCTCACTTTCTGTGTTCTTTCTGTTTTTCTTTCTCCATTAATGGAAAGTATGCATTGGCAAAGTAACATAGGAATAAAAGGAAATGGTACACATGGGGAAGAGATGTTACAGCATTAGAATTATATGCCATGTCTAGACAGCAATCAATAGACCCCAAGGAGAATATGCTGGGCTAGATGCATGGCAGTTTGCCAGAAAAAATAGAATAGATAGATTTTCGTAAATTCCTTAAGAATGGAAATGTCATCAGGCATTTCACAGATCTATTGAGCCCTTAAATTAATAATAAAAAAAATTAATAATAAGGCATAAAAATTAAGGTAATCACTAAGTCTATGAAACACAAAAAGTAAAAATTTATTGTACAAATGATATATATTTGTTTAATTTTGTTTTTAGAATGAAAAATAATGTCCCCCAATTTAGCCAAATAATGTTTTATACCACTTTAAGGAAAGTGAGAAAAGCAAAGTGAGAACAGGGTAGTAAAATTCCACAAATTTCATAGAATAATCAATAGACACTGCCTTATAAACATACTATACCACATTCTGCAGTCATAAATATCAGAAGAAATACCTAGCTTAAAACTGTTAAAGCCAGTTTATTTTAGGAGTAGTGATGAGAGTGAGGAAAGCGACTGCAGTTATTATTAATAATTATTAAATTACATAATATTTAATATATTTCTAGACAACATATTAAAAAGCGGAGACATTACTTTGTCAACAAAGGTCCGTCTAGTCAAGGCTATGGTTTTTGCAGTGGTCATGTATGGATGTGAGAGTTGGACGATAAAGAAAGTTGAGCACTGAAGAATTGATGCTTTTGAACTGTGGTGTTGGAGAAGACGCTTGAGAGTCCCTTGGACTGCAAGGAGATCCAACCATTCCATCCTAAAGGAGATTAGTCTTGGGTGTTCATTGGAAGAACTGATATTGAAGCTGAAACTCCAATACTTTGACCACCTCATGCAAAGAGTTAACTCATTTGAAAAGACCCTGATGCTGGGAAAGATTGAGGGCAGGGAATAGAAGGGGACGACAGAGGATGAGATGGTTGGATGGCATCAAAGACTCAATGGACATGAGTTTGGGTTGACTCAGGGAGTTGGTGATGGACAGGGAAGCCTGGCATGCTGCTGTACATGGGGTCACAAAGAGTCAGACAAGATTGAGTGACTGAAATGAACTGAATATATGTAAACGTACTAATTTTATAAATATATATATATTTTTAATTTTTAAGAAATAAAACCTAGGTCCTAATATAAGATATGGCATTTCTGAAGAAATTTGTTGTAAGAGTAGTTTAGGACTATTTTGAGAATGAATGATAATATGTGATTAATTTTCATACCCTTAAGCTCATTTCATTATTCTTAATTAACATTGCTGTTGGCATTATAAATTCTTATTTTAAACTAAAGCAAAAAGAAAAATGCATCCATGCATTGTGGGAGGTGATAATATTATAACAGCTACAAGCTTGTACTTTTTCCCTTTACAGTGTCTGTGCACTGCAAATAAAGAAAAACCCCAGGAGGGGGAAAAAAAGAAGGAAGAAGAAGAAGAAAAAAAAGAATAACATGAACTTGTAGAAATGGAAAGAGTGCCATGTCTCAAATGACAACCAAACAAAAATACAACAGGACCAGTAATTCCAAGCATATCCCAACACAGGATATTGTTTCTATATACCTAGTTTCCTGAGGTTATTGATCCTGAAGAGACCAGTCCATCTCAGTTGGTGAATTGTAGTATTTATTAATCATTATCTACTCACCATTAGACAAAATATGTAAGTTCATTAATGTCATGTAATACTTACTGTAAGTATTTTTTAGTAAGGTACCATTCCCTTACCTCTTTTTTTCCATTCCCCAAATTTACTTTTTCTGATAAGTTCATTTATACTACTTAACATCTTTATCCCCCCTTTTAAAAGCACAATGTGGTTTAAAACTTTAAATGAAGAGGGTAGAATTATTTCCATCAGTTGCTTAGGTACTTTCATCTCACTGTCACTGGGGTGCTATTATTAAATTCTTTAGTAGCATTAGAAAGTCAGTGTATAACATGTTGTGGGAGCTTACCGGGTGTCTCATTGGTAAAGAATCCACTTACCAGTGCCAGAGACACAGGAGACATGAGTTAAATCCCTGGGCTGGGAAAGTCCCCTAGAAGAGCTGGCAACCCACTCCAGTTTTCTTGTCTGTGAAATCCCATGGGCAGAGGAGCCTGGTAAGCTAAAGTCCATGGGGTTGCAAAGAGTCAGACACAAGTGAGCAACTGAACATGCAGCACATATAACATTTTGTACAAAGTACTTAAATTTCAAAATCAAAACTACACATACTTTATTTTAATATAATATTGTAAAGTAATTAACCTCCAATTAAAAGAAATATATTTATATTAAAAAAATATTGGATGGCATCACCAACTCAACGGACATGAGTTTGGGTAAACTCCAGGAGTTGGTGATGGACAGGGAGGCTCGGCATGCTGCGGTTCATGGGATCACAAAGAGTAGGACATGACTGAGTGACTGAACTGAACTGAAAATACAGTGCATTTTTTTCATTACTATTCTCCTTTACATGAGTGTTCTTACATTTAACTCAAAAGTATACAGTAATTTTCATTCATGAATAAATTTGTATGCTAGGAATGCAGAAACACAGGTATTAATAAGACTTTAGTCAGACTGTCTTAAGTATCCTTTAAGATAAGAAAAGCATGAACTGCATACATGGAGATTAAATACTATTAATAAATGTTCTTTATCTTATAAACAGTTGATTGAGAAGTTTTGAGGTTTTTTATCTATACTTTTTTTTAATCTATACCTGGCCTCTTTATACTATTCTATATATCAAACAGCTTGCATAATTTCAACAGCAAAGGAAAAGAAGTATGCAAATAAAACCATGTAGCAATAGGACAAGGCTGCACGTCATAATTCTTGAGAGAAACAGGTATAAATGAGCAAAGGCAGTCAAGTATAACTGAACACACTGTGCACAAGTAAATGTGCAAGGAGAGAGTATCATGTTGTAAATTAGACCACTGAACAGCAAGTTGATTAAAAACTTATTTTGGAAAGCAAAAGGTTGTGAGGAACAAAATGTCGTGACTGAGACTTCATTTTGTTTTTGCATCAAGACTGGATCTTGTTTGGTGTAATAACTATAAAATTAATTCAATCTTTCCAGAGCACAAAAAATACAATAGATTAAACAGATATTAGACTTTTCTCTTCACCAGTATAGGGTGACTCCAGGTCTTAAAACATAATACAACATGAAATTGAGTGCCATAGAGACAGAATTGATCAAATCAAATACAAGTTGTTGTTGTTGTTGTTTTTAATCAAACTCTATCACATGCAGCCCATTTACATGGCTGGGATTAGTAGTTTCTACTCCATAAATGCATGCTCAGTCACAAAGTTATATCTAACACTCCACCTACCAGGCTTCTCTGTCCACAGGATTTCCCAGGTAAGAATACTGGAGTGGGTTGCCATTTCATTCTTCAGGGGGTCTTCCTGACTCAGGGATCAAACTTGTGTCTCCTATGTCTCCTGTATTGGCAGACATTCTTTACCACTGAGCCACCTGGGAAGCCCAGTTTTTTCTACAGATCCCACTAAAACTAGTCTATAGACCATGAACTACACCATACCAGATAGTAGCATGGTTTCTCTTTCCTAGCTCATTTATTAATAATCCTCTATCCTAATTGTCTCACAGATAATTATTTGTGTCCTCTCCACCACAATTCATTCTCTGTGGTCTCTCTTGATATTACCTCTGGCATCCACTTCTTCCCAGAAGTTCCTAGTTTTATTTGGACAATATATATTATGTGGGTTACTGCAGTACCTCCTAAATTTTCTCCGTGATTCCATATTTACCCATTTCAAACTATTCTCCACATTCAGTTCAGTACAGTTCAGTTGCTCAGTCATGTCCAACTCTTTGCGATCTCATGAATTGCAGCATGCCAGGCCTCCCTGTCCATCACCAACTCCCGGAGTTCACTCAGACTCACGTCCATTGAGTCAGTGATGCCACCCAGCCATCTCATCCTCTGTGATCCCCTTCTCCTCCTGCCCCTAAACCCGCCCAGCATCAGAGTCTTTTCCAATGAGTCAACTCTTTGCATGAGGTGGCCAAAGAACTGGAGTTTCAGCTTTAGCATCATTCCTTCCAAAGAAATCCCAGTGCTGATCTTCAGAATGGACCACTTGTATCTCCATGCAGTCCAAGGGACTCTCAAGAGTATTCTCCAACACAGCAGTTCAAAAGCATCAATTCTTCGGTGCTCAGCTTTCTTCACAGTCCAACTCTCACATCCATACATGACCACTGGAAAAACCATAGCCTTGACTAGACGGGCCTTTGTAGGTTGCTGCTAATACACATGCAATCATAACATTATCATCATCATTACTATGATACTATCTTTTGAATGAGCGACTGAACTGAACTGATCCACTAATGTAAGTACTCTATGTGCTTTGCTTTGGTTTATGTTTTTTTTTCATACATATTTATTCAGTTTGGCATCATTGTAAGCTCTGTGTTAAGTACTATTACAAGATCCATTTTAAAGGTGAAGAGTGAGAAATATACCCATATAAATTGTATTGCTCTTGTTGTTTAGTAGCTAAGTTGTGTCTGGCTCTTTGCACCCCCTATGGACTGTGGCCCAGCAAGTTCCTTTGTCTTGTGGATTTCCCAGCAAGGATACTAGAATGGGTTGCCATTTCCTTCTCCAAGAGATCTTCCTGACCCAGGGATCAAGCTTGTGTCACTTGTGGCTCCTGCATTGGCAGGCAAATTCTTTACCACTGAGCCACCACGGAAGCCCATAAATTGTACACCTATGTAATAAGCTTCATATAGTGTGTGTGTGTATTCAACTAAAATACAGAGTTGAGTATGTTGAAGTATGTTGAGTATGTTGAAGTATGTTGAGTATGTTGAAGTATGGCAAAAGCAATACAATATTGTAAAGTAAAAATAAAAATAAATAATTTTTAAAAATCATAAAAATAAATAATTAAAATGTGTCTGAAAAGATTCAAAACAGTACTTAATTTTTCAGTAATATGTGGTGAAGTGTGGCATAGTTCAAAGCATCAAGAAGCTATTATTACAATGGTTTTCAGACTTTATGAGATTATTATATATGCCTACAGAATAATTTCCCACATGTTTAACCTTTTTGTCCTTTAAAGCTATCACTCAATGCCAAGTCTTATATATAAAGTAAGAAATTTATCGATTCAGGTGTTATGAGGACTAAGTCAAACAATAAAATCGTGTTTAATTATAATGGACTCTCTCTCTTCCTCCCATCTCTTTTTCCTTCTCCCTCTCTCTGTGTTTTAATACAAAAATGGATTTTGACCATAACTATGATAATGATAATTAAAGCAAATTATATTTGGCTACTATGTGACATTTTATTTTTTTAATCTAGAATAAAAATATGAACTCTAGACACATTCAGATTATGTTTGAGTTTAGATTTTGACAATTACTAGCCATGTGACAATGATTAAGCTTCTTAATATTTTTGATGATCATTTTCTTGATTCACTAGACTGGGATATTACACATAGAGACACTGCAAGGACTGAATATAAGCAGAGTTCACTATGCCTGGTCAACTTACACAGTCTTAGAATGATTTAGCCTCACTGAGGTTAGATACAGAGAACATATGCTTCCTGGGTAGGATTCACAGTTACATAGGAATTATCACTGAAATCAACCCTTTATTCAAGAGAAAACTAAAATTGCACAGGTTTTTTTTTTTTAAATTTATTTTCTAATTTTTAAATATCTTAGATTGTTCTTTTTTGAAACAGTTTATTTGAAAAAGAAAATAAAACCAAACTGATATATCAATTACCAGAATAAATAGATCCCACTGTGGGCTTATTAATTTCAAAGAAATGAACATGTTTTTTGAAAAAATAATCCAGGTCCATTGAATCAAATATGTGCTATCCTCTGCTATCTCCTTGAAGATCACAAACCCTAAGCTAGGTACACATTTACAGACTGTCAATGCAAAGTTAATATAACAGTCAAAAGGGTTTAAAGATATCTCATTGCTTTCTCATCTCTATGGCTTCTTTAAAGCACACCTATAGTTCTGATTTGAGACTCTCTACAAAAGTAACATTACTACCTCCTGTAGTACTGGCCTAGTCTTATTTATTCAAGTTTGTATATTTCCTAATGTCTTCTGTTATTAAATAACTTCATCTTATTATTTTCAATGGCATATCAATATTTGATAGCATCTTCCAGTTTGTGAAGCTCAGAAATGGCAAACACCAAACTTGGATTACAGTTTTATTGCAAGGGAATTTTAACAGGTTTCAATGTTTTAATACATATCATACAGAAAACATAAATTCTTAGCACAGCGAAAGAAACGGTTCAAAAAATGAAAAGGCAACATATGGTATGGGAAAAATATTTGCATAACACATATCTTATAAAGTGTTAATAATCAAAACATATAAGAATATCAAACAATTCACAGCAAAAACAAGCAAGCAAACAAATAATCCAATTTTCAAATGGGCAAAACTCACAAAAATATTTTTTAAAGAATATACGAAAATGGGCAACAAGAACATAAAGGTTTGTCAACATCATTAATCATTAGGAAAATGCAAATCAAAACCATAATGAGTTATTACCTCACACATTTTAGAATGGTTACTATCAAAAAGACAAGTGATAACAAGTGGTGGTGAGAATGTGGAGAAAAGGGAAACCCTGAACAATGTTGGGGGCATATGGATTAATTAATGTAAACATGGAGAACCCTAAAGTGGTTCCTCAAAAAATTAAAAGTAGAACTACCATATTATCCAAAAATTCTAATTTTAGGTTTACATCTAAAGGCAATGAAGTTTCTATGTTGGAGACCAGACTGTAGGTCCATGTTCACTATAGTATTATTTTTTTTCTTTTTTTTTTTCAAATTTTTATTATTTATTATTATTATTATTTTTACTTTACAATATTGTATTGGTTTTGCCATACTTAAACATGAATCTGCCATGGGTGTACACATGTTCCCAATCCTGAACCCCCCACCCATCTCCCTCCCCATACCATCCCTCTGTGTCATCCCAGTGCACCAGCACCAAGCGGCATTGAAAAATGTATAATATCATATAAGAAATGAATAGCCAGTCTAGGTTCAATGCATGATACAGCATTATTTACAATACATTATTTACAATGTAAATTTAAATACAATTTACAGCATTATTACAGTACAATTATTTTCAAGACATGGAAACAATGTAGGTGCTCATCATGGATGAATAAACAAAATGTGACATATACAAACACATGAACACACACAGTTGAACAATATTCAGTCAAAGAAAACCAGAAAGACCTGCCATTGGTCACAATATGGATAAGCCCTAAGGGCATTAGTGAAGTGAAATAAGTCAGAAAAAGACAAATACCATATGATCTCACTTATATGTAGAATTTAAAAACTGCAAACTCTTAGAAAGAAAACAGATAGGTATTTGCTAGAAGCAAAGAATGGAGAGTAGGGAAAATGGGTAAAGGTATTCAAAAGTTAGAAACTTCCAGGTATAAGATAAACAAGTTGTGTGGTTATATATATATATATATATATATATATATATATATATAGGGCTATAGTTAATAATAATGTATTGTACATTTGACAGTTGCTAAGATAATAGTTCTCATCACCAAAGAAGATAATTTTAACTACTTGAGGTGGTGATGCTAACTAAGCAAATTATGGTTATGGTTTTACAATAAATACACATAGCAAATTATTACATTGTATACCTTAAACTTGGGTTTCTCTAGTGGCTAAGATAGCAAAGAATTAGCCTGCAATGCTGGAGACCTGGATTCAATCCCTGGATTGGGAAGCTCTCCTGGAGGAGGGCATGGCAACCCACTCCAGAATACTTGCCTGGAATCACTGTGGACAGAGGAGCCTGGTGGGCTACAGTTCATGGGGTTGCAAAGAGGCAAATGTAACCAAGCAATTAAGAACAGCACAGCATAGCATAGCGTATACCTTAAACTTATAACATGTAATATGTCAATTATATCTCAGTAAAACTGAGAGGAAAAAAAGACATGAAAGATTCTTTTAATGACTTAAAATGTTAGATCAGTTCTGCAAGAATGCTTTATTATTTTCTCTGAGTTGCAACTACTGAGTGGATTTATTTTTTGTACCTCAATGTTCAATCAAACTGCACTACTAGATAAAAGACAAATATGGAGGAGTTGAAGAGACAGATATTACTTCTAAGATGTTTCTGAGTCTCATTGATTTTCTTTTAAAGTGAGCATAAATGATGCAAACAGGAAAGAACAACTTATTTGGTGACTCAGACCATTACCTCATTGTTGAGAATGTCACCACAGTCAAGACAACAATTATGCTTTTTCAGTTGCAGAATAATGTTTTTTTACATAATACCTTTTAAATTGTTAGGACTCCATAATGCATTTTGGAAATATTATTATTAATATAAAAGAGAGAGTTCAGATCAGAATAATGCAGAGGTGAAGCATTTGATTTGTTTCTAATGAAATTTAACTCATCACCTGCCCAAGCAAGATGTATCAAATTGGAGCGTATGGTTGAGAACTAGAATAATTATAAGATTTTAGTCTTAAATATCACTTTCTAATGCTGCAGTTCTTTAATCTGTACTTATTAGTGCATGAATACACTCATTAGTGGGAATTTTAATAACACACCAACAAACAAGACTGATTAATACATATATCTAACAAGTCACAAAAACATTTCTGTAGATAATTGTTTTCAATATTGTGTTTAAAAGTGTTAATAATTAATATATTATAGAGTGGTGAAATTTACTCACCCTACCTGAGATCAGTATAGGGAGTTTCATCAGGCAATTGGTAGCAGAGATGATCAGTCACCTATCCAAGCTTCAGTCTTCCTTTCCTCTTGCTAACAGAAGTCTTGTTTTATCGAGGGTTACACTGAACCCTGTAAAAATTGTCTTGTAATATTTCTCGTAAGTTGTCATAGGCATGTGACAAGGTGTTCAAGCCAGTGTTTATAGAATGAAGGATATGAGAACAGAGATTACTACTGCCATTTTTCTATTTCCGTGTTTCTTATGTTTTATTTTTAATGAATCCACATGATGGCAGGAACTCCAGAAACTTCATATCCTAAAATGAATAAATCTTATGTGGTATTATTATTTATAGTATCAAAAAGAAAAAAAAAACATGTTTTACTATCCCAGCATCATCACATCTCTACCAATACACAGAGATTTTTAATCCTTTAATATAATATAAATCTTTATGTGGGTTTCAACACTGAAATTTGGGAGTTTCAAATTTAAGAAACCAAATATAGCCCTAATGTATATATGTATATATTAGATGTTCAATCTGAAAAATCAAATAAGTCTTTCTATATGGGCACATAAATTAGTTCTCCTCAAAACTGAGATAATTAAAATGAACTATTTATTCTTTCATGTCCGACTCTTTGTGATCCCATGGACTGTAGCCTACCAGGCTCCTCCCTCCATGAGATTCTCCAGGAAAGAGTACTGGAGTGGGTTGCCATTTCCTTCTCCTAATAAGATTACAGAAAACATTAAATATAAGAGGGGGAAAGATCAGAATAAAGAAGTAATGACATTTCTCTTTTCCAGTAATAATGAGCTAAATTATTCAGAAAAAAAAACACTCTAATGAAATTTAAAATGCTTTAAAAGGAATTTTAAAAATTTTTGACATGTTAAAAAAAGTAATAAGGAATAATAAGGGAATATTTCAGTTCAGTTCAGTCATTCAGTCATGTCCGACTCTGTGCGACCCCATGAACCAGGCCTCCCTGTCCATCATCAACTCCCAGAGTTCACTCAAATTCATGTCCATCAAGTTGGTGATACCATCCAGCCATCTCATCTTCGGTCGTCCCCTTCTCCTCCTGCCTCCAATCCCTCCCAGCATCAGAGTCTTGTCCAATGAGTCAACTCTTCTCATGAGGTGGCAAAAGTATTGGAGTTTCAGCTTTAGCAACAGTCCTTCCAAAGAATACCCAGGACTGATCTCCTTTAGAATGGACTGGTTGGATATTCTTTCAGACCAAGGGACTCTCAAGAGTCTTCTCCAACACCACAGTTCAAAAGCATCAATTCTTCAGCACTCAGCTTTCTTCACAGTCCAACTCTCACATCTACACATAACTACTGGAAAAACCACAGCTTGACTAGACAGACCTTTGTTGGCAAAGTAATGTCTCTGCTTTTGAATATGTTATCTAGGTTGTTCATAACTTTCCTTCCAAAGAGTAAGCATCTTTTAATTTCATGGCTGCAATCACCATTTAGCCAATAATTAAACTCAGAGTTGAATAGAATATTTACAGCTTTTGCTTTCAATGCATTTGTCATTACTGTCAATTTTAAATTCATTTTGAAAGTCTCATCAATAGAAGGAGATTAGAAAACAAAATATAAAACCTTTCAAGATATGGAACTATAATAAAGCACCCTCCTTCAAAACTGAAATGAGAACACTAAGTTCTATAAACTAAGCAACAGATAGACCACATGCAAAAAAGTTGTTTTGAGGAAAGCTTCCCACAAATTACCCATCGGCAAGATGACCCATGTTACATTAAAATTTGAATTTAGTCTCAGGTAGTCCTAAGAGGAGCAAAAGCAAATATCCTCTGAATGAAAATGTTTACATGCTAGGTTTCATATTATTTCTTCAAAAGCATAATAACTAATACATTTTCAAAGGTAACCTTATATATAAGAGTGTAAGTTAAAAATGAACAATCACAAAAACAAACAACAGTATATCTGCAACATTATTTATATCATTCATCAAAAACAATAAAAATTATACTGACAATGCTTAAAACACTAAAGTCTGTTTGAAATATATGATTAGAAGAATAAGAAAATATCAATTATGACACAAAATATTTGGACTATCTGTAGCAATAAATGCAAATAACAATTTTAAGCTTAGTTTACATGTTTAACAGCAAATTAGAGACAGCTATAGAAAGTATTAGTGAAACAGGTGATTCAATATATCCTGGAATGTAGTAAGAAGGTGCAAGAAATATAAAAGACATAAAATTACATTTTCTATAATACTAGTAAAATTACAAGATAAAACAAGATATTAATGAGTGAGCAGCAATATGTTCTGGCTGGCATTTTTATATGATGAAAGATATGTTTAAATTTTAAAAAAATATATAAAATAAAGTAACTTAAAAATATTACAGTGAAACTGCAGAAAAACAAGGAACAGGAGGAAAATTTTTAATTACTCATATGTGGAAAAAAAGATAGATTACATTAAAAAGACTGGAAATTATGCGTACAGCTAAATTGTTACTGATAACAATGACAGGAAGGTATAGAATGACACTCATTTCAGAAGGAAAACTGATCACTATACCCAGACAAAATATTTTTGTTAAAAAGTCAAATTCAGTTCAAATAGAAGAAATTAAAAGAGAATAAGCATAAGAAAGAAGGAGGAGGAGAGCAGATGGAAACGGAAGAAGAGAAAAAGAAAACAAAATTCAGAGTTGATTATGAATATGCATTTATTAAAGCACTCTTATCTGAAGTATTTTAAAATTAAAATTTTGTCAAGTATATAGACTCAGAATCAAGACCTTTAAAAAGTAGAAAACAGTAAACATAAATTAATACTAATGTATAAAAAAAAAAACATGTATAGGTTAGAAAAGGAAACTAAGCAAAATGCCAAACTGCACTGACATACTTATATTCATATGGGTTGCGAATGTTTTATTAATATTAGATTTGGAAGACATAATTTAAAAATGATTTAATTCAAATCCATAAAATAATTAAAAGTGAATGTAATTTTCAAAATAGTAATAGGAAAGCAAGGATTGGAATAATAAAATAAATGAAGAATAAGGCATAAAGAGTAAGAAAAACATTTCAAAGAACAGGCAGAAAAAAATAGAATATACAAAATTGAGTGATAAACTGAATTCCTAAGATAAGTGCCGTTGGATTACATGACCTAATTACAAGATAAGAACTGTGAAACTTAACTGAGGAAGAATGTCATTATAATCCATTGTAAAAACACAATATAATAATATTATAAGGATAAATAAACTTTAAAAGATTAATGTTCAAATTCAACAAAAACAAAAAAGTTGAGAAAGCTATGCTTCTATCAAATAAAATACTATAAATTGTTCCTTCATCATGAAAAGGGACAGAGGAAGGAAAAGACACAAGAGAGACAAAGAGACAGAAATATCTTAACTGTGTAAGGAAAGAAAATATTTTAAGAAAATAATGAAAAAAATGGCTTAATGACCGTGTAAATAACACTAATCTCACTGGAAAATTAATTATTATTTATAAGCAAAAAACGTAATATTTACCTTAAGAATATTTAACTTAATTCTCCTAACTTTTGAAAGAACTGACCATAAAGAAATTATCTAATGCAGATGTAAATAAAATAAATATCAACAACAAAATAATAACTAGAAATATCTCATAATTTCAGAAATTAAGAAATGATTTTAATAATTATATGTTAATAAACAGTAATAGAAACTAGGATATTTTTACTAATAATAGCATCAGTTCAGTTCAGTCGCTCAGTCGTGTCTGACTCTTTGAATAATAGCACTGTATATAAAATAATGGTATTATACAAACATATTATAATATGTTGAACTCAATGAAGTACTTATAAAAATGATGCAGTTTTTTTAACCAAAGATTAAAAAAAAATCATCAATAAAAGGAGAATTGAAAAATTAAAGAATTTAAAATAATTAAAACAAAACTAATAAAAATGAGCAAAAATACATTGTGCAAGATTAAGAAAACTGGAGTCAGATTATTTTAAGTAAAAAATTTTGAAAAATTGATCACAATAGTGAGAAACACAAGTAACTAATATCAGAAATTAGAAAGAACAGTATTAAAGATATTTCAGACAATGAAAAAGACAAGTGATCAAAATAAAATCAGGCAAATAAATAAAACATGTTTATGAATAGTCTTTTATTCCTATAAAATAATATAATTTGTGAGAATATATATCCATGATACCATCACCATAATCAATGCAATAGATATATTCAACACCCCCACACAGATTTCTTTTGTATCATGTGTGAGAATGGGGACACAAGAACATTTAACATGAGATGTACCCCAAAGTTTTGAACTACACAATACCATTTTGTTAACTATAGGTACTATGTTGTACAACAATCAACAATTTATTCCTCAGGTTCTTCTTAATGGAGCAACCTGTACATTAAGTTGTGACATTCTACCTAAACCTTCACAGAGGCCAAAAGTTGCTAGTCATATTAATGTAAATATTCTTGTCCACAAAGTAGTCATTCTCATAGTAAAATATTCAACTAACCCTCTGTCTTTATACTTCATTTTGAAATTTTGCTTAAAATGAAAAAACAAAGGCCATGAAATTAATAAATTTTGAATGTATCAACACTATCAGTAAAGTGTAAATATGCTCCTCTGTAAATACTTGTCTTGGAATAAGTCATCCCAACGTTCCAACTTATCTTTTTACATTGTTCAGTTCAGTTCAGTCACTCAGTCCTATCCAACTCTTTGCAACCCCATGAATCGCAGCACGCCAGGACTCCCTGTCCATCATCAACTCCCGGAGTTCACTCAGACTCACATCCATCGAGTCAGTGATGCCATCCAGCCATCTCATCCTCTGTCCCCTTCTCCTCCTGCGCCCAATCCCTCCCAGCATCAGAGTCTTTTTCAATGAATCAACTATTCACATGAGGTGGCCAAAGTACTGGGGTTTCAGCTTTAACATCATTCCTTCCAAAGAAATCACAGGACTGATCTCCTTCAGAATGGACTGATTGGATCTCCTTGCAGTTCAAGGGACTCTCAAGAGTCTTCTCCAACACCACAATTTAAGAGCATCAATTCTTCAGTGCTTAGCCTTCTTCACAGTCCAACTCTCACATCTATACATGACCACTGGAAAAACCATAGCCTTGACTAGATGGACCTTTGTTGGAAAAGTAATGTCTCTGCTTTTGAATATGCTATCTAGGTTGGTCATAACTTTTCTTCCAAGGAGTAAACGTCTTTTAATTTCATGGCTGCAATCACCATCTGCAGTGATTTTGGAGCCCCTCCAAAAAAGTCTGACACTGTTTCCACTGTTTCTCCATCTATTTCCCATGAAGTGATGGGACCGGGTGCCATGATCTTCATTTTCTGAATGTTGAGCTTTAAGCCAACTTTTTCACTCTTCTCTTTCAGTTTCATCAAGAAGAGGCTTTTTAGTTCCTCTTCACTTTAAGTGGGCCTATATTGAAATATGCATAGAACCACTTGATGAAATACAAATTCAGGCATTTCAGTTAAGAAGTTTCAGAAATTTTTATAAAGAAGATGAATTGAGGGCAAACACAACTAGAAAATGTGATCAATATAACTTGCTAAGGATGTAAACAATGGAATAGAGAATATCAGTTCAGTTCAGTTCAGTTGCTCAATCATGTCTGACTCATTGAGACTCCTTCGACAGCAGCATGTCAGACTTCCCTGTCCATCACCAACTCCTGGAGTGTACTCAAACACATGTCCATCAAGTTGGTGATGCCGTCCAACTATCTCATCGTTTGTCATCCCCTTCTCCTCCTGCCCTCAATATTTCCCAGCAACGGGGTCTTTTCAAATGAGCCAGTTCTTTGCATCAGGTGGCCAAAGTATTGGAGTTTCTGCTTCAGCATCAGTACTTCCAATGAATATCCAGGATTTATTTCCTTTAGGATGGACTCGTTGGATCTCCTTGCAGTCCAAGGGAGTCTCAAGAGTCTTCACCAACACCACAGTTCAAAAAGATCAATTCTTTGGCACTCAGCTCTCGTTATAGTTCAACTCTCACATCCATACATATGACTACTGGAAAAACAATAGCTTTGACTAGATGGACTTTTGTTGTCAAAGTAATGTCTCTGGTTTTTAATATGCTGTCTAGTCTTCTCATAGCTTTTCTTCCAAGGGGTAAGTATCTTTTAACTTCATGGCTGCAATCACCATCTGCAGTGATTTTGGAGCTCCCAAAACAAAATCTCTCACTGCTTCCATTGTTACTCCATCTATTTGCATTAAATGATGTGACAAGATGTCATGATCTTAGTTTTCTGAATATCGAGCTTTAAGTCAACTTCTTAACTCTCCTCTTTCACTTTCATCAAGAGAATCTTTAGTTCTTCACTTTCTGCCATAAGGGAACTGTCATTTGATTATCTGAGGTTATTGATATTTCTCCCGGCAATCTTGATTCCAGCTTGTGCTTCTTCCAGCCCAGCGTTTCTCATGATGTACTCTGCAGACAAGTTAAATAAGCAGGGTGACAATATACATACTTGATATTTGGAACCAGTCACTTGTTCTATGTCCCAATTTGGAACCAGCCACTTTTTCCATGTCCAGTTCTAACTGTTTCTTCTTGACTGCATATAGCTTTCTCACAAGTAAGGTCAGGTGGTCTGGTGTTCCCATCTCTTTATGAGTTTTCCATATTCTAAGAATAGAGATGGACAGGGAGGCCTGGCATGTTGCGATTCATAGGGTCGCAAAGAGTCAGACATGAATGAGCGACTGAACTGAACTGAACTGAAGAATGGAGAAGATAGTAATATTAAAGTCCTCTCATCTTTAGTAAGAAAGTACTCCATATAGTCAAAAAGATGGTTGATGGAATTTTGTCCTTTGCTTCAATATTCAGTAGCCAACAAAGTATCAATTAGATCTTTTCAGTTCATTTCAATCATTGTATCTGACTTTGCGATCCATGGACTGCAGTATGCCAGATTTCCCTTCAATCACCAACACCCAGAACTTGCTCAAACTCTTGCCCATCAAGTCGGCGATGCCATCTAACCATCTCATCCTCTGTCATCCCCATCTCCTCCTTCCTTCAGTCTTTCCAACATCTGGGTATTTTCCAATAAGTCAGTTCTTCACATCAGGTGGCCAAAGTACTGGAGTTTCAGCTTCACCCTCCAGTGCATAGTCAGGACTAATTTCCTTTATGATTGACTTTTGATCATCTTCAGTCCAATGAACTTTGAAGAGTTTTCTCCAACACATCAGTTCAAAAGCATCAATTCTTCAGTGCTCAGCTTTCTTTATAGTCCAACTCTCACATCTATACATGACTACTAAAAAACCATAGCTTTAACTATATGGACCTTTGAAGACAAGGTAATGTCTCTGCTTTTTAATATACTGTCAAGACTGAGCACACTTTTCTTCCAAGGAGCAAGCGTGTTTTAATTTCATGGGTGCAGTCACCATCTGCAGTGATTTTGGAGTGCAAGAAAACAAAGTTTCTTACTATTTCCATTGTTTTCCCATCTATTTGCCATGAAGTGATAGGACCAGATGCCATTATCTTAGGTTTTTGCATGTTGAGTTTTAAGCCAACTTTTTCACTCTCCTATTTCACTTTCATCAAGAGGCTCCTCAGTTCATCTTGTGTTAATGTCATAAGGGTGTTATCATTTGCATATCTGTGGTTATTGACATTTCTCCTGGCAACCTTGATTCCAGCCTGTGGTTCATCCAGCATAGCATTTCACATTATGTACTCTGCATATAAGTTAAATAAGCAGAGTGACAATATACAGCCTTCTTGTACTCCTTTTCCAATTTGGAAGCATTCCATTTTTCCATGTACCATTTTAACTGTTGCTTATTAACCTGCATAGAATTTCAGGGGTCAGGTAAGGTGGTCTGGTATTCCCATCTCTTAAGAATTTTCCACAGTTTTTTATGATTCATGCAGTCATAGGCTTTCACATAGTCAATAAAGCAGATATAGATGTTTTTCTGTAACTCTCTTGCTTTTTCTATGATCCAACAGATGTTGGCAATTTGACCTCTGGTTCCTGTGCCTTTTCTAAATCCAGCTTGAACATCTGCAAGTTCTTGGTTCATGTACTGTTGAAGCCTGGCTTGAATAATTTTGAACATTACTTTACAAGCGTGTGAGATGAGTGTAATTGTGCACTAGTTTGAACATTCTTTGGCATTGCCTTTCTTTTGGAATGAAGTGAAAACTGACCTTTTCCAGTCCTGTGGCCCCTACTGAGTTTTCCAGATTTTCTGTCATATTGAGTAGAGAACTTTAACAGCATCATCTGTAGAATGTGAAATAGCTCAACTGGAATTCCATCAATCCACTAGCTTTCCTCGTAGTGATGCTTCCTAAGGCCCACTTGACTTCATATTCTAGGATATCTGGCTCTAGGTGAGTGATCACACCATTGTGGTTATCTGGATTATTAAGATCTTTTTAGTATAGTTCTTTGTGTATTCTTGTCACTTCTTTTTTCTGCTTCTGTTAGGCCCATACCATTTTTGTCCTTTATTGAGTGCTTCTTTGCATGAAATATTCCTTTGGTATATCTAATTTTCTTAGAGAGATCTCTAGTTTTTCCCATTCTATTGTTTTCCTCTATTTCTTTGTATTTATCACAGAGGAAGGCTTTCTTATATCTCCTTGCTATTCTTTGTGCCTCTGCAGTCAGATGGTTATATATATCATTTTCTCCTCTGTCTTTAGTTTCTCTTCTTTTCTCAGTACTTGTGAGGCATTCTCAGATAATCACTATACCTTTTGAATCTCTTTTTCTTGTGGATGAAATTGATCATTGCCTCCTGTACAATGTCACGAACTTCCATCCATAGTTCTTCATGTACTCTATCAGATGTATTCCCTTAAATCTATTTTTCATTTCCACTGTATAATCACAAGGGGTTTGATTTAGGTCATAACCTGAATGGTCTAGTGGTTTTCCCTACTTTATCCAATTTAAGTATGAATTTGGCTTAAGGAGTTCATGATCTCAGTCACACTCAGCTCCCAGTCTTGTTTTTCCTGACTGTACGGAGCTTCTCCAATTTAGCCTCAAAAGATAGAATCAGGCTCATCGCAGTATTGACCACCTAGTGATGTCCATGTATAGAGTATTCTCTTATGCTGTTGGAAGAGGGTGTTTGCTATGACAAATGTTTTCTCTTTGTAAAACTCTGTTAGCATTTGTCCTATATAATTTTGTACTCCAAGTCAAACTTGTCTGTTTCTCTAGGTATCTCTCAACTTCCTACTTTTGCATTCTCGTCCCCTGTGATAAAAAGGACATCATTTTTAGTGTTAGTTCTAGAAGATCTTATTGGACATTATAGAACTGTTTAACTTCAGCTTCTTAGTGGTTGGAACACAGACTTGGATTACTGTGATAATGAATGGCTTGACTTGGAAACAAACAGATCATTCTGTCGATTTTGAGACTGGACCCAGGTACTGGGCTTCCTTCATAGCTCATTTGGTAAAGAATACACCTACAATATAGGACTTCAGTTCAGTTCAGTTCAGTTGCTCAGTCATGTCTGACTCTTTGTGACCCCATGCATCGCAGCATGTCAGGCCTCCCTGCCCATCACCAATTCCGGGAGTTCACTCAGATTCACACCCATCGAGTCAATGATGCAATCCAGCCATCTCATCCTCTGTCGTCCCCTTCTTCTCCTGCCCCCAATCTCTCCCAGCATCAGAGCCTTTTCCAATGAGTCAACTCTTCGCATGAGGTGGCCAAAGTACTGGAGTTCTGGCTTTAGCATCATTTCTTCCAAAGAAATCCCAGGGCTGATTTCCTCCAGAATGGACTGGCTGGATCTCCTTGAAGTCCAACAGACTCTCAAAAGTCATCTCCAACACCACAGTTCAAAAGTATCAATTCTCCAGTGCTCTGCCTTCTTTACAGTCCAACTCTCACATCTATACATGACCACAAGAAAAACCATAGCCTTGACTAGATGGACCTTTGTTGGCAAAGTAATGTCTCTGCTTTTGAATATGCTATCTAGGTTGGTCATAGCTTTTCTTCCAAGGAGTAAGCGTCTTTTAATTTCATGGCTGCAATCACCATCTGCAGTAATTTTGGAGACCCCTAAAAAAGTTTGACACTGTTTCCACTGTTTCCCCATCTATATCTCATGAAGTGATGGGACTGGATGCCATGATCTTCATTTTCTGAATGTTGAGCTTTAAGCCAACTTTTTCACCCTCCTCTGCACTTTCTGCCATAAGGGTGGAGTCATCTGCATATCTGAGGTTACTGATATTTCTCCCAGCAATCTTGATTCTAGCTTGTGCTTCTTCCAGCCCAGGGATTTTCATGATGTACTCTGCATAGAAGTTAAATAATCAGGGTGACAATATACAGCCTTGACGTACTCCTTTTCCTATTTCAAACCAGTCTGTTGTTCCATGTCCAGTTCTTACTGTTGCTTCCTGACCTGCATACAGATTTCTCAAGAAGCAGGTCAGGTGGTTTGGTATTCCAATCTCTTTCAGGGTTTTCCATGGTTTATTGTGATCTACACAGTCAAAGGCTTTGGCACAGTCAATAAAGCAGAAATAAATGTTTTTCTGGAACTCTCTTGCTTTTTCCATGATCCAGCGGATGTTGGCAATTTGTTCTCTGGTTCCTCTGCCTTTTCTAAAACCAGCTTGAACATCTGGAAGTCCACTGTTCACATATTACTGAAGCTTGGCTTGGAGAATTTTGAGCATTACTTTACTAGCATGTGAGATGAGTGCAATTGTGTGGCAGTTTGAGCATTCTTTGGCATCGCCTTTCTTTGGAATTGAAATGAAAACTGACCTTTTCCAGTCCTGTGGCTACTGCTGAGTTTTCCAAATATGCTGGTATATTGAGTGAAGCACTTTAACGGCATCCTCTTTTGAGATTTGAAATAGCTCTACTGGAATTCCATTACCTCCACTAGCTTTGTTTGTAGTGATGCTTTCCAAGGCCCACTTGCCTTCACATTCCAGGATGTCTGGCTCTAGATGAGTGATCACATCATCATGATTATCCAGGTCGTGAGGATTTTTTTGCACAGTTCATCTGTGTATTCTTGCCATCTCTTTTAATATCTTCTGCTTCTGTTAGGTCCTCCATACCATTTCTGTCCTTTATGAAGCCCATCTTTGCATGAAATGTTCCCTTCATATCTCTAATTTTCTGAAGAGATCTCTAGTCTTTCCCAGTTTGTTCTTTTCCTCTATTTCTTTGCATTGATTCCTGAAGAAGGCCTTCTTATCTCTTATTGCTATTCTTTGGAACTCTGTATTCTGATGCTTATATCTTTCCTTCTCTCCTTTGCTTTTCTCTTCTTTTCTTTTCACAGCTATTTGTATGGCCTCCCCAGAGAGCCATTTTGCTTTTTTGCATTTCTTTTCCATGGAGATGGTCTTGATCCCGATCTCCTGTACAATGTCACGAACCTCATTCCATAGTTCATCAGGCACTATCTATCAGATCTAGGCTCTTAAATCTATTTCTGACTTCCACTGTATAATCATAAGGGATTTGATTTAGGTCATACCTAAATGGTCTAGTGATTTTCTCTACTTTCTTTAATTTAAATCTGAATTTGGTAATAAGGAGTTCATGATGTGAGCCACAGTCAACTCCTGGTCTTGTTTTTGTTGGCTGTATAGAGCTTCTCCATCTTTGGCTGCAAAGAATATAATCCATCTGATTTTGGTGTTGATCATCTGGTGATGTCCATGTGTAGAGTCTTCTCGTGTTGTTGGAAGAGGGTGTTTGCTATGACCAATGCATTTTCTTGACAAAACTCTGTTAGTCTTTGTCCTGCTTCATTCTGCATTCCAAGGCCAAATTTACCTGTTACTCCAGGTGTTTCTTGACTTCCTACTTTTGCAACATAGGAGACCGGGGCTCAGTTCCTGGGTTGGGAAGATCCCCTGGAGAAGGAAATGACAACCCTCTCCAGTATTCTTGCCTGGAGAATCCCCTGGGCAGAGGAGCCTGGCAGGCTACAATCCATGGGGTTGCAAGATTTGGACATGACTTAGTGACTAAACTACCACCACCACTGTGTTTGACTCTTTTGTTGACTATGAGGTCTAGTTCATTTTTTCTAAGGGATTCCTGCCCATAGTAGTAGATATAAATGATCATCTGAGTTAAATTCAGCCATTCTAGTCCATTTTAGTTCACTGTTTCCTAAAATCCTGATGTTCACTCTTGCCATCTCCTGTTTGGCCACTTTTAATTTACCTTGATTTATGGACCTAACATTCCAGGTTCCTATGCAATATTGTTGTTTACATCATTGGACTTTATCATTGGAATGTTGACTCCACCAACAGTCACATCCACAGTGGGTATTGTTTTTGCTTTGTCTCTGTCTCTTTATTCTTCTGGAGATTTTTTTCCACTCTTCTTCAGCAGCATATTGGGCAACTACTGACCTGGGGTGTTCATCATCTTTCAGTATCATATCTTTTTGCCTTTTCACACTATTCATATGATTCTCGAGGTAAGAATACTGAAGTGGTTTGCCATTCCCTTCTCCAGTGGACCACTTTTGTCAGAACTCTCCACCATGACCTGTCTGTCTTGGGTGGTCTTACACAGCATGGCTTATGGTTTCACTGAGTTAGACAGTCTGTGATCCATGTTATCAGTTGATTAATTTTCTGTGATTGTGGCTTTCATCCTGTCAGCTCTCTGGTGGATAAAAGGGTTGTATTCTTGCCTTTAATTTGATCTTTTAAGTGAAATAGTGGTCTATGCAGCAAATTTTAAGAAAAAAATTTGGAAAAAGAATATTCAAATACAAATTCTTTTAACCACATGATAAAACAGATTTATTTGATGTTTTAGGAAACATTTTACAATTATTAATACAAAACTTCTGCCATATACTTCTATGTGTATGCTAGTGTTTCAACAGTTTATATTTTGAGTTCATATTGTGTACATGGCTTTACATTTTTTTCACTATTATAAAATGAATATATAGAATGTATTCCTCTTAAGTATATATGTATAAAAGGTAAAAAATGAAACATTTTGATTCACTAAATTATTTGTGATATATCAAGCCACCCCAAAATAGTTATTATAAAAGAAACATTCTGTGAAAGCCTCCACTTATCTAATTTGTCTTTTCATTTTTGAATACATAATCACCATTAATTTAAATAATACATGCTCATAGTAAAAACGAGTATACTACTCAAAGCAATCTATAGATTCAGTGAAATCCCTATCAAGCTACCAATGGTATTTTTCACAGAGCTAGAACAAATAATTTCACAATTTGCATGGAAATACGAAAAACCTCGAATAGCCAAATCAATCTTGAGAAAGAAGAATGGAGTTGGAGGAATCAAACTGTCTGACTTCAGGATCAACTAAAAAGCCATAGTCATCAAAACAGTATGGTATTGGCACAAAGATAGAAATATAGATCAATGGAATAAAACAGAAAGCCCAGGGATAAATCCACGCACCTATGGACACCTTATGTTTGACAAAGGAGGCAAGAATATAGAATAGATTAAAGACAATCTCTTTAACAAGTGGTGCTGGGAAAACTGGTCAATCACTTATAAAAGAATGAAATGAGAACACTTTCTAGCACCATACACAAAAATAAACTCAAAATGGATTAAAGATCTAAATGTAACACCAGAAACTATAAAACTCCTAGAGGAAAACATAGGCAAAACACTTTTTGACATAAATCACAGCAGGATCCTCTATGACACACCTCCCAGAATAATAGAAATAAAAGCAAAAATAAACACATGGGACCTAATTAAAATTAAAAGCTGCACAACAAAGGAGACTATAAGCAAGGTGAAAAGACAGCCTTCAGAATGGGAGAAAATAATAGAAAATGAAGCAAATGGCAAACAACTAATCTCAAAAATATACAAGCAACTCATGCAGCTCAATTCCAGAAAAATAAATGACCCAATCAAAAAATGGGCCAAAGAACTAAATAGACATTTCTCCAAAGAAGACATACAGATGGACAACAAACACATGACAAGATGCTCAACATCACTCATTATCAGAGAAATGCAAACCAAAACCACAAGGAGGTACCATTTCATGCCAGTCAGAATGGCTGTGATCCAAAAATCTACAAGCAATAAATGCTGGAGAGGGTGTGGAGAAAAGGGAACCCTCTTACACTGTTGGTGGGAATGCAAACTAGTACAGCCACTATGGAGAACAGTGTGGAGATTCCTTAAAAACTGGAAATAGAACTGCCATATGACCCAGCAATCCCATTGCTGGACATAAACACTGAGGAAACCAGAATTGAAAGAGACATGTGTACCCCAATGTTCATCATAGTACTGTTTATAATAGCCAGGACATGGAAGCAACCTAGCTGTCCATCAGAAGATGAATGGATAAGAAAGTGGTGGTATATACACACAATGGAGTATTACTCAGCCATTAAAAAGAATGCATTTGAATCAGTTCTAATGAGGTGAATGAAACTGGAGCCGATTATACAGAGTGAAGTAAGCCAAAAGAAAAACACCAATACAATATACTAACACATATACGAGGAATTTAGAAAGATGGTAACGATAACCTTGTAAGTGAGACAGCAAAAGAGAGACAGATGTATAGAACAGTCTTTTGGACTCTGTGGTAGAGGAAGAGGGTGGGATGATTTGAGAGAATGGCATTGAAACATGTATAATATCATATATGAAACAAATCGCCAGTCCAGGTTGGATGCATGATACTGAATGCTGGTGCACTGAGACGACCCAGAGGGATGGTACAGAGAGGGAGGAGGGAGGAGAGTTCAGGATGGGGAACACATGTATACCTGTGGCAGATTCATGTTGATGTATGGCAAAACCAATACAATATTGTAAAGTAATTAACCTCCAATTAAGATAAATAAATTTATATTAAAAATTAAAATAAATAAATAATACATGCTTTAATAATCTTTGAATGGGTTTTTATGA
Organism: Nanger dama; assembly: GCA_917880005.1. NCBI lineage: Eukaryota > Metazoa > Chordata > Mammalia > Artiodactyla > Bovidae > Nanger > Nanger dama. Next base: position 48,622,546 of record CAKJTW010000011.1, read on the forward strand.
AATATTAAGAATTTGTGTATGATTAAACTTATATCACAGAATTAGAATTATATAGAGGTAAATTTGATTAAAATATACTGCAAAAGTTTTACAGATATATTTCATTTTATATGATTACTTCTTACTAAAGAAGCAATGAAAAACTCAATCACAATATTAGGCCCTTTTAAGTTGAAAATTCTCTTTTCTATGCATTGGCCAAATTTTAATCATCTTTCCTTATATATTCTATGAGGTTTTTAAACCTATGTTTATGTCTCCCACAAACTCATTCTTGTGTTATAAAAATTACAGAGAAATTTATGCATTTCTGTGATTGCTTATATATAAGCACTATCTATATTTAATAAAATTTATTTTGCTTTTTTTCATCATATTTTGTAAAATTTCTTCATCTTAGAAATTAGGTTTTCCTCTGTAGATATGTGCATAGTAGGTATTTCATTCCTGATCTGTCTTGATGTCCTAAAGCTTTTCTGCTTTATACTGTTTCACCAGTGATAAGTGCTATATTTCATACATTCTGATAAAAACAGAAACTTTCTTACTGAAGTTAGGACTGAAATATATACTAAACATGGGTAGATATAAACTGTGATTTGTTAAAAATCTATTAATTATTCTTTCTAGCTGCCTAATCTCAGCGTTTGGATCTTAGAATTTCTCCTGTTTAAATAGTTCATGCCCACTGGATTGAAAAACATGCTGTGTGACATAACATGCTTGACTTTTGACATCACCTTAAATACTGTGTATCTACCTGGTGATAAAGAAGAGGAAGATTGGAAAAATCACAAATTTTAGAATTCCATGAAAAACGCTTGTTTTGCTTGGAATTTACTAATCAGTCAATAATTGGCTTCCCTTGATGCTCAATAGGTAAAGAATCCACCAGCAATGCATGAGTCAGCCTGCAATGCAGTATTTCAAGTTTCGATTCCTGGGTCCAGAAGATCCCTTAGAGGAGGAAGGCAACCCACTCCAGTATTCTTGCCTGGAAAGTCCCATGGACAGGGAACCTTGGTCAGACATGACTTAGTGACTAAACCACCACCGTAATGCTTAATACAGATGCTGAAGATATTTAATCAGATCTACAATGAGACAAATGATTGTTACTTAATCCTTACAATCTTTGAATGTATGTTTTCAATATGTTTTACTATGATTTCACCTTTTCCTTGCAAATACTTTTTTTTTTTTTTTTTGAGGAAATAGATATTTTCAAATATCAGTCCCTGTGGGAATTATCAGCAATTTTCTGCCAAGGGAATACTTTATTCAGTATCATTAAAATTGATTTAGGCAATATCATAGTATAAGGCCTTCATATCTTCTGTTTGCATAAAGTAAAACTATAATTGATCTTATAATATGGTAAGTTCAGAACAGTTCAGTTCAGTTGCTCAGTCGTGTCCTACTCCTTGCGACCCCATGAATCGCAGCACACCAGGCCTCCCTGTCCATCACCTACCCCCAGAGTTCACTCAGACTCATGTCCATCGAGTCAGCAATGCCTTCCAGCCATCTCATCCTCTGTCGTCCCCTTCTCCTCTTGCCCCCAATCCCTCCCAGCATCAGAGTTTTTTCCAGTGAGTCAACTCTTCGCATCAGGAGGCTAAAGTACTGGAGTTTCAGCTTTAGCATCATTCCTTCCAAAGAAATCCCAGGGCTGATCTCCTTCAGAATAGACTGCTTAGATCTCGTTGCAGTCCAAGGGACACTCAAGAGTCTTCTCCAACACCACAGTTCAAAAGCATCAATTCTTCAGCGCTCTGCCTTCTTCACAGTCCAACTCTCATATCCATACATGATCATAGAAAAACATAGCCTTGACTAGATGGACCTTAGTCGGCAAACTGTCTCTGCTTTACAATATGCTATCTAGGTTGGTCATAACTCTTTTTCCAAGGAGTAACTGTCTTTTAATTTCATGGTTGCAATCACCATCTGCAGTGATTTTGGAGCCCCCCAAAATAAAATCTGACACTGTTTCCCCATCTATTTGCCATGAAGTGATGGGACTGGATGCCATGATCTTCATTTTCTGAATGTTGAGCTTTAAGCCAACTTTTTCACCCTCCTCTTCACTTTCATCAAGAGACTTTTTAGTTCCTCTTCACTTTCTGCCATAAGGGTGGAGTCATCTGCATATCTGAGGTTATTGATATTTCTCCCAGCAATCTTGATTCCAGCTTGTGCTTCTTCCAGCCCAGTGTTTCTCATGATGTACTCTGCATAAAAGTTAAATAATCAGGGTGACAATATATAGCCTTGATGTACTCCTTTTCCTATTTGGAACCAGTCTGTTGTTCCATGTCCAGTTCTAACTGTTGCTTCCTGACCTGCATACAGATTTCTCAAGAGGCAGGTCAGGTGGTCTGGTATGCCCATCTCTTTCAGAATTTTCCACAGTTTATTGTGATCCACGCAGTCAAAGGCTTTGTCATAGTCAATAAAGCAGAAATAGATGTTTTTTCTGGAACTCTCTTGTTTTTCCCATGATCCAGAGAATGTTGGCAATTTGATCTCTGGTTCCTCTGCCTTTTCTAAAATCAGCTTTAACATGTAGAAGTCCACGGTTCACTTATTGCTGAAGCCTGGCTTGGAGAATTTTGAGGATTACTTTACTAGCATGTGAGATGAGTGCAGTTGTGTGGTAGTTTGAGCATTCTTTGGCAACGCTTTTCTTTGGAATTGGAAAGAAAACTGACCTTTTCCAGTCCTGTGGCCACTGCTGAGTTTTCCAAATTTGCTGGCATATTGAGTGAAGCACTTTCACAGCATCCTCTTTCAGGATTTGAAACAGCTCCACTGGAATCCCATCACCGCCACTAGCTTTGTTCATAGTGATGCTTTCTAAGGCCCACTTGACTTCACATTCCAGGATGTCTGGCTCTACATTAGTGATCACACCATCATGAATATCTGGGTCGTGAAGATCTTTTTGTACAATTCTTCTGTGTATTCTTGCCTCTCTTAATATCTTCTGCTTCTGTTAGGTCCATACCATTTCTGTCCTTTATTGAGCCCATCTTTGCATGAGATGTTCTCTTGGTATCTCTGATTTTCTTGAAGAGATCTCTAGTCTTTCCCATTTTTCTTTTCCTCTATTTCTTTGCATTGATCACTAAAGAAGGCCTTCTTATCTCTTCTTGCTATTCTCTGGAACTGCAATCAGATGCTTATATAAAGGAAGAACAAAAATGACTAAGTTGAACATTGACTTTTTTTAGAATTATGAACAACGTTGAGCAACTGGATTTGATAAAAATAATAAGACTATTATTTAAGTAAAAGGAAAAATACTGAGTTTTCTAATACTAAAATGCATCGTTCATGTTCTATACATCTATATCTATATATGTTTTCCTCAAGACATGACTCTATACATTATTATGAAAGAGAATTTTAAAATTACCTAAAAACAAAATAAAATATACTCCTCTTACCGTAAAAAATTAAAGGAGAAAATACATATAAAACTCCTAGTACTCTCTAGCATGATATGCTGCTGCTGCTGCTAAGTTGCTTCAGTCGTGTCTGACTCTCTGTGACCCCAGAGACGGCAGCCCATCAGGCTTCCTCGTCCCTAGGATTCTCCAAGCAAGAACACTGGAGTGTGTTTCCATTTCCTTCTCCAATGCATGAAAGTGAAAAGTGAAAGTGAAGTCGCTTAGTCGTGTCCGACTCTTCGAGACACCATGGACTGCAGCCTATGGGATTTTCCAGGCAAGAGTACTGGAGTGGGGTGCCATTGCCTTCTCTGCTAGTATGATACAGTTAGTAGTAAACTACAAACAAAAAAGAAAAGCAGCTACTTTATCTGTTAGGTTTGTTCTTTTTAGATTTTTTTTATTATAAATTTATTTATTTTAATTGGAGGCTAATTACTTTACAATATTGTATTGGTTTTACATCAACATGAATCTGCCATGATTATACATGTGTTCCCCATCCTGAACCCCCGCCACTTTCCTCCCCGTACCATCCCTCTGGGTCATCCCAGTGCACCAGCCCCAAGCATCCTGTATTATGCATCAAAACTGGACTGGATCCTGTATCATTTAAAAACATGTATTATACAGGTTTTTAAATCAATGCTTATTTCATGCAAAACTTCCACAGTCCTATAATGAATGTGTTTTAAAATTTATGTAAATTATCTTTTCAGAAATTTTTGTTGGGGGTTGGTTTTGTAAAGAATATGATAATCTGTTTGAATTGGTGCCCTTCAAAGAAGACAATGCTGTATTCCTATTTGCTATTCTATTATTAGCTGACTATTTAGACTCTATTTAGATATTTATAGCTAAAAGAGATATAAAAACATTTCCTCTTTTCTTATTTCATCTATTTATTTTTTCCTGGTATAAATGAAATGTTTTAAGCATTATAGAAATCAAAAGATTAGTTTTCAAAACTTTGTTGAGTTTTGTTTCTAGAAGCTAACAGTTTTCACATATTCAAGTCCCTGATGTTATTTAACAGAATATGTCACCCTGCTTTCTCTCTTGATACAAATGAGAAAATAAGAACCCCTGAGTAAAGACATGATCTTCCTGATAAATACATTGTTGAGTCTTATGAACACTCTTTTTAACAACGGGAATAATTCATAAATGAAATATGGACCATCCTTACTTTTTGAAAGATGTTAAGAACAGAAGAACATCTACATATATTCTTCAAAATGTGACCAAATTATTTTATACCTAGATACATTATTTGCTCAATAAAATTATCAAGTCAAACACATTTTTGACCATACAAAAATCAGTGGTCACTTTTCCTTCATCTTTTGAGGCAATCTAGCAAAGAATAAACTTCAACAAACTCTACAAGACTTGGAAGGCCCTTGTGACATTTCATAACATCTTTCTAACTTAGCCATTCCTTCAACTCTAGGCACACTAGAGTCTATGCAGCATTGTGAACATGCCAGAAATGTTCCTGCAGCACACTCGTTGCAGTTGTAGTCTCCTCTGTCTAGAGTATTATTCCTCCAAAAAACCCACTTGACTCAGTCCTTCATTTCTTTCAATTCCCTTTAATGTCACCTTTCCAAAGATGGGTGGAAACATCTAATTAACTACTCTATTTCAAACTGCACATTGGCGCTCCCACCAGCATTACTCTTTATCATATCTCCCATCTTTATTTTTTCATAGTGTTTACCATCTTTTAACATGTTTTCTTATCTATTTTATTCATTGAGTTTCATCTCCTCAGTAGAATGGAAGGTTTCTGAAAGGAGGCCTTTTTTCTCTTACTTTTCTATTTGTGAGATTTTCCAACTCATAGACTAGTATTTGAACATAGAATAATGAAATAATATTGGTTGAACTGAAATGCATAGAAAAGTTAAGGTAAAAAGGAACACTAGTGAACACAATATATTAAACAGAGACATTAGTGGGAAAACTATTCTAAAAGGACTGTCATTGAAGACCAGTTTTGTTATTCTATATAAGAGGAATGTTAAAGACATTATTATTATAGATTTAATTCCCCTACCCAAATTTTATCTTGAAGCACCAATCCCCAATATGACTTTATTTATAGATGGAGATTTTACCAAGGTAATTAAGGATTTAAAGGTAATTTGCCAACTAAGGTCCGTCTAGTAAAGGCTATGGTTTTTCCTGTGGTCATGTATGGATCTGAGAGTTGGACTGTGAAGAAGGCTGAAAGCCGAAGAATTGATGCTTTTGAACTGTGGTGTTGGAGAAGACTCTTGAGAGTCCCTTGGACTGCCAAGAGATCCAACCAGTCCATTCTGAAGGAGATCAACCCTGGGATTTCTTTGGAAGGAATGATGCTAAAGCTGAAACTCCAATACTTTGGCCACCTCATGAGAAGAGTTGACTCACTGGAAAAGACTCTGATGCTGGGAGGGACTGGGGACAGGGGAGGAGAAGGGGGACGACCGAGGATGAGATGGCTGGATGGCATTATGGACTGGATGGACGTGAGTCTGAGTGAACTCCGAGAGATGGTGTTGAACAGGGAATCCTGGCGAGCTGCGATTCATGGGGTTGCAAAGAGTCGTACACGACTGAGCGAGTGAACTGAACTGAACTGAGCTGAACTGAAAACCATAAGAGGGAGGCACTGAGCCAATAAAACTGGAATCCTTATTAAGGGAAGAGTCACCAGGCATCTTTCTCCTCATGCACAGTGGAAAGGCTATGTGTGGAGACTGTATGAAGGCAAACTCCAGCGAGATAGAAAGACTGAAAGCTGACTTTGATGGTACCATTATTATGGACTTCAGGCCTCTAGAACTTTAAGAAAATAAATTTCTGTTAAGTCACTTAGTCTGTGTTATTTTGTTATGGAAGCCCTAGCAAAAGAATATAGCTGTGTGGTCTATGACATTACACATGGATACTTGAAGGCAGGAAGGCAATATAGATGAGCAAAGGGAAATATTGGGCTAATCAAAATAAGTACTGATGCATGGAGTAAGGGCCATATAGATTAGAGACCAATAATATCAATACAACTTAGGGAAAATATATATGACTCCTGTTAAACAAATTTTGAAATTGTGTCAATGTCAGTTCAAATATTTTATAAAAACAAATCTACACACTTATGTGAAATGCCTTGACTCTAAAATTCACACAACTAATTCTTAAATTAGCTGTTTTTTTTTTTTTTTTTTTTTTTAATACTGGAGGGAAAAAAAAAAACTAATGTGATAGAATTCAGTTCTCAAAAGCTTCTGACATTTTTACTTAATGTGCACCAGTTTCAATATATTCAGTGAAACCAAATATCTAGGCCTTGAAAGTGACAATAATGAAAAAGTCCAGTAAACCAATACATTTTTCAAGAAAAAAATAAAATAAAATGTTGAAGTTTAAGCTGAAACTTCATTCCTGTTTCACATGCTACATCATAAGACAATAGAAGGAAAAAGTATTTCCATTTTTCTCTTTATATCTGTGTTCCTTTATATACTACTTTTCAGAATTTAGATCAAGACCATAAATGGAAAAGCAAAAAAGCAAAGAAAAATAAGCATGAATTTGTTTTTAGTTAAGAATTAGGAACTAATGTTGTAAGCCATGTATTTTACAAATAGATATAGTTTTTCTTTAGGTTTATATTATTATTGATTATCCTAGGGTAGACTAAGTGAAAAGCTAAATGGAAAAAATGGGAGCTCCAAAGACATATTACAAAGCAGATGTTTAAGGGAAAGGCCTGATAAATTATTAGTTCTTTTCCTATTATTTATTTCAGTCTTTCAAAAATGGGTATACATGTAAGTGCTATGAAAATATTTTAGATTCTACAAAATTTTTATATACATTTTATATTTGCAATACATAAAAGCTCATGTATCCTTAATGTACAGACAACATAAATAACTTTCACAAACTAACACAGCAATAAAACTGTACCCAGATAGAAATAGGCCATTCACAGAACTATAAACTTTATCAAAGGTTCTACAACATTACTATTAGAGATAATCTGTATCACATTTAGTTTCTCAAAAATACTGACTCTCAATTTTGGCTTATATTTTAACCCTGAAATATTCTTGTATTATCCATTATAAAGTCTATGAATATTTTTTTGTTTGTTTTTTTAAAAGAACACTATAAAAATCAAGTTATTAGTTGCATAAAATGTTTACATTCTTTATTCTCACTGCCAGTATTTCTAAATATTTAAGTAGAACTTCTCTTAAAAATAATGAAAGGTTCTATATTGCATTAGCTGTTCAAAGTTCAGACTCTAGCAGTTACAAATGTAAAGTTGCTATCAAAAACAAATATATGCTCTAAAATCAAATGTCTAAAACAAAAAATTGCAAGCCTTGCATTTTCATTTATATCATTAATTTATTTGTTTTCTTGATATTTTTCAGTACTTTGGGCAATTATATAGCTTGGAAATATATAATGAATTAAAATTGTTATTTACATATATTTAACATTAAATTATATATCTATCGTTTATTTTTATTTTTACAAATCATTACTGACAATCACTAGATTTAAATGGGTTAGTTTCATTATTTACACATTTATAAAATGCATATGCCAAGCCCACTTTCTTGTGGCCTGAATCGCATTCTCAACATTTCTTCCAGTATCCCTCAAAGTGACTATTTGGAACAAGTCTTTTAAATAAGTAAAGGCAAGGCATATGTGTTTACCCCAGTTCACTATGACCAATGTGCTTATAAGAAGAGAACATGACATAAATAACACAGGCCCACAGAGGGCCATACAAGGGCACAAGTAGAAAGCCAGAATCTGCAAGCCAAAGAAAAAGGCTTCAGGAGAAACAAAACCTGAGTGAAGTCAGCAATATAGCAGAATAGGAAGGCCCGGATTCCTTCATCAGCAGAGGAACTAACTTAAAAACAGTGTAAACAAGGCTTTATGAGTATTCCAGAAACTAGTTAAGAAGTCTCAGTGCCTCAGGCAAGCACAAAGAAAGGAAGAACACAAAGCCAAGAAGCTAAAATCATTACTTCATTGAAAAGGATTGAAAAAAATCTGTTGAATCTTATCCAAAAGAGCCCTTACCTGATGGTGGGGCAGGTCTGCTTGCTTGGAGAAAGCTTTCAGCTTGTGGAGTCTTCCTCAGAAGGGAAGGAGAAGAGCAGAATGTATGTCCAATGTTCCAGGTTTTCCCGAGGCTGACTCACTTGACTTGAGTGCTGATGGGTAATCTGGTACTTTGACTATTGGCAGCCAATGAGAACTCAGTGACTTGCTTAGCACCAAACTATTGCAGTACCTCAGACAGACATCAGCAGGAGGAAGAAAATATGAGCTCCTGCAAAAGGAAAAAAAAAGAAAAAAAGTAAATTTCTCAAACTGGAAAGCTACAAGAATAAGCCTAGATAAAACAGGAAATTAAAAGATGCTTGCTCCTTGGAAGAAAAGCTACGACAAACCTAGACAGCATATTAAAATACAGAGACAACACTTTGCCAACAAACGTCCAAAGCTATGGCTTTTCCAGTAGTCATATATGGATGTGAGAGTTGGACCTTAAAAAAGGGTGAATGCTGAAGAATTGATGCTTTTGGACTGCAGTGTTGGAGAAGATTCTAGAAAGCCCCTTGAACTTCAACAAGACCCAACCAGTCAATCCTAAAGGAAATCAGTCCTGAACGTTCACTGGAAGGACTGATGCTGAAGGTCCAATACTTTGGCCACCTGATGCAAAGAGCTGGCTCACTGGAAAAAGACCCTGATGCTGGGAAAAATTGAAGACAGGAGGAGAAGGGGATGAGAGGATGATATGGTTAGATGGAATCATTGACTCTATGGACATGAGTTTGAGTAATTTCCAAGAGATGGTGAAGGACAAAGAACCCTGGAGTGTTGCAGTCTATGGAGTCACAAAGAGTTGGACACAATATAGGCATGTGTTTTCTCTTGTTTTTGTTCAGTCACTAGGACATAACTAAGCAACTGAACAAAAACAAGTGAAAACACATACCCAGATTAAGAAAGGTTTGAGAGTCCCTGAGAAGTTCTACCCAGGCTTATTGGTAAAGATATTATCCTATATGAAGCCATTCTGTAAAGACTGGAGATAGGTGGCTGCTTTTCTTTTTCCTAGTGCTTAATCTCGGGGGAGTGGCGGGGGTGAAGGTATGAGAAGAAACAGAAATTAGGGGGAAAGATATCTCCAGAAAACATCAAAAAATAAATAGGGATCTGTGATTTAACTGAGAGAGTTAAAAATAATCATGTTAAGCTCAATGAAAAATCTATAGCAAGAGGAAAACTGTAAAATTCACATATATGAAAACTAAACAATATACTTTTGAACAATGAATTGGTCAAAGTAAAAATTACAATGGAGATTAGAAAGTAACTTGAGCTAAATGAAAACAAAAACATAAGATACCAAACTTAGGATTAAGCATAAACAGTACTAAGAGAGAAGTTTATGGTGGTAAATGTCTACACTGAAAAAAGATGATCTCAAAACACCTAATTTTACATCTAATGAAACTAAAATAGAAGAATAAACCTTAACCAAAGTTAACAGAAGGAAGGAAATAATACAGAGCTGAAATTAATGAAATTGAGAAGAGGAGAAATCAACAAAACAGTTTTTATAAAAAGATCAACAAAGTTGACAAATTCTTAACTATATTAAGGCAAAAACAAAGGAAACAAATAATGAAAATCTGAGATGAAAGATGAGACATTACACCTGATAGTACAGAAATAAGAAAAGATTATAAGATAGCACTGTGGACTTTTTAATGCCTAAAAACTGAGTTACTTAGAAGAAATGAAAAATTCATAAAAACATGCAAACTACCCAAACTTGAATCACTAAGATATAAAGAAACCAAACAGACATATACAAATAAGAAGATTCAGACAGTAATCAAAATGTCCCAAAAGGTAATACCCAGAACCAGACTGCTTTACAAGAGAATTCTGCCAAACATATACAGAAAAATTAATGCCAGTTATTCTCAAACTTGTCCAAAATCTTTAACACAAGGGATATTTTCAAACTCATTAAGAAATCAGCATTACTTTAATACCAAAACAAGACAAAGATACTATAATAAAAGGAAGTTACAGATTAATATCCCTGATAAATATTGATGCAAAAAGTCTTAACAAAATACTAGCAAACTAATTCAACAGTTAATTGGTTAGATTATACATCATAACTGAAGGGGATTTATTTCTGCAATGCAAGGATATTTCAATATATGAAAATCAATGTGATACACCACACTAAGAGAATGAAGAACCAAAACTATATGATCAACACAATTGGCACAAAAAGAGAAGCATTTCACAAAATTCAAAGTTATTTATGCAAAAAAAAAAAAAAAAACCTTAACAGATAAGAACTGGAAAGAAACTACTTCAGCTGAATATAAGCAATTTATGAAAAGCCCACAGCCAATATAATAATTAATGGTATAAAATGAAAGTACTTTCTGTAAGTTCATAACAAGGCAAGATGCCCACTCCTACCATTTCTATTCAATGTAATGCTAGAAGTCTTAGCCAGAGAAATTATGGGGGGAGTGAAGAATAACAGTCATTCAAACTGGAAAGGAAGATGTAAAATTACTTCTGTTCACAGACTATAGAGAAAACTTGCTTGAGGCTGGTGCACTGGGATGACCCAGAGGGATGGTAAGGGGAGGGAGGTGGAAGGGGAGTTCAGGATGGGAAACACGTGTACACCCATGGTGGATTCATGTTGAAGTATGGCAAAACCAATGCAATATTGTAAAGTAATTAGCCTCCAATTAAAATAAAATAAATTTAAATTAAAAATGTATACATATTCACAAAATATTTGAACTGATAGACAAGTTCAGCAAGGTTACAGTATAAAATATCAACACGCAAAAAACCTTGCAATTCTATACAATAGCAATGAAAAATCTGAATAGAAAATTAAGAATAGCATTCCATTTATAAAAACATCAATAAAGACGAAAGTATTTAGGAATAAATTGCACCAAGGCAAATACTAAGAAACTACAAAACATAGATAAAGGAAACTAAAGATAAACAAATAGAAAAAAATCCTGTATTCAGTACTCAAATGATTAAGAGGCATTCCAAGTGACTCAGGAAACTTCCATAACCCTCTTATCCTTCTCCATCAGACGGCAGACACACTGAAAACCACAATCACAGAAAACTACACAATTTGATCATATGGGCCACAGCCTTGTTTAACTCAATGAAACTATGAGCCATGTCGTGTAGGGCCATCCAAGATGGGCGGGTATGGTGGAGAGGTCTGACACAATGTGGTCCACTGGAGAAGGGAATGGTAAACCATGTAAGTATTCATGCCTTGAGAACTACATGAACAGTATGAAAAGGCGAAAAGATAAGACACTGAAAGATGAACTTCCCAGGTCGATAGGCACCCAATATGCTACTGGAGATCAGTGGAGAAAAAACTCAAGAAGGAATGAAGAGATGGAGCCAAAGCAAAAACAACACCCAGTTAGCGATGTGACTGATGATGGAAGTAAAGTCCAACGTGAAGAGAAATATTGCAAACCTGGAGTGTTAGGTCCATGAATCAAGGCAAATTGGATGTGGTTAAACAGGAGATGGCAAGAGTGAACATCAAAAGTTTAGGAATCAGCAAATTAAAATGGACTGGAATAAGTAAATTTAACTCTGATGAACAATCTATCTATCTACTCCTGGGGGCAAGATCCTGTAGAAGAAATGGAGTAGCCATCATGATCAACAAGAGAATCTGAAATGTAGTACTTGGATGCAATCTGAAAAATGGCAGAATGATCTCTGTTCATTTCCAAGGCAAATCATTCAATATCACAGTAATCCAAACCTATGACCCAACCAGTAATGCTGAAGAAACTGAAGTTGAACAGTTCTATGTAAACCTACAAGACCTTCTAGAAATAACACACCAAAAAGATGTCCTTTCCATTATAAGGGACTGGAATGCAAAAGTAGAAAGTCAAGAAATACCTGGAGTAACTGGAAAATTTGGCTTTGGAGTCCAGAATGAAGCAGGGCAAAGGCTAATAGAGTTTTGCTAGAAAATGCACTGGTCATAACAAACACCCTCTTCCAACAACACAAGAGAAGACTCTACATATGGACATCCCAGGTGGTAAATACCAAAATCAGATTGATTATATTCTTTGTAGCCAAAGATGAAGAAGCTCTATACAGTAAAAAAAAAAAAGAGAGAGAGAGAGAGAGAGAGAGAGAGAGAGAGAGAGAAGACTGGGAGCTGACTGTGGCTCAGATAATGAACTCTTTATTGCCAAATTCAGGATTAAAGTAGGGAAAACCACTAGGCCATACAGGTATGACATACATCAAATCCCTTATAGTTATACAATTGAAGTGACAAAAAGATTCAAGGGATTATATCTGACAGAATGCCTGAAGAAACATGGATGGAATTCCATGGCATTGTACAGGAGGCAGTGATCAAGAGTATTCCCAAGAAAAAGAAATGCAAAAAGGCAAAATGGTTGTCTGAGGAAGCCTTACAAACAGCTGAGAAAAGAGAGGAGTGAAAGGCAAAGGAGAAAACGAAAGATATACTCATTTGAATTCAGAGTTCCAAAGAATAGCAAGGAGAGATAAGAAAACCTTCTTCAGCGATCAATGCAAAGAAATAGAAGAAAACAATAGAATGGGAAAGACTAGAGATCTCTTCAAGAATATTAGAGATACCAAGGGAAATTTTCATGCAAAAATGGACACGACAAAGGTCAGAAATGGTGTGGACCTAACAAAAGCAGACTATATTATGAAAAGGTGATAAGAATACATAGAAAAACTATACCAAAAAAATCTTCAGGACCCAGAAAACCATGATGGTGTTATCACTCACCTAAAGCCATACATTCTGGAATGTAAAGTCAAGTGGGCCCTAGGAAGCATCATTTTGAGCAAAGCTAGTGGAGGTAATGGAATTCCAGTTGAGCTATTTCAAATCCTAAGAGATGATGCTGTGAAATTTCTGTACTCAATATGCGAGCACTTTTGGAAAACTCATCATTGGCCACAGGACTGTAAAAGGTCAATGTTCATCCCAATCCCAAGAAAGGCAATGCCAAAGAATGCTCAAACTACTGCACAATTGTGCTCATCTCACACGCTAGCAAAGTGATGCTCAAAATACTCCAAGCCAGGCTTCAACACTATGTGAACTATAACTTCCAGATATTCAAGCTGGATTTAGAAAGGGCACAGGAACTGGAGATCCAATTGGCAACATACTTTGAATCACAAGAAAAGCAAGAGAGTTGCAGAAAAAAATATCTACTTCTGCTTTATTGACTATGACAAAGCCTTTGACTGTGTGGATCACAACAAGTTGTGGAAAATTCTTCAGCAGATGGGAATACCAGACCACCTGACCTGCCTCCTGAGAAATCTGTGTGCAAGTCAAGAAGCAACAGCTAGAACTGGACATGGAACAATAGACTGGTTCCAAACTGGGAAAGGAGTATGTCAAGGCTATATATTGTCACCCTGCTTATTTAACTTATATGCAGAGTACATCATGTGAGATGACTAACTGGATGAAACAAGCTGGAATCAAGATTGCCAGGAAAAATATGCTGATAACAGCAAACTTATGGCAGAAAGCAAAAAGAACTAAAGAGGGTCTTGATGAAAGTGAAAGAGGAGAGTGAAAAAGTTGGCTTAAAATGCAACATTCAGAAAACTACGATCATGGCATCCTTTTCCATAACATCATGGCAACTAGATTGGAAAACAACGAAAACAATGACAGACTTTATTTTCTTGGGCTCCAAAATCACTGCTGATATTGACTGCAGCCATGAAATTAAAGGATGCTTGCTCTTTAGAAGAAAAGATAAGACCATGCTAGACAGCATATTGAAAAGCAGAGACATTACTTTGCCAACAAAGGTCCATCTAGTCAAAGCTATGTTTTTACAGTAGTCTTGTATAGATGTGAGTTGAACTATAAAGAAAGCTGAGTGTTGAAGAATTGATGCTTTTGAACTGTGGTGTTGGAGAAGACTCTTGAGAGTCCCTTGGACTGCAACGAGATCCAACCAGGCCATCCTAAAGGAAATTAGTCCTGAATATTCTTTGGAAGGACTGATGTTGAAGCTGTAACTAAAAAAACTTTGGCCACTTAATCTGAAGAACTGTCTCATTTCAAAATATCCTGATGCTGGGAAAGTTTGAAGGTGGGAGGAGAAGGGGACAACAGAGGACGAGATGGTTGGATTGTATCACCGACTCAATGGACATGAGTTTGAGTCAACTCCGTGAGTTGGTGATGGACAGGGAGGCCTGGCATGCTGCAGTTCATGTGTTCACAAAGTGTCAGATATGACTTACCAACTGAAATGAACTGAACATGTGACTCAGTGGTTAAAAAAATCACCTGCAATGCAAGACACAGGAAATATTGGTTTGAATTATGATTCAGAACCATCCGTTGGAAAAGGGCATATATTTTTGCATTTCATACTGTCCATGGGGTTCTCCAGGCAAGAATACTGGAGTGGGTTGCCATTTTCTATACTACTGGACCACATTTTATCATAACTCTTCACTATGATCCCCCTTGAGCGGTCCTGCACAGCATGGCTCATAGTTTCACTGCGTTACACACGTCACTTTGCCAAAACAATGCTGTTAGTTATTAAGGGTAAGAAAATACTACTACATGCCTATGGGAATGGTAAAAAAAAAAAAAAAAAAAAAAACTGAAGGAAAAAAAAAAAAGAAACAACTAACAATACTAATGGCTGGCAAGTTTGGAGATCAATAGAGCACTCATTCATTGCTGGTGGGGATGCGAAAATGGTACAGTCATGTTAAAAGACAATTTGGACATTGTTTTTTTCAAATCTAAACATAATTTTAGAATAAGAATCATTAAGTTCACACCACTTTCCACATTTTCTACTACAAAATATTGATATTTACCCCTATTAACTTGAAAACTTATGTCCCCATGAAAATCTGCACATGAATATTTGTAGAACCTTTATTCACAGTTGATTGATAAAGTTCAGTTCAGTTTAGTCGATCAGTCGTGTCCAACTCTTTGAGACCCCATGAACCGCAGCACACCAGGCCTTCCTGTCCATTACCAACTCATGGAGTTTACCCAAGCTCATGTCCACTGAGTCGATGATGGCATTTAACATCTCCTTCTCTGCCATCCCCTTCTACTCCTGCCTTCAATCTTTCCCAACATCAGGATCTTTTCAAATAAGTCATCTCTCCACATCAGGTGACCAAAATATTGGAGTTTCAGTTTCAACATCAGTCCTTCCAATGAACACCTAGGACTGATCTCCTTTAGGATGGACTGGTTGGATCTCCTTGCAGTCCAAGAAATTCTCAAGAGTCTTCTCCAACACCACAGCTCAAAAGCATCAATTCTTCAGTGCTCAGCTTTCTTTATAGTCCAAACATCACAACCATACATGACCACTGGAAAAACCATAGCCTTGACTAAATGGACCATTGTTCACAAAGTAATATCTCTGTTTTTGAATATGCTATCTAGGTTGCTCATAACTTTTCTTCCAAGGAGTGTCTTTTAATTTCATGGCTGCAGTGATTTTGGAGGGCAGAAAAATAAAGTCAGCCACTGTGTCAACTGTTTCCTCATCTTTATACCATGAAATGATGGGACTGGATGCCGTGATTCTTGTTTTCTGAATGTTGAGCTTTAAGCCAACCTTTTCACTCTCCTCTTTCACTTTCATCAAGAGGCTTTTTAGCTCCTCTTCACTTTCTGCCATAAGGATGGTGTTATCTACTTATCTGAGGTTATTGATATTTCTCCCGGCAATCTTGATTCCACCTTGTGCTTCCTTCAGCCCAGTGTTTCTCATGATGTTCTCTGCATATAAGTTAAATAAGCAGGGTGACAGTATACAGCCTTGACGTACTCCTTTTCCTACTTGGAACCAGTCTGTTGTTCCATGTCCATTTCTAACTGTTGCTTCCTGACCTGCATATAGGTTTCTTAAGAGCCAGGTGAAGTGGTCTGATAGTCCCATCTCTTTCAGAATTTTCCACAGTTTATTGTGATCCACACAGTCAATGGCTTTGGCATAGTCAATAAAGTAGAAATAGATGGTTTTTTTTTGTTTTTTTTTTTTTTTTCCTTTCTGGAACTCTCTTGCTTTTTTGATGATTGACAAAACTGAAAGAAAGAAATATCCTTCACTATATGAATGGGTATGCATGCTATTGTACATTTAAACTGTGAGATACTATCCAGTTATAAAACAGAACAATCTCTCAATCAAATAAAAAACAGAGAGATCAGATTATATATATATATATATAGCTATATATATATATAGCTATATATATATATATATATATATATATATATATATATATATATAGCTAAGTGAAACAAGTCAGCCTGAAAAGGTTACATACTATGTCATTACAATTATATGACATTCTGGAAAAGGTACACTTCTAGAAAAGCAACTAGAGGTAGTTAAAGAATCAGTGGTTGTCATGGGTTTGAAGTTGGTGTAGCCTTTGAATAGGTGAAGCACAAGAAGGGTTAGGGTGGAATTTGGGGGCCATAAACCTAGTTTGTATGATACTGGTGTGGCGGATATATAATTTTATGCATTTGTTAAAATTCAAATTTTACAGGCAAAATGGTAAACTCTAATGTACACACATTGTTGTTAGTTAGTAAGTTATGTTCAACTCTTTTGCAACCCCATGGACTGCAGTCCACCCAGCTCCTCTTTCCATGGGATTTTCCAAGCAGGAACACTGGAGTGGGTTGCCTTTTCCTTCTCCAGGGTGATCTTCCTGATCCAGGGATCAAACTCTTACCTCCTGCATTGGCAGGTGGGTTCTTTATCACTAAGCCACCAATTAAGGTTAAATAATTTGAGTTCTGATGATCCTACAATGGAATGAAGAATATGAAACAATCAATCAAACTGAGTTATTAATATATTAACCTCATTAGATGGGATAGAGAAAAAGTATGATGATCTAAGTAACTGGAAATAAGTAGATTCATATGAGTAAATGCTAAAAAATAATGCATAAACAGTGTGATCTAGTCAATAAAGTTGTTTTCCATGGGTTACGTGCCTATAATTCTAATACTATCGTACATGTATACTAGACTTGAACATCCATGGTGGATGATGGAAACCAGGTTTCTCTCTGTTGCAGTATGAGTTTATGGGAAAAGTAATCTGAAGAAATTATATTAATCCATGTAGTAATGAGTCAGAGATGGAGATATCATTATGAGTTCATACTTATCTGAATATAGATACAGATTGGTTACACATAGAAATATTTATAGAAATATATATGTAACCAAGTTAGTATATACATATATACACTGACTTTGTCAGCTGTGAGGGCCTACAAAAATTGACATCTTGACATAACAACCAGGTATAGCTACCTAAAGCTGGTTTTCAATACCATTCTCCAATCCTGTAGAAATGGTTGATTTTAGTACTGGGGTGGATAATATACAAGATTAGTTACTCAAAAATAGCTAAAATGTAAATTGATAAGGGTATGTTGCTGATGCTGCTAAGTCGCTTCAGTCGTGTCTGACTCTGCGTGACCCCGGAGAGGGCAACCCACCAGGCCCCTGTGCCCCTGAGATTCTCCAGGCAAGAGTACTGGAGCTGGTTGCCATTTCCTTCTCCAATGCATGAAAGTAAAAAGTGAAAGTCAAGTCGCTCAGTCTTGTCTGACTCTTCACTACCCCATGGACTGCAGCCTACCAGGCTCCTCCACCAATGGGATTCTCCAGGCAAGAGTACTGGAGTGAGTTGCCATTGCCTTCTCCAAAGAGTATGTTAAAGGGACACAAAAGCCAACTGAAATTCTCAATGGCCCAAAATGGAATAATTTATTTAACAAAATAAAGTATAAAGTAGTAGAGGATTATAAATCAAAGCTTCCGCATAATTTTTGTAGATCTTTACCTTCAAGAAAATAGAGCATAATTTCCTACTGTTTAATTGTAAGCACTATAAGTGCTTACAAAAAGTATGACTTTTGGTTCAGTGAATATAAATGCCACAAAGGGAAAAAAATCTTTAGAGTGGTTGCAATTGACAACCACTGTCTTACAGGTTATCATGGTTAACATAAAAAATTAAATAAATTGACGGCATATTGGCAGCCAGTAACACTGATAAAATATAATTTAAAACTGTCATTCTGGGGACAAGAAAAGATGGCGGAGGAATAGGATGGGGAGAACATTTTCTCCCTCACTACTTCATCAAAAGAACATTTCAAAGCTGAGTAAATTCCACAAAACAACTTCTGACTGCTGGCAGAGGACATCAGGCATCCAGCAAAGCAGATCATCGGCTTCAAAACCAGGTAGGAATTAATACATACCACGAAGACAGAGACAAAGGAGGTAGGGAGGAAGCCCCATCCCAGGAAGGGAATCCTGTCCCAGGAAGAGACTCTTAAAAAGAGAGGTTCCCTAAAATAGGGGAGCATTCTCACAGCTGTGTATGGGGCGAGCCCTGGAAGCACAGAGGGCAACATAACAGGAAGGAAGAATAAATAAATAAATAATTAAAACCAAGAGATTATGAATTCAACAGTATAACCCGTATGAATTCAACAGTATAACCCCCAGCGGATAAGCAGCGCAAACGCCTGTGTCCGACAGCAGTGGGGGTTGGGCAGGGAGGAGCGCGCCTGCGACAGAGCTTTCTAAGAATTGGGCCGCAAGAGATGTAGGCTACAGGGCTTATCTCGAGAATCGGGGCATAACCGGGCCAGAATCGGGTCCGCGCGTGGCTAGAAAGAACTATCTTGGTCTAGCAAACCAGACTGTGGGATAGCCAACACGCGGAACGCTCGAACATAAGGACAGATCGGCAATAGCCAGCTGCAGACCATCCCCCTCCGGCGACAGGCAGCCAGAGCCTTAAGTGCTGGAAGGGGGCAATCGCAGCTCAAGAGTGACATTACCTACCAAATTGAAAACTGATTTCTTTGCCACTGAAACTGCTGGGGGGCTCTGAACAGTCATCATCGGCCTGAGAAAGAGCCCTGGCGGAGCAACCCGGAAGCCCAGAAGTCGCAATAGCCCGTGCCAAACTCCCAAGCCACTCGGACTTGGGAAAAGAACAAAGCCCCTGTTCAACCAAATTCAAGTCTCGGAGGGCTTCCTGACCGCCAATCCTGAGCGCCAAAGACCAGGGAAGTGCATGAAGCATAGGGCAGGCCCCACAAGGTTATCCCAAGGAGCAAGAAGGGGCAAGCCCAGTGCAGAGTCCACCACCACCCTCCCTGTGTCAAGACGGAAATCAGACACGGAAGAGACCAGCAAACAGAAGAAATCAAAGAGGGAACTGCTTGGTAGCGACCCCACACAGTCTACAACGATAGAGAAAGCGCCAGATATACCGTTACTACTTTTATGATCAATTTTTTTCTTTTCTGGGGGTGGGGGATGATGTGGAAGCGTGATTTTTTTTTAAGATTTTTTTTTTCTTTCTTTAAAATTTTTTTCTTTTTAAATTTGTTTTCTCTTTTTTGTTTTTTTTCTAAACTTGCTTAAACTTTT
Organism: Nanger dama; assembly: GCA_917880005.1. Lineage (NCBI taxonomy): Eukaryota > Metazoa > Chordata > Mammalia > Artiodactyla > Bovidae > Nanger > Nanger dama. The sequence goes on from CAKJTW010000011.1 coordinate 48,642,631, forward strand.
AAGTCTTCTATATTTCTATTTATTATCTTTATAACCTATTATCATTTTACAAAAAAAAAAAAAAAACACCCTATCTTTAAAGCAAATGCTGTATATAGCCCTATTGGTGGTGGAAGTTGTCTTTTAATAATTCTGGAATCTTTTATTTTATTCTATTTTTATTATTCTTTTTCTTAATTTTTTTAAAATTTTTCTCCCCTTCTTTTTCTTATCTTTAATATTTTATCTTTGAAAATCCAATCTCTACTCCAGATTTTTAATCTCAACATTTTGGTATTTGTTGCCAATTTTGTACTTTTAAAAACCTAATCTTCAGTACCCAATTTTACATGAGTGTGAGACTACTGGCTTGACCACTCTCTCCCTCTTTGGAATCTCTCTTTTCTCCACCAGGTGGCTTTTGTCTCATCCCTCCCCCTCCTCTTCTCTACCCAACTCTATGAATCTCTGTGTGCTCCCGAAGGTGGAGAATTCTCAGGGAACTGGTCACTGGCCAGATCTGTATCCCTCCTTTGCATCTCCCTCTTTCATCCTCCTGACCACCTCTATCTACTTCCTCCCTCTCCTCTTCCATGTATAACTCTGTGACCACCTCTGAGAGGTCCAGACTTTGGAGCGTACACAAGAAAGTGGTTACGGGCTAGTTTGCTTTTTCCTCTTTTGCTTCCACCTCATCCCATTCCACTCACCTCTAACTACCCCCTCCCTCTTCTCTCCTCCAAGTAACTCAGCGATCCTCTAGGGACGACTCTCAAAGTGGAGAAACCTATCATCATTAATCCAGATGTTTCAAAAATAGTGCTGAATAGATGGAGAAATCACGAGGCTATTGTAAAAATAAATCTGAAAACCAGAATCAGGAGGCGTAAGTCCAAATACTGAGATCATCAAAGAATTCCTGAATACAGGGAACATTATCCAATAAGAGCTCATCAAACACCTTCATACCTATACAGAAACTGAGCACCACCCAAGGACCAACAAGCTCCAGAGCAAGACATACCACAAAAATTCTCCAGCAACACAAGAACAAGCCCCTGAGCTTCAATACACAGGCAGCTCAAAATACTCCAAAATCATTGACGTCCCATAACCCATTACTTGACACTTCACAGCACTCCAGAGAGAGGAAATCCAACTCCACCCACCAGAGCCTCAACACAAGCCTCTCTAATCAAGAAACTTTGACAAGCCACTGATATAACCCCAAACACAGAGAGGAAGCTCTATAATAAAGAGAATTCCACAAATTCCCAGAATATAGGAAAGCCACCCCAAACGCAGCAATATAACCAGGATAAAGAGACAGAGGAATACCCAGCAGGTAAAGGAACAGGAGACATGCCCACCAAACCAAACAAAAGAGGAAGAGATAGGGAATCTACCTGAGAAAGAATTCCGAATACTGATAGTGAAAATGATCCAAAATCTTGAAATCAAAATGGAATCACAGATAAATAGCCTGGGATCAAGGATTGAGAAGATGCAAGAAAGGTTTAACAAGGACCTAGAAGAAATAAAAAAGAGTCAATATATAATGAATAATGAAAGAAATGAGATCAGAAACACTCTGGAGGCTACAAATAGTAGAATATCCGATGCAGAAGATAGGATTAGTGAAATAGAAGATAAAATGGTAGAACTAAATGAATCAGCGAGGGAAAAAGAAAGACAAATTAAAAGAAATGAGGACAACCTCAGAGAGCTCCAAGACAATATGAAACGCTCCAACATTCGAATTATAGGAGTCCCAGAAGAAGAAGACAAAAAGAAAGACCATGAGAAAATACTTGAGGAGATAATAGTTGAAAACTTCCCTAAAATAGGGAAGGAAATAATCACCCAAGTCCAAGAAACCCAGAGTGCCAAACAGGATAAACCCAAGGCGGAACACTCCAAGACATATACTAATCAAACTAACAAAGACCAAACACAAAGAACAAATATTAAAAGCAGCAAGGGAAAAACAACAAATAACACACAAGGGGATACCCATAAGAATAACTGCAGATCTCTCAATAGAAACTCTTCAGGCTAGGAGGGAATGGCAAGACATACTTAAAGTGATGAAAGATAATAACCTTCAGCCAAGACTACTGTACCCAGCAAGAATCTCATTCAAATATGAAGGAGAAATAAAAAGCTTTACAGATAAGCAAAAGCTGAGAGAATTCAGCACCACCAAACCAGCTCTCCAACAAATACTAAAGGATAGACTTTAGACAGGAAACACAAAAAGGATGTATAAACCCGAACCCAAAACATTAAAGTAAATGGCAACAGGTGCATACTTATCAATAATTACCTTAACTGTAAATGGGTTGAATGTCCCAACCAAAAGGCAAAGACTGGCTGAATGGATACAAAAACAAGATCCCTATATATGCTGCTTACAAGAGACCCACCTCAAAACAACGGACACATACAGACTGAAAGTGAAGGGCTGGAAAAAGATATTCCATGCAAATAAAGACCAAAAGAAAGCAGGAGTAGCAATACTCATATCTGATAAAATAGACTTTAAAACAAAGGCTGTGAAAAGGGACAAAGAAGGCCACTACATAATGATTAAAGGATCAATCCAAGAAGAAGATATAACAATTATAAATATATATGCACCCAACATAGGAGCACTGCAATATGTAAGACAATTGCTAACAAGCATGAAAGGGGAAATTAATAATAACACAATAATAGTGGGAGACTTTAATACCCCACTCACGCCTATGGACAGATCAACTAAACAGAAAATTAACAAAGAAACGCAAACTTTAAATGATACAATAGATCAGTCAGACCTAATTGATATCTATAGGACATTTCACCCCAAAACAATGAATTTCACCTTTTACTCAAGTGCACACGGATCCTTTTCCAGGATAGATCACATCCTGGGTCATAAATCTAACCTTGATAAATTCAAAAAAATAGAAATTATTCCAAGCATCTTCTCTGACCATAATGCACTAAGGTTAGATCTCAATTACAGGAGAAAAGCTATTAAAAATTCCAACATTTGGAGGCTGAACAACACCCTTCTGAATAACCAACAAATCATAGAAGAAATCAAAAAGAAATCAAATTATGCAACAAAACGAATGAAAATGAAAACACAACTACACAGAACCTATGGGACACTATAAAAGCAGTGCTAAGAGGAAAGTTCATAGCCATACAGGCATACCTCAAGAAACAAGAAAGAAGCCAAATAAATAACCTAACTCTACACCTAAAGCAACTAGAAAAGGAAGAAATAGAGAACCCTAGAGTTAGTAGAAGGAAATAAATCCTAAAAATTAGGGCAGAATTAAATGCCAAAGAAACAAAAGAGACCATAGCAAAAATCAACAAAGCAAAAAGCTGGTTCTTTGAAAGGATAAATAAAATTGATAAACCATTAGCCAGACTCATCAAGAAACAAAGAGAAAAAAATCAAATCAATAAAATTAGAAATGAAAATGGAGAGATCACGACAGACAACACAGAAATACAAAGAATCATAAGAGACTACTATCAGCAATTATATGCCAATAAAATGGACAACGTGGAAGAAATGGACAAATTCTTAGAAAAGTACAACTTTCCAAAACTGAACCAGGAAGAAATAGAAAATCTTAACAGATCCATCACAAGCATGGAAATTGAAACTGTAATCAGAAATCTTCCAGCAAACAAAAGCCCAGGTCCAGATGGCTTCACAGCTGAATTCTAACAAAAATTTCGAGAAGAGCTAACACCTATCTTACTGAAGCTATTCCAGAAAATTGCAGAGGAAGGTAAACTTCCAAACTCATTCTATGAAGTCACCATCACCCTAATACCAAAACCTGACAAAGACACCACAAAAAAGAAAACTACAGGCCAATATCACTGATGAACATAGATGCAAAACTCCTTAATAAAATCCTAGCAATCAGAATCCAGCAACACATGAAAAAGATCCTACACCATGACCAAGTGGGCTTTATCCCAGGGATGCAAGGATTCTTCAGTATCCGAAAATCAATCAATGTAATTCATCACATTGACAAACTGAGAAATAAAAATCATATGATTATCTCAATAGATGCAGAAAAAGCCTTTGACAAAATTCAACATCCATTTATGATAAAAACGCTCCAGAAAGCAGGAATAGAAGGAACGTACCTCAACATAATAAAAGCTATATATGACAAACCCACAGCTAACATTATCCTCAATGGTGAAAAATTGAAACCATTTCCCCTAAAGTCAGGAACAAGACAAGGGTGTCCACTCTCACCACTACTATTCAATATCATACTGGAAGTTTTGGCCACAGCAATCAGAGCAGAAAAAGAAATAAAAGGAATCCAAATTGGAAAAGAAGAAGTAAAACTCTCACTGTTTGCAGATGACATGATCCTCTACATAGAAAATCCTAAAGACTCGACCAGAAGACTACTAGAGCTAATCAACGAATATAGTAAAGTTGCAGGATATAAAATCAACACTCAGAAATCCCTTGCATTCCTATACACTAATAATGAGAAAGTAGAAAAAGAAGTCAAGGAAACAATCACATTCACCATTGCAACGAAAATAATAAAATACTTAGGAATATACCTACCTAAAGAAACTAAAGACCTATATATCGAAAACTATAAAACACTGATGAAAGAAATCAAAGAGGACACTAATAGATGGAGAAATATACCATGCTCATGGGTTGGAAGAATCAATATAGTGAAAATGAGTATACTACCCAAAGCAATCTACAGATTCAATGCAATTCCCATCAAGCTACCAGCAGTATTTTTCACAGAACTAGATCAAATAATCTCAAGATTTGTATGGAAATACAAAAAACCTCGAATAGCCAAAGCAATCTTGAGAAAGAAGAATGGAACTGGAGGAATCAACTTGCCTGACTTCAGGCTCTACTACAAAGCCACAGTCATTAAGACAGTATGGTACTGGCACAAAGACAGAAATATAGATCAATGGAACAAAATAGAAAGCCCTGAGATTAACCCATACACCTATGGACACCTTATCTTCGACAAAGGAGGCAAGAATATACAATGGAGTAAAGACAGTCTCTTTAACAGGTGGTGCTGGGAAAACTGGTCAACCACTTGTAAAAGAATGAAACTAGATCTCTTTCTAACACCATACACAAAAATAAACTCAAAATGGATTAAAGATCTAAATGTAAGGCCAGAAACTATAAACTCCTAGAGGAGAACATAGGCAAAACACTCTCCGACATAAATCACAGCAGGATCCTCTATGATCCACCTCCCAGTATACTGGAAATAAAAGCAAAAATAAACAAATGGGATCTAATTAAAATTAAAAGCTTCTGCACAACGAAGGAAACTATAAGCAAGGTGAAAAGACAGCCTTCTGAATGGGAGAAAACAATAGCAAATGAAACAACTAACAACTAATCTCAAAGATATACAAGCAACTTATGCAGCTCAACTCCAGAAAAATAAACGAACCAATAAAAAAAAAATGGGCCAAAGAACTAAATAGGCATTTCTCCAAAGAAGACATACGAATGGCTAACAAACACATGAAAAGATGCTCAACATCACTTATTATCAGAGAAATGCAAATCAAGACCACAATGAGGTATCATTTCACACCAGTCAGAATGGCTGCGATCCAAAAGTCTACAAGCAATAAATGCTGGAGAGGATGTGGAGAAAAGGGAAGCCTCTTACACTGCTGGTGGGAATGCAAACTAGTACAGCCACTATGGAAAACAGTGTGGAGATTCCTTAAAAAATTGCAAATAGAACTGCCTTATGATCCAGCAATCCCACTGCTGGGCATACACACTGAGGAAACCAGAATTGAAAGAGACACATGTACCCCAATGTTCATTGCAGCACTGTTTATAATAGCCAGGACATGGAAACAATCTAGCTGTCCATCAGCAGATGAATGAATAGGAAAGCTGTGTTACATATAAACAATGGAGTACTACTCAGCCCTTAAAAAGAATAAATTTGACTCAGTTCTAATGAGATGGATGAAATTGGAGCCGATTATACAGAGTGAAGTAAGCCAGAAAGAAAAACACCAATACAGTATACTGACACATATATATGGAATTTAGAAGGATAGTAATGAAGACCCTCTATGTGAGACAACAAAAGAGACTCAGAGGTATAGAACGGACTTTTGGACTCTGAGGGAGAGGGAGATGGTGGGATGATTTGGGAGAATGGCATTGAAACACGTATACTATCTTGTAAGAATGAAGCGCCAGTCTATGTCCAATACAGGATGCAGGACGCATGGGGCTGGTGCACGGGATGATTCAGGGAGAGGATGTGGGGTGGGAGGTGGGAGGGGGCTTCGGCATTGGGAGATTGTGGACACCTGTGGCTGATTCATGTCAATGTATGGCAAAACAAATACAGTATTGTAATGTAGAATAAAGTATTAAAAAATAAAAAAAAAATCAGAAAAAAAACTGTCATTTTACTTCTTTAGTCTACCACACCAAAATAAATAAATAAATAACTCTTGTCTCAACCTAAGAAATATGATTCAAAAATTCAGATAAATTCTAGTTAAGGAACATTCTGCAGAATACTTGATGAGTACTTTCAAAGCTGCCAAAATCATCAAAAACAAGGAAAGTCTGAGAAACTGTCACAATCAAGAAGAGCTAAAGAAAACATCACAAAGAACTTCTTCAGTATTCTCATGGTGTTGTTATTTTCTATCACAAATCTTACATACTAGTACTATACTTGTGTTTTTATGTATCTCCTCTCCCCATTGTATGCCATTAGTCTGCACTCTCTTTAATGAGAAAAAACACTATTTTATTATGTCATCACCTTCACACAACTGTTAGTCTGTGTAATAATAGAAAAATATTTTTACAAAGGGAAGGAGGAAAATGGAGAAAGGTAGATGAGATTAAAAAAAAAAGTCATGATATAAAAATTGTATTCTTGTGACTCTGGGCAAAATCTAGTTCATTTAAAAAAAAAAGTCAATCTGAAGAGAAAGCTATTTTATTGAAATCAATTCTTTATTGTGTGCCAATTTCTAAAGGCCATAAGTTTACCATATCAATATATACCCTTTCTATGGAAAAGTTAATATAAGACTTAATAAGTCTTATTATTAAGTTCTTGAGGTCACTTTGAATGAGAATTCAACAAATCTGGAGACAAGTGAAACTCATTTGTCAAATAGGGTAAGACAAACCAAATTTCAAAGATCTATTTATAAGTTTCATTGTATTGAGCTGAATTGTGTCCTTCCACAAGACATTATAGTCCTAATCCTCAGTATCTGTCAATATGACCTTATATGGATATAGGATCTTTGCAAATGTAACCAAGTTAAGATGATATTATACTGAACTATCAGGAGTTAAATCCAGTGACTGCAATCTTTATACAATGAGAGAAGTTTCTATACAGATACACCAACACAGGGAAGACCACCATATGAGGACAGAGACACAAATTGGAGTGATGGAATAACTAGCCAAGAAATGCAAATGTCAGCAAACAGAAGTGAGAAAGAGGCAAAGAAGTCTTCTTTCTTAGTGCCTGCAGAGAATATGGTCCTGTTGACAGCTTGATTTCAGACTTCTGTTCTCCAGAATTGTGTGAGAATAAATGCCCATTGTTTTAAGTCACCCATTTTGTGATACTTTATTAAGAAAGTCTTAAGAAACTGTTATATCAGGTTAAAAATTTTTTTTCCTATAGCATGTGACATCCATATTTGATTCTTACATTTCTATCATTAATTTCTCCTCTGAAAACTGTACAACTATGAAACCATGACATAAAATACATGTGTGTCTGCGTTTCTAACTTGTTTTATTTTAAATTTAGTCATTAAGAATTAATGAGCACTGTGATTTATTTCTAATCCTCTGTTCATTCATATGTAAGAACAATAAATGTTTGTAAATTGAACTGTTATCATTTATTCTATAACAGATATTAAAACAGATTGTACACATTTGAACAACTAAAGCAGTGAGGAATATTATTGTGAAAATATCGCATATTGTAAAGTATATAACAGAGGTCTGATGTTAACAATAAGTAAAACTCTTAAAATTATATTTACTTATAATTCTTTTACTCAAACCCCTGAAAGAACTTTCTATCAAAATCAACTCATATACAGTTTTAGTATCTGTATGATCTTTATTTTCTTTTACTTTAAGGGTTGCACATGAAACCTTTAGGCCTTTCCAACTTTTTTTGTCTTTAGATGTTTCCCTTTAAGCTATATCTCTAACCCCAAATAGATTCTGTACTTTCTCATAAGCCATTTCTTACTCTGTAGGGAACTGATATAGCAATGCTGACCTCAGTTTCAAAGAAAATTGAAAGAATAAAAGAAGTGGAAACTAAGTGTAAAGCAATAGGAACACTCGTACAATTCAAGGTCAGAGAAAATCAGAACACAACTGATTTTAGAGAAGAAATAGGCCTAATTTGTAGTTTTCTTAAACTATTTGAGAAGCAATTTGTATATTTTAACATTTTGCATTGGAAAATAATTGTTGGTATTTTGTGTCTGGGGGATTCAAATATGAACTTATAAAAGTATGAGTATAAAAACACCACAAGCAATATTATAACTCATTTCCTTCAGTTAATAAAATGGGTCAAAAAGTCATTTATAATGCCTAAAGCAGGGGTAATATAATATGAACTTAATGATATGGTTATATTTTGGTGTCAGACTCATATAATAAATTATGTATTTCTAAAGTCCATTATAATTCTGTTAAGTTCAATATTTTAAGCATCATGCTTATTTCACATGGAATTCTGATAAAACTCTCCAACATTATATTTGAATGGCAATGTCACAGGGCACTGACAAAAGCAAGCAATAGTTCGTCCTGCATTAGAGTTTCTTTCTGAACTCCCCCAAAAAATTAAGGATAAGAAAAATCATATTTAAATGCAATATTATATTGTGTAACTCGATTAACTTGCCAAAATTTCATCAAAATATTCTATACTTTATTTTGTAAGTAAAATCACTAAATTTATTTCCACATTGTAGAATACAGTTAATTAATCCCTAAAAATAGATGTATATTAATATTTCCTCTCCTTTTGCCAAAAGTGCTCTAAAGATGGCCACAATGAGTTTTAAGACATAGATGACACTTTTGACTTTGTCATGTGCTTTCAGATACATTATTTAATTTCAGATTTGTATTCCAATCAGTCTCCTACAACACATACAATTACAGAATCATTATTTATTAAGCATTTTAATGCCACATAATGCTAATGTTAATAGACATTAGGGATCAAATATGAATAAGTTCTTGTCTTCAGAAACATTCAAATTCTGGGAGAATCAAAGTAATCAATATGTTATACATGAAAAAATATATATAAAATGCAGAGTGATAGAAAATTATAAAAGGCACTTATTCTCAGATGATAGTCATCTACTTGACCTGATGTCATCTATTAAAGCTAGCAAAATGAACAGACATGGAAAGTTTTTTAAAATAATAGCAAGATAGCATGAATAAAATTTCAAATGTATAAAATGAAGAAGTATTTACAGCAAACCACAACCAGACTGGGGATCTAAAAACCAAAAGACAGAGCATAATGGTCACTGAAGATTATGTTGAGACATGGTAGCACTTTATACTCTACCAAGGAGAAGAATCATCATCCTGAAGAGATGATAGCAAGCTACTGAAGATATCTCAGAAGAGAGATGTCATTATCAAATTTGCCTTTATAAGTAATTTAGCTCATAGGTGGTGTAGGAGAAATATTTGAGATATAAATCTTGATGCATAAAGATGATACACAATATTATTTTAATAGTCTTAGTGACAGTTTAACTAGGCAGTGCCATAAGGATATATTGATATATAATGATAACATTAATAAAGAGCATGTTTGAAAGAAGGTTTTGAATTATATTTGTATTTATTGATCTTGACGAGAATGTATGAGACAATTTCTTTCAGAATTTTGTTTCTTTACCATGTATTCGGGCTTCCCAGGTGGTGCTAGTGGTAAAGAACCTGCCTGCCAGTTCAGGAGACTTAAGAGATGAGGGTTTGATCCCTGGTGCAGGAAGAGCCCCTGGAGGAAGGCATGACAAGTCACTCTAGCATTACTGCCTGGAGAATCCCGTGGACAGAGAAGCCTGGCAGGCTACAGTCCATAGCGTTTGAAAGTCAGACACAAATGAAGCAACTTAGCACAGCACAGCCCCATACGGTCAGTCCTAAATCCCACCCCAACTCTATTTTTCCTTCATTTTTGTGGATATTTGTCGGAGTTCCTTCTTGTAAACAATAAAGGATGACTCATTATTATGATTAGAAAAAAATATTTATTTTGCATAGGTCATGGAAACAACAGAGATGCTGAAGAATCAGCTTCAAGGATAAGTGTCCAAAACCATGCCATAGAGTAATTCTTGAGCCATCCTTGAGCACTCACTACAGTTTGCAAGACAAATTATTTACTAATGATTTGATCTAACAGCAACTTGTTACTTAATTTTCAAGTCTTTCACCTGAATCAACCTTTTTATTAATTCTATTTCTCTCTTGAATCATTTTAGAAAGCACCTTACTAGTTTATGACACCAATCTTTCTCATTTACAAATAATCCGTATACAATTCTGACAGAAATGTATTTTAACATCTATCTTTTAAAATGCAATTTTTTAGAAATAACTTTATCAAGAAATATGGATGTCTATTTATATGAAGGAGCTTTATTACATTCTCAAGTGAAATAAAAATGCTTGAACAATTAAAAAAAAAAAACATGGTCATGGAGTTAAAGCTTTATAAATATCAGTTCACTAACTTCATCTGTATATTTAATAAAGGCTTTCCTGGCCCATATAGTAAAGAATCTGCCTTCAGTGCAAGAGACCAGGGTTCAATTCCTGGGTTTGGAAGATCCCCTGGAAGATGGCAATCCACTCAAAAATTCTTGCTAGAGAATTCCATGGACAGAGGAGCCTGATGGGCTACATGTAGACCATGGGGTTGCCCCAACACAAATATAAACAACACTTGGGTAAGAATGTTGGCCAGCTGGAGGAAAAATTCCAGTGGAAAACTTAAAAAAAATAGGAAAAAGTGGATAAATCTGACAGGTTAAAATGAAAAGTTTATGTAGTAATACTAACATACAAAAAGAGAAAGTTGAAATACTGGGAAAATTCACAATTTCAACCCAAAGAGAGGTTTTCCCTAGAGAAGCAGGATTCTTGGAATTTCAACTCAGCAGAATAAACTGTGCACAAGCTTTGTGCCAAATTTATTGGCATTCCTCCACCATCATTTTCTCCCTTTGGGATTCTTCACAATTTGACTATACCTCTCAGAATTACATCTCATTATATTATATAGCTGCAATATAATGGAGGCCTTTGATATCCAATGTTTAAGCAGTGTTATATAGAAGAATATAGCGCTAATAATAACTGAAATGTAAAATCACAATCATTTGAAGTAGGAAACGATATCAGAATAATTGTGCAGAAAAATATTTTTAAATAAATTTAAACAGCTCTGACACATATAGAGTAGTTTTTAATATCTTTCCTTCAAATAGCTGCTCCTGAAAATCATTTTGTACTCCTCCTCCAAGTTTTCCTTAAATTCAACATATATATCTTTTCTGTATATCTTGCCTTTATCTTTCTTTTATGCCTTTGACTAGTTCTCTTTTCTCTCATTTCTCTTTCAGACAGAACAAACACACAAACATGCATTCTGCTTCTTGGGTACTACAGACTAGTCTCCCAGTTGCATTTCTTTTCTCTCAAAATTACCCATATCTAGTTCTTTTTCCTGCAAGATAAAATAGATAACTAAGAAAGTAGATCATTTTTTCCAAGAAAATACAAACTTATGTGTGTGTGTATACATTAGTTTTGGTAGGAAGTGATACTGTGAAGCAAAGATAATGAATATTTTGCATCAATAAATTTTGCTCATGTTATAATTTATGTGTTTATGCTTTGCAGTAGACTAAATTACAAAGGAACTTGTATTAGGGTTCTACATGAAAACAATACCAATAGTTTGTGTGTCAGTCAGTTCAGTTCAGTCACTCAGTCATGTCTGACACTTTGCAAACCCATGAATCGCAGCATGCCAGGCCTCCCTGTCCATCATCAACTCCCGGAGTTCACTCAGACTCACGTCCATCGAGTCAGTGAGGCCATCCAGTCATCTCATCCTCTGTCATCCCCCTTCTCCTCCTGCTTCCAATCCCTCCCAAGCATCAGAGTCTTTTCCAGTGAGTCAACTCTTCGCATGATGTGGCCAAAGTAGTGGAGTTTCAGCTTCAGCATCATTCCTTCCAAAGAAATCCCAGGGCTGATCTCCTTCAGAATGGACTGGTTAGTCTAGATTTGATACAGGATATAGGATGCATGGAGCTGGTGCACTGGGGTGACCCAGAGAGATGATATGTGGAGGGTGGTGGAAGTGGGGTTCAGGATTGAGAATTCATGTACAGCTGTGGCAGATTAATGTCAATGTATGACAAAACAAATACAGTATTATAAAGTAAAAAAATAAAATAAATAGCAAAAAAAAAAAAAAAAAAGAATGGACTGGTTGGATCTCCTTGCAGTCCAAGGGACTCTCAAGAGTCTTCTTCAACACCACAGTTCAAAAGCATCAATTCTTCGGCACTCAGCTTTCTTCACAGTCCAACTCTCACATCCATACATGACCACAGGAAAAACCATAGCCTTGACTAGATGGACCTTTGTTGGCAAAGTAATGTCTCTGTTTTTCAACATGCTATCTAGTTTGGTCATTACTTTTCTTCCAAGGAGTAAATGTCTTTTAATTTCATGGCTGCAGTCACCATCTGAAGTGATTTTGGAGCCCAAGAAAATAAATTCTGACACTGTTTCCCCATCTATTTCCCATGAAGTGATGGGACCAGATGCCATGATCTTCATTTTCAGAATGTTGAGCTTTAAGCCAACCTTTTCACTCTCCACTTTCACTTTCATCAAGAGGCTTTTTAGTTCCTCTACACTTTCTGCCATAAGGGTGGTATCATCTTCATATCTGAGGTTATTGATATTTCTCCCGGCAATCTTGATTCCAGCTTGTGCTTCTTCCAGCACAACATTTTTCATAATGTACTCTGCATATAAGTTAAATAAGCAGGGTGACAATATACAGTCTTGACATACTCCTTTTCCTATTTGGAACCAGTCTGTTGTTCCATGTCCAGTTCTAACTGTTGCTTCCTGATCTGCATATAAGTTTCTCAAGAGGAAAGTCAGGGGGTCCTGTATTTCCATGTTTTTCAGAATTTTCCACAGTTTATTGTGATCCACACAGTCAAAGGCTTTGGCATAGTCAACAAAACAGAAATAGATGTTTTTCTGGAACTCTCTTGCTTTTTTGATGATCCAGCAGATGTTGGCAATTTGATCTCTGGTTCCTCTGCCTTTTCTAAAACCAGCTTGAACATCAGGGAGTTCACAGTTCACGTATTGCTGAAGCCTGGCTTAGAGTTTGTGTGTGGTTGTATATAAAACAATTTTATTAAGGATATTAGATCGCATGATTATCAAGTCTGAGAAGTCCCATAGTCTGCCATCTGCAAGATGGAAACACAGGAAGGCCAGTGGTGTATTTGGAATGCCTGAGAGCAGAGCGTCAATTCTATAAATTCCATTCTGAGTCTACCAACATGAGAACAAAGAAGGATAAGGAGAGGAAGACATCCATGTTCCAGTTCTTACAGTTAGGCACAAAGAAAGGGCAAATTCAGCCTACCTCCACTTTTGGGTTCTATTCAGACACTAACTGACTTAACACCATAAGGCTCACCTATATTGAAGAAAATAATCTGCTTTACTAGGTCTACTAATTAAAATGCCAATCTCTTCCAGTATCACTTTCAGATACACTGGAAACAGTGAGAGACTTTATTTTGGGGGCTCCAAAATCACTGCAGATGGTGACTGCAGCCATGAAATTAAAAGATGTTTGCTCCTTGGAAGAAAAGGCATGACCAATCTAGACACCATATTTAAAAGCAGAGACATTACTTTGTCAACAAAGGTCCGTCTAGTCATTTTTTCAGTAGTCATGTATAGATGTGAGAGTTGGACTATAAAGAAAGCTGAGCACCAAAGAACTGATGTTTTTGAACTGTGGTGTTGGGGAAGACTCTTGATAGTTCTTTGGAATCCAAGGAGATCAAACCAGTCCATCCTAAAGGAAATCAGTACTGAATATTCATTGGAAGGACTGATGCTGAAGTTTCCTGAAACTGCAATACTTTCACCACCTGATGCAAAGAACTGACTCATTGGAAAAGACCGTGATTCTGGGAATGATTGAAGGTGGGAGGAGAAGGAGATGGCAGAGGATGAGATGGTTGGATGGCATCACCAACTCGATGGACATGAGTTTGAGTAAGCTCTGGGAGTTGGTGATGGACAAGGAAGCCTGGCATGCTGCAATCTATGGGGTTGAAAGATTCAGACACGACTGAGTGAGTGAACTGAACCATGTTGTCTAGGTTGGTAAGCAGCTCTTCTTTCAAGGAGCAAGTGTCTTTTAATTTCATGGCTGCAGTCACCATCTGAAGTGATTTTGGAGCCCAAGAAAATAACTTCTGTCACATTTTCCATTTTTTTCCCCATCTATTTGCCATGAAGTGATGAGAACGGATGCCATGGTCTTTGTTTTTTGATTGTTGAGTTTTCAGCCAGCTTTTTCACTCTAGTCTTTCACTTTCTTCAAGAGGCTTTTAGTTCATCTTCACTTTCTGCCATAAGAGTGTTACCATCAGCATATCTGAGGTTATTGATATTTCTCCCAACAATCTTGATTTCAGCTTGTGCCTCATCCAGTCTGGCATTTTAAATGATGTACTGTGAATATAAATTAAATAAGCAAGGTGACAATATACAGCCTTGATGTACTCCTTTCCCAATTTAGAACCTGTGTGTTGTTCCATGTCCATTTTTAACTGTTGCTTCTTGAGTTGCATACAGATCCCTCAGGAAGCAGTTAAGGTGGCCTGATAATCACATCTTTAAGAAGTTTCCACAGTTTGTTGTGATCCACACAGTCAAACTTTTTAGTGTAGTCAACAAAGCAGAAGTTGATATGTTTTTTTGGAATTATTTTGCTTTTTCTTTGATCCAACAGATATTGGCAATTTGATCTCTGATTCCTCTACCTTTTCTAAATCCACCTTGAACATCTGGAAGTTCTTGGTTCACATAGTTCTGAAGCATGGCTTGTAGAATTTTTAACATGAGTTAGCAAGCGTGTGATGTGAGTGCAAGTGTGCAGTAGTCTAAACAGTCTTTGGCATTTCCTTTTTTCGGTATTGGGATAAAACTGACTTTTTCCAGTCTTGTGGCCACTGCTGAGTTTTCCAGATTTGCTGGCATATTGAGTGCAGCACTTTAATAGCACCATCTTTCAAGATTTGAAACAACTCAGCTAGAATTTCATCACTTCCACTAGCCTTGTTCATCGTGATGCTTCCCAAGGCCCATGTAACTTCGCATACCAGGATGTCTGGCTCTAGGTGAGTGATCACATCATCATGATTATCTCAGTCATTAAGATCTTATGCCACTTTTTCTTAAAATATCTTCTGCTTCTGTTACATTCATACCACTCCTGTCTTTTACTGTGCCCATCTATGCATGAAATGTTCCCTTGGAATCTCTAATTTTCTTGAAGAGATCTCTAGTCTTTCCCCCTCTATTGTTTTCCTCTATTTATTTGCACTGATCACATAAGACTTTCTTATGTCTCCTTGCTATTCTTTGGAACTTTGCATTCAGATAGACATATGTTCTCTTATCTCCTTTGCCTTTCCCTTCGCTTCTTTGCTCAGCTGTTTGTAATGCCTCCTCAGACAACCATTTTTCCTTTTTGCATTTCTTTTTCCTGGTTTAGATCACCTCCTCCCATACAATACACCTCTATCTGTAGTTCTTCAGGCACTCTATCTAGCAGATCTAATATTTTGAATCTGTCATTTCCACTATATACTCATAAGGTATTTGATTTACGTCGTTATAACATCTGACTTGCAGTGTATGTAGGAAATCATTCTATGATTATCTTAAATCATACAATATTGTAGGATTATTTCTATATCTCAGCAATCAATAAGGGCTTAGTAGATGTTTTTTAGTACTATTATTAACAGATTTTTACACGAGCCTTTCTTGATAGCTCAGTTGGTAGCTAAAGAATCCACCTGCAATGCAGGAGACCCCAGTAGATTCCTGGGTCAGGAAGATCTGCTGCAGAAGGGATAGGCTTCCCACTCTAGTATTCTTGGGTTCCCCTTGTGGGTCAGCTAGTAAATAATCCACCTGAAGTGTGGGAGACCTGGTTTCAAACCCTAGGTTGGGAAAATCCCCTGGAGATGGGAAAGGCTATGGACTCCAGTATTCTGGCCTGGAGAATTCCATGGACTATACAGTCCATAGAGTTACAAACAGTCGGACATGACTAAGCAACTTTCACTTTCACATAAGCCTTGGCTTCCCAGGGAGCAGAGTGGAAAAACCCAACTGCCAATGCAGGAAATGCAAGAGATGTGGGTTCAGTTTGGGTCAGGAAGATCCCCTGAAGAAGGAAATGCCAACCCACTCCAGTATTCTTGCCTGGAATATCTCATGAATAGAGGGGCCTTCTGGGCTAGAGTCTTGGGGGTCACGAAGAGTTGGATACAACTGCAAATGCAGGCATGCATAATAAATCACAATCTCTATTTATATTTATCAAAGAAATTATTTACATTAAGACAGTATGGAGAAAGATAGGCTATGCAATAATAAAAGGTTAACTTATCAGAACACTGAAGTTTAAATGTAACCAACAAAACCCTAATGGGAATACTGAAAATTTTAACTACAGGAAAAATTAATTCCACCAACACAGTAGAGATTTCAATGTATTCACTCAATTATTATTTGGAATACAGTTAATATGCTGGCCTACTTGGCATACATTCTTCATTCATTAACTGGTTTAAAGACCTGATGCACTTACTAAATATAACAGTAAGTATATTTTAAGCAATAAGGTAAACCTCAGTAAATGTCATTTATTATCTAATTTTAATGCTTTATGGTATCTATAGCTTTCCCACAGAGTCAAAAATCTGCATCTGAGATCCATATTACAGTTCAGACATCTATTCTTTCACAGTCACATCAGTACTACAGTAAAGCCCCACTACAGTATTCTAGTTATTACTGTTTAACAAGTTTGGTAGGAGCAAGTTTCCTCTTCCTATTCATAATTGCCTTAGATATTTCAAGTAAATATTAGGGACACTTTGACTACCACCACAAAAGCTATATTGGAATTAAAATAAGAATGACATAGTATTTAGAAATTAATTAAGGGAATGTATATATTTTTATGAACATTGTACATTTTTATATTTACTCAGTCATTTTATATCTTTCAGTAGGTTTTTTTTTTTTTTTTTTCCTTGCAAAGGATTTGCTGAGCTAGGTTGGAAATATTCTTAGGAACTTAATGTATTTCATTGCCATTTTGAAAAGGATAATCTTTGTCACAACTATCCATTTTCCATAGGATTGCTGCTGGCTGACACATAGCCCCAGAAAACTTCAACTTCTTACGCTGATTTGATTTAAGCAAGCCTACTAAACTCTCTCATTAATTCTAAGTTTGTCTGCAGTTTTTCTCAGATATCACATGCAAAAAATATATGAGATACAAAAAACAGCAACTTTATTTTCTTTTATTACAACATATCTTTTGCACATTTCATTCCTATGACTCATTATTTTGTAACTGGAGTTTTGAAGCTCTTCATTTCCCTTCTTTTACAATGCTACAGAAAGAAATGCTGATAGAAATTAACTGCTATTTCTGACTTCAATAGAAATGTTTTTAAATCATCACATTTTAAGGATGCAGTTTGGCTTTGGTTTTTGTGTACCCTGTCAGCTTAATAGCATTTCTTCGTACCATTAGTTCTTTAAGAGAAATTTTGTAAATGACTGTTAAATTTCAGTGAATTTTTATACAAATATTAAGATAAAATGTGTAGGCTGTTTTCTGTTTTAAATGAGTTAAAAATCCTTTAAATTTTAAAACTTACTTCTTCTCTTAGGGAAATTCTATAATTTTACTTTGCCGACTAAGGTCCGTCTAGTCAAGGCTATGGTTTTTCTTGTGGTCATGTATGGATGTGAGAGTTGGACTGTGAAGAAGGCTGAGCACCGAAGAATTGGTGCTTTTGAACTGTGGTGTTGGAGAAGACTCTTGAGAGTCCCTTGGACTGCAAGGAGATCCAACCAGTCCATTCTGAAGGAGATCAGCCCTGGGATTTCTTTGGAAGGAATGATGCTAAAGCTGAAACTCTAGTACTTTGGCCACCTCATGCAAAGAGTTGACTCATTGGAAAAGACTCTGATGCTGGGAGGGAATGGGGGCAGGAGGAGAAGGGGACAACCAAGGATGAGATGACTGGATGGCATCATGGACTCGATGGACGTGAGTCTGAGTGATCTCCAAAAGATGGCAATGAACAGGGAGGCCTGGCGAGCTGCGATTCATGGAGTCACAAAGAGTCAGACACGACTGAGTGACTGAACTGAACTGACTTGATACATATGCATACACACAATTTAGTAAAAATTACAGATGATAAGAGAGAATCACTTTGTTGTTATTATTGTTTATTCACTAAGTCTTATCTGGTACACTGAGATATACCATTTCTTTTTGACACCACGGACTATAGCCTGTCAGGCTCCTCTATCCATAGGTTTTTCCAGGTAAGAATACTGGAATGGGTTGCCATTTCCTTCTCCAGGAGATCTTCCCATGCCAGGGATCTAACCCACACCTCCTGATTGGCAAATGGATTCTTTACTGCTGAGCCACCAGGGAAATATATATATATATGATATGACACACATTTCAGGTTAAGTTGCCTTATAATGGGCCTTAATGGATCTTTGGTTCTATGTCCTTTAATTTTAAAAAGATAAGTTGTATAGTCTCTCTTCTTTCAGGGAAAACGCTTAATGGAATTTAAACACATTTCATCATACAGATTTACAAAAATAGTTTTTAAGGAATTAGAGTCCAGCATGAAACCAAGAGAGGCAATGGCACCCCACTCCAGTACTCTTGCCTGGAAAATCCCATGAATGGAGGAGCCTGGTAGGCTGCAGTCCACAGGGTCACTAAGAGTCAGACAGGACTGAGTGATTTCCCTTTCACTTTTCACAAGGAAATGGCACCCCATTCCAGTGTTCTTGCCTGGAGAATCCCAGGGATGGGGGAGCCTGGTGGGCTGCCATCTATGGGGTTGCACAGAGTCAGACATGACTGAAGTGACTTAGCAGCAGCATGAAATCAAGAATATCCTGCTATTATAGAAATACATGGGTTAATTTGTCATATATATCACATCATGGAAAGCGGAAATACATATTAACATGAGAATGATAGACCTTCAAACACCTTTGTCCTTACCAAATGTACCAAATTGAATTAAGTATCTCCTATTTTAACCTGCAAATATTGTTTTCTACTTTAGTGATAATTTTCTGGATGCATTATCATTAAGGTTTGCATAACATAATCTTACAAAAGAAAGCATAACAAAGGCGGTTCAAATGACATATATGTCCATCAGCAGATGAACGGATAAGAAAGCTGTGGTACATATACACAATGGAGTATTACTCAGCCATTAAAATGAATACATTTGAATCAGTTCTAATGAGGTGGATGAAACTGGAGCCTATCATACAGAGTGAAGTAAGCCAGAAAGAAAAGCACCAATACAGTATACTAATGCAAATATATAGAATTTAGAAAGATGGTAACGATAACCCTGTATGTGAGATAGCAAAAGAGACACAGATGTATAGAACAGTTTTTTGGACTCTGTGGGAGAGGGAGAGGGTGGGATGGTTTGGGAGAATGGCATTGAAACATGTATAATATCATATAAGAAACTAATCACCAGTCCAAGTTCAATGCATGATACTGGATGCTTGGGGCCAGTGCACTGAGATGACCCAGAGGGATGCTACAGGGAGGAAGAAGGGAGGGGGTTCAAGTTGGGAAATACGTGCATACCTGTGGTGGATTCATGTTGATGTATGGCAACACCAATATAATATTGTAAAGTAATTAACCTCCAATTAAAATAAATAAATAAATATTTAAATTTTATATCATTAAAATAAATAAATTTATATTTAAATTTTTTAAAATTAATCCAAAGGAGTTTCTAGGTTTTACAAATACATCAATTTTTATAACTTGATTACTTTAAAATATATTCAAGTTGCTGTCAACAATACAGTCTCTTGACCTCCTTAATAAAATGATAAAAACTGACTTGTATGTATTATTTTGCTTTCTAAGTATGCTATAGCTTGCACAGCAGAACACTAACTACATTGTACATAATCTAGTATTACAATCATATGCAATTTTAGATGATGACAGATCACTAAATCACATCACATTAATTATTTTCTCTGTGAGTACCTAGAGGCAAATCATAAGTCAATCTTTTAGAATGCTGAAGGCATTATTTTCTCAAGTCAACATATCTTAGGGCAAATAAGATTTCTGCACTTGTTAAGCTGACTGATCTTGATTGTTATTACTTGATAAGACTATGAGAAAAGTATATAAAGTATGAATGAAATCCCATGAAGCATTGCTTAATACAACCAGGTCATGTAATAAAAATTGATACACAATTGGAACCCCTCAATACAGAAAAGGAAAAGGACTGCAGTAGACAGATGTTTCAGGAGAACGGCCTCCCTGGTAGTTCAGTTGATAAAGAATTCACCTATAAATACAAGAGACCCCAGTTCAATTTCTGGGATGGGAAGATTCCCTGGAGAATGGACAGGCTACCCACTCCAATATTCTTTGGCTTCTCTGGTGGCTCAGATAGTAAAGAATCCACATACAATCTGGGTTTGATCCCTGGACTGGGAAGATACACTGGAGAGGGGATCGCTACTCATTCCAGTATTTGGGCCTGGAGAATTCCATGGACAGAGGAGCCTGGCAGGCTACAGTCTATGGAGTTGCAAAGAGTCAAACATGATTTAGCAACTTTCACTTTCACTTTAGGAGAATAACTTTGGAACCAAGATCAGACAAGGTACTGGCGAAAAACTAAAAGAATATAAAATGATTAATGGAAGAAGGAAATTACAAATACTAGCTACAATGTGACAAGTTGCACCAATAATAATGTAAGCGTTATGGGTATATATTCCTGATTTTGATACACACACACCTGTATGTATTCAATTATTTTCTAATTTTATGCTTCTCTGTCACACTCCATCCAGTAATAGAAACATGTTAAAATATAGTAGCTTCAAGCAACTTCAAACAGTATCTTAAACCTATAAGAATGCCTAGCACTATGAAATTATTCATTGTTAATCTAAGACTATTTTCATCATTTCTTTTTTTCTCATAAGGTTGTTCCTAAAACAAATAGCTTAGAGTCTTCTCTATTATACATTCATTACAATGTAGAAATAAGCATAATATATTCAGAGTTTTAGGAAGTAGTTATTTGAGAAATTATATATAAACAGTGATAGAATATTTTAGTGTATAAACATTTATAGATAGAGCTTAAAATTGAAAATAAATGACTTTGATATTAGCATCATTATCTCAGTGATAGAATTAAGAAACTCTCTAGTTTCAAGTAGGTTTATGATAGAGAGACAGTCATGGTGTGTTTAAAGAAAATCTAGGAAAAATAATCTGAGGGTTAAGATAAAATACATACAAGGAGGTCCAAAAGAATAGCCAACAGATGACACATCAGATGCTATCCAACAAAGAGATATTCTAGGACCATACATTATACTAATATTTGGTAGGCAACTGGAATTAAAGATGACTGGCTGTAAATAACAAAATTGAGTACCCCTTTGGTGGAACTCAATAAAATAATTTCCAACAGGAACAACTTCCCACTGCTGTCATCTTGGAGTAATGGAACCACTACCTGGGTCTGGCACTTATTTACATGGATAGTCCATGATTCAGTTATGAAACTGGGGCTCAAGTATAAGTTTTAATAGACTCCATACTTAAAAAAATGATAACTCTTGTTATATATGATGTTTGATAGAAACTTCATTGACATGATTCTTCCAAATTTAAAAAATATATATTTTTTCAATTAAATACTAATTTACACTTAGTACAAACACACTTTTGTAATCAGTGGTCTCAATATGTGCTTTTTAAAATTTTCAATGACAACTTAAATGGATTAGTCTGTGGCAACTGAAGAAATCAGGAGTCACAAAAGTAGGGTAATTTAGGAAGTAGGACAGGAAAAATAGGAAACAGCTTCTTGGAGAGAGAGAGAGAAAAAAAGAGCATTTTCTCCTGTTTTCTGAATAGAATATATTCACCCTAATTTTCTTTACTTTGTAATGATTTTTTCAATTGCGTTTTCAGAATATAGTGTGTTAGTTTTTGAAAAAAAAAATTCTAGCTCTATTATAAAACAAAGGTATATTGCAAAACACATTAGTTTCCTCACTGTTAAGTACTATGCTTATGATAATTAATTTACAGTTCTAATATGCATTTATTTTTATTACAATAACTCTCTGATACAATTATGTAGATAACCTAGTTCAAAGAAAAATACTAAGAAAAACACTTTAAACTCTCTGCTTTTGCTTACCTTGATATCTATCCCTTCCTGTCATTTAGATGAGGGATTTTGTGCATCTTAGTAAAATTATGAAACTCTTAGTTTGATCTCTCAGGGATAATGCCTTATTAAATATAATTCTCAAATATGAAATCTTTGGGCTGACATTTTCTTTGCAGAAGGATTTTGTCCAAGACATAATTCTCAGGATATGTAAGTCACAGCAGTAATCTTTTGGTTAAATAAGCCAGCAAAGATATGGTAAAAGAAATTTACCAATATTATATTCTATTTTCTGTTGCTTTCTGAGTTAGAATATTTTATACCATTGAACAATGTATATAATTGTGTTAAATGTGAAAAACTAATTAACTTTTATTTTTATAACGTCAGTTGAATGTGAAGGGTCTTTAATGCTAGACCCAGGTTATTTTAGACTATAAACTATATTCTTCCCTAATGATTATTTAATTGACAATTATTATTGAGGAAAATGACAGCAGGAGCAAAAGAAAGATTATCTGTCAATAGATGACTTCATATGCTACAGAGAAGCTTATTTAATCTCAGTGACATTTTTTCTGAAAATGAAGGTCAAGTTATTTCTGCCACAAATTAAGTGGTACAGAGTGATTGACAGCTTGATAGATAATTAATAAGACAGTTTCTAAACTACAGTGTTTTATATGGTGAGGAATTAAGACCTTTGGGGACTCTGCTGTTGGAGACCACACATTCATCAGGGAAGATTCTTAAAACCGTTGGTCCAAGACATTTTTCTACATTTATCTGAATCTTAATGTGTTTGGGTAAAAATGGCATTTGAGGGATATATTTATCTTTCAGTATTAATGACCATGGATATATCATGTCATTACTCTATTTACTTATTCTGTCAAATGATAATGTCTACCATCTTAATTGGGTTTTTGTTTGCTTGTTTCTTCTTTTACAGTCTTATATTGTTAATGTACAGTTATATTTTAAAAAGCATAAAAGTTATGTATATGGAGAAAGAAGGGTGGAGTTGTGTATATAGCAAGGCAGCAAGAACAACCAGAGGCTCCATGTCTTCATATTTAAAAAGAAAATGTCATATATATGCATTAATATATTTTTATTTTTTTCTCTTTCTGACTTACTTCACTCTGTATAACAAGCTCTTGGTTCATCCATCTCATAGAATTGAGAAAGGAGAGGATGGGATGAATAGAGAGAGGAGCATTGAAATATATACATTACTATATGTAAAAAGAGATAGCCGATGGTAATTTGCTGTATGATGCAAGGGACTCAAACCTAGTGTTCTGTGGTAACCTAGAGGGGGAGAGTGAGGTGGGATATGAGTGAAAATCAGGAAGGAGGGTACATATATATGACTATGGCTGATTCATGTTGTTTATGGCAAACACCAACACAATATTGTAAACCTGCTGCTGCTGCTAAGTCACGTCAGTCGTGTCCGACTCTGTGCGACCCCTTAAACAGCAGCCCACCAGGTTCCCCCCGTCCCTGGGATTCTCCAGGCAAGAACACTGGAGAGGGTTGCCATTGCCTTCTCTGCTTATAAACCTAGTATCCTCCAATTAAAAATAAATAATATTTTTAAAAGCAAATATCATTACACATTAGTCAGCAAAGATAGAATTCAAGTGACATTGTATATCTAATATTATAAGCCATTAACTAAATTATACAGGATTCAAATGTTAAAAATTTTGGGACTAGACTGGTGGCTTTTTTTTTTGTATTTCTTTTCCATGGGGATGGTCTTACTCCCTGTCTCCTGTACAATGTCATGAACCTCTGTCCATAATTCATCAGACACTCTATCTATCAGATATAGTCCCTTAAATCTATTTCTCACTTCCACTATATAATCATAAGAGATTTGATTTAGGTCATACCTGTGAAAAGCTGTGAAAAGAAGAGAAGAGAAAAAGAAAGGAGAAAAGGAAAGATACAAGCATCTGAGTGCAGAGTTCCAAAGAATATCAAGAAGAGATAAGAAAGCCTACCTCAGCAATCAATGCAAAGAAATAGAGGCAAACAACAGAATGGGAAAGACTAGAGATCTCTTCAAGAAAGTTAGAGATACCAGGGGAACATTTCATGCAAAGATGGGCTTGAAAAAGGACACAAATGCTATGGATCTAACAGAAACAAAAGATATTAAGAAGAGGTGGCAAGAATACACAGAAGAACTGTACAAAAAGATCTTCATGACCAAGATAATAATGATGGTGTGATCACTCATCTAGAGCCAGACATCTTGGAATGTGAAGTCAAGTGGACCTTAGAAAGTATCACTACAAACAAAGCTAATGGAGGTGATGGAATTCCAGTAGAGTTATTTCAAATCCTGAAAGATGATGCTGTGAAAGTGCTGCACTCAATATGCCAACAGATTTGGAAAACTCAGCAGTGGCCACAGGACTGGAAAAGGTCAGTTTTCATTCCAATCCCAAAAACTACCACACAATTGTCCTCATCTCACACCCTAGCAAAGTAATGCTCAAAATTCTCCAAGCCAGGCTTCAGCATCACATGAACTGTGAAATTTCAGATGTTCAAGCTGGTTTTAGAAAAGTTAGAGGGACCAGAGACCAAACTTCCTACATGCACTGGATCATCAAAAAGCAAGAGAATTCCAGAAAAACATCTATTTCTGCTTTATTGACTATGCCAAAGCTTTTGACTGTGTGGATCACAATAAAGTGTGGAAAATTCTGAAAAAGATGGGCATACCAGACCACCTGACCTGTCTCTTAAGAAACTTATATGCAGGTCAGGAAGCAACAGTTAGAACTGAACATGGAACAACAGACTAATTTCAAATAGGAAAAGGAGTATGTCAATGCTGTATATTGTCACCCTGCTTATTTAATGTCTATGCAGATTACATCATGAGAAATGCTGGGCTGGAAGAAGCACAAGCTGAAATCAAGATTGCTGGCGGAAATATAAATAACCTCAGATATGCATATGATACCACCCTTATGGCAGAAATGGCGGAAATATCAATAACCTCAGATATGCATATGATACCACCCTTATGGCAGAAAGTGAAGAGGAACTAAAAGCCTCTTGATGAAAGTGAAAGTGGACAGTGAAAACGTTGGCTTAAAGCTCAACATTCAGAAAACAAAGATCATGGCATCTGGTCCCATCACTTAATGGGAAATAGATGGGGAAACAGTGGAAAAAGTGTCAGACTTTATTTTTTTTTCGGGGGGGACTCAAAAATCACTGCAGATGGTGACTGCAGCCATGAAATTAAAAGATGCTTACTCCTTGGAAGAAAAGTTATGACCAACCTAGACAGCATGTTGAAAAGCAGAGACATTACTTTGCCAACAAAGGTCCATCTAGTCAAGGCTATGGTTTTTCCAGTGGTCATGTATGGATGCGAGAGTTGGACTGTGAAGAAAGCTGAGCACTGAAGAATTGATGCTTTTGAACTGTGGGGTTGGAGAAGACTCTTGAGAGTCCCTTGGACTGCAAGGAGATCCAACCAGTCCATTCTGAAGATCAGCCCTGGGTTTTCTTTGGAAGGAATGATGCTAAAGCTGAACCTCCAGTAATTTGGCCACCTCATATTAAGAGTTGACTCATTAGAGAAGATTCTAATGCTGGGAAGGATTGGGGGCAGGAGGAGAAAGGGACAACAGAGGATGAGATGGGTGGATGGCATCACTGACTAGATGGATGTGAGTCTGAGTGAACTCCGGGAGTTGGTGATGGACAGGGAGGCCTGGCGTGCTGCGATTCATGGGGTCGCAAAGAGTCGGACACGACTGAGCGACTGAATTGAACTGAACTGGTGGCTTAGACCATAGAGTCTGCCTACAATGCAGGAGACCCAGGTTCAATCCCTCGTCAGGATGTGTCCCTGGAGAAGGGAATGGTAACCCACTCCAGTATTCTTGCCCGGACACTTCCATGGACAGACGAGCCTCCAGTACATGGGGTCACAGAGAATTAGACACAGATGCCACTGAGTGGTTAGAAGTTTAGAAAATTCTAGGAAAATAGCCCAATTTATGCTTCATAGTTTTACACATTGGATTCATTTATAATGGAACTGTGTCTCTGTTTACTGTTGTAATTTAATCTTAAGGCAATGAGACAGAATTTTAACTTAGATTAATAGGAAAAAACTTTAAAGCAATTTCATTAACTTTATTCTAGAAACATCTATTATGTTTTACTTACATTGGTGCATTACTTTTCAATTTTTTGTTGATTTGAATTCATAATTTTGCTAAGACAGGTTAAAATCTGTACGTTTTTCTAAAAGAAATGATTTTTAAAAATTTGGAATCAACTAATTGACAGTAGATAACAAATTTTTGAGAAATTTTGTTCATGCATATATATTGCTCTCAAGAAAGAACATATATTAAATATGGAACACAAGAAAATATAATTTGTATTTTGAATATATTTTAACTAATCCCATTTTTCCAAAGAGAGTTTAAAATAAAATAGGCAGGCAATAACTTTTTAAATACAATTCCATAAAGAAATAATCAATAATTTGGATTTTATTAAAGTTAAAAACTTATTCCCTGCAAAAGACAATGTCAAGAACATGAAAAGACAAGCCACAGACTGGAAGAAAATACTTTTAAAAGTTATAGCTCATAAAAGGAGTATTATTCAAAATATAGAAAACTCTTAAAACTCAGTAATAAGAATATAAATAACAATTAAAAGTTGAGCCAAAGGCCTGAACAGAGATCTCTAAAAGAATATAAAATAAGCTGATGAAAACATGCTTCATATCATATGTCATTAAGTTAGTTAAGTCGCTCAGTCATGTCCAGCTCTTTGCGACCCCATGGACTGTAGACCACCAGGCTCCTCCATCCATGGGATTCTCCAGGCAAGGATACTGGAGTGGGTTGGTATTTTCTTCTCCAGCAGATCTTCCCAACCCAGGGATCGAACCCAGGTCTCCTATATTAAAGACAGACGTTTTAATCTCTGAGCCACCAGAGAAGCCCAAAGCCTACAGCACCCGGTATTCCCAGGTGATCTCCCATCCAAGGACTAAAGTCGGCCCGACCCTGCTTAGCTTCCAGATCAGACAAGATCCGGCGCGTTCATTAGGAAAATCCAAATTAAAACAACAAAGATAACACCTCACACCTAGTAGACTGGACAAAATTTACAACACAGACAACACCAAATGCAGTGAGGATGTCAAACAACAAGACTTCTCATTGATTGCTGGCGAAAATGCAAACTACTACAGCCACTTTGGAAGACAGTTGACAAATTCTTACAAAAATAAATATACTCTTATTGTATGATCCAATACAATGTTCCTTGTTACCTCCCCAAATAGTTGAAAGCTTATGTCCATATTAAAATTTACACATAGATGTTTACAGCATCTATATTCACTATTGCCAAAACATGAAAGCAACAAAAATGTCCTTCAATAAGTGAATGGATAAATAAACTATGGTGTATCCAGTCAGTGGAATATTATTCAGTGCTAAAAGGAAGTGATGAAAGTGAAAGAGGGAATGAAAAAGTTGGTTTAAAGCTTAACATTCAGAAAACTAAAATCATGGCATCCAGTCCCATCACTTCACGGAAAATAGATGGGGAAACAGTGGAAACAGTGGCTGACTTCATGTTTTTGGTCTCCACAATCAATGCAGAAGGTGACTGCAGCCATGTAATTAAAAGACGCTTACTCCTTGGAAGTAAAGTTATGACCAACCTAGTGAGTGAAGTGAAGTCACTCAGTCGTGTCCGACTCTTTGCGACCTCATGGACTGTAGCTTATCAGGCTCCTCCGTCCATAGGATTTTCCAGGCAAGAGTGCTGAAGTGGATTGCCATTTCCTCCTCCAAGGGATTTATCCTGACCCAGGAATCGAACCCGGGTCTCCTGCATTGCAAGTAGATGCTTTACTGACTAAGCCACCAGAGAAGCCAGCCTCTGACCAACCTAGACAGCATATTAAAAAGCAGAGACAGTACTTTGCCAACAGAAGTCCATCTAATCAAGGCTATAGTTTCTCCAGTAGTCATGTATGGATGTGAGATTTGGACTATAAAGAAAGCTGAGTGCCGAAGAATTGATGCTTTTGAACTGTGGTGTTTAAGAAGACTCTTAAGAGTCCCTTGGACTGCAAGGAGATCCAACCAATCCATCCTAAAGGAGATCCGTCCTGGGTGTTCATTGGAAGGACTGATGTTGAAACTGAAACTCCAATACTTTGGCCACCTGATGAGAACTGACTCATTTGAGAAGACCCTGATGCTGGGAAAGATTGAAGGCAGGAGGAGAAGGGGACGACAGAGAAGGAGATGGTTGGATGGCGTCACTGACTCAATGGACTTGAGTTTGAGCAAGCTCTGGGAGCTGATGATGGACAGAGAAGCCCAATGTGCTGCAGTCCATGGGGTCATAAAGAGTCTGACACGACTGAGCAACTGAACTGACCTGAAAAGGAAGTGAACTATCAAAGCATGAACAGATATAGAGAAAACTTAAAACATGTATAGCTAAGTGAAAGAAGCCATTCTGAAAAGGTTACACATTATATGATTCTATCAACATGACATTCAAGAATTCTATGGAGATAGTAAATAGATTTATGGTTTTAAGGATTTAAGAGGTGATAAGGAGAGATGGTTAGGTGTAGCACATAGCAGTTTTAGAGTAGTGAATTTGTGATACTATAACGATGAATAAATACATGCTATTATACATTTGTCAAAACCTATGAAATGTTCAACATCAATAATGTCATGTAATGTAAAGCTTCAACTTTGGCTTATAATGACTTTTCAATGTAGGTTTATCAATTTTAATAAATGCATTACTCTGGTGGGGAATGTTGACAATTGGAGAGACTATGCATGTTTGGAGTCAGAGAGGGTTTTAGAAAATCTCTGCACCTTCTGATTAATATTGCTGTGGACCAAAATTTTCTCTTTTAAAAATCTATAAAAATATACCCATTGCCAAGAACCCAAGTATTTCTAAAATATAAGGAGTAAAACCCTAAAATGTAAGGAGTAAAACACTTATCACCTAGGAAGAATAAATACTATCATTATTTTAGAGTAGATTATATCACTATTCTTAGTGATAAAATTATGTTTTATTATTTTGATGTAGCATAATTTAAATTTATCTAAAGTACATTTTGATATTTTAGGGTTGTTTTCTTTCTATTGTGAATAATTATAGCCATGTGTGATTATTGAGAAATATTCTTTAAAAATATGAATGGTTCCTAAATGTAACCTATATAGTTTTAAAATTTGATACATATTTCCTAATTTCCATAGAGAAATATATATATCTATTAATATTCAAGTAAATGCCAGTACCTTGACTTTCAGCCACATCAGTAATATAATTTTTTTAAAAGCTATCAAACTGATGATGATGAAAACAGAGAGTAGGATAAAAATAACCAGGAACATTAATTTCAATTTATCTCAGAGTAAATATAATCATATCTTGTGTTCCCTGGTCATTTATATAGTTTATATAGATATAAATGTTCTTGTATAGACCTCAGTATCTCAAACTTGATGACCACACCATTATGAGGTGATAAATCCTGGGTCATTAAGCTTTTTATTATTAATAGATCTGAAATACAATTAATTTATTTTTGGTAAAATTATCTTCACTTTCTTTGTTTTATTTTTTATTTAAGTGGTGTGAAATAAACTGAATAAATTTAAATGAACTTAAAGAAATTCAGATCTGATAATTTTAAGGTAAATTTTAAGTCAACAAATGTCTTCATTTCTAAAACACCTAATATATATTTGAAAGTATTTATGCACATATACACATACCCATGAGTTCACTCATCCATTCAAAATTTTATGACTATCTAGGATATCAAGAAAATATTGTATAGAAGAAATTTAATATTACACTAGTTTTAGGTCACTAATTCTGTTTTAAGTGATCTTATCTTTTGTACTGTTCACTTTTGCAAGGAGATTTTTAATTTTTATAGATTATTTTTACCTTTGATGTGTTTATTACACTTAATTCACTACTTTCTTCCAACAACAGGTTATAGTTTTCTTTATTTGATATACATCCGATTTTCTGTCAGACTAATTAGAAATATTTTATTCTCTTCATTTTTCACTGTGTTAGTGTTTTAGCATTTAGGATCAGTTTTTGAAATAGTTTATTCATACCTAATGGTTCTAAATGATTTTTGGTGATATTTCTCTCCATTCCCATTTAATACTAAAGGAACTCCTTTCAATTTCCAATCTAATACCCAAATCTCTCCAATAATAATATTATTTAAAGGGCTTCCCTGGTGGTTCTGATGGTAAAGTATCGACTACAGTGCAGAAGACCTCTGTTCGATCGCTGGGTTGGGAATATCCCCTGGAAGAGGGCATGGCAACCCACTCCTGTATTCTTGCCTGGAGAAGAGCTTGGCAGACTACAGTCCACGGGGTCACAAAGAGTTGGACACGACTGAGTGACTAAGTGCATTATTGTTTAATTTTGTCAAACATATTTATCCATTCAGCAGATGTACTTTTAAACTGAATTGCAGGGAAAAGATAAATTAGATATAACTGTGCAATTCCTCATAGTTAAATGTAATTCCTTAAGTCTTATATTGATACTATAAGAAATATTCCCTGACCTTTGAAATTCTATAACTTAATTTTTCTTACTTCATTTCTAATAAACATTAATAGTTTTGAAAAATAATATTAATAATAAAAGAAGTTAAAGGTAAATAGAAGGCATATTTTGCATCAGGCAGTGTTTCAAATGTTATATATATTCACACATACACACATACTTTATATATAGTGTACATGTGCATATATATGTAATATTTGTAACATACTATATTTGTTACATTATGTTATACTTTATTATATATATGATATTTATGCATTTTTATACATATGTATTTTTGTAAATCTCCAATATTTACAACTTCTCTATTAGAAGATATTATCAAAACCATTTTACAAATAGGGAAATGGAGGCACAGAGACTAGCCATAATTTTCCCAAGATCACACAACCTACACATAGAAAATTCACCTTTGAAAACCAGATTATCTGATCCCAGATCCTGGCTTCCTAACTCTCATAACATGACATCTTAAACAGAAAGCTATTTCTTGAATGCACATACTTTAACCATATCTAGAACACTCAAAAGATACTTTCTTTAATATGTTGCACTCTGAAAACTCCATAACATATTGTGAGTGCTCTAAAAACAATAAAGCAAATAAGTTGTCATTTTTTTCCCAGCAGTGTTACATGAATACCTTATGTGTAAAGAATAAGACAAAAATAGTCTATGTTCCCTTGAAGATTAAAATTGAAAGGATATAAATTAATATGTATAAGAATAAAGATAATCTATATTAGGTTGCAAGTTTAATAAAAGAAATAATTATGTGAGTAACACATTTCTATTATGTATAAACCATTCATAAGCTATATTGTATAAACTCCGCTAATTTGTTATAACAGCCAGAATAAGCTATACCATATTTTATTCATCCATGTCTGTGATGAAAATTTGGTTAGTTTCTAATTTTAAGTTACCATAAAGTACACTACATTTTTTATTGAAATCTTTTGAGATAAAATTTGAGGTATTATTAGCTTGGTAGTTTTTTTTTTTTTTTTTGTAGTTATTGGGGGATTGTCCACATGAATAATCACATAATCTGCAAAAAGAATGGTATTTTATGATTTTCTTTCTTTATACATTTTTAATCTTTTTCTGTCCTATTGAAACAGTGAGGGCCTTAAGGACAATACTGAATAAAAACAATACAAACAAGCTTCTTTGATACATTCCAGATGTTAGGGGTAATGTATAGTCTCACCATTAACCTGTCTTAGTTCATTCTGGCTGTTATAACAAAATACTAGAGACTGGGTGGCTTATAAGTGATAGAAATATATTTCTGAAGGCTGCGAAGTCTAAGATCAAGGCACCAGCAGATTTGTGTCTGATGAAAAGTAGATTTCTAATTCATAGATTCAAACTTCTAACTGTAATCTTACATGGCAGAAGGAAGGGGCTAGAGTTTGGGGAGCTTTGTGTGGTCTTTTTTATTAGAATATTAATAAAATTCAGAAAGGCTCCATTCTCAAGATCTAATCACCTAACAAATTCCCTATATCCAAATATATCACATTGGGCATTAGGTTTCAACATATGAATTTGGAAGGACAAAATATTCAAACTATAGTTTTATATATATATACATATATATTACATTAGTTTTATTAACATTACCATTTTTATTTTTGGTAGAATACTATTTACTAGATTGACGTTTCCTACTAGTCTTATAGTTTGATAAGAATAAATTTTATTGTGAAAAACTAGTTTATTATTTCAAATTCTTTTTTCTTCCAGTGGAGATGATGATGTTTTTTTCTTTTTTCTCTTAAGATGAATTCCACTGATAAATTTAAAATGATAAATCAATCTCACATTACTGATATGAAGCCTACTTCTTCATGGTATATTTTCTTTTCACATATATAGCTGTGTTCAATTTACTTACATCTTGTTAAGCATGTTTATCTATGTTCAACAGAGATACATTCCAGAATTCTTTCTGATATAGCTGCAATATTTAAATATTAAAACTTGTGGTTGTTTACTTACTAAGGCATATCCAACTATTGCAACCCCATTGACTATAGCCCTCCAGACTCCTCTGTCCATATGATTTCCCAGGCAAGAATGCTGGAGTGGGTTGCTATTTCCTTCTCCAGGGTATCTTCCCAACCCAGGCATCAAACCTGTGTCTCCTGCATTACAGGCAGATTCTTTATCTCAGCCACCAGGGAAGCTCTATTAAGATTTAGCTGGCTCCTCCATAAATAAGTTGGGTAGTAGTCTTTTCTGCATGTAAATTTGTTAATTTTTCTTTCTTGAAAATCTGATAAAATTCACCAGTGAAAGTATCTGGGCCTGGAGTTTTCTTTATGTGAATTTTGCTTGTTTATTATGAATTCCGTTTCTTTAGTAGAACTATGAAGATATTCTATTTATTCTTTTGTCAATTTTGTTCAATTATATTTTTAAAGAATTCATCATTTAATTAAATTGTCAATTAACTTCTGAAATAAGTTACTCACATTATTCTATAGTTATTTTTAATTGTGTAGGATTTTTAGTGAAAAATTTTCTTTCTCTACTGATGTCAAATATTTGTGATCTAATTTTTCTTAATCATCTTATATAAAATATTAATTTTGTTGACATCTAAAAAACACCAACAATTATTTGTTCATTTTGGCAGTATATATATAAAAGTTGTAGAGTTATTACTTCCCTCTAAAGATATTTCACCCTTTCCTCTACAAACAGATAAAAAGATGGCCAATTACTGAATTCAATCTGAAGAGGGGCAGTGTAGCACTCTAGTAACAATCAATGCGCTTTTCCTCTTTTAAGGGTTTTCACTTGAGAACACTGTATATTCTTTGATTCTTTCCTCTGGCATGGCTCTAACTCTAATCCTATTCTCCTTAAGCAAAGAGAGATCTACTCTGAGTTTCAGCGTTCCCTGATTATGTTTACTGCTTTCTGCCCAGTTCAGTCCTAGTATTCAACTACATTTCTTGGGTAAAAACTCATGGCAAAAACTGCTTGAGGTCTGCCACATGTTCTTTAATTTCTCTCATCTCTGCACCCTGCCTTTAATTGGTTTTAAAACTGCTATCATATGAAAAGCAGCAACAGAGAAGCTGTTTCTCTCTCAAAAGTCCTACTTTCTTCTTTGCTTTAGCTCCTTTAGTTATCTTTGTCTCATTAATCTTCTTCACCTTCCAGCAAAAAAAGTCTACAATTTTGTTTATGTTAGTCTATATGTCATAACAGTTGATATTTAGCTACTAAAATAAACCCAGAACAAGGGGATTAAAAATGCCTACATTTTTAACAAACTGGATTTTTTTTTTTGCCATTTTGCATTGGCTAAAAGAGGAAAATAAATATAAAATTAACATATATATTCTTTTTAACTAATTTCATCTGTAAATATTTCAATGTTTGAAATCCTCATCTCCAGGCATAAAAGAAACACTTTTAAAATTGATTTTAGGTACTCTTTGTTACTTCAATTGTTTTTACTTTTGATAAGTACATGAGATAGTAAGTACATTTAGTTTTATCACTATTTTCTAAATAATTTTGAAGTCAATTCTCATAATTTTTGGATTATTATGTGTCTCTGTTTTTCTTATACTTTTTCATTTAGACAAGAACACTAGTTTTTGTCCTACTTTTACCCAATTTTATTTTTACTTTTGGAAGTCCAATATTTTTTATTTTAAATGATAGTAATTTAATCTGTTGCCTCACTCAGGCACAACTTTGAATTCTACCCAGAGTTACTCTGACATAGGATGTCTCCAAGAGTCCTAATTTTAAATAAGGGTACTTTTAAATTAAAGAACACAGCTGTGTAGTTGGACATACACTGTTATGGATCAACAGATGCATTTGTGGTTTTCTATGCACATATATTTTTCTTTAAAAAAAAACCAAAACAATATTTTAAGTTAATTTTGAGTACACACTGAGCCAAAAAATGAAAATGAAAGCAAATGAGTAACTTTATTGTCAAGTATCATTAATTATTTAAAACTACTTTAGCATATGAATAAATTGTAAATCTAAACATCATTGAGTATTTAAAATCTATATACACAAACATATACTGTTTGAAGCTACTTCCATTAAATCACAAGTAAGTACTTGAAAAAACAGTCCTAATTTTAAAAAATTATCTCAGGAAAAATAAAAGAGGTATACAGCTTAAATGCATGACTAATATATTCAATCTACCACAATTTTATATTTTAAAATTAAGGAAAATAAGACTAGAGAAATATATTAACAAGCCAAATATTTTGGTTTTCTATTCTTCTAAAGTAACTGCATTCTATAACTGGTCATTTGAATTGGCATTTTGTCACACTCAAAGTTAAAAAATAAATAAATAAGACAAAATATATTGTATGTAATGCATGTAATGAGGTGCAAGGCTACTTCAAAAATATTTCAACTTGGTATATTGAATAATTCAGTCTACAGGAATTTGGGAAATAGCAGGTAAGGCAGTATTTTCTGACTTTACCCTGAAGCAGGTTATAAAACCATCAGATGAGAGATCTCTCCCTATTCCTGGGGAAAGGAGCAAACTCAAAAGAGACAGGGAGAGGGCTCTGAAGTTATAAGCCATGTTGTTTCTTCCAGACTGCAACACTCAGTTCACACTCTTAGAATACTTTTTTTTTTTTTTTTTTTTGCTTTTCCGTGACTTTCCATTCTTTGTTAAATCTAGAATACAAACTTTCCAGTTCAACTGCTTCTTCAGTTCTAATTTCCTCATGAAGACTCTGTGTCACCAAAAAACCACGCAATAAATTTGTATGCCTTTCTTTTTATTCTGATTTTTGGTACAGACACCAGCCAAAAACTACCAAAAACAGTTAAGGCATATTTTTCAATTGTGTGTTGAAACAATAAAATGATTCTGAAAACAAAGTACAGTTACTGTTATTTTTAGTGTGCTCCTACAATTCTTCTCATAGGTTAGCAGAGTGCATCTTTGTAAGTCTGGCCTCTATAATTCCACGTCTTACCTGAGTCACATATGGCATTTCATCATGGTCATGCCGATATTCAGCACTACTGTACTCTTGAGGAGTAAATTTAGAACTCAATTATGGAAAAGATATAGAAGGCTATTTTCTGGATTGCGTTAGTCTCCCTAGGAATCACTTTTACTGAATTTCTTTGGCTTGATTCCATTAGTCTACCAGAAAGAGACCTATGAAATGCATTGTTGAACTTACTGTAAAAATTCAGTTCAGATTGTTTACTATATTACACAGTGTTCACTACAAGAGGTCTCAGGAGAAATTTCTCTCTTTTCTGGAGGCCAGGCGTATCATTCTTCTATAGAACATCTGGTTTGCTTTCATCTTAAGTGTACTATAAATAAACAGAGTGATAATGTTCTCCTGTTTGCATTGGCTGCTGAAAAGCCTAGTGCTAAAATTTGTTACACTGCTCCAGCAAGTGTACTGGAATTAATAGCATATATTTAATGGTCCAATCTCCCTCCTTGCTCACTTTGACTTTACTTAAAAATATTTGCTCACTGTAAAAATAGTTTTTTTTTTTAATAATCTTAAACATTATATTATGAATTCCATGAGGTACTACATGAGGAGCCTTATAATTAAAAGTTTGAAAATTAGAGGAAAGAGAAATGCAGATTTTAGGCTAATTTTCATAATGTTTTGTTCATAGTCATCTAAAGCTTTAAAAAAATGAATGTTGAATTTTTCTCAAGAAAAAGTTTAATTGAATAGTTGGCTTCAAATGGCTGCTCTTATATTGCAACTTGAACATTAAAAAAAAAAAAAATCTGCCAGCAGCAGAGCAAAGCAGCTTGGTACAAATACAATGTTGTATTTTTTGTTTGTTTATTTTAATTTAGTATAATATTCCTCATAAAGCTTTCACCACATGTGTATCTAGCATATGGACTAGAGGATTTATCTGTGCCTCAGGCCAAAAGAAAAAAGTAGAAGACTGCTGTGAAGTTTAGTACAACCAATAATAATGAAAGTTAGATGTGAACTAAGGTTAAAATGAAAGATAGAGATTATAACATCAGATATTTTTAAGTCTTACGGGCTTCAAAGGCCCTCAGGTTTTGAGACATATTGCTTCAGCTCTCAAATATGTCCTGAGTTTTCTCATATGTAAAGTAGAATATAAACAGATAAAACATCTAACACAATGCTAAACACACAACAATTAAGTATTATTCTCATCCCTCCTTTTTTTTTTTTTGTTCTTATGATTGAGTCACAAGATTCTAAATATGTTCTCTAGAGATTTTTAAAAGTTATCAATGTATGTCCCTATATGAAGCCATCTCTTGGTGGAGTCAAGAAATCTGTGATTTTCAAGCTTTCCATGCAATTCTATTTCTATCCAGTCATCACTTTCTCAAATGACCTTCTGAAGCATCCAGAATAGTGTTTATCATTTGGTAGAACTTTTAAGTTTGAATACTGATTGAATAAATCTGTGGATCTGACAATATCAGAATATTTAGCTCATGACACATTTCAGAGGGAGTGACTGTTGTAATTTCAGCAGCAGGATACTGGATGATTCAATGGCTGTTTTGAATAGGTCAGGTCCTTTTGGGGATATATAGGATCTTTTGGGGAGAATGTAAGCCCCTTCTCATCTATTTCTTTTCCTTTTAGGCTTCCACACCTATAATTTTCCTAAACCAAGTACTTGAATATTACTGATGATTTCATTGCTGACAAATTAAAAGCTTTTCTTGTTTTTTGATCTTAGAATCACTTGAAACAATCAATCATTCTCTCCCTTTGTAAGGATTTTTCTACTTTTTCTTCTGGAAAAACCACACATGAATCAATGATAATATATATACATATATATTTAAAGTATTTTGAGAATACTAAGTGTGATTTTAGTTCCAATATTTCCTTCATCCTGGTTCTTGCTTCAAGTTATCTTGCTAAGATAGGTCACCTAATCAAATGAAATGATCCTCTGATTCATTTCTCTGTTTTCACTGGATCCAATGAATCCATTTACCATATAGCATGTCAAATAATTTTTTGTTTTACTTCCAGGAACTCAGTGAGGTTCTCATAGTAAATATCTGAGACAAATACCCTTGTGATTCTCTTAGTTTTTCTCTGATTTCATGGGCTGTTTTCCTGATTCACCTTTGCTGGAATGTTCCTGACCACCACCATGGTGGGTGCAACTGGTATGCACCAGGGCTTAATGCTCTCTGACCTCTTTTCTTCCTTATTTTAACATACTCTATACAGGATCACTGCCAGGAGATCCAACCAGTCCATCCTAAAGGAGATCAGTCTGGTGTTCATTGGAAGAACTGATGCTGAAGCTGAAACTCCAATACTTTAGCCAACTCATGCGAAGAGTTGGCTCATTGGAAAAGACCCTGATGCTAGAAGGGACTGGGGGAGGGAGGAGAAAGGGACGACAGAGGATGACATGGCTGGATGGCATCACCAACTCAATGAATATGAGTTTGAGTGAACTCCAAGAGATGGTGATGGACAGGGAGGCCTGGCGTGCTGCGTTTCATGGGGTCGCAAAGAGTTGGGTAGGACTGAAGAACTGAACTGAAATGATACAGGATCACATGTAGGTACATAACCTTAAATGTCTATTGTGATGACTCCAAAATAGTTATCCTTAACCATGACATTTCCCCTATATTCTGACTCACATTTCGATGTCTCATTATCCCCTCTTTAATGTCCCAAAGGCATTTCACACCTAACACTCTCCAAAACCAAATTCTTTATCTCTTCCTTCAAACTTGATTATTCTCGTGTCTATTAAATTAGTGATTATCGAGATCAATTTCCTCAGGTCAGAAAACTTGGAGCCACTCTGGAATCCTTTCACCCACACACCATATATAATACCTCACCAAATAGTGTCAGAGCTATTTCCAAATTAATTCCAGAATTAGACTGTTTTTAATTACTTCCATCTTAGACTAAAGCACCATTATACTTCATCTGAACTGAAACTGTAAGCTCCCAATAAAAGTTTTATTGTGTATTTTTAGGCTGTATCCTGTGATCATTATGAGTGTAAATTAATTCATGCTCTTCCTCTTAAACACAGACACTTTTCTTTGGGTTTCGTCTACACATATATTATGATCATGGAACGCCAAGTGAAATGCCACTCTGTCATCCATTAATATTTCTCAAAAATTTATCCCAATTTGGTATCTAATATTTTCATTGTCCAAAACATTTCTCACATATGTATCTGTGAGACTGCTCATTCACTTCCTTTGCATCTCTGCTCAAAAATCACTTTCTTAGAGAGATCTATGATTCCCTAATTGCATTCTATCTTCCTATCCTATTTACTGTATCTTTACAACACTTATTTAGATGTAATTTTGTTATATAATAATCCTTTTTCATTTATTGATTTTTAGTTTGCATTTGACCTACCAACTAGAATGTAGGAGGCAAAAACCAGAGAATGTGTCTGTCTGTTCTTTATTTTACGCCAAGTATTGAGAATAGTTCTTTCCATAAGGTAGGCATTCAGAAAGCATTTAATTTGGTAAATTCCAACTGAACTATCTCAAATCCTAAAAGATGATGCTGCACTCAATATGCCAGCAAATTTGGAAAACTCAGCAGTGGTCACAGGATTGGAAAAGGTCAGTTTTCATTTCAACCCCAAGGACAATGGCAAAGAACGTTCAAACTACAGCACAATTGCACTCATATCACATGCTAGTAAGGTAATGCCCCAAAATCCTTCAAATGAGGCTTTAATGGTACATGAACAGAGAACTTTCAGATGTACAAGCTGGATTTTAAAAAGGAGAAGAACCAGAGATTAAATTGCCAACATCTGTTGGATCATAGAAAAAGCAAGAGAGTTCCAGAAAAACATCTACTTCTGCTTTATAGACTATTCAAAGCTTTTGACTGTGTGGATCACAACAAACTGGAAAATTCTAAAAGAGATGGGAACACCAGATCACCTTACCTGCCTCTGTGAAACCTGTATGCAGGTCAACAAGCAACAGGTAGAACTGGACATGGAACAACAGACTGGTTCCAAACGGGGAAAGGAAGATGTCAAGGCTATATATTGTCATCGTGCAAAATGCTGAGCTGGATAAAGCACAAGCTGGAATCAAGATTTCTGGGAGAAATATCAACAACCTTAGATATGCAGGTGACTTATAGGAGAAAACGAAGAGGAACTAAACAGCCTCTTAATGATGGTGAAAGAGGAGAGTGTAAAAGCTGGCTTAAAACTCAACATCCAAAACACTAAGATCCTGGAATCCAGTCCTATCAGTTCATAGCAAATGGGTGGGGGAAGCAATGCACAAAGTGAGAGACTATTTTTTTGGACTCCAAAATCACTGCGGATGGTGACTGCAGCCATGAAATTAAAAGACACTTGTTCCTTAGAAGAAAAGCTGTGACCAACCTAGATAGCATATTAAAAAAACAGATGTATTACCTTGATGACAAAGGTCTGTATCATCAAAGCTATGATTTTTCCAGTAGTCATGGATGGATGTGAGAGCTGGACCATAAAGAAGGCTGAGTGCTGAAGAACTGATGCTTTTGAACTGTGGTGTTGGAGAAGATTCTTGATAATCTCTTGGACTGAAAAGAGATCAAACCAGTCAAACCTAAAGAAAATCAACCCTGAATATTCATTAGAAGGACTAATGCTGAAACTCCAATACTTTGGCCATCTGATGGCAAGAGCCAACTCATTAGAAAAGACCCTGAGGTTGGGAAAGATTAAAGGTAGGAGAAGTGGATGACAGAGGACAAGATGATTGGATGACATATTCAACTCAATGGAAATGAGTATGAGCAAACTGGGAAATGGTGAAGGACAGGGAAGCCTAGCCTTTCAGTACATAGGGTTGCAGAGTCAGACAACGACGGAGCAACTGAACAACCACAATTTGTTGGAAGACCACATGTTAGATTGACCTCTATTTTCTGATTCTTCCATAGTTGAAACAATCCATTCATTAGGATTTCATACTATTTGCTCTGACCCTCTATTTGGGAGTTGTCACATATTTATCTCACAGAACACTTTCGACCTCTATATGAAGCAACTGACTTTAACAATATATGTTGGCATTTTCAAGTTTATTAAGCTTTCAGTTAA
Source organism: Nanger dama (assembly GCA_917880005.1). Classification (NCBI taxonomy): domain Eukaryota; kingdom Metazoa; phylum Chordata; class Mammalia; order Artiodactyla; family Bovidae; genus Nanger; species Nanger dama. Next base: position 48,684,133 of record CAKJTW010000011.1, read on the forward strand.
ATTTTTGCCCATTGCTTGGCTTCCCTGGACTGGCAAGGAGATACAACCAATCCATTCTGAAGGGGATCAGCCCTGGGATTTCTTTGGAGGGAATGATGCTGAACTTACTCCAGAAGTTTGGCCACCTCAAGCAAAGAGTTGACTAATTAGAAAAGACTCTGATGCTGGGAGGGGATTGGAGGCAGGAGGAGAAGGGGATGACAGAGGATGAGATGGCTGGATGGCATCACTGACTCGATGGACGTGAGTCTGGGTGAACTCCGGGAGTTGGTGCTGGACAGGGCGTTCTGGCATGCTGTGATTCATGGGGTCGCAAAGAGTCAGACACGACTGAGCGACTGAACTGAACTGAACTGGCTTCTATTTGCTGTCTTTGATTCTTTAATTATTGAATTTATATTTTATTTTATAAATTTATTTTATCTAATAAAGAAATACTATTTATATCCATGTGTGTGTGTGTGAGTATTCACCTTATGCCATTGGATGGCCATGCCCCAGTGTTTGAGATGACATGAGGGGTGTAGTGTTTCTTTTGGTAGGAAATCATTTACAAGAACACAATAAAGCTCAACTTAACTATTACAGAGGTCACAGCTTTATTGACTTAAAAATATTTGTTTGTCTAAAGCTGCTAAATTAAATTCAGGATACATTTAACTTTGTAATACAATCAAGGCTTTATGAGACATTTTTCTGTTCTTGTTGAATGTTTATGAGCTGTCAAACATGGTTGTAATGTAAAGTTATTTTTATTTTTGGTAATACAAATATAAGCTTATGCTGAGAATATTCCAATGCTTTCCTCTGAACATAATTAACATGAACTATATTTAAAATAACAATAATTTAGAAGTTGTAAAACTAAGTAATCAGAAAACTCTCCAGTACTGTCTGAATTAGCATTTTTGATGGTCAAGTCTCTTGGAATACAAACAATTTTATTTTAGCTATTCATATTTTAAGAGTATTATACAAATGAAGGTTAGTATAATCATGTTTTACTCCTCCATCTAATATTGCACAGACACTTCCTTGGCTGCAGTGAAAGAATTTTCCTGGTAGAATGTTGCGTTAGCATAGCTATGGCAAATATCAAGCCAATGAATCAGTTTCACATCAATTGTGCTTTTCTTTCATAAGATTAGAGAAATAAAATATAAGTGTTAAGTTTTCTTTCCAACTCTTCACTATTAAATCCATTACATGGAACACCACATGTCACAGTTGATATTCAGATGCCATCTTTCTCTCAGTAGAAAGCAGTCTTAGCATGCTAAGTTTATGGTTCTCACTCCACTTTATCTATAGCCCTGTCCTAACTCTTTCTTGCCTGCTAACATCCAACAATTAGTTTACGACAAATGATTGCTGTACCATGAAATTCATTCAAAATATAATAAATAATAGCAGTCTGTTGTGACTAATGATTAATTTACATATTTTTAAACACTGAGATATGTTTAAACATATGTTTTAAAATTGAAAATGAGAAAATTCTATCTTTATAACACCATTTATTTTGTTTTTATTATTATTTCTATTTTTTTAAATACAAGTCTGGTATCTGAATTCCAATTATAGTGGCCCAGGAAATTGATATCTCAAGTCTATCCTTAATTATCACCTTTATTTCTCTATGTCTCTGGAGATTCATAGAATGGGTAGATAGTCAAGCGACTTTCAAATTTGGTCACTTTCTTAAAATCATTTGCTTTACTTAAGCAGGAATGCTGCATTTATATTTAACCATTCATGCAGAGTTGGACACGACTGAAGTGACTTAGCAGCAGCAGCAGCAGGAACAGCAGCAGAAACATAAATTAGAGTTTAAGCTAGAATTCCAGCTGATAAATGGCTATTCTTCTAGAAAAGGAAATTGTTGTATTCAAGGACAGTTTTTTCCACCAATGAGTATCCCTATACATCAAAAAGATCTATGGTAAATACAAGTATGTCTTTAGTTTCAACTTATTTTTCCTAGCCTTACACAGGGGATACAAGCATTCTCTGTTACCACATTTTTGCGATGATCCTTCAAACATACATAGACCTACCTTATGTTTCTTCTCATTCTTCTTTTCTCCAAAGTACACACAGGCAGACTTGCAACTTCTTTTCATATAATAATCTTACTATCATTTTGATCTCACCAATTTTTCATATCTTCCCCCAAATCAAAGCAACAAAAACTGAAAACAACTCTGACATGCAATTAATACACATTACTCTTAATCTGAGTCAGAGTATTCGGTATCTAGTTAGCGCTTCTTGAATACATGATGCTCAATCTTTCCTAGTTTCTATATTAACATTATTATATATTATTCTATATTCTAGAATAATTAATATTTAATATAAATATTATATATTTCACATAATGTATAAGTTAAATAGGCAGGGTGACATTATACAGCCTTGAAGTACTCCTTTTCATATTTGGAACCAGTCTGCTATTCCATGTACAGTTCTAACTGCTGTTTCTTGACCTGTATACAAATTTCTAAGCAAGAAAGTCTGGTGGTCTGGAATTCCTATCTCTTTAAGTATTTTCCACAGTTTATTGTGATCCACACAGTCAATGGCTTTGGCATAGTCAGTAAAGCAGATGTTTTTTTCTATAACTTTCTTGGTTTTTCTATGATCCAGTGGATGTTGGCAAATAAATCTCTGATTCCTCTGCCTTTCTAAATCCAGCTTGATCATCTGGAAGTTCATGGTTCACATAATTTTTAAGCTTTGCTTGGAGGATTTTGAACATTACCTTGCTAGCGTGTGAGATGAGTGCAATTATGCAGTAGCTTGAACATTTTTGGCATTGTCTTCCTTGGGATTGGAAAGAAAACTGACCTTTTCCAGTCTTGTGAACACTGCTGAGCTTTCCAGATTTTCTGGCATGTTTAGTTCAGCACTTTCACAGCATCATATTTTAGGATTTGAAGTAGCTCAACTGGGATTCCATCACCTCCACCAGCTTTGTTCATAGTGACACTTCCTAAGGCCCACTTGACTTCACATTCCAGGATGTCTGGCTATAGTTGAGTGATCATATCATCGTGATTATCTGGGTCATGAAGGTCTTTTCTGTATAGTTCTTATATGTATTCTTGCCACCTCTTCTTAATTATATCTTCTGCTTCTGGTAGGTCCATACCATTTCTGCCTTTTATTGTGCCCATTTTTATATTAAAACTTTCCTTGAAGGTGAAGGTGAAGTCGCTCTGTCATGTCTGACTCTTTGCGACCCCGTGGACTGTAACCTACTAGGCTTCTCCATCCATGGGATTCTCCAGGCAGGAGTACCGGAGTGGATTGCCATTTCCTTCTCCAGGGGATCTTCCTGACCCAGGGACCGAACCAGATCTCCCGCTTTGGAGGCAGATGCTTTAACCTCTGAGCCACCAGGGAAGCCCAGGAGTTGGTAATTTTCCTTAGTAAAATTTTCCTTAGTAAAATTAGATCCCTTCAAGACAATTAGAGAATTGTCTTGAAGGGATCTATAGTCTTTCCCATTCTATTACTTTCCTCTGTTTCTTTGCATTGATCACTGAGGAAGGCTTTCTTATCTTTCCTTGCTACTCTTTGGAACTCTGCATTCAAATGGATATATCTTTCCTTTTCTCCTTTGCCTTTCACGTCTCTTCTTTTCACAGCTATCTATAAGGCCTCCTCAAACAACCATTTTGCCTTTTGCATGTCTTTTTTTTTTTTTTTTTTTGCAGGGGAAGATATGCAAAACACAAGAGAAGACTCTACACATGGACATCACCAGATGGTCAACACTGAAATCAGATTGATTATATTCTTTGCAGCCAAAGATGGAGAAGCTCTATGCAGTCAAGAAAACAAAACCAGGCACTGACTGCAGCTCAGATCATGATCTTAAGCTTATTTTACAGTTATTTAAACACCTATCCTATTTGTGTTTCTGTCTTCAAGTACTGATCTTTTGATTCAGGATTACACTTTCTCTTTATTCTCACCCTATTAAAATTTAATATTAAACTGGGTGATATATCATGATATGATATTTTGATTCTGTAACTCTTCTCAGAAAATTGAGTTTTATGGTTAATGGGCTCTGAAATATCCAGGATATATCCTTGACTTAGTAGATATTTGATTTCATACTTTGTATTGTGAATCTATATAAATTCTTTGCATAAGAAACTTTATATTTTAGTTTTCCAGCAATCCCACTCATGGGCATATATCTGGAGAAACCATAATTCAAAAAGATATATGCATCCCAATATTTATAGTAGCACTATTTATAACCACCAAGACAAGGAAGCAACCTAAATGTCTACCAACAGAGTAATGGATAAAGAAGATGTGATACATATATACAATGGAATATTACTTAGCCATAAAAAAGAATTAAATAATGTCAATTGCAGCAACATGGATGGTCTAGAAATTATCATCATAAATGAAGCCATTTGGAGCAAGACAAATATTATATGATATCACTTATATGTGAAATCTAAAACAATGATACAAATGAACTTATTTACAAAACAGCAACAGACTCATAGACTTCAAAAACAAACTTATGGTTACCAAGGAGGAATGGTGGGAGGGACAGAAAAATCTGAACATTTCGATTAACAAATACATACTTCTATATATAAAATAATGAACAAGGTCCTACTATATAGAACAGGAAATTCTATTCAATATTTTATAATAACCTAAATGGAAAATAATCTATTAAAAAATAGTTATGTGTGCAAGAACACCTGAAACACAACAGTGTATACCAACTATAATTAAAAATAAAATTTCAAAAATAGTATTTAGTGCTAAAGATAATGCCTCAGTCATAATGCAGTGCAGCCCTCCTGGAACAATAAAGGAAAGCTCAAAGTATTTGGCACATTTCTGTATGTTATCAAGTCAACTCCAAACTGCATCGAGAAGCGGCTGAGCACTCTGCCCAGGTATTTTAGCTTTCCAAGTGAAATTTTCTCCCTTTCATCTTTGGAATTTTAACTTCAGTTCTGAGGTCAATAGAAAATCTGTGGGAATTTATGTGCATATTTTTGGCTTATAACTTTATGGCTCTTTCATATCCCAACAGTCCTCTCACTTTCTAGTCTCTCTTAATGTCACTTATTCCTCAGGCCAGCAAGAGTGTAACTTTCTATTGTGTTCTGCTCAGTGAGCCTAAGAAATGACCTTAGGAGAAAGCTGTATAAATGAAGATCTCACCCAAATTAAGCCCTTCCATTCAGGAGTTAAATTTCTTCACATATCTGTAAGCCTTTGTTCACACTTCAGTACCTTTAACTATGATATTTTATATTTGCCCACCAGTTGGTAATGTTTCCTGCAGGAGGGTTAATTTGATATAAGCAACTCTGCCATTACTGGAACAAGCTTTGTAATTTCTAGCTGTGTGATTATGGGAAAGCTTTTATTTTATTTTTTTAAATTTTAATGTGCTTTTCCCTCATCTTTAAATTAGGAATGCTAAGGATATATACTCCCTAAGGTTGTTGTGACTTTCAATTGTGAACATTAATGCAAAGCACTGAAAAGAAGTTTTGTACTTCATAAGCACACAAATGTTTTACTATTATGTTTAGTGGAAACAACTTTCACAAAAATCTCAGGACTAATAGGCTTATGTTAGAAATAAAATAAACCTATTTTTATTGATTTGGGGACTACTGTCTTGATTGCAAGCTTTCTAAAATCTATCCTCATGTGCTAATGAGAAATATTTCATTCCTGTCACCAAAATATTCTACTTAAAGAGATGAATAAAATAATTGCCACACGATAGGTTTATCATTTTTTTTTTATTTGGAGGTGCTCTTTCCAGAGCAGTTGCAGGGATGATTTTTTAATTAATTTGCCTGGAGATCATCAGCTTCTTCCATTTTGGACCTTGTCAATTTGGCACTGATACTTGTATATTAGCTTATACTGCACACTCGGACTACTAAATACTGATAATGATACTTAAAGTAAACGTTTATGTGATACTTATAATGATAACAGTTTTGCCCTAAGATCTTTTCAGGTATCAATTCACTGAATCTCCTGAACCATTTTATCAGGTGGACATTTATTATTATTTCCATAAACAACAGAAATTATGATTTATCCACATACTGAATTATAAACTCAGGAAATATAGCTTCAGAGAATATGCTCCTATTTTGCTATCCTACCTCTCTATTAAAGAAATTAAAAACACATCAAAAGTAAATTTAATAAGCTGACTTAAACTTTAAAACAAAACAAAAAAATGTTAAAACTATTATCCTGACAAGATTATAAGCCCTCATTGACTTTCTTGATGTATATAAATCATTCTTTTAAAAATTTCCTCCAGGAAAGATTCTCTATCACTCTGCTTACTTTCAGACTATTTCTTCTGACATTTCCTCAATAGGTAGTTTCTATAATTCTTAAACTTATCTCAACCCTTGGAATTCTAATTTTGCTGGTAAGAAATCTGCTAATAAGATCCTTTCAGATATTCAGAATAAGAGATCTTAAAATTTTAAGTATTGCATCACTGTCATATAAGGCTGAAGTTATATTGTTATGGAACCAAATGTGGGTCAATTTGCCTGACACACAGCAAAGGCAGTCTACTGACACCAGGTTGTAGCAAAGGAAAGTACAGTTTTATCATAGCCCAAGCAAGAAGTGCATGCTCAAAACTGCCTGATGGCTTTCAGGGAAGAATTTTTAAAGACAGCGTGTGAGAGAGTGTGTGATCAGCTTGTGTAGAATCCTCTGATTGGTTACTGTTGTGTGCTCGGTCTCTAAGTCATGTCCACCTCTTTGCCACCTCATGGACTGCAACATGACAGGCTTCCCTATTCTTCACCATCTCCCAGAATTTGCTCAAACACATGTCCATTGAGTTACTGATGCTATCTAACCATCCCATCTTCTGTACTTCCTGTCCCTCTTGCCTTCAATCTTTTCCAGCATCAGAGTCTTTTCCATTGAATGATTTCTTCACATCTGGTGGCCAAAGAATTGGAGCTTCAGCATCAGTCCTTCCAGTGAATATTCTGGATCAATATTTCTAGGATTGACTGGTTTGATCTCCTTGCTGTCCAAAAGACTCTCATTTGATTGGTTGATGGTAAAGGAACAAAGTGATGTTTTGAGAATCTCAGTCATCAACCTTCTGCTGATCTGGGGCCTACCTGCTGGTGTTCAGCATGCAGTTAACTTATTCTACCTCGTGAGGGCTTTAGTACCTGCAAAACTCAAGGATATGGCTCAGGAAATTATCTATAGCCCTCAAGGAGAAATTAACTGTGGCTCAGATCAAGAACTTCTTATTACCAAATTCAGACTCAAATTGAAGAAAGCAGGGAAAACCACTAGACCGTTGAGGTATGACCTAAATCAAATCCCTTATGATTATACAGTGAAAGTGAGAAATAGATTTAAGGGCCTAGAACTGATAGAGTGCCTAATTTACTATGGAATGAGGTTCCTGACATTCTACAGGAGACAGGGATCAAGACCATCCCCATGGAAAAGAAATGCAAAAAAACAAAATGGCTCTCTGGGGAGGCCTCACAAATAGCTATGAAAAGAAGAGAGGTGAAAAGCAAAGGAGAAAAGGAAATATATAACCATCTGAATGCAGAGTTCCAAAGAATAGCAAGAAGAGATAAGAAAACCTTCTTCAGCGATCAGTGCAAAGAAATAGAGGAAAACAACAGAATGGGAAAGACTAGAGATCTCTTCAAGAAAATTAGAGATACCAAGGGAACATTTCATGCAATGATGGGCTCAATAAAGGACAGAAATGGTCTGGACCTAACAGAAAAAGAAGATATTAAGAAGAGGTGGCAAGAATACACAGAAAAACTGTACAAAAAGATCTTCATGACCCAGATAATCACAATGGCGTGATCACTCATCTAGAGCCAGACATCCTGGAATGTGAAGTCAAGTGTGCCTTAGAAAACATCACTACGAACAAAGCTAGAGGAGGTGATGGAATTCCAGTTGAGCTATTTCAAATCCAGAAAGATGATGCTGTGATAGTGCTACACTCAATAACGCCAGCAAATTTGGAAAACTCAGCCGTGGCCACAGGACTGGAAAAGGTCAGTTTTCATTCCAATCCCAAAGAAAGGCAATGCAAAAGAATGCTCAAACTACCACACAATTGCACTCACCTCACATGCTAGTAAAGTAATGCTCAAAATTCTCCAAGCCAGGCTTCAGCCATACTTGAACCGTGAACTTCTGGATGTTCAAGCTTGTTTTAAAAAAGGCAGAGAAAACAGAGATCAAATTGCCAACATCTGCTGGATCATCAAAAAAGCTAGAGAGTTCCAGAAAAAAACATCTATTTCTGCTTTATTGACTATGCCAAAGCCTTTGACTGTGTGGATCACAATAAACTGTGGAAAATTCTGAAAGACATGGGAATACCAGACCACCTCACCTGCCTCTTGAGAAACCTATATGCAGGTCAGGAAGCAACAGTTAGAACTGGACATGGAACAACAGGCTGGTTTCAAATAGGAAAAGGAGTACGTCAAGGCTGTATATTGTCACCCTGCTTATTTTACTTATATGCAGAGTACATCATGAGAAACGCTGGACTGGAAGAAACACAAGCTGGAATCAAGATTGCCAGGAGAATTATCAATAACCTCAGAAATGCAGATGACACCACCCTTATGGCAGAAAGTGAAGAGGAACTAAAGAGTCTCTTGATGAAAGTGAAAGTGGAGAGTGAAAAAGTTGGCTTAAAGCTCAACATTCAGAAAACGAAGATCATGGCATCCAGTCCCATCACTTCACGGCAAATAGATGGGGAAACAGTGGAAACAGTGCCAGAATTTATTTTTGAGCCTCCAAAATCACTGCACATGGTGACTGCAGCCATGAAATTAGAAGACACTAACTCCCTGGAAGAAAAATTCTGACCAACCTAGATAGCATATTCAAAAGCAGAGACATTACTTTTTCGACTAAGTTCCGTCTAGTCAAGGCTATGGTTTTTCCTGTGGTCATGTATGGATGTGAGAGTTGGACTGTGAAGAAGGCTGAGCAACAAGGAATTGATGCTTTTGAACTGTGGTGTTGGTGAAGACTCTTGAGAGTCCTTTGGACTGCAAGGAGATCCAACCAGTCCATTCTGAAAGAGATCATCCCTGGGACTTCCTTGGAAGGAATGGTGATAAAGCTGAATCTCCAGTTCTTTGGCCACTTCATGAGAAGAGCTGACTCATTGGAAAGACTCTGATGCTGGGAGGGATTGGAAGCAGGAGGAGAAGGGGAGGACAGAGGATGAGATGACTGGATGGCCTCACTGACTCGATGGACATGAGTCTGAGTGAACTCCAGGAGTTGGTGATGGACAGGGAGGCCTGGCGTGCTGCAATTCATGAAGTCGCAAAGAATTGGACACCACTGAGTGACTGAACTGAACTGAACTGACTGTGTTTTCTGGCTAAATTATTATTATTTTGCTTTGCTTGACTGTTTTCTTTAATTTCTGTTCTTTTTTTTTTTCTCAGTTAATTTGTTCTTCAGAAATTAGGAAAGGTCTAGAAGGCCAAATATTTTTACAAACAAGAGGCAAGGGAGAGGGGTAGAGAAGGATCTGTCCCTGGGAAGCCCCTACATGGTCCTGCTTGGTGTCAATACCCCATGAAACATGTCTGCTGGGAGCCAGCACAGGAGATCCCACTCATGACAAGGTCATATGGAGAGATCTGATGGGGCAAGTCAAGTCAGGTTTCAAGGGGTCCTCTGCCTGAGCATCTACCTGAAACCAAAATCTGTTTACTGTTTACTGTCTGCTATACTATACTCTTCTGACATTACAGGGGGCTATTCCTGACCACCTTTCTCTGGAAAAAATTAACTTAGAGATCCAATTAGTTTCCTGCATACGAAATGAATGTTTCAGTTCAAACCCATTTGATGGCTCCCTAACTTACTTGACAGGTTTAACTACACTTGTGATTGTTTACAGCCCCCAACCGCAAGAGGCACAAAGCTTGATATAGAGCCTTTTCTAAAGAACTAAAAATTATATTGGTGATGAGTTTCACTGTTGAGTCAATGACTGCTGCCAGGCCTCCATATTCTTTATATTTTAGGCACCTTAAAGATATTAATCAATGTAATTGGGATATAGAAAAGGAATATAGTAATTTTGATGTTAGCAACACTAGATTTTTGAGTTAACTAATTTTCTCTTTGTTATAAATCACTGTACTCCTCTTTCTTTGTTGTAAATAATTGTGCCCTTGCTATGTAAAAATGTAACTTTATTTAGTGCTTTCTGAGAGTGGCACCAGACTTTGGAAAGAACAACACTTTTAAGGGCAAATAAGTTTTCTGGTTGACAGACCCTTATCAGAAAAGGACAGAAAAATGCTAATAGGCCTTCTGGCCAGAAGATGATGTAAATCACCTAAGATTTGTGTATACACCTAGGTATGCAGAGAGAAAGCCTGGTCTCAATAAGAGTCAGGGCTGCTGATGTGGCATAATTTTGTATTATCCATTGATCTCTATGTACAACCAAAAGTATAAAAAGCTTTCCTGAACAATAAAGGATGGATCAGTTTCTCAGACCAGCTTCTCAAGCTGGTTTCTTGAAATCTGGCTTCCCCCATGTCGATTCTTTCCCTGTCCCTCTCTCTCCTCTTCTGGCTGAATTCCCATCTGGGGCGTGGAGGCTCATCTGTCTACTTACTTGCCCTGGCTTCTAAGATCCACGCAAAGGGAGCTCAAGGCGGGGCACCCTCAGCTATTCAAGTGGGCACGGGTGGCCTACGTAGATAGTGTAAACCTCTTATCTCAAGGTTTTATTAGCTTTCCATGTAAACCAAGTTATATAGAATCTTTTCTCCACTAATTTTCCTACTACACTATTCTTTCCTAATCTCTTTAAATTTCTCATTAAATAATTCTTTTCTATGACGCCAACTCCATCCCTGCTTTGAATTACCCTGGATCCACTGAGGTTGGACCCTGGTACATGTCCTGATTTTTTCACTGAAATGGTATCTCTCTTTCTTAAGATGGTTGTGTAACTGTGCTCTTTGATATATATCCTGTTTAATGCAATCATGAGTTTCTGTGTCTGAGTTTACTGAGTCCTATATCTCTATTCTCCTATACCTACCAACCCAAACAACTGTAGTTTTTTTCTTTTTTTCTTTATTTTTGACCACACTGTGCAGCTTGTAGAAACTTGGTTCCCTGATCAGGGATTGAATCTGGGCCTTTGCAATGAAAACACAGAGTCTTAACCCCTGGACTGCCAGGTAATTCCCTATACTTCCTTTAAATTTATGTGTTTTATTCAAGGGCAAACTGCTTGAAATACAGTGCATCAAATGCTCACAGAGAATATACCAATATTACAGAATCAGCTGGGCAACATTTCAGTGCCAACCAAAGTCAGAATGAGAAAGACAAATACAATATAATATCACTTATGTGTGAAATCTAAAATATGACACAAGTAGATGTATCTATGAATCAGAAACAGACCTCACAGACACAGAGAACAGACTTGTGATTGCTAAAGGAGAGGGTGTTGGGGGAGAGATGAACTGGGAGGTTTGGGTTAGCAGATATAAGCTATTATATATTAATAAACAGCAAGGTCCTAGACTTAGCACAGAGAAATACATTCAGTACCCTATGATAAACCATAGTGGAAAAAAGCATTTTAAAAATAAGACATATATACACATATATATGAATCACTTTGCTGTCCTGCAGAAGTTAACGTTGTTAATCAACTATACTTTAATTAAAAACATTTTTTTAAAAGAAAGTTGTGTGTATGCACTTTGGAAATAAATATGGAAATAATTTTGACAATCCTGGGGAGTTCATTAAAAAATAATAATAATAAAGTAGAACAATAATAGTGAGCTTAGGAAAATGGACAAGCTGACATTTTGCTTTTTAAGTTTTATTACACAGAAAACTCAATTAAAACTCTCTTTCACATCTTTTACACAATAATTTTCATTTACTTTAAATTGATGAAAACAACACATAATCCCAGCTGGTTTTCGAATGCTGAAACTTTCCCCTACAGAGCACCACATTTATATACTCTTTTTCATCTTAACAAAGTTGCACAGAGAATCAATAGCAGTTGTAAGCTGCTGTGACCCAGATATTTTATATCTGCCCTTCCTGTAGATCTCTAATAAACCTTTGAAACTGTAGAAGCTGAAAGATTACATGGATGATGATTAGCAATCTCAAAATATGAAATTGTTACAAAATATCTTATTTGCAGCTTTTTTTGTCACTGAATTTGCAACTTAGCACTATGAAAACGTTTCCATTTGATCATCAGCTGAGCTAAAGCACAGATAATTTGTTCAGATTCCAAAGATAATAATTAAGGTTATTATAGTGATAACCCCAAGCAGCATATCTACAGACTTACTAGGCAAGAATAATAACCAGCTCATCATTTTTTAAAATTAAAATGGTAGTCATTTTGTTTTCTAAAAATAAAATTGGATTTCATTTCATCTTCAGTTCAATAATATATTTACTATAGTAAACATTTATTTCAGTTTTCATTTGACATTAAAATACTTTTTTTCTTACATGACCCATATCAAACTAAATGTAAAATAATATTATGCCTATAGTAACCATTAAAACATAGTACTGTACTTTTAAGAAAGCATCTGGCTTTTTTAATATAATCATAACTACTGCAATCTTTTGTTCTTCACAAACAGAAACAGTCCAAATATTACTCTCTTGCAAATTTTAAACAAGTAAATGGATCTATAAAATGTAATTTAATCAAGGCAATGCTCTAAGTGGATAATTTTGTGTTTATAATTATACCTTTTCTTTTTCATTATTATCATTATAAATTGCAAATTAGATTTTTATGTATTTAAGAGAAGCCTAAAGGAGAGAGGGATGACAAAGGATGAGATGGCTGGATGACATCACCGACTCAATGGACATGAGCTTGAGTGAACTCCGGGAGTTGGTGATGGACAGGGAGGCCTGGTGTGCCGTGATTCATGGCGTCGCAAAGAGTTGGACACGACTGAGTGACTGAACTGAACTGAACTGAACTGAACCAAAAACTAATAGATACTTAAGTAACTTCATAGGTGAAGAAAAGATTGCTGGATCATGATTAATAAACCCAAGATTTGCTTAAGATATATGAAATAGAGAAGATTAGGGATATTCTTTGAACTACAAAGTATAGTTTGATTTGAATAGATTGAGACTTTGTCCATTAAATGTTTTGCTTCCTTGACAAAATTTCTTGATGATTAGAACAGTTTCATATTGTTTTTCTTTTCTTTTTTTACATTATTATTCAAACCAAGTGTGTGACTATAATCACTCTTCATTTTCTCTTTAACAACTGAAGTGGTAAAGGTTTGAAATCACCATTAAATTTATTCTTCTTAATACTTCATTTCAAAATAACAATATTCTTTTTACTTTCATTTTTACATTAAAAATATTGGATAGAAAGTGGCGTACTTCATGAAAGAGAAATGGCAATTTGGGGCAAACAATTTTTTATATTTAATATCCTATTATTCTTAGAGTCATTTAAATGGGCAGTTGTTGAAATTTAGTTTTTTTCTATTGTGTGACTTGAAATTAAGTTACACTAATTTCTATTTGTTTCTTTAACTACAAAATAAAAAACTTGAGATAAATGATGTTATAAGGCAATAGTTTATATTTACCTTTTGGAATAGGTTTTTGATACTTGTGTGCATGCTAAGTCACTTCAGTTGTTTCCAATTCTTTCCAACCCTATGGACCATAGCCCACCAGGCTCCATTGTCCACGGGATTCTCCAGGCAAGAATATTGGAGTGGGTTGCCATGGTCTTCTCAGGGGATCTTCCAAACCCAGGGATGGAACCCGTATCTCTTAAGTCTCCTGCACTGGCAGGCAGGTTCTTTACCACTAGACAACTGGGAAGCTCTGTGTTACCTTACTCTGAAGTTAATTATTAATGTAAACAAAAGTATCATTTTATATGCCTGCTATCAGTAGAATATGGATTAAAGGGATGTTGTTTCTCTCTTCCTTCCATATGGGCAGAAGTATCAGTTCATGAGATGGAAGAGCTAAAGAAGAGAAGGATCCCCAATGTATACTTACATATATGCTTGTATTTATGTATATGTGTTTATGCACATGTACATCTACACACATGCACACATACATATAAATACACATACAATATACAGTATACCTATGGTAACAGGTACTGATGTACTGAGTACAATTATAGTGGTGTACACATGTGCTGAGATGAGAACAGAGCCCTGTGAATATCTGCTTAACTAGAGTTTTGGGAACATGTCTGAGTCAGGAATTATCTTGGCATTTATAAGAAAAAAAGATGTGGCTGGAACAAAGTAAGCAAGGATGGGGAGAGGAACAGAAGGTTGATTGGCTTGGGAGCACTAGATAATATGTAGCTAAGTTACCGTGTTGAAAGGGGGATGAGTTTGCTACCTTTGAAACAAAAATAAATAAATAAACATAAAGAAAAACAAAACCTTTTATTTTTTTTCTTTTTCTAGAACTTTAACTAGAGAAGTGGTGAAACAAAAATTATCTTACAAAAAGTTCACTATGATTCTGGGAACAAGGTGAGCCAAAGTGGAAGCAGATTGATTATCATGAACCCACTGATAGAAGTCCAGGGTGAGGCCATGGTGTCTCTGGTGGATGGTCACACTTAAGTTTGAGAAATGTAGGTAGTAATTAAGGTTCAGTGAATGCAGGGGATAAAAACTTCCAGGACGTGAAATACTAGTAATTACATTTTCAATAGCAAGTGTTTTCTTTCCACCTTAGATTTTTATAATTTTTTTTCCCTAAATCAGATTTTCTCAGAGAGGGACTGAAAGAGGATCATGATCCTACACTGTTAAAGTTTTGTCCCATGAATGGACTCTTCAACTTGTAGTATAGCAAATACAGCAGGGCAGGAATAGAGACAGAGATATAGAGAAAGGACTTGTGAACACAGCAGGGAAGGAGAGAGTGGGACAAACAGAGAGTAGCATAGACATAAATACACTATCATGTGTAAAAAAGCACTGGGAAACTGCTGTTAATATACAACATGGGTGGTTCAGTTCTGTGATGACCTAGAGAAGTGGGATGGGTGTTGGGAGGGGAGGCTTATCTGGAAGGGGATATAGATAGATAGATAGATAGATAGATAGTTATAGCTGATTTACATTGTTGAACAGAGGAAACCAACACAATATTGTAAAGCAATTTTCCTCCAATTAAAAATAAATTTTAAAAATTAATATGATTATATATCATGTTATTTTCTTTTTGATATACAGCAGTACTCAAGCTCTCAGTTCTCAGGGCTTTTTAATAATGTTGCTGATTTACTTCAGTCATGTCTGACTCTGTGCAACCCTATGGATTGTAGCCCACCAGGCTCCTTTATCCATGGGATTTTCCAGGCAAGGATAATGGAGTAGGTTGCCATTTCCTTCTCCAGGATTTTTAATAATAGTCTTAAAAATAATTACAACCCCAGAGAATTTTTTTTTCTCTTTAGGTGTTATATCTATTTATATTTCCCTGTTAAAAATGAAAATAAGGAATTTAAAAATATTATTTTATATAAAATAAAAATAAACCCATGTTATCAAAAAAAACATTTAAATAAATATCAAATATTCTAAAACCAAACTAGAGAATAGAGACATTGTTTAACAGTTTTGCAAATGTCTTATATACTTGCCTACTACAAGATAACTGGATTCTCATATTTCTACAGTCAACTGTGATACATTACTTCAGTTGAAGTACATGAGGAAAAGCCAGCCACACACAGAAGTAAGTGGATATACATGTTTGAAACCATAAAGAATTTAACAGTAGTAGTTTTGTCATGGGGCAAAGCCTATTAAAAACTCCCAGGAAATAAAAATAGAATTTGTGTAATAATATAAAGTCTAACCTTTTTTTTTATTTTTCCTTTGTGCTTAGTCCGATTTCACTTGCTCATAGGTGCCATGTGCAGAGGATTTGTCTTCAGCTTCAAACCAAAGATCCTGGAATGAAAGGTTGCATCAGCTCACAGAAACGCCCTGGAAAAACTGAAATTCAAGATGGTGGGCGCCGCTTGCTGAGAGGCTGTGCCTGCACTGAAATCATGAGCTGGAGCAGCATAGCCGTGCCCAATCCACAGTGCTCTGCTCTCTGCATTTTAAAGAACCCTATACGGAAGCCCTGCGCATGACCTGTTGGGAGTGGGTTATATAGCTGCAGTCCATTCCCAACCTTTTTAGCCCCAGGGACTGCTTTTGTGGAAGGCTATTTTTCAACTGCCAGGGAGCAAGAGATGGTTTGGGGATAAGTCAAGTGCATTACATTTATTGTGCAGTTTATTTTTATTAATATTACATCAGCTCCACCCCAGGTCATCAGGCATTAGATCCTGGAGGCTTGGGACCCTTGCTGTAGAGCTAGCTAGCTAACTCACATCTCTTCTTTCCTTAATCAGAAACTAAACCTTTCCATGGCTTTTGAGCTGAAATGCGAACACTTCATTGGCTCAAAGGATCCTGGGCCAGAAAGACCCTTGTTGGAACCTGACAGGAACAGGTAGGTAACAGTTTCTCTAAAACTAGATGCATATGGAATGTGAAACCATATCAATTAACTTTTTCCACTTCCTTATGTTACAATCCATTGATTTATCTTGCCCTTTGACTGCATCCCTATCCATTTGTGATGTTACATTACTGTGGCTGATTCATGTCAATGTATGGCAAAACAAATACAGTATTGTAATTAAAAAAATAAATAAATTTTAAAAAAGAAAAAAAAAGAAATATTGGTTCACTGAGTTATGTAGATACGCTAAATGCTGACATACATTTTTAAATGAAATCAAGTAATGTTAGTATCCGCTTCCCTGGTGATTTGACTGGTAAAGAATCTGCCTACAATGCAGGAGACCTGGGTTGGGAAGATCCCTTGGAGAAGGGAACAACTACCCACTCTAGTATTCTGGCCTGGAGAATTCCATGGACTGTATAGTCCATGGGGTCACAAAGAGTCAGACACAATTGAGCAACTTTCACTTTTCAACGTTACTATCAGGATTATTAGCAAAAACTTTACTGGAAAGCTGTAAAGATTTCAGAGATACCTTTTCCAAAATTCTAATATTTGGTTGAAAACTTCAGTGTTACCATTCACAACAAAAGTATTTGCTTTCCTTGAAAAAGCAAATCAATTTCTTTACATTTTAAGACAATCTGTAAAATACTCAAGTCTGAATAAACATTGTTTACCTGCCAGAAATTCTCTCTAGTGAAAATGATTTCATTAAGAACACCTGGACTTCCCAACGGATACGCTACCCCAGCTCCATAGGACCTGAGTGTGGTGGGTGTTGTGGCCCCTCTTTGAGAACACGTGTTGTGGTAGACATAGGCAAAGGCAAGGTGCTCCAAGGAGCCTGTCTGGCTGGCAGTGGGCAGGGAGTCAGAGCCACAGCAGCAAAGCTGCCCAGCCTTCATGGTGACAGATTTGGGGATGCTTCTCTCTTCTCTGTGTAATTGGTAGTTTGAGTTGTGAAGAGATGGCTGACAGTGTCAAAACCTTTCCGCAGTACCTTTCTAGGAGAACCAAGAACCCCATTTCTGAAAGTTGTACCATCTCATAGCTAGGTGCTCAAATTCAGTGAAAGAGAGAGGAAAAGCATCTAAGAAGGCTAGTAGAGTGTTTGAGAGGACATGTAGAGCCCAGGGTATACAAGAGGAAGCAAGATTGAGCCATCCACTCCTAATAGAACTTCTCAGTGCTGTACATGACGTGGCAGACTATTCTGCTTCATTCTCTTCCCGGTTTTATGAAGTGTGTATTCCTGTGTTTCAGTCAGTAATGGCCCAAATGATTGGTTATACATTTCTACATAGAGATGTTTGATTCTGGCTGAAATATTTATCCCCATCAATTTTCAGTGCTCCTCCTCTTTGTGCTTAGCAAAGTTGTGAGTGTGATATGATTTTAGAATATAGCTGATCTGGCACTTATGGTATCAAAGGAGGAAGCCTCACCCATTCCCTACTGACATGGTCTTCAACATGTCAGTTGCAGGCTCTTTTCTGTACCTAGGAAATATTTGTTGGTCTCTTTCTCATCCATCTTATTGGTCAACTGGTTAATCTCCAATCTTTTTTTCTGCTCACTATGGTGGACTTCCCAGCAGGCACCCCACCTCCTACATTATTACTAGCTACCTTTTCTCTGTTCTCTTCCCTTTGTTTTTATGAACACCAATGAAACAAAAGGTGAAAGTGTTGGTCACTCAGTCATGTCTGACTCTTTTCCACCACATGGACTATACCCCACCAGGCTCCTCTGTCCATGGAATTCTACTGAAGAGGGTAACCATTCCCTTCTTTGGAGGATCTTCCTGACCCAGGGATTGAACCCAGGTCTCCTGCATTACTGACAGATTCTTTACCATGTGAGCCACTACTGAAGCCCAGTGAAGTAAATACCCCTGGCAAAACCTAACTTTCCACCTATAACCTCTTTTCCGTGGTGGTTTCCTTAAGCAACAGAACCTTCCAGAAAATGGTTTACTGCAGTCTGCCCTTAGTAGCTCAACCTCTGCAAAGAAGCTCCCTTTACAGCATCAGTCTCCTACCAAGCAAGGCTGTGACGGTTCACTGTGTTGGCCATCAAGAAGGGATGGACAGGAATAGGGGGACCCTGTGGCAGCTCTTTTCCTTGTCCACCTTCCCTAATATGAAAAGCAGGACTCACCATGCAAGGGCCCTCTGCATATTCCCTTCTTTCTGAGGAAATTGGAACTTTTGTCTGGTGCACCTAAGGTAGAATCTTCCTGACACTGGCACGTTGATTTCTAACATTGGTGAATCTGAAAGAATCACAGGTTTTTTCTGCAGCTCTTTTTCAGCATCTCTTCAGTCCCCCTACCGGAACTGATGGGAATATGTTCCCCCTCCACCAACCGTGCTATTTATCCTGCCTTCCACCACCCTTGGATGAACAGAATTTTGTAATCCTAGGTGCTGCGGAACTGTTATTTTTTCTGTTTTTCTGTGAACCATATATATTGGATGTTGGAGATAAAGGAGAATCTCAGTTCCTCTTGGTCACTTCTTTTATAGCCATCATTATCACATTTCTTGTAACTCGGATTCGATTTTGTTCTCTCTTGCTCTACTGCAAAAACAAGCCTGGAGAGATGGGATGGAGGAAGGACCTTATAGCCGGATCTGCCAGGTTTTGAAGGGTGATTTTTTTCCTTCCTCTTGAAGGGGAAAAAGCTCTTTTTCACTGGTACATTTAAAGCCTGCCAGCTTTGGAGAGATACCAGTGCAAGTGCCACTGCAAAACAAAATGCTAGACAACCTGAACTGTTAAATTCTGGAGGTCAGAAATACTGTTGGTCATTGCCAGATTTGCCTGGTATTTCAAAGGATTATTGAGTGCTGCAAATAGGGACTGAGTGGAAAAAACTTATTAAATTCATAAACCTGTGGTGTGGAAAAAAAAAACTAATTCACCTAGCAACTGAAACAATTACTACCACCTCCTTCGCACAGGTGCTTTTCCTAACAACAACCATCATATTCAGGCAGCAGAAGTGCTTTATTACTAAGTTCCATCTCCTTACACAGAATATTGAAAAATATGTACTATGGGGTCAAAACTGAATCAAAGAAATAATTTTCACTGATTCATCGAGAATGGCAATAATATAATGAATATGAGTATAGCTTAGTGCCATTGCTTTAATTCATGTCAAAGTGCCATAATTTTTATGCAGAATTGCTTTTGTAACATCAGTGCAGGTTTCATTTCAGCAAAACTCTTTAATATTATTACAAACAATATTTTTAATTTTGTTGAGCTCCTAAAATGGTCTTAAGGACACCTAGAAGTTCATAGAAGGAACTGTAAAGACTACTGTGACAACATAATTAAAGTACATTATGCATTTTATGTAAATAATTTTGTGACTGTGTTTGGAATTTACACAAATTGTATTTTCTTTTCCTGTATCATATTGGGGGCATCCCAGGTAACACAGTGGTAAAGTATCTGCCTAATACAGGAGATGCAAGAGACACAGGTTCAGTCCCTGGATTGAAAAGATACTCTAGAGGAGGGCTTGGCAACCCACTTCAGTATTCTTGCCTGGAGAATCTGATGGACAGAGGAGCCTGTCAGTCAATAGAGCTGCAGAGTTGGACATGACTGAACTGACTAGCATGCATGCATGGCAGGAGGGACAGGATAGATACAGGAAAAAAAAAAAAAAGGAGTGGTCTATGACCATAGTTCCTACAGTCCATGTGTAGAACCAAGTGGTAGACTTGACTGGAATGGATGCCATTAGTGTAGAAGACAAGAAAGATTTAGAAGACAACACTGGTAGTTAGATGATTGATCTGTAAGAGAGAGAGTAAATCTAGATTTTTTTCTAGTATGTTTGGATGGTTGGTGATAACATTGTCTATAAAATCAATAGTAGCAAAAGATAAATCAGGAATGTGAAGGTAGGAATTATGAATTTGGTATTGGACACATTGAGCTAGAATTACTTTTTAGAAATCTAAGAAAATGTGGTAAGGAGCCAGTTGAAAATGAGTTTAGACAGAAAATACACACTATTTAAGGAAGAGGTAATAATGTACCCATAATTAACCTTACAGTTAACTGTTTATGACTTCCCTATTCTCCAGGTTAATTCTCTTTTATATGGCAAAGATTGATCATCTTAGTCCAAAGTGAACAGGTAGATGCTGGGCTGCTCTGAAAGAGCTCTTTCTCCAGGCAGATCCTGAAATCATTTCTCGTCTCCTAAGTCCATGAGACTCCCAGGAGTTGCAGTCTGCTTTTCAAAGAACTTTTGCTTTGTTCTTCCCTCGTGGCTTAGTCAGTAAAGAATCCACCAGCAGTGCAGGGGACCACTTGCAATGCAGGAGACCTGGGTTTGATCCCTGGCTTGATAAGATCCCCTGGAGAAGGAAATGGCAACCCATTCCAGTATTCTTGCCTTGGAAATCCCATGAACAGAGGAGCTTGGTAGGCTATAGTCCATGGGGTCACAGGAGTTGGACACAATTTAATGACTTAAACTACCACTACTTCAGGGTATAGTTTCAGCACTTGGCAAGTCAGGTTTAGTTCTCGCCCCATCTTGTTCACTGGAAACTGGCAAGTTACTAATTATTATCTCTCCAGATCCATGAGACTGCCAAAGCTCTGCTGGCTTCTCTTCTTTTTAGTTATTAAGAGTTCTTGCATCAGTTCTTGGTCCATATCCATGGCCTGTGTGTTGTGGAACAGAAAAGGCCCTGCTTGAAAATGGGTATATACAATTTTATTGCCCTTCTCCCTATGGTTTTCCTTTCATTGAGATTCTTTTTATCCCTTTGATTGGTTACCATAACAGTTCTTGTATCCTGTCAGTTTTTGAGCACTTCTTGAATTTCTGATGAAACAAAATGTTTCAGGTCCATCTTGAATTTTCCCTGCCCCAGTACAAGAGTTAATATACACAAAAACTTCTGTTTTCTTATTGATACTAGTGTCTCATCATTTTTAGGCTGTTTTAGTGGGTAATTATATATGCACATATAAACATATATATGTTTAATATTTATAAATAAATAATTATATATATATATTCATAATTGCATGTTGATATCTATAATTCCAATCCTTTGCAACAGAGTTCTCCCTTTCTTCCTTCATTTTATGTGTGTATTTCCCCCATACCTGTGGCGGATTCATGTTGATATATGACAAAACCAATACAATATTGTAAAGTAATTAACCTCCAATTAAAATAAATAAATTTATATTTTAATTTTTTTAATAAAAACCTGCTTCCTAACACTTTATGTTATAGAATTTAAGGAACAGTGAATACTATTTCCTAGGAATGCATGGTATTTTTACTCTAAAGGCTACAGGCTTTATGAGCAATATAAGCCACTTAAAGTTCATTTCTCAGTGCTTGTGAAATGTATTCATTTAAAAACTCTAATGCTCACTGAGCTCAGCATCAAATCCAGATAAAGGCAATATGGAACCACGTTTGCATTTATAGCCTATCTATGGGAAACTTTCTTATAAAAGGATTTAAATATCTCTTCAGGGGAGTACCATAAATGTGAATGTGTGAAGATGATGTTAAAATATGGCTGCTAATCCTTTCTGAAAGTACAAAATCTTTTCACTAAATAATATATTAATATTTACTCAAAAATTTATTCTTAAGTGTCACAGGGCTATATTGGAACACTGAAACACTGTCAAGTCTATTTTCTGACCTTCAAGCTTGAACACAATTAAACTTCTATCGATGTGGAAATCTCTTTCCCTGTAAAAGATATCCTCCCTTGGGTAGCCCATTCTTGTGCTTAAATATTCTTAACTGTGAAGAAACCTTTCATTATAATTAGCTTATACCCTCCATGCTGGCTTTTAATTTCCTTTCTTGTCTTCCATTTTAGATAATGAAATGTTTGTCACGATTTATTGAATAATATCCCTACTGTTACTATATAGACTAGAAATATATATATATATATATAAAAATATATATACATAGAAATCTTATATGTCTCAGCATCATTTCTGCTGTGCTTAGTTGTGTTCGACTCTGCAACCCCATGGACTGTAGCCTGCCAGGCTCTGCTGTCCATGGGAATTCTCCAGGCAAGAATACTGGAGTGGATAGCCATGCCATACTCCAGAGGATCTTCCCAACCTAGGAATCAAACCCAGGTCTCCCACACTGTAGACAGATTCTTTATCATTTAAGTCACCAGAGAAGCCCCTTTCTTTATATATGCATTTATATATGTGTATTATTTTATATATATATATATATATATATATAATTTGAATCTTGGACTCCATGATATCTATTTACAAATCTTACTATCTGCTATAATCTCTTCAAATTAAGTCCAGTTTGAAACAGTATTGTGGTCATGAAGTGGTTGAATTCTAACTATAGGATAAGAACTTACACCAATTATTTGGTTTTTTTGTTTGTTTAGCCAAAGGTAAAAGATTTATGCAATCTGAAGAGAAACAAGAGTATATTCTGTTATATGTTTGTAAAGTGACTCTACATTTCTAAATCATTATTTTATTTTTCTCCATTAGATACCAGATATATTTTTCTGTTCAGTTATATTTACATATGTAAGCTGAATTTTCATAGAAAGCCAATTATTTGATGCAAAAGCATTAGGAATTCTAGAATGGTGCTGATGTTGTATCTCAATCTGCCAGTTCCTGAACAAGTGAGTAACAATAACATTACAGGGACAACCATTATTTACTGAGTACTTTGAAAGTGAAAGAGGAAAGCAAAAAAGTTGGCTTAAAGCTCAACATTCAGAAAACAAACATCATGGCATCCGGTCCCATCACTTCATGGGAAATAGATGGGGACACAGTGGAAACAGTGTCAGACTTTATTTTTTGGACTCCAAAATCACTGCAGATGGTAACTGCAGCCATTAAATTAGAAGATGCTTACTCCTTGGAAGAAAAGTTATGACCAACCTAGATTGTATATTCAAAAGCAGAGACATTACTTTGCCGACTAAGGTCCATCTAGTCAAGACTATGGTTTTCCCTGTGGTCATGTATGGATGTGAGAGTTGGACTGTGAAGAAGGCTGAGCACAGAAGAATTGATGCTTTTGAACTGTGGTGTTAGAGAAGACTCTTGAGAATCCCTTGGACTGCAAGGAGATCCAACCAGTCCATCCTGAAGGAGATCAACCCTGGGATTTCTTTGGAAGGAATGATGCTGAAGCTGAAACTCCAGTACTTTGACCACCTCATGTGAAGAATTGACTCATTGGAAAAGACTCTGATGCTGGAAAGGATTGGGGGCAAGAGGAGAAGGGGACGACAGAGGATGAGATGGCTGGATGGGATCACAGACTCGATGAACGTGAGTCTGAGTGAACTCCGGGAGATGGTGATGGACAGGGAGGCCTGGTGTGCTGTGATTCATGGGGTCGCAAAGAGTCGGACACGACTGAGTGACTGAACTGAACTGAACTGAACTACCATATGCTGTTACTACTTACAAGTTAAATAACTGAAATAACATGGAAACTTGTATCAATGTAAGATGCTATAGAATGAGAGTAGAAACAGGATAGATTTAACTGAGGAAAGAGCAACTTTGTTGGAAAATTAGAGATGACTCAAGGGAATCTATTTCAGGTTGACTGTGGAATACAGGATGCCTTGAATTTCTTAGTCAATGGAAGAATAGTTCTGGGGGGAAAGTGATTTCAAAATTAAATTATAAATCTAAGGTGTGATATAATCTTGGCCCCAAAATGGATAGCTGCCACTGTGGGCCTAACCTAGTACCAAGATTCACAAAGCAGCAGATCATAAATATGAGGAATTATTTCATCCAGCTGAGGATCTACATTTAGTGTAAGTGAACTAAGAGGTAAAGCTGAGAGAGCTCACAGCGACAGGAGACAGTAAGCTTGATCCAAGGAGTGCTGTAAGCATGCTGCTGCTGCTGCTACTGCTGCTAAATTGTTTCAGCCGTGTCCGACTCTGTGTGACCCCATAGATGGCAGCCCACCAGGCTCTCCCGTCCCTGGGATTCTCCAGGAAAGAACCCTGGAGTGGGTTGCCATTTCCTTCTACAGTGCATGAAAGTGAAAAATGAAAGTGAAGTCACTCAGTCGTGTCCGACTCTTCGTGACCCCGTGGACTGCAGCCCACCAGGCTCCTCTGCCCATGGGATTTTCCAGGCAAGAGTACTGGAGTGGGTTGCCATTGCAAGCATAGGGTAGAGCAAAATCAGAACAAATATGTTGCTTACCACCACTTAATAACCATCATAATTTTGTAAATAATTGATCATAATTAAACAATGAGGTCTGAGGATAGCGATCTCTCAGTGAGAATCCGTGGAGTTTGGTGCCATGGATATAGGAAAAGGAAGATCTATTTAGACTCTATTTCTATTCTTCCTTCCAAACAGATTGGCTCATTTAGAAATAAATGTTGTAAATAATAGCATATCAGCACAGGAAAGCTTTTTAAAATAATCTAGTGAAGAATTTAGACAAAGGAATGAAACCAAATATTTTCTGCTTTAAGGGCAACTATTTAACTCTGCCACCCAGTGCAAAAGCAAACACAGTGTGTAAAAAACTGGGTGTGACTGTGCTCCAATAACAAGCCTCATTTAGCCATGGGTAGTAGTTTCTGACCTCCGATCTAGTCTAAACCTGTCATTTTTTTATCAGGAAAAGAAGTCTTAAGTGTAATGATATGAAATAAATGCAAAGAAGCTGTAATCTACACAGCATAAGTAAAATTCAAATCTTCAGAATCCTAGATAGATATACTGACCTCATCACTCATAATTCCTATAACAGGTAACACTAATGTTTTGTGAAGGTAAATATTATCGGTTGAAATAAGAATCCTAATAAATAATTATTGAATGTTTTCTATATAATAGGAAATTTACTAACTGCTTTATTAAAATTATTTTATTGAATCACACTAATCATCCTTTTGAAGATTGCATATATTTATCCTTAATATATAAATGAGAAACAAGAGAGTAAGACAGAAACACGCTCAGTAAATTATCCAGGATCATACCTCAAGTAAGTGGTAGAGACAGATTTGACCCCAGATAGATGTACTGAGAATACAAAGATTAAATTTTAACACATTTTATCTTTTCAGTATTGATTCTGTAGATTAGAGATAAAATTGAAAAAAAGTCAATTATAAAATGTTAAAAGAAATATATAAAGCATGCATAAACTGTTGGTTAATAAAATAGGGTGTGAATATATATGGATTAAATAGTTTTAATAAGAAAATTCATAAGAAAATATATAGCTAAGTTTAAAGTAATGAAGATGAATTTTTTTCTCAAAAATATAAATTACTTAGGCTACCATGAGGATTCTCATACACATATGTAGCATGTATATAAACATATATGTACTTCAAACATCTTTATATGCTATTCTAGAGATATATCTGAAACCAGTTGAAATTTTTAAAAACATAGCTTAAATCTACTAAAAATAAACAATATGCAAGCACCAATTCAGATATTATTAAAATATTTTTATAAAATATTCAAAGAAGATAATATAATCTATAGCCTTTATAAACTCTTCTGAAGAACAGAAAAATTGGGAATACTTCACCCTCCATCATTTGATTAGGTTGGCATATTTTGATACTAAAATCAAGATGCTTAATCACTTAGTCATGCACGACTCTTTGTGACCCTTGCATTACAGCTGATGAGATTCTCCAGGTAAGAATACTAGATTGGTTAGCCATACCCTTCTCCAGGTATCTTTCCAACCCAGGGACTGAACCAGCATCTCTTTTATTGTGCTAGGTAGTTAGAATAGAAAACAGGAGTCCAGAATGGTGGTGGCTAAAAGATAAGGAAGGGAAAAGCCCATGAAAATAGAACAAAGGAAGGTCCGAGGACCAGAGTGAGGACCTCAGGTAGAACAAACAAGACTCCTGGCTAGCCCAGTTTACATAGGGCAGGCCCAGGGGGGAAAAAGACATATAAAAAGGGAGCCAAAGGGCCAGGTGTTTCTTTCTCTCTCTCCTCCACGCGCTGGGGTGCTCTTCTCTTTGCATCTTTGGGCCGACATGCCCTCACACCTCGAGGATTTTCCTGTTATTTTCTAAATAAAATAGAGCTGTAACATGGAACTGTAACACTGATTTATCTAAGAGCTATAACACAGTCTGTCCAAGACCTGGGAGCCGAGGGCTTTACTGTCCATCACTCCAAATCTTTGTTGTGATGAGAGAGAACCAAGGAGTATACACTCGCCTGACAATTCACCAGTGATTTCTTTACCATCTGAGCCAGTATGGAGAGTGAAAAAATAAATCTCACTTATTAACATAGATGCAGTGATCCTAGATAAAATATTATTAAACTAAATCCATCGATTAAAAAAATACCTCTTGAATATATAAGTACTATCTCAGGAATGAAAAATTTATTGTCTCAAGAAGTCAATTCAAGTAACTTATTATACTAATAGCTTATCATGCACTTACTATTGACTAAAAATCAGTCATAAATCATTAATAATGATACAGTAAAAATGTTCATATATAAATCACCACTTATTTATAGCAATAACTCTTAGAAATTTTATTTTTGATATTTTGTTATACTAATTTAGCTTAATTCTATAAGCAAAATATATAGTTTATCTTTAAAGGAAATAAAGTTGATTAAAAAAACACAGATTTTTTTCTAAAGTTAAAACCACAAATCATTGTACCTTTAGTACATTGTGGCCATAGATTTATTCCTACCTATTTTAATGATCTTTTAAAAATCAAAGTCATGGTTTCAATAATGATAATAGTACTGGTTTTAATACATTTACCACAGATCATGAATGATTAGCAACAAGAACAAAAAAATTGTACTTTCAGTTTGTGTCCTTGTTTTGGTTCTCTTCAAGCTTTTGTCTCTCTTCATATCTCCCTGTTGATCCACTCCAGTGTGTGTGTATTCAGTCATGTCTGACTCTTTGCAGCTCTATGGATTGTAGCCCACCAGGTTCCTCTGTCTTTGGGGTTTTCCAGTCAACAATATCGGAGTGGGTTGCCATTTCCTTCTCCAAGGGATCTTCCAGACCCAGGGATTGAACCCACGTCTCCTGCATTGGCAGGCGGAATCTTTACCTCCTGATCCATTCAGGTTCAATTTAAAAAGGAGTATAATAACATACAAGCACCTCCTGAGCACTCTCAAGTCCTGAATGAAAGAAAGAAAAAAAAAAAAAAAAGTAACAAATAACCATTGAGAAGCTACAGGAAATTCCCTAGTGGCCCAGTGGCTATTTCCTGTGCTTCCAATGAAGGGAGCATGGAGAAGGCAATGGCACCCCACTCCAGTGCTCTTGCCTGGAAAATCCCATGGGCAGAGGAGCCTGGTAGGCTGCAGCCCATGGGGTCGCGAAGAGTCGGACACGACTGAGTGACTTCACTTTCACTTTTAACTTTCATGCATCGGAGAAGGAAATGGAAACCCACCCCAGTGTTCTTGCCTGGAGAATCCCAGGAATAGGGAAGCCTGGTGGGCTGCCATCTATGGGGTCGCACAGAGTCGGACACGACTGAAGTGACTTTGCTTAGCAGGAAACAAGATTGGTATACCACATGGCCAAAATAAATAAATAATAAATCGAACAATGGTGAAGTTTAAAAAGAGAGAGAAACTGCAATGCACCAAGTATTGCACTAATGACACAAAAGTTTTAACTTGCAGTCTCCCTTGTGCATTAGTTACATTTTAAATTGTTTTTATAGATGATGAAATACACAATAAAATGAAAACAGGATCCAAACTCAAAAATGTCAGCAGCCAGCAGTTAAGGAGTTGTTGAAATAGTGTGAACAATAAATGTGACAAATGTTATATCAGACCTAGTGGGAAAGTACTACCAAGGCTAGGCACTGATATTTGTACAAACATTTTTATTCAACATAAATACACCACATGTCTGATTGATGATGTGAAACTTAAATATTTCATTGCAGTTAGTGAGGTCCAATATCTTTTTTAGTGACTCAATATTTTTAAAAGAAAGAGTAGGTTACAAGGTTTGGTGCATCTATTAATTTTAAAACTCCTGAAGAATGGGCAGCCACACTGGTATAAAATATATTTAGCTTTAATACCTGTTCTCAGGAAAGTTAAATAATTTGCTGATAATATAAATGTCTTTTAACTAATGGAAATATGCCAAATATTCAATTATTTTTCCTTGCATATCTCAAGGAAACATGAGGAAAAGTTTTATTAGTACCAAACAATATTTATAGTGGCTATTCCTTCATAACCAAGAAATCATTGATTCTACTGCCCAGAGTGAGACTAAATCTTTTGAGCAGTTTTTCCAATACAATGACATACAGCAGAGTATCTATTGTCAGTTCTTGTAGAAATGGCATATTTGGCTAATAGATTACAATGAGTATATTTCACATTCCACTCCTTTTATTGACAATCCTTTAGAAAGAAAAAAAATTTTTTTCAGAACAATAAAGAAAACTCAAAGAATGAATGAAAGTGAAACCACCTAGGCTTTTAAGTCAAACACATGCTGATAAAGTACTTACTTTAAGAAAGTAACAGTTCATTCAAGGATGCTTCTAAAATTGGTCCATAAGTTTTAGCCATTTTTCTGGAAATCAATTGTATAGAGAACTTATATATCTTTATGATGTAAAAGCATAATCTTTAAAAGTATTATTTTTTCAAAAGCATCTAATTCTTGTTTGTTTTTATTTTTTCCAGTTTATTTTTTTTTATTTTTTGATACTTTATTCTATATTACAATATTGTATTTGTTTTGCCATACACTGACATGAATCAGCCACAGGTGTCCACGATCTCCCAATGCCAAAGCCCCCTCCCACCTCCCACCCCATATCATCTCCCTGAATCATCCTGTGCACCAGCCCCATGCATCCTGTATCCTGTATTGAACATAGACTGGCTCTTCGTTCTTACAAGATAGTATACATGTTTCAATGCCATTCTCCCAAATCATCCCACCCTCTCCCTCTCCCTCAGAATCCAAAAGTCTGTTCTATACCTCTGAGTCTCTTTTGTTGTCTCACATAGAGGGTCATCGTTACTATCTTTCTAAATTCCATATATATGTGTCAGTATACTGTATTGGTGTTTTTCTTTCTGGCTTACTTCAGTCTGTATAATTGGCTCCAATATCATCCATCTCATTAGAACTGAGTCAAATTTATTCTTTTTAAGGGCTGAGTAGTACTGCATTGTGTATATGTACCACAGCTTTCTTATCCATTCATCTGCTGATGGACATCTAGGTTGGTTCCATGTCCTGGCTATTATAAACAGTGCTGCAATGAACATTGGGGTACATGTGTCTCTTTCAATTCTGGTTTCCTCGGTGTGTATGCCCAGCAGTGGGATTGCTGGATCATAAGGCAGTTCTATTTGCAATTTTTAAGGAATCTCCACACTGTTTTCCATAGTGGCTGTACTGGTTTGCATTCCCACCACCAGTGTAAGAGGCTTCCTTTTCTCCACATCCTCTCCAGCATTTATTGCTTGTAGACTTTTGGATCACAGCCATTTTGACTGGTGTGAAATGGTACCTCATTGTGGTCTTGATTTGCATTTCTCTGATAATTGATGTTGAGCATCTTTTCATGTGTTTGTTAGCCATCCGTATGTCTTTAAAACTAATAATTATTGTTTCTAAATCTGTAATCTGTTTTGTAGTTAAAAAGGTAAATTTGAAAAACTAAATATAATTGCTGTAATGCTGTAACTGGTGAAATAAGTTTATCATACCTTTCCAAAATAACTGCCTTGAAGAATATGGTACTCATTTTGAAATAATTGTTATAATCTGATTTTTTTAGTAATAACACATGAATTTCATCTGATTAAATATAAAATAGACACACTATTGGGGGAAAATATGTGGCTGAAATAGCTAAGTTCATGCTCAAATTTTGTGCTTTTTAAAAAATATTGCACAATAAATTCCTTTTGTAAAATTACTGAAAAGTAGCATGAAATCAGCATCAGCTAATCTCCAAAATACATGCTAAGTGTTTATTTTGTGTTAATTGAATTCATTTTAGTCTCACCAATAAAATGAAACACTTTCCAAGGAACAAAATTTTATCAATAGATCTTCCAAAATGAAACACATTAAAATTCCACACATTCTATATCATTCTTAGAATGAAATTATTGTTGCAGCTTTGCATCATGTAGTTACCTTAAACAGCTTACAAATTTAATGTATCAGGTTTTTCACCAATTATTTCTGAAACCTCTTAGGACTTAGAAAAAGGAAAAAACAAAACAAAACAAAAAACTGTTTTCAATGCTACTTCCTTGCACTTTAATTTTTCGATGATGAAAAATAAAGTAAGCTGCTCTGAAAGTTACTGAATTTCATTGTATAAAATGAAATTAGTGAGTTAGCTGGGATAAAGCAGAGAATAGCATATATAAACCTGTTGACAAATTAATATTTTTTAAATGGGTGCTTCAAACTATTGCAGTTGAAATTATCAGCTGATGTAGTAAAGTAGTAAGTGCGAATTAGCATAATATGGGATCAGTTCAGTTCAGTTCAGTCGCTCAGTCGTGTCCGACTCTTTGCGACACCATGAATCGCAGCACGCCAGGCCTCCCTGTCCATCTCCAACTCCCGGAGTTCACTTAGACTTGCGGCCATCGAGTCAGTGATGCCATCCAGCCATTTCATCCTCGGTTGTCCCCTTCGATAGTTTGTATTTAATCTTAAACAGAAACAAGAAGAAAAAAATTAAAATAGTGAATCTAAATTATCTTTTATTTCAACTTTAAGCATATACTACTTCTAAAGGAAAAATAAAGTGCAATGACACCAACAGACTCATTGATAATATAAAATAATATTCCTCTATGACAAAAAAATGAAATGAAAAATATTCCATCTGATGTTGTGGCCATTTTACTTGCTGATGCAGTCAAATAGAATTACTAGTAAAGATAAATGAAAGTAGCTAATATCATGCCTGATAATCCCAGAATCGTGTGTGATTGCAACTTAGCCATCTTCAGAGATTTTATGAAAGCTGTGGTGAAAAGAAAAACAGTTAGTCACACCATTGTGTCTAACTCTTTGTTACACCCAGGACTGTAGTCCACCAAATTCCTCTTTCCCTGGAATTCCTAGGCAAGAATACTGGAAAGGATAGCATTCCCTACTCCAAGGGATCTTCCTAATCCAGGGATCGACCCTGGGGCTCCTGCATTGCAGGCAGATTCTTTAACAGCTGAGCCACAGTGGTATACAATTTAATATATTTCCCCTTACTGGTTAAGATACATTACTTTGCCAACAAAGGTCCATTTGGTCAAAGCTATAGTTTTTCCAGTAGTCATGTATGGATGTGAGAGTTGGACTGTAAAGAAGCTGAGCACCAAAGAACTGATGCTTTTGAACTGTAGTATTGGAGAAGACACTTGAGAATCCCTTGGACTTCAAGGAGATCCAACCAGCCCAGCCTAAAAGAAATCAGTCCAGAAAATTCATTGGAAGGACTGATGCTGAAGCTGAAACTCCAATACTTTGGCCACCTGATGTGAATAACCGACTCATTGGAAAAGACTCTGATGCTGGAAAAGATTGAAGTCAGTAGGAGAAGGGGATGACAGAGGATGAGATGGTTGGATGGTATCACTGACTGAATGGACATGAGTTTGAGCAAGCTTCCAGAGTTGGTGATGGACAGGGAAACCTAGTCTGCTGCAGTCCATGGGGTCATAAAGAGTCAGACACGACTGAGCAACTGAACTGAACTCAACTTACTGGTTAAAAACTGGGATTCATCAACTTGAACCAGTGAACCAATGAAGTTGCTAAGTCATATCCAACTCTTTGCAATCCCATGGACTGTAGCCTACCAAGTTCCTCTGTCCAGGGGATTTTCCAGGCAAGAGTATTAGAGTGGGTTACCATTTCCTTCTCCACTCATTCAAGATACAATGTTGTATTTGGTTGTCATGTCTCTATAGTTTTTATTTATCTGTGTCTGGTTCTCATTCTTATATGCAGTTCTTATTTTATAATTTGTTTGTTTAGGGATTTTTTTTTCCTTTGGGGGATGGTGACATTTATTTGCTTTTTACTTTTAGTCTAACAGACTCTACTCATCTCCAAAGTTAGCCAACCTCTTGCCTCTCATTCCTAAATTAAGTGGTTACATTCATTTGTTAAAAAATTAGATTTTTTTTCACATCCTGCATTCTATTCTGGGATCCCCTGACTCCTTAATTTTTTTTTTTTAATTTTCATGCTTTAATGTTCACTGTGTATTGTAAAGTTGTATAGATTTGGACAAGTATATAATTCCATGTATCCACAATGATAGTATCACACAAAATGTTAATTTTTCTGAAATTGAAAATCTCCTGTGATTCATATATTTTTCCTGCTCTCTTAACTCCTAGCAACCACTAATAGTTTTCCTGTTTCTATAATTTTGCCTTTAGCAAATGTCATATAATTATAATTATATAGCTAATAGACTTTCAAACTGACTTTTTAAATTTCAGTTCAGTTAGTTCAGTCACTCAGTCTTGTCTGACTCTGCAACCCCATGGATTGCAGTTAGCCAGGCTTCCCTGTTCATCACCAATTCCCAGAGTTTGCTCAAACTCATATCCATTAAGTTGGTGATGCTATCCAGCAAGCTCATCCTCTGTTGTCCAGTTCTCCTCCTGCCTTCAATCTTTCCTAGCATCAGGGTCTTTTCAAATGAGTCAGTTTTTCTCATCAGGTGGCCAAATTATAAGAGCTTCAGCTTCAGCATCAGTCCTTCCAATGAATATTCAGCACTGATTTCTTTTAGGATGGACAGCTTGGATCTCCTTGCAGTCCAAGGGACTCTCAATAGTATTCTCCAACATTGCAGTTCAAAAGAATAAATTCTTCATTGCTTAGATTTTTTTGTGATCCAGCTCTCATATCTATACATGACAAATGGGGGGAAAAAAAACAAACATAGCTCTGAGTGGATGGACATTTGTTGGCAAAGTAATATCTCTGCTTTTTAACAGACTGTCTAGGTTGGTCATAGCTTTACTTCCAAGGAGCAGGTGTCTTTTAATTTCATGGCTGCAACACCATTTGCAGTGATTTTTCAGCCCAAGAGTTTAAAGTTTATCATTGTTTCCATTGTTCCCCATCTATTTGCCATGAAGTGATGGGACTGGATGCCAAGATCTTAGCTGTTTTATTGTTGAGTTTTAAGCAAGCTTTTTACTCTACTCTTTCACTTTCATCAAAAGGCTCTTCAGTTCCTCTTCACTTTCTTCCATAACTGTGGTGTTATCTGCATATCTGAGGTTATTTATATTTCTCCCAGCAATCTTGATTCCAGCTTGTGTTTCATCCACTCTGGCAGCTTGCATGATGTACTCTGCATAAACTTTAATAAGCAGGGTGACAATATACAACCTTCATGTACTCCTTTCCCAATTTGGAACAAGTCTGTTGTTCCATGTCCAGTTCTAGCTGTTGTTTCTTGACTTGCATGCAGATTTTCACGTGGAAGGTAAGGTGGTCTGGTATTCCCTCTCTTAAAGAATTTTCTATACTTTGTTGTGATATATGTAGTCAAAGATATGGCATAATCAATTAAGAAGTGGATGTTTTTCTAAAATTATCTGGCTTTTTGATGAGCCAAAGGATGTTAGCAATTTGAACTCTGGTTCCTCTGCCTTTTCTAAATCCAACTGCAACATCTGGAAGTTCTTGGTTCATGTATTGTTGAAGCCTGGCTTGGAGAATTTTGAGCATTTCTTTACTAACATGTGAGATTAATGCAATTGTGCAGTAGTTAAAACATTCTTTGGCATTGCCTTTCTTCTGAACTGGGATGAAAACTGATCTTTTCAAGTCCTGTGGCCATGGCTGAGTTTTCCAAATTTGCCGGCATACTGAGTGTAGCACTTGCACAGCATCATCATTTAGGATTTGAAATAGCTTAACTGGAATTCCATCACCTGCACTAGCTTTGTTCATAGTGATCCTTCCTAAGTCCCAGTTGACTTTGCATTCCAGGATGTCTGGCTGTAAGTGGGTGATCACACCATCATGGTTATCTGGGTCATGATGATCTTTTTTGTCTGATATTTCTGTGTATTCTTGCTACCTCTTCTTAATATCTTCTGTTTCTGTTAAATCCATACCATTTTTGTCCTTTATTGTGCCCATCTTTGCATGAAATATTACCTGGGTGTCTCTAATTTTCCTGAAGAGGTCTCTAGTCTTTCCCACTCTATTGTTTTCCTCTATTTCTTTGAAATACTTCCACTGAGGAAGTATTTCTTATCTTTCTTTGCTATTCCTTGGAACTCTGCATTCAAATGGTTATATTATTCCTTTTCTCCTTTGCCTTTAACTTCTCTTCCTTTCTTACCTATTTGTGAGGCTTACTCAGACAAACATTTTGTCTTTTTGCATTTCTTTTCTTGTGGATAGTCTTGATCATTGTCTCCTGTACAATGTCATGCACCTCCATCCATAATTCTTCAGGCATTCTGCCTATCTGATCTAATCCATTGAAACTATTTGCAATTTCCTCTGAATAATCATAAGCTATAGAGATCTCTTCAAGAAAATTAGAGATACCAAGGGAACATTTCATGCAAAAATGGGCTCGATAAAGGACAGAAATGGTCTGGACCTAACAGAAGCAGAAGATATTAAGAAGAGGTGGCAAGAATAC
The DNA here is from genome assembly GCA_917880005.1 of Nanger dama. Lineage (NCBI taxonomy): Eukaryota > Metazoa > Chordata > Mammalia > Artiodactyla > Bovidae > Nanger > Nanger dama. The sequence continues at coordinate 48,719,514 of CAKJTW010000011.1, forward strand.
ATGGAAGAACTGTACAAAAAGAACTTCATGACCCAGATAATCATGATGATGTGATCACTCATCTAGAGCCAGATATCTTGGAATGTGAAGTCAAGTAGGCCTTAGAAAACATCACTATGAACAAAGCTAGTGGAGCTGATGGAATTCCAGTGCAGCTGTTTCAAATCCTGAAAGATGATGCTGTGAAAGTGCTGCACTCAATATGCCAGCAAATTTGGAAAACTCAGCAGTGGCCACAGGACTGGAAAAGTCAGTTTTCATTCTAATTCCAAAGAAAGGCAATGCCAAAGAATGCTCAAGCTACCGCACAATTGCACTCATCTCACATGCTAGTAAAGTAATGCTCAAATTTCTCCCACCCAGGCTTCAGCAATACATGAACCGTGAACTCCCTGATGTTCAAGTTGGTTTTAGAAAAAGCAGAGGAACCAGAGATCAAATTGCCAACATCCTCTGGATCATGGAAAAGCAAGAGAGTTCCAGAAAACATCTATTTCTGCTTTATTGACTATGCCAAAGCCTTTGACTGTGTGGATCACAAAAAACTGTGGAAAATTCGGAAAGAGATGGGAATACCAGGCCACCTGACCTGCCTCTTGAGAAATCTGTATGCAGGTCAGGAAGCAACAGTCAGAACTAGACATGGAATAACAGGCTGGTTTCAAATAGGAAAAGGAGTACGTCAAGGCTGTATATTGTCACCCTGCTTATTTAACTTATATGCAGAGTACATCATGAGAAATGCTGGACTGGAAGAACCACAAGCTGGAATCAAGACTGCCAGGAGAAATATCAATAACCTCAGATATGCAGATGACATCACCCTTATGGAAGAAAGTGAAGACAAACTAAAAAGCCTCTTAATGATAGTGAAAGAAGAGAGTGAAAAAGTTGGTTTAAAGCTCAACATTCAGGAAATGAAGATCATGGCATCTGGTCCCATCACTTCATGGGAAATAGATGGGGAAACAGTGGAAACAGTGTCAGACTTTATTTTGGGAGGCTACAAAATCACTGCAGATTGTGACTGCAGCCATTAAATTAGAAGACACTTGCTCCTTGGAAGAAAAGTTATGACCAACCTAGACTGTATATTCAAAAGCAGAGACATTACTTTGCCGACTAAGGTCCGTCTGGTCAAGGCTATGGTTTTTCTAGTGGTCATGTATGGATGTGAGAGTTGGACTGTGAAGAAAGCTGAGCGCCGAAGAATTGATGCTTTTGTACTGTGATGTTGGAGAAGACTCTTGAGAGTCCCTTGGACTGCAACGAGATCCAACCAGTTCATTGTAAAGGAGATCAGCCCTGGGATTTCTTTGGAAGGAATGATGCTAAAACTGAAACTCCAGTACTTTGGCCACATCATGAGAAGAGTTGACTCATTGGAAAAAACTCTGATGCTGGGAGGGATTGGGGCAAGAGGAGAAAGGGACGACCGAGGATGAGATAACTGGATGGCATCACGGACTCGATTGACGTTAGTCTGAGTGAACTCCGAGAGATGGTAATGAACAGGGAGCCCTGATGTGCTGGGATTCATGGGGTTGCAAAGAGTCAGACATGACTGAGCGACTGACCTGAACTGATTTGACATACATCATATCTGAATGGCCTAGTGGTTTTTTTCTACTTTCTTCAATTTAAGTCTGATTTTGGCAATAAGGAGTTCATAATCTGAGCCACAATCATCTCCAGGTCTTGTTTTTGCTGATTGTAGAGGGCTTCTCCATTTTTGGCTACAAAGAATATAATCAATCTAATTTCAGTATTGATCATTTGGTGATATTCATGTGTAGAGTCTTCTCTTGTGTTGTTGGAAAAGTGTGTTTGCTATGACCAGTGTATTCTCTTTGTAAAACTCTGTTAGCCTTTGCCTTGCTTCATTTTGTAATTTTGCCTTGACAAACTGTGGTCCATTGGAGAAGAGAATTGCAAACCACTTCAGCATTTTTCCTTGAAAACCCCATGAACAGTATAAAAGTGAAAAAGACATGACACTGAAAGATGAACTCCTCAAGTCAGTAGGTACCCAATATGTCACTGGAGAAGAATGGAAAAATAACTCCAGAAAAAATGAATAGATTGGGCCAAAGCAATACCAGTGCCCAGTTGTGAATGTGACTGGTGATGGAAATAAAGTCCAATACTGTAAAGAGCAATATTTCATAGAAACCTGGAATGTTAGGTCCATGAATCAGGGTAAATTAGAAGTGGTCAAGCAGGAGATGGTCAGAGGACATTAACTTTTCAGGAAACAGTGAACTAAAATGGACTATAATGGATGAATTTAATTCAGATGAACATTGTAATCTACTACTGTGTACAAGAATCCCTTAGAAGAAATAGAGTAGCTATCATAGTCAACAGAAGAGTTTGAAATACAGTACTTGAGTGCAATCTCAAAAATGACAGAATGATCTCTATTTGTTTTCAAGGCAAGCCATTCAATATCACAGTAATACAAGTCTATGCCCCAACCAGTAATGCTGAAGAAGCTGTGGTTAATGGTTCTATGAAGACCAACAAGAACATCTTGAACTAACACCCAGAAAAGATGTCCTTTTCATGATAGGGGACTGGAATGCAAAATTAGGAACTCAAGATATACCTGGAGTAACAGGCAAATTTGGCCTTGAGGTACAAAATGAAGCAGGGCAAAGGCTAACAGAGTTATACCAGGAAAATACACTGGTCATGACAAACACCCACTTCCAACAACACAAGAGACTTTTTCATTAGCAATATGCATTTAAGTTTCCTCTATGTCTTTCTATGGCTTGATAGCTCATTTGAAAAGAAAAAAAAATTGATAAATAATATTTCATTATATTGTTGTCTTTTAGTTGCTAAGTTTTGTCCTACTCTTTGCGACTCCATGAACTGCAGAACACCAGTCTTCCCTGTTGTTCACCATCTCCCAGAGTTTGCTCAAACTCAGTGATGTTATCCAAACATCTCAACCTCTGTTGCCCTCTACTCTTGCTGCCCTCTATCTTCCCCAGCATCAGGGTCTTTTCAAATGAGTCAGCTGTTCCCATCAGGTGGCCAAAGTATTAGTTTCAGCTTCAACATAAGTCCTTTGAATGTATATTTAGGGGTTATTTTCTTGTGGTCCAAGGAGCTCTCAAGAGTATTCAGCACTGCTATTCAAAAGCAAACATTTTTTGGCATTCAACTTTCTTTATTGGAGAAGGAAATGGCAACCCACTCCAGTATTCTTGCCGGGAGAATCCGATGGATGGAGGAGCCTGGTAGCCTACAGTCCACGGGGTTGCTAAGAGCTGGACACGACTGATCAACTTCACTTTCAATTTTCACTCTCATGCATTTGAGAAGGAAATGGCAACCCATCCCAATGCTCTTGCCTGGAGAACCCCAGGGACAGAGGAGTCTGGTGAACTGCCATCTATGGGGTCACACAGAGTCGGACACGACTGAAGCGACTTAGTAGCAGCAGTAGCAGCTTTCTTTATGATCCAACAGTCACATTCATACATTACTACTAGAAAACTCAAAGCCTTGACCTTTAAGACCTTTGATGGCAAAGTAATGTCTCTGGTTTTTAATACACTCTTTAGGTTTGTTATAGCTTTTTCTTCAAGGAGCAAACATCTTTTAATCCCCTGGCTGCAATCACTGTCTGCAGTGATTTAGGAGCTGAAGAAAATAAAATTTGTCATGGTTTCCTCTTTTTCCCCATGATGTCATGGGACTGGATGCCATGTTCTTCATATTTGAATGTTGAGTTTTAAGCCAGTTTTCTCACTCTCCTCTTTCAACTTCATCAAGAGGCTCTTTAGATCTTCTTTTTCTGCCATCAAAGTGGTATCAACTTTGTAGCTGAGGTTGTTTATATTTCTCCCAGCAGTCTTAATTCCAGCTTACTAGTTGTCCAACAAGGCATTTCACATGATGGACTTGTGTAAGTTTCTGTAGTTCATCTTTCTTTAATAGATTCATTTCATCTAAATTTATTCAGTTGTGGTATTCCTCTCTTATCTTTTCATGTCCATAGGCTTGGTAATGACAAACTCTGTCATTTCTACTATTAATAATTAGCTAATATTCTTTTCTTGATATGTTTGGGTTCAGTTCAGTTCAGTCACTCAGTCATGTCTGACTCTTTGTGACCACATGAATTGCAGCACGCCAGGCCTCCCTGTCCATCACCAGCTCCTGGAGATCACACAGACTCACGTCCATTGAGTCGGTGATGCCATCCAGCTATCTCATCTTCTGTCGTCCCCTTCTCTTACCGCCCCTAATCCCTCCCAGCATCAGAGACTTTTCCAGTGAGTCAACTCTTCACATGAGGTGGCCAAAGTACTGGAGTTTCAGCTTTAGCATCTTTCCTTCTAAAGAAATCCCAAGGCTGATCTTTAGAATGGTTGGATCTTGTTGCAGTCCAAGGGACTCTCAAGATTCTTCTCCAACATCACAGTACAAATGCATCAATTCTTTGGCACTCAGATTTCTTCACAATCAAACTATCACATCCATACATGACCACTGGAAAACGCATAACCTTGACTAGACGGACCTTTGTTGACAAAGTAATGTCTCTGCTTTTCAACATGCTATCTAGGTTTGTCATAACTTTTCTTCCAAGTAGTAAGTGTCTTTTAATTTCATGGCTGCAGTCATCATCTACAGTGATTTTGGAGCCACCCAAAAATGAACTCTGACAATGTTTTCCCATCTATTACCCATGAAGTGATGGGATCGGAGGCCATGATCTTCTTTTTCTGAATGTTGAGCTTAAGACTTTTCACTCTCCACTTTCACCTTCATCAAGAGTCTCTTTAGTTCCTCTTCACTTTCTGCCATAAGGATCGTGTCATTTGCATTTCTGACATTATTGATATTTTTCCTGGAAATCTTAATTCCAGCTTGTGTTTTTTCCAGTCCAGTGTTTCTCATGATGTACTCTGCACAGAAGTTAAATAAGCAGGGTGACAATATACAGCCTTGACGTACTCCTTTTCCTATTTGAAACCAGCCTGTTGTTCCATGTCCAGCTCTAACTGTTGCTTCCTGACCTGCATATAGGTTTCTCAAGAGGCAGGTTAGGTGTTCTGGTATGCGCATCTATTTCAGAATTTTCCACAGTTGATTGTGATCCACACAGTCAAAGGCTTTGGCATAGTCAATAAAGCAGAAATAGGTGTTTTTCTGGAACTCTCTTGCTTTTTCCATGATCCAGCGGATGTTGACAATTTGATCTCTGCTTTCTCTGCCTTTTCTAAAACCAGCTTGAACATCTGGAAGTTCACAGTTCATGTATTGCTGAAGTCTGGCTTGGAGATTTTTGAGCATTACTTTACTAGCATGTGAGATGAGTGCAATTGTGTGGTAGATTGAGCATTCTTTGGCATTGCCTTTCTTTGGGATTAGAATGAAAACTGACCTCTTCCAGTGCTGTGGCCACTGTTGTGTTTTCCAAATTTGCTGGCATATTGAGTGCAGCACTTTCACAGCATCATCTTTGAGGATTTGAAATAGCTCAACTGGAATTCCATCAGCTCCACTAGCTTTGTTCGTAATGATGCTTTCTAAAGCCCACTTGACTTCACATTCCAGGATGTCTGGCTCTAGATTAGTGATCACACCCTCGTGATTATCCTTTTCATGAAGATCTTTTTTGTACAGTTGTATTCTTGCCACCTCTTCTTAATATCTTCTGCTTCTGTTAGGTCCATAGCATTTCTGTCCTTTATTGAGCCCATTTTTGCATGAAATGTTCCCTTGGTACCTCTAATTTTCCTGAAGAGAGCTCTAGTCTTTCTCATTCTGTTGTTTGCCTCAATGTCTTTGCACTGATCAGCGAGGAAGGCTTTCTTATGTCTTCTTGTTATTCTTGGGAACTCTGCATTCAGATACTTATATCTTTCCTTTTCTCCTTTGCTTTTTGTTTCTCTTCTTTTCACAACTATTTGTAAGGCCTCCTCAGACAGCCATTTTGCTTTTTGCATTTCTTTTCTATGGGGATGGTCTTGATCCCTGTCTCCTGTACAATATCATGAACCTTCGTCCATAATTCCATCAGGCACTTTATCTATCAGATCTAGTCTCTTAAATCTTTTTCTCACTTCCACTGTATAATCGTAAGGGATTTTATTTAGGTCATATCTGAATAGTCTATTGGTTTTCCCTACTTTCTTCAGCTTAAGTCTGAATTTGGTAATAAGGAGTTCATGATCTGAGCCACAGTCAGCCCCCTGGTCTTGTTTTTGTTAACTGTATAGAGCTTCTCCATCTTTGGCTGCAAAGAATATAATCAATCTGATTTTGGTGTTGACCATCTGGTGATGTCCATGTGTAGAGTCTTCTCTTGTGTTGTTGGAAGATGGTGTTTGCTATGACCAATACATTTTCTTAGCAAAACTGTATTAGTCTTTGCCCTGCTTCATTCCACATTACAAGGCCAAATTTGCCTGTTACTCCAGGTGTTTCTTGACTTCTTACTTTTGCATTCCAGTCCCCTATAATGAAAAGGACATCTTTTTTGGATGTTAGTTCTAAAAGTTCTTTTAGGTCTTCATAGAACCATTCAGCTTCAGCTTCTTCAGTGTTACTGGATGGGGCATAGACTTGGATAACTGTGACATTGAATGGTTTGCCTTGGAAATGAACAGAGACCATTCTGTCATTTTTGAGATTGCATCCATGTACTGCATTTCAGAATCTTTTGTTGACCATGATGGCTACTCCATTTCCTCGAAGAGATTCCTGCCCACAGTTGTAGATATAATGGTCATCTGAGTTAAATTAACAAATTCCAGTCAATTTTAGTTCACTGATTCCTACCAACAAAATGGTTGAAATATCCTTGCTGCTGCTAAGTCACCTTAGTCGTGTCCAACTCTGTGTGACCCCGTAGATGGCAGCCCACCAGGCTCCCCTGTATAGTAGGTAAAGGGAGCATAATAAATCATTCACTGCCTCTCATCACTGCAAATGAGTCAAAGTTACTTTATTAAAGAGGTTGTCTTGAAGGCAAATAAGCACATGAGTAGTTGTTCATATCATTAGCCATTAGGAAAATCAATTAAAATTATGGTGATATCTCCCTATCAGTTTAGTTCAGTTCAATTCAGTCGCTCAGTCATGTCCGACTTTTGCGACCTCATGAATCGCAGCACTTCAGGCCTCCCTGTCCATCACCAACTCCCGGAGTTCACTCAGACTTGCATTCATTGAGTCAGTGATGCCATTCAGCCATCTCATCCTCGGCCATCCCCTTCTCCTCCTGCTGCCAATCCCTCCCAGCATCAAAGTCTTTTCCAGTGAGTCAACTCTTCGGCAACTGTATTAGTTAGATGGGTTACCATAAAAAATTCCAGATACTAGATGGCTTAGACAACATAGTTTTAGAGTCTCATAATTCTGGAAGTTACTAGCACTAACTCAAGATATTTGGCCAATTTGGTTTCTGCTCACTGTACAAAAAAGATCTTAATGACCCAGATAATCACGATGGTGTGACCACTCATCTAGAGCCAGAAATCCTGCAATATGAAGTCATGTGGACCTTAGTAAGCATCACTATGAACAAAGCTAGAGTAGGTGATGAAATTCCAGTTGAGCTATTTCAAATCCTAAAATACAATGGTGTGAAAGTGCTGCACTCAGTATCTCAGAAAATTTGGAAAACTCAGCAGTGGCCACCAGACTGGAAAAGATCAGTCTTCATTCCAGTCCCAAAGAAAGGCAATGCCAAAGAATGCTCAAACTACTGCACAATTGGACTCACACATTACTAGTAAAGGAATGCTCAAAATGCTCCAAGCCAGGCTTCAGCAATACATGAACCATGAACTTTCATATGTTCAAGCTGATTTTAGAAATGGCAGAAGAACCAGAGATCAAATTGCCTACATCTACTGGATCATCAAAAAAGCAACAGAATTCCAGAAAAACATCTATTTCTGCCTTATTGACTATGCCAAAGCCTTTGTCTTTGTATCACAATAAACTGTAGAATATTCTGAAAGAGATGGGAATACCAGACCACCTGACCTGCCTCTTGAGAAATCTGTATGCAGGTCAAGAAGCAACAGTTAGGACTGGACATGGAACAACACACTGGTTCCAAATAGGAAAAGGAGTACATCAAGATTTATATCATCACCATGAGCATTTAACTTATATGCAGAGTACATCATGAGAAATGCAGGGATGGTTGAAGCACAAGCTGGAATCAAGATTGCTGGGAGAAATATCAATAACCTCAGATATACAGATGACACCACCCTTATGGCAGAAAGTGAAGAGGAACTAAAAGCCTCTTGATGGAAGTGAAAGTGGAGAGTGAAAAAGTTGTCTTGAAGCTCAACATTCAGAAAACGAAGATCATGGCATCCGATCCCATCACTTCATGGCAAATAGATGGAGAAACAGTGACTGACTATTTTGGGAGGTCTCTAAACCACTGCAGATGGTGACTGCAGCCATGTAATTAAAAGACACTTACTCCTTGGAAGGAAAATTATGACCAACCTAGATAGCTTATTTAAAAGCAGAGACATTAATTTGCCAACAAAGGTCTGTCTAGTCAAGGCTATGATTTTTCCAGTAGTCATGTACTGATGTGAGAGTTGAAATGTAAAGAAAGCTGAGCACTGAAGAATTGATGCTTTTGAACTATGATGTTGGAGAAGACTCTAGAGAGCTTTGGACTGCAAGGAGATCCAACCAGTCCATCCAAAGGAGATCAGTCCTGAGTGTTCTTTGGAAGGACTGATGTTTACACAGAAACTCCAATACTTTGGCCACCTGATGCAAAGAGCTGACGCATTTGAAAAGACCATGCTTCTGGGAAACATTGAGGGCAGGAGGATAAGTGGACGACAGAAGATGAGATGGTTGGATGGCATCACCGAACTCAATGGACACAAATTTGCATAAACTCCAGGGTTGGTAATGGACAGGAAGGCCTGGCATGCTTCAGCCCATGGGGTCGCAAATAGTTGGATATGACTGAGCAACAGAACTGAACTGACATGAAGAGCTCCCTTTATGCCTCACAGATGGCCATATTCTCATTGTATTTCTCACATGGAATTTCCTTGGAACTTATGGAGAAAGAAAGTTCTGGTATCACTTTCTTTTAAGAACATCAGTTCTATCTAGATAAAGACCCCATATTTATGACCTCATTTAATCTAATTCTCCTGTAAAGGCCTTATCTCCAAAACAGGCAGCTTGGACATTAAGGCTTCATTGTATATATTTTAGGATTATAATTCACTTTAAATCCATAACTAGTACAATGGGTAAAATAAAAACACTGACAATATCTAGATGTTAGTAAAAGTGCAAATAATCTGTAATCCTCAAACGTTTCTCATGTGAGTCTAAAAGTTGCAATCACTCTGGAAATCGTTTGACAGTTCAGTTCAGTCACTCAGTCGTGTCCGACTCTTTGCAACCCCATGAATCGCAGCATACCAGGACTCCCTGTTCATCACCAAGTCCAGGAGTTCACCCAAACTCATGTACATCTAGTCAGTGATGCCATCCAGCCATCTCATCCTCCATTATTCCCTTCTCCTCCTGCCTTCAATACTTCCCAGCATCAGAATCTTTTCCAATGAGTCAACTCTTCGCATGAGGTGGCCAAAGTACTCAAGTTTCAGCTTTAGCATCATTCCTTCCAAAGAAATCCCAGGGCTGATCTTCAGAATGGACTGGTTGGATCTCCTTGCAGTCCAAGGGACTCTCAAGAGTCTTCTCCAACACCACAGTTCAAAAGCATCAATTCTTCAGCAGTCAGCCTTCTTTACAGTCCAACTCTCACATCCATACATGACCACAAGAAAAACCATAGCCTTGACTAGATGGACCTTAGTTGGCAAAGTAATGTCTCTGCTTTTAATATGCTGTCTAGGTTGGTCATAACTTTCCAAGGAGTAAATGTCTTTTAATTTCATGGCTGAATCACCATCTGCAGTGATTTTCAGTTCAGTTCAGTTCAGTTGCTCAGTCGTATCCAACTCTTTGCGTCCCCGTGAATCGCAGCACGCCAGGACTCCCTGTTCATCACCATCACTCGGAGTTCGCTCAGACTCACGTCCATCGAGTCTGTGATGCCATCCAGCCATCTCATCCTTGGTCGTCCCCCAAAACTAAAGTCTGGTACTGTTTCCACTGTTTGCCCATCCTATTTCCCATGAAGTGATGGGACCAGATGCCATGATCTTCATTTTCTGAATGTTGAGCTTTAAGCCAGCTTTTTCACTCTCCTCTTTCACTTTCATCAAGAGGCTTTTTAGTTCCTCTTCACTTTCTGCCATAAGGGTAGTGGCATCTGCCTATCTGAGGTTATTGATATAATTTGACTGTATCAAAAAAAAATTTACTCTATTACTCAGATGTCCAATTCCCTAAATTTTCACCCTTAAAAACTTTTGGCAATTTATTAAATTTATAGGAAAATTTAGGGGCTCTATTAATAATCACCACAACTTAGAAACAACCCAAATATTGTTCATTGAATAAACAGATGAACAAATTGTGGTGTAGTATCCAAAAGAATACCATTGTGTAGGTTATTTTTATGTGTCAACCATATTGTGTCATGGTGAGCACCCAGCTATTTAGGTAAAGATTATTTCTGGATGCATCTGTGAAAGAGAGAATAACATTTGAATTGATGGACTCAGTAAAATATCACCTTCCCCTTGAGTGATTATAAGATAATTCAATAAGATTTTATATGTGTGTGGTGTGTGTGTGTACATATATGTATATATGCTATTGATTGTTTCTTTGGAGAACCCTGACTAATATAACTACTTATTATCTTACTCAGTTCAGTTCAGTTGCTCAGTCATTTCAGACTCTTTGCAACCTCATGGACTGAAGCATGCCAGGCCTCCCTGTCTGTTGCCAATTCCAGGAGTTTACTCAAACTCATGTCCATTGGGTTGGTGATGCCATCCAGCTATCTCATCCTCTGTCATCCTCTTCTTCTGACTTCAATCTTTTCCAAAATCAGGGTCTTTTCAAATGAGTTAGTTCTTCACATCAGGTAGCCAAAGTATTGGAGTTTCAGCTTTAGCATCAGTCCTTCCAATGAACATTCAGGACTGATTTTCTTTAGAATGGATTGGTTGGATCTCTTTGCAGTTCAAGGGACTCTCAAGAGTCTTCTCCAACACGACAGTTCAAAAGTATTAATTCTTAGGAACTCAGCTTTCTTTAGAGTCCAAATCTCACATCCATACGTGACTGCTGGAAAAACCATAGTTTTGACTAGATGGACCTTTGTTGGCAAGGTAATGTCTCTGCTTTTTAATATGCTGTCTAGGTTGGTCATTATCTTACTAATAATATAAAAATACTGAAAAGAAAACATTAACAGAGGATGAATTTAAATCTATTAAACTGAATGAAAGCAATTAGTTTCAAAGATTACATTTTATGTGAGTCTATTTACATAGTATTCTCAAAAACAAAACTGAAGTTTCAGATAGCAAGTTTTGTAGTTGCCAAGTATTTGAGTGAGATTCAGTCATGACTACTAATGGAAAACATAAAGGAGATTTTGGGGGTAAGGAACTGTTGCTCTGTACCTTGATTGTTGTAGGTATATAAGACTATACATATTTTAAACTCAAAAAACTGTACACCAAAAAAAAAATAAATTTACTCTCTATTAATTTAGTAAATAACACTGTAAGATATAAAATTAAAAATAATAATGGAACTTTTGTATTGATATAGAGAATTGGAAAAAAATGTTTCAAAAAATAGAAGAACTGGGCCTGTTAAATGGATTCCAACAGATAAATATATATAGGAATGCTATATATGGTACAGGTGACATTTCATTTTAGTGAAGAAATACATGATACATTTAGTAAATAGTAATAGCACAAGTAGACATGCCGAAGTGATTCACACTATATAAACAAATATTTGCATTAAATTAAAAAAATAAATGTGAAGAATGTTCACAACAATAAAATAAAAAAATTAAAATAATATTTTGCATATATCACTATTATCAATTCTCTCCCTTACTTATTGATAGAACCACTAAGTTTTAGCTAAGCACTTTTATGGTCACCTAAATACAGGCAACTTTTCACTGGCTCTCTTGCAGCTAAATCTGTCAAATAATTAAACTCATTCCAACAGGATTTGAGTGGAAACATAGCATTGTCTCTTCCGGAAAATATCTATTAATGAATAAGTAGACCCTTATTTCCACACTATCTCCTCTTATTTTTAATGTGTATATATTTACTATATTAATAACATCATAGATTAGAAAGAGAAATACAATTATTGAAGATGTAGAACAGCAAGATAGAGAATTTGGAGCCTCCTTGCCAACCTTGAATTGGTAACTTCCAAAATACATTTACATGAGAGAATGGTAGCTTTCTATCTTTTTTATCATTGGAATTTTAGAGTTTCTGTTACTTGAAGCCTGTAACTTAACTCTTAACTGAAAGGGACACCTGGTCATAATGAAATAGAAAACACCTTTTTAATCAAAGTCAGAATAACTAGAAATTATACAAGAAAATATTAATATATTTATATAAATAAAAGCAAAATGTTTCACATATTTTTTAGATTAAAAAAAAAAAACTCTTAAAACTGGATGTAAAAAAAAAATAGCAAGGGGATAAGGAGCAGAGACAAATTGTCAGAATTAAATTTTGATTTCCTTTCTTTTTGAATCAATGTATTCACATGAACTCCAAGCAAAGAATGAACTGCTTCTTTCTGTAAAGGATTCCAGAATGACGGGGGGTGGGGGTGGGGTGGGGGGGGGAACAGGTGGTATTTTAGAAGTATGTTATTCCTATTTTTCAGCTGCATGGCATCAGGTCATAAATTGAATTTCACACAATAGTCCTAAGGAGGTCAGGAATTCATTTGATAACTCAACAACTCTCAAGAATTGTGCTATGCATTTGCTTTTTAGTTGGGTCTCAAGCAGGCTTTAGTTCCAAGAAAGACCATAAGTTACACAAATGTATTTTTTTAATGTTACATAACATACAGGGGGAAGGTAACGTTCTAAAGCAAAATAAAGGATTCCTTCCAGAAAAAGAAGAAGTGACTGATGAGTAGACAAAATGATAACTGTCCACTAGAAAATCAACTTTGACTTGTAACTGTTTGACTTTTTCATTTTTGGATAGTTTGCTTAAAATGAAACACTGATAAATATGCTAGAATTTTCACATGAGCTAGACAGTTTATTCTCATACTCATTATGGACAATAATGCCTTTGGCTATATAGTTGCCATTAAGGAAAATAAAATAGGAAAATTTCCTCACTGCTTAAAATACATTACACATTTTGTTTCATGTTCTATAGAATCTCTATCAGTATATACTCTGCTAGCACAGTCTAGAAAATTTACATGTCTATTATCAGAGGGAGCTCTATTGCTCTCTATATATCCCTTACTCTACCAGTGCCTACTTCTCCTACTCACATGATTGACCTTTCTACATACTTGCCCCAGGCCCCAGCTGCTAATTATTATCAAAGGGGCTGTAAAGGGCATGCCCTTCTGCTTGTTTCCTTGGTAATGAATGAGCCAACCTGATGTCAATTACCCCTATAACTGGCAATCTCTCCTTGCCCCAGGAGCAAAGACTGCTGCCACATCCTGAAGGCAGCACATGGCAGGATGTCAGTGAAATGTCAGTCCAACATTTTGCTTCAGATGTACAAAGTCTCTCTATCCATTAAGCCTTTGAAGTCTCTCTTTCTGACTCTGGGCTCTTTTCTTCAGTCAAAACTGGGCAATTGCAGGTTTTATAGGCCTAAAGGCTGCAGCCCAATGTAGGTTTATTCTACACTTTATTTCCCTTAATATTGTAATTTTCTATAGCTAGCGTTTTCCATTCTCCAGCTAAATACATCTTTAATTTCTTGTTACTGGAGATCTGTTTCATTAGATAACATTTATCTCCACTGAAAAGTTAGACCACTTAGCCTCTCTTCTCATAGTTTTACAACATTTAATTTACTTTATACAATTCAATAAAAACTTACAAAATATGCATCTCTTTAAAATTATTTTTCTTTGTTTTTATTTCTCATTCTCAGGAAGTTCAGGAATGTATTGTGGGGAGAAAAAGCTGAAAACAAGTTATTAAAATATTATAGAAGGCCATCTTTTGTTGTATGGCACTGTCTCTGCATTCCCTATCACCCCTAAATATGAACCACAAAAACAAGCCAGCAGGGATCATTGCATTAGGGAAAAGGGACAGACAGTCCCAGGGTGGTACTGCCCTGACAAAGAAAGAGTCCAAGGACTAGCACTCAGGGAAGTCTGGTATCTGCTTTGACAGAAACAATCATGTCAAATTACAGGCTGTATGCATGTATTATATATTTGTTTTATGTGTGAGAATTTGTTGCTGTTTAGTCACTTAAGTCATGGCAAATTCTTTTGTGATCCCACAGACTGTAGCCCACCAGGCTCTTCTGTCCATGGGATTTCCCAGGCAAGAATATTAGAGTGGGTTTGAGAATACTTTAATTGTTGGTAAATTTGATTTATCTATATTTTTTTCTTATAACATCACTTTATCTTTGTTTTGTAATAGTCTTTTCTTAACAGCTAAGTTCAATTGAGAATTCAGCTAAAACCAGGGATACATTTTTAGCCTTACGTTGTGTGTTCCATGTGATTGATTCCCTTTTGTATACTAGGAATTTGCAGGTTAGCACAACTGTGACATTTGCCCAATTAGTCAAGACCAAGTTTGTTTCATACTGTTCATGGGGTTCTCAAGGCAAGAATACTGAAATGGTTTGACATTCCCTTTCCCAGGGAATATTCACTGGAAGGACTGATGCTGAAGCTGAAACTCCAATACTTTGGTCACTTGATGTGAAGAACTGACTCATTGGAAAAGACCCTGATGCTGGGAAAGGTGGAAAACAGGAGGAGAAGGGGATGACAGAGGATGAGATAGTTGGATGAATGGCATCACCGAGTCAATGGACATGAGTTTGAGTAAGGTCCAGGAGTTGGTGATGGACAGGGAAGCCTGGGATACTGCAGTCCATGGGGTCACAAAGAGTAAGACATGACTGTGTGACTGAATTGAACAGAAATTTATTTATTGAAAATATTTTTTAGAGATATCTGTGGTTCTATCCTTGAGTCAGGAAGATCCCTGGATGAGGAAATGGCAACCCACTCCAATACTCTTATCTGAAAAATCTCATGGGCAGTGGAGCTTGGCAGGCTACAGTCCATAAGACCATAGAGAATCAGATACAACTTAGAGACTAAACAATAATAATACTAAATGATTTACTCTAAAGTTCTTCTATGTGAAGTGAAGTGAAGTGAAGTTGCTCAGTTGTGTCCAACTCTTTGCGACCCCATGGATTATACAGTCCATGGAATTCTCCAGGCCAGAATACTGAAGTGGGTAGCCTTTCCCTTCTCCAGGGGATCTTCCCAACACAGGAATTGAACCAGGATCTCCTGCATTATTGCAGGCAGACTCTTTACCAACTGAGCTATGAAGGAAGCCAAAGTTCTACTATAAAATCTTTATATATAACAGAAAATTTAACATGTCTACATACTTCCAGTGCACTTAATATAATAGCAGAGGGTTCTTGATCATTCACAAAATCTTCCCTTACTTGTGAGTTACTTACATTCCTGACATTGGTATTGCTGTTAACATGGTACTGTAAGTATGAATATTTTAATCATATGTAATGAAGTTACATTCAAGTAATGAACACAGGGGCTTTTCAGGTGGCTCAACAGTTAAGAATCTGCCTGCCAATCAATGTAGGAGATGCTAGCTGGATCCTTGGGTCAGGAGGATCCCTTGGAGGAGGAAATGGCAACCCATTCTAGTATTCTTGCCTGGGAAATCCCATGGCCAGAGGAACTTGGAAGGCTACAGTCCATGAGGTCCAAAGAGTCGGACATGACTTAACATCTAAAACAACAACAATGAACACAATGAACATATTTTACTAATAATAACTAATGTATTTTAATTTTTATAGAGCAATGCACTGAATACATTAATTTAAAAACTATTTGATTATACTTTAATTATGAAGAATAGAAATAGAAATAGAAAGAAGAAATAGAAATAGAAAGCAAGAAATATGTCATTTTATAGATAAGAAATGTACCACATAGGACTCTGGGAGACATATTTTTAACATACTTAAAGCTTATATTTATATCTAGCTCTATATACAATGTACAAAAGTAAGATATTTTTAAAAAATAGTTTTTTCCTTAGAGATTCTGATTCCCCTCATTTTTTAAGTGCTTCTCATTTGTTTCAAAGAAATTTCCACCGGTAGCTGCTACTACTGCTGCTAAGTCGCTTCAGTCGTGTCCAACTCTGTGCGACCCCATAGACAGCAGCCCACCAGGCTCCCCCGTCCCTGGGATTCTACAGGCAAGAACACTGGAGTGGGTTTCCATTTCTTTCTCCAATGCATGAAAGTGAAAAGTGAAAGTGAAGTCACTCAGTCGTGTCCATAGGTAGAGATCACATGAATTCAATATTTTTTCAATCTATAACATAATCATTGATATATTACTTCATTAGAAGTATATATATATATATACATATATGTGTATAAATATAAATGTTTGCATACATACATACAGACATATTGCTTTTGTATTATTAAAATTAGACTGATATAGTGAATATAATCCCTAGACCTTAAATATCAAAATCTTTATTTTTCTCTCAAAATATTTTTACTACCATTATCAGTTTGTGTTCTGTTATTCAAAACTTTATGTCTTTGAACTCAGTGCTGGACAGACTCATGAAGAATACATTTTTATGGCAATTAAAACTGTCAGCAACTTGTCTACTTTTTCAGCTTTCAATTACTCCTGTATCTATACATTTAATTACACAAAATCATAGTTTGTATTCTCTTTATGCAGATGCTGCTACAAAGGCATTAGAATTTTATATCTTTTAATGATATAGTATTTTTCTATTTCAGAAAACCACTGATATACCTTTCTTTTTATATCATATTTAAATTCTTAAAGTAAATAAAATTGTTTGTTTATATTTCTATAGTTTTTTTGTTTGTTTTACTAAATAGCATAGTGTCTATAAAGAATAAAAAATTCTTAAAGGAAATTGTGCATACTTTCAGAATGCTGTTCTCAATTGTTTTTACTTTCAACAAATGATAAAAGAAAATATTTTCTTTAAATTACATCATTCCATATATTAGATATATATATATATATATTATATTAATTTCTAAATAAAGAAATGGAGAAATATAGTTTTAGAGAGAAAAAAATATTTGTATAGATACAGCACACATACATTTTTTTTTTCTCAAAATCCCTCTCAGGGAGTGAGCTTTGAGAGGTTCTGGGGTCAGATGCTTGTGTACTCATTGACAGAGACGATAATGATGCTCCTGACAGTGCTGAGATACTGCACGCTGTATGACAACAGGCTTGAAAAGGCATCACTGAAGGTGATAATAATGAAGACCAGCAGGAGGACATATTTCAGACTGAGAAACTGGGAGGGTATTATCAGTCTGATGGAACAGGCTGAGCTCTGGATCCATGTGCATGTCATTCTTCTTTTATTGAGAATCCTGCTGAAATAGATATCCTGTACTCTAAGATAGGCTTTTGCAGCAGCTAAAGAAACTGCAAAATATTCTTCATGCAAGAGCAAGTCTGGAGAATGATAAAGTCCCCAAGTAAGGAGAATTTTTAAAAGCAAGAGACTTCAAAAATTATCTTAAGATTTCAAATGTATTATAAAACTAAGCAATTTATGCTATATTTTACTCTATATTTATTAATATAAAATTATACATCAGTTTTCCTATCTACAATTAGTCCTTCTAGAATATGATATAAGGTCTTTTCCCATTTTAATCAGTAGGTTTACCAGTACTACCAATAATGTTCTACCCAGTATGCACTTTGTAGTGGAGTCCTGAATTCCACAAAGGAATTTTCAAAAGAGGCTTGGGACAAGTTCTACATCCTACAATTCCCTTAATCTAAGCACTAGCTAACACAGATGAAGATTTATGTAGTAATATATCTAGGAAGGACAATTTTTGAAATGCAAGGACTCATAATAAATTTGTAACTGAATTTTTAGGAATCACAAGTATAGAAGGAGACAAGAAAATGTCCCTCGTTTTTGTATGCAGGAATGCATTCTGGGTGTAATTCCAAGTGATTTGATTAAATACTCAAGGCACACTCTTCCTTGAATGGTTGCCTAGTTGATCCTCAGTGCCTCGGTAGACACATTTTTTTTTTTTATAATTGATTTTTACTTAAATTTTACTTACTTATTATATCTATTTTTAGCTGTGCTGGGTCTTCATTCCTGCACTAGGGCTTTCTCTAGCTGTGGCAAGTGGGAGCTACTCTCTAGTTGCAGTGCACAGGCTTCTCTTGTTGAGGCTCAGGCTCTAGTGCACAGGCTCAGAAGTTGTGGCACATGGGCTTAGTTTCTCCAAGGCATGTGGAAGCTTCCCAGACCAGGGATTGAACCCATGTCTCGTGCACTGGCAGACAGATAAAAGGTCTGTCACTGGGAAAAAAAAAAAAAAAAAAAATCCTACAGGGGAAATGACATGGAGGATTCTGCAGCCCTAGAGGAAGACGGCCCATAAGTGGCTAAATATCCATTTCTATTCAGGAGAGATCAAAGTTGATCTGTTTCAGGGCACAGGATTCATGTACATCAAATCTCATAAAAAGAATTGATTATATTTTCTATGTCAGTGTTCTTACTAACCAATCATTTTGAGCCCCTCATAGTCAGCTTCTGCTCCAACCATATCTTTGAATGCCAAGTTTCTAATCATTCTCTGTTTTTAATGCCAAAGGGCACAATTAGCTATTTCATCAGCTTTCTTTGTAATATTTTATTTGATTCCTTCCTTTAATTTTTTTTTTTACTTTTCTCCACAAGATTCTACAACCTCCCATTTTATCTTATTTTTTCCAGCTATTCCTTCTCAATATATTTTAGCATTTCTAATGGATAATAGTAGTATGTCTCTCTTCCTAAATAACCTTACTCAAACTGATGCTTTGGAGGATTATATTTCTACTATATAGAAATATATAATATAATGTAATATAATATGATAAGCTCCAGTTTCATCCACTTCATTAGAACTGATTCATATGTATTCTTTTAATATCTGAGTAATACTCCATTGTGTATATGTACCACAGCTTTCTTATGAAATGAATCACCAGTCCAGGTTTAATGCATGATACTGGATGCTTGGGGCTGGTGCACTGGGATGACCCAGAGGGATGGTATGGGGAGGGGGAGGTGAGAGGGGGGTTCAGGATGGGGAACACGTATATACCTGTGGTGGATTCATGCTGATGTATAGCAAAATCAATACAGTATTGTATAGTAATTAGCTTCCAATTAAATAAATTTATATCAAAAAATATGTGACTGGAATAACTGTGTATAAATCAAGTATGCCCAAAGTATCACCATGTACATTCACAATTTTGAGGCCTCTAAAAGCAAGTTACTATTATCCTCAGTTTATGTTTCTATCTTCTTTTTTGTGAGAAGATCAAGAAAGATAAAGTGTTCCCTTTATGAAGGATTTTCTAATATGAAATATATGACATTTAAAAACCTTCCTGGAATATTACTTATACATAAAAGGGGATGAATTTGAGTCATTGCAGAGTCATGGATGGACCTAGGGACTACCATACAGAGTGAAGTAAATCAGAAAGAGAAAAACAAATATCATATAATATCACTTATATGATACATATATTATCTTTATACTTGTTAATTCAATACATAATGAAAACTTTTTCATGCTGTTAAAAATTCTTAAAAATGTCTTTACTGGTTCTGTAATGTTATAACAAATTGTATTCATGATTCACCTAATAATGCTATTATGGACATTTAGCTATTTTACCAAAATTTGCCATTATAAATGGCTGTCTTCATAGACAACTTCTGTCTGCATTTCTGGCTATTTTGTTGATTATTCTTCAAAATTAATTTACTAGTCAAGTATTTTAAGGTTCATGAACTATTGGCCAATATCCAAATAAGCTTCCAACATCTATGTGTGAAAGTTTTCATTTTATCCAAAATTCATTCAGCATGCATTCTTATTGCAAATGTAGCACTTAAATTATGTTTAAAATAATTTGCATTATTAACATTTTCTCAATCCTGTTGTTATTCTTAAATTTGTCTTTAATTTCTTTTGGTTTGTAATCTTATAGCATATTTTTAAATATTTATAGAATAACATTCCTATTGTCAACATAAATATTTCATTGCATCGCCATATATATTAGTTAGGAAATAAATCAAGCACAGAATCCTTGTTGAGATCAGTTTACCTGGTTCAGCTAGTATGAATTTTCTCCCACAACTGGTAGGTGTAATGTGACATTTATTTCACTTCTGTAAGTGAAATATTGTCTTTTCTGAGATCCCATCTAAATATGCTGATAGGAAATTCAATGGCAGTCACTGTTGGGATTCTTTTTCCCATCCAGAATTCTGGTTAAGGAGTGTCAGACTTTATTTTTGGGGGCTCCAAAATTATTGCAGATGGTGACTGCAGCCATGAAATTAAAAGATGCTTAGTCCTTGGAAGAAAAGTTATGACCAACCTAGATAGCATATTCAAAAGCAGAGACATTACTTTGCCGACTAAGGTCCATCTAGTCAAGGCTATGGTTTTTCCTGTGGTCATGTATGGATGTGAGAGTTGGACTGTGAAGAAGGCTGAGCGCCAAAGAATTGATGCTTTTGAACTGTGGTGTTGGAGAAGACTCTTGAGAGTCCCTTGGACTGCAAGGAGATCCAACCAGTCCATTCTGAAGGAGATCAGCCCTGGGATTTCTTTGGAAGGAATGATGCTAAAACTGAAACTCCAGTACTTTGGCCACCTCATGTGAAGAGTTGACTCATTGGAAAAGACTCTGATGCTGGGAAGGATTGAGGGTAGGAGGAGAAGGGGACAACCAAGGATGAGATGGCTGGATGGCATCACTGACTGGATGAACGTGAGTCTGAGTGAACTCCAGGAGTTGGTGATGGACAGGGAGGCCTGGCTTGCTGCAATTCATGGGGTCATGAAGAGTCAGACACAACTGAGTGACTAAACTGAACTGAAGTGAACTGAGAGGGATCTTGGTTAGTTTAGAACCTAAAAGCAGAGAGACATGATGATTACTGTTTACATACTTTGGTCTATTACTTCTAACTGCAGGAAGTATTTTAGATTTTTCTCTCCACTTCCTGAAGTCTTGATGTCTGTGGCATAAGGAATAATATGTCTGACAGAGCTTAAATGCTTAAGAGTGAGCCTATGTCCATTTCTTAAACATAATGTATTTCCTGCTGCCTAACTACCACATTTAACCCTTTCTTAAAAGTCACTTCTGTTGGGACTTCTCTGGTGGTCCAGTGATTGAGAACCTACTTTGTAATACAGGGGACTTGGGTTCAATCTCTGGTCAGGGAACTAAGATCCCAAATGCCACGGGAGCAACTATGCCCATGCATCACAACTACTGAAAGCTGTGCACTCTAGAGCCAATGTGCCATAACTAGAGAGCCCAAATGTTGCAACTGAACCTACTCACCGCAACTGGAGAGTCCGTGCACCACAGCAAAAGATTCCACATGATGCAGCAAAGAGCCTGTGTGTCTCAGCTAAGACCTGGCAAGCCAAATAAATTTTTAAAAGTGGGCTCTCTTGATGAATATGGGTCACTATTTTCCCTAACATAAGGAGAAAATATTACATACAAACTCCTCTACAATTTAAGTTGCTAACTTTGACATGTTTACTTTGCTATGGGTCAAATCTCCTCATCAAAGTTGGGATTTTTGCCTCAAATTTTAAAAGATTTAACTTTTTTTTTTGGGGGTGGGGGGCTATCTACTCCAGTATTCTTGCCTGGAGAATCACATGGACAGAAGAGGCTGACGGGTTATAGTCCATGGGGTCACAAAGAGTAGGAAATGACTTAAGCAACTTAGCACACATGCAAGGTACCAGGATCAATTGTAACTGGAAAACCAGAAGACAATATTTGAGTAAGGTGGAGCTTGAAAATGACTATTGTACTCAATATTATCTGAAGACACTCATATCCTATGTGGAATTTATATTGCTGTTTCTAAAACTCCCAGGTCCGTTGTCCTTCATAACTTTCTAACCTGAATAATAAATGTAATCACACTTTCTCCTGCTTCTGGTAAAACTTTAGGAAACTCACCTGTGGTTCTTCCAAATTTACAATGTGTCAAAAAAGTTTAAAGTGTTTAAACTGTCCCTGAATGTTTGCCTTGAGTACTTGTAGGTAGATTACAAATTTGAAGTTATACTTCTAAATACATCCTATCAAGAGATCATCTCTTTTCACCCAGTCACACTCCTTCCCTAACAATAGAAAACACATTGCTTTCTGGATATTTTCCAGTATTCCAAAGTGGTAGCTGAATACCTTAATTAACATTTAAATATCTATAATTTAAGAAAAGTATTTTATCCCTCTAAAACATCACCGGTTCTGAGATTTTTATTTCCTCTATCAGCCCATGGTCTTTCTAACCCAACATGCAAACCCCTATCTTGGTGGAATTTCCTTTGAAGGGAAAAGAGATATTTTTTTCAGAACATTGGCAGCATTAGACATTATATGTTCTTCCATTTCTTGTAAGATTTAGGTTTATTTTATTTTAAACTTTTTTATTTTTATATTTTATTTATTTTTATTGAAGAATACCTGATTCACAATGTTGTATTAGTCTCATGTATACAGCAAAGTGATTTTGATTATATATATTTATATATATATATATATATATATATAGAGAGAGAGAGAGAGATTCTTTTTCAGATGCATTTCCATTATAAGTTATTATAAGAAACTGAATATAGTTCACTGTGCTATCCAGTGGGCCCTTACTGTTTATCTATTTTATATATAGTAATGTATATCTGTTAAATTTAGTCTGTTAGGGAAAACATATAAATGTATCTCTCTTCCCCTCATTTTCTTGACAACCTATAGGAATCACAAACTATATCTTGACAGAGAGCTATAAAAAGACTGCATTTCCTATTTCTTCATTCTTGTACCTAGGTTCTGCTGAGCACCCTATGTCCATCATAGCTTGCAAACCATTGTATAGTAATGTTCCAAAATTCCTCTTATCATAGTTCATTGATATTCCTTCAGTCACTACAAATTATAAAATATAGCATTCATTTCTATGTATGAATTCTCCAGCAGTGGCATGGCTATTGTTCAAAAATTAATTGTCTCCAATTAGTAGGGATGAAAATACTTACTATATAAGAATTGTAGCTCGTCATTTGATGATGGAGCCTCCATAATTAGAAAGGATAAATTTTACTCCAATATTCAGAACTAAAAATATCAATTTCATTCATTTTTTGAATAAAATTTAGATTAACTACCAAGTTGGTGAGAAACACAATATCAGTTCTTAAGGAAACTTCTACCCTAGTATCAGGGGAAGGTGATATTTGCAGAAGTCTCACTCTGTCAAGTACACATAAGGACAGCCCAGTATCTTTGGTTAACACAAGATGTTCCTGGTAGACCCATTTTCCAAATGTTTAGGCCTCCTTAATGTCAAGTCACTCCTCTGCTCTGTGTTTTGATGACACTTTGGTACCTGGGTCAAACAAAGATTTTGCTAGCTTTTGGAGCTTCCATGTACAAAACTTGACTCTTTGTGGGTCCTCAGGGTACTGAAAAAGTGGATTCTATAGATCTGTTCTCACATAGACTTTGCAGTCTTAAGATAAAATTCTCTAAAAACCGACCTTACCTAATGCCACTTTTGCAGCTTTGACTTGAAGTTCTCATTTGTATCATTTCCTTCTTTGGAGAGCATCTTAATTTTTATTTATACATATTAAAAACTCTTTGAGATTAGAAGAAGTTTTTTTTTTTTTTTTTGTACTGACAAGACTTTTTTTCTTTGCTCAATTTGATTTTGTTTATATACACATATAATAGCTCAGTGATTAACTTTGACTCTTTCTGGAGATCAGGCATATCTTGAATTGAAATTTTGATCCCAACATTGACTTTCAAAGGTCTCAAACTTTCACTTTTATCTCCACTGTAAAATTAGAATTATTATAGCATTATTATGAACATTGCATAAATAACATGTATAAATGATATAGCCCTGAGCATGACACACAGTAAAAAAAAAACCCTCAAGAAATATTGCACCATTATCACTAACATTTTGATACTAAATAAAAGATGTGTGCATTATATGTAAAAACTTAACAACACCTCTCAAGAAATATTGCAATCATTATCACTAACATTTTGATACTAAATAAAAGATGTGTGCATTATATGTAAAAACTTTCTCTTACTTGTTCATAATAATTTAACTTGAATTTTTATTTTTCATTTATCTAGTAACTTGTCTGGTGTTTTTCTTCACTGCTCTGTCCCCAGTCCTTAAAATCAGATTGAGAACTTAGTAAATACTCATTTAATATTTGTTGGTTTAACAAATAGTCATAGACTTTCACTAAGAACCCTTCCCTAGCAAAAAGGTATGACAAAACTAGACAGTGTCTTAAAGAGCAGAGGCATCACTTTGTGACAAAGGTCTGTATAGCCAAAGCTGTGGTTTTTCCAGTAGTCATATATGGATGTGAGAGTTGGACCATAAAGAAGTCTGAGCACCAAAGAATTGATGCTTTTGAACTGCAGTGTTGGAGAAGATTCTTGAGAGTCCTTTGGACAGCAATTAGATTCAACCAGTCAATCCTAAAGGAAATCAGTCCTGAATATTCATTGGAAGCACTGATGCTGATGCTGAAGCTCTAATACTTTGGCTACCTGATGCAAAGAGCCAACTCACTGGAAAAGATTCTTATGCTGGGAAAGATTGAGGGCAGGAGGAGAAGGTGGCAAAAGAGTATAAGATCATTGGATAGCATCGCTGACTCAATGAAGTTGAGTATAAGCAAATTCCAGGAAATAGTGAAGGACAGGGAAGCCTGGCATGCTGCAGTCCATGGGGTCATAAAGAGTCAGACACAACTTTGCAACTGAACAATAAAGAGAATCCTAAATGGGGGTTGAGGGTTGGAAGAAATTTTCTTCAATTTCTTTTCCAAGTGTGAACTACAACAGACCTTGAGGCAAGAAACCATGTGTTCATTTCCACTCTTTTGAATAGGTAAGGAAAACTATCTAGGGCTGATAAACAGAATACAACTTATTTTCAGCTTATTTACAGTTTATTACAGGATTACTAAGTAATCTTGTCATGATGAAGAATTTTTTAAAACTGAAAAGCATGGCATCTAATAAATCAAAGTCATTTGCCATTCATGGCAAAATTGACTGTGACAGTTTGGATTCCAGACACTTGACTTTTATGATTCTAGCTTCATCTACATCCAAATATTAGAAAATGAGTTGTGTAATTCTTACAGCTCTATCATCCTGTGATTACCATGTTCTTCCCATGATCAAGCTGTGTCTACTCCAAATCCCAAAACATTTTGATAGTGAGGAATACAGTTTAAATGGAAAATTAGTGGGTTTGGTAATAATGAAGTAAAGCATATATTTGTGTTTCAGAAACTAGTGTTAGAATCATGTAGCCATGAATTTGGACACAGCTAGACCTACAAGAGAGGTAGGATGTGGTATCAGGATAATACCCTTCCACCTCTTCTGAAAGTAAGCACTTTTGAAGTAAATACAGTAAGACTTGAAACAACTGATCAATACTAAAAGGGGCAGAAAAAACCAGCAGTAGTCTTGTACTTGAAACTGAAAGATGACAAAAAGCTGTTCCTTTAGAATGTGAGAAACTATTTTTGTCTTGGTAAATTAAAAGATGCTTTGCAAATGCTGCAAAACCATGCTTTTTTGTTCGGACAAACTTCTTATAAAACACCAATTAACATCATATGTTTTAGAAAACTGCATTTAAATTTTTCTATAACTGTGAATGAGAGTGAGTTTGGCAGTCTTTTAATAAGAATATAGTAACATTCTTAATGAGTCAAAGGGCAGTCAAGTGATACTAAGAATGCTTTCTTGAAAAACAGAATCAGTAAATTTTTCTTAGAACAGTTTTTTTAATATATATATATATGTATACAGATACTTTTGCAACAACTATAAAATTGTTATAAAGACAATATAGTGTTTATAGTACTTGCACATACGTACAAAAATAAGTTAAACAAGGTTTTCAACCTTGAAAATGGTAACTACCATTTAAATAAACAATTTATTTCCTATTATTTATAGAATAATGGGACTTCCCTTATGTCTCAGAAGGTAAAGCATCTGCCTACAACACGGGAGACCTAGGTTTAATCCCTGGGTCAGGAAGATCCCCTGCAGAAGGAAATGGCAACCCACTCCAGTACTTTTGCCTGAAAACCCATGGAGGGAGGAGCACATGGGGTCACAAAGAGTCAGACATGACTGAGTGACTTCACTTCACCACTTCACTTCACTTCACTTCACTTCGTACAATGATGACTTGTAAAATTAATAACTTTTTTTTAACCTGTGATATTCACTGTCTTTTAAAGCCATTATTATCATTCAACTAACCAAACACCTACACCTTCAGATAATGCAGGAATTCTGGTGACTATGATTATACTATTAGCATACATTGTCTCATGTTTAATTTATGACTCTGAAAGTTTAGCTTTTTCTTTCTTCTTTGGACTGTAGGCATAGTGCTCAATTTCAGCTAATCCTTTCATCTTTTTTCAATCTAGATTGTGAAGGTCGAACTGAATATAATATTCCTTATAAAATCAGAACCAAGGTCAGGCTTTGAATTTTATGATCAAAATTTCCCGCAGGAGAGAAGAGTAAGACCCAGGAATCAATCCAGATCTGAAACCACCATGAGCTAATTACTGAACACTCTTCTCTGAAGGTCTTGGTTTAAAAAACAAAATATATTCCTTGATAAAAACTTTATAGCTGCAAGTCCAAGTTAAAAACAGTAACAACCAAATAGCTTCTTTATTTTAACATGTGGTAATTTAAGTAGTTTTTGTAAAAAATGACTGCATTGCATTCCTGGCAATTACTTTGTTCCTTTACTCTGGACTCAACGCATTTGCAAGCCCATGCACAGCATTTTGACATGACAACATGATCTATAAAAACTCTCACTTATACTTCTGTGTCAATTTTTTTCTATGCAAATTCAGGATAGATTCTCTTCTTAATGGATTATTAATTTATAGGTAGGATACATGAAATCTTTCTCAACTTAAAAAATGTCCTTTTAAGTGAAAATTAGGAAAAAGAGAGAAATCTCTACAACTGCTAAATGTATACTCCTCCATTACTGTTTTGTTTCTATTTTCAACTTTTTATTTATTCCCATTGCAAGAATAATACATAGCTGCTTCTCTCTATTCCCAATTCCACATGCTATCCAGCAGTAAGAACTGGAAATAGTTTTTTGTACTCTTTCTAAATGCTTAAAAACAGACACACATTCTCATATTAGAGAATCTTATTCTGATGTTTCAATAAGTATTTGATCAAAAATATCTATTAAATTTACTTAAAGCAGACAACACATTTCACAATATGGCAGCTTGTTCAATATTCCTTAATTTACCTGTAGAGTTATCATATCATTTTTTAATATCTGTGGATTATTTGAATGCATAAAATATATGATGTGTATATATGTTGCTGCTGCTGCTAAGTCGCCTCAGTCGTGTCTGACTCTGTGCGACGCTGTAGACAGCAGCCCACCAGGCTCCACCGTCCCTGGGATTCTCCAGGCAAGAATGCTGGAGTGGTTTGCCATTTCCTTTTCCAATGCGTGAAAGTGAAGTCACTCAGTCATGTTCGACTCTTCATAACCCCATGGACTGTAGCCCACCAGGCTCTTCCATCCATGGGATTTTCCAGGCAAGAGTACTGGAGTGGATTGCCATTGCCTTCCCCGGGTATGTATGTAAGCACACATAAAATATATGTGCTTGCTTTCCTCAGTGATAAGTGTTCAAGTTGTTTCATATAGCTCTTCTTTAAAAAGTGGCAATAACATCTCTACAGATACATCTTTGCATATATATGAGTGCAAGATAATTTCATTGATTTCTTGAATTCCAAATCAATGACCTTTATTTTTAAATCTTAAAATTTTGAAAGTAAACAAAATGGCATAGTGAAAAATATATTAGCAGCCATGTCCTTAGCATATCGATGTAACAGCTGTTAGCATTTAACCATATTTTTATATCTATGAAATGTGTCAGATTTTACTTGAAATGCATTCCCTTCTTTCCATGAAGGAAACCTTGATCCTAAAGTTCCAGTTTACATGCATTGCTAATGTTTGTATTTCACTACAATATATGGTATATACCCAAATATGTTATTATTTGGCTTTTTACATTTACCTGCACTGCAAAATTTTCTAAATATCCTTTTATTTATTTATGTTTTTACACAGCAGTCATACAAGAAGGCAAGTGGGGATCAAGTTTACTCATAATTTATAAATGCTGTGTTATAGACAAATTTCTGAATATTGTACATTTTGCTTTTTCATTACCCTATTGATGGTCATTTAGTTTATTTAAATTTTCACCACTAGAATGAATTGTTTCCTGATTTATCTGGTTATCTTGTAGTATATCCATATACTCAGGTGATATAAGTATACCTACTTGAACGTAGTATTGCTTCATAACAGAGGTATTCAGATTCAGTTTTATTAAAAGTAATCTTATGCTGTCCAAATGGATAAAGCTAATTTATGGTTTCACTATTGGACATGAAAGTTAATATGCTCTGTAATGGTGGCTCAGTGATAGAATTCTCACCTTGTATGTGCGAGACCCTGGTTTGATTCCTGGCTAGTGTACACCTTTAGCTGCTACACACTTCACCTTTTGGGCTTCCCTAATGGCTCAGATGGTAAAGAATCTGCCTGCAATGAAGCAGAATTGGGTTTGATCCCTGGGTAGGGAAGATCCTCTGGAGAAAGGAATGGCTACTCACCCTAGTATTTTTACCTGGGAAATCCCATGGACAGAAGAGCCTGGTTGGCTACAGTGCATGGGGTCACAAAGAGTTGCACATGAATAAGCAGCTAGCACATATATTTTTCAGCAATTTTAACACTTCATTATATTAAAGCTTTGTAAAATTTTAATTTATGACAATTTTATAGTTCTTAATCGGCATTTAATTATCTTAGTTGTCTTTCTCAGATTACTAGAGAAGTTGAATGAATCTTCATAGATTGGTGACCAACTAGATGGTTCCTTCTATAAAATGTATTTTGTTTATAATTCTTTTGCCAATATGTAGAAGTTACTTATGTACATCTTCTAGTAATTGTTTATGTTTTATTTGTTGCAATAAACAGGTCAGGATTATCTTTCAACTTATTATTGTTCTTATTTTAGCAGATGACAGTATTTATTTTCATGAATTATACTGAATATTGAGAATTAAAATCACTAGCTTCCTTAACAAAACAGATCTTAATGACACAGATAACCATGGTGATGTGATCACTCACCTAGAGCCAGATATCCTGGAGTCCAAAGTCAAGTGGGACTTAAGAAGCATCACTACAAACAAAGCTAGTGAAGGTGATGGAATTCCAGTTGAGCTATTTCAAAGAAAGATGCTGCACAACTATTTCTTTCAGGAAATTCTTGCTCAGATAGTTAAGGTTAGAAAACAATAAATAACTTTATTGTCAGGAAAGAAATTTATATAACTGGACAACCTTTCCCCTATCAGAAAAATGGAAAACTAAGCTAAGCATAGAGCTTACTTATGAAATAATGATTTTTTATCAAAATTAACTTCATGACCTTCACTTCTTAGTGTCTATCAATCCTACACTATTATGTTGCTGATTTGGCCTAGTTCTAATCAGTTTCCCACCTTGAAGCCTCTTAAAAAATTGATAGCAGAGTTAGACATATGTCAATATTTTCTATGACAAATCAATTTCTTCTAGGAAGCATTAAGACTGTGAAAATTGTGTTCTTTCTTACTAAAGTAACTTTAATGAATTTAATTTGCTGATTTGAGTAGTCAACTTTGCTATGTGGTTTTCTGGAAGAAACAGATGACAACCCTGGAAATCACACCGAGATGCAGTCAAGATCATCCTCACTGCTATACTTCAAAATCCCCAGCTCGGAAACTCTATGCTCCTCAGAGGACATTTTAGCCTTCTTCCCAAGCCCCCCACCTCCCAGGAGTTATAGTGAGATAGGGGTTACACTGTGTCTGATATCAATTTTTTTTTTTTTTTGGCTTTTAAAACTCTCAAATATTTCCTAAAGAATGAGCAGCACTTTTATGAATCCTTAACTATCTGATCAAATATAAAAACTTTTCTCCTGGGTGGAAATTAGCCTGTTTTATAACAACATGACTGTCCAGTTTTACATATTCCACTGTGAATCAATAAGAGGGAAACCATAAAGATGAGGATGGATGCAGAACCAATATGGTCATCTCTTGACCTGAATGTAAATACTGATAGATTTTTTCAACAGAGTGTTGTGCTTTACAGGTAAAATTTCCTTGGTTCAACTCTCAAATCCTTGGGAGAAATCTCTCCTCTGTCATCTTGCTTTTTCCCTAAGATGTCCCTAAAATCCAGTCTGGAAGTGATTTCTTCTCTAAGAATATGGTCTTCCAGGAACTGAAAATCTGTTAGGTCTGAAACAGAGAGATTCAGCCATTAAGTTAGAGGCCTGAGAAATAAGATACACAAATATTAGTCATTCAACAATTTTCAGACACTCATATGTCTGTCTTGTAAGTTATAATCACACCACATCAGATCACCGCTTCTTATGTGTATTCAATCTATAGCTTTAATTTTTATGCTTCAATTTTAAAATAGCACAGTTTCACCAAGGATAACTGAGAATTCAATAGCCATTTGAGAAACTTTCAATATGGACAAAATAGTCATTTGATAAGTACCTAAAGATAAAAGGGAAGATTGTAAAATTACAAACATCCAATGGTCTATATTTTGCGTTAGTATGAAAAGTTTCTAATGAAATTCAAACTGCATAAGTGTTTTCATAAAAATTTTCTTGCCCAAGAAAAATTATGAACCTACAAAGCTTTCTATTCTCCTACATCACCCAAATCCTAATGTGAACACAGTGGTCTTTATTTTAGTGGCCATCTTCCCCTGTTCTATGTACGTTCATTATCATCACTCTTTAACCTTTTTATCAACCAGTTTATTTAATTTTTTTAAGTCAGGAACACCCTCAGCTTAATTGCTTCTTAAAATTAATCTCCCTTTGAAACAGGCACAATCCTCATGGTTAATTTCAGATCCTGGTATCATTCTCTGCTGATAACTTATCTAAGAATTTTCAAAATTCTGAGAGTATATAATTCTGCACTTCAATATTTGTAAAAATTGGTTTATATCCTGAAAGCAACCTCAAATGAAAGAAAAAATGTATATAAAGACAGAGTAGGGAGATTCTGTGGGTGATCTATAAAACAACAAATTGCATAGAACACAAAAACTCAGAAAACCTGGACACTGAACAATATCTTTTGGAAGATTTACCCAGAGTCTCTCCTGTGAAATAGATTGGATTCTAATTCAATCTTGCAGATATGAAAGGATGAATCCAATGGAAACTGGCAAAAATGTTAGCATAAGTGAACAGCATTCAGAAGTGGATTCTGGAAACAGATGTGACACTGACTTTCTTTTTACTTTTGTATAACTTACCTTAAGACATAAATAAATGTATTTAATTTGTGAGCCAAAACCAGATTGGTAAATGACCTTGTTGCCAGATTCCTAACTCCTTACTGAACACTTGCAAACAGGGGGAGAAAAGCAGACCCTAGGCATTAAGAATTTGACAAGGGATCATCTTGATAAAGACACTTAAGGATATTGTACACAGTAGTTCTCTTCAACTGAGGGATAAAAACAGCAAAGGCTGAGTGGGGAGTCTGAATTTCACCTTCACTCTTCCCCAGTAGTGTGATGTCAGTGGAGGCTAAGAGAACCTGAACTTTTAGTAATGCCCAGTGATGACTGATTTCCTTTTTCATAATTGACCTGTCATTTTCATTTTACAATGCTTACTTAATATTTTCTCAGTGTTTCTTGTTTCATTCCTAATATCATTTGCCTATATATTTTTTCTTTTTTTCAAAATATTTTGCCAGAAATTTGTTTCTATTGTAATTTTCTAGAACAAGCTTTAACTATTCTGACCTTCTCTATGTATTATAATTATTCTGCCTTCCATATTCACTCATATTACTTAATACCTTTAAATTCACAATCATTTTACATTGATTTATTGAGTTGATTAGGCATTAGTTAGAAATATATTTAGAGACAACAGTAAAATTCCTTGTAATTGTTTATTTGGTTTACTAAATAAGACTTCCTTTATTTTCTTTTGTTCTCAGAAAAACTGGAAATGGGTGAGTTGATGTTAAGATGACAACATAGTTCCCACTTCAGTCCTCCTACAAGTAGAAGTGAAGTGAAGTGAAGTCGCTCAGTTGTGTCTGACCTTCAGCAACCCCATGGATTGCAGCCTTCCAGGCTCCTCCGTCCATGGGATTTTCCAGGCAAGAGTGCTGGAGTAGATTGCCATTTCCTTCTCCAGGGGATCTTCCCGACCCAGGAATCGAACCTGGGTCTCCCACACTTCAGGCAGATGCTTTACCGTCAGAGTCACCAGGGAAGCCCTAACAACTAGCAAATACCCAGAGAGAATAAACCATTTTGAAAATTCCACAACCCCAGGCTGAGGCTAATGCACCCCCACCTCCAACCATAAAGACTGCGAAGTGGAATCTGAAAGAGATGTGACAGGTAAGAGGAGCTAAGCCACTACACGTGGACCATTATACCCCTCTCCCAAGTCATCCATAGCACTGCAATAGACCTCCATGGGACTCTGGTCTCTCTAGTGGGAAAAGAAAGCCCAAGGTAGACATCCATGCCCTTCAGCATTGTGGGGTGCTTCCTAGGAGGACCAATGGGCCCTCTTCAAAGAAATCACTGGTAGAAGTTGTGGGCTAAATCACTGGGGATCAAATAGAGATGGAGAAGGGGTGAGGCTTATAGTAAGCAGTGTTCTTACCTTGGAGAACACACATTTCTGCTTGCAGCAGCATTCAACAAAAGATGCCAGCCAGTGGCTCTCAGATGTGGGATTGCTTGATCATATGGTACTTCTAGTTTTAGTGTTTTGTACAATCTCCATACTGTTTTCCACAACAACTGCACCATTTACATTCCCATTGATAATGTATAAGGATTTTGATTTCTCTACAACCTTGTCAATTCTCCTTATTATTATCATCAATCTTTTTAGGTTCACAGATTAAAATTTATTCTCCTTTCCCATATCTGGCCAGTGGAGAGAAAACACCTATTTTCTAATATCCTGCTGGTAGAGGAGATCTCCCACTTAAGAATTGGCTTCCCTGGTGTCTCAAAGATTAAAGGGTCTGCCTCCAATGCAGGAAACCCGGGTTCTATCCCTGGGTTTGATCCCTGGGTTGGGAAGATCCCCTGGAGAAATAAATGGCAACCCGCTTCAGTATTCTCGCCTGGGGAGTCCCATCGATGGAGGAGCCTGGTAGGCTATGGTCCATGGGGTCGCAAAGCATTGGACACGACTGAGCAACTTCACTTTCACTTTACCACTTAACAGACCACTTAAGAGAAGAGTCAACTAGGCTCTTTGTGGCTCAAATATTTTATTTCTTTTGGAACAACTCTTAGAAGAAAGAGGCCTAACTACTTCCATTATCTCAGTGTATGGATTCTCTGGTCTTACATAGTGAGGGGGAAGTTTCTCTTGTGAGCCTTAGAAAGAGTGGGTAAAGGCGCTTTCAAATGATAACCTGCAAAAAACAAAAGGTGTGAGAAATGAAATATTATTCAGCCATAAAGAAGAGCATCCTGCATCTTGTGACAACATGTCCATTTGGCATTTCCTTGAGGGCATTATGCTAAGTGAAGCAAGTCAGAGAAAGATAAATACTGTATGATTTCATTTATATATGGAATATTAAAAAGTTGATATTATAGAAACAGAGAGTAGATTGGTAATTGCCAAGAGTAGAGGCTAGGGTGGGGGAAAAATAAATGAAGGTGGTCAAAGGATACAAAATTCCAATTATAAAATGATTGAGTTCTGGGATTATAATCTACCATGTAATCTCTATAGTTACAATTGCTAAGAGAGTAGATCTTAAAAGTTCTTAAAACACACAAAAAGTGTAAATATATCAGCTGATAGATATGATAACTAACCTTATTGTGGTAGTCATTTCACAATATTATATATTAATTTATCAGATTTTAAATCTTAAACTTATACAATGATATGTGATAATTATATCTCAATAAAGCTGGAAAAAATAGTTTTTTCTAAAAAACTACTAGAAACTATCTTTTTAGGGCAAGGTGAACCTGAAGTATTATGTTGTATCTTCAATATCCATAGACTCTCTTCTCTAAATCACTCCATCATCTGAAAAATGCTAACACTCTAGCTATGTAATCAGTGCTACAGATAATAATATCTGCTACAGATAATAAGGAAGACAATCGAAAAATGAAGGACACTTCCAAGTTTTGCACAAAAATCTGAACCTCAGTGCTAAAAATAAAGTCATAAATGTATACCTTAGGCAGTCAAACAAAGATTTTTGGATAGAAAATCTAGTCTTTATTCTGATGGTCGTATACCAAGTTAAAATCAGAAATTATATTATCAAGAAAGAAAGGGTTAAAAAGTATTGGATTACCTATTTTCTCAGCTAAAAATACTTATGAATTAATTGTGAGGCTTTTTTTTTCTAATAGCTACATTTAAAGCTCATATTATGGGCTGAATTGTGTTGCCAACCAAAATTTGTATGTTGAAGTACCAACTCCTGGTACCTCAGCATGTAACTGTATTTGGAGATGAGAACATTAAAGAAGTGATAAAATGAAAATGAGATTTTCATTGCGGGCCTTAATTCCATACAAGAAGCTGAGATTAGGACAGTGACATGCATGCCCTAAAAGGAAAGACCATGAGAAGGTACAGCAAGAATGCAGTCATTTTCAAGCCAAGGGAAGAAGTCTCACCAAAACTGGCAACAACTTAGACTTCTAGCCTCCTAAGCCATACTTTGGTCACCTCATGCAAGAGTTGACTCATTGGAAAAGACCCTGATGCTGGGAGGGATTGGGGGCAGGAGGAGAAGGGGACAACAGATGATGAGATGGATGGATGGCATCACCGACTCAATGCACATGAGTCTGGGTGAATTCCAGGAGCTGGTGATGGACAGGGAGGTCTGGTATGCTGCGAGTCATGGGTTCACAAAGAGTTGGACACAACTGACCCACTGAACTGAACTGAACTAAAGCCATATTTTATGTAAGATGCATTTTAAAAGAAACATGGCAACAGTATTAAAAGTTGTTTTTTATGAAGTAACATATTTCTTTAAATTATTTTATCCACAATTTATCTCTAAATTTCTTTTTGCTTTATTATTTTCATGTTACAGTACTTTGTTTCTGTTTGACAAATCCCAATTAGAAAAGCATATTGCAAGTTTACATGGAACAAAACCGATTTTTCTACTATAAATTTTAGTTGTTTCTAAAGTATTCAATTTCTTGTGGTAAATAAGCCATCACGTTTATACTAATTAAAACATTTTGACAATGCAACTTCTTTTAGATTGCTCCACAATTCAATTGATTATTTTAATGTTCAACTTAGAGTATCAGTGATTTCACATATTTATGCCCCACAATCCTCTGGGAGTGAAAATTTTTAACAAAGAGTTTTTGATAATAAACTCTCTTCTCCAATGTTGACAATCTAGTATCTATTCAATAATTTTAAGAATATGGCTTTGAAATGCTTACTGCTTTGGTTATGATATAATCACTAAATGATCTCAATGCATATGCATATTGATAAGAAACAAATGCCAATATATGCTCCATAATTTAAAACTGGTTATGATTGTAGACAGTATATTAGGACATTTAAAAATATAAAAATTTCATATAAATATATCTTAATGAAAATTTAGGACCACAATGATGCCCATAAAATTTATCATGTCAAAATAAGCCTAATTAGCTCAAATACCTTCCTTTCATGAGGAGAAAGAATACATCTTTTGAGAAATTCCAGAGTCCCTTTGGAAAATCTCAAGTAACTTTCAAGGCCAAAACTTATATTTAGGATTTTATTTTTGGAATTTTTGTCATAAATATCAAAAAGGTTTAAAACAGTTGAAAACACTACTGTTCAAGAAACTTAGTTATGTATTTAACCAAGTGACAATCAAAGACTTCAAAGGCAAACACAGAAAGCTACATACTCATAAAAACTTAGCTCTTTTAATAAAGAAGACTCAGTTTTCTTAAGTAATCAAAGATTTGATAAAGATAACACTTAGCATAGAAAATTATTTTGATAAAACAGACTCCTTCTGGTAGGTTACTTAAAAGGTAAAGAAAATTCTTTCATACTCCCATCAAGAACAGTCCAATAAAACTTTATCTTTTAGCAGATAAAAGAAATTAAATTTTGCTTTTAAGTAAATTTTGATATTTAATACTATCTTTCTTCAGTTCAGTTAAATAGAGCTCCTTTATAAATTTGTTTGACAATATCCTCCATGGATAGAAAAACATCACATATACAGAACATATGTACATAGATATATATAAATTTACAGGAACAAGCAGAGACCCCATAGCTTTTATTCTAAAAATTTAGCCATGAATCAGGTATACCAATAGAAAACTCCATTCGTTTATAAATAAAAGTTGAAACCAAATTGTTTCTGGCAGATGGAACAAGTTAAGGATACCCATTCACATAGCTAAATCTTTTTATTAATATTTATGGAGAGGACTTTTAAAATTTGTATTTGCCCATGATGAGTAATCTTACAGAGTCTGCGGTTTAGGGCAGGAGAATTTTTATGTCAGTCTGTATTTTTAAAGGTGTCTTTTTTCTGGTTTTGTTTTGTTTTGCTTTATTCAGTCTCCATGTACAGTGTTTTGGTTATTTCCTGGGGTGTTTCCATTTCAAATATATGAAAATATTTATAACTTCAAGAGACAGAGGAATAATGCGAGTCTTCTCTTAGGAGTTTCTGGGATATATTTCTATATGCTTAGAGGTCTGAGGTGATTGCTGTTTAAGTTTATTCTTTGTATTAGGGGTTGAAATGTATGGCCAGTCTGTCCATTTCCTAGCCAATCACTACAACATCCTCCTGTTCATTTTCGTCACATCCCAGGGGTTCCATCTCTAATCATCTCAATCAATCTTAACTGGTTTTGTCACAAGCACTGGAAAGCTTATTCAAGGTAGCTTGTGCCCTCTGCCTCACAAAACAGCACTCTAAGGTCTCCAGTTTGTTATTCTGCTCTCTCATTTTTTCTACTTGCCCCAAAGCTAGCAGATTAGAATACAATAAAATGTCGTTTGATACTATCAGCTATTTTTCCAGCTTTCTTTATTGAGTTTGAGCCTCTGCTTGGGCATTGATATCCAGCTGAGCTGACCACAGCAGAGGCCAGCTCACTATAGCAACAATCCATCTCTATTCTTTCCCACAATGAGCTATATACAGTTCTTCAAATAAGTGCATCAAGCAACCAGCATTGGGGGGCACCCTCATCCTTACAAGGCAGTCTACAAGCATCTGACGTATAGGCTACACCTCCCTGTACAGAGGTCTGTGGACAACTTGGGATTTTCTCCAAGGATGTTTCTTCCTCTTGGCCTATTCCTTTGTCTTCCTGACTGGCTCACCAACTGTTGGCTCATAAACCAGCCCCCCATACATACAGCACAAGGAGAGACTGAAAAAGAGGCAGACCAGGTTGGCAGGTAGACAGTTAATAACAAGGGGACTTATTTATGAGATTTGTCTTAGGAGGCTGCAAGATGAATAGATATTTGCACCAGCCTGCCAAATCTTAAAATCTTAGAGAGAGACCTTAACCAGTTTCAGTCATATATACTGTCCAGGTGATCTCAACATAACATTACTATGTCAAGGCTATGTCCTTGAGGCAGCTTCTGGCATGAGGAAAGGAAAGAAATATACAGAATGTACATTCCAATGATATAGACAGGAGTGAGGAGCCTCTCATTGCCAGGTTGTAGGCCTCAGGGTGAATAAAGGTAACTCACACCCTCTCAATGACCTTCTCCAACAGTAGGTACTGAACATCCACCAGTATTCTGCTAAATCTGATAAGCTAGTCTCATTGCACAGATCAGTAAATAAACACTATGGAAATTTTTAAAATTTGCCCATCTTTCCCCTCGTTCTCCAATAAGGAGTACAATGATGTGTAGTCAGTTGTGTTTATTGAGTCCATGTTTTTAATTATCAAAATGTCATTTTTAAATATCTAATACTACTTCCCTCTTCTATGTTAGAACCCATAATAAGAGGGAAAAAGACATCTATCTATTATTTCTCTTGTTTCTTTTGTTTGTTTGTTTATTTCATAGTGTTCTCTCTGAAGATTTATCAGGTTAACCTAAATAGTAAGGAAAGAGAGAAGATTTCATTTATTTACCCATCAATAGTAATTATGATGTTCCTCTGGCCAGTAGGGAGGCCTAGTAAAGGAGACAAGCTTATAGAATTTACATTCTAATGGAGAGAGGAAACAACCAATAACCAAAGAGATGGAGATTATGCCATTGATGTATAAATATCGAGACAAAAGATGAGGGTTTCATAAGTGGTCAGTAGGGAAGTCCCACTAAAGGAATAGAGACCAAAAGAAAGAATGAAAGCAAGTTATGCAGACATCTGAAGGAAGATTATTACAGGCGAGGAAAAGAGAAGGAGTAAAAGACATAGGAAGGAATGTGTTGCTAATTCTTGAGGAAGAGCAAAGAGACAAATGTCACATTTAAAATAAGTAAATATAGAGCAAATGGCAACCCACTCCAGTGTTCTTGCCTGGAGAGTCCCAGGGACGGGGGAGCCTGGTGGGCTGCCGTCTATGGGGCCGCAGAGGGTCGGACACGACTGAAGCGACTTAGCAGCAGCAGCAGCAAATATAAAGCATTTTATTTAAATTTACAAATGTGTGTATATGAATACATTTCTTTTCTTCCTAGTGTATTAAAATATAATTAACATATAACACTGGTAAGTTTAAGGTATACAAAGTAGTGATTTTATTGTTGTTATTCAAAATCTCAGACATGTTCGACTCTTTGTGACCCTGTGGAATGCAGCACATCAGGCTTTCCTGTCCTTCACCATCTGCCAGAGCTTTCTCAAACTCATGTCCACTGAGTCAGTAATGCCATTCAACCTTCTCATCCTCTGTAGTCCCCTTCTGATTTCAGTCTTTCCCAGCATCAATGTCTTTTCTTTACATCAGGTGGCCAAAGTATTGGACCTTCAGATTCAGCATCAGTCCTTCCAATGAATATGCATGATGCTATACACTTTGTGTGTGTGTGTGTGTGTGTGTGTGCGTGTATGTGTATATATGTAAAATAATTATTTTATGTGTAAAATAATTACCACAAGTAAGTTAGTTAACACATCCATTCTCTCATGTAGTTACAGTTTTGTGGATTTTTTTTGGCCAAAGGAACAACCTTTTAGTTATAGGATGAGTAACATCTGAGATGCAACATAGAGCATGGTGACTATAGTTAACAATACTGTATTTTACATTTGAAAGTGCTAATAGAGTAAAATTTTAAAGGCTCTCATCACTAAAAAAATCAAAAGTATATTTAATAGATTTTCTGAATAGAAATCTCTGCTTTTATTTAGAAAAATGTAAAACCAAAATAATATGTCTTCTCTTTCATTAAGGAAAATATGAAATACAAAGTGTAAGTAGTACTTTGAAATGAATATACTTCTGTTAAAAGGCACTGTAAAGCATACCACTTGGGGCTAAAAATATTCAAGCACCATGTTAAAATCCCTTCACTTTGATGATAAAACAGGCTAAGAATACATAAATTTGTGATCCAGTAAACTAAATAAAAACTTGCTTCTAACCACTCAGATTTGGTGAAAATATATGTATATATTAATTCTGTCTGATCATGATTGAAATATTTCTGATATTTTTACATGCCACTTAATGTAAAGGTTTAAGAACTTTTTTCTTATAAAAGATAGCTACATCTAAATTTGAAATTCACTGACCTAAGCTACACTCCCATAGACAAGAAATATGTTTTTGTAAGAAACAAATAGTCCATAAAAATATATGCATATTATTTTTATTTAAATTCTAAATGAGATCATCATATTTTTTCTATTCTATTCTATTTCTATTTCTTCCATTCTTTCCTCAAAATAAGTATAAAAGTTAAAAGAGGTTTTGTTTGTGGTAGATGACTGCTGTGATCCTTTATCTACCATTTACAAAGTAGATATTGATGTAAATTATTAAGACACAAAAATTATTTTTAGAGTTTCCAAAATCTAAACATTAAATGGGATATAATTTATATTTCTGCATTAACTTTCATTGTGATAATTCATTAAAGTTGAACACTCTGAAAATGAAAAATATTTATTGATACTTCTGTTCAAGAGATATTTACTCAGAACTCCCTGTGCACTAGATATCCCCATTCTAGGGATAAAAGAAAATTAAGAAAGTGAAAGCTAAGTGTTAGTCACTCAGTCATGTCTGATTCTTTGCAACCCCATGGACTATAGCCCGCCAAGCTCCTCTATCCATGAGATTCTGCAAGCAAGAATACTTGAAGGGCTCATTCCCTATTCCAGGAGATCTTCTTAACCCAGGGATCGAACCCAGGTCTCCTGCTTTGCCACCAGGGAAGCCCCTCAAAAAAGAAAAGTGAAGTGCAGTGTTTATCCTCAAGAAGATCATAGTCTAGAAGGGAAGCCATACTAATAAACAGATTAAGATTAGGACATTCAATATGAGAGGTGAAATGATCATAATATGCCTAAGCTGGTGTGATATACAAAGATAGACAGCAGACAACAAGAAAATAATTCAACAGTCATTTAGAAAATATCTCTTAATCTTTTACTATGTGCCAGTCAATGTTTTTGTGGCTGGGAACATGGCAGGGAAGAAAACTGCTTTCACAAGGCTTACATTTCATGGCAGGGAAACAGATAATAGAAACAGGTAAGTTGTATGTCCTTTGGGGAAAGCTCAGGGAGTTGGTGATGGACGGGGAATCCTGGTGTGGTGCTGTCCATGGGATCTCAAAGAGCTGGATACAACAAAGTGACTGAATCGAGCTGAAGTTGTATGTCAGGTAATGGTAAGTACTTCATTCCTGAAAGGAATTCTGAGTTTTGACTTGACAGCCATTTGAGATGTAGAAAAATCTTGCTTAAAGTAACTTGACTGGGATCAGAAATCATGTCAATTATCATTATCATTATCACCATACAAAGAGACCAGAAGATTAAAAGCCAATGAAATAGATTGTTCTAGAAATCTGTTTCCAAGTTTATATGCACAGTATGGAAAGCATGATAATAACCAAGAATGACTAATAAGCTACACATAGTATGTTAGAATAAGTATGTTGAGAAGTAGACAGAGGCAAAGTTTTAACTACTGAGTAGTCCAGATGAGAAACAAGGTTCCATAACCATAATAAAGGTTATAGTGGGAAGAAAAAATTATAACCATCCTAATTCTTCCTTGTCATCTTACAAAGAGGGTGCATTCTTTTAAACCTGGCATCAGCCTCCCCAGATACTGTGGGGTGGGATGGAATAATAGGTAAGGAGAGAAACTCTTATTCTTTATAAAACAAAGGAAAATACAGAAGTGACTTTTTTCATGGGGTGGGAATTATAATTAAAGGAAGAAATGTATATCAAAGGTCCATTTAGAGAAACACATGTAAGGTCTTACTTTCTGGTGGATATTATGACCCCAATCTTGTGACTTCATGATACCTGAGTAAACATTTGTCTTACTAAAGATTTTGTTAATGGATCTATTGCTCTGTTGAGAAAGCATCATTCTTAAAGAAAACTTGACACAATTGCTTTAAGACTATCACAACAGTCCCTTTTGAGAACACTGTATATGTGGACTGAGTGAAATAGCCTGGGGGTTTCATTTTACTTCTTCAAAGACAGTGTTAACCTTTAAAATATGTAGTTGTTTTTAAAAATTTTGTATCCACAGTAAACCATTCTGGTCAAATAATGTTTTTGTAATTCTAATAATTTTTAAAATGTACCTGTAAGTTCATAGTTTAGACAGGAAGAGCAAAAGACAAACTGCATGTTTCAGTTCTCTTCAAAAGTGTTTTCCACAAATCAGTCAAAAACTCTCACATTTATTGGCTAGAATGTCTATCTCAAGTGGTAAGCTTTCTAAGAAAAAAAGAAGAGAATGGATGTTTTCTATGTAGGTAGTAAGGTTCATCTGTCTAAAGAAAAATACACATTCAAAGTATTGTTATTTTAAAATTCTTATTTTAAGTGATTTTATTGAATTATTGCTGCTTATAGCAACTTGGAGAAGGGAAGGCAACCCACTCCAATATTCTAGCTTGGAGAATTCCATGGACAGAGGAGCCTGGCCAGCTGCAGTCCATGGGGTTGCAAAGAATCAGACATGACTGAGCTATTTTACATATATACATACCAACTGCTTATACTAGTAAAAGTAAAATAATGGGTAAAACAATTTTAATATAAAGAATAATTAAAATTTAGTAATAATAAACAAATATGTTCTTTAGTAGACTAAGAAAAACTTAGACAATGAGCTCTGGCATAGACATCTTTCTGTACTAATTGAGTGAAATATCTATAAGGATCACAAACTGAAAATCTTTCAAACATGTCATCCATGTCTATTTCTTGGCAGCCTTTGGGTATAAATGAATTTCAATCCTAGACAATTTATAAATCGACCTTTCCATAGTTTCTAACAAACAAGGGCAGGCACATTCAGCCAACATTTTATTATAAACATAATACAGGTGAAGCATCATCAACTAACCATAGATGACCTTGAGATAGTAAACATTTCATGCTGAATTAAAAAATACTTTAATCTGTTTCTCCTTTCATTCAGCAAATATTTACTTTGAACCAATTAAGCATTACCCCTACTGAGAATCTATGATTCAACCTAGTGTTTTAAAATGTGTTCTATATAATTAACTGTTTTGTGGTTGATTAAAGGAAAAAAGTTTTATTTTTCGTAAATATTTTCATCTGCTTCCTTGAAAAGCTGTCTGTGACTTGGGAGTACTAAGCTTAGTATAAGTAGGCTGTTGATGTGAAGAGGCTCTGGGCAGGGGGTCAGGGGATGAGGAGCAAACTCATAAGAAACAGCACAGATCTAAAAGGAAGACAGAATCAAGTGAGATATAACAAGGGCTATCCTTCACAAATACCTCTTACAGCTTGAGAGAAAATCAAAAAGAAAGGGGCAAGAGTACCCTCACTTCAAAAGCCGACCTAGAAAAATTTTTCAATGGTTACAGGCAAGTAATCTCACTGAGAAGGCAAAGTCTGCAATAACTAAATGGTTTTAACCTAAAATCTGATTAGATATGGTTCATACAAATGCCACTTGCTGGAATGGAAAAGAAGGAAATTCAAATGGTTAAACTGAGTCAAAATGTGAAGGCTGTATGTGCCACACAAAACTGTGAGTGATTTGAAACTTCTTTTAGATGAAATTGTGCTGCATCTTAATTCTTATATCAAGCCAGAAGAGATATTGATTGATCACTAAGTGACAAATTTTCTGAACACTGGTATA
Source organism: Nanger dama (assembly GCA_917880005.1). Lineage (NCBI taxonomy): Eukaryota > Metazoa > Chordata > Mammalia > Artiodactyla > Bovidae > Nanger > Nanger dama. Next base: position 48,763,408 of record CAKJTW010000011.1, read on the forward strand.
TTTTCCCCAATTATTTAAAAAAACTTTTATAAGAAAAATACAGCCTAGGAAAGTTCATCTTATGTAGTACGATGTCATCATTAAAGTAATGTATAGAGAAATAAAAAGTTAGTTCTAGATATTAAATTACATGAAATGTAAGAATCCCCAGATAACTGTGAAAAAGAAAATTATTGGATCTTCCTGGAGATTTTTTTCTTTTACAATTATTGTTGTGTTAACGCTTTTTGCTAGCATTATCAATGTTGCAATCATGCCCATGTTAAGTGAATTTCTCCAACAAGAACAGATAACTGATCAAATGTTGTTTGACCAACTAGTGTTGGTCTAACAAATTTGATGATAAAGATGTCTTGATAAACCACGAGGGGCTTTTTATTCGACTCAGTTCTAATGAGATGGATGAAATTGGAGCCAATTTACAGAGTGAAGTAAGCCAGAAAGAAAAACATCAATACAGTATACTGACACATATATATGGAATTTAGAAGGATAGTAATGATGACCCTCTATGTGAGACAACAAAAGAGACTCAGAGGCATAGAATGGACTTTTGGACTCTGAGGGAGAGGGAGAGTGGGGGATGATCTGGGAGAATGGCATTGAAACATGCATACTATCTTGTAAGAACGAAGCGTCAGTCTACGTTCAATACAGGAGGCAGGATGCATGGGGCTGGTGCACGGGATGATTCAGGGAGATGATATGGGGTGGGAGGTGGGAGGGGGCTTCGGCATTGGGAGATCGTGGACACCTGTGGCTGATTCATGTCAATGTATGGCAAAACAAATACAGTATTGTAATAAAGTATTTAAAAAAATAAAAAAAAATTGAAAAAAAAATAAAAGCTAGCTTAGAAAAAAATGAGTTTAGGGAGTTCCCTGGTGTCTAGAGGTTAGGATTCAACACATTTTTAAAATGATTTTTGGTTTATAAAACTGCCAGACTCTTTATAGACATGTTCATTTCAAGTTGTTAATTTTGAGAGCGAGCAAGAGAATCAATGAAAAATACGTTATTTTAAAATCTGGCATAATTGATATGAAAAGGTAGTAGCAAAGAGTAGTAAAGGTATATCTTTCACTATTTAAAGAAGGAATAGGGAGAGGCTGTGATTGAAGAAGACTTAGAACACACTATAAAGAAAATAGATGTGTGGAGTTCAAAAGTCTGTTACAATGTCTTGGAGCCAAAGCTTGCAGAAACATGCACGGTCACCAAGATTGCCATCTGCCATTCAGAATGCATATGTCTGTGCATTCAATTAAGAAACAAGAACTGAGATGCTTTTCATTTACTTTCACAAAACCTTAGAGGAAAAATAAAACCTACATGGTCTGATGGCCGGAAGCTGCGAGGATAGCAGGGTGTGGATTAGTCTTTGAACTTCATGAACACATGAATGGAAGTAGAAGTTCAATATGGAACAATTTTGAGGCAAAGTACAAGTCTTAGAGACAGAGAAAGGAGCTATACATACAAGAATTTAGAGGGGACAAAATACGCAAGTAGAACTAACACAAAGCATCACTTAATGCAGTCGCAGGAGGCAAGAAAGGATTAACAAATTTAGCAGTTTACCTTTGTGGCCTACTTTGGAAGATTTCAAAACCAGGAGTACGAACTTCAATGTAGGTGATTGCAATATAGCTCAATGATGTGAAGTTTCATTAGGCTTGCTTCTGGCAAATGCCAGATTACTTCATGGAAAAAGAGATTCCATGAAGATATTGAAGATAATTTCAATATTTGGAAAGTGATGCAATGTGGGAGGATATGAGAAGAGAACTATTACTTATGCAACGTTTTTGGATTTTCTGGGCTTCCCAGGGGGCACAGTGGTAAAGAATCTTCCTGCCAATGCAGGAGACACAAGAGATGTAGCTTTGATCCTTGGGTTGGAAAGATTCCCAGAATAAGGAAATGGAAACCCACTTCAGTATTCTTGCCTGGGAAATTCCATGGACAAGGAGCCTGGCAGGCTACAGTCCATAGGGTTGCAAAGAGTTGGACATGAGCATGATTGAATTTTATCCAGAAAGCATTGAAAGTATCATTTGCATTTTAAAAGTCTTCTTTGCAGTGTGGATAATATATGGAGGGGAAGATGAGGTTGGAGGCAGAGGGATAAATTGGAGAATGCTGCTTGATTCAGAGGAGAAATAGTCATGTTAGAGAGAAGATTATAGATTCCATGAATATTTCATAGTTTGACTTGTCAGTATTCAAAGATTAATTGAAATGAAACTGTTGAAGTAAAAGATGGAATTAGAGGAGAGTCATAGCTCTCTATCTTGAGCAAATAGGAACAGACTGTCATTCTGAGATGTAATAGGTATTTGGTAGGAGAAGCTTTATGGTAGTGGGTAGTGGTGATAAGTGTTGGGTTCCTTGAGAACAAGTTGGAGCAGGAAGAACTCTCATTCATTGCTGCTGGGACTGCAAATGTCACTGGCACTTTGGAATGTTTGCAGGTTTATTACAAAACTATAAACACACTCTAACTATTTGATGCAGTAATCATGCTGTTCGGTATTTACTCAAGGAAATTGAATATTTGTGCCTATGAAAAGCCAGCACAGTGATATTTATAGTAGTTTTACTCATAATTGCTCAAACTCAGAGGCTGTAATGTGTCCTTCAGAAGGTAAATGGATAAATGTACAACCAAACATTGCACTATTATTCAGTGCTAAGAAGAACCGAGCTATCAAACCATAGAAAGACATGAAGAAACATGTATGCATATTACCAATAAAAGAAGCCAAACTGAAAAGAACATGTGCATATAATTCCAACTACATGAAATTCTGGAAAAACAGACACTTTATAGACAGTAAAAAAATCGCTATTTTCCAGGAGTTGGAAGGGAGGGATGAATAGGTAGAGCAAAGTGGACTTTGGATCACCGAAACATTCTTCTGTTACGATCACTGCAATAAAGGGTACACATCATTAGACATTTGTCAAAACTCTTGGCATGTAAAACACCAAGAGTGAACTCCAATGTAAACTATGGACTTTGGGTAAATGTGTGCCAAGATAGATTCATGCAATGTAACAAATGTGCCACTGTGTTGCTGAATGTCCAGGTAGTGGAAGTTGTGTTATGTGTGAGGATGTGGATGTGGACAGAGTATATATAGCAACTTTCTGTATTTGCTGCTATTTTGCTATTTTGTTGTGAACCTAAAACTGCTATAAAAATTACTTTATTAATTTAAACACACACAACCTCATGGGATCTTGGTAAATTTCCTATTCTGTGTATAATTTTTATGACACACATAATTCTTGAAAGAATGTTTGGAGGTATATAAGGATACAGGAATCTATATCTATGTCTATATTCATATCTCATAAGATAGGAGAAAATAGGAGAAAACTGAAAGAAAAGCTAGGGCAAGTACAGAAATTACTCAATAATAAATTGAACATATCTATAATATTTACCTTCACACCTCTACAGCGCTCAAAATTTGTTAGAAACTCTTGTTTAAAAAGAACATATTTTACTCATGTACACATTTCACATCACAGGATTAAATATATTTTTGAAGATGTAGTAATTACTCTTTAATGTTTACTGTAATGAGTCCTTGATGGTGATGTCTTTTCATTGTTTTAGGAAGGCTTTGCTTCCTGAGCTCCTGTCTTAGCATTTCTTCTGTAGAGATTCATAAGTAATCTCTCAAAAGCAATTTTGCAGATATGGTAGGTGGACCAATAAAATGCAATCCAGTTACTAACTCTCTATTGCTTTTATTGAACCCAGTGGCAGTACTTTCATATAAAGTATCCTATATGAAAGACTCCACATACAGTCTGACAATCCAACAAATGTGTGTTCTCAACCAACCTTTCCAGTATAATCCCCTGCTGGGCACAAAATGTCTGTGCATATAGACATGCAGACATTCAAGAAGCTGAATGACTTTAGCTTGTCTTAAGCTTCAACCTCCTGGGCTGCATATGCATGCTGTCCATCAGAGAGGAATTCATAAAGTGAAATATGGAAAGAGAGAAGTAAAGACTAGGACAAATCAGATCAGCATACTTTAGGTTGAAAACTCATGAATTCCTGAATGTGTTTTGACCTAGCTTACACTATATAACTCTTGGAAAAGCACTCTTTCTCTTTGTATCAAATAAAAGAAGTAGTGTAACTTATAAATCACTCAATTTCACATGTAAAAATATGCATCAAGTATAGATTTGAGTTGACATTACCAATTATCTTACTTGAAACATAAGTACATGAACTGTGACAATTAAATGTGGCAGAGCAAACAATATCTATGAAGTATTTATAATGTTCTGTGAAGAAATCTGTCAACGTTTAATTGTAACCACCAACTTTACATAATACCATAAGAAAATATAGAATTTCCCTTTATATAATCTGTATTTTAAAATTAAACTTTCACTGCATTATGCTTTATTTTCCTGTCTAGCTGGGTAGCTTATACACAAACTATACAAATGAGAATAAATACTAAGTCACTTCTGCCTTGAGTAACACACACACACAAAATTATAATATTTTAAGAATTAGAAGTCTTAGAACATCATAAACTCGATGATGTAAAACTCAGGCTCATTAATAACATTCCAGTACTGCATGATATTTTGGTCGATACAGATTTTAAACTCAAATACCAATATGGGTAAAGTAGATAACCTAACTGATAAAGTTGTACAGTTGGAATCTGTAGTAAAAAATAAATTGTCACCACCCAGTCTTCCCTTGTGGCTCACCTGGTAAAGAATCTGACTGCAATGCTGGAGACCTGAGTTCGATCCCTGGATTGGAAAGATACCTGCAGAAGGGAAAGGCTACCCACTTCAGAATTTTAGCCTGGAAAATTCCATGGACTGTATAGTCCATATAGTCCCAAAGAGTCAGACACTGAGTGACTTTCACTTTCAATGGTATCCTGCACAATCGTGAGTTGTGCCTTATTTTCTGATTTTCTGTTAATTAAGAATGAAGATTTTATATTTAAAACAGACAGCCTATATATAAAATATAGACAATTAATTCTAAACACATGTATGTGTTTAGAATATCTCCCTACTTCTGCAGGAGGGCCCTAGCCAAATAAAGACTCCCATTTAACAAAAATCTTCCAAACCCAGGGATCGAACCCAGCTCTCCTGCACTGAACAGCAGATTCCTTACCAGCTGAACCACAAGAGAAGCCCATTTAACACCACCAACATTAGGAAATTATTAACAGTATGAATAAAATTATTTTAGGCATATGATTAAAATATATACATACATAGTATTTCAGAGAAGTATTGTATGAAAATATTTTTATCAATGTCTGAAGAAAGCAAATTGATTCTATTCATGTCCTGAAATCTATGTATATACACAAGGTTTAATAATTTTCAAAATTAGATTATGTAAGTTTATGCATTGAAGCAAATGCAATTTTAATGTTAACTCATAATTATAAATAGAAAAATTATTAAAAACTAAAAAAAAAAAGTTTCTCTCTCTCTTTCTCTTTTGTTGCTAAGCCATATCTGACTCTTAAAACTCCATGGACTGTAGCCTGCCAAGCTTCTCTGTCCATAGGATTCTCCAGGCGACAATACTGGAGTGGATGCCATTTCCTTCTCCAGGGATCTTCCTGACCCAGGAATCAAACCTGGGTCTCCTGCATTGCAGGCAGATTATTTACTGATTGAGCTATCAATTGTTTAATCATGTACTAAACATATTTTTCTTAATATCTCAATACTATTTATTTATTTAAAATTTTAAATGCTATTTTCTCACTATTGAAAATATTGACAAATAAACACATAAATTAAAAGCATGCAGATACATCAAAGAGATAGCCAGGGTTAAACTTTTGGTGAATTCTATTCCTGACAATTTAACTGAATGCATATAACCAATAGAGAATTTAGGGTGAATTGACTGTAAAGTTCTATAATCTGTCTTGTAACTCTTAGAATATAAGCATTTATACCATTAAACAGTGTTTGAATATTTACTTTTTAGTGGGAATGTGATATGCATCATGTAATTACACATAATTTAATAGGCAAAATTTATAGTATTAGTAATGCGTGATGCTCTCAATATTTTACTATTATGAAAAATGCTATGAAGGACATTTTATTAATATTTCATGGTATCTTTAGAATAATTTGATAGAGAAATTCTGAATCACATAACACAACTATATTTACTGACAGAAGACTTTCCACCATTCTGTGAAAATTTTCATCTCTGCATAGTCCTGCTAGCTGTAAATATGAATAATAAACAAAATTTTGTCAATTTGGTGATAATCTCATGAAATGTCAATTTTTATCCCCTAATGAATATGAGCATATTTTTCTGTATTTTCTATTTGTATTTCTTTTCCCTCCAATAATTTTTAATTACACTTGCTCATTTTTTTTACTGGGGAGAAAGTGATCGGTGATATAGTTTCAAGGATTTGTATTAAGAACAATAATCTTTTCTTTTTCATACTTATTGCAAATATTTTCCTATGTTTTCATACTTTAGCATTTTTACTAAAGGAATGGATAAGATACTAGAAAAATCTAATATTTACATGTTTATGTCATCTTGGAAAATATGAGAGTAGCAAAAAATAAGAAAATATTAAAGCAGATTTATTTATCCTTGATATATATTCATTTTCTTGTGAATTTTCTCTCACTATATAAAAGATTCTATTTCTTGTGTCAGTGTGAGAACAATCTTTAAATTCTCCTCTCTAGAGAAAGTAGATGAAATGATTGGCTTAATAAAATTGTATCAAACTAAGGAAAATTAATTTTCCAATAAATTTTCCAATAAACTGTGGAAAATTCTGAGAGAGATGGGAATACCAGGCCACCTGACCTGCCTCTTGAGAAATCTGTATGCAGGTCAAAAAGCAACAGTTAGAACTGGACATGGAACAACAGACTGGTTCCAAATAGGAAAAGGAGTACGTCAAGGCTGTATAATGTCACCCTGCTTATTTAACTTATATGCAGAGTACATCATGAGAAATGCTGGAATGGAAGAAACACAAGCTGGAATCAAGACTGACAGGAGAGATATCAATAATCTCAGAAATGCAGATGACACCACCCTTTGGCAGAAAGTGAAGAGGAACTAAAGCCTCTTGATGAAGGTGAAAGTGGAGATGAAAAAGTTGGCTTAAAGCTCAACATTCAGAAAACGAAGATCATGTCATCCGGTCCCATCATTTCATTGGAAACAGATAGGGAAACAGTGTCAGAATTTATTTTGTGGGGCTCCAAAATCAGTGCAGATGGTGACTGCAGCCATGAAATTAAAAGACGCTTACTCCTTAGAAGAAAAGTTATGATCAACCTAGAAAGCATATTCAAAACCAGAGACATTAGATTGCCGACTAAGGTCCATCTAGTCAAGGCTATGGTTTTTCCTGTGGTCATGTATGGATGTGAGAGTTGGACTGTGAAGAAGGCTGAGTGCTGAAGAATTGATGCTTTTGAACTGTGGTGTTGGAGAAGACTCTTGAGAGTCCCTTGGACTGCAAGGAGATCCAACCAGTCCATTCTGAAGGATATCAGCCCTGGGATTTCTCTGGAAGGAATGATGCTAAAGCTGGAACTCCAGTACTTTGGCCACCTCATGCGAAGAGCTGACTCATTGGAAAAGACTCTGATGCTGGGAGGGAATGGGGACAGGAGGAGAAGGGGACGACCAAGGATGAGATGGCTGGATAGCATCACTGACTCGATGGACATGAATCTGAGTGAGCTCCAGGAGTTGGCGATGGACAGGTGCCGGGGTCCAGCCCCGGTGGATCCAGGGAATTCGAAGGGTGCATGAAGTTGGTGAGGAGAAATTTATTTATTTAGAAATAATAGATTAGATTAGGAAAGAATAGTGTAGTAGGAAAATTAGTGGAGAAAAGATTCTAAAAAACTTGGTTTACATGGAGAACTAATAAAACCTCGAGACAAGAGGTTTGCACCATCTACGTTAGGCCACTGGTGCCTGTTTGAATAGTGGAGGGTCCCCGCCTTGGCCTCCCTTTCGTGTGGGTCTTAGAAGCTAGGGCAAGCAAGTAGACATGGCAAACCTCCACAACCCAGATGGGAATTCAGCCAGAAAATAAAGAAGACACGGGGAGACCAAGCTGCTTTAGTGAGCGAGGCCCCAATAACTTTATTTTTTAAAAGGACTTTTATACCTTTTCCACAAATGATGTTGTGTACATTATCTTCTGGCCTTGGAGGCCTGTGAAACATTTCAAGAGCCTCTTTTGATAAAGGCTGCTCAATCAGAAAACTTATTTTCCCTGAAGTGTTTTTTCTTTATATTTCTAATCTATCTCAGCCTCAGAAAGTATCAAACAAAGTTACAGTTTCAAGAGGATAAGGTGCAGTAAGTTACAACAAAGAAAGGATCAACTAGCTCAAAAGTCTGATGTGGTCAGTTTCAAGGCTACACTTGTTTTTTCTTACATTCTAACTATGTTAATAAATGTGCTCCCAGGTACACAGTGGATAAGAGATATGGGAACTTAGCAAAAAGCATTGGCTCAACAGGGAAATCTTACACCAGCACTACTCTAATAACTTTTAATTCTGAAAGGCTTTATGTTTTAGGCTTCCCATGCCTCTCAAATTTGCGGGGGCTGTAAACAATCACATGCATAGTTGTAAAAGTCCGGGTAAGGCAAGTTAGAAAGCCATCAGAGGGGTCTGAGCTGAAACACCCCTTTTGCAGGAGACTGTTAAGTGAAGCCCTGAGTTAACTCTTTCCAGAGAGTGTCAGAAGAGTGGAAAGCACAGAACAATAAAGCAAACAGACTCTGGTTTTGTGGGAGATGCTCAGGAAAATTCAGGGGAACCTCTGAAGCCAGATCATGCCTTTGCATTTTGTCAGGCTTCTTTCCTCATGACCTTTGCCATGAGTAGGATTCCTCACGCTGACTCCCGGCAGACAGGGACGCCTGGTGTGCTGCGATTCATGGCGTTGCAAAGAGTCGGACACGACCTAGTGACTGAACTGAACTGAAGGAAAATTAGGCAAAATGACTACTAAGTATAGAAAAGATATAAAGATTTATAAAAACAATCCCTGTCACACTGCTCTAAATATGATTACATGTGTGATATACTATGTAAATGTTACTATGTAAATGCTTGTAACAGAAATATATCTTGATTCTAGTACTAATAAATATTCCTGTTATTTTATTCCATATTAAATTGACCTATGTTCTATGAATGTTTGAAAATAATTTAAAATTGTCTTTACTTTCAAGTAGGAAGTTACAGAAAAATTTTAGCACTCAAAACCACTTTTCACATGTCCCAGAGAAATGAAAATACAGTTCTATGAAAAAGAATACATTATGTTGCAGAGATGCACTTTTGTGATTGAGAAATTATAGCTGGAAACTTTGACAATTGGGAAAAAAAGTTAATTGATACAGTGTAATATTAAGTATGACAATATCACAAACTGAAGCTTTTAAATGGGTGTCACCTGTATATTTTATTCAAATAATTCATCACTGAAATGAATTCTATTGAATAATCTATAATTTCATGGTATACAATGAAATCCAACTTAAATCACTCTATACAGTTTAACTTTGCCTCATATGGATTGAATTTTTGATAGTGAACAAGAGTTGAATGAATAAAGACGATGGTGTATAACTACACAAGAGTGTGGGATTCTTGGGAAGAGGAAGTTTAAGTGATGAGTTATGATCAATCTATTTTCATTCATGTAATAAAGGTATATTGCTATTTATATAAGTAATCCAAGTTGCCATTTTATTAATCTGAGCAAAAATGTTTGCTTAATCTTATTTAGAGATCTAACACTTGAAAAAATGTAACCACTTTAACTTTGAACTGTATTAGTTTTAATGTAATCAATGGATTCTATTTAAAATATATAAAATGTATTAATGAAAGATGCATAAATATTAAATCAAACTGAGAAGCTTTCTGAATTTTATATAGTTTATATGCCTATTCATAGAACATTCATGGATAAACTGTCATTAACAAAACCAAAGATGAATCATTGATAAATCATTGTCATGGATGATGTCTATGAGTGACTATTTTTTAATAATTAAAACTGAGAAAATCATAAACAATTTCCCAGTAGGGTGATTTAATTTAATATTGAGTTACAGAAAGATGATGAAATAAAGTTAAGATAAATTAGAATCAAGTGGATATAAATAAGGATGTATATGAATTAAAGATCAAAGTGGATAGAAAATTTTATCAACTTATCTACATGAAACATTCCTGAGATGAATTATTTCAAGCCGGCTTGAGGAATAAGCAAATATATAGCAGCAGAATTGATCATAACTGGTGGGAGTTAATATTAGTTAAATATTTCCTAGGAAAGAATGAGACCAACATATGGCACTTGACACATATTAGGAGTTTAATAAATGTTAAATAAAATTTAAGACTTAAAATAGATGGGGAAAAGCAGATCAAAATATTTTCTGCTTCTGATAGTTATTGAATGTCATATTTAAAATAGCTACTCAAAAAAGATATTATAATCAATTAATTCACAGCTAATTTGATATTTATATCTTACCAAGTACAAATTAAGCACCTGTATATTCTCCTGAAGGTTAATAAACATATTCATATGAACGCAGTTACAATTTTAGCATTTACAAAGTTTTAAATTAATTAATGATTCAAAGAGCAATACATTGCATATGCATAAATTTCTATGCTTTATGACTTTATTTATCATTATTTTTAAAAATATATTGCCTTTGGGTTTATTTTCATGATAAACATATAATATAATCACATACTGCAGTAATCATAAAACTGAAATTAGAAGTTGATCTAGATGCAAAGTAAAAACAAAAAACTGGAAAACTTCTCACTTATAGTGAGAAAATTATGTTTCATGTTGATGTTAGGTACAAATCAATGTAATATTATAAAGCAAGTATGCTTCAGTTAAAAATAAATTTTAAAATTTTTGACAAAATTAAAATTTTAGTGCTGTACATCATTTAAAGACATGAATGAAACAATGTGGCACGCAGGCATCCAGTTCCTTTAAAACATCCATACTAAGTACAATGAGTCTGATTTTCCATGAATATATGATTTGTTTATTTGTGACTATCATATATATTATTATCAATATTTTAGAATATCATGTCATATAGCTCTGATATAAGTAGTAGTTTTGTACAGAAATATTATAGCCATGAAGTGGCAAAGAAGCAAAGCAAAATAACCAAAGAACAATTTTAAATGACATAGAGTTTAAAAATATGATTAGGACGTGATGACCATTCATTGAAAGTCTACTATATCCCAGAAAATGTGCTATATATTTTCACATTGTTTAACTCTCTAAAATATCTTAGCAGGTATTTTTATTCTTATTTGTTAAATAAATAACAATTTGATGAGTTAAAGGAAAGAATTATGATTCTTTCTTTTCAGAAATGATTAATACATCTAAAATTATGCAGCTAAAAAGTAAAAAAAATAAATAAAAAATAAAATTATGCAGCTAGAAGGTGACAAAAATTGTTCAACAACTGCAAAACTTACATTTTTACCATGATATCATGCTTAATTTTGGTATAACAGAAGTCAAATTACCATTAAGCTGAGACAAATTTATACCATCATTCCTTTTAGTGTGGAAAGGCAGTTCAGCATAAATCCTGATAATGAGAGACATGACCTATGAGAAAGTCAGAGACTATTTAGATGGCCATATAACTAAATAAACAAAATTAACACTGGATGGGGATTTTAAAGAGGAAGTAAAGAGCTTTCTAGTCCTGTACAAATAACCATGGATCAACGGGCTGAACAGCACTCTATTGTGTTTCTCTGCTTCATTTATCTGAGTCATAGACCTTGAATATATCACATGATCAAACCAATTCATCCAAACATTAAGCATGATGTTTACATATCTTTACTGAAGAACTGTAAGTACTGATTTCCCAAGACAAAATTTCCTAACTCTCAGAGTCTATAAATGACTAATTATATTCACCAAATAAATTAAATCTGCCTAGAGTCAGTTTATTTACCACTGGGTGTTCTGAGATTTCAGTCTTTACATGACAATATGTGCCCTGTTTTTGTTCAGTTGCTAAGTCGTGTCCACATATTTACCACCCCATGAACTGCAGCATGCAAAGTTTCTCTGTCCTTCACTATTTCCCAGAGTTTCCTCAAACTCAGGTCCACTGAGCCTGTTATGCCTTGCAAACATCTCATCCTCTGTCACCCCCTTCGCCTCTTACCTTCAATCTTTCCCAGCATTAGAGACTTTTCCAATGAGTTGGGTCTTCATATTATGTAACCAAAGTATTGGAGTTTCACCTTCAGCATCAGCCCTTCCAATGAATATTTCTTTAGGGTTAACTGGTTTGATCTCCTTGCTGTCCAAGGTACTCTCAAGAGTTTTCTCCAACTCTACAGTTCAAAATCATCAATTTTTCAGTGCTCAGCCTTCCTTATGGTCCATATCTCACATCCATACATGACTACTGGAAAAACCATAGCTTTGACTGTACAGATCTTTGTCATTTGTCAGCAAAGTAATATCTCTACTTTTTAAAATGCTGTTTAGGTTTTCTTATAGCTTTTCTTTCTAGGAGCAACCATCTTTTAATTTCATGGTTACAGTCATCATCCGCAGTCATTTTGGAGCCCAAGAAAATGAAATCTGTCTCTGTTTTTCACTTTTTTCCCCATCTATTTGACATAATATAACGGGACCCAATGTCATTATCTTCGTTTTTTGAATGTTGAATTTTGAGCTAGCTTTTCTAATTTCCTCATTTACCTTCATCAAATTGCTCTTTAGTTCCTCTTCAATTTCTGCTATTAGAGTGGCATCATCTGCCACTCTAGGCAGATCTGACTTTGTTGATATTTCTCCCAGCAATCATGATTCCAGCTTGTGTCTTCTAGGCTGGCATTTCACATGAGGTATTCTGCATATAAGCTAAATAAACAGGGTGACAATATGCAGCCTTAATGTACTCCTTTCCCATTGTGGAACCATTCTGTTGTTCTATGTCCGGTTCTAACTGATGTTTCTTGACCTGCATATAGATTTCTAAAGAGGGAGGTAAAGTGGTTTGGAATTGCCATCTCAATAAGAATTTTCCACAGTTTGTTGTGACCCATTTGGTCAAAGGCTTTAGCATAGTCAATGAAGCAGAAGTAGATGTTTTTCTGGAATTCCCTTGCTTTGTCTGTGAGCCAATGGATGGTGGCAATTTGAACTCTGGTTAGTCTGCATTTTCTAAATCCAGCTTGTACATCCTGGAAGTTCTTGGTTCACATCACACTGAAGCCTGGCTTGAAGGATTTTGAACATTAATTTGCCAACATGTGAAATGAGTGTAATTGTATAGTAATTTGAAAATTCTTTGGCTTTGCCTTGTATGACCTAAATCAAATCCCTTATGACTATACAGTAAAAGTGAGAAATAGATTTAAGAGACTAGATATGATAGACTGCCTGATGAACTATGGATGGAGGTTGGTAACATTGTACAGGAGACAGGGATCAAGACCATCCCCCAAAAAAGAAATAAAAAAGCAAAATGGTTCCTTGAGGAGGCCTTACAAATAGCTGAGAAAAGAAGAGAAGTGAAAGGTAAAGGAGAAAAGGAAAGATATACCCTCTTGAATGCATAATTTCAAAGGATAGCAAGGAGAGATAAAAAGCCTTCCTCAGTGAACAATGCAAAGAAACAGAGGAAAACAATAGAATGGGAAAGACTAGAGATATCTTCAAGAAAATTAGTAATCTTCAAGAATACTAATAATCATGGCCTACCTACCATTTAACAGCTGAGCCACAAGGGAACCCTCAAGTTGGCTTAAAACTCAACATTCAGAAAACTAAGATCATGGCATCTGGTCCCATCACTTCATGGCAAATAGATGGGGAAACAGTAGAAACAGTGAGAGACTTTAATTTCTTGGACTCCAAAACCACTGCAGATGGTGACTGCAGACATGAAATTAAAAGTACACTTTCTCCTTGGAAGAAAAGTTATGACCAACATAGACAGCATATTAAAAAGCAGGGATATTACTTTGCCAACAAAGGTTCATCTAGTCAAAGCTATAGTTTTCCCAGTAGTCATGTATGGATGTGAGAGTGGACTATAACGAAAGCTGAGCGCCAAAGAATTGATGCTTTTGAACTATGGTGTTGGAGAAGACTCTTGAGAGTCCCTTGAACTGCAAGGAGATCCATCCAGTCCATCCTTAAGGAAATCAGTTCTGTATATTCATTGGAAGGACTGATGTTGAAGCTGAAACTCCAGTGTTTTGGCCACCTGATGCAAAAAACTGACTCATTTGAAAAGAAGGTGATGCTGGGAAAGATCAAGGCAAGAGGAGAAGCATACGGCAGAGGATGAGATGGTTGGATGACATCACCAACTCAATAGGCATGAGTTTGGATGAACTCTGGGAGTTGGTGATGGACAGGGAAACCTGGCATGCTGCAGTCCATAGGGTCACAAAGAGTCAGGCACAACTGAGCGACTGAACTGAAGTGAACTGGGATTGAAATGAGAACTGACCTTTTCCAGTCCTTTGGCCACTGCTGAGTTTTCCAAATTTGCTGGCTTATGGAGTACAGCATTTTACCTGCATCATCCTGTAGGATTTTAAATAGCTCAATTGGAACTATATCACCTCCACTAGCTTTGTTTGTAGTAATGCTTCCTAAGGCCCACTTGACTTCACACTCCAAGATGTCTGTTTCCAGTTTGGTGACCACATCACCAAGGTTATCTGAGTCATTAAGATATTTTTGTATAGTTTGTTTTTTATCTATTCTTGTCATCTCTTCTTAACTTTTTCTGTTTCTGTTAGGTGCATGCCATTTCTGTCTTTTAATTTGCTCATCTTTGCTTGGAATATTCATCTGGTATCTCCAATTTTCTTGAAGAGATCTCTAGTCTTTTCCATTTCATTATTTTCCTCTGTTTCTTTGTATTGTTTATTTAAATATGCTTTCTTATTTCTCCTTGTTCTTCTCTAAAACTCTGCATTCAGTTGGGTATATCTTTCCCTTTCTCTTTTACCTTTCACTTCTCTTCTTTCTCAGCTATTTATAAAGCCCCCTCTGACAACCACTTTGCCTTATTGCATTTCTTTTTCTTTAGGATGGTTTTGCTGACTATGGCTCAGATCATGAGCTCCTTATTGCAAAATCAGGCTTAAATTGAAGAACATATGGAAAACCACTGGACCATTCACGTATGGCCTATATAAAATCCCTTATGATTATACAGTAGAGATGACGAATATATTCAAACAATTAGACCTGGTATACAGAGTGCCTGTAGGACTATAGACAGAGGTTTGTAACGTTGTACAGGAGGTGGTGGTCTTGTCTGTTTTTGCTTACATTTTTCCAATCTGATAGATAAGAAAAATATGTAAGTTTAGTTTGGATTGCTTGTATTACAACCTAAGTTTGTTCTCTTTTCAGTGTTTATAGGCAGTTTATATATTTTTCTTGTAAATTGCCTGTTCATCAATTGGAAATATTTAATAATACTGCATAACCAGTAACACTTTGGCATAGTAAACTGCTTCTAGAATCTTATTGTTTACTTTTCAAAGTATCAAAATACATGCATGCATTTTATATACATTATTCACCATGCAATATATTCATACATACAAATGCAAAAGGTTTTTCTTTGAGTCTTAATTTCAGTAATAAAATATTGCAAGCACAGGAAAAACCAAGGATTACTTCTTTCACCACTACTATTCAACTTAGTATGGAAATTCTCAGCTACTGCAATAAAAAGGAATATATATATATACCTACCTACACACACACACACACACACACACACACACACACACACACACACACACACACACACACACACACACACACATATATATATGCATATACTGCTGCTGCTGCTAAGTCACTTCAGTCATGTCCAACTCTGTGCAACCCCATAGATGGCAGCCCACCAGGCTCCGCTGTCCCTGGGATTCTCCAGGCAAGAAGACTGGAGTGGGTTGCCATTTCCTTCTCCAATGCAGGATAGTGAAAAGTGAAAGTGAAATCACTGAGTCATGGCCAACTCTCAGTGACCCCATGGACTGCAGCCTACCAGGCTCCTCCATCCATGGGAGTTTCCAGACAAGAGTACTGGAGTGGGGTGCCATTGCCTTCTCCAATACATACATACATACATACATACATATATACACATGCATACACACATGTATGTATATACATACATATGTATGTGTGCATGTATGTACATACATATATACATGTATGTATATATGAACAAAGAAAAAAATAAAACTTCATTTGCAGAAAAATTGGTTATCTATGTAAAACATCTTGCCCACCACCAAAAATATAAGGCTGACAGGGTTTCAAGTATAAAGTTAATATACAGATGAAGCACAAGCTGGAATCAAGATTGCCAGGAGAAATATCAATAACCTCAGATACACAGATGACACCACCCTTATGGCAGAAAGTGAAGAAGAACGAAAGAGCCTCTTGATAAAAGTGAAAGAGGAGAATGGAAAAGTTGGCTTAAAGCTCAACATTCAGAAAACGAAGATCATGGCATCCGGTCCCATCATTTCATGGCAAATGATGGAGAAAAAATGGAAACAGTGGCTGACTTTATTTTTCTGGGCTCCAAAATCACTGCAAATGGTGATTGCAGCCATCAAATTAAAAGATGCTTACTCCTTGGAAGGAAAGTTATGACCAACCTAAACAGCATATTAAAATGCAGAGACATTTCCTTGCAAACAAAGGTCCGTCTGGTCAAGGCTATGGTTTTTCCAGTAGTCATACATGGATGTGAGAGTTGGACTATAAAGAAAGCTGAGTACTGAAGAATTGATGCTTTTGAACTGTGGTGTTGGAAAAGACTCTTGCGAGTCCCTTGCAAGGAGATCCAACCAGTCCATTCTAAAAGAGATCAGTCCTGGTTGTTCACTGGAAGGACTGATGTTGTAGTTGAAACTCCAATACTTTGGCCACCTGATGCAAAGAGCTAACTCATTTGAAAAGACCATTGATGTATGGCAAAACCAATACAATATTGTAAAGTAGTTAACCTCCATTAAAATAAATAAATTTATATTTTAAAAAATAATAAAAAAGAATAAAAAGACTGTGATGCTGGGAAAGACTGAGGGCAGGAGGAGAAGGGGATGACAGAGGATGAGATGGTTGGATGGCATCACTGATTTAATGGACATGAGTTTGGGTAAGCTCCGGGAGTCGGTGATGGATAAGGAGGCCTGGCATGCTACAGTCCATGGTGTTGCAAAGAGTCAGACATGACTGAACTGAACTGATCAGTAATTATTTTTCTATATACCAGCAGTGAAAAATTGCAACTTAATAGTAAAAGAAAGTAGCATTTATTTTATCATCAAAAAGTAAACATAAATCCAGGAATACATACACAAAATCTGTAAATGAAGAGGTACACAAAATTCTGAAAAGAAACAAGTTCTTCTTGTTTATTTATCAGACTATTCAATATTTTTATACTGTCAATTCTTCCAAACTTGATCTATAGACACAATACAAATTTCATCAAAATTTTAGCAAGGAATTTTGTAGATATCAATAAATGATTCTAAAGTTTATATGGAGAGACAAATAAATATATAGAAGAGCCAAAACAGTATTAAATAAGAATAAAGCTAAAGACTTACAATAAGTAATTTCAGGACTTAATATAATGTTACACTGATCAGAACATTGTGATAATGAAATTAAGATCCAAATCAATGGAACAGAGTACAGAGTCTAGAAACATTCACACAAATACAGTCAAAGGCAAGACAAAGAAGCAAAGACAAGTCAATGGATATATTATTTTCAGCAAATGGTGCTGGGAAGATTGAATATCCATATATAAATAACTGAAACTAGACACAGAATTTATAATATTAGGACACACATGCACAAACTAAATAATAGATAGAAATGTAATATGAAAATCTATAAATCTTCCAGAAAAAAAAACAGGAAAAAGTTATAGGACCTTGAGGTTAGGATGAGTTTTTAAATATAAGGATAAAAGCATAATATATAAGAGAAAAAAGTGATGTTATGAATTAATAAATATAAAGCTTAAAGCTTCTGCTCTGCAAATGACACTGTAAATAGAATGAAAAGACAGGTCACAGACTGGAAGAAAATACTTGCAAAGTATAAACCTGATTAAGGACTTGAATTCAAACTCTATAAAGGATTTTTAAAACTCTACAATAATAAAAAAAAACATAACCTGATTAAAAATGGGTAAAAAGACCTGAATAAATACTTTGCTGACTAATATATATGAATGGCAAATAGCAGGTGAAAAGATGTCCAGTGTAATTTATTATTCAATAATTTTAAATTAAAACATCAGTAAGATACCATTAGCATCTACTAGCAAAGCTAAAATCCCAAAACTCCAACAATACCAATTTCTGGCAAGAAATGTAGAGAATAGAAATGCTTAGTCATTTGTTGTGGAATGCAAGAGTACAACTTTGGAAAACAGTTCTATAAGAAGCTTCTTATAGAGCTAAACATAGTCTTACCATAAGAACCAGCTATTGCACTCTGTGTTTAGCATTTTCTACTTCTGAGTATTTACTCAATGGCTTTGAAAACTTGTGTGCACACAAAAATCTGTATGCAAATGTTTATAAAAGCTTTTTCCCTTAATTGCAAAAATTGGAAGCAAATACAGTGTCCCTAATAGATACATGGAAACAAAACTCTGTTACAACCATACAATGAAGAATTAGTCACCAACTTGAAAAAATGAGCTATCAAGATATGAAAAGAAATGCTGAAAAAGGTTAAACTACAGAGATAGTGGAAACATCACTGGTCGCCAGGGTATTATAAGTGGGGGTTTAAAAGATGGAGTATAGAGGATTTTTAAGGCAGTGAAGCTATATTATATGATACTATAATTGTATATACATGACACATGCTTTCGTCAAAACATATAAAACTTTAAGCATAAACAGTTTAGTTCAGTTGTTCAGTCCTGTCCAACTCTTTGTGACCCCATGAACCATAGCACGCCAAGCCTCCCTGTCCATCACCAACTCTTGGAGTTCACCCAAACTCATGTCCATTGAGTTGGTGATGCCATCCAGCCATCTCATCCTCTGTCATCCCCTTCTCCTCCTGCCTTCAGTCTTTCCCAACATCAGGGTCTTTTCAAATGAATCAGCTCTTCACATCAGGTGACCAAAGTATTAGAGTTTCAGCTTTAGCATCATTCCTTCCAAAGAAATCCCAGGGCTGATCTCCTTCAGAATGGACTGGTTGGATCTCCTTGCAGTCCAAGGGACTCTCAAGAGTCTTCTCCAACACCACAGTTCAAAAGCATCAGTTCTTCAGTGCTCAGCCTTCTTCACAGTCCAACTCTCACTTGCCTGGTACCTATTAGGTACCCAATGAATATTGCTTTATTAATTGCTTAATGGATGAAGGATCAGTTCTCTTGAATTTATAATTTATTATCTATAGCTCAAATTGCCCTAGTCAAATGTTTTTCTGCAGTAAATACTAATAAGGTAACAGTATTCAGGTGTGCTAGATTGCCAATCTAAAGTAATTATACACACATGTTGTTCAATACAAAAATAAGAAATGTTAAGGACTGATGTTATTGGATATATTAAACATATAAGGCATTGGTATATTCTGTTACATAAATTCAGTTTTATGTATTAGGGAAATTGAAATCAAAAACTTTCTAAAAATAAATGTTACAAATAGGTGAAATCTATATCAATAAATAAAAAAGATTCTGAATGTCTTTTAGCTATAAGTTTTGTATTAAGATACATAAACTCAATCATGGTAGGTCAAATATTTTCTTCAATTTTTCAACAGTTTCTGATAGTTTTTCATTTCTAAGAATATCTAGTTTTATCTCAGAAAATCTCAGGAGATTCATCATTTTTAATTTTGTAATGTTTGCTTACCTGAAGTAATAAATACTCTCTATCATAAAAGTGTTTAGAAGGTGTTGATTTCCAAGTTCTTTATTTACATATTGTATGTACTACCTAAAATCCAAATGTGAACAGGAATATCATGACAAACTTTTATTTACAACATAAAATCCTGTGATAAAACTATAAGTGAATCCTAACAGTAAAGATTTTGGATTCAGTTTGAAATATTACTACATCTGAATCATAATAAAAAAATAGCAATTATATTCCTTGAGATGGCTTGAACAAGCATTACTGAAGGTCAAGAATTTAATGGTCATCTTTTAAAAATTCCCCCAAATTTTCTTACTAACTCAAATTTCATGGAATAGGCTTCCATATGTTGCTATATTGCAGAAAGAAAGTTACCACAGGAATTTAGTGTTCAGGAATTTCGACACTTTTAGACTACCTATTAACAGAAATTAATAAAAGGTGACACCAAAATGAAATGTTTCTTCCTTTCCACCCCAAATACAGATTTAAATTTGAGTAGACACCCTACTTGGAGAAGGCAATGGCACCCCACTCCAATACTCTTGCCTGGAAAATCTCATGAATGGAGGAGTTTGGAAGTCTGCAGTCCATGAGATTGCTGAGTACACGACTGAGCAACTTCACTTTCCCTTTTCACTTTCCTGCATTGGATAAGGAAATGGCAACCCCTCCAGTGTTCTTGCCTGCAGAATCCCAGGGATGGGGGAACCTGGTGGGCTGCTGTCTATGGGGTCGCACAGAGTCGGACACTGCTGGAGCGACTTAGCAGCAAACACCCTACTACCCACAAATGCAGAAGCGTGACTATACTTTCAGTTAATGGCATTCCTTTTAACTTCTTTGTAAATTTGAAGTAATCAAAAGAGACCATTCACAGATTTCTAATATCTTAACTTTCAGCATCAAAGATACATCTCTCATTCCTTCCAATTATCAAAGATGAACTCTCCATGAATCTCCATAAGTTCCAATCACTCTGTGGCACTAAATCCACCCCATTTCAGTATCCTACCTAAAGATATTGCCTCCCACAACATTCCCCTCTCTCTCTTTAACATCAAAATTTCACTTTTTACTGGATCATTCTTGTTACCATTCAAACATTCCTTAATTTCTTCTATTAAAAATAGAGATAGAAAACCTCTTTATCACATTTATCTTAATGAGCTATCACTTTAGTTTGCAATGACATTCCTCAAAAGAGTTGCACATATTTGCTATCTCAGGTTCCTTTTAACCCATACTCATCCATTTTCCTCTGGCTTTCATTCCCAGTCCTCCAGCCAGATTGCTTTTTACAAAATCCACTGTTCTCCATACTGTTTAATCCAATGGTCAGTTTCCAAACCTCATTTTATTTGAGCTACCAGCAACATTTGGTGTACATTATCATCCCCTATACAAATTCATTTCTTTGCTTGGTTTCCAAGATACCACACTTACTTTTCTTTGCACCTTACTTGCCACTCTTTCTTATACCCTTTTACTGGGTATAATTGCACCATAATCACTTGGTCATTATCATAATAACCTCTTTCCTAAACTAGTACTATGGGTCCCTTATTGCAACATTTGCATCTATTATTGCCTCTCACACTCCTCATCTCCATTCTTTTTTAAAAATATTTTATTAATGTATGTATTTATTTATGTATTTTTTACTGTGCTGGATCTTCATTTCTGCATGTATGCCTTCTTTAGTTGTGGCAAGTGGGAGCCACTCTCTAGTTGAGGTACTTATGGTGCCCTCTCTTGTTGTAGAGCTCAGGCTCTAGAGTGCAAGCTCAGTAGTTGCAGCACCCAGGCTCAGTTGCTCAGAGGCATGAGGGATCTCAGTTCCTGATCAGTGGTCAAACCTGTGCACTCTCCATTGTAAGATGGTTTCTTAACCACTGGACCACCAGGGAAGTCTCTATCTCCTTTTTTTTTTTTTTTTTTTTTTGTCAACACAGCTGCCAGGATGATTCTTGAAAAATTTTAATCAGATCAGTAAATTCCTAGTTAAAATCCTGCAATGGCATCATAAATTTAAGAGTTAAAATCTTAAGTTCCGTAAGATGGCCTAGTAGGCCCTACTTGATCCGATCTTCCATTATTTTCTTTCTATTCCTCTTTCCCATAAGCACTTTGCTGCACTGACCTTCTTGACATTCCTTGAACACAGGATTCTCTCCTGCCTCAGGGTCTTCACACTGCCATATATGCCAGAAAATTTGGACAGATATTTCTATGGACAACTCTATCATCTTCTTCATGATTTACTCCAATACTGCTTTTGAAAAAATCAACCTCATCTCAACTCTCATCTCAAATCTTGCATACCCAGTTTCCCTTATCATTATTGACATTTCTCCCATCCATTTGAAAATTACCTTGTGACATACTATGGGCTTCCCCTTGTGGCTCAGCTGGTAAAAATTCGCCTGCAATGTGGGAGACCTGGGTTCAATCCCTGGGTTGGGATGATCCCCTGGAGAAGGGAAAGGCTAACCACTCCAGTATTCTGGCCTGGAAAATTTAATGGACTGTATAGTCCATGGAGTCACAAAGAGATGGACGCAACTGAGCAACTTTCACTTTCATTTTTTGTGACATACTATATGAAATTGTCCCTTATTAAACTACTAAATTTTAAGTCTGGATTCCCTGGTGACTCAGATGGTAAAGACTCTGCCTACAATGCAGGAAACCTGGGTTTGATCTCTGGGTTGGAAAGATTCCCCTGGAGAAGGAAATAGCAACCCACTCTAGTGTGCTTGCCTGGAAAACCCCATGGATGGAGGAGCCTGGCTACAGTTCATGGGGTTGCAAAGAGTTGGGCATGACTGAGCGACTTCACTTTCACTTTCTTTTTCAAGTGCAGGGCTTTTATCTTTATTTTTAGTTCAAAAGAAATCCCAAGTGCTTGGGGTACAGTGGTTGCTCAAAAAATAATGAATAAATGGACAAAAAAATAAATCTCGCCTACTAACATCATGTATGTTACACTCCTATGAATCTAATTGCATCATTTAGCATTTCTTGAATTGTTGTGTATGTATGTATTTATAATCTGCCTCATGATTATTATTAGTGTACTTTATGATGATGTTTTCCCTATACTGTGCGAAACCATGCTCAACAGGAAAACCCAGAGATGACTGTTTTTACCAGATAGCTGCATTATATACAAACAAACACATTCTATGATGTATTTGTGGTTCATCTTTTGGGGCTATTGATGTTGTTTCTCATGCATTTGGGATACACACACACACACACATATGTACATATATGTCCATGCATGCTATGTCACTTCAGTCATGTCTGACTCTTCGCAACTCTATGGACTGTAGCATGCCAGACTCTTTTGTCCATGGGATATGCCAAGAAAGAATACTGGAGTGGGTTCCCATCCCTCCTTCAAGGGATATTCACTACCTCCAGGTGGTGGTAGTGATAAACAGCCCACCTGCCAATGCAGAAGATGCAAGAGATGCGGGTTGGGAAGATCCCTGGAAGAGGGCATGGCGACTCATTCCCGTATTCTTTCCTGGAGCATCCCATGGACAGAGTAGCCTGGTGGGCCAAAGTCCATGGGGTCATAAAAAGTTGAACATGACTGAAGCAGCTTAGCAGGCATGCATATATATATGGTCTGTGTGTATTTTGAATCATGCCTTTTTAATTTGAGAGGCTTTTTGTTCTTTGTCCTATTCTGTACTCAAATTTTCTACAGATTTTTCATGTCTTTCTTTGATCATACACATAGGGGTCAAGTGTACACTCTAGAATTAGGGTACTGGCTAAAATCCCAGATCTTTCCTTTACTGTTTACTCTTGGAAGCTGTTCAGTATCTCTGCACCTAGTTTTTATATCTGATAATTAAAGATGATAATTGCACATCTCATTGGATTTTTGTGAGGATTAAATAAGAACTCTTCTAGTGGGGTCTGGCACATAATAAATGCTAACATTTTGTATCTCTCATATTTCTGCCAGAGTACTAACTTCTTGCTTCTTTCTAACTTCTTATCATAAAACTTATTTTTTTCTCCTCTAAAAACACTTGCACAAAGAAATTTTGTAAAAATTTTAGTCTTCAGATTTTATTTTTTTATTTTTATTTTTTAATTACAATACTGTATTTGTTTTGCCATACATTGACACGAATTAGCCATAGGTGAACACAATCTCCCAATGCCGAAGCCCCCTCCCACCTCCCACCCCACATCCTCTACTTGAATCATCCTGTGCATCAGCCCCATGCATCCTGCATCCTACATTGAACATAGATTGGCGCTTTGTTTCTTACAAGAAAATATACATGTTTCATTGCCATTCTCCCAAACCATCCCACCCTTTCCCTCTCCCTCAGAGTCCAAAAGTCCACTCTATACCTCTGTGTCTCTTTGTTGTCTCACATATGGGGTCATCATTACTGTCTTCTAAATTCCATATATATGTGTCAGTATACTGTATTGGTGTTTTTCTTTCTGGCTTACTTCACTCTGTATAATCGGTTCCAATTTCATCCATCTCATTAGAACTGAGTCAAATTTATTCTTTTTAAGGGCTGAGTAGTATTCCATTGTGTATATGTACCAGCTTTCTTATCCAATCATCTGCTGATGGACATCTAGGTTGCTTCCATGTCCTGGCTATTATAAAGAGTGCTGCAATGAACATTGGGGTACATGTGACTCTTTCAATTCTGGTTTCCTCGGTGTGTATGCCCAGCAGTGGGATTGCTGGGTCATAAGGCAGAGAAATGCAAATCAAGACCACAATGAGGTACCATTTCACACCAGTCAAAATGGCTGCGATCCAAAAGTCTACAAGCAATAAATGCTGGAGAGGATGTGGAGAAAAGGGAACCCTCTTACACTGCTGGTGGGAATGCAAACTAGTACAGCCATTATGGAAAACAGTGTGGAGATTCCTTAAAAAATTGCAAATAGTCTTCAGATTTTAAATGGTAGAATTCAATTTCTGCTTGATCATTTAAAGAAATGTCACTTATGCTTTTGTGATGTTATGAGTCACTGACCAGATCTCTCACTCTCACTCTCATTCTCACTGTTTCAAACCTAGTCACTCTGTGTTTATCAGGGGCATTTTTTTCTTTGTTGCTCATATATTTTTTTATCAAAGTAATTATTTTTTTCAGGAACTGTGGCCACAGGCCAGAAATTTTACTTTTAGGTGGAACCCTCACCATTTTAAGTTTTACAACAGACACAAGTCTCTCAGTGTGAAACATGAGCACCTTGACCACTTCCGTGGAATGCCCCTCTGTGCCCTAGGAAGCTGTGGCTAAGGCATTATTGTTTAGTTATGTCATAAGATTACATATTGTTTAATTGTAGCATAAGATTACATTTGTTAGCAAAAAGACACATCTCTGCACTGATTTGGGGAATTCTTCAATCCTCTTTTAAGATTAAGATGATATCAACTCCCATAGTTCTACGAACTCCCACATCCAAAGTGCAATATTATCAACACGTACAAAGTTGACAAGTGCTCATTGCCTTACTAATGAACTAAATATGTTCTCTATAATGAACCAAAATGTTGGAGAATCTTCCTACATTTAGAACTAATATTTAGTACTATTCTTATGCTTAATGCTGTGAGTATGATAAGAATAGCTTTGCAGTTTAAAATAATGCTATGCTGAAGCCAGTTTATGTGCTTTCAAATTTCTTATCTACATTCTGATATACAAAATCTAAATGTATTCCTCATAAACTAAATATTTTTTCCACTTTATTGCATATGTTATCTATCACAGTTCTTGGTTGCAAATGACACTGGTTCAAGCAGATTTAAGTGCAAAAGCAGTTTTAGTACAGAATCACTCAGAGTAATGCATAAAAAACTGGAGAATCTGTCTTGGAAAATAGAAAGGAACAAAGAAGGCTTTAAGTCATAGCTAAAGTCAAAACAAAACTTCAGAACCCTTTAGATAAGGACATCATTTCCACTGTTTCCAAACACTTGTGCTTCTGACTTCACTGTAGACAGGGTCAGTACTGGAAAATGGGAGCCCCACAGGTTCTATGGCAATTACTACTTCTGGAAATTAGACATCACCTTTGTTGCTGATTCAGAGTTAATTATCCACACTCTATTATGTTTTTCATCAAAATATTTCAAAGACTAGGAGTTTGGATTGAATTTGCTAAATAAGGGAGTTTGAGAAAATAAGTATCTGCTCTTTCCCTGTTCTATAGTTGATGGTGAACTCTATGTAGAACCAGATTTCATGAGTGGTTAATTTCCCAATTATATGAAGTTCAGAACAGGTTACCAAAAATAATGAAGTTTGATTCAATTTCTGCTAGATAATTTGCCAATAAAATTAATGTTTAAAACTTGGAGCAAGAGATTATATGTATCCTCACATTCGTGGCAGTTATTCACAGCAGCAAAGTATAGAAATAACCTGTCCATTCATTGATAAATAGATGAAGAAAATGTGATACTATGAAGTGAAGTGAAGTCACTCAGTCGTGTCCGACTCTTTGCGACCCCATGGACTGTAGCCTACCACAGGCTCCTCCCTCCATGGGATTCTCCAAGCAAGAGTACTGAAGTGGGTTGCCACTTCCTTCTCCAGGGGATCTTTGTGACCCAGGGATCGAACCCAGGTCTCCAGCATTCCAGGCAGATGCTTTAACCTCTGAGCCACCAGGGAAGCCCGTGACACTATATATAATGAAATAGTATTCAGCCATAAAAAGGAAAAAAAAGCCATTTTTGACAACATGAATGAGCTTTTAGGACACAATACTAAGTGAAATAATATGGATAAAGAAGACAAAATATTGTGTGTTCTCACATACAGAATACAAGTGTCAGTCCCATCAAAACAAAGAGTCAACTGGTGATTATCAGGATATGGGGCTTTGGAGGAAATGGGCAGATGATGGTCAAAGGTTACTAACTTCCATTTATAAGATGAGTTCTAAGGATTTTATGTACAGCATGGTGACTATAATTAACAAAATTATATTGTATTTTTGAAATTTGAAAGAGTGGATGTTCTCACCACACATATACACATAAATGGTAATTATGTGAGATAATGATGTTAAAGCTGAAACTCCAGTACTTTGGCCACCTCATGCGAAGAGTTGACTCATTGGAAAAGACTCTGATGCTGGGAGGGACTGGGGACAAGAGGAGAAGGGGACAACTGAGGATGAGATGGCTAGATGGCATCACGGACTAGATGGACGTGAGTCTGAGTGAACTCCAAGAGATGGTGATGGACAGGGAGGCCTGGCGTGCTGTGATTCATGGGGTTGCAAAGAGTCGGACATGATTGAGTGACTGAACTATGTGAGATAATAGATAATAGATAACTATGTGAGATAATAGATGTATTAACTTGTCAATAATGTTAGCAAATGTAAGCTTGTGTGCCTGACAAACAGGGAGGCCAAATTGAAATGTTGGAGTCTGGAGCAGAGAAAGATTATTGAAGTATCATGCGAAGATGTAGGTGGCTTGTGTCCCCCAAAACCTGAACTTTTCGAAGGGTTTCAGCCAGGTACTTTTAAAGTCAAGGTGAGGGAGGGGCATGGTTAGTTGTTACAAACTTCTTGGTGTCAGAATCCTTTGTTCTTGCAGTTATCAGGTAGATTAAGTAAGGATGTCCCTGTAAACTAAGGATGTCCCTGTAAACTTCCAATAAGACAAATACTGTTCTCTGTATTTGATCAGAGATCAAGATCAGAGCCTTGAGAATAGGCTATCATATATCTCTCAGACTGTAAGACACATTCTTTTATGAAAGATGCTGATCTAGCATGATTACGCACAGGCAACAGAGCACAAAGGCTAAAGTAAAAGGAACAGGTCTAATATGGGGTCAGACTTGTTCTTCCCTATTACAATAATATTTTATTATGATTACCATAATAATCTTATTATGATAATCATTTCACAGTGTATTCATATATCAAATCACCACACTGTATAATTTAAAATTATGCATTAATATATGTCAATTATATTTCAATAAAGCTGGGGGAAACCCTTAGAGCAGTATTTTTAACCTGGCTATAAGATAATATATTTACATTATTAAATATTCAAGTACCTGCACTTAGAGAAAACTACTGCCAACATTTTGATAAACATAGTTTGAATATTTCTCTATGTGTTCATGTAATGTATAATCTTTATTACTAACCTGGAATCAGTTTCTCATAATACAGAGTCCTTTTTGAGGTATGAAATTACCCTTCCTCATGCAGTTATGTGCCATAAGAGAGACTGACACGACACTCAACTTTATTTTGGGGTATGAATGATATAAAGTGACCCAATCTACATTTCAGGGAATAGTCCAGGAAGGACATATATAAATTTTTTTAGAGTCTGCTTAAGATTCTAAGAAAATTTCTCTTTGATTTTAAGAGTGTGAGCTATTATAAAACATTATAGATAGACACAAGAAAGATGAATGTAGCACTGATTGCAGTTGGCAGCCATTCTACAATCAAAACAGAAAAAGTTATAAAATGAAGTTGACAAAGAAGCGAAAACAAAATCACTGAAAAAATCTGAACCCATGAAAATATTTTTTTATTTTTAATATAAACTTACTTATTTTAATTGGAGGCTAATTACTCTACAATATTGTATTGGTTTTGCCATACATCAACATGAATCTGCCACAGGTATACACGTGTTCCCCATGAAAATATTTTAAACTGCTGGATCTAATGAAAGTTGAAACTTTGTTACTCTGTTGTATGTTATCAAACATATTACCTGTGGTATAATTTAATTTTATTTAGATTTTCTACTGTTTATGGTTCAAAGAGCTTTAAATAGAGCCAAACAAAATAAACAAAAGTTATACAATACAAATGTTCACAACATTTAAACCTTTTAAGCTACTCTCCCCATCTCAAAATATATATATTAACTAATAGATTGATTTAAAAATAGTTCCAAATTTTATGAATTTTAGTAATGCATAGTATAGATGTATGTTATTTCAGCATGTCCTTATTAATGAATGTCTAAAATACTTTTTATTTTGTTTTATTACTATAATTAATGCTGTAGTGGCAAAATCTTGGCATGCCTCTTTGTGCATAATCATTATTATTACATTAACTGTAGAGTGCATATTTGCTCACCTCAGTTGTGTCTGACTCTTTGTGACCCAGTGTAGCCCATCAGGCTTCTCTATCCATGAGATTCTTCAGACAAGAATACTGGAGTGGGTTGCCATACACTCCTCCAGGAGATCTTTCCAACCCAGTAAAATAACCCATTCTCTTATGTCTTCTGCATTGGCAGGTAGGTTCTGTACCAGTAACACCACCTGGGAAGTCTATTAAGTGTAGAGTGATTGCTAAATATATTACATGTATGTCAACCAATATACATATTTTCAGTGTTAAAATTGATAGCAATATTGCCCTCCAGAAGTTTACAATGACTGATATTCATGCATTTGTAAAAATATTTATTTATCTATATGCTTATCAGATTTGGGACTGAAAAGTTGATTAAGCATTCCAATCTAAGTAGATAAAAATTTTATATTATTATTTCAGTTTTTAATTATTTCCTGTTTGTACAAGCCTATGTGATATTTTACATTTGGTTATCATCATTACTTCTTTTATCAAATGCTTGTATATGACTTTACCCATATACTCTTTGGGTTGTTCATCTTGTTTCTTGTTGCTCTGTAGATGATAAATGTATATTTGTTATTTTAACATTTTTTTCAGGACTTGAAAACATTTTCTTTTGTATATAAGTGTGTTTATTGCAACTTTACATATACTAATTTTGATATAGCCAAATCTATTTATCTTTCTTTTATGGTTTTTAGTTACTCTCTTGCTTAATTTATTAAACTTTCTTCCTCTAAATTGTGATTCTCAACTGGTTCAGTCTCAGAGGGATTTAAAATGTTCTATCATCTCAATGCAAATCTAAAGAGCACTAAAAAAGTAAATGTTAATTACCAAAGTTAAACAGAATATATTGTTAATTGTGTTTTATGTGGTTTTAAGTGAACTGTCAATGGAATGATAGCTCATGTTTATAAAATCATGATTAATTCATGCCATAATTAAGAAAACAGTACTCATCTTGGCTTTGGATTTGTAATTCTTTAGTACATAGTGTTAATTCATTTTAAAGTATATAAATTTTATTATAAGAAAATATGGAGTAAATTTATAATTATGGAAAATAAGAATATTTATATATACAGAACATAAAATATGTTCAAAGTAAATAATTATCAATTACAAATTAGAATAATATAGTTTCATCTTTACTTTTGTTTGAAGGTCTTAGATGCATATTCTATTTCTTTGTGGTCTTAACATAATTCTTACTATTACATATATTTCTGTCTCTTAAGGAAATATTTGCCACAAATTTATATAATTAATATCACAATCTTGACAGTCATAAAGGTATATTAATAAAAAAGACATATGAGCTCTCAATTATCACTTGTAGTTACATGATATTCTCTTACAATAAAAGAATACAAGAAGAATACATTATTCAAGGTTATTTAAATTTATTTTAATAATCATTTCATCTCTTCTCAAATACATGCTTATCTCCAGTGTATGTTTAATAATTATCTGTTAAATAAGTGAAAGTGAGTCATCTAGGTAACCTATTAAATGAAAATAAGACATTAATCTAATAAATTTACTCTAAGCAAGGAAAGCTAATTTAAACACTAATAATGTGGAATCACTGGGGCAATAATCCCAATGTGAATGAGATATCTCTAAAATATGCTAGTTATTGTCCTAATTTCAAGATCTCTTCTATCATAAGTTCTCCAAAGTTTTATTATATATACACAGTTTTTTGGTCTTTTTGCCTTTGGTTCTTTTTTTTTTTTTTTTTAGAAGACACAGTACTGATACATCTTCTACTTGTTTCTTTTATTCTCTCATGCTCTATTCTCTACTTATTCTATTATCATCATCTTATCGATGACATCACTTCCAATTTCACTTTCTACTAATTCCAAATTCTCCTTAAACAAGGGCAACTGTCTATGTATTCCACATTCTTACTATCTTTTATGTGCTTAATATTGTTGTTTTTCATGAGGTCAAAGCATTAAAATGGAACTTGAGTTTCAGCTATGACATGTAAACAGCTTAAAAGACCTGCAGGATCAAGGTGAAAGCTAAATAAACTGAAAAACCAATGTTTTTCTTAGACTTATCAGAAAATTGAGATTGTAAGCCATATCACTACCTTAAAATCTGGAGAGACAGGCTACTATAGAGAAACACAGCTAACCAGAAATAAAAGCTACCAGAGCCATAAATGGTAAAACACTTAAATGATAATTTTGAGAATTACTGGTAGCCATGCTGGAGATCAGTGGAGAAGTAACTCCAGAAAGAATGAGGGGATGGAGACGAAGCAAAAACAATGCCTAGTTGTGGATGTGACTGGTGATAGAAGCAGGATCCAGTGCTGTAAAGAGCAATATTGCATAGGAACCTGGAATGTCAGGTCCATGAATCAAGGCAAATTGGAAGTGGTTAAACATGAGATGACAAGGGTAAACGTCGACATTCTAGGAATCAGCAAACTAAAATGCACGGGAATGGGTAAATTTAGCCCAGATGACCATTATATCTACTACTGAGGGCAGGAATCCCTTAGAAGAAATGGAGTAGCCATCATGGTCAACAAAAGAGTCTGAAATGCAAAACTTGGACGCAATCTTAAAAATGAAAGAATGATCTCTGTTCGTCTCCAAGGCAAACCATTCAATATCACAGTTATCCAAGTCTATGCACCAACCAGTAACACTGAAGAAGTTGAAGCTGAATGGTTTTATGAAGACCTACAAGACATTTTAGAACTAACGCCCCAAAAAGATGTTCTTTTCATAACAAGGGACTGGAATGCAAAAGTAGGAAGTCAAGAAACACCTGGAGTAACAGGAAAATTTGGCCTTGGAATGTGGAATGAAGCAGGGCAAAGACTAATAGAGTTTTGCCAAGAAAATGCACTGGTCGTAGCAATCACCCTCTTCTAGCAACACAAGAGAAGACTCTACACATGGACATCACCCGATGGTCAAAACCAAAATCACATCGATTATATTCTATGGAGCCACAGATGGAGAAGCTCTATACATTCAACAAAAGCAAGACCAGGAGCTGACTGTGGATGAGATCATGAACTCCTTATTACCAAATTCAGACTTGAAGAAAGTAGGGAAAACCGCTATACCGCTCAGGTATGACCTAAATCAAATCCTTTATGATTATACAGTGGAAGTGAGAAATAGATTTAAGGGCCTAGACCTGATAGATAGAGTGCCTGATGAACTATAGAATGAGGTTCGTGACACTGTACAGGAGACAAGGATCAAGACCATCCCCATGGAAAAGAAATGCAAAAAAGCAAAATGGCTGTCTGAGGAGGCCAGCTTACAAATAGCTGTGAAAAGAAGAGAGGTGAAAAACAAAGGAGAAAAGGAAAGATATAAGCATCTGAATGCAGAGTTCCAAAGAATAGCAAGAAGAGATAAGAAAGGCTTCTTCAGCGATCAATACAAAGAAATAGAGGAAAACAACAGAATGGGAAAGACTAGAGAAATCTTCAGGAAAATTAGAGATACCAAGGGAACATTTCATGCAAACATGAGCTCAATAAAGGACAGAAAAGGTCTGGACCTAACAGAAGCAGAAGAGATTAAGAAGAGGTGGCAAGAATATACAGAAGAATTGTACAAAAAGATCTTCACGACCCAGATAGTCATGATGATGTGATCACTCATCTAGAGCCAGACATCTTGGAATGTGAAGTCAAGGGGGCCTTAGAAAGCATTACTATGAACAAAGCTAGTGGAGGTGATGGAATTCCAGTGGAGCTATTTCAAATCCTGAAAGATGATGCTGTGAAAGTGCTGCACTCAATATGCCGGCAAATTTGGAAAACTCAGCAGTGGCCACAGGACTGGAAAAGGTCAGTTTTCATTCCAAAGCCAAAGAAAGGCAATGCCAAAGAATGCTCAAACTACCACACAATTGCACTAATCTCACATGCCAGTAAAGTAATGCTCAAAATTCTCCAAGCCAAGCTTCAGCCATACGTGATCCATGAACTCCCTGATGTTCAAGCTGGTTTTAGAAAAGGCAGAGGAAACAGAGATCAAATTGCCAACATCCTCTGGATCATGGAAAAAGCAAGAGAGTTCCAGAAAAACATCTATTTCTGTTTTATTGGCTATGCCAAAGCCTTTGACTGAGTGGATCACAATAAACTTTGGAAAAATCTGAAAGAGATGGGAATACCACACCACCTGTCCTGCCTCTTGAGAAATCTGTATGCAGGTCAGGAAGCAACAGTTAGAACTGGACATGGAACAACAGACTGGTTCCAAGTAGGAAAAGGAGTACGTCAAGGCTGTATATTGTCACCCTGCTTATTTAACTTATATTCAGAGTACATTATGAGAAACGCTGGAGTGGAAGAAACACAAGCTGGAATCATCTAAGATTGCTGGGAGAAATACCAACAACCTCATATATGCAGATAACATCACCCTTATGGCAGAAAGTGCAGAGGCACTAAAAAGCCTCTTGATGAGAGTAAAAGAAGAGAGTGAAAAAGTTGGCATAAAGCTCAACATTCAGAAAACGAAGATCATGGCATCCGGTCCCATCACTTCATGGGAAATAGATGAGGAAACATTGGAAACAGTGTCAAATTTTATTTTGTGGGGCTCCAAAATCACTGCAGATGATGACTTCAGCCATGAAATTCAAAGACACTTAATCCCTGGAAGAAACGGTATGACCAACTTAGAAAGCCTATTCAAAAGCAGAGACATTACTTTGCTGACTAAGGTCCGTCTAGTCAAGGCTATAGTTTTTCCTGTGGTCATGTATGGATGTCAGAGTTGGACTGTGAAGAAAGCTGAGCACCGAAGAATTGATGCTTTTGAACTGTGGTGTTGGAGAAGACTCTTGAGAGTCCCTTGGACTGCAAGGAGATCCAACCAGTCCATTCTGAAGGAGATCAGCCCTGGGATTGCTTTGGAAGGAATGATGCTAAAGCTGAAACTCCAGTACTTTGGCCACCTCATAAGAAGAGTTGACTCATTGGAAAAGACTCTGATGCTGGGAGAGATTGGGGGAAGGAGGAGAAGGGGATGACCGAGGATGAGATGGCTGAATGACATCATGAATTCGAT
Organism: Nanger dama; assembly: GCA_917880005.1. Taxonomy (NCBI): domain Eukaryota; kingdom Metazoa; phylum Chordata; class Mammalia; order Artiodactyla; family Bovidae; genus Nanger; species Nanger dama. Next base: position 48,797,676 of record CAKJTW010000011.1, read on the forward strand.
GGACCTGAGTCTGAGTGAACTCTAGGAGATGGTGATGGACAGGGAGGCCTGGCATGCTGTGATTCATGGGGTTGCAAAGAGTCGGACACGACTGAGTGACTGAACTGAACTGAAGTTTGGACTCCTGAGAGTGAAAAAACCCTAAAGTGATACAGTCTTAGAGGGTGATCTCACATTTTGGAAGGATTTGCTCCAGGAACTAAGAAAGAAGTTCATTACATTGAATAGTTAAGAAAACTTCCCTCCTGGTTGGCAAGAGGTAAAGTAACCATTGTGAATTATGCCAAGTGTTTACTGTGTATAAGTCCTTCTCTCCAGTAAAAATACTTGACCAGAGTGCCTTGTTCTACATAGACAGGGGTGTAATTACCTAACACAAACATTGACTAACCTTTCAAACTCACATACGTGGAGAGAGAAAAAAAAAAGATAAACACTTGTGAAGGTCACAGTCAAGCTACACAGGCCTACTAAAGGATGGATATTTAATCAAAAGATGATAGAAAAATTACCTTCTCAATATCTTACCACTGCTTGAGCAAGGCTTCAAAATAATAACAGGGAATTATCTCTGGAAATGATGCAAAGCATATGCAATCTTTAGGAAAATGTTTTTAGGGAAACACAAAGTCAAGTTTAATTAATAACAGATATTTAACCTTTGTTCATGTACTCCAATTAGCTTAGGAAATGGGATATTTTGGGGGTAAAAAAAATTAATTTATATTCTTGAAGACATTATCTGAAGCTTTGAAGTAAAAACTAGGAGATTCTTCCATCATAGTAACATACTGGTACTCATGTCTGTGATTTTAGCCACTTAAGAATTTGCAGCTTTGTTTGATGAACTATACACTGTCACAGTTACAAAAGTACATTAAATATATATATATATATATATATATATATATGTGTGTGTGTGTGTGTGTGTGTGTGTATGTCTGTGTATAAAATAGAACAGGGAACAATGATCAAATTTGTTTTTAGGGTTGATGGGATGCAAATTACTGAAAAAAAAAAAAAACCAAGACAAAGCTTTCAGACTATAAACTAAAATTTAAAACTTTTTAATAAATGAGATATGAAAATCAAGAATACATTTATTAATATAATGTATGCTTTAAGATTTATGCAGATCTTATACTGTGCATAAAATTATATAAAGTAGTTTTATCATTTTTAACAATAAAAATATTATTTTTTGCTTTGAATTATATATGCTACCCTTTTGCCTTCTGAATATATCCCATGTTGAACTAATATATAGTTGTAAATAATAAATTTCATGGTGGAAAATTCCTAGGGATTTGAGAAGATGCTGCTAAGTCACTTTAGTCGTGTCCAACTCTGTGTGATCCCATAGACGGCAGCCCACCAAGCTCCGTCATCCCTGGGATTCTCCAGGCAAGAACACTGGAATGGGTTGCCATTTCCTTCTCCAGTGCATGAAAGTGAAAAGTGAAAGTGAAGTCACTCAGTCATGTCCTACTCTTAGCGACCCCATGGACTGCAGCTTACCTGGCTCCTCCGTCCATGGGATTTTCCAGGCAAGGGGACTGGAGTGGGGTGCCATTGCCTTCTCCATTGAGATGATAAAGCCCCAAATATTTTAATCAGTTAATTCATCCCTCAACTTACTCCTTTACTAGAATGTTATTACTTTTTTAACAAAAATGTATATTTGAAGCATGATTGTGTAAATAGGCACTGCACACACACTGAATGAAATATCTCTGTGCTTTTACCTAGAGACTCAGAAGAATCTTTGTGTAACTAAAGTTTATTTTTTATAGAAATCAACTCTAGTTACCCTAGTAGCAATGAATTTAAAACATAGCTCAAATATTTTTATAGCTCAAATAATGGTTGAGATATGAGCAGGAATCCAATATGGCCAGATGAGCTGATCCACACCAAATCATACTAAAATAAGTATCAATTTGGAATGCCATCATCACTGCAGCCAATGACCAAGGCCCACTGTTGGCATTACTTCTGCTGAACCTGTATGCTATCATCACTATTTCTGATCCTGTTGGCACAGCTGCTTTTGGGCATTGGGATCTCCTGATGATTAAATCAGCATTAAGTCCAAATTCTTTGCATCAGTCTTTACAAACTGAATTCGGAAAGAAGATTATGTATGACTCAACACTGTGCCTCCATCTCTCACTCCACATCTAGTCTTCTGGAAAATCTGTTGTATTTTAAGATAAATGCATCATATGGCCACAGTTCACTATGTCCACTATATCCCAGTCCAAGTATGCAGTGATCTTTTGTCTGCATGCATGAATGCTAAGTCCCTTCAGTTGTGTCCGACTCTGCGACTCTGTGGATGATAGCCAGCGAGGCTCCTTTGTCTATGGTATTCTCTAGGTAAAAATACTGGAGTGGGTTGCCATACCCTCCTCCAGGGGATTGTCAGTGGAACCAGGTATCCAGCCTACAGCTGTTATGTCTCCTGCATTGGCAGAAGAATGACATGGTTAGATTCATGGTTTACAAAGATCACACTGGATACACCCTTCCTAGGTGGCAGCAACCCTTCCTAGTGGCTTCCTAGGAAGCCAGATTACAGTGTATTTCTTAAACGCCCATTTTCACATTGCTCTGTCCTTGAGGATGTATCCAGTGTGATTTTTTTAAATCATAAATCAAACCATGTCATGCTTCTGCTCAGAATTCTCCAATGTCTTGCCATTTCACTCAGAAGCAACTCCAAATAAGCAAAACTCATTGAATGGCTAGATGCAAACACTTCAGTAATTGGACTTCCTGTTAATTTTTCACTTTGATTCAGTCCTCCTGGCCCTCACTGATCCTACATAAAGGCAGATGTGCTCCATCTTAAGCCTCTCACCTGCTAGTTCATCTGCAGAAAGTCTCTTCTTTAGATATTCACATGACTAACTCCCTCTTCTTTCTCAAGTCACTACTGACTTCCAAACACAGTCTGCCCTCTCCCTGGCATTCCCAGTCCACTCAACCCAACTCTATTTCATCCCAAGGAAAATTTCAATGATCAATTTACTCTTTTATATGATTTTTCTATTTTTCTATTGTTTGCCCCCTCTCATTCTTTTCATTTTCACTATATATATATATATATATATTCATAAATTTATTTATTTAACTGAGGGATAATTGCTTTACAATATTATGTTAGTCTCTGCCATACATCAATATGAATTAACCAAGGGTATATACATATATTTATTCCACATCCTCTTGAACCTCCCTCCTACCCATCTAGGTTGTCACAGAGCACCAGGGGTTTGTTTCCTGTGTCATAAAGCAAATTCCCATTGGCTATAGAAAAATAACCTATGTTTGGGTAGGTGTTGGGTAAGAGGGAGGGATAAATAAGCATATTATAGATGATTTTTAGGTCAGTGAAACTCTTCTGTATAATATAATGGTGAATCCATGTCATTATGCATTTATCAAAATCAATGGAAAATGCAGCACTAAGATAAACCCTGATGTATGGAGTTTAGGTGACATTGATGTGTCAATATGGGTCCATCAAGTGTAATGACTGTGCCACCCTGATGTGGGATTGCTAGTGGCAGAAACTGAGTGTGGGGGGCAAGTGGGTATATGGTAGCTCTCTGTATTTCCTGCCTAATTTTCCTTTGAACTGGAAGCTATGCTAAAAATTGCCTATTAGAAAAACCCCTTAAATTAGAAAAAATAATTATAACTGAAAATAGATTAGTATCCAAAATTTATGTAAGTGTAAATTTAAAAACTAGGACAAGAGATAAGAAATTTCCAAGCAAGAAAATATGAATGGATATAAAAATATGCTATATTGAAAGAGGAAAATGTGAATCAAAATCATGTCCTCTAAAATGAATTTTTGTATAATTCACATACATTGAAAATAACATTCTTGATAATTATAGTCATTAATTGAACATATATGGAACATTGGGACCTAGTTTATAATTCTGGTGGTGTTTAAAATGACACATCTCTTTGATATAACAATGTGATAGTGTCTGAAGTGTTACTTTACAGCCTGTCTTTAAAGTCTTTGAAGTAATATTTCTTAAATATTTAACACCAAGAAATCTATTTCAAATAAACTGGTGCTAATTGAAATAGAAGGCAAATCTTCAGATGGAAGATTTATAGTATCAAATGTTGACACCAGTTAAATGAAACTGCACTTTCCCAAGAAGACAGCTGGCATCTTCTTGCCATGGGCATCATATATATATATATATATATATATATATATATATATTTGCACATACATACACACACATATATTCACACACACTAAGTACGGCTGAGAGGAGCTACCCCACGCCCGAGGTTAGAGGCAGTGGCCTAGGAGTGCCAGGGGTAATGGCACAGGGGTGGCCGAGAGGAGCCACCCTGCATCCAAGGTCAGTGGCAGCCTGGAGGAGCAACCCCACGACTGAGGTCAGGGGCGGTGGCCAAGAGGAACTACCTCTTGTCCGAGGTCAGTGACGGCCGGGAGGAGACACCCCGCGCTCAAGGTCAGGGGCGGCCGGGAGATCCATCTCGCACCCGAGGCCAGGAGTGGTGACCCTGAGGAACCACCCTGAGCCCAAGGTCAGGGGCAGCAGCTGGGAGGAGCCACCCATGCCCAAGGCCAGGGACAGCAGCCGGAGGAGAAATCTGAGGGGCAGGAGGGCCTAGAGGAGCTATCCCATGTTGAAGGTCAGGAACAGTGGCGGTAAGGAGACACCCCTTGTCAAAGGTAAGGAGCAGCAACTGTGTTTGGCTGGAGATGCCATGAAGAAATAACCCAGACCAAAGGTAAGAGAAAACCAAGTAGGATGGTAGGTGTTGCAGGAGGGCATCAGAGGGCAGAAACACTGAAATCATAGTCACAGAAAACTAGTCAATCCAATCACACTAGGACCACAGCCTTGTCTAACTCAATAAAAACAAGCCATGCATGTGGGACAACCCAGGTTGGGCAGGTCATGGTAGAGAGGTCTGACTGGAGAAGGGAATGGCAAGCCACTTCTGTATTCCTGCCTTGAAAACCCCATGAACAGTATGAAAAGGCAAAATGATAGGATATCAAAAGAGGAACTCCCCAGGTCATTAGTTGCCCAATATGCTACTGGAGATCAGTGGAGAAATAACTCCAGAAAGAATGAAGGGATGGAGCCAAAGCAAAAAACATTCCCAGTTATGGATGTGACTGGTAATAGAAGCAAGATCCAATGCTGTAAAGAGCAATATTGCATAGGAAAATGGAACGTCAGGTCCATGAATCAAGGCAAATTATAAGTGGTCAAACAAGAGATGGCAAGGGTAAATGTCGAAATTCTAGGAATCAGCTAATTAAAATGCACTGGAATGGGTGAATTTAACTCAGATGACCATTATATCTACTACTATGGGCAGGAATCCCTCAGAAGAAATGGAGAAGACATCATGGTCAACAAAAGAATCTGAAATGCAGTACTTGGATGCAATCTCAAAAATGACAGAATGATCTCTGTCCATCTCCAAGGCAAACCATTCAATATTACAGCTATCCAAGTCTATGTCCCAACCAGTAATGCTGAAGAAGCTGAAGTTGAACGGTTTTATGAAGACCTACAAGACATTTTAGAACTAACACCCAAAAAGATGTTCTTTTCATTACAGGGGACTGGAATGCAAAAGTAGGAAGTCAAGAAATATCTGGAGTAACAGGCACATTTGGCCTTGGAATGTGGAATGAAGCAGGGCAAAGACTAATAGAGTTTTGCCAAGAAAATGCACTGGTCATAGCAAACACCTTCTTCCAGCAACACAAGAGAAGACTCTACACATGGACATCACCAGATGGTCAACACCGAAATCAGATTGATTATATTCTATGGAGCCACAGATAGAGAAGCTCTATAGAGTCAACAAAAACAAGACCAGGATCTGACTGAGGCTGATATCATAAACACCTTATTACCACATTCAGACTTAAATTGAAGAAAGTAGGGAAAACTGCTAGACCATTCAGGTATGACCTAAATAAAATCTCTTATGATTATACAGTGGAAATGAGAAATAGATTTAAGGGCCTAGATCTGAAAGATAGAGTGCCTGATGAACTATGGAATGAGGTTCTCGACATTGTACAGGAGACAGGGATCAAGACCATCCCCATGGAAAAGAAATGCAAAAAGCAAAATGGCTATCTGGGGAGGCCTTACAAATAGCTGTGAAAAAAAAGGGGGTGTAAAGTAAAGGAGAAAAGGAAAGATTTAAGTATCTGAATGCAGAGTTCCAAAGAATAGCAAGAAGAGATAAGAAAGCCTTCTTCAGCGATCAATGCAAAGAAATAGAGGAAAACAACAGAATGGGAAAGAATAGTGATCTCTTCAAGAAATTAGAGATAGCAAGGGAACATTTCATGCAAAGATGAGCTCAATAAAGGACAGAAAAGGTCTGGACCTAACAGAAGAAGAAGAGATTAAGAAGAGGTGGCAAGAATACACAGAAGAATTGTACAAAAAGATCTTCACGACCCAGATAGTCATGATGATGTGATCACTCATCTAGAGCCAGACATCTTGGAATGTGAAGTCAAGGGGGCCTTAGAAAGCATTACTATGAACAAAGCTAGTGGAGGTGATGGAATTCCAGTGGAGCTATTTCAAATCCTGAAAGATGATGCTGTGAAAGTGCTGCACTCAATATGCCGGCAAATTTGGAAAACTCAGCAGTGGCCACAGGACTGGAAAAGGTCAGTTTTCATTCCAATGCCAAAGAAAGGCAATGCCAAAGAATGCTCAAACTACCACACAATTGCACTAATCTCACATGCCAGTAAAGTAATGCTCAAAATTCTCCAAGCCAAGCTTCAGCCATACGTGATCCATGAACTCCCTGATGTTCAAGCTGGTTTTAGAAAAGGCAGAGGAAACAGAGATCAAATTGCCAACATCCACTGGATCATGGAAAAAGCAAGAGAGTTCCAGAAAAACATCTATTTCTGTTTTATTGGCTATGCCAAAGCCTTTGACTGAGTGGATCACAATAAACTTTGGAAAAATCTGAAAGAGATGGGAATACCACACCACCTGATCTGCCTCTTGAGAAATCTGTATGCAGGTCAGGAAGCAACAGTTAGAACTGGACATGGAACAACAGACTGGTTCCAAGTCGGAAAAGGAGTACGTCAAGGCTGTATATTGTCACCCTGCTTATTTAACTTATATTCAGAGTACATCATGAGAAACGCTGGACTGGAAGAAACACAAGCTGGTATCAAGATTTCCGGGAGAAATATCAATAACTTCAGATATGCAGATGACACCACGCTTATGGCAGAAAGTGAAGAGGAGCTAAAAAGCCTCTTGATGAAAGTGAAAAAAGAGAGTGAAAAAGTTGGCATAAAGCTCAACATTCAGAAAACAAAGATCATGGCATCTGAGCCCATCACTTCATGGGAAATAGATGGGGATTCAGTGGAAACATTGTCAGACTTTATTTTTTGGTCTCCAAAATCTCTCCACATGGTGACTGCAGCCATGAAATTAAAAGATGCTTACTCCTTGGAAGGAAAGTTATGACCAACCTAGACAGCATATTCAAAAGCAGAGACATTACTTTGCCGACTAAGGTCCATCTAGTCAAGGCTATAGTTTTTCCTGTGGTCATGTATGGATGTCAGAGTTGGACTGTGAAGAAAGCTGAGCACCGAAGAATTGATGCTTTTGAACTGTGGTGTTGGAGAAGACTCTTGAGAGTCCCTTGGACTGCAAGGAGATCCAACCAGTCCATTCTGAAGGAGATCTGCCCTTGGATTTCTTTGGAAGGAATGATGCTAAAGCTGAAACTCCAGTACTTTGGCCACCTCATAAGAAGAGTTGACTCATTGGAAAAGACTCTGATGCTGGGAGGGATTGGGGGCAGGAGGAGAAGGGGACGCCTGAGGATGAGATGGCTGGATGTCATCACAGACTCGATGGACGTGAGTGTGAGTGAACTCTGAGAGATGGTGATGAACAGGAAGTCCTGGCGTGCTGCAATTCATGTGGTGGCAAAGAGTCAGACAGGACTGAGTGACTGAACTGATTTGAACTGATGCAGATGACACCACCCTTATGGCAGAAAGTGAAGAGGAGCTAAAAAGTCTTTTGATGAAAGTGAAAGAGGAGAGTGAAATAGTTGGCTTAAAGCTCAACATTCAGAAAACTTAGATCATGGCATCCGGTTTCATCACTTCATGGGAATAGTTGGGGAAACAGTGGAAACAGTGTCAGATTTTATTTTTTGGGCTCCAAAATCACTGCAGATGGTCACTTCAGCCATGAAATTAAAAGATGCTTACTCCTTGGAAGAAAAGTTATGACCAACCTAGATAGTATACTTAAAAGCAGAGACATTACTCTGCCGACTAAGGTCCATCTAGTCAAGGCTATAGTTTTTCCTGTGGTCATGTATGGATGTTAGAGTTGGACTGTGAAAAAGACTGAGCGCCAAGGAATTGATGCTTTTGAACTGTGGTGTTGGAGAAGACCCTTGAGAGTCCCTTGGACTGCAAGGAGATCCAACCAGTCCATTCTGAAGGAGATCAGCCCTGGGATTTCTTTGGAAGGGATGATGCTAAAGCTGAAACTCCAGTACTTTGGCCACCTCATGTGAAGGGTTGACTCACTGGAAAAGACTCTGGTGCTTGGAGAGATTGGGGGCAGAAGGAGAAGGGGATGCCTGAGGATGAGATGGCTGGATGACATCATGAACTCGAGGGATGCGAGTGTGAGTGAACTCTGAGAGATGGTGATGAACAGGGAGGCCTGGTGTGCTTCGATTCATGGGGTTGCAAAGAGTTGGACACGACTGAGCGACTGAACTGAACTGAACGGATATGTATATATGTGGAAATACATACACACATGTGCTTCCCTGGTGGCTCAGATGGTAAAAAATCTGCCTGCAATGTGGGAGACCCAGGCTTAGTCCCTGGCTTGGGAAGATCACTTGGAGAATGGAATGGTAACACACTCCAATATTCTTGTCTGGAGAATTCTATATACATAGCATTCTGACAGGCTGTAGTCCATGGGGTCACAAAGAGTTGGAAAAAATTGAGCAATTAACACACACACACACACACACACACACACACACACACACATATATATATGTAAAATAAACATAGAAATATATTTTTCAATTATACAATCAAAAATAATATGTAGTTAAAATAAAGATACCCGGGGTCATGAACAATAATAATGAACCTACAAGATTCTTTAAGACAGACCATTTTGATGACTGTACTAACTCTGAAATCTATTTTGACAACCATACCCTCTCTGGAGCTTTGTGCCACTCTTTGATCTTTACCTCTTTGGGATCATTTCACTCTCTTAGTTGTAGTTAAATTCAATCCATTTCAACCACAGAAAATTCTACTAGCATCTACGTGTGTGTTTGTGTCTGTGTGCATGCACGCACGCGCATGTTAGTCATTCAGTCATGTCTGACTCTTTGTGACCTCATGGACTATATAGCCCACCAGGCTCCTCTGTCCATGGAATTTTCCAGGCAAGAATACTGGAGTGGGTAGCCATTCCCTTCTCCAGGGAATCTTCCTGACCCAGAGATGAAGCCAGGTCTCCTGCATTGCAGGAGGTTTCTTTACCATCTGATGCACCAGGGAAACCACACTAACACCTATAGTCTATACAAAATTGCCACAAAATTGCTTGTCAAAGATGGTGACACCCCTCCCCCAAAGTATATCCTTTGTCCTTGTTAGAAAGAATGTCTTCTAGGTCCTTTCAGGGGGTCTTGAAGGATGTGGATGGTCCATGCCAAATTCACTGCAGCAATTTTATTTATGTCAAAATTGTTTTAATTTATTCATCAACATAGTACTTGGATTTGCTGGCATTGTCATTCATCATCATAAGTCAGTGTCACCTGATCAGTTATGAGGCCCACTTACAGCTGTAATGCTACCAGAGTGAATCTAGAAATTCTAGCATATAGATTGATATTTATTCAGTCAATCTGAATTAATTATGCACTCAGAATACCTATCTACAGTCCTCAGTATTTCTGTAATATAAATACTAAATTGTGAAAAAGAAACACTGGAAATCTTTTGGTATAATGCCTTTTTTCAAGGTTGTCTTTAATTCAAAATCCCCAGGGGACTTTAAACTGTTACCTAATTCAATGTTTCTCAATACTGGCTAAATTTCAAAAATCACTTGGGGAGATTGAAGAGTCTTAATGTCCAAGTCATTTGCAAACCAATTGCATTAGTATTCCTGGAAAGGAATTCTGGCATCAGGACTTTTGAAAGCTCCTGGACAATTTCACTGCATAGACAAGATTGAGAAATACTGCTTTTGTCATCAAACAAAAGTTGGGTCCCCATGCCCACACACAGTAAAGCAAATCTACTGACTTTGGACTGTGGTGAAGGAAAGTGCAGCATTTACAACATGGTGCCAAGCAAGAAGTTTGAGTAGCTAGTGCTTAAAAGGTCTGAACTCCCTGAAGGCTTCCAGGGAAAGAATCTTAAAGATAGGATAAGGGAGGTGGGTTTGTGTGGTGCATGATCAGCTCAGGACGCTCTTCTGATTGACTGGTGGTGAGGTAATTGGGAGTCAGCATCATTAGACTTCTAGATCTAACTTGTCTGGAGTCTACATGCTTGTGCCAGCATATAGTTAACTTCTTCCACCTGGTGGGAGTTTCAGTATCTTGCAAAACTGTGCAAAGGATGTGGCTCAGAATATTGTCTATAGCCCTTGAGGAGATCTATGATTCTGTTTAATGGCTAAATCATTATTATTTTGTCTTGTTTGATTGTTTGTATTGCTTTTGACTGCTTGAATTGACTTTCTGTATTTTCTCATTGCCTTCTTAAATTTATACTTTGGAACTCAGGGAGAGCCTAGGAGGCTAAACTTTTTCTACAGATAGAAGGAAAGTAGAGGTCATGAGGGAGAGAGGTCTGTTCTGGGAAGACCCCATAGGGTCCTGCTCGGTTACACTTATAGAAGACAGTGATAAATGTCCAATACAGAGGCTGAATGTTGGCCATCCAAAAGATATGTCCAGGTTCTGATCTACAGAACCTATGTCTATTAATTACTTTATATGATGAAAAGACTGAATATTGTCTTATATGGCAAATGAAGTGTTTAACAATATTAAGAGGCTTTTCCTAAATTATCTGGGTGGGTCCCAAAAGGAATCACGGGTATCTGTGTAAAAGCAAAGAGGAAGGAGTTTAGGGACAGACACAGAGAGATGAGGATATTTACAAATGAGAAGTTGCAGTGAAGATGGAGGCAGAGATTGGAGTGATGCAGCTACAAGCCTAGAATGGCTGGCTACCACTAAAAGCTAAGTAGAAGCATCCAGTGGATTCTTCCTCAAAACCCTTGAAGGGCATATGGCTTCACCAACACCTTGATTTCAGACTCTTGGCTTCCAGAACTATAAGAGAATAAATCTGTTATTTTTTTAAGCTGCCAAATTTGTGGCTATTTGGTAAGTGTCCATCAAAAACTGATACAAGGAGGTATAAAAAGCAAATTTATTTTTCAAGGAAATGTCCGCATATTTAAGGCAGAGTGGATATAGTCTTAGATAATGGCTAACAGGAAACAGGAGAAGGCAATGGCAACCCACTCCAGTACTCTTGCCTGGAAAATCTCATGAACGGTGGAGTCTGTTAGGCTGCAGTCCATGGGGTCGCACAGAGTCTAACACAACTGAAGCGACTTAGCAGTAGCAGCAATAGGAAACACACATAGCACATACCTGGTACCTAGTACTGTCCTGTGCATTTGCTGTGAAGAGGAACAAAGGTAGTAGAACATGTGTACTCACTCTGATCCTTGAACAACTTAGAGGTTAAGGGTACCAACTCTCTGTGCAGTTAAAAATCTGTATAACTTTCTAGTCGACCATCTATATTCGAGGTTCTGCATTTGGGAATCTAACCAGCTGTGAATCATGCAGTACTGAGTATGTATTTATTGAAAAAAAAATCTAAATAAAAGTGGACCCACACAGTTCAAACCTGTCTTGTCCAAGGGTCAACTGTATGTGTAAGTGTAGAGACAGAGACAGCAGAATGAGCATCTCTCCATCCTTTTAGCATCGAGATATATTTTGACGTATGAACAGCTGAACTATAGGGGGTCCTCCAGAAGGCAAACTCTAAGCATGGCAAAGGAACTAAGAACATACAGCCCATCATGTAACAAGGCATACTTCCTGATTCAGGAAATAATTTTTTGTAGCTTGAGGAACTCAAGTAGAGAGTTCGCAAATCAAATGTTGACGCTATCAGTCAGTGGCCCTGTTGAACTAGCTTTTGCTAAATGATCAAATAAGGGAAGGAATAAGCCTCCTCAGGCCATCAGAGTTCCTCTAGCACTTTATATATTTGAAATTGATTTAATTCTTTCAACAACCATATTTTATAGACACTATCTTCATTTGCACATTAGGAAATGAGTCTCAGAGTACTTGTTCAATTAAAATGCCAATAGAAAAGTTGAGACTTGAGCACAGTAGGCTGGCTCTCCTACCTGTGCTTCTGCCCACATAGCTACATCTTAGTGAGACTCTGGGGTTTCAATGTGTCACACTTAGTAAGTCAGGGTCACTTTCCTAGACAGGTGACCCATTTAGTTACACAGGACTATGAACTTAAAATAGGCCTGTGATAGGCTTAATTCATCTTGAAATCTTAATTTTAAACAAATATAGCCCTTAAACAATGGGCTGTACATTTTGAAATAGGTTCTCCAAATCACATAACCAGGCTTGCTCTAAGTTTTTGAATTCTCCTGAATAGTTTAATTCTATTATTGGGTTTCCATTCCTTACTTTACAGAGTGCTTATGTGCACATGACATTAAAAACTATATTTCAAAGTTTCTAAATGCATACTTTAACAACATTTTTGAATATTGCTGACTTTTGGATGTGCCTTTCAAAAAAATGGCATCATATAGTCCTTGTAGTCCTGGTGTAAGTTTTGAGTAGCTGTGACCTACACTTGTGCAAAGATAATCATTGCTATCCACATTACCATTAAATCAAGTTAGCTACATTAACAACACATGTTGTGTTTAATTATCACTCAAAATGTATTCAAAAGATTGTCACAATTTTTACAAAACTCTGTGAATCATCATTAGACACTCTGTTAAAGAGCAAATTTTAGTTTATTTGACCTCATTGCAATAAGAGAAAACACCACCTTGATAGTCTTAGAATTAACTTAGTAGGATGAAATCAGAAGTGGGATCTTCTGATTTGGAGGATCAATGTTTTGGAGGACTCTGAGCTCAAGCGATCTAAGGTGGCTCTTTTAAGGTGGAGAACCAAAAGGTCTAAGCCAACATATGTGAGCCTTTGTCCCATTCCTTTACTGTTTGAGAATTTCCTGAAGCAACATGCACAAGTCATTTATGGGTTGACAAATTTATCTTTCCTGAAACAAGCTAATATCATGGGCTACAGGTTTTGTTTTCAAAACTAAAGTTTACTGTTTTCACAGGAAATGTACAGTTTATACTAACAGGAGTAATAATACAATTCCACATTTTGTTACAGAGCAAAAGGCACCACAGAAAGGAAACATCTCACATGCACAAAAAGCTGTGCAAAATTTTGGCACCAAGTTGGGAAGAACATAGTCTATCAAACTATGTACAATGTAACTGGAGGCAGAAGAAATTGCCAATTTCTTCAGAAGAGGAATTTTTAAAAACAAGTTAGTAAGAAGGTTTTCTGTTTCAGGCCAATCCTGTATTCAACTTTTGACAGCTTGCCAGGAAATTTGCATTTTGGAGAGAGCTGTTTAATTTCTATGTGCTTCAACTCAGTGAATGAAGAAGAGTTGATTTTATTTAGAATGGACCAGCAGAAAAATTTGGCAGGTGTCATAAACTTGGAAGAATACCCCAGAAGCTATAACAAAACTTTTGTAAAAAAAAAAAAAAAGAAAAGAAAAAGAAACGCTGTACTGTCAACAGTATTGGGGACACAATGATAAAACTGCATGGGAAAACCAATATATCAAGGACTCCAAATTGAAAATAGATTTAAAAATTCAGACATTGAATTTAAGACCACTTTGGTTATACCTTAGCTAGTTTATTCCATGAGTTTCCTTTATTGATTATGCGTTACTTACTCAGTCCTATAGGACTCTACAACTCTATGGCCTGTAGCCCACCAGGCTCCTCTGTCCGTGGAATTCTCCAGGCAAGAATAATGGAGTGGGTTGCCATTTCCTTCTCCAGACGATCTTCCAAACCCAGGGATTCAACTCTGATCTCCTGCATGGCAGGCAGATTCTTTACCATCGGAGTCACCAGGGAAGCCCATTTTATGGACTATAAGGTGAAGTCGCGCAGTCGTGTCTGACTCTTTGCGACCCCGTGGACTGCAGCGTACCAGGCTCCTCCGTCCATGGGATTCTCCAGGAAAGAATACTGGAGTGGGTTGCCATTTCCTTCTCCAGGGGATCTTCCCGACCCAGGGATCGAACCCAGGTCTTCCACATTGGAGGCAGACGCTTTAACCTCTGAGCCACCAGGGAAGCCCTTATGGACTATAAGAGTGACCAATTCATGATAAGATAATTTACATAAAAACCTTGTCTTGGTTACTTTTGTGTTTTGTTATTCTAAATCTTACTGCAGCTTCTCACAGCAGAAGTGAGTCTGCACTGCCAGGCTCATATTGGGATTCTGACAATGGGGCTCCAGGAACCAGCGCACATGGGAAGGAAACAAGTGCCACACTGCAGAGGACGAGGATTTCTGGCCAGGAGGTTCTTGAAGGAAAGGGTGCCAGGGAGGATGGGTCAGGGCACCACGTCTCACCACCTTAAGAAGAAGGGCTCTTGGCGCACATTGCTGAAGAGTGACCCTCCACACTCTGAATCTGGTAAGTAAAGTTATCTATGAAGGAAGAGTGGAAGCCCAGGGATGCAGCAGAGAACTCACTTTCTCCAGGCAGCAGCAGCCATTGATGATGTGTGTAGGAAGGGCTTGGGGACACTCAGGTGCTTCCTTAGCACTAGCTGTTCACCCTGTTTGGGAAAAACTCTTCGCTCTTGAGGGTCCATCTGAAGTCCCACATGAGCCTGAATAGTGGCGGAATGCTGATGATGTCTTGCTAGGTCAAGACGAGATCTCACTTCAGCACCTCTTGGTTCCAGTTGATGCAGCAGTCTGCATATGAATTCTGTTCTCTCAATTTCTTGTTTGACAGATTATTCATTATTTTTCCCCCGCCTCAAAAATCAGAGCTTCCTGGTGGTTCTCCTTCAGGTGTTTCCACAACAGTTGGTGAGTATCAGCTGAAAGCTGTTTTGGTGCAGGAACCAAGCTCATACATCACGTGACCTTTTTACAGCCAAGAGGCATAGTATTTTACGGAGGTCTGCAAGTCCTCAGGTCTGAGGATCTTCTGGGTAGAGCAGTATGTCTCATGGCTCCATTGCTCGAGTAACTGCTCTTTCAGAGAGATTTCTGTCCAGGAAATCTTTCTTCTCCTGGACAGTAACCAGAGGTCTCTTTCCTGGGCTTCCAAAGGAGTTGAGGTCAGTAATCTGTTTTTTTTTTTTTTTTTCATAGGGTTACCAAAAATAATGCCATATTACTTTAATAGTTACTAGCGTGTTCAGTTTGATGAATCAAGGCATCGATTCAGAAAAAAACAGGATCAAACTCTATCTACTTTCTTTTGCGAAGGCTCTCAGAGATAAGATATTCTTTAACAAGGTCATAGAATGTTCCTGGGTTGCTAAATAAACTTTTCAGTTCAGTTCAGTTCAGTCACTCAGCCCTGTATGACTCTTTGCGACCCCATGGACTGCAGCACCCCAGGCCTCCCTGTCCATCACCAACTCCCGGAGTATACTCAAACTCATGTCCATTGAGTCCGTGATCCCAGCCTACCATCTCATTCTCTGTCACACCTTTCTCCTCCCACCTTCAGTCTTTCCCAGTATCAGGGTCTTTTCTAATGAGTCAGTTCTTAGCATCAGGTGGACAAAGTATTGGAGTTTCAGCTTCAACATGAGTCCTTCCAATGAACATTCAGGACTGATTTCCTTTACGATGGACTGGTTGGATCTCCTCGCAGCCCAAGGGACTCTCAAGAGTATTCTCCAACACCACAGTTCAAAAGCAGTCCACACTCAGCTTTCTTTATAGTCCATCTCTCACATCCATAAATGACAACTGGTAAAACATAGTTTTGACTTAGATGGACCTTTGTTGGCAAAGTAATGCCTCTGCTTTTTAATAAGCTGTCTAGATTGGTCATAACTTTTCCTCCAAGGAATAAGTGTCTTTTAATTTCATGGCTACAATCACCATATGCAGTGATCTTGGAGCCCCCAAAATTAAGGTCTGTCACTATTTCCACTGTTTCCCATCTATTTGCCATGAAGTGATGGGACCAGATGCCATGATCTTATTTTTCTGAATGTTGAGCTTTAAGCCAACTTTTTCACTCTCCTCTTTCACTTTCATCAAGAGGCTTTTTAGTTCCTCTTCACTTTCTGCCATAATTGTGGTGTCACCTGCAAATCTAAGGTTGTTGATGTTTCTCCTGGCTATCTTGATTCCAGTTTGTGCTTCCAGCATTTCTTATGATGTACTCTGCAGATAAGATAAATAAGCAGGGTGACAATATACAGCCTTGACATACTCCTTTTCCTATTTGGAACCAGTCTGTTGTTCCATATCCAGTTCTAACTGTTGCTTCTTGACCTGAATACAGATTACTCAGGAGGCAGGTCAAGTGCTCTGGTATTCCCATTTCTTGGAAAATTTTCCACAGTATATTGTGGTCCACACAGTCAAAGGCTTTGGCATAGTCAATAAAGCAGAAATAGATGTTTTTTTTCTGGAACTCTCTTGCTTTTTTGATGATCCAAAGGATGTTGGCAGTTTGAGCTCTGGTTTCTCTGCATTTTCTAAATACAGCTCTTGAACTTCTGGAAGTTTATGGTTCATGTATTATTAAAGCCTAGCCTGTAAAATTTTGAGCATTACTTTGCTAGCATGTGAGATGAGTATAATCGTGAGGTAGTTTGAGCATTCGTTGGCATTGTCTTTCTTTGGGAATGGAATGAAAACTGACCTTTTCCAGTCCTGTGGCCACTGCTGAGTTTTCCAAATTTGCTGGCATATGTGTGAAACACTTTCATAGCATCATCTTTTAAGATGTGAAATAGCTCAACTGGAATTCCATTACCTCCTGTAGCTTTGTTGGTAGTGTGCTTCCTAAGGCCCACCTGACTTCACATTCCAGGATGTCTGGCTCTAGGTGAGTGATCACACCATTGTGGTTATCTTGGTGGTGAAGATGTTTTCTGTATAGTTCTTCTGTGTATTCTTGCCAACTCTTCCTAATATCTTCTGCTTCTGTTAGGTTCATACCATTTCTGTCCTTTATTGTGGCCATCTTTGCATGAAAATTTCCCTTGGTATCTCTAATTTTCGTGAAGAGATCTCTAGTCTTTCCCATTGTATATTTTTTTCCTCTTTTTTTTTTTTTTTTTGCACTAATCACTGTGGAAAGCTTTCTTATCTCTCTTTGCTATTCTTTGGAACTCTTTATTTAAATGGGTATGTCTTTCTTTTTCTCCTTTTCCTTTCACTCCTCTTCTTTTCATAGAGAAAAGCTGTTTGTAAGGCCACCTCAGACAACCATTTTGCCTTTTGCACTTTTTTCTTGGGCTGGTCTTGATCACTGCCTCTTATGCAATGTCATGAACCTCTGTCCATAGTTCTTCAGGTGCTCTGTCTGTCAGATCTAATCCCTTGAATCTACTTGTCACTTCTACTGTATAGCCTTGGGGGATATGATTTAGGTCATACCTGAGTGGTCTAGTGTTTTTTCTTACTTTCTTCAATTTAAGTCTGAATTTGGCAATAAAGAGTTCATGATCTAAGCCACAGTCAGCTCCGGGTCATTTTTGCTGACTATATAGAGCTTCTTCATCTTTGGATACAGATAATATAATCAATTTGATTTCATTATTGCCCATTTGGTGATGTCCATGTGTAAAATTTTAGTAAGGTATTTTTTTCCTCTGTACTTTCTATGTCATTAGTGACAGCCATCCATCCTGCAGTTATTAAATTTCTTATGTCTTTTCTCTATTTTAGGATGTGGCCAACTAAAACCCTAATGGCTCCAATGAGCACCTCATTTTAATAAATCCTCTGTATCAATTTAGTTACCTCTTTTGTTAATATGTGTCTTGGAATGCTGGATTCTAATATGAAAACTCTATTTTTACTGCATTCCATCTGAATTAAGAAAAATACCCAATCTCCCTCTGATGGCCACCTAATGTGAGGAACTGACTCATTTGAAAAGGCTCTGATGCTGGGAAAGACTGAAGCAGGAGGAGAAGGGGATGACAGAGGATGAGATGGCTGGATGGCATCACCAACTCAATGGGCATGAGTAAACCCTGGGAGCTGGTGATGGACAGGGAGGCCTGGCATGCTGTGGTCCATGGAATCACAAGAAGTCGGACATGACTGAGCGACTGAACTGAACTGAACTGAACCCAATCTCCAGGTTTTTCCTACTTCCTGGGAATCTCTAGAAACCTGCACCCTGTCCCTGTTTGCAGTATATTTCAGTCAGAGATTGTGACCGAAAGTGAGGTGTCCAGCTGCTTGCCCTGTGAATCCAATAAAGAGATAAAGTTGGTAGAAAGCAAAAGTTTGCTTTGTTTCAAAGTCTGGGGATCAGAGATGGTGGAAAAGTGCAGAAGTCTTCTGCCCAAAGGCTGACTTTCCCTAGCAATCTGTGGGCAAGGACTTTTATAGGTGAAATGAGGGGGCTCCAGGTAGAAACAGCACAGTCATCTCTGTAGTTTTGAAACTGGTCACACAGTACTCTGATCAGCATCATCTTGATTGTTTTAAATACAGTTAGTGTTTAGATCCAGGGTCAGTTTGTTCCCATTTTTTGAGGCCAGTTCTCGGAATTATGGCAACTTATATCTGCTCATTATGTAGTTAACTTCTTCCATCTAGTGGGAGTTTTAGTATCTATAAGATATAGATCAAAGTATCAAAGGATATGGCCCAGAATATTATCTGTAATCCTTGAGGAGAAACTAGAGGTCTTTGACTTTGCTTAATGAGTAAACTATTATTTGGTTTCCTTTGACTGTTTTCCATTGTTTTTGCATTTTCTCATTTCTCTCATTTATTCTTTAGCTAATCTTTTATCACAGAGAAGAGGTAGGCCCAAAACTGGGGGTTGGAGGTGGATTGGGGGTGGGTGGGAGAGAGGAGGATCACAAGGTTTTGCTCTGTTTCAAGACAGTGGTTGAATATATCAGAGATCAACCATGGTTAACTACTCAGAACACAAACTTACTAGAAATACATTGTTGAGGTAACATGATTGTTCTGTGTGCCATTATTATCTGAATTCAAAGACTCACATTGTATATAAATGTGCATGTCTTTGGTACAATACTCTGTCAGTTGTCAAAGGAGCAAAGAAGTCTAGTACCTGAACTATGTGACTTTGGGAGCCAAAAGAATACCACTTCTCTGTGGTATTCATGTATAAGAACTACATGTTGATATAGTCTTCAAACATAGGACAGGTTTTTGAATGCCAGTATGGAGGGAGTGTTCACTGTGTCTTCAAATTCACCTGAGAATTGTTCCAGTTATGTGTTAGGGATGAGGCAGAGGATAAAGAGTTTTCCAGGCTGTGAGAGTAAAGGAAACTTGTCAGAATCATAGTTTAGGATTCTTGTTTAAGATGGCAACTGCCAACTTTTATTTGTCCTTCTACCCAAAATCCTGCTGAAATAATAGGAAAAAAAAAAAAAAAGGATAATTTTATAGGATGGAAAAAGGAGAAAGAGTGGGAGACTTTTTCTTCTGTAATTTTAGAAAGCCCAAATCTCACTGACCAATGAAGAGAGAGAAAGAATGTGAGGGTATGTTTGGGACAGAAAACAGGAATATATTGTGACAGAAATGTAGATGATTAAACAAAGGACTGTATAGTGCAAAGCAGAGCTAGATCTTTCACCCTTCCCACATTTTCAGGGAAATAAATCCATTCACTGGCAGCACCAGTGTTGGTCCCCAGGTTAAAATCATAAAGGGCATGATCTGTCTGCGAAAGGCCTGGGATCTGTGCTATTGTTTTCTTGGAGAAAAGCCTAAAAACCTTTACTTGGCATTGAATGGTTTAATTTTTAAAATCACCACTTTATTGTTAGCCACTGTCACTAAACAGAATTCTCAGTCATCTCTTCCAGAAGATACCTCTAAATTTTATTTATAAATTCAGAATATACCCAGAGGGAATTTTGAAAACCATTGACTTGACTTAAAAAGACATTTATGGAAGTAAAACAAGTTAAAAATTTTAGTATTTTTACATCTGTATCATCACTGCCTTAAAAGTTTTGTCTAAAGTGTGTGATGATTAAGTCTTCTTAGTTTAATAAAGAAGAGGGAGAAGTTATTTCTCCCCCTTTCCTCCTTAAGTGTATCTTCTTTAGAGCACAAAACCTTTTTGATTTTACAACACAAGGTCCCGGGCCTTCTGGCTCTTGAAATGTAAATGCAAACCTCCAAGCCCCAACTTTTATTTAGGAGGCCCCCATAAGAAAAGCTATCACAAAGTGTATTTTCTTGTCTCAACAAAATGAGGGAAGTTTTTATCTTTTACTTCTCTGTATACATTTTATGAAATGCTGTCTGGATGCTGTAATCTTTCTTGTTTTACTTTACATACAAATAAGCTAAGAGGAGAATGAAAAAGTTGGCATAAAGCTCAACATTCAGAAAAAATAAGATCATGGTATCCGGTCCCATGACTTCATGGCAAATAGATGGGGAAACAGTGGAAAGAAACAGTGGCAGATTTTATTTTTAGGTGGCTCCAAAATCACTACAGATGGTGGCTGCAGCCATGAAATTAAAAGACACTTACTGCTTGGAAGAAAACTTATGACCAACCTAGACAGCCTATTAAAAACAGAGACATTACTTTGTAAACAAAGGTCTAGTCAAGGCTATGGTTTTTCCAGTAGTCATGTATAGAAGTGAGATGTGGACTATAAGGAAAGCTGAGCGCTGAAGAATTGATGTTTTTGAACTGTGGTGTTGGAGAAGACTCTTGAGAGTCCCTTGGACTGCCAGGAGATCCAACCAGTCCATCCCTGAGCAAATCAGTCCTGGAGGGAATGATCCTGAAGCTGAAACTCCAGTACTTTGGCCACCTACTGGGAAGAACTGACTCATTTGAAAAGACCCTGATGCTGGGAAAGACTGAAGGTGGGAGGAGAAGGGGACAACAGACGATGAGATGATTGGATGGCATCACTGACTCAAAGGACATGAATTTGAGTAAACTCTGGGAATTGGTGATGGACAGGGAGGCCTGGCGTGCTGCAGTCCATGGCATTACAAGTAGTTGGACAGGACTGAGAGACTGAACTGAACTGTTAATGTTAGTACTAATCCAGTTATATATTATAATTGTTTTCTGCTATTTTTCTGTTGGTAGGGAAAGGACTTTTGTTGACAAGATATTTTTCCTGACTATATATATATACGTATATACATATAGTATATATATATATATATATATATATATATATAGTATATATACATATGTATCTGGAATTGGCTTTTATCATTTATAGTACTAGTTCTGGAAACAGAATCTTCACCTTTAATCCACCTCTAAGAATTTTTGTACTTAAATATAGGATGCTTATAAGGAGCAATGCACTAAAACCAACCAACAAACAAAAAGATATAATTTAAAGCAGCATTTCAGCATATTTGTTGAGATAATTGGAGTAAACATAATTTCTGTAAAGTTCCTCAAACTATACTATACCTGAAATTATGCAATTTCTAGTCAGTTCATTATACGTCACATTTGTCTATTTTACTATTTCCTGTGGCACACTGTTATTAGCTCTGAGAATTGGGAGTGGAAATGAGTTTGTTAATCTGATGGTTATTCAGTTCTGCCTTCCTTTTTAGCTCTAGCTGAAAATATATTCAAAGACTCAAGTGGCGAATCATATTTATTTCTGTAATATAGACTTAAATATGCTTAATTCTGCTCTTCTGTCTGAAATGTTTTACATAATATTTATTATTTAAATAGTACTTAAATTGTGATCTGTGTTTAGAAAATAGGTAATTATACAATTAGATTCTATTTTTAACCTTATATCTAGAATGAAGAGTTCTACTGCAATTATTACACAGAGGCCACTTTCAGTGTAATTCTGAATTTTCATGAGTCCATTGGGAAAGCTTAAGATGTGTGTAATGGTAATGTGAGTTTTATTGCACTTCCTTCCTCAAGAAATAACCATACTAATTATTGTCTATGGAGTGTACGTATGAGTTGTATTATTCTGCACCTCACTTCAGTATTAATGTGCTCCCTGGCTATATGTTACATTTTTGAATAAATTCATGCTTGTATATCAGGCATTTTGTAAATCCCTTGATGGTGCTGATGACTGCGGCTCTGTTGGTAAGAAAAAAAAAAATCTCTATAATCAGAATTGATGTCAATTTCTGTGAGAATGAGTTGTTACCCTTGGTAACAGGATGATTTATTGTCTCAGGAAATGTAGCGTATGAGTGCTTCAGAACTGATCTTTCTTTTGGAAAGATTAAACATTCTGAGACGGCAGAAGCTAGATTGTTAGAATTCATGCCTTTGGGCCCTTGTGTGGTCTCCATCTTTACTCAGTGATTATTCTATTCCTGTACCTGTTATGCCAGGTCTGGCATAGCCAGTAACAAAGACTGTTTAATATCAAGAAGTAATTTTAACTACTTAATAGTTTAGCACTCTTTCCATGGTGAGTACTTATTGGTGGGCATTTATATTGGATATGGAAAATGTCACTTGATGCCCCCTTTCATATGTCTACCCACGTGTTTCTTCCATAGACCTTATTTTATCTGATATTCCAAACTTTTAAGTCCATTCCCCATTCCCCATAATTCCACAAATTCTCATATCTGGCTATATCTCCTTCCCTATTAAGTCACTGGTTTTTAAGAGTGGGACCACTGTTCACTGGGAAGATTTTCACTTACTCATTGTCCTTCAGAGTTACCACTGAGTGGATGCAATGTAGCCTCCATTTTTACTGGGGGTGGGCAGGGGTGTTGTTTTATATACTGAACCAATCTATCCATAAACAAATTGAACTTTTCATATTCCTTCTATATACCCGTAGATAACAAGGTGAAGGAAGAATGAAAATATGGTAGGTAACATAGGAATCTAGGCTTTGTACTTATGCAATTTACTTAAGCCTTGTAGTACTGCTCAGGCCTGACTCCTTGATGCACCATTTCTATCCCACAATGAATTATTGCTGGATCTATCCAATTTGATGACTTTTTCAGTTATCACAATGGGGATATATCCATTGGGGCTGTTCTGGAATTTAACCCTAGTGATCAATCTGGTAGCCAGGAAAAAGATGCGGACAACTTTTGAGGGGGCACTTTGTTGCCTTGCAGAGAGGAGGACTTTTTAGCTTGTTCCCATATAAAAAACCTGCTATTATTTTAATAGGAAGGGGTGTGCTCCTCCTGAAGATTGAAGATTTTAACTGTGAGCCCACAGAGGAGTCCACAGAGTAACCCAGACTTGTTTCAACTGGGATACCAAACACAGCGTAACAGTTCTGCCTAAACTGAGCATGAATTCAATAGTCTCTGTAGCTAAGGGATCTTAATCTCATGAGTCTGCTCCTTATTTTGTCCTACCCCATGCTGCAAGAGCTAAGGGCCTTCTTAAACCACAGCAGAGGCTTTCTGACTCACACCCTTAGCTACACTGTTTTTCATTGTCCTTCTGCAGGATATCTCTGTAACTGTAGATAATGGCCAATTCCAATTCCATCACCCTTGTGTGTATCCTGATTCTGAACTTTTGAAACTCCTTGTTCCTTACGCTGGATGGGGCATTCCCTTCCATGATTGTAACACTATATCCTTCAAGTTGTTTTCCATGTTGCTCATGGCTTCGCCCTGAAAGCTATGACAGTTCCTGATGGCACTTACAACAGGAAGCAGTCAGGTGGGAAAATTCTTTGTGGGAGTTTCCCTTGTGAAACGAGATATGAGAAACTTAACGCTTATGTCTGCACTAGTTTATAAACTTTGTTATGTCCTTCCTATAGCATGATTAATTTAGATGATAAAAATATCATGAAAATATTTATTTGACATGTGACAATTTTTCACTAAGAATGTAAAAACTATATGATGCATGTTCTCTGCTCTGATTTTATCATTAGGATGAAATGTGTGTTAGGGTCAAGTAGCTATATTTACAGATAATGTATAATGCTCATGAGAAATTTCTTAGGAAATAAAGATGTTTAGAGATGAAGTTAGAGGTCATATCCAACTGAGAACTAGAAAAAGTCAGGCTAGAGGTGCCATTTAAGCTTGAAGTTGAAATGATAGTAAAAGTTTGGAAAACAGATTATTCCAAAGAGGAGCAAAAATTAAGAAACTGGCGGAAAGTGCAAAAGGTACTTTGGGGAAGGGGATAAGCATTTGAACTGGACATGGTATACTTAGTACAAAAGAGTGCTGTATGTGTCTAGGTGATGGCAGATTGTCCAGAGCGTTAAAGACCAATTTTGAGTAAGTGCCAACCCAGTGCAGCTGTAGAACTGCATTTCTGGCCCAGGCAGAGCCAATTCTACAGCTGGCCTAGATATTTACTAAAATTTCATTAAGCATTACCAATACTTCATCGTGGAATCCATGGAGGCATAATATTCTTTGCTGGTTGGTCTCTTTCGTGTTTTGAAGAAGTTTACATTTTATGAGTGGGGGAATGAGAAACCAAACTTTTTCAAACTTTTACGAAGAACCTCATCTTTTAGATAAATTCACTCTTTTCACAGATAAGGACACAGACTTCATAATCAGTTCCTTCTTGTTAGTTACATCATGAAATCATTGATGAAACATTAAACAAATTCAGCATAATGGGCTTGGGAAGGCAAAGGTAAATTTCAGAGGTGTTAAGAAAATAAAAATAACAAGCCTTTACATTTAATGGGATGTGTGAAATCAAGGAGAGAGTGCAGTTAATGATGGGAGACTGGTAATAAGAATAAACAAAGGTAATGAACAAATTAAACAATGCCACTATAGCACTAAAATGTAGCAATTTAAATTTATGTATTTGGTAAATTAAAAATATACTGTGATTATTTTAAGTCACTATTTGTTTTATGAAAAATGTCACTCTTTTCAGTAAATTTTAATGGAAAAGTTTTTTTTTTTTAATTGTAGATTGAGTTCATGAGTTAATGTGTCACTTATTTTCAAAGTTAGTAGGAGCTGATAAGAATTCCTTAGCAAAAATGTGATTACTTCTATTGCTCTTGATACTGGGAGTGATGATTTGTTATGATAAGTGTAAGTTGATGTTTCATGCTTAATTTCCATATTACTATATTGAACTTATTATGGTATAAATGTAATTAAACTTGCAACCTTCTATGTGGGCATCAAAACATGTACATACATCTACTTTAGGTCAATTTGAAATGAGTACCAAGTATTAAACATTTTCAAAGTTTAAAAATAAATTTTGACATTTCAACACTGTGACTACTTTCAGCAACAAGAAAAATGTACTTTGAAAATATTGATATCAAGGTAAATTATTTATATGTATGGCTTTAATTTCTTTGAAAGCAAGATGGTATTAGGCTCTAATAAAAATGCATCTTTATCTGAAAGAAAAGTGTTCATACAAAAGTGGATATAGATGCTCTCAGTTTTGTATTCCCCACGTTTACTAGTGTTTATAGGAATATTTATCTAGAATTTTACTTGGTTAGCTATACAAATGTAAAGTGTTTCATGCTTAATGGAAACACTTATCAAACCTATCTTTTTTTTTTTTTTAATACTTTATTCTACATTACTATACTGTATTTGTTTTGCCAAACATTGACATGAATCAGCCACAGGTGAACACAATCTCCCAATGCCGAAGCCCCCTCCCACCTCCCACCCCACATCATCTACCTGAATCATCCTGTGCACCAGCCCCATGCATCCTGCATCCTGCATTGAACATAGACTGGCGCTTTGTTTCTTACAAGATAGTATACATGTTTCAATGCCATTCTCCCAAACCATCCCACCCTTTCCCTCTCCCTCAGAGTCCAAAAGTCCATTCTATACCTCTGTGTCTCTTTTGTTGTCTCACATACAGGGTCATCATTACTATCTTTCTAAATTTCATATATATGTGTCAGTATACTGTATTGGTGTTTTTCTTTCTGGCTTACTTCACTCTGTATAATCGGCTCCAATTTCATCCATCTCATTAGAACTGAGTCAAATTTATTCTTTTTAAGGGCTGAGTAGTACTCCATTGTGTATATGTACCACAGCTTTCCTATCCATTCATCTGCTGATGGACATCTAGGTTGCTTCCATGTCCTGGCTACTATAAACAGTGCTGCAATGAACATTGGGGTACATGTGTCTCTTTCAGTTCTGGTTTCCTCAGTGTGTATGCCCAGCAGTGGGATTGCTGGGTCATAAGGCAGTTCTATTTGCAATTTTTTTAAGGAATCTCCACACTGTTTTCCATAGTGGCTGTACGAGTTTGCATTCCCACCAGCAGTGTAAGAGGGTTCCCTTTTCTCCACATCCTCTCCAGCATTTATTGCTTGTAGACTTTGGGATCACAGCCATTCTGACTAGTGTGAAATGGTATCTCATTGTGGTCTTGATTTGCATTTCTCTGATAATGAGTGATGTTGAGCATCTTTTCATGTGTTTGTTAGCCATCCATATGTCTTCTTTGGAGAAATGCCCATTTAGTTCTTTGGCCCATTTTTTTATTGGTTCGTTTATTTTTCTGCAGTTGAGCTGCATAAGTTGCTTGTATATTTTTGAGATTAGTTGTTTGTCAATTGCTTCATTTGCTATTGTTTTCTCCCATTCAGAAGGCTGTCTTTTCATCTTGCTTATAGTTTCCTTTGTTGTGCAGAAGCTTTTAATTTTAATTAGATCCCGTTTGTTTATTTTTGCTTTTATTTCCAGTATACTGGGAGGTGGGTCATAGAGGATCCTGCTGTGATTTATGTCGGAGAGTGTTTTGCCTATGTTTTCCTCTAGGAGTTTTATAGTTTCTGGTCTTACATTTAGATATTTAATCCATTTTGAGTTTATTTTTGTGTATGGTGTTAGAAAGAGGTCTAGTTTCATTCTTTTACAAGTGGTTGACCAGTTTTCCCAGCACCACCTGTTAAAGAGACTGTCTTTACTCCATTGTATAGTCTTACCTCCTTTGTCGAAGATAAGGTGTCCATATGTGTGTGGTTTTATCTCAGGGATTTCTATTTTGTTCCATTGATCTATCTTTCTGTCTTTGTGCCAGTACCATACTGTCTTAATGACTGTGGCTTTGTAGTAGAGCCTGAAGTCAGGCAAGTTGATTCCTCCAGTTCCATTCTTCTTTCTCAAGATTGCTTTGGCTATCAAACCTATCTCTTATTCAGATGCATCTACTGACTTGTGTTTCAGAACTATGCCCAATTATTTACATTTTCTGAAAAGAAAAGATGATATGTTGATTTTCAAATTTGTATCTTTTGATCACTTCATTCATTTTATACCCCCAACCTCCACCTCTGGCAACCACTGATCTATTCAGTATATCTATGAAATCAGTTTTTTTGTTTTTGTTTTTAATTCTACATATTAGGGAGGCCACATGATACTTATTTCTCTGTATGATTTATTTCAATTAGTGTAATACCCTCAAGGGTCAGCCAAGGTGTCACAAATGGCACCTTGTGCCTTTGCTGGATACTATCCCATCGTGTGTGTGTGGGGGTGTGTGTGTGCCTGTGTGTGTGCGTGTGTGTATTTAATTGACCTCTGAACAACACAGACTGATGGACTGGAATTGCAAAGGTCAATTTACATGTGGAGTTTTTCAAGGAATATGTCCTATAATAAAAAAAAAAATCCACTATGGTGAAATCTGTGGATAGAAAACTGCAGGTAGCGAGGGCCAGATGTACAGATGTACTCAGATTTTTGTCTTCAAGAAGGGTCAGCACCCCTAGCCCCAGTACTGTTCAAGAGTCAACTATTTATATAATATAAAATCACATTTTCTTCATCAATGAACACTGCATTGTTTCCATGCTTTGCCTATTGAAAATAATGCTTCAGTGAACATAGGAGTGTAGATATATTTTTGAGTTAGTGTTTCATATCCTTTGGATAAATACCTAGAAATGGAATTGCCTGATAATATTTTTAATTTTTAATATTTAATTTTTAGTATTTTTAATTTGTGAGGAACCTTCATACTGGTTTTCTATAATGGCTATAACCATTTACATTCCCATTAACAGTGAGCTAAGGTTCCCTTTTCTCACCAACACGTGTAGTTTTTGTCTTTTTCACATTAGCTCTTCTAATAGGGTCGAGTTTGTATCTCTTAGTTTTGATTTGCATTTCTCATTGTGATGCTGAGCACCATTTCATGTACATATTGTTCAACTGTGCATCATCTTTGGGAACACATCTATTCAGATCCTCTGCCCATTTTTTAAAACAGGAATGCTTTATTGTTTTTATTATTAAGTTGTGAGTTTTTATAGCTTAGATGTTAACCGCTTATCTGATACATAAAATACAAGTATTTTTACCATTTGGGAGGTCACCTTTCCATTAAAAAAAAAAAAAAAGATTTATTGGTTAGTTGACTTTTAGCTATGTTGGGTCTTTGTTGCTGCTCCTGGGCTTTCTCTATTAATAGTGACAGCGGGTGGGGCTACTCTTTGTTGTGGTGTGGGGGCTTTTCATTATAGTGGCTTCTCTTGTTGCAGAGCATAGGTTCTGTACGCATGAGCTTCAGTAGTTGTGGTGCATGGACTTAGTTGCTCTGCAGTGTGTGAGATGTTGAACTCTTGTCCCATGCATTGGCAGGCAGATTCTTAATAACTGGACCACCAGGGATGTCCTGCCTTTTCCTTTTTGTGATGGTTTCCTCTGCTGTGCAGAAGCTAGTTAGTAAATGTTATAATTTCTTCTTCTTCCTTTTTTTATTCCTATTATTGCTTTTACTTTTGGAATAATGTCCAAAAATCATGCTAAGACTGAATCAGTAAGTTTTATGCTCATGTTTTCTATGAAAAGTTCTGTTGTTTCACGCCTTGTGTTAAAATGTTCATCCATTTTGAGTTAACTTTTATGTATGGTACAAGATAGTGGTCCAGTTTCATTTTTTTGTATGGGGCCGTTCAATTTTTCCAAATAAATTTGCTGAAGAGACTTGCTTTCTAATTGTACATCTTGGCTCATTTTCCATAAAATGGCCAACCATACATGTAGGTTTATGTCTGGGCTTTCAAATCTGGTCCATATATCATGTGTCTGTTTTTATGCTGACATTAAACAGTTTTAATGACTATAGCTTTGTAATGTAGTTTGAAATAAAAAGGTGTGATGCTTCTAGCTTTGTTTTACTTAAGATTTCTTTGGCTATTTTGGATCTTTTGTTGTTTTTGTTCAATCACTAAGTTGTGTCTGACTTTTTGAGACCCCATAGACTGCAGCACACCAGGCTTCCCTGTCCTTCACTATCTCCCAGAGTTTGCTTAAACTCATGTTCATTGTGTTGGTGATGCCATCCAACCATCTAATCCTCTGTCACCCTCTTCACCTCCTGCCCTCAAGTTTTCCAAGCATCATGGTCTTTTCCAATGGGTCAGCTCTTCCCACCTAGTGGCCAAAGTATTGGAGTTTCAGCATCAGTCCTTCCAGTGACTATCCAGAGTTGATTTCCTTTAGGATTGACTTATTTAATCTTGTTGTTCAAGGCATTCCAAGTAGTCTCCTCTAGCACCATAGTTCCAGAATTTTAGTTCTTTGGCATTCAGCCTTCTTTATGGTCCAAATCTCATATCCATACATGACTACTGGAAAAACCATAGCTTTGATTATATGGGCCTTAGTTGGCAAAATAATGTCTCTGCTTTTCAATATTCTGTCTATATTTCTCACATAGATTTCCTTCCAAAGAACAAGAGTCTTGCAATTTCATGGCTATAGTCACCATCCACAGTGATCTTGGTGATCTTGTTGATCTCAGTGATGTGGGCCCCCAAAATATAATCTTTCAGTGCTTTCACTTTTCCAACTTCTGTTTGCCATGAAGTGATGGGAGTGCATGCCATGATCTTAGTTTTTGGATGTTACCTTTAAGACAGCTTTTTCACTCCTTTTTTCACTTTCATTAAGAAGCTCTTTAGTTCCTCTTTGCTTCGTGTTATTAGAGGGATATAATCTACATCTGTGAGGTTGTTGATATTTCTCTTGACAATTTTGACTCCAGCTGGTGATTTATCCAGCCTGGCATTTTGCATAATGTACAGACTGGTTCCAAAAGGGAAAGGAGTATGTCAAGGCTGTACATTATGACCCTGCTTATTTAACTTATATGCAAAGTACATCATAAGAAACTCTGGGCTGGATGAAGCACAAGCTGGAATCAAGATTGCTGGGAGAAATATCAATAACCTCAGAAATGCAATGACATCACTCTTATGGCAGATAGTGAAGAAGGACTAAAGAGCCTCTTGATGAAAGTGAAAGAGATGAGTCAAAAAGTTGGCTTAAAACTCAAAATTCAGAAAACTAAGATCATGGCATCTGGTCCCATTACTTCATCTCAAATAGATGGAGAAACAGTGGAAACACTGAGACTATATATTTTGGGGCTCCACTGCAGATGGTGACCGTAGCCATAAAATTAAAAGACACTTGGTCCTTGGAAGAACTATTATGACCAACCTGGACAGCACATTAAAAAGCAGAGACATTACTTTTCCAACAAAGGTCTGTCTAGTCAATGCTATGTTTTTACCCAGTAGTCATGTATGGATATGAGAGTTGGACTATAAAGAAAGCTGAGCACTGAAGAAGTGATGCTTTTAAACCATGGTGTTGGAGAAGACTCTTGAGAGTCCCTTGACTGCAAGGAGATCCAACCAGTCCATCCTTAAGGAAATCAGTCCTGAATATTCATTGGAAGGACTGATGCTAAAGCTGAAATTCCAATGCTTTAGTCACCTAATGTGAACAACTGACTCATTTGAAAAGATCCTGATGCTGGGGAAGATTGAAGGTGGGAGGAAAAGGGGATGACAGAGGATGAGATGGTTGAATGGTATCACCGACCTAATGGACATGAGTTTGAATAAACTCTGGGAGGTTTTGATGGACAAGGAGGCCTGGTGTGCTGAAGTCCATGGGGTTGCAAAGAGTTGGACAGGACTGAGTGACTGAATAGAAGTCTCAATATAAGTTTAAAAGCAAAGTGACCATATACAACCTTATCATATTTCTTTCCCAATTTTGAACCAGTCTATTGTTCCATGTTTGTTCTAACTGCTGTTTCTTCACTTGTATATAGAATTTTCCACAGTTTTCTGTGATCCACACAGTCAAAGGCTTTAGCATAGTCAATGAAGCCGAAATTGATTTTTTTAATTCCTTTGTTTTTTCCATTATCCACCAAATGTTAGAAATTTTATCTCTGGCTCCTCTGTACATCTGAAAGTTCTCAGCTAATGTATTGCTGAAGCCTAGCTTGAAGGATTTTGAGCATTACCTTGCTAACATGTGAAATGAGTGCAACTGTATTGCAGTTTGAACATTCTTTGGCATTGCCCTTCTTTGGGATTGGAATAAAACTGACCTTTTCCAGTCCTGTGGCCACTGCTGCATTTTCCAAATGTGCTGACATATTGAATGCAGTGCTTTTAACATCATCATCTTTTAGGATTTGAAATAGCTCAACTGGAATCCCATCACCTCCACTGGCTTTGTTTATCATAATGCTTCCTAGGGCCCACTTGATTTCATACTTAAAGATGTCTGGCTCCAGCTGAATGATTGCATCATCATGGTTATTTGGGTCATTAAGACCTTTTTTGTACAGATCTTCTGTGTATTCTTACCACTTTTTCTTAATCTGTTCTGCTTTTGCTATATGGTTGCTCTTTCTGTCCTTGATTATCTCCAGTTTTCTTAAAGAGATTTCTAGTCTTCCCCATACTTTTGTTTTCCACTATTTCTTTGCATCATTGATTTAAGGCCTTTTATCTCTCTTTGATATTAACTCTGCATTCAATTCAGTATATCTTTCCCTTTCTTCCTTGCCTTTCATTTGTCTTCTTTCCTTAGCTATTTGCCTTCTAGCATTTCTTTTTCTTGGAGTTCATTTTGCTCACCACCTCCTGTACAGTGTTACAAACCTCCATAGTTCTTTAGGCACTCTGTCTACTATATCTAATATTCCCTTGTCACCTCCAATGTGTAATCATAAAGAATTTGATTTAGGTCATACCTAAATGGACCAGCAATTTCCCTACTTTGTTCATTTGTCTGAATTTTGTAGCAAAGAGCTCATGATCTGAGTCACAGTCACCTCCAGGTCTCATTTTTACTTATTGTATAGAACTTCTCCATCTTCGGCTGCAAAGAACAAAAATCTGATTTCAGTATTTACTGTCTGGTGATGTCCATGTGGAAATTTCTTCAAGAGATGGGAATACCAGACAACCTGACCTGCCTCTTGAGGAACCTATATGCAGGTCAGGAGGCAACAGTTAGAACTGGTCATGGAACAACAGACTGGTTGCAAATAGGAAAATGAGTACGTCAAGGATGTATACTGTCACCCTCCTTATTTAACTTATATGCAGAGTACATCATGAGAAACGCAGGCTGGATGAAGCACAAGCTGGAATCAAAGTTGTCAGAAGAAATATCAATAACCTCAGATATGCAGATGACCCCACCCTTATGGCAGAAAATGAAGAGGAAATAAAAGCCTTTTGATGAACGTGAAAGAGGAGAGTGAAAAAAGTTGGCTTAAAGCTCAACATTCAGAAAATGAAGATCATGGCATCTAGTCTCATCACTTCATGGGAAATAGGTGGGGAAACAGTGGAAACAGTGTCAGAATTTATTTTTGGGGGCTCCAGGATCACTGCGGATAGTGACTGCAGCCATGAGATTAAAAGATGCTTACTCCTTGGAAGCAAAGTTATGACCAACCTAGATAGTATATTCAAAAGCAGAGACATTACTTCGCCAACTAAGGTGCGTCTAGTCAAGGCTATGGTTTTCCCAGTGGTCATGTATGGATGTGAGAGTTGGACTCTGAAGAAAGCTGAGCACCGAATAATTGATGCTTTTGAACTGTGGGGTTGGAGAAGACTCCTGAGAACCTCTTGGACTGCAAAGAGATCCAACCAGTCCATTCTAAAGGAGATCAACCCTGGGATTTCTTTGGAAGGAATGATGCTAAAGCTGAACCTCCAGTATTTTGGCCTCCTCATGCAGAGAGTTGACTCATTGGAAAAGACTCTGATGCTGGGAGGGATTGGGGGCAGGAGGAGAAGGGGGACGACAGAGGATGAGATGGCTGGGTTACATCGCCAACTCGAAGGACGTGACTTTGGGTGAACTCCAGGAGTTGATAATGGACAGGGAGGCCTGGCGTTCTGCAATTCATAGGGTCACAAAGAATCGGACATGACTGAGCAACTGAACTGAACTGAACTGAACTGAATTCCTTGTGTAGATTTGTCTC
Source organism: Nanger dama (assembly GCA_917880005.1). NCBI lineage: Eukaryota > Metazoa > Chordata > Mammalia > Artiodactyla > Bovidae > Nanger > Nanger dama. Next base: position 48,831,375 of record CAKJTW010000011.1, read on the forward strand.
TTGAAACTTTGGAAAACAGTGTTTGCTATGACCAGCATATTGTCTTGATAAAACTTTGTTAGCCTTTGTCCTCCTCCATTTTCTACTCTAAAACTGAACTTGCCTGTTATTCTGGGTATCTCTTGACTTCCTACATTTTATTCCAGTCCCCTATGATGACAATGACATCTTTTGGGGGTATTATTTCTAGAAGGTCTTGTAGGTCTTCATAGAATTGTTCAACTTCAGCTTCCTTGGCATCAGTGGTTGGGGCATAAACTTGGATTACTTTGTTGTTGAATATTTGCCTGGAAAACAAATTGAGATCTTTCCTTTGTTTTTGAGATTGCTTCTAAGTACTGCATTTTGGACTCTTTTGTTGACTATGAGGACTACTACATTTCTCCTAAGGGATTCTTGCTCACAATAGTAGATAAAATAGACATCTGAATTAAATTCACCCATTCCCATTCATTTTAGTTCACTTATTCCTAGGATGCCTGTGTTCACCCTTGCAATCTCCTGCTTGACCATGTCCAATTTATCTTGATTCATGGGTCTAACATTCCAGGTTCCTATGTAGTATTGTTTTTTATAGAACCAGACTTTACTTTCACCACCAGACAAATCCACAGCTGACTGTCTACAGCAATACCTTTGGAATTTACCTTTGCCTTCCTCTTCCTATTATGCTGAATTTGTTTAATGCTTCATCAGTGACATCAATATATAAGTAACAAGAAGGAATTGTTTGTGAAGTCTGTCTGTATTTAATAAGGGAGTCATTTTATCTAAAAATGAGGTTCTTTGTAGGAAGACAGAAAAAGTTTATTCTATTTGTTTTATTATACCCCCACCCACAAAATTTGTGAAATAATGGAGTGCATTTAATAAGAGGCTGGTTATTAAAATAAACAAATGTAATGAACAAATAATGAAACAATACCACAGTTTATAAATTAAAAATATGCTTTAAGTCATTATTTGCATTTTGAAAAATAACAGTATAATCATCAAATGTTAATGGAAAAGTCAATTTAAGCTGCACATGGAGTTCATGGACAATACAGTTCATAAATACTATATGTAATCCAACTTTATGTGTCACTTATTTTCAGAGATAGTAGCTGATAAGAAGTCTTGTTCCTTGGAAGAAAAGCTATGACCAAGCTAGACAGCATATCTAAAAGCAGAGACATTACTTTACCAACAAAGGTCTGTCTAGTCAAAGCTATGGTTTTTCCAGTAGTCATGTATGGATATGAGAGTTGGACCATAAAGAAATCTAAGCACCAAAGAATCTACACTCTTGAACTGTGGTGTTGTAGAAGACACTTGATGTTCCCTGGACTCCAAGGAGATAAAACCAGTCAATCCTAAGAGAAATCAGTCAAAAATACTCATTGGAAGGACTGATGTTGAAGCTGAAGCTCCAGTACTGTGGCCACCTGTTATGAAGAACTGACTCATTGGAAAAGATCCTGATGCTGTGAAGGATTGAAGGCAGGAGGAGAAGGGGATGACAGAGGATGAGATGGTTGGATGGCATCACCAATGCGATGGACATGAGTTTGTGTAGGCTCTGGGAGTTGATGATGGACAGGAAGCCTCGTGTGCTGCAGTCCATGGAGTTTGAAAAAAGTTGGACATGACTGAGTGACTGAACTGAAGAAGTCTTTAGCTAAGAATGTGATTATCTCTGTTGACCTCGATGCTTAGGAGTAATTATTTGTTAGGATAAGTGTAAGTTGATGTCTCATGTTTATTTCCCATCTTATAATATTAAAGTTATTATGGTATGAATATAATTCTTAGACACACAACACTATATTTGAGCATCCACACATGTACATCTATGTACTTCAGGTTAACTTGAAATTAATATCAAGTATTAAACATTTTCAAAGTTTAAAAGTGAATTATTATGTTTCCATGTTGAGACTTCTTTCAATAATAGTAGAATGTCCTTTAAAAACAATTGATATCAAGATGAATTATTTATATGGCTTTGTTCTTTGAAAGGAAGATGTTTGTAAGCTCTAATAAAAATATATCTTGACTTTATCTGAAAGTAAAAACCTCATAAAAATATGGATATAGATGCTTTCAGCTTTGTAGTCACTACATGTTTATTCCAGCATTTATAAGAATTTTTATCTAGGATTTTACTTGGTTAGCTATACAAATATTAAGGATTTCATACTTAATGAAAAATTTTATCAAACCCACCTGTCATTCAAATATACCTACTTATTGTATTTCAGAATTATGCTTATTTTCACTTACTGAAAGAAAAGGGTGATGTCTTTATTTTTAAGTTTGTACCTATTGATCACCTTCAGTCATTTCGCACACACCTATTCCAAACATCTGGCAATCATTGATCTCTATCTATGAATTTGGCTTTGGGGGCTGTTTTTTTTTTTTTTTTTTCTTCTAGATTCCATATAAAAGTGAAGCCACATGACATTTGTTTTTCTCCCAGGGAATCTTTCCAACTCAGGGATCAAACCCAGGTCTCCTGCACTGCAGGCAGATTCTTTACCAGCTGAGCCACAAGGGAAGCCCTGACTTCTTTCACATAGTGTAATACCCTAATGGTCCATCCAAGTTGTCACAACTGGCAGAATTTACTTTTTTTAATTTCAGGATAATATCCGTGTGTGTGTGTGTGTGTGTGTGTGTATAAGTGACCTTTGAGTAGCACTGACTGGAACTACAAGGGTCACCTTATATGTGGATTTATTTATTTTTTTAAGAAATATGTACTACAGTACAAAACAATCCACTGCTGGTGAAATCTGTGGATATAGAACTGAGATATGGAGGCCCAACTGTAAAGGTATATCCAGATTTTTGACTACATGAAAGATCAACACTACTAGCTCAGTGTTGTTCAGAATTCAATTCTTATATATATCATCAAATCACATTTTCTTCTTTCATCCATTGATGGATGATGCTGTTTCCATGTCTTTCCTGTTGCAAGCAGTGCTGTAGTAAACATGTGGGTGCAGATATCTTTTTGAGTTAGTGTTTCATATCCTTTGGATAAATATCTAGAAATGGAATTTCTGTATAATGTTGAATTTCTATTAGTATTCTGAGGAACTTCCATACTGTTTCCTATAGTGGCTGTACTCACATTTCTACCAAAAATAAGCTAAGGTTCCTTTTTTTCACCAATGTGTATCTTTTGTCTTTTTGATACTAGCTGTTCTAACAGGGAGTAAGGTTATATGCATTGTAATTTTGATTTGCATTTCTCATCATGACAGTGAGCACCATTTAATGTACCTGTTGGCCATTTGCATATCATCTTTGGGACAGTCTACTCAGATCCTCTGTCCATTTTTCAAATAGGAATTATTTTTGTTACTGAATTATATGAATTTTTATGCATGGAATAATAACCTCTTATCAGATATGTCAATCATAAGTATCTTTTTGTATTTGAAAAGTTGGCTTTTCATTTTTATGATTTTCTTTGCTGTGTAGAAACTTTTTATTTATATGTAGTTGCACTTGTTGATTTTTGCTTCTGTTGCCTTTGTTTTGGAGAAATGTTGAAAAAATCATTACCAAGACTGATGTCAATAAGCTTCAGTTCAGTTCAGTCACTCAGTCTTGTCCAACTCTTTGCAACCTCACGATCTGCAGCATGCTAGGGCTCCCTGTCTATTAGCAACTCTGGATGTTTACTCAAACTCATGTCCATTGAGTTGGTGATGTCATCCAGCCATGTTATCCTCTGTCATCCCCTTTTCATCCTGCCCTAGATCTTTCCCAGCATCAGGGACTTTTCAAATGTGTCCGTTCTTCGCTTCAGGTGGCCAAAGTATTGGAGTTTCAGCTTCAGCATCAGTCCTTCCAGTAAATATTCAGGACTTATTTCCTTTAGGATTGACTGGATGGATCTCCTTACACTCCAAGGGACTCTCTAGAATTTTTTCCAACACTACAGTTCAAAAGCATCAATTCATCAATTGATTCAAAGCAATCAATTAAGTCATTTAAGTCAGTAAGCTTAATGCCTATATTTTCTTTTTTTTAATTTTTATTTATTTTTTAATTACAATACTGTATTTGTTTTGCCATACATTGACATGAATCAGCCACAGGTGAACACAATCTCCCAATGCCGAAGCCCCCTCCCACCTCCCACCCCACATCATCTACCTGAATCATCCTGTGCACCAGCCCCATGCATCCTGCATCCTGCATTGAACATAGACTGGCGCTTCGTTTCTTACAAGATAGTATACATGTTTCAATGCCATTCTCCCAAACCATCCCACCCTTTCCCTCTCCCTCAGAGTCCAAAAGTCCTTTCTATACCTCTGTGTCTCTTTTGTTGTCTCACATATGCCTATATTTTCTAATAGGAGTTTTGTGGTTTCTGGTCTTATGTTCAAATCTTTATATATTTTTGAGTTAATCTTTGGGTATGGTATAAAATAGTGATCCAGTTTCATCTTTGATATGTGGCTCTCCTGTCCAGTATTTCCAACACAATTGACTGAAGAGACTTGCTTTCCCATTGTTTATCTTGACTCCATTGTCACAAATTAATCAGCCATAAATGTATAGGTTTCTATCTGGGATGTCAATTCTGTTCCATTTAGTGTATGTGTATGTTTTTATGCTGACATAAAACAGTTCTGTGATGACTATAAGTTTGAAATACAGTTTTAAATAGGAGGCATGATGCCACTAGCTTTGTTGTTCTTTCTTAAGATTGCTTTGGCTATTTTGGGTGTTTTGTGGTAGCATGCAAATTATTGGATTACTTGTTTTATTTTAAAATCTGTGAAAAATTTATTGGACATTTGGCAGAGTTCACATTGAATCTGTGGATGGCTTGGAATAGTATGGATATTTTAAAAACGTTAATTCCTCCAGTCTATGAACATGGAATGAAGTGAAGTGAAGTGAAGTCGCTCAGTCATGTCCAACCCTCAGCGACCCCATGGACTGCAGCCTTTCAGGCTCCTCTGTCCATGGGATTTTCCAGGCAAGAGTGCTGGAGTGGATTGCCATTTCCTTCTCCTACTGTTCCAATTATTTGTGTCTTCAGTTTTTTCATCCATGTTTTACAGTTTTTAGTATATGGGTCTTTCACTTCCTTGCTTAAATTTATACCTTGGTGTTCTTTTGATGCAGTTATAAATGAAATTGTTTTATTAATTTCTTCTTTTGAGAGTAATTAGTGCCCAGAAAAGCAACAGATTTTTATATATTGATATCTATACCCTTTACTGAATTTCTTTCTAGTTTGAGAAGTTTTTCGTGGAGTCTTTAGGGTTTTCTTTTCTGATTTAGAGACTTTTCTTGCCTAATTGCCTTGGTTAGGGCTACCAGTACTATGCTGAATAAAAGTGATGAGAATGCACATTCTTGTCTTGTTCCTGATTTGGGGGAAACTTTCAGCTTTTCACCACTGAGTATGATATTATCTCTGTGTTTGTCATGTATAGTCTTTATTATGGTGAGGTACATTTCCTCTATATTCATTATGAGAATTTTTAATAATAAATTCTGATGACTTTCAAATGCTTTTTCTTCATCTTTTGAGATATTGATTTTTATCTTTTATTTTGCGGATGTAGTATATCATATTGATTGTGGATGTTGAACTATATCCTTGCATCTGTAGGGTAAATACCAGTTGATCATGATTTATTATCCTTTTTAAAAATTTTTGTTGAATTCAGATTAATATTTTTCTCTGTTCATCACGTATATTAGCCTGTAATTTTCTTATGCCCTTCTATCTAATTTTAGTATCAGACTAATCATGGTCTGTGAAGCACATTTGAAAGAGTCCTCTCCCTCCTATATTCTGAAAGAGTTATACAAGGATTGATATTAGCTTTTATTTAAAAACTAATGGTTTCAACAGTGGAACCATCTGTCTTGGACTTTGTTGGAGGTTTTGATTACTGATTTAATTTCCTCACAGATTCGGTTTGATTGCTTACTAAACTAATAATTATTCTGTTCAGACATTGTTTTCTCATGGTACAGTTTTATTGTATGTTTCCAGAAATTTATTAATTCCTTCCAGTTAGTCAAATTTTGGGCATATAATTTATAGTATAAATATGAAATGTGAATTCTGAAGGGACCCAAACTTCCAGTCTGTAACAGTTCTATTGATTACATAGGTCAGATAATTCTTTATTATGGGAGGTCATCCTGTGCATTGGAGCAAAATGTCAGAAGCACAGTCTATTCACAAAAAGTTAGAAGTGGTGCTCAGATGTGAAAACCAAAAATGCCTCCAGCTGTTGCCAAGTGTCCTCTGGAGATCAAAACCTCAATAGTTGAGAACAAGTGCTCTGTATGAATAGTTAGAGAATCCTTAACCGGAAAATGTGTGTGTGAATATATGTATATATATAAATTTTCATGTACATACATCATATATACATGCATATATACATATGTACTTTATGTATATTTATACATCCACAAATAAATTCCTTTAGAATATGTTACATATAATAGAGGCAGGGAACAATTATACAGAATCAAGATTGCTGGGAGAAATATTAATAACCTCAGATATGCAGAGGACCCCACCCTTATGGCAGAAAGAGGAACTAAAACGCCTCTTGATGAAAGTGAAAGAGGAGAGTGAAAAAGTTGGTTTAAAGCTCAACATTCAGAAAATGAAGGTCATGGCATCTGGTCCCACCACTTCATGGGAAATAGATGGGGAAACAGTGGAAACAGTGTCAGACATTATTTTGGGAGGCTCCAAAATCACTGCAGATGGTGACTGCAACCATGAAACTAAAAGGTGCTTACTCCTTGGAAGGAAACTTATGAACAACCTAGATAGCATATTCAAAAGCAGAGACATTACTTTGCCAACTAAGGTCCGTCTAGTCAAGGCTATGGTTTTCCCAGTGGTCATGTATGGATGTGAGAGTTGGACTCTGAAGAAAGCTGAGCACCAAATAATTGATGCTTTTGAACTGTGGTGTTGGAGAAGACCCTGAGAACCCCTAGGAATGCAAGGGGATCCAACCAGTCAATTCTGAAGCAGATCAGCCCTGGGATTTCTTTGGAAGGAATGATGCTAAAGCTGAACCTCCAGTATGTTGGCCACCTCATAAGAAGAGTTGACTCACTGGAAAAGACTCTGATGCTGGGAGGGATTGGGGGCAGGAGGAGAAGGGGACGACAGAGGATGAGATGGCTGAGATGGCTGGATGGCATCACCAACTCGATGGACGTGAGTTTGGGTGAACTCCTGGAATTGGTGATGGACAGGGAGGCCTGGTGTGCTGCGATTCATGGGGTCGCAAAGAATTGGACATGACTGAGCAACTGAACTGAACTGAGACTAACTATATATCTTCTTGGGTAATTCGTAAATTGAATTGACTTGAATGACCTTACCTTACTTATCCTCTCTGCTAGAGAACAGCATACCAAAATTCTATTTTATCATATTATTAAAAAAAATAAACTCAGTCAAATTTTATATTGTGTAATTTTAATAAATGATTTAATTAAATAATTTAAATTAATATTTTTAATGTAATGAGAAATTTCACATTTTTATTTTCACAAATGCAACCTCATCATGCATAAATAATTGAGCCAATTTTATATATTTAAGTCCTTGAATTTTAAATTTTTTAAAAAGGAAAAATAAAGTTTGTTCTCAGGTGAGGATTTTAGCATCGATCATGTTAACAAAACATGTCTATTTAGGCAAGGTGCTATTCCTGAGATCAGAATTAATGGACTGCTTAGAATAAATTCATTGATTCAGAAAGAATATATTGAATATCAGCTATGTTCTAGGCATTGTTATGGGTACCAGGAATATTATGGTGAACAAGACAAGGAAAAAATACTCTTTTAACTATCATGGAAGTTTCTTTCTGATTGGGGCAGGGGGTTATTGAGGAGATAGAAAATAATAATATAAATGAATTAAAGATAATTATGCAACTATTGAACTATAATTATTGAAGCAATAATATATGCAACTGATTTAGGGAGTGTTTGATGGGGTTTGATACTGTTACATTAGGTAGCTAGAGAGCTCCAAAAGACCTTTAAGGAGAAGTGTCATTTGAACTGAGAGATTAGTGATGGAAAGTAAACAGAACTGTGAATGAAAAATACTTCAGCCAGTGGGTCAGCAACATTATAGTTCAAAGAATGTGGCATATTACAGTGCTAGTTCACTGGTATGGCTGAAGCCTGAAGGAAAGAGATAGGATATTTTTTTTATTTTTAGTGTCTATCTTAAATGATTTTTTTTTAAAATAACTATCTTAAATAAGTTATTATCATTAAAAATAGTGTTACACTTTTTAATTTAGTAAGATTTGCCATTTAGATTGGTAGTTAAAGTGTACATTTAAATCTAAGCTCTAAGTTTCAAGGAATTTGTACCAAATCATACAGTTTCTCAACTTACTTATTTCTATTATTTGAAAGATTTGCTCAAACAAAAATTGAGTGCTCACCCTAGACTTTTGCTTTGCCAGTCAGCTGGTCTAATATTTCTGGCAATTTTTTTCTTTATCTATCTTCATTCACTTCTTTTTTAACCTTATCTTGTCTTCTGTCTTGGTCACCACTGTTTTGATTGGGTTTTGGTAACAGTTCTAACCTGCTTGCTATACCAATGAGTAGTTGTTTAGTTTGGAAAATACCAAATTAATACTCCGTTAAACCTTCTTTAACTTTAAAGTTTGTATAGCTGCCTGTTTTCCCCATAGAAAAATCATAGGTCTTTAAAGTTGGAGAAAGATGTTTAAGGCTTTTTGTAAACTCTGTAGACTATTTAATCCCTTTAAGTCCAGTGTAATAGTTTATTCACTCATATAAAGTTATTTAATTCCAGGGCATGTACAGAGTTCATGGGATACACTTGTAAATAAACCAAAATAAATCACTGGCTCACATTATGGTTACATTCTCAAGGAATGAAGTAGACTAAACACTGTAAACACTATAAATAAGCTATATGCTCTTTAAAAATGAAATGCTATGAAAAAGAAAAATATCCCAACAAATTTTATGACTGTGCATGTATATGGTGTTTGTTTCAATTGCAAAAAAAAGGTAGTCAGGGTATACTTTTGGAGATGATGATATTTGAGCCAAGACAACCTTTTTATTCAATCCATATTGAAGAAGCAATATAACATCACTGTAATTATAATTCAGTATACTCAACCAGCAGAAAATGTGTCTGGAAAGCAGACATAAATAAGAGCCTTTACATTTATTTTAAACGTAAGCTACAAACTCAGATTTTGCAGTAGTCATTTCCTCTGCCTGTAAGAAAAGTATAGCTTTTGTTTCCTTAATTTTAGATTGTGTCCCTTGCTAAGAAAATTAAATTTCATAGATCTCATTTTACAAGTGGAGAAGGCAATGGCACCCCACTCCAGTACTCTTGCTTGGAAAATCCCATGGATGGAGGAGCCTGGTGGGCTACAGTCCATGGGGTCGCACAAAGTCAGACACGACTGAGCGACTCCATTTTCACTTTTCACTTTCATGCACTGGAGAAGGAAATGGCAACCCACTCCAGTGTTCTGACCTGGAGAATCCCAGGTACAGGGGAGCCTGGTGGGCTGCCGTCTATGGGGTCGCACAGAGCCAGACACGACCGAAGCAACTTAGCAGCAGCAGCAGCAAGAATAGGAAATATGTAATATTCCGATCATATTATTTTAGTCAACATATCTATAGCTAAAAGTTAGCATTTGGAAATGAGGATTTGAAGGAATACTTTAACATGGCAAATAGAAGTATATCTTAATACTTATTCACATATTAAATATTATTTAGGAACCTGGGAGTTTGGGGTTGGTAAATCAAACTATTAATTTGGAATGGATAAACAACAAATTCCCCTGTAAACTATAGGGAACTATATCTGATCTTTGATAAAACATAATGCAAAAAATATTTGAAAAAATAATGCATAATTCCAGACCTTAAAAAGTATATAATAATTTTTTCAAAAACATGTATTCTAGTCTTTTGTTGGCTTGTTGATTTTGTAGAATCCCAATAAAATAAGTTGAAATATATTAGCATTTTTAGAAGAACATCTTTAAAGGATAAAATTATGTTTGTTATTCTGTTCACAATTCTCCTTTAATATATAATCTTCATTTGATTTTATACAGCATGGAATGCTATTGATGAAAAGCAATGCTATTTTTAAAATCTATATAAATTTTGGGAGTTAAATTTCTTGAACATGATGTAAAAGAAGGCAAATGAAACTTAGGATCAGATAACTTGAACTAAGAAACTTGCTAAACTTAATGGAATCCCAGTAAATACAGAAATAAATGCTGGAGAGGATGTGGAGAAAAGGGAACCCTCTTACACTGCTGGTGGGAATGCAAACTCGTACAGCCATTATGGAAAACAGTGTGGAGATTCCTTAAAAAATTGCAAATAGAACTGCCTTATGATCCAGCAATCCCACTGCTGGGCATACACACCGAGGAAACCAGAATTGAAAGAGTCACATGTACCCCAATGTTCATTGCAGCACTGTTTATAATAGCCAGGACATGGAAGCAACCTAGATGTCCATCAGCAGATGAATGGATAAGAAAGGGGTGGTACATATACACAATGGAGTACTACTCAGCCCTTAAAAAGAATAAATTTGACTCAGTTCTAATGAGATGGATGAAATTGGAGCCGATTATACAGAGTGAAGTAAGCCAGAAAGAAAAACACCAATACAGTATACTGACACATATATATGGAATTTAGAAGGATAGTAATGAAGACCCTCTATGTGAGACAACAAAAGAGACTCAGAGGTATAGAACGGACTTTTGGACTCTGAGGGAGAGGGAGAGGGTGGGATGATTTGGGAGAACGGCATTGAAACATGTATACTATCTTGTAAGAATGAAGCGCCAGTCTATGTTCAGTACAGGATGCAGGACGCATGGGGCAGTGTACGGGATGATTCAGGGAGAGGATGTGGGGTGGGAGGTGGGAGGGGGCTTTGGCATTGGGAGATCGTGGACACCTGTGGCTGATTCATGTCAATGTATGACAAAACAAATACAGTATTGTGGGGTGGGAGGTGGGAGGGGGCTTCGGCATTGGGAGATTGTGTTCACCTATGGCTGATTCGTGTCAATGTATGGCAAAACAAATACAGTATTGTAATTAAAAAAATAAATAAATTTAAAAAAAAATGAAGGGGATTGAGTTGACAATAAAATCCATAAAGAGAAGCAGACAAAGAACAATGGATATATAGACTAAAAGGGAAATTATATTAGGAAGGAAGTAGTTTTACCAACCAAGACAACATCCTGAAAATGTTCTTCAATTAGTTTGGTATTGGCATATGAATAGAAAGTCCAGAAATAAACTGAACTATATATAGAAATCCATCATGGAGCAGCAATGTCAAAGATAAGTTTTTTTGTTTTTTTTTTTGGACAGCTAGATAGGCATTTGGAATAAAATACATAAATTGCTCAGTCGTGTCTGACTCTGTGACCCCACTGACTTCAGCACGCCAGGCTTACTTGAACTTCACCATCTGCTGGAGCTTGCTCAAACTCATGTGCATTGAGTTGGTGATGCTATCCAACCAGTCCATCCTCTGTTGTCTCCTTCTCATCCTACCTTCAGTCTTTCCCAGCATCAGGGTCTTTTCTAAGGAGTAGGTTCTCTGTATTAGGAAGGCCAAAGTATCGAAGCTTTAGCTTAAACATTAGTCCATCTAATGAATAGTCAGGATTGATTTCCTTAAGATTGACTGGTTTGTTCTCCTTGCAGTCCAAGGGATGCTCAAGAGTCTTCTCCAACACCACAGGTCAAAGATATCAATTTGTCAGTGTTCAACCTTTTTATGGTCCAACCCTAACATCCATACCCTACTACTGGAAAAACAATAGCTTTGACTATAGGCACCTTAGTTGACAAAACAATGTCTCTGCTTTTTAATAAACTGTCTAGATTTTTCATAGCTTTTCTTCCAAGGAGCAAGCATCCTTTAATTTCATGGCTGCAGTCACCATCTGCAATGATTTTGCAGCTCAAGAAAATAAAGCCTATCACTGTTTCCACTGTTTCCCCATCTATTTGCATGAAGTGATATGACTGCATGCCATGATCTTAGATTTAGGAATGTTGAGCTTTAAGCCAACATTTTCACTCTCCTCTTTGCTTTCATCAAAAGGCTGCTTAGTTCCTCTTCACATTCTGCCATGAGGGTAATGTCATCTGCATATCTGAGGTTATTGATATTTCTCCTGGCATTCTTAACTTCACCTTGTGCTTCATCCAGCCTAGCATTTTGCATGATGTACTCTGTATATAAGTTAAATAAACAGGGTGACAATAAACAGCCTTGACTTACTCCCTTTCCCAATTTGGAACAAGTCCATGGTTTCATGTTTGGTTCTAACTCTTGCTTCTTGGAATGCATACAGGTTTCTCAAGAGGTGGTAAGATGATCTGGTATTTCCATCTTAATAAGAATTTTCCACAGTTTGTTGTGATCCACACAGTGAAAGCTTTTAGCATAGACAATAAGGCAGAAGTAGATATTCTTCTGGAATTATGTTGCTTTTTCTATGATCCAGTGGATGTTGGCAATCTGATCTCTGATTCCTCTGCCTTTTTAAATCCAGCTTGAACATTTGGAATTTCTTGGTTCACATACTATTGAAGCCTAGCTTGGAGAATTCTGAGCATCACTTTGCTAGTATGTGAAATGAGTGCAGTTTACAGTAGTTTGAGCATTCTTTGGCATTGCCCTTTTTTGAGATTGGGGCTCCATGATGGCTCAGAGGTTAAAGCATCTGCCTGGAATGCAGGAGACCCGGGTTCAATCCTTGGGTCAGAGAAGATCTCCTGGAGAAGGCAATGGCAACGCACTCCAGTACTCTTGCCTGGAGAATCCTATGGAGGGAGGAGCCTGGTAAGCTACAGTCCATGAGGTTGCAAAGAGTCGGAAATGACTGAGCGACTTTCACTTTTCTTTGAGACTGGGATGAAAATAGACCTTTTCTAGTCCTGTGACCACTGCTGAGTTTTCCAAATTTGCTGACATATTGAGTGTAGCATTTTGACAGCATCATCATTTAGGATTTGAAATAACTGGAATTCCATTGTCTCCACCTGTTTTGTTAGTGATGCTTCACTTGACTTTGCACTGTAGGATGTCTGGCTCTGGGTGAATGATCACACCATCTTGGTTGTCTGGGTAATTGAGACCTTGTTTGTATAATGCTGGTCTGGGAAACCTGGCATGCTGCAGTCCATGGGGTCGCAAAGAGTCAGACACAACCGAATGACCTGAACTGAACTCTGTTCTTGCCACCTCCTCTTAATATCTTGTGTTGTTCATAGCTCCATACCATTTGCATCCTTTATTGTGCCCATTTTTGCATGAAATGTGTGTTTGATATCTCTCATTTTCTTGAAGAAGTCTCTAGTCTTTCCCATTCTATTGTTTTCCTCTATTTCTTTGCGCTGTTGTCTTAAGAAAGCTTTCTCTACTCTCCTTTCTCTTTTGGAACTCTGCATTCAGGGTGAGTATATTTTTCCTTTTCTCCTTTGCCTTCTGCTTCTCTTTTCTCAGCTATTTGTAAGGCCTCCTCAGATAGCCATTTTGCCTTCTTGCATTTCTGTTCTTGGAGGTAGTTTTGATTACCTCCTCCTGTACAGTGTTACAAATCTCCATCCATAATTCTTCAGGCACTCTATCAGATCCCTTGAATCTATCTGTTACTTCCACTGTAGAATAGTAAAATTTAATGCAGGTCATACCTGAATGGTCTAGTAGGTATGTTTCCCCACTTTCTTCAATTTATGTCTGAATTTTGCCATAAGGAGTTCAGTATCTGAGCCACAGTCAGCTCCCAGACTTGTTTTTGCTGACTGTATAGAGCTTCTCCATCTTTGACTGCCAATAATATAATCAATCTGATTTCGGTATTGACCATCTGGTGATATCCAAGTGTAGAGCTGTCTCCTGTTGTTGGAAGAGTTTGTTATGACTAGTGCATTCTCTTGGCAAAACTGTTAGCCTTTGCCCTGCTTCATTTTGTACTCCAAGGCCAAACTTGCCTGTTACTCCAAGTATCTCCTTACTACCTACTTTTGCATTCCAACCCCCTATGATTAAAAGGACATTCTTTTTTTTTTTTTTTGGTATTAGTTCTAGAAAGTCTTGTAGGTCTTCATAGAATTGTTCAACTTCAGCTTCTTTGGCATTTCTTGCTGGGACAAAGAGTTGGATTACTCTGGTATTGAATGGTCTGTCTTGGGAGTGAGCCAAGTTCATTCTGTCCTTTTGGGGATTGCACCCAAGTAATGCATTTCAGACTCTTTTGTTTACTATCAGGGCTACTCCATTTCTTCTAAGGAATTCTTGATCACAGTAGTAGATATAATGGTCATCTGAATTAAATTTTCCCATTCTGTTTCCTTTTAGTTCACTGATTCCAAAAATGTCAGTGTTCACTCTTGCTACCTCCTATTTGACCACTTCCAATTTACCTTGATTCATGGACTTAACATTACAAATTCCTATGCAATATTACTCTTTCTCATTTTCATTAGTTTTCTGTATTTCTTATTCCAAGTTCATACAACATTGACTGGTTTGTTCTTTCCTTTTCCACCATAAGTGTATTTCCCCTTAAATTTTTGCTCTCCCTATATTCCCTTGGTTGATTTTCAAAGTACTTTATTCTTCTTCTGAACAATCTGTTATATTAAAACTTTGCTTTGGCTATTCGAGGTTTTTTGTATTTCCATACAAATCTTGAGATTATTTGATCTAGTTCTGAGAAAAATACTGCTGGTAGCTTGATGGGAATTGCATTGAATCTGTAGACTGCTTTGGGTAGTATACTCATTTTCCCTATATTGATTCTTCCAACCCATGAGCATGGTATATTCCTCCATCTATTAGTGTCTTCTTTGATTTCTTTCATCAGTGTTTTATAGTTTTCAATATATAGGTCTTTAGTTTCTTTAGGTAGGAATATTCCTAAGTATTTTATTCTTTTCGTTGCAATGGTGAATGGAATTGTTTCCTTAACTTCTTTTTCTACTTTCTCATTATTAGTGTATAGGAATGCAAGGGATTTCTGAGTGTTGATTTTATATCCTGCAACTTTACTATACAAAAACCTCGAATAGCCAAAGCAATCTTGAGAAAGAAAAATGGAACTGGAGGAATCAACTTGCCTGACTTCAGGCTCTACTACAAAGCCACAGTCATTAAGACAGTATGGTACTGGCACAAAGACAGAAATATAGATCAATGGAACAAAATCGAAAGCCCTGAGATTAACCCACATACCTATGGACACCTTATCTTCGACAAAGGAGGCAAGAATATACAATGGAGTAAAGACAGTCTCTTTAACAGGTGGTGCTGGGAAAACTGGTCAACCACTTGTAAAAGAATGAAATTAGACCCCTCTCTAACACCATACACAAAAATAAACTCAAAATGGATTAAAGATCTAAATGTAAGACCAGAAACTATAAAATTCCTAGAGGAGAACATAGGCAAAACACTCTCCGACATAAATCACAGCAGGATCCTCTATGATCCATCTCCCAGTATACTGGAAATAAAAGCAAAGATAAACAAATGGGATCTAATTAAAATTAAAAGCTTCTGCACAACAAAGGAAACTATAAGCAAGGTGAAAAGGCAGCCTTCTGAATGGGAGAAAACAATAGCAAATGAAACAACTGACAGACAACTAATCTCAAAGATATATAAGCAACTTATGCAGCTCAACTCCAGAAAAATAAATGATCCAATAAAAAAATGGGCCAAAGAACTAAATAGGCATTTCTCCAAAGAAGACATATGGATGGCTAACAAACACATGAAAAGATGCTCAACATCACTCATTATCAGAGAAATGCAAATCAAGACCACAGTGAGGTATCATTTCACACCAGTCAGAATGGCTGCGATCCAAAAGTCTACAAGCAATAAATGCTGGAGAGGGTGTGGAGAAAAGGGAACCCTCTTACACTGCTGGTGGGAATGCAAACTAGTACAGCCATTATGGAAAACAGTGTGGAGATTCCTTAAAAAATTGCAAATAGAACTGCCTTATGACCCAGCAATCCCACTGCTGGGCATACACACCGAGGAAACCAGAATTGAAAGAGACACATGTACCCCAATGTTCATTGCAGCGCTGCTTATAATAGCCAGGACATGGAAGCAACCTAGATGTACATCAGCAGATGAATGGATAAGAAAGCTGTGGTACATATACACAATGGAATACTACTCAGCCCTTAAAAAGAATAAATTTGACTCAGTTCTAATGAGATGGATGAAATTGGAACCGATTATACAGAGTGAAGTAAGCCAGAAAGAAAAACACCGATACAGTATACTGACACATATATATGGAATTTAGAAGACAGTAATGATGACCCTATATGTGAGACAACAAGAGACACAGAGGTATAGAGTGGACTTTTGGACTCTGAGGGAGAGGGAAAGGGTGGGATGGTTTGGGAGAATGGCAGTGAAGCATGTGTATTTTCCTGTAAGAAACGAAGCGCTAATCTATGTTTGGTGTAGGATGCAGGGTGCATGGGGCTGATGCACAGGATGATTCAGGTAGAGGATATGGGGTGGGAGGTGGGAGGGGGCTTCGGCATTGGGCGATTGTGTTCACTTATGGCTGATTCGTGTCAATGTATGGCAAAACAAATACAGTATTGTAATTAAAAAAATAAATAAATCTAATAAAAAAAAAAAACTTTGCAATTTCAAAATTTTACTGAACAGATTTTCCCCTGCAAGAAATAAATACCTCATATTACCTACCAGTCAAAATTAGCTGATATTCACACAGAAATACTATATAATTCAGCAGTTCTTGAAATTGAATACACTCTTTCTAAAGATATTTTGTTAGTTATGCTAGAGTATATTTTATTCAATCCAGTTATAATTATGAAGTTGCTATTTTGATGCTATAGCACAATTTAAATGTTGAAGAACTTATTTTCAAATAGATAGATTCTAAACAATACAGTTCTAAAATTTATAATACATTTGCCTGTCTCTGCTGGAGTATTCCTCACTTTTTATTACACTAAGAAAAGCATTAATATTCATATCTTATTTGGTATACAGCTTGGCTTATTATCAGTTTTATTTGTTTCATATCAAACACTTGTGTTTCTGCATTCTTAACATTTTCTGAAATGCACTAGTTAACAATGATGTCATGCCACTGCTATAGTGAATCTAGCATTTTAGAGATATAATTATAATATCAAGATAACCTTATGTTGTTTCTTCTTAAAATGCTCACACTGCATTTTATTTTCATTCATTGCCAAAAAATAGAGTTGAGAAATGAAAGAACAAGATTTACACTACATGTAGAAAAGTTGTTGAAAATATCACTGAAAACCATCATTAACATATAAGGGTATATTTTTGTTAAAGACACCGAGTTGAAGCAATTTGCCTTTTTTGCTAATTATAATTACTGCCTTTGTGAATATCTTTATAACTGACAAATTTTCAACTAATGATGTGTTCAGTGATGGCATTCATCAGGTTGTCATTCATTTTTGTGAAGTTAAAACGAATTGGCAATGTGTTCAAGAGCGGCTTGTTAAAAAAAAAAAGTTTAGATAGATGTGTCAGAGTCGGGAAAAAGGCCTCAAACTGCCCAGCAAAATAGATGGTTCAATATAAATTTTTAAAAATTGTGTGTTTGCCAAGCTGCATGCATTGCCTGTTGTGTAAAAGCAAGAAAACAGTAATATATCTTTAATATATCGTTTCTAAAGAAATCAGTGCCTAAGACATGAATTCTGAGTTTCATGATTTTTAAGAAAAAGTAACATATTAAAAAGTAACATCATACTAAATCTTTTTGATGGTAAAAGAAGTTTATTCTGGATATTTTACCATGCAAATGTTATGTGGATATCAGGAGGTTCTGAAATATTATATGCAATCATTTCTTAATATTTCACATAGGAGCCTCAACTCTGTATTTATAAATTAAATGAATGCAGACCAAACCCATATCACATACAAGAGGCCATTGATTCTTAAGTTAACTAAAGCCTTTTATAAATGTTATCCTGTTTTGCCTATTGAAAAAGAGAGATGGGTGTGTCTTTTACAGAGCAGAGCTAGATGAGGTGGGGAGAAACCAGTCCCCTACTGTTTCTTATCTCCCTTGAGCCCACAGTGCCTAAAACGAGTTCAGTTTTCTGATAACGATTCACTCTGCAATAAATCAATAATACAAAACTGACCAAAAACTAACCAAAATATTTAGTTAGAAATTAAGGAATACATTGCTAGCCAATCCTGCATGATGGTTCTAAAAAGGTAGTCCCTGTTTCAGCAGCATGAGAACATGTTAGAAATTTATATTATCGGACCTCACTCCAGATGCATTGAATGAGAATCTCTGAGGCTGAGCCCAGCAATTTGTATTGTAACACACTTTCCAGGTGATTATGATACAAACTAAAATTTGAGAGACATTGTCACGGAATATATGAAACTTCACTTCACTTTTATCTGCTTATATATTTTTAAAGATCCAAAATTGATAATTTAAAGCTATAATTTATATTTAAAATATTTAAAGTCACAAAAGGATAATGAGATATCCACATTCTTTTTAGGGGTACAGCATAATGTTAAAAACAGTATATAAATAGCAGAGTGCATATATGTGTGTTTTATATTTAATCTGAAAATAAACACTTAAAAGATTAAATATATAAACAAATGTAAAAAAATACCACTTATTAAAATGGAGCATGCAGAGAATCAAGAATCACAAAGTAAAATTCAATTTTAATTGACTTCGTATTTTTGGGTGCCTTTTCTTCATAATGAAACACTGTAGCAAATGACAGCTCTTGATCCTAGTTTCTTGAGAGCTAGATACTTCAGTCAGTTCAGTTCAGTCACTCAGTTGTGTCCGACTCTTTGCAACCCATGGACTGTAGCAAGCCAGGCTTCCCTGTCGATCACCAACTCCCAGAGTTTACTCAGACTCATGTCCTATGAGTCAATGATGCCATCCAACCATCTCATTCTCTGAATTCCCCTTCTCCTGCCTTCAATTTTTCCCAGCATCAGGGACTTTTCTCACCAGTCAGTTCTTTGCATCATCTGGCCAAACTATTGGAGTTTCTGCTTAAGTATCAGTCCTTCCAATGAATATTCAGGACTGACTCTTTTAAGGATGGACTTATTGGATCTCCTGTAATCCAAAGGACTCTCAAGAGTCTTCCCCAACCCCACAGTTCAAAAGCATCAGTTCTTCAGTGCTCAGCTTTCTTTATCCTCCAGTTCTCAGATTCATTTCCTACTGGAAAGACCATAGCCTTGACTAGATGGACCTTTGTTGGAAAAGTAATGTCTCTGCTTTTTAATATGTTATCTAGGTTGGTCATAGCTTTTCTTCCAAGGAGCAAGCATTTTTAATTTCATGGCTGCAGTCACCATCTGCAGTGATTTTGGAGCCCCCCAAATAAAATCTGTCACTGTTTCCACTGTTTCCCCATCTATTTCCCATGAAGTGATGGGACCAGATGTCATGATAACCTGAGCATATTCAAGTCTGTGGATAATCCATGAATCTAAGACATTCTTTAACTTTTAACAGAGAAATAATTTGAAATGAGGATCTGGTTGTAAAAGACACATTTTCTGGCTTCAGAAGAATTTGGCAGATTACCAAATATCTTCTTTAACTCTATAGTTTATCTGTTATCTATACTTGAAGTACTGTATACAAAGGCTGGATAGAGTACATTGCATTAAAAACTATAAGATATTTGAAACATGGAGGATAAGTCTTATTTTGCTCTCAGTAGTCTTTTCCCATTTTTTGCCTGTTTGTTTTTGGTACTTAGTTACAAAGACTTTAATTATTTAGAGCATAATTATTGTACCAGGTAAATATATTTTCCTAAGGGAAATGATTGAATGTTCCAAATCATAAGTGATCTTTCAAGTTACAAAATGGTCAGAGTACATAATTTAAATTAATGGATAGAGTACAAAAAATTGAGAAATATAATAAAGTTCCAAGAGGAATTTTCATGACAGCATCATTAACACCAGTTTTGACAAATTAAATAGTTAGAAATTCAATGTGTTAATAATTCTAAGAACTAGGCACATTCTTGATACAGTTGAACTAATACCTTTAAAATGGAACCCTAAAGAAATGGAGAATGAGATGGAATTTAAGCTGCTCTTAGGTGTATATATTTTTCCTTTGATCTTTATATGATACAGTGTTACATTGCTAGCACAGTTAATAACATTCATAAAATATGAAAAATAATACATGACTAGTTGTATTCTATACTAATCCAGATAAAAAGACAATTGTGAAGATTAAGAATATTTTCCTTTGCAAATATTGATGCAGACTTTGTGTAAGTTTAAATGTACTTAAGTTGTTTAGAGTTAAAATTATTTTATCTAAGTGCTTTTCAAATGAAATATTAAAATTAAAATATTGGGATCTCTTATTCAAAACCGGTTTCTTTCCTTTCTTAATAGTGTCAAATTTTCTTCAGGTGTAAATACTATGTAAATATAAGCACTTTTAAAACAAAGAAGTATTAATATTTTGAAAAATAAAAATATATTAGGGATAATATGAGAAAAGTATAAAAATGTATATTTTTATATTAATTCAATATATTTGGTTTTACAACATAATTGTTTAATATACATATTTAGTTAAATTTAAATCATTAAATGTAACTGTACACATATGTGGAAGTATGTTCATATTCATCACACACACACACACACACACACACACACACACGTGGGCATATATGTGCTATGTTCAGTTTAGTTCAGTATCTGAGTCGTGTCTGACTCTTTGCAACCCCATGAATCGCAGTACGCCAGGCCTCCCTGTTCATCACCATCTCTCGGAGTTCACTCAGACCCATGTCCATCGAGTCCGTGATGCCATCCAGCCATCTCACCCTCGGTCGTCCCCTTCTCCTCCTGCCCCCAATCCCTCCCAGCATCAGAGTCCTTTCCAATGAATCAACTCTTCGCATGAGGTGGCCGAAGTACTGAAGTTTCAGCTTTAGCATCATTCCTTCAGATACAAGTTATGTAACATGTGGAAATTAACATTTCTTCAATAATTCAATATTGAGATCAGTGATATCAACATTTCATAATTATAGCCTCTTAATAAAAGCCTATCCATAATAAAAAGTTTCCTCATGGCTCACTGAATTAATTTTGCACATTAAATTCAAGTTAATAGTGAAAATCTTTTTGCCATCTCCCCACAGAGTTGATAAGCCTCATGCTCCCATCACAGAGAATAGTAACGGTGCTATTATTGACAATGGAGTCACTTGTTATGACAAATGATTAGTTCTAAAATGCCCAACAAACTAAAATGACATCCTGTCAATTTCTACATTTAGATATGACCAACAATAGGCTATTATGGCCATAAATAAACAACTCATCACTAAAATGGTAATGCCATTTTATCTAGACAGCAAGGAGAAAGTGATACTATAAGGGTATAAAATACAGTTCTTTAGTTATATTAGGAGTTAAACATTAAAAGATCAACTAATATAAAATCAGATAATAGGCCACAATTCTTACATAATGGCAAATAATATACAAAAGTATTGGCATAGAAACCACTTGCTTACTTTATTATAATTTCTAATGAAAAATTGTATGATTTGTAAATATTTTCACCAATATATATGTTTGGTTTAAACTTGGATATGTTTGGTTTAAACTTGGTTTTAAATGTAAAAAGTAATTAAATGAGTTGTATATGTTATTATCTAGCATATTACTATACCCTATGGTGTTAGTCTAGTTATTAAGAAAAGAAAAACAAGCTCATTCTGTAAATATATAATGGAAGGAACAAGGAGGAAAAACTGTTATTTGGGAATAATATGCTAAAAATTATCAGTGAAAAATTCTGAATTGCATATAACTATGCCGGTCTCTGGCTGGTTTTAGAAAAGGCAGAGGAACCAGAGATCAAATTGCCAACATCCTCTGGATCATAGAAAAAGCAAGAGAGTTCCAGAAAAAAACATCTATTTCAGCTTTACTGGCTATGCCAAAGCCTTTGACTGTGTGGATCACAATAAACTGTGGAACCTTCTGAAAAAGATGGGAATACCAGACCACCTGACTTGCCTCTTGAGAAACCTATATGCAGGTCAGGAAGCAACAGTTAGAACTGGACATGGAACAACAGACTGGGTCCAAATAGGAAAAGGAGCATGTCAAGGCTGTATATTGTCACCCTGCTTATTTAACTTATCTGCAGAATACATCATGAGAAACGCTGGGCTGGAAGAAGCACAAGCTGGAATCAAGGTTGTCAGTAGAAATATCAATAACCTCAGATATGCAGATGACACCACCCTTATGGCAGAAAGTGAAGAGGAACTAAAAAGCCTCTGGATGAAAGTGAAAGAGGAGTGTGAAAAAGTTGGCTTAAAGCTCAACATTCAGAAAACGAAGATCATGGCATCTAGCCCCATCACTTCATGGGAAATAGATGGGGAAACAGTGGAAACAGGGTCAGAATTCATTTTGGGGGCTCCAAAATCACTGCAGATGGTGACTGCAGCCATGAAATTGAAAGACGCTTACTCCTTGGAAAGAAAGTTGTGACCAACCTAGATAGCATATTAAAAAGCAGAGATGCTACTTTGCCAACAAAGGTCCATCTAGTCAAGGCTATGGTTTTTCCAGTGGTTATATATAGATGTGAGAGTTGCACTGTTAAGAAAGCTGAGCACAGAAGAATTGATGCTTTTGAACTGTGGGGTTGGAGAAGACTCTTTAGAGTCCCTTGGACTGCAAGGAGATCCAACCAGTCCATCCTAAGGGAGATCAGTTATGGGTGCTCATTGGAAGGACTGATGCTAAAGCTGAAACTCAATACTTTGGCCACTTCTTGCGAAGAACTGACTCATTTGAAAAGACCCTGATGCTGGGAGGTATTGGGTGAAGGAGGAGAAGGGGATGACAGAGGATGAGGTGGCTGTTTGGCATCACCGACTCAATGGATGTGAGTTTGAGTGAATTCTGGGAGTTGGTGAGGGACAGGGAGGCCTGGCATGCTGTGATTCATGGGGTCACAAAGTCAGACACAACTGAGTGACTGAACTATTTTGCTAGTCTCTGGGTTTCTCTGGTGACTCAGATGGTAAGAATCTGCCTGCAGTGCAGGAGATCTGGATTTAATCCCTGGGTCTGGAAGATATCCTGGAGAAGGGAAATGGCTGCCCACTCCAATATCCTTGCCTGGAGAATTTCATGGGCAAAGGAGGCTTGTAGGCTACAGTCCATGGGGTCACAAAGAATTGGACATGACTGAGCAATTAACACTTTCACCTTCACTTTTCATGCCAGTCTCTAATATAATGACTGAGTTTAGGTAATAATCATAATCTATTCTGTATAAGGATTTACACTGCCATTGTCAATAGTAAAGCATTACAGGTCACAGTAACACTTCAGCATATGAGCCAATGTCACAAGCTCTAGGAGCACTGTCACCAGTCATTATCAAATAGCTAACAGAGCCCTGTATTTTCTGAAAAGAGAAAAGAAAGGTTGAATGTATCACTTCGAATAATATTGGAATATTTTAAGCAATATAAAATAATATACTTAAGTGTGTTTGGTTTTTTTGTTTGCTTTTTGATATCACAAAGGCATTTAAAGAATTTTTGTAACAATAATTTTTGTATGCTACATGTTGGATCAGCTCCCAGGCATGTGGCAATCATCTGAATTATCTCAATCCTGTCTTTCACCTAACTGCATATCTCTGTTACCAAGTTTTGTTGGTTTTACAGTTTTAACATTTTTCCGAAGCTACATTACTTCCATATCTATTGTTAGCACAGTAATTAAATGAGTGATAGGACACTATCTGTATTACTTAGAAATCATAACTTCTCTTCCAATGTCTGTTATAACTTTATTCAATTACATCCTTTATGTATCTTCTAGGGAGACTAGACTAAAACAAAAGCACATTATACCTTTAGATTGTTTCTCATTACTTTGAATGTGATGTATATTCAATCAGTTAGATGAGTAGTTCTAAAACATCACTGTATGTATGAATCACTTGGTGAACATGTTAGATTCACCTCACTAGCTAAATTCCAGAGCTTAACCCTCATAAAGTCTAATCTAGAAGGTGTACATGGGGTCAGGAATCTATATTTTATTTTTATTTTTGGTTTTCTTTAAGTTTTATTGGAGTTTAGATGATTTACAGTGGAGTTTTAGTTTCAAGAATATAGCAAAGTGATTTATATATATATATATATATATATATATATATATATCCTTGTTCAGATTATTTTCTCATATAGCCTATTGCAAAATACTGAGTAGAATTCCCTGTACTATACAGTAGGTTCTTATTAGTTATCTATTTTATGTAGAAATAGTGTGTGTATGCTAATCCCAATATCCTAATTTATCCCTTTCCCTCAAGTTTCCCCTTTGGTAACCATGTGTTTGATTTTCAGATCTGTGAGTCTGTTGGTGCTTTTTAAGTAGTTTGTATCATAGGATATATATGTTTGATTTGCTTCACTTAGTATGATAATCTCTCAGTCCACCCACGTTGCTGTAAATGACAGTATTTTGTTCCTTTCAATGGCTGAGTAATAGTCTATTGTGTACATGTGCTATATCTTCTTTGTCCAGGAACACGTAGTTTCCTTCCATGTCTTGGCTATTGCAAATAGTGCTGTAGTAACTTTGGGGTGCATGTGCCTTTTCAAATTATGATTTTCTCCAGATATATGACCAGGAGTGGGATTGACAAATTATACATTAACTCTATATTTAGTTTTTTAAGGAAACTTCATATTGTTCTCCATAATGGTTGTTATCAATTTACATTCCCACCATCAGTGTAGAAGGAGGGTTCCCTTTTCTCCACATTCTCTCTAGTAATTATTGTTCATAGACTTTTCGATGATATCCATTCTGACCCATGTGAGATGATACCTCATGGCAGTTTTTGTTTGCATTTGTCTAATAATTAATGACATAAAGCATCTTTTCTTGGTTGTGTGTTTTTTTTTTTTTTGGCTATCTGTATTTCTTTGAAGAAGTGTCTTTGTAGGTCTTCTGCCCATTTTTTGGTTGGGTTGTTTCATTTCATATTGAGCTGCAAGAGCTATTGATATATTTTGGAGACTAATCTAGTCAATCACTTCTTTTGCAAATATTTTCTCCCATTCTGTAGATTATCTTTTTGCTTATGGTATTCTTTGGTGTGCTAAAGCTTGAAGTTTAAAGTTGCATTTTTTTTTTTTTAATTCTAGGAGGTAAAACATCAGAAAAGATCTTGCTGTCATTTATGTCAGAGTGTTCTACCTGTGTTTGCCTAGAGTTTTTAGTATCTGGCTATATTTAGGTCTTTAATCCATTTTTCCATTTATTTTTGTGTATATAATTGTAAAGAGTGTTCTAATTTTATTCTTTTACATGTAGCTGTCCAGTTTTACCAGCACCACTTACTGAAAAGACTGTCTTTTCTCCATTGTATATTCTTTTCTCCTTTCTCATAGATTAGTGGACCACAGGTGTGTAGGTCTGTCTCTGGAACTGCTGTCCTATTTTATGGATCTATATTTCTATTTTCATTCTAGTACATTTTTGATGACTAAGTTTGTAGTAAAGTTTGAAGTCAGGTAGCCTGATTTCCTCCACTTCTGTTTTCATTTATTTATTTTTTAGATTACTTTGGTTGTTTGGGGTCTTTTGTGTTTCCACACAAATTGTAAACATTTTTGTTCTAGTTCTGTGTGAAATGCCACTGGTAATTTGATAAGGATTGCATTAAATCTGTAGATTGCTTTGGGTGGTATAGTCTATTCTCACAATATTGAGTTTTCCAATCCAAGAACACGATATATATATCTCTGTTTGTGTCTACCAACTATGCCCTAGATGGCCTGGTTATTTCCCACTATTCAACATATTTTAAGCTTAACAGTACACATTTGTTTGTAGTACTCTCTCTCTCTCTCTTCCTTCATGCTGAGGAATGCCAAGGGAAGTATAAACAAAAATTGTCTATAATAATGAAGTTAGAGAATGACAGGACTGATATATTTCTTTATAGTGTAGTAGGGATGACATCTATGTTATGATGGCTTTTGAGCTGAGAGCCTAATGAAGTAAAGGGGAAAGCCAATTAACATTAAAACCATTTTGGGCAAAGACAGAGGTTCTGAATCTGGAGTTCAATGGAAAAGGAGTTATCAAAGGAGACAGAGTTTGAAGAGAAACATGATCTTTTAAAGCCAGATGATAGAGATTTCCAGTAAAAATACCTAGAGTGCTAGGTACAAAATACACACTCCATTAGTGAATTTTTATGAGGTAGAGGAGCCCCCAGGTCTATACTTCAAAAATGTTTCCAAAGGGATCCTCCTGACACAGGAATTGAAACAGGGTATCCTGCATTGCAGGCAGATTCTTTACCAGCTGAGCTATCAGGGAAACCTGGATTATGATATAACATATGGTAAATTAAATTTTTAATATAATGGAAAGACATTGTCAGAGAGTAGCTCTCAAACTCAGACAAGCATCAGAGTTCCCTATTGGACTGGTTAAAATATATTGCTAAGCTTCATCTTCAGATTTTTCTGATTCAGTAATTTTGGGAATTGGGTCTGAGAATTTGCATTTTTAACAAATTCCCAGGTGATGCTAATACTTCTGGTGCTGGGATCATATTTTGAAAGCCACTGAAAAATGTTGAGTTAAACCAGGCCCAGGATCTAGAGCTGGCGGTGTCTGAAGGTGTGTCTCATGCAGAATTGGGTGGTATAGAGTAGTGGGTGCTGGTGGGGGTAGCTGGGAGAAGGAGGACGCAGTGGTGGCAAATCACTTATAAATGGTGACAAAGCAGGATCAGAGGCCTAAATTCCAGGAGTATGAAAGAGTATTGTGTTTTCATGGGCCTCTTCTTTGTTTTATTCTACTTTTGGAGGAGGGTAGGGGGGCTTTTCTTTATAAATCAAATTGTGTGAAGGTGGCCATAAAGGATAAACAAATGAAATACATTGCAATGGTTGGAATAAAAATGGGATGAATGGGTTCCAAAGTAGGTACTCAAATACATAGGCACCAATTTGCATAAACAATGAGAACTTCAAAAAGCCAATCAAGAGCAGTATGCAGAGAGGAAGACCAAGAGGGGCTTCCCTGGAAAGAAGACCTCTGGTCTGCAACAGAAAAATGTTGAAGTGAAAACAAAAAAGGAGAAACAGAAAAGACCTGGAGATAGAGAGGATACCAATGAGACACCTCAGTCTCCTCAGGTGAAAAGGGCCCAAGTAGATCCTACTGCTGAAAATGAGGAAACATTCTCAAACAGAGTTGAAGTTAAAGTAAAGATTCCTGAAGAACTAAAACTGTGGATTTTTGATGACTGGGACTTCATTACCTGGCAAAAACAGCTCTTTTATCTTCCTGCCAACAAGAATGTGGATTCTATTCTAGAGGATCATGCAAATTATAGGAATCTTAAGGAAACACAAATAGTAAGGAGTGTGCTGTTTAATGGAGTCCTGGAAGGGAAAAGGAATACTTCACTGTAAAGCGGCACTCAGCCTCTCTACACATTTGAGAGGCCACAGTGCTCTGAAATCCTCGCAGACCTCTCTGTGGCACCCATGTCCCAGGTATATGGAGCGCCACATTTGTTGAGGCCATTTGCATGGATTGGAGCAATATTGGCCTATATCCCTCTGGATGAGAAAAGTCTTGCTTTATTACTGAATTATCTTCATGATTTCCTAAAATATCTGGCAAGAACCTTACAACTTTGTTTAGTGCCAGCTCTTATGAAGTGTCTTCTCCAGAGTACCATCAGAAAGCTGTGTGAGGCACTTATACTCACTTACGTTTGGATCTCTGTAAACTCATTTTTGTTTTTTAGTCTTTCTCTTGTATGAATGATGTACTTTGGAAATGTTAGTGTATAACAGGATTGTTGGATATCTGTTTGATTTCAAAGAGAGAAAATAAAAGGAGTTACAGCTACTTTTTTCTTTTTTTTCATTTCAAAATTGCTATCAGGGTATTCAATGATAGTCAATAGAGAGACATACTGTAGAGTGTTTTATTGCTTAATTGACAAAGCTGCTTTTGAATGCTTGTGGTTCTACTCCTTTGATACCACACACTTTTGTAACATGTGTTAATGCTGTATGACAAAATGCTCTGATTCTTAGTGCCAAAGGTTCAATTCAGCTGAACACACATATTCATTTTCTGTCCTTGCCCCCTGCTTTTTAATGGAGCTTACTTCAAAAGCCCATCCTTTACAAGTCATCCTTGTTGTTCATTAGGCATTTTATCTTTGGTCAGATTGTTGAAGGATGGTCCCTCGTTTCATAGCTTTTGCATTTTATTATGTTTTACCATGATAAATACATTGCACTATAGCTACAGTTTCCTGGAAAAGCTAGTGTTTTAGAAATTTTATAGATCAGCAGTAAATTTTTTCTTTTAATGTCTAAAAAAAGAAAAATGTTGAGCTACATAATAAAGACCAGTTTATAATTTCAAAGGGTCCAAAGGTTGATTCAAAGGTAATTAAGACAAAGAGGTACGAGGGCAATATCTGGCAAAAATAGACTTCTAATGATCCAAGTGGTAAGACATTGATTCTTTTTTTTGTTTGTTTTTGAGGAAAAGACTGGCAGTGAGGCTGCAGTGTATATAGTGAAAGGAAGGTGGTCAGAGAACTCAAGTTCTTATTGAAGAGAGATGCAGATTCAACAAGATCCTCCAGGTCCTTCTGGCCATGCTTGTCAAAAAAATAAAATCTAAAGATGTATTGGAAGGCTTTAAAGGAAAAAAACATCATTATCAGAATTATTTTAAATATTTGAGGGAATGCTAAACTGAAAAGAAACTCAAACACTAAAAAGCATAAAAGAACAGGAAACATTGATTTCAAAGTTATAGTGATCTGTTTCATGTGTCCCTATACTAATGAGTGTTAATACTGAAAATAATTTAGTTAAGTAAATGTATATTAAATAATTTTCAATATGTAGGTGACTAAAATGTAAGTTGTTTTTGGTATTAATACTAATTTGTATTTTTCCAGTTCATCCCTGGTGGCTCAGTTAGTCAAGAATCTCCCCACAATGTGGGAGACCTGAGTTTGATCCCTGGGTTGGGAAAATCCCCTGGAGAAGGGAATGGCAACCCACTCCAGGATTCTTTTATGAAAGTAAAAGAGAAAGTCGCTTAGTCGTGTCTGACTCTTTGGGACCCCATGGACTAGACAGTCCATGGATTTCTCCAGGCCAGAATACTGAACTCTTTGTGACCCCATGGACTATAATATAGTCCATACATTCTCCTGGCCAGAAAACTGGAGTGGATAGCCTTTCCCTTCTCCAGAGGATCTTCTCAACCCAGGGATTGAACCAGGTCTCCCACACTGCAGGTAAATTTTTACCAGCTGAGCCATAGGGGAATATAGTCACCTGAAATTTGAAGACTAATCATTTCATATACATTTACTTACCTAACTTTATAATAATCACTTGAAGTAGACAGAAATGAATACCTCCCATGAGAATATAAAGGCCTTCCCTGATGGCTCCAATGAGAGAGATCTGGGTCTGATCCCTGGGTAGGGAAAATTCCTTTGAGGAGGGCATGGCAATCTGCTCTAGTGTTCTTGCCTGGAGAAGCCCCAAGGACAGAGGTGTTGGATGGGCTACAGTCTATGGGGTCTCAAAGAGTCGTACATGACTGAGTGACTAAGCACATAAAAATATAAAGGCAGTTTTTATTAAAATGAACTGAATTCTTGATACTTAATCAAACAGGGAGGCCTGGCGTGCTGCAATTCATGGAGCTGCAAAGAGTCAGACACGACTGAGCGACTGGACTGAACTGAATCGAATCAAACAGATTTATGAGATATCATGGAGATAACCTACAGAGTTCAGCCATGTCAAAGGATTTGTCATAGGTTAACTAACATATATGGAGGGAAAAACGCAACTCCCTTTTCTGGTAAATATGCTTATAAATAGGCTGAAAGAACCCCAGATATATACTAAGTTGACTGAAATAGTCATATATTTTCATTTCTTTTATCCATCAATCATTTATTGAGTATATGGATTTTTAAAACAATGAAAGGAAATATTGGAAATTTTAAAAATTTCCCTAAAAGAAAACATTAGATGTCTTATTAATGTGTTTTACTTCATGTAGCTTAGGTACACTGTAAAGTAGTTTCATGTTATTCTACTTATCCAATACTGTACCTCACACATACAGACTCACATGAACATATGTATATACTCATATGCACCTATATACACTACTCTGCATTAATTATTTCTTTTGTACATTGTAGTTGTTGTTCAAACACTAAGTTGTGTCCAACAGTGCGACCCCATGGACTGCAATAGTCCAGGCCTCTGTGTGCTTCACTGTCTCCCAGAGTTGGCTCAAACTCATGTCCATTGATTTGGTAATGCCATTCGACCATCTCATGCTCTGTCTCCCCCTTTTCCTCCTGTCCTCAGTCTTACCCAGCATCAGGGTCTTTTCCAATGAGTTGGCTCTTCCCATTAGGTAGCCAAAGTATTGGAGCTTCAGTTTCAGCATCAGTCCTTCCAAGGAATATTCAGGGTTGATTTCCCTTAGGATTGATTGGTTTCATCTCCATGTTGTCCCAAGGGACTCTCAAGAATCTTTTCCAGCATGATTCAAATGCATCAGTTCTTCAGTGGTCAGCTTTTATATGGTCCTCTGTACATGACTACTGGAAAGAAAACATAGCTTAGACTATACAGACGTTTGTCAGCAAAGTGATATATTTGCTTTTTAATGTGCTATCTAGATTTGGCATAGCTTTCCTTCCAAGGAGCAAATGTCTTTTAATTTCGTGGTTGCAGTCATCACCAGCAGTAGTTTTGGAGCCCAAGAAAATAAAATCTCTCTCTGTTTCCATTTTTCCCCCATCTATTTGTCATGAGTGATTAGACTGGATGCTAAGATCTTAGTGTTTTGAGTATTGAGTTTTAAGTTTTCTTCTTTCACCTTCATCAAGAGGCTCTTTAGTTCCTCTTTGCTTTCTACCATTAGAGTGGTATCATCTGCATATCTGAGGTGTTGCTATTTCTCCTGGCAATCTTGATTCCAACTTGTGACTCATTCAGCCCAGCATTTCACATGGTGTACTCTGCATATGAGTTAAACAGGGTGATAGTATACAGCCTTGATGTACTCAATTCCCAGTTTTGTGTGGGGATACATAGAGATTAGATCAAAATAATATCCATAAGAAAGAACAAAAAAGGAAAGAATAGAGAAATTAAAATAGCTCAATTTAAGAATATTACAATTTGATGTTGAAGAAATAAGGAAATAAGGTAATTTCTGACATTGCTCATTAGTAGATGTTGCTGTCTGATTTTCTAATGTTACTACATTATACCAACTTTAGGAGGTTGCCTATATTATGGAGAAGGAAAAAAACAGTGACCTAATTTTGGCCAAAACAATGGAGATAAATCCAAGATTATCAGTCTTTTCTTAATGGAAATTTATATACTTTACCTTTTTCACTCATAAAGTCTGAATCCATCTTGTGTCTTGGAGTGCATTGATAAGGGTGTAGTTTCATGGTGATGGAAACACTCCTACCTTGTAACCAAGCTGCTGATCCAAGCCTGATTAATGTAGTATTCCATCATACCATCTACATGAAACTTTACAGGTTTTATATCATATCAGCTACATGAAGAATTGCACAGGTCTATATATTTGACATAGCGTTAAGAGTAATTGAAAAAGTTTATATGGCTCAACATTTAATAGAACATTTAGAACACCCCCAATTTACTATTCTTATGACAAATATGACTTCCCTGGTGGCTCAGACGGTAAAGTGTCTGTCTACAATGCCGGAGACCCGGGTTCGATCCCTGGGTTGGGAAGATCCCTTGGAGAAGGAAATGGCAATCCACTCCAGGACCATTGCCTGGAAAATCCCATGGACGGAGGAGCCTGGTGGACTGCAGTCCATGGGGTCGCAAAGAGTCGGACATGACTGAGTGAGCCTGACTGACAAGCGTGACAAATATAACAGAGTGTATTTTCTAAGAAAATTTAACAATTAGCTCCTATTCCATATACACTTTCTGAAATGTGACCTTGTCATTTTTCCATCAAAAATTGGAGTATGTTTCTCCATTTCTTTCTCTCAAGGCAAGTGTAGGATGAATGTTCTATGATTAGAATATATCAGGAATGTTGCTGGTCTGGTAGTAAGCATTTGCCACTTCTTATTTTATGGGACACTCACTCTTGAGATCCTCTCAGTCAGGAATGAACTACCATGATGTGCGAAGAGAAACCCAAGCCCATGTGGCAAGTTCATATACTGGAATTCTGCACTACAACTTCAGATGAGTTCCCAGCCAACAACCAGACAACTCTGCCACCCAAGTTAATGGGTCACCTCCTCTGAGTGGACCTAAATAGGGATTTAACGTAAGAATCACTCACTTAAGTGTAGTCAAATCACTGTACCACAGAGATACTTTGCTAAAAACCACTAAAACTGGGCCATTTGTTATGTAAGAACGGATAAATGAAATACCAACAAACACCCTGGCTCAAAAATCTGTAAGTCCCTCATTAAGCAAATTAAAGAGGTCTCTGGAATTTTCTCTGTGCTTTGGAAATGCATATTCTATTCTAAAGAATATTAGTTGTTAGGATACAAATTAACTAGCTCAAAATTATGAATACCTGGTTGTAAAATGCTTGTCCCAATAAGCACCTTCTAGGTACATGCTGATGAAGAAAAAGTGAAATGTCTTTATCTTTTGAACATTTCTCCAGTGTCTCTTCCTTGATTTTTCTTATAGAAGACATCTGCTTCTGCCTTTCAAGTATACAATTTTCATGGTTTATACTTATAGCCAAGGTTTTCTATAAGCATCTCTGTCTTGATTTGGGGGAAAAATGTTTTCACTCTCCTGATTGGTCTCAGTTCATCCTCCCTGTGATTGGATGTACTTTCTTGTCTTACATGCAAGATCTTGCTGGTTCACAGTGATATAAAATTTTAGAATTGTAAAGAATGAATTATTGTTCAGTGTTTCCAATGGTAACCTGTCATCTAATTAAAGTGTTCATGTCATCACCATCACTCTAAAAAAGTACAGAGAAGATTAGATAATTGGTTTCCAAAAGTGGTTATTTTAATGATTTTCCCCCTCTTCATTGCATTAGAACATTGAATTCAATATCCTATTTAGATTATTAGGTTAAGCTTCTAGAATTATAATACATGCTGTACTAAATTCTTTTCTCATTTATTTACCTCTGAAAATTCAGCAGTCACTTTGAATTGCTCTAATAAGATAAGTTTCTTCAGTAAATGTGTTCCATAAAGATGCTTTCTTCAGTCACAAGAGGTAGTGATCACTTATGACACAAGTTAACCAAGTTAATTAGTCATAGGAATGAATTATACTTTCCATTGTTACTTTGAATTTTAGTTCTTTTTATTTTTTTAAATTGTAGAAAATTATTAATAAATTACAAACTGAGAATGTCTTTTATTTGGGCAAATTTAAGGTAGCTAGCTGTTTCATTTTTAAATATTCTTTAAGGTTTTATTTTTCTTTTTATTGATATACTTCAGATGCCAGGAGATTATTATGCACTGTAACCTGGGCTGTGAATATAGTTATTATTGCCATTGGAGAAATACAACTATGGAATTATAAGACTCAAGAAACAGCAAAAGTTTTAAACATCCAAGAAAGGTGATAATTTTATTTTAGAACATTTATTATTATACAATCTTAGAAGCTGAAGATGGACTTAAAAAAAAAGCCAATAAAATGCTCTTAGTGTTCCATTATTTTGTTAAAACCATCTGGAATTTGAGTACATTTTGTGTCCTGTTATTTTCTGGAGAATAGTTATTTAATGGTATCTGTGCTGCAAGCATTTTAATACTTAGATACATCAAACAAATATTACAATTTCTACTGAAATTAAATGCAAAACACAATTGCAACTACATTTAACTTGTTTATCCAAACTTGATGACAAATTAAGTAAACAAGAATACAATGTGGATTTTAATTTTAGCGTGTTAACTTTGAGTGCCTTCTGTCTTTGCAACTTTATCACAGAAAAACAATAAAATATTTAGGTCACTGGATCTTTCAAAAGGCTCAGTTTCCTGAAATTGTAAATAAGCAAGTTATCTGTTATGAAATAGCTTTTAAAAAACTATTGTATGTTCAAAGTGTTAATTTTTTTTTAATATAATGACATTTCATTGTATCTTACCAAATTTTATTTTAGACTGAGGAGAAAAGATTGAAGTGTTCATTTTGTTCTTGTTGTTCAGGTGACTTTGACACCCTGGATTGCATCACACCAGGCTTCCTTGTCCCTCTCTATCCCCTAGAGTTTACCCAAGTTCATGTCCACTGAGTCAGGATGCTATCCAGCCATCTCCTCCTCTGACTCCCTCTTCTCCTTTTGCCTTCAATCTTTCCCAGCATCAGAGTCTTTTCCAATGAGTTGTCTGTTCACATCAGGCCAAAATATTGGAGCTTCAGCATTAGCATCAGGCCTTCCAATGAATATTCAGGATTTATTTCCTTTAGGATTGACTGGTTTGATCTTGCAGTCCAAGAAATTCTCAAGTTTTCCCTAGCATTGCAATTCAAACACATCAGTTCTTCAGCACTTTTTATGATCCAACTCTAACATCTGTACCTGACTACTGGAAAGACCATACTGCTGCTGCTGCTAAGTCGCTTCAGTTGTGTCCAGCTCTGTGTGATCCCATAGACAGCAGCCCACCAGGCTTCCCCATCCCTGGGATTCTCCAGGCAAGAATACTGGAGTGGGTTGCCATTTCCTTCTCCAGTGCACGAAAGTGAAAAGTGAAAGTGAAGTCGCTCAATCCTGTCCGACTCTCCATGACCCCATGGACTGCAGCCTACCAGGCTTCTCCATCCATGGGATTTTCCAGGCAAGAGTACTGGAGTGAGGTGCCTTTGAGCTTTGACCATATGGCACTTTGTTGGTAAAACAATGCCTTTGCTTTTTAATACACTGTTTAGTTTTGTCATAGCTTTCTGTCTAAGGATCAGACATCTTTTAATATCATGGCTGCAGTCACCATCTGTTGTAATTTTGGAGCCCAAGAAAATATAATATTGTATTACTTCTACTTTTCCCCTTCTATTTGCTATGAAGTAATGGGACCAGATGCCATGATCTTATTTTTTTGAATGTTGAGTTTTAAGCCAGCTTTTCCACTCTCTTTCACCTTCCTCTAGAAGCTCTTTAGCTCCTCTTCAGTTTCTGCCATTAGAGTAATGTCATCAGCATGGCTAAGGCTGTTGATATTCTCCGGGCGATCTTGATTCCACTTTGTAACTCATCCAGCCCAGCATTTCTCATGATGCATTCTGCATATAAGTTAAACAAACATGGTGACAATATATAGCCTCATACTCCTTTCTCAATTTTGAACCAGTCAGCTGTTTCATGTAGGGTTCTAACTCTTGCTTCTTGACCCTCATACAGGTCTCTCAGGAGGTGGGTAAGGTGGTCTGGTACTCACATCTCTTTAAGAGTGTTCCAGAGTTGTGTTTCACACAGTTAAAGGATTTAGCCTAGTCAATGAAGCAGAAGTAGATGTTTTGGGGAAATCCCTTGTTTTTTTCTATGATCCAACAGATGCTGGCAATTTGATACCTGGTTTCACAACCTTTTCTAAATCCAGCTTGTGCATCTGGAAGTTTTCAATTAAAGTACTGCCTAAGCCTAGTTTGAGGGATTTTGAGCATAACATTACCAGCATGTGAAATGTGTACAACTATCTGATAGTTTGAACATTCTTTGACACTACCCTTCTCTGAGATTGGAATGAAAACTGACCATATTTGCCGACATATTGAGTGCAGCACTTTAAAAGTCTTCATGTTAGTGTTAACACAAACTATATTTTGCTCCCCAATGTAGATGGTCTAGCCAAGAGCAAAAGCAAGGGAGGGGCCATATAAAAGGTTATTGTACTCTCTTAGTGATGATAAACTGGGCTAAAGCAGTGAATATGCAGATTAAAATACTGGAAGTTATTTGTAAGATATTAAAAGCATTGAACTGAACTGTTTGAACATAGAACTGACATAGAATTGAACACTGAATACTTTGTATTCTAATCAGATAAAGATACTTTTAGAATAATAAGTAATAAAATAAATTCTTTCCTAAGTACTGCCAATATTTTTTATACTATCAAATAGCTGAAAGGGGTAAAAGAGCAATGCTAAACTGCCAAATTAAAAATAAAGGATATATGTAAGTCACAATATATGTTCAGTCAAGACATAATGCTGTATAACTTAAACTTATACAGAGCTAAATGTAAATTATACCTCAATAAAACAGGGGGAAGTAAAACATGCTTCTGCCAGTTAACTACATCTGTTGTAGCCTTTAAAAAGAGTTGGAAAACTTGCTTTGTAAATATGTAAAACAAAAAACTCTTTACATCAGTAAATCCATTTTGAAAATAAATACAATCCTTTTCAAAGTCAACAGTCTCATATTGTATAGAGATATTGTATATTATATAAAGTAAAGAATACATATTGTATACTCTATTGAGTATACATGTTGTATAAAGTAGAGTATATTCAGAAGATTATACCTAAGTGTAACATAGATATACCTAAGTGTAACATAGACTTTTAAAAAATAAGATATCTGATAAGTACAAATATAAACAACAAACAAAAATATTTCTTATTAAGAAAATTGAAATTCAAGGCAAATGAAATTCAGTGTGGCATAAATATATTATTTCCATAGTCATAATACTTGAAGGAAAATTAAAATAGCAATTGATGCTTTTATATAAAATAGCCTAGCATTAAATCATTGTTGGAAATAGAAGCATATATTAGAATTTTTATAAATCATATAAGCATAAATTATATTGAAGATTAATCTTATAATTGATGTCAATATTTATCTTATGAAGTAAAACTTTAATGCTTTTTAAATAAAAGGTATTTATTAGCAATTCATAATGTTGAGGAAAGAATGGGGAGATTTTTACATAAGAAGCCAAGGTTAGGCTTATTTGACTTTTTCATCCATGAATCAAAAATAAACTTTTGATTCAAAGATAAACATTCTGTCAAAATCCCAGTACAAGTAATACAACATACATAAGATGTTAGTACTAATGTAAAGACCAAACTGTGTAAAATAGATGACCAGTTCAAGTTCGATGCATGAAACAGGGCACTCAAAGCTGGTGCTCTGGGCCAAACCAGAGGGATGGGGTGGGGAGAGAAGTGGGGGCAGTTTCAGGATGGGGGGGACACATGTACACCCATGGCTGATTCATGTCAATTTATGGCAAAAATCAGCACAAAATTGTAAAGTAATTAGCCTTCAATTAAAATAAATAAATAAATTTTAAAAAGACAAAACTAATAGGCAGGTTTTTGCAAATACATTGTCTTTGAAGAAGAGATTTTCTGGAATTAAAATCTGTTGGATGCCAGAAACTGAGAACTGTTGTTACCCAAACATGTTGGGAGCTTACACACCAGTGGGGTAGTACAGTGAATGAATCTAAGAACTGCTTAGTTCTGTTACCAGTTTCAGCATGGAGCACAACAGGCTGTGTAATTCGTTTAGAGAAAGAAGGATCATCCTCTCTTGCACTCTGAAGAACCACTGCAGGTTTCTGATCTTGGGCTGCTGGTAATGAATGGTGCTCAGTTCCTGCGTTTCTATTGGTCTCCAAGTGAGATCTGTCTTCTATGACAGCTCAGTTGGTAAAGAATCTGCCTGCAATTCAGGAGACCCTGGTTCAGTTCCTGGGTTGGGAAGGTCTGCTGGAAAAGGGGTAAGATACCCACTCCAGCATAGACGGCTTCCCTTGTGGCTCAGCTGGTAAAGAATTCGCCTGCAATATGGGAAACCTGGATTTGATCCCTGGGTTGGGAAGACCCTCTGGAGAAGGGAAAAGCTACCCACTACAGTATATTGGCCTGGAGAATTCTGTGGACTGTATAGTTCATGGGGTCGCAAAGACTCAGACTCACTGAGTGACTTTCACAAGTGAGATTATCATTTGTGTTCAGGATGTCATAGGTTTCACTTTAACAACTTTATGTATGAAATGTGATACGTGGAAAAGGCTATTTAAACTTAATGAATCATAGATCCCTTGCCTATAAAATGGAAATAACAGTTTTTGCACAAGTTGTTATAAGGCTAATGTAAAATATTCTTCCTTGTTTACTAAGCACAGTGCCTGACATATCATCTCTCTATTGTCAGTCATATTTTTAAGTATAAATATTCACTACATTTCCATAATTCAACTAAATTGTGCATAATGTCAGATAAAACTGTAGAAACATTAATTAAAAAGATTAGATAGAATGCTAAGTATTTCAGAACATCCACACTTAAAACTCTACATAATAACTAAGTAAAAATGCATTCAAAAAGATAAATGGAATATTATGTTTAAGTAAAAACACAGTACTAGTACTCAAAACTACGTCCAAAACTTTGCGGGAAGCAAGTACGGAATCACGTCATTTCATTGTTAGACAATAACTATTGGAAACATACTAATTAAAAATTCAATAAAAAATGATAGAATTGAATGGCCAGATAA
This sequence comes from Nanger dama, assembly GCA_917880005.1. Lineage (NCBI taxonomy): Eukaryota > Metazoa > Chordata > Mammalia > Artiodactyla > Bovidae > Nanger > Nanger dama. Next base: position 48,870,185 of record CAKJTW010000011.1, read on the forward strand.
AGTATTGGATGCCCAGTTTAATTTGAATATCAGATTTTTTATAAGTATGTCCTAAATATTTATTATCATTGTCTGAAACTAAAATTAAACTCAGTGCTGTATGTTTTCGTTTGACATATCTGCCAACCTTAAAGGCTGTTTTTGACAATAAGGAAAATATTAAGAATATAAAAGTAAGCATGTGAATAAATATTTTAGAAATTAGAAATTATATAACTAAAAATTCAGTTTATGGGTAATTAGCATGATAAAATATTGAAAATGTCAGATGTCATTCTTTTAGTAGAAAAGACACATGTAAAATTTCAAAAGAAAGGAATAATACAAGGAAATTAAACAGATATTACTGTATACTGTTTGTAAAATGTTATGGCATATACTTCAAACAAATGATTAGGAAAAAATGCCCAGATCATATTAAATTAGCTATGTGTGTGTATGCTAAGCCACTTTAGTTGTATCTGACTCTGCGATGCTATGGACTGTACCCCTCCAGGCTCCTCTGTCTGCATTCTCCAGGCAAGAGCACTGGAGTGGGTTGCCATGACCTTCTCTCGGAGATCTTCCCAACCCAGGGATCAAACTTGCATCTCTTATGTCTTCTGCATTGACAGGGAGTTCTTTATCACTAGCACCAACTGGTAAACCCAGATGAGCTACAGTGAGGTCAAAATCACGGTGAAACAGCTATTTACATCTTATTCTTACCAGGGAGTAAGAGGACTAAGGATAATTGTGAGATAGGAATTATCATATATGCACTGCTATTTATAAAATAGATGATTAATAAGGACCTACTGTGTAGCCAAGAAACTCTACTCAGTACTCTGTAATGGTCCATATGGGAAAATAATCTAAAAAGAGTGAATACATGCATATGTATAACTGATGAAGTCCTCTTTTGATGGACATTTAGGTTGCTTTCATGTCCTGGCTATTGTAGATAATACTGCGCTGAACATTGGAGTGCATGTATCTTTTCAAATTATAGTTTCTCTGGATATATGCCCAGGAGTGGGATTGCTGGATCATATGTTTGGTCTATTTTTAGTTTTTTAAGACACCTCCTTACTATTCTCCACAGTGGCTGCACCTTTACATTCCCAATAGCAGTGTAAGAGGGTTATCTTTTTCCACATTTCAACATACTTTTTTTTGTAGATTTGTTGATGATAGCCATTCTGCATGGTGTGCAGGGATACCTCATTATAATTTTTATTTGCATTTCTCTAATAGTTAGTGATATTGAGCATATTTTTTTCATGTATTTTTAGCCATCTGCATATCTTCTTTGAAGAAATATATGTTTAGATCTTCTTTCCATTTTTGGTTGAGTTGTTGTTTTTTTGATATTGGTCTGTATGAGCTGTTTGTATATTTTGGAGATTAATCCCTTATTGTTTAGTCACTAAATGGTAACTGACTCTTTGCAACCCCATGGATTCCCTGTCCTTCACTATGTCCCAGAGTTTTTTCAGACTCATGTCCATTAGAGTTGGTGATACCATCAAACCATCTCATTCTCTGTCACCCCTTCTCCTTCTGCCCTTAATCTTTCCCTGCATCAGGGATTTTTCCAATGAGTCTGTTGTTCACATCAGGTGACCAAAATGCTGGAGCTTCTGCTTGAACATCAGTCCTTCCAGTGACTGTTCAGGGTTGATTTCCTTTTAAATTGACTGGTTTGACCTCCTTGCCATCCAAGGTACTCTCTCTTCTTCAGCCTGACAGTTTGAAAGCATCAGTTCTTTGGCACTCAGCCTTCCTTGTTAGTTGCTTCATTTGAAAATTTCATGACCTATTAAACATGTGTTGTACATCTGCCTCAACCATTAAAGAAAATAATGCATTTAAAAATCAGATTGGAGTAACTGGTTCACGCATCCAAATGGAGCTGGGTGGCCACTGTAGATGTACTTTCAGACATGTTTCTGTATCGCTGAGAACTTGAATTTTCTGAACTGTATTAGACTCAAGGACACCACCAGTTCTCTCAAAACAATGTCTGCTAGCAGCTACAATGTGCAGATTTGTGGTCTCAAGTTGTTCCCTTGTAACTATGCAGCCATTTCATACCCCAACAAATCCTCCTTTAGCCAGCATCTTTGCTTCTTGCCAGCTCCAGTTGTAATAGTTTACAACTTTTGTAATTCTTCAGTGTTTGGGTATATAAGCCTCTCCCATTTTGTAGTCTGATGGAACACTATTTTAGTGAACCTGTTTCTACTGGGCTTTAGTACTCATTTTTGCTCAGATAAAACTCTTTTCTATTCCTACAGACTGATTATTGTCTCCACTGACATTGTGATACATAAGTTAATATTTTAGAGTACTTAACAAACTGGGTTGTATAAAAGAAATATTTTCTTAGGGAAAAATAGTATGAAACCTAGAAGTCAGCCCTCAGATTGCTTTGCAGGTGACTTTAAGTTCTTACTCTAATTTTAAGAGAACAGAATATGAATGATTATATGATGCATTATGGATAGGATTTTTACAAGAAAACCTACAAGAAACATCCAACCAATGGATCTATACTCATAAGAAAGATAGCCAATAAAATGCATATCCAGATTATTTAGAGGATGGCAGCTTGATTCTACCATGAAATGTTAGCAGTGTTCATCTTTATTTATATTTTCCGTCTTTAATATTAATGACCATGAGTCAGTTTTCCCTCAATACAGACAACTGGGGATATGTGACCCCAAACTTTTATATTTAAAGCTTAATAATCACCATTATAATGTTAACAGATAAAAAGTTTTGTAGAAACTGAATTTTATAAACTACAGAGCTTCTTCAAGGAAAAGAATGATTAAAAATTAAATATATCTAGAATGAACAAAGTAATTAAAACACATCACAAATTTAAACAACTTTCTGCTGTTTTATTGAAATATAATTGGTATACAGCAGTGTATGAATTTAAAGGTATACAGCATGGTAACTTACATCATGAAATGACTATCCCAGTAAATTTATTTATTCTGTTATCTCATATAAATACAAAATTAAAAGGATAGAAAAAAATTTTCCTTGCAATGAGAACTCTTATGATTTACTTTCAACATTCATATATAGCATAGAACTGTGCTAGTTATATTAATGTTTATTCTATTGTACATTACATCTCTACTATTAATACTTAGTTATTTTATAACTACAAGTTTGTATTTTTTGACTACTTTCATCCAATTGCCTATACCTCTAGTATCACATAATTTTAAAAACTGTCAAATGTCACATATATATCCACAATTTAAAAAGCAACAATGGTAACTGCAACAGCATTTCTATAATATATTCTTACATATTCTACAGATTTTGTCCTTTAAATAAGATTTTCCAAAGAGAAATATACTTTAGGCATCTCTCTGGTATGGTTGATTGGAATCTGATTTTTATAATTTGGTATTTTGAATAGTTTCCTTTAGCCTCATATGTTATTCAGTTCAGTTCAGTCACTCAGTCATGTCTGACTCCTTACGACCCCATGAATTGCAACACACCAGGCCTCCCTGTCCATCACCAACTCCTGGAACTCACCCAAATTCATGTCCATTGGCTCGGTGATGCCATCCAGCCATCTCATCCTCTGTTGTCCCCTTTTCCTCCTGCTCCCAATCCTCCCAGCATCAGGGTATTTTCAAATGAGTCAACTCTTTTCATGACATGCCCAAAGTATTGGAGTTTCAGCTTTAGCATCAGTCCTTCCAAAGAACACCCAGGACTGATCTCGTTTAGGACGGACTGGTTGGATCTCCTTGCAGTCCAAGGGACTCTCAAGAGACTTCCCCAACACCACAGTTCGAAAGCATCAGTTCTTCAGCGCTCAGCTTTCTTCACAGTCCAACTTTCACATCCATACATGACCACTGGGAAAACCATCACCGTGACTAGACAGACCTTTGTTGGTAGTGTAACATTTTTGCTTTTGAATATGCTAAGTTGGTCACAACTTTCCTTCCAAGGAGTAAGCATCTTTTAATTTCATGGCCGCAATCACCATCTGCAGTGATTTTGGAGGCCCAAAATAATGTCTAACACTGTTTCCACTGTTTCCCATCTATTTCCCATGAAGGGATGGGACCAGATGCCATGATCTTCGTTTTCTGAATGTTGAGCTTTAAGCCAACTTTTTCACACTCCTCTTTCACTTTCATCAAGAGGCTTTTGAGTTCCTCTTCAGTTTCTGCCATAAGAGTGGTGTCATCTGCATATCTGAGGTTATTGATATTTCTCCCGATAATCTTGATTCCAGCTTGTGCTTTTTCCAGCCCAGTGTTTCTCATGATGTACTCTGCATATAAGTAAAATAAGCAGGGTGACAATATACAGCCTTGACGCACTCCTTTTCCTATTTGCAACCAGTGTGTTCCATGTCCAGTTCCAACTGTTGCTTCCTGACCTGCATATAGGTTTCTCAAGAGGCTGGTGATCTGCTATTCCCATGTCTTTCAGAATTTTCCACAGTTTATTGTGATCCACACAGTCAAAGGCTTTGGTATAGTCAATCAAGCAGAAATATATGTTTTTCTGGAACTCTCTTGCTTTTTCCATGATCCAGAGGATGTTGGCAATTTGATCTCTGGTTCATCCGCCTTTCTCAAGCCAGCTTGAACATCTAGAAGTTCACAGTTCATGTATTACTGAAGCCTGGCTTGGAGAATTTTGGGCATTACTTTGCTAGTGTGTGAGATGAGTGTAATTGTGTGGTAGTTTGAGCATTCTTTGGCATTGCCTTTCTCTGGGATTGGAATGAAAATTGACCTTTTCTAGAAATAACTCCAGAAAGAATGAAGGGATGGAGCCAAAGCAAAAGCATACATTATTAGTATAATGTAAAGTTTTTGATTACTGTCAAAGTTGAAAATTCTAATTTTTATGCAGGCTGTCAGTTAAGGAAATTTCAAGTTGTCTTAGATTTATATACCCTCATATCTACCACTTGGCACTGAACACCCATTCATGTCATTATGTGATATCTGATTCTGCTGTTTAGTGTCTCATTGCCTAATGAGTCATCAGAGAACTTGCTAAGCATGTTTTTAAAGCCATCTTTACTCCAATATGGCTAGCAGTATTTCTTTATGGTAGGTAGAATTCCAAGATGACTTCTGAGAGTTTAGTCTCTTGGTATACACATCCTATGTAATCCTTTCTGCTTGAGTTGGGCAGAACTGTGACTATAATGTCTAGCACTTTCCTAATTAAGTTTAGTTATATCAGCTGTCCCTAAGTTTTTCACATGTGGAACTGGTTTTATGGGAGACAATTTTTCCATGCACTGGGAGTAGAGAGAGAAGGATGGTTTGGGGATGATTCAAGTGCATTACAATTATTGTGCACTTTATTTTTATTATTACTATATCATCTCCTCCTCAGGTCATCAGACATTAGATCCAGTTGTTGGGGACCCCTGAGTTATATGAAAAAAATGAAAGGATTCTATAAGTAAGGTCCTAAATCAGTCGACTCTAAGTTGACCAGAAAGGTGAACATCTTGGTTGGGTCTGACCTAGTTAAGGAAGCCCTATTAAAGGGGCTGGGCTCTTCCTTAAGTAAGGGATTCAGTGCATGGCAATCGAAGAAGGCCTATGGTAGGAGACATATGTATGATAGGTAGAAAGACAATGGAGGCCTGGGTCCTAAAAATGCAAAGAGCTGAATTACCCAAAAAACCCATGTGTTTAAAAGAGGACCCTAAGTTATAGAGAGTAAAAAAGTCAGTCTAACACCTGATTTATGCTTTGTAAAACCCCAGTGATAAAATCCTGCACAGCCATGTTCAGACTTTGACTTTCATGAATTTTAGATAAAATATAAATATTAGTTTTAGCCACTAAATCTACAGTTAGCTTTTATATAGTGGATAAAATTAATATTGTAATAATACACAGAAATTGTACAGAAGCTATACATAAATCTCCTAACTCAAAACTAAATGTATTTGCAAGTCAACTTCCCTTAGCCTGATTGTGGAAATGTCCATGGCATTGTACTTGACCGATACACATACAAAAATGATGAAGAGGAAACACTAAGTAAAAGTGAAAAGAATCACTACAGTTAAACTATTTTTACTTTGTAAAAATTACAACACATGTAAGAAAATGTGAGGATGTTTCTAGGGTCCCTTCTTGAGTGTTGGGAGGGGTTCGTACACATGAAATACAACAATAAGTTCAGTTCAGTCACTCAGTCATATACAACTCTTTGCAGCCCCATGAACCGCAGAATGCCAGGCTTCCCTGTCTATCACCAACTCCCGGAGTCCACTCAAACCCATGTCCATTGAGTCGGTGATGCCATCCAACCACCTCATCCTCTGTCGTCCCCTTCTCCTGCCATCAATCTTTCCCAGCATCAGGGTCTTTTCAAATGAGTCAGCTCTTCACATCAGGTGGCCAAAGTACTGGAGTTTCAGCTTCAACACCAGTCCTTCTAATGAAAACCCAGAAGTGATCTCCTTTAGGATAGACTGGTTGGATCTCCTTGCAGTCCAAGGGACTCTCAAGAGTCTTCTCCAGTACCCCAGTTCAAAAGCATCAGTTCTTTGCCACTCAGCTTTCTTTATAGTCCAACTCTCACATCCATATGTGACCACTGGAAAAACCATAACCTTAACTAGACGGACCTTTGTTGGCAAAGTAACATCTCTGCTTTTGAATATGCTCTCTAGGTTGGTCATAACTTTCCTTCCAAGGAGTAAGCCTCTTTTAATTTAATTGCTGCAATCAACATCTGCAGTGATTTTGGATTAAACATAAGCTTCTCATGTGTTAAGTGATTTTGATTTAAACATAAGCTTCTCAAGTGTTAAGCACTGGGAGAAATACTTTTGTACATAATCTCATTTAATTAAATCTGTGCATGAGTAATAAGGATCAGAAGGCGAGTTATTTCACTGTAGATCCTGTGATCCTAGTTGTTATTCTGTACTTAATTGCAATTAGATCAATTGCTTTGCATTAATGACATGCAAAAAATTTTAAGAGAACAAACATACCATGTCAGTATCAGAAAACCTGTGTGAAGAGTTTTAGGTTGATTTTGACATTGAACTTTACTGGTTAAGATTAGATTATGTTCATTTTGATATCTTAAAACTCAATAAATGTACTCAAAGAATTGTATTAATTGAACAAAAACACCCTTTCTGTGACCATATTGAACCTGTAGGGGAAAGAAATTCCAAAAACTGCTTCCTGTTCTAAAACAAAAGGCCATTGACCAGTGTACTTTGTAGATACTATGCAGATGTACCTTTAGAAGAAGAGTGCAAAGCCTGTTGAAATAAAGTTCTCAGCTGAAGAGTAATAAGACTATTGGGTCAAATTTTCTGTGTATTTTAAACTTTGGTGTCATCATTACGAAAAATTAAAAATATTTTTCTGAGCATGCAATGTGTATTGCAAACAAAATCTGGAGAAAAATGACAATTTGTTAATGGTAGGCTGGTATATTGAGCTTAAATGTGATTCTTCTTACAAACCTTAGTAATGAATTGAGACTGAGTTCAGAAAATTAATTTTAAAGAAAAATACAAAAAGAATTTCTCTCTCTTCTGCCAGGTAGACTAACATTAAATTCACAGCATTTCATTTTCATGTTGGGTACCAACTAACATCATGTTCCTCAAAAGATAGCTATCAATCTTTTTCAATTTAGAACAAATTAATACTTGAGAAAAAAGACCAAGGAATTGAAACTATCCTTTTCTTTTGAGAAATAAAAACTGGATGGGATAGGCTAAACTAGAGTATTTCTCTTTGAAACAATATTTCTCTTTGCACAATTCTTTGAGAGAGAAAATACAAATAGAATAAATACATTTGTTGGGAATTTTAAACAGGATATATATATAATCTTTAAAGTAACTAGAGTTTTCAGAGAATAAAACAAAAGCAATTATATAATATGGTAAAAGTGAAAGTATCTTTCCATCTATTATTGAAAAACACATAATTTAAAAACAAAATAAGTTTCTATATTATTTTGAATGATTAAAGACAAAGGCATCAGAACAACATAACTTGCAAAAGATGAATTTCATAGTGGTAATTCTAACTGTAAAATTAATGAATTGTGGGGTTTTTAAAATATAATTTGTCTCTATGCTAATTAATTTTAATGGATTAGCTGTTACATGATATTTTAAAATGTATATAACGGAAATCTAGATACTTGCCATTAAATCTGGGCAATGTTAATTCTTTGTATTGACTTTTTAAAATAAGTATTCTTTGCATGAATTTTTTATGTTTAGTATTAAATGATAATTTGAAATATCTCCTGTTACTGGACCTACATTTCTTCATTGTGTAATTGTTAGGATTCTAATGGCTGCCTCTTTTAAAGGAAGCAATGCTCTCCAGTTTCCCATAGTGTCACAAGCCTCTCTAACCACTTGAGTTTGATTGTTTTGTATACATACAGGCACAAAAATAAATTGAGTTTCGTGATAAAAATAGATACATCCTTGTTTCAATTTGCATTGCTAAAATTTTGATACTGTGAATGTTTAACATTCTCAGACACTTTCTATAAAACAATTGTATTAACTCATAAAAAAAATGCTTTGGCATACCTCTTAGATGCTTATAAATATCTTAAACTGAAAATCATGCAACTCATTAAATATTCATTAGTCCCATTTGTGCAAGGCTGGAACCTTTGATGTAAGTAAGTCCCAGACCTCTAGCAACCTACTCTTATTCCTTGTATGACAGGTATATATAAAAGACTATGAAATAAAGGAGAATTTGAAACAAATACAACACATAATTATCAAACAGTAATGTGCTTAAAAATTATAATTTTGCTTCAGAGGAATTAGAGAAGGCCTTGTTTCAAAGGGTGACACAAAATCTTTGTCTTGAATGATCAGCAGGATTTTATCTTTTGGCGACATGGATAGGTAAGATAAAGACTGAGCAAAGGAAAAGAATGTGTAGAGCTACCTTTGAAGAAAGGCAAATATTATTATTTTTTGTCTTTTAAGTAAAACAAAAATGTGTATTAGAAGGTAAAGTAAATGGAGCAAGAATGCAGAGAAATGACACTTACTTTTCATGGTGTATCAGTTCAGTTCAATCACTCAGACCTGTCTAACTCTTTGCTACCGTATGGACTGCAGCATGCCAGGCTTCCCTGCCAGAGCTTACTCCCAGAGCTTACTCAAACTCATGTCCATCAGGTCAGTGATGCCATCCAATCATCTCATTCTCTGTCAACTTCTCCCTCCTTCAGTCTTTCCCAGTGTCAGGGTCTGTTCTGGTGAGTGAGTTCTTTGCATCAGGTGGCATTGGAGTTTCAGTTTCAGCTTCACATCAGCCCTTCCAATGAATATTCAGGACTGATTTCCTTTAGGATGGACTGATTAGATCTCTTTGCTTTCCAAGGAACTCTCAAGAGTCTTTTCCAAAACCACAGCTCAAAAGCATCAATTCTTTGGCCCTCAGCTTTCTTTATAGTCCACCTCTCACATCCATACATGACTAATGGAAAAATCACAGCTTTGACTAGATTGACATTTGTTGCCAAAGTAGTGTCTCTGCTTTATAATATGCTGTCTAGGTTGATCGTAGCTTTCCTTCCAAGGAGCAAGCATGTTTTATAAGTTAAGTGATGGTGCAGTAACAAAAGCCCATTCCCTTAATCTCAGTAGGTAAAAGAAAAATGGCTTATTTACTGCCTACATGTATATCTAGGATTACTATAGGCTTTCACAACATAGTAATGCTGAAAAGCTACCTACTATAGGTTGTTACTGTTGTTCAGTCACTAAATTGTGTCTAACTCTTTGTGACCCCAAGGACCACAGCACACCAGACTCCTCTGTTGTCCACAGTCACCTGGAGTTTGCTCAGATCCATGTGCATTGAGTTGGTGATGCTATCTAAACATTTTCTCCTCTGCAATTACCTTCTTCTTTTGCCTTCAATTTTTCCCAGCATCAGGGTCTTTTCCAGTGTGTTGACTCTTTGAATCAGGTGGCCAAAGTACTAGAGCTTCAACACGTCAGTCCTTCCAGTGAATATTCAGGGTTGATTTCCTTTAGCAATGATTGGTTTGGTCTCTTTGTGGTCCAAGGGACTCTCAAAAGTCTTCTCCAGCACCACAATTCAAAAACGTCAATTCTTCAGTGCTCAGCCTTCCTTATGGTCCAGCTCTCACATCCATCCATAACTACTGGATGCATCATGGCCTTAACTATATGAACTTTGGTGGCAAAGTGATGTCTGCTTTTTATACACTGTCTAGGTTTGTCATGACTTTCTGTCCAAGGAGAAAGCGTCTTTTAATTTCTTGGCAGCAGTAGCCATCATTAGTGATTTTGGACCCCAAGAAAATAAAGTCTGTCACTGCTTCCACTTTTTCCCATTTATTTGCTATGAAATGATGGGACTGGCTACTATGATCTTAGTATTTAAATGTTGAATTTTAAGCCAGCTTTTTCACCCTCCTCTTTCACCTATATTTTAGAGCTCTTTAGCTCTTCTTCACTTTGTGTCATAGAGTGGTGTCATCTGCATATCTGAGGTTGTTGATATTTCTCCTGGCAATCTTGATTCCAGCTTGTGATTCATCCAGCCTGGCATTCCACGTGATGTCCTCTGCATATAAAGTAAGCAAGGTGAAAATATACAGCCTTGATGTATTCATTGCCCAATTATGAACCAGCCAGTTGTTTCATGTCTGGTTCTAATTGTTGCTTCTTGACCTGTATACAGGTTTTTCAGGAGACATGTTAGGTGGTCTGGTACTCGCATCTCTTAATTTTCACAGTTTGTTGTGAACCACACATTCAAAGACTTTAGTGTAGGTAGTGAAGCAGAAGTAATCATTTTTCTGGAATTCCTTACTTTCTCCATGACCTAATGAATGTTGGCAATTGGATCTCTGGTTCCTTGCATTTTCTAAAGTCAACTTGTACATCTGGAAGTTCATGGTTCACATATTGTTGAGGCCTAGCTTGAAGGATTTTGAGAATTACTTTACTAATGTAAAATGAGTGCAGTTGTATAGTAGGAAGTTTGAACAATCTTTGGCATTGCCCTTCTTTGGGATTGGAATGAAAACTGACCTTTTCTAGTCCCGTGTCCACTACTGAGTTTTCTAAATTTGCTAGCCTATTGAGTGCAGCTAGCACTTTAACAGAATCATCTTTAGAATTTGAAATAGTTCATCTGGAATTCTGTCATCTCTATTAGATTTGTTTTAGTAATGCCTCCTAAGGCCCTCTTGCCTTCACACTCCAGGATGTCTGGCTCTAGGTGAGTGAAAACACCATCATGATTCTCCAAGTCATTAAAACCCTTTTTGTACAGTTCTTATGTGTATTCTTGCCACCTCTTCTTAATCTCTTCTGCTTTTGTTAGTTCCTTACCATTTCTGCCATTTATTGTGCTCATTCCTTTTTTTTTTTTTGCAATACTTTATTCTACATTACAATACTGTATTTGTTTTGCCATACATTGACATGAATCAGCCACAGGTGTCCACGATCTCCCAATGCCAAAGCCGCCTCCCACCTCCCACCCCACAGCCTCTCCCTGAATCATCCCGTGCACCAGCCCCATGCGTCCTGCATCCTGTATTGAATATAGACTGGCGCTTCATTCTTACAAGATAGTATACATGTTTCAATGACATTCTCCCAAATCATCCCACCCTCTCCCTCTCCCTCAGAGTCCAAAAGTCCGTTCTATACCTCTGAGTCTCTTTTGTTGTCTCACATAGAGGGTCTTCATTACTATCCTTCTAAATTCCATATATATATGTGTCAGTATACTGTATTGGTGTTTTTCTTTCTGGCTTACCTCATTCTGTATAATCGGCTCCAATTTCATCCATCTCATTAGAACTGAGTCGAAGTTATTTTTTTAAGGGCTGAGTAGTACTCCATTGTGTATATGTACCACAGCTTTCTTATCCATTCATCTGCTGATGGACATCTAGGTTGGTTCCATGTCCTGGCTATTATAAACAGTGCTGCAGTGAACATTGGGGTACATGTGTCTCTTTCAATTCTGGTTTCCTCGGTGAGTATGCCCAGCAGTGGGATTGCTGGATCATAAGGCAGTTCTATTTGCAATTTTTTAAGGAATCTCCACGCTGTTTTCCATAGTGGCTGTACTAGTTTGCATTCCCACCAGCAGTGTAAGAGGGTTCCCTTTTCTCCACATCTTCTCCAGCATTTATTGCTTGTAGACTTTTGGATCGCAGCCATTCTGACTGGTGTGAAATGATACCTCATTGTGGTCTTGATTTGCATTTCTCTGATAATAAGTGATGTTGAGCATCTTTTCATGTGTTTGTTAGCCATCCATATGTCTTCTTTGGAGAAATGCCTATTTAGTTCTTTGGCCCATTTTTTTATTGGTCCGTTTATTTTTCTGGAGTTGAGCTGCATAAGTTGCTTGTATATCTTTGAGATTAGTTGTTTGTCAGTTGTTTCATTTGCTATTGTTTTCTCCCATTCAGAAGGCTGTCTTTTCACCTTGCTTATAGCTTCCTTTGTTGTGCAGAAGCTTTTAATTTTAATTAGATCCCATTTGTTTATTCTTGCTTTTATTTCCAGTATATTGGGAGGTGGATCATAGAGGATCCTGCTGTGATTTATGTCGGAGAGTGTTTTGCCTATGTTTTCCTCTAGGAGTTTTATAATTTCTGGTCTTACATTTAGATCTTTAATCCATTTTGAGTTTATTTTTGTGTGTGGTGTTAGAAAGAGATCTAGTTTCGTTCTTTTACAAGTGGTTTTCCCAGCACCACCTGTTAAAGAGACTGTCTTTACTCCATTGTATATTCTTGCCTCCTTTGTCGAAGATAAGGTGTCCATAGGTGTGTGGGTTTATCTCAGGGCTTTCTGATTTTGTTCCATTGATCTATATTTCTGTCTTTGTGCCAGTACCATACTGTCTTAATGACTGTGGCTTTGTAGTAGAGCCTGAAGTCAGGCAAGTTGATTCCTCCAGTTCCATTCTTCTTTCTCAAGATTGCTTTGGCTATTCGAGGTTTTTTGTATTTCCATACAAATCTTGAGATTATTTGATCTAATTCTGAGAAAAATACTGCTGGTAATTTGATAGGAATTGCATTGAATCTGTAGGTTGCTTTGGGTAGTATACTCATTTTCACTATATTGATTCTTCCAACCCATGAGCATGGCTTATTTCTCCATCTATTAGTGTCCTCTTTGATTTCTTTCATCAGTGTTTTATAGTTTTCGATATATAGGTCTTTAGTTTCTTTAGGTAGGTATATTCCTAGGTATTTTATTCTTTTCGTTGCAATGGTGAATGGGATTGTTTCCTTGACTTCTTTTTTCTACTTTCTCATTATTAGTGTATAGGAATGCAAGGGATTTCTGAGTGTTGATTTTATATCCTGCAACTTTACTATATTCGTTGATTAGCTCTAGTAGTTTTCTGGTCGAGTCTTTAGGATTTTCTATATAGAGGATCATGTCGTCTGCAAACAGTGAGAGTTTTACTTCTTCTTTTCCAATTTGGATTCCTTGTATTTCTTTGTCTGCTCTGATTGCTGTGGCCAAAACTTCCAGTATGATATTGAATAGTAGTGGTGAGAGTGGACACCCTTGTCTTGTTCCTGACTTTACGGGAAATGGTTTCAATTTTTCACCATTGAGGATAATGTTAGCTGTGGGTTTGTCATATATAGCTTTTATTATGTTGAGGTACGTTCCTTCTATTCCTGCTTTCTGGAGAGTTTTTATCATAAATGGATGTTGAATTTTGTCAAAGGCTTTTTCTGCATCTATTGAGATAATCATATGATTTTTATTTCTCAGTTTGTTAATGTGATGAATTACATTGATTGATTTGCGGATATTGATGAATCCTTGCATCCCTGGGATAAAGCCCACTTGGTCATGGTGTATGATCTTTTAATGTGTTGCTGGATTCTGATTGCTAGGATTTTGTTGAGGATTTTTGCATCTATGTTCATCAGTGATATTGGCCTGTAGTTTTCTTTTTTTGTGGTGTCTTTGTCAGGTTTTGGTGTTAGGGTAATGGTGGCCTCATAGAATGAGTTTGGAAGTTTGCCTTCCTCTGCAATTTTCTGGAATAGCTTCAGTAAGATAGGTGTTAGCTCTTCTCGAAATTTTTGGTAGAATTCAGCTGTGAAGCCATCTGGACCTGGGCTTTTGTTTGCTGGAAGATTTCTGATTACAGTTTCAATTTCCATGCTTGTGATGGGTCTGTTAAGATTTTCTATTTCTTCCTGGTTCAGTTTTGGAAAGTTGTACTTTTCTAAGAATGTGTCCATTTCTTCTAAGTTGTCCATTTTATTGGCATATAATTGCTGATAGTAGTCTCTTATGATTCTTTGTATTTCTGTGTTGTCTGTCGTGATCTCTCCATTTTCATTTCTAATTTTATTGATTTGATTTTTTTCTCTTTGTTTCTTGATGAGTCTGGCTAATAATTTGTCAATTTTATTTATCCTTTCAAAGAACCAGCTTTTTGCTTTGTTGATTTTTGCTATGGTCTCTTTTGTTTCTTTTGCATTTATTTCTGCCCTAATTTTTAGGATTTCTTTCCTTCTACTATTCTGGGGTTCTCTATTTCTTCCTTTTCTAGTTGCTTTAGGTGTAGAGTTAGGTTATTTATTTGGTTTCTTTCTTGTTTCTTGAGGTATGCCTGTATGGCTATGAACTTTCCTCTTAGCACTGCTTTTATAGTGTCCCATAGGTTCTGTGTAGTTGTGTTTTCATTTTCATTCATTTCGATGCATAATTTGATTTCTTTTTTTATTTCTTCTGTGATTTGTTGATTATTCAGAAGGGTGTTGTTCAGCCTCCAAATGTTGGAATTTTTAATAGCTTTTCTCCTGTAATTGAGATCTAACCTTAGTGCATTATGGTCAGAGAAGATGCTTGGAATAATTTCGATTTTTTTGAATTTATCAAGGTTAGATTTATGACCCAGGATGTGATCTCTCCTGGAAAAGGTTCCGTGTGCACTTGAGTAAAAGGTGAAATTCATTGTTTTGGGGTGAAATGTCCTATAGATATCAATTAGGTCTAACTGGTCTATTGCATCGTTTAAAGTTTGCATTTCTTTGTTGATTTTCTGTTTAGTTGATCTGTCCATAGGTGTGAGTGGGGTATTAAAGTCTCCCACTATTATTGTGTTATTATTAATTTCCCCTTTCATGCTTGTTAGCAATTGTCTTACATATTGCGGTGCTCCTATGTTGGGTGCATATCTATTTATAATTGTTATATCTTCTTCTTGGATTGATCCTTTAATCATTATGTAGTGGCCTTCTTTGTCCCTTTTCACAGCCTTTGTTTTAAATTCTATTTTATCGGATATGAGTGCTGCTACTCCTGCTTTATTTTGGTCTTTATTTGCATGGAATATCTTTTTCCAGCCCTTCACTTTCAGTCTGTATGTGTCTGTTGTTTTGAGGTGGGTCTCTTGTAAGCAGCATATATAGGGATCTTGTTTTTGTATCCATTCAGCCAGTCTTTGCCTTTTGGTTGGGGCATTCAACCCATTTACATTTAAGGTAATTATTGATAAGTATGATCTTCTATTTCACTAATCCTGTCTTCTGCCTCCGATATTCTACTATTTGTAGCCTCCAGAGTGTTTCTGATCTCATTTATTGCATTATTCATTATATGTTGACTCTTTTTTATTTCTTCTAGGTCCTTGTTAAACCTTTCTTGCATCTTCTCAATCCTTGACCCCAGGCTATTTATCTGTGATTCCATTTTGATTTCAAGATTTTGGATCATTTTCACTATCAGTATTCGGAATTATTTCTCAGGTAGATTCCCTATCTCTTCCTCTTTTGTTTGGCTTGGTGGGCATGTCTCCTGTTCCTTTACCTACTGGGTATTCCTCTGTCTCTTCATCCTGGTTATATTGCTGCGTTTGGGGGTGGCTTTTCTATATTCTGGGAATTTGTGGAATTCTCTTTATTATAGAGCTTCCTCTGTGTGTTTGGGGTTATATCAGTGGCTTGTCAAGGTTTCTTGATTAGAGAGGCTTGTGTTGAGGCTCTGGTGGGTGGAGTTGGATTTCCTCTCTCTGGAGTGCTGTGAAGTGTCAAGTAATGGGTTTGGGACGTCAATGATTTTGGAGTATTTTGAGCTGCCTGTGTATTGAAGCTCAGGGGCTTGTTCTTGTGTTGCTGGAGAATTTGCGTGGTATGTCTTGCTCTGGAGCTTGTTGGCCCTTGGGTGGTGCTCAGTTTCCATATAGGTATGAAGGCGTTTGATGAGCTCTTATTGGATAATGTTCCCTGTATTCAGGAATTCTTTGATGATCTCAGGATTTGGACTTACACCTCCTGATTCTGGTTTTCAGATTTATTTTTACAATAGCGTCATGATTTCTCCATCTATTCAGTACTATTGTTAAAACATCTGGGTTAATGATGATAGGTTTCTCCACTTTGAGGGTCGTCCCTAGAGGATCACTGAGTTACCTGGAGGAGAGAAGAGGGAGGGGGTAGTTAAAGGTGAGTGGAATGGGATGAGGTGGAATCAAAAGAGGAAAAAGCAAACTAGCCCATAACCACTTTCTTGTGTGTGTGCTCCAAAGTCTGGACCTCTCAGAGGTGGTCACAGAGTTATACATGGAAGAGGAGAGGGAGGAAGTAGATAGAGGTGGTCAGGAGGATGAAAGAGGGAGATGCAAAGGAGGGATACAGATCTGGCCAGTGACCAGTTCCCTGAGAATTCTCCACCTTTGGAAGCACACAGAGATTCATAGAGTTGGGTAGAGAAGAGGAGGGGAGGGATGAGACAAAAGCCACCTGGTGGAGAAAAGAGAGATTCCAAAGAGGGAGAGAGTGGTCAAGCCAGTAGTCTTGCACTCATGTAAAATTGGGTACTGAAGATTAGGTTTTTAAAAGTACAAAATTGGCAACAAATACCAAAATGTTGAGATTAAAAATCTGGAGTAGAGATTGGGTTTTCAAAGATAAAATATTAAAGATAAGAAAAAGAAGGACAGAAAACTTTTTTTAAAATTGAGAAAAAAAAATAATAAAAATAGAATAAAATAAAAGATTCCAGAATTATTAAAAGACAACTTCCACCACCAATAGGACTATATACAGCGTTTGCTTTAAAGATAGTTTTTTTTTTTTTTAAGTAATAATAGGTTATAAAGATAATAAATAGAAATATAGAAGACTGGTTTTGAAGCCGATGATCCTCTTTGCTGGATGCCTGATGTCCTCTGCCAGCAGTCACAAGTTGTTTTGTGGAATTTACTCAGCTTTGAAATGTTCTTTTGATGAAGTAGTGAGGAGAAAGTGTTCTCCCCCCTCCTATTCCTCCGCCATCTTTTTTTGTCCCCTATTGTGCTCATTCTTGAATGAAATGTTCCCTTGATATCTCATTTTCTTGAGGAGATCTCTAGTATTTCCCAGTCTATTGTTTCCCTCTATTTCTTTGCATTGTTCTTTCAAGAATGCTTTTTCATATCTTCTTGCTCTTCACTAAAATTCTGTATTCAGTTGCAAAAATATTTCTCTTTCTCTCTTGCCTTTCACTTCTCTTCTTTCCTTGGATACATGTAAAGCCTACTCAGAGAACCATTTTGCCTTCTTGCATTTTTTTTTTTCCTTGGGGATATTTTGGCCACTGCCTCTTTTACAATGTTATGAACCTATATCCATTGTTCTTTAGGGACTCTCTCTATGAGATCTAATTCCTTGATCTATTTTCACCTCCACTGCATAATCATAAAAGATATTATTTAGGTCATACCTGAATGGTTTAGTGGTTTTCACTACTTTCTCCAATTTAAGCTTGAATTTTTCAATAAGGAGCTCATGATATGAGCCACAGTTAGTTCCAGGTCTTGTTTTTACTTGCTATATAGAGCTTGCCATCTTTGACTGCAAAGAATATAGTGATTCTGACTTCAGTGTTGATCATCTAGTGATGTTTGCATAGAGTTGTCTCTTGGATTGCTGGAAAAGCATGTTTGTTATGACCAGCATGTTCTCGACAAAACTTTCATACTTTGCCCTATTTCATTTTGTACTCCAAGGACATAATTGCCTGTTAATCCAGGTATTGCTTAGCTTCCTACTTTTGCATGCCAATCTCCTATAAAGAAATGGACATCTATTTTAGTGTTCCAAAAGGTGTTGTAGGTCTTCACAAAACTGGTCAGCTTCACCTTTTTTGATATCAATGGTTTGTACATAGACTTAAATTGCTGTGATGTTGAATGGTTTGCCTTGGAAACAAATGGAGACCATGCTGTTGTTTTGAGACTGCACCCAAGTACTAAATTTCAGACTCTTTTGTTGACTATGAGGGCTACTTCATTTATTCTAAGGGATTCTTGCCCAGAGTAGTAGATAAAATGGTCATCTGAATAAAATTCACTTAATGGCTGGATGGCATCACTGACTTGATGGACATGAATCTGAGTGAATCCGGGAGTTAGTGATGAACAGGGAGGCCTGCCTGGCATGCTGCAGTTCATGGGGTGACAAACAGTTGAACACAACTGAGCGACTGAAATGAACTGAACTGATTCCCATCCATTTTAGATCAGTGATTCCCAAGATTTTGATGGTCACTCTCGCCATTTCCTACTTGACTCTATCTAATTTACGTTTATTTATGGGCCTAACATTCCAGTTTCTTTATGCAGTACCATTCTTTACTCTATCAGACTTTACTATCACCATCAGATACAACCACAGCTGAGTATCATTTCTGCTTTGGTCCAACCACTAATTCTTCTGGGAACTAATGATAACTGTCCTCCACTTTGCCCCAGTAGCATATAGGATACCTTCTGACTCGAGGGACTCATCTTCCAGTGTCATGCCTTTTGCCCATTCATACTACTCATCCTGGGGTGGGTGGCCATTTCTTTCTACAATGGACCTGTTTTTGTCACAACTCTTCACTGTGACCCACCCATCCTGGGTGGCCCTGCATGTCCTGGCTCATAGCTTCATGAGTTAAGCAACTGCCATTGCCATGACAAGGCTATGACCTATGAAGGAGCTACTGTAGGTAGAATCTGTCGTTTATATTTTTGCTGCTCACTGAGGAAGGATGAAGCATCATACTGAATCACTTATTGGAAGAGCCCATCTGGAATAAATATCCCTTTCATTCATAAATTATTAACCATTGAAGGCTATCTTACCATGCCTAATTCTTGAGAGACAATTATCCATACATATCTTACATTTCTGAGTGATATGAGCTAAGACATTTACAGTCAACCCCCAAAAAACGGGTCATGGTGGAGAGTTCTGATAAAATGTGGTCCACTGGAGAAGGGAATGGCAAGCGACTTCAGTATTTTGCTTTGAGAATGCTATGTACAGTATGTAAAAGCAAAAATATAGGACACTGAAAGATGACTCCCCAGGTCGGTAGGTGCCCAATATGCTACTGAAGATCAATGGAAAAATAACACCAGAAAGAATAAAGAGACAGAGCCGAAGCAAAAATAAAGTGCAGGTGATGGAAGCAAGGTCTGGTGCTGCAAAGAGCAATATTGCATAGGAACTTGGAATGTTAGGCCCATGAATCAAGGCAAATTGGAAGTGGTCAAACAGGAGATGGAAAGTATGAAGCAATATTGCATAAGAACTTGGAATGTTAGGTCCATGAATCAAGGCAAATTGGAAGTCATCAAACAGGAGATGGAAAGTATGAACATCGACATTTTAGGAATCAGCAAACTAAAATGGACTGGAATGGGTGACTTTAACTCAGATGACCATTATATCTACTACTGTGGGCAAGAATCCCTTGGAGGAAATAGAGTAGCCATCATAGTCAACAAAAGAGTCCAAAAGCACTACTTGGGTGCAGTCTCAAAAAAAAAAAAAAAAAAAAAAAGCCTCTGTTCTTTTCCAAGGCAAATCACTCAATATCACAGAAATCCAAGTCTATGTCCTAACAAGTAATGCTGAAGAAACTGAAGTTGAATGGTTCTATGAAGGCCTACAAGACCTTCGAGAAGTAACACCCAAAAAAGGTGTCCTCTTCATTATAGGGATTGGAATGCAAAAGTAGGAATTCAAGAAACACCTGGAGTAACCGGCAAATTTGGCCTTGGAGTACAGAATGAAGCAGGGCAAAGGCTAATATAATTTTCCAAACAGAAAGCACTGGTCATAGCAAACAGACTCTTCTAACAACACAAGAGAAGACTCTACGCATGGACATCACTGAACAGTCAACACCAAAATCACATTGGTTATATAATTTGCAGCTAAAGATGGAGAAGCTCTATACAGTCAGCAAAAACAAGACCAGGAGCTGGCTGTAGCTCAGACCATAAACTCTTTATTGTCAAATTCAGACTTAAACTGAAGAAAATAAGGAAAACCACTAGACCATTCAGATATGACCTAAATCAAATCCCTTATGGTTATATAGTGGAAATGAGAAATAGATTTAAGGGACTAGATCTGATAGACAGAGTGCCTGATGAACTATGGATGGAAGTTCATGATATTGTACAGGAGATCGGGATCAAGACCATCCCCATGGAAAAGAAATGCACAAAAGCAAAATGGCTGTCTTAGGAGGCCTTGCAAATAGCTGTGAAAAGAAGAGAAGCAAAAGCAAAGGAGAAAAGGTAAGATATATCCATTTTAATGAAGAATCCCAAAGAATAGCAGGGAGATAGGAAAGTCTTCCTTAGTGATCAGTGTAAAGAAATAGAAGAAAGCAATAGAATGGGAAAGACTAGAGATCTCTTCAAGAAAATTATGTACCAAGGGAACATTTCTAGCAAAGATGGGCTTAATAAAAGATAGAAATGGCTTAGACCTAAGACAAGCAGAGATATTAAGAAGAGGTGGCAACAATACACAGAAGAACTTTACAAAAAAAATCTTCATGATTCAGATAATCACAATGGTGTGAACACTGACCTAGAGCCAGACATCCTAGAATGTGAAGTCAAGTAGGCCTTAGGAAGCATCATTATGAACAAAGCTAGTGGAGGTGATGGAATTCTAGTTGAGCTATTTAAAATCCTAAAAGATGATGCTGTGAAAGCACTGCACTCAATAGGCCAGCAAATTTTGACAACTCAGCAGTGGCCAAAGGATTGGAAAAGGTAAAATTTTATTCCAACCCCAAAGAAAGGCACTGCCAAAGAATATTCAAACCACTGCATAATTGCATTCATCTCACACGCTAGTAAAGTAATGTTCAAAATTCTCCAAGCCAGACTTCAACAATACGTGAACCATGAACTTTCAGATGTTTAAGCTGATTTGAGAAATGGCAGAGGAACCAGAGATCCAATTGCCAACATCTGTTAGGTCATCAAAAAAGCAAGAGAGTTCCAGAAAAACATCTATTTCTGCTTTATTGACTATGCAAAAGCATTTGAATGTGTGGATCATAATAAACTGTGGAAATTTCTGAAATAGATGGGAATACTAGACCACCTGACCTGTCTCTTGAGAAATCTGTATGCATGTCAGGAAGCAACAGTTAGAATTGGACATGGGACAACAGACTGGTTCCCAACAGGAAAAGGAGTATGTCAAGGCTATATCTTGTCACCCTGCTTATTTAACTTATATGCAGAGTACATCATGAGAAACGCTGGGCTGGAGGAAGCACATGCTAGAATCAAGATTGCTGAGAGAAATATAAATAACCTCAGATACCCAGATTATACCACTCTTCTGGCAGAAGTGAAGAACTAAAGAGCCTCTTGATGAAAGTGAAGGAGGAGAGTGAAAAAGTTTGTTTAAAACTCAACATTCAGAAAATGAAGATTATGGCATCTGGTCCCATCACTTCATGGCAAATAGATGGGGAAGCAATGGAGACAGTGACAGAATTTATTTTTGGGGCTCCAAAATCACTGCAGATGGTGACTGAAGCCATGAAATTAAAAGACAATTACTCTTTGGAAAGAAAGTTATGACCAACCTAAACAGCATATTAAAAAGCAGAAACATTACTTTGCCAGCAAAGGTCCGTCTAGTAAAGGATATGGTTTTTCCAGTATCATGAACAGGAGAGATGGACTATAAAGAAAACTGAACTCAGAAGAACTGATGCTTTTGAACTTTGGTGTTGGAAACAACTCTTGAGATTTCCTTGGATTGCAAGGAGTTCCAACCAGTCCATCCTAAAGGAAATCAGCCCTGAATATTCACTGAATGCACTGATGTTGAAGCTGAAACTTCAATATTTTGGCCCAACGGATGCAAAGAACTGACTCATTTGAAAACAAACAAACAAACAAACAAAAAACCCTGATCCTGGGAAAGTTTGAAGGCAGGAGAAGAGGACGACAAGAGATGAGATGATTGGATGGCATGACTAACTCAATGGACATGAATTTGGGTAAAGTCTGGGAGCTTTTGATGGACAGGGAGTCCTGGCCTGCTGCAGTCCATGCAGTTGCAAAGAGTCAGACACAACTGAGCAACTGAACTGAACTGACCTGAGGATTACTAGTGTAAGAACATATTCCAGGATAGTCCATTGAGGGATTTCTTCCTTCCTAGAGATGCTCCAGGAGAAAGACATAATTTTTCCATAGGGAAATATTAGTCTACTCTGCAGAGTGAACATATCTTTTTTTTTTTTTTTTCCTGACATAAAAATGAGTCTGTTACTAGAATCTTGATATAGGATGAGAGTCTCATAAATTTAGGATTTCTTCCCTTTATTACATTTTAATGTGTGTGCAGATACCATTCAGCTCTCACCATGTGTGTATGGATCAGGGCTTGGGACAAATGTTAAGGTGTCACTTTGTCTGTTCCTTCTTTTTCTTGAGTAATAAGTTCTTTCTCTCTGACCCAGAGACCTCAGATTTTCTGTCAGGGTATAAATATAAAATTCAGACAGTTAACCTCTCAATTTGAAAATAGAGTAAAAATCTCAAAAAAATCAGTTTTTTAAACTCACAATAGCATCATGGATTCAGGGAAGTACAATCTTAACATGTGTATAGACAGAAGAGATGTGAGAAAAGCAGCAAACCTATAGAATCAAGTGTGAAAAGGAAAATGGGAAAAATACTGTTGGTTCATTGGTTTCTCACATGTTACGGAAAGCATTATAGTTGTAGTAAACCTGTTGTTGTTACTGTTTAGTCACTACGTCATGATTGACTCTTTTGTGACCCCGTGGACTATAGCCTACCAGGTTCCTCTGTCCATGGGATTTCCCAGCTAAGAATCTTGGATAGCCCAGTAACCTTGAACTTACATTTAATACTGCAATTAGACCCAAATATGGAGAAGGAAATGGCAACCCACTCCAGTGTTCTTGCCTGGAGAATCCCAGGACGGGGGAGCCTGGTGGGCTCCTGTCTATGGGGTCACACAGAGTCGGGCACGACTGAAGCGACTGTGGTAGTAGTAGTAGTAGTAGTATGGCTTCCTTGGTAGCTCAGTGGTAAAGCTCTCCTATCACTGCAGGAGACATGGTTCAATCCGTGAGTTGGGAAGATCCCCTGGAGAAGGAAATGGCTGCCCACCCCAGTATTCTTGCCTTTAAGTCCCATGAACAGAGAACTCCGGTGGGCTCCAGTCCATGGGGTTGCAAAAGAGTTGAACATGACTTAGCAACTGAACAGCAATGACAATAGACCCAAATAAGAAGGTCCTTAGGGACTCTCAGCTCCATTCCATGGTGAATCCTATATGTCACAGATGTAAAAATATAAATAAAGAAAATTTAGAGACTTCTCTCACTTGTATTCTGATGTTCATAATTAGCATATCACAAATTATTAAATACAATATTTGTTCTTGGACTAACATTTATTTTAAGTCCAAGTAAGCCCTTTTCTATATCTTTTCCCTTGAAGCAAAAGTCCCTCATATCTGAGTGGTGTAACTATTCCCAGGCTCTGCTGCTATATATAATATGTTGAAAACAAATACTGCTTACGGTTTGGGAAAGATTTGTGTGGTGAAGATACTCAATTGTAAGCTGAATAATGGCCATCCAAGATTTCCAGGGCGTAATACCCAGATTTTGTGAATATGTTACTTTACATGGAGAAGGAATTTTGCAAAAATAATTAAAAGGACCCTGGATTATCCACATGGACCCAAACTAACCTTAAAGCAGAGTATCTTTTCTAGCTATGATGAAAGGGGATTAATACCTATGGGAAATGGTCGGGAACTGTGTAATGGCAGATTGAAGTTATAATGGAGCATCTTAGTTTAGGTGTACAAAATCAGAATTGAGCAACCGTTGAGGACCTAGTCTCAGATTTGTTTCTGCACTACAGAGAATGTGAATTTTCTGTGAACTATACATGACTCAAGGACACCAGCCTTTTTAAAACCAACATCTGCAAGCCGTAACCTTGTGTCTTAAGGTTGTTCCCCCCTTGTAACTGTGCCATTTCAGACCCCTAACCAATCCTGACTTGAAAAGCACACATACTTCTTGGCAGCTTCAATTACAGTTTTTGATAAACAACTCATGTAACTTACTGAATCTTTTGGGTTTTGCCTTCGTAAGCCTACCCCATTTTGTAGTCTATTCTGTGTGCTTAGTTGCTCAGTCATGTGTGACTCTGCAACCCCATGGACTGTAGTCCACCAGGCTTCTCTGTCCATGGGGATTCTCCAGACAAGAATACTGGAGTGGGTTGCCATGCCCTTCTTTCTCCAGGGGATCGTCCCAACCCAGGGATAGAATCCAGATCTCCCGCACTACCAGCAGATTCTTTACCAGTTGAGCCAACAGGGAATCCCAAGAATACTGGAGTGGGTAATCTATTCCCTTCTCCAAGGGACCTCCCTAACCCAGGAATCAAACTGGGGTCTCCTGCATTGCAAGTGGATTCTTTGCCAGCTGAGCTATGAGGGAATCCCTATTTTGTAGATTGAAGGAACACAGTTTAAGTGCTTCTTTCATCTGTGTCTCCCAGGCTAACCACCTGGTCCTCCACAAAACACCCTTTTATTTCAATCAAGTCTATGTTCCTGAAAATCTGGTTAAGGCAAGGAAATGTGGATGGTCTGTAGGGTCTGGAAAAGGCAAGAAAATAGACCCTCACAGGGCATTGCTAGATAAGAATAAAGCCCTTACAACATCCATGATATTAGTCTAATTAGACCCATGTAGGAATTCTGACTAACGGAAACAATAAGATAATTTTATTGAGGTCATTAAGCTTATGCTAATTTTTAGGAAAACAATGGAATACAAATGAGTATAAGAAAAGACAGATGAATTAACTTATCACATCCTTCCTTTAGAATAGCATGGATGCAACTCATTCTTATACAGCAATTATCACCTCCTGTTTGTGGTGTGCACACATTTCATTGTTTCTTCATAGTTCCCGTCTGTGTTTTTAGTATATAAAAGAATTGCACATGGTAGCTAAGCAATATTTTCAATATTAAAGAAGCTATGTTAATGTTGAGTATCTTTTATAGGTCTCAGTTCAGTTCAATCTCTCAGTTGTGTCCAACTCTTTGTGCCTCCATGAACTGCAGCATGCCAGACTTCCCTGTCCTATTTATAGGTCTAGATGTAGTATATAATATCAGTGTTTCACATTGACTACTAGACGTATAAAGGCTTCTGAGGAGGTGCTAGTGGTAAAGAACCTTCCTGCCAATATAGGACATGAGTTCAATCCCTGGGTCGTGAACATCCCTAGATGAGGGCATGGCAATCCTCTCCAATATTTTTGTCTGGAGAATCCCACTGACAGAGGAGCCTGATGGGTTATGGTCCATAGGGTCACAAAGAGTAGGACACGACTTAAGCAACTGAGCACACACACAGCACAGATCCATATTGAACAAGATTTGAGAATATACCATTAGTATTTAATATATTTTACAGTTCATATTTATTAAAAGAATTTTGATTAAAATTGTATATTATGATTTTTAGTTTACATATAAGGAGTTAAAGATTAAAATTGTGTTTATATTTAATTTATACTTTTGAAGAGCATGTATTAAAATTTTATGATTCAGTTTTTTTAATTTGTTAGATCATTACTATTAATAAAACAAAATTATATTTCATGGTTATAACAAAATTATAGATTTTCTTGACATTAAGATTATAAAAATGAGCTTTATGGAATATACTATTAATTATACATTTCTTTTCTTGTCAGACATCTAAATATCGTTGACCCAATAAGTAATATATGGTAAGTCATATCCAAGAATGAGTTCAAAATTCTTTGGTATTTTGCCAAATTTTAATTGTATAGAAACAGTTTTATGTTCATTTTTTTCTTTTTGAAATCATATATGTAAAATTGGATGTTCAGTTCAATTCAGTTGCTCAGTCGTGTCTGACCCTTAGGAAGCATTATATTTAAAAGCTTATTAGATTAATCTTTAAATATAGAAAAAGGTAAATATAGACACATGTTTAATGGCCTTCCTTTTGTATTACTGTTCAGTCCTGAAACTCCAGTACTTTGGCCACCTCATGCGAAGAGTGGTGTCATCGGAAAAGACTCTGATGCTGGGAGGTATTGGGGGCAGGAGGAAAAGGGGACGACAGAGGATGAGATGACCGGATGGCATCACCAACTCAATGGACGTGAGTTTGAGTGAACTCCGGGAGTTGGTGGACAGGGAGGCCTGGTGTGCTGCGATTCATGGGGTCTCAAAGAGTCGGACATAACTGAACAACTGAACTGAACTGAACTTACAAGAAACTGTTTATTTTTGTTACTCCTTAGATGTTTATTAACTAATAATTCATCTCACAATCATTGGTATATTAGATTAGATGAATTATGATAAATTATAACTAAGGATGCTTATCTAGAAATGCAGGGATGCTTCAGTGTAGAAAATTAATGCAGTATTTTAATGGGCTACAGAGAAAAGCCTAAAAGCATATTAATAAATGTAGAAGAGTCATAGGCAAAATTTGGCTTTTTTTCATTATTCAGACTTGGCACATATACAACCTTCCACAATTTGATGTAAAGCATCTGTTAAAAATTGTAATTATTGGAAATTGTTTATAATCTATCCCTTATATTAGGAACAAGATTGGGGGGTCACCAGCATGACTGTTTGCAGTATTGCATTGGTAGGTAGAACCTACCAGTTATAATAAGCCATACCAGAAGCTCAATGAAAAAAAGTAAATAAGTTACTATGTTTCAATACTGTTAATATCAAATTAGAACATAGAGCATAATAAAAGACTCAGTTGACAGTAGTAATCAAAACAATATGGCATCTGAGAATACACCTAATAAAATATGTAAAAGTCTAAATTGAAGAAAAGATAATGATCAACCAAAAAGCATTGATAATCTACTATCAGAACTCTGTAATAATAATGAGATGTTAATTTGTAAATACAGTGTATTTTCATCCAAAGCTCAAAAGGTTTTAATAAAACTACTCTATTTATAAAATTTATGTAGGCAAATATGGGCTAATTTTTGAAGAACAAGTGAGAAATGCTTTAAGAACCAGATGAGGATTACTCTTACATATAACATACTTTGCCACAAAGCTATATTGAGTATGTTATTGATAAACTGATAGACAAAGAGACCAATGAAAGAGCAAATGCTCAGAAGCATATCAGTGCAAGTATATAAACTTGATGTGTGGCAGAACTAATAATCTAGACCAGTGGAAAATAAACTCTACATCTGTATATAATAATCAATTCCATATAAATTAGAAATTTGTTATACAAGCAGATTGCACAATTCTTAGAAAAGTAATGAACATTTGATTAATGTTGGATTAAAAACTACTATTTCTAAGGAAACATTTTAAAATGAACTTGAAAGTAAAAGGAAGGAATTTTGTTCATTAAAATTTGAATTTACAAAACAGAAAGAATGGCATAAGTCAAACAAGCAGAGAGCTGGTAAAAATATGTATATAAACATTTGACCTAGAATGTTTGGTTACAAAATCTTAATCAGCAGTGAGAAAATTTATCTTCAATATGAGTGAATAATATGAATAGAGGCTTCAATGTAGAAATTGTTTGAATCACCAATAAACAATTAGTCTCGTCACTTGTTGCTATGTGACAAACCAAGATTGAATAGGCTCATATGGAAGATTTTCCCTTAGAATCTTTAAAGCATATTCAGGCAGAATATGGCTGGGACTGGAGTCATCATTTGTGCTGTCTAGCACTCAAGCTGGATGTCTAGAAAAGCTGAGGTCAGATAACGCATCTCCCCAAATGTCAGTACTCTTGCCTGGAAATTCGCATGGATGGAGAAGCCTGGTAGGCTGCAGTCCATGGGGTGGCTAAGAGTCGGACCAATTGAGCGACTTCACTTTCACTTTTCACTTTCATGCATTGGAGAAGGCAATGGCAACCCACTCCAATGTTCTTGCCTGGAGAATCCCAGGGATGGGGGAGCCTGATGGGCTGCCATCTATAGAGTAGCACAGTCGGACAGGACTGAAGCGATTTAGCAGCAGCAGCAGCATTCTGGATTTCTTGCATGATGATCAACTTACCCCAGAGTGAGTATTCCAAAAGATATGAAAGTTGAAATGTCAGCCTGAGCCCCCAATTGGCAGTGTCACTTCTGACCTACTCTGGTGGATGCAGCAATCCCGAACCCACCTGTTTTCAAGGGATTAGCTCAATTCTTAGTGGGTGGAGCTTCAAAAAGTTTGTAGTCATCTTTGATCTGCTGCAAACTGAAAATAAGCTCAAACTATAAGCACTGTAGTGTTGGAGAAGACTCTTCAGAGTCCCTTGGAATGCAAGGAGATCAAACGAGTCAATCCTAAAGGAAATCAGTCCTGAATATTCATTGTCAGGACTGTTGCTGAAGCTCCAATATTTTGGCCACCTGATGTGAAGAGCTGACGAAAAACCCTGATGTTGGGAAAGATTGAAGGCAGGAGGAGAAGAGGACAACAGAGGAGGAGATGGTTGGATGGTATCACTGACTCAGTGGACAAGAGTTTGGTGATGGACAGGGAGGCCTGGCATGCTGCGGTTCATTGGGTCGCAAAGAGTTGGACACAATTGAGTGACTGAACTGATAAGCACTCAAGTAAATTAAGACAATGATGAAACTGTCTTTATCCAACATCTCATTGACTGGAGGTTTGAACTCTGAGAATGGAAAATTTTTAGTGAGTAGGTAAACAGAAAAATCTCATGCAGTCTTGGGTATATGTACATGGGTACAAGTCTTTGGAGGATAGTATTTATACCACCTAGTAAAGTCAAACATGTTCAAACCTTCTGGGCTTAGAAATTCCACTTCTGTGTGTATAACCTGGAGACACTCTCACAAATGTGCATTAGGATATTTGTATGTGAAGTTAATGTTATTCATTGTTCATAGTAGCAAACAGTGCGACTGCTGGATTAACTCTAACTCAGCAGAGGAAAATGGGAAAGAAAAAAAAATGGGGTCTCATGCATATCTGCTATATTTAGTATTTAATTTCATTCTTTAAAAGTCTGAAGTGAATATAGCATAATGTTAAGATTTACTGAAGCCTGGGAAGTTTGTAAATGAGTGTTATAATATTAATATATTTCTTTCAGTGGATAAAAATGATTTCAAAATTTTAATAAAGAGAACTTAGAAAAAAATCTCAAGTAATACTGGATTCTGTGACTTAGATCTCAGAAAGTATGTCATAAAGGAGAAAAGATATTTACATATATTAATGTGCATAACGCAAATTTTCTTTGGGACATGTTCTTTGTAAAGCCCTTAATTTGTGCTTAAATTAAAATATACACTCTAAATACATCAGACAAGAAAGAAAAAACTCATTTTTGTTTGATTTCTGCATATATAAATATTGTATACATATATTTTTCAAGCTTTAGTGTATCCATACAAATTGACAATGTATGGTTATGGTTCAGATTATTATCAAATGATAAAACTTACATGAAATTAATACTTTATATTATGAATCCACTTTAATAGAAAGTATTTATAATTTTAAAGTGATGTAATCATAAATAATGCAAAGTGTTAAAATATTTGCAGTTGTAACATTCAAATAATTACCAGTATATACTTTTGCAGATATAGAAAAATAGTCTTTATAACTTCATTAAGGATAGTCTTAATATGTTCTGCATGTATTCTCTTTGGTTAGTTACTAGTAATTTAAAAAATGTATTCTATGTGTTTTATAGAATATGCATCCTCCAGATTTGGGGTTAATTTTTTATTCATGTATGTTAGATCAATCATGATAATTGATTTATTTAAATCTCTATTGAATTTTTGTCCATTTGTTCTGTCATTTACTGAGAGAATGGCTTTTAAATCCTCACAATATGATAACAGATTTATGAATTTCTGCTTCTGGTTCTGTTAACCTTTTAGTTTTATAATTGAAGCTAGATTATTAGGAGAAGCAGATTTTGAATTGTTATATCACCTTGATTAATGAAACTTCTACCATTATAGACTGGTTTTCTTTTTCATTTTCTTTTTTTTGTGTGTGTGTGGCTATGCTTTCCCTTCAAATACTTTTT
This sequence comes from Nanger dama, assembly GCA_917880005.1. NCBI lineage: Eukaryota > Metazoa > Chordata > Mammalia > Artiodactyla > Bovidae > Nanger > Nanger dama. Next base: position 48,900,669 of record CAKJTW010000011.1, read on the forward strand.
CTGGATTAATATTTTTGAGTAATATTTTAGAATAGTTTTGTCTACCATTTGACTACAAATATTTACTGGGTTCTTTTGTTTTATGTCTGTGTCTTGTAACCTGCATATAAGTGATATTTTTAATTAATTAAGCAGTGCTCTTAATCATTTACATTTACTTATATATTTAGATGCATTTTTAAGGTTTTTTTCTTCTTTTTGTGCTTTATTCTTTCCCTTTTCCTAGTACTTTTTCCTTTCTAGTCAATTTTTAAATTGAATTTTTATTCCATTTTCCTCTTTACCGCCTGGAAAATGACACACTGTATCTCCATTTTTCCCCTGTGGTTAAGCTATTCATGTTTATAATAATAAAATCTAAAATTTACAAATAACTTAAATCACATTCCAAAAAATACAGGTAAAGTAAATTACTATTGTGTCTGGCTTCTCACATCTCAATTAGCAAATTCTTTTGCCCATTACTTTAATTCTTTTTTTTTTTTAAACCCACAATATATAACTTATTGCTATTTCATAAATGCAAAGCACATTTAGCTTTTATCATATGTATCATCTATTCTTTTGCAGGACATTCTTTCCTGCAAGTCAGACATTTTGTAGATTATATGCCATCTTCCTGAAAAATATCTTTCAAGTATAACTTTATTGAGTCACCAGGTATTATTATCAATGGTGAGTACTCTGTTTTTCTTTGTCTGTTATGCTATTGAGAAATGATTCCATGGAATGGAGAATTCTTGAGTTAATTTAAGATTTTAAAGATGTATTTCTATCGCCTATGGCTTCCATTATCTCTGTCAAAATGAGACTTGTCAAATTGCCTTTGTCCTCTCTCCACAACTTTTAAAGTCTCAATTCATTCCTTTTGTGTTTTAAAGTTTCAGTAAATCCCTAAAGTAGATTTCATAATATTTACTTTCCACAAGATACATCAGATTTCAGAATATAAAACTATTGTCATTTATCAGTTGGGAAGATTTCTTCAGTATGATCTTACCAAACATTCTCTGTATGTCCTTGTTTTCCTTCCTGATAGAGATCTATTTTGAGTTATAATAGTTTTTCCTCTTTTTGTTTTTATGACCTTTAATTTCCATTTTATATGTTCTATTTCTTTGTTTTACTTTGCTCTTTTATATATTAACCTAACTCTTAATTCGTGTTAAATAATTTGATCTTAGACTGAGTCTAGTTGGCTGTTTTAAATCATTAATTTAGTTTCTGTATTAATAATTGTATTTTCCTGTCTAGAAATTCAATTTGCTTTTTATTCAGATCTCTGGTCATTTTTTATGGACAAGTTTTCTTTGTCCTACTTTCAATATCCATTTTAATGTTTTAATATAAATATACTCACTAAATTATGTTAAAAGATAAGAAACTTATAAATCAGTTCAGTTCAATCGCTCAATCGTGTCTGACTCTTTGCGACCCCATGAACTGCAGCACGCCAGGTCTCCCTGTCCATCACTAACTCCCGGAGTCCACCCAAACCCATGTCCACTGCATCAGTGATGCCATCCAACCATCTTACCCTCTGTCGTCCCCTTCTCCTCCTACCCTCACTCTTTCCCAGCAGTAGAGTCTGTTCCAATGAGTCAGCTCTTCACATCAGGTTATGGTTCAACTAAACAGATTGTGTGTCCAATAGATCCAATAAGTGCCCTTGATTTCTGAAGACTCTGATATAAAGCTTTGTACTTTTTTGCTTTTTGCAGTATTTGGAAGATTTTTTAATGAACATACATATTTTCATTTGAACTTTTTCTGTGGCATTTTGAAGCTTTGTTTGGGATTAAGTTTGTCAGGAGAGGATTTGACTTTGCTTCCAACATATAACACTACAAACTCAGGATTATTTTAAACTTTATTGTAAGCCTGGGATTTTTGTTTGTTTCAAATAAATTTTTATTTTAAGATGGTTTTAAATTCACAGAAAAATTACAAATGTAACAGAGTTCCCGTATACTTCGCTTAGTATCCCCATTCATTAACATCTTGATTTACTCCATCCAAAAAAACCTATATTGCTCCATGCTTTATTTGTATTTTACCAGTGTTTAATCATTATTTATTTTTTTATTTTCCAGTAGCCCACTCAAAATCTCATACTTCATTTGTTTTTCTTTAACGTTCTAAAAAATAATATTTTATGTATGTATGTATGTGTTTAGCTGTGCTCAGCCTTAATTGCACCATGCAGCATCTTTAGTGTGGCATGTGAGATCTTTTTTATATCTCCTTAGTCTCCTCTGGTCCATAGCAGCTTTTCTATCTTTCTTTGATCTTTCTGATTTTGACAGTTTTAAGGATTACTGGTCAGATATTCTGTAGAATGTCTCTCAATTTAGGTTTGAATTATGTTTTCGTCATGGTTGGCTGCAGTAATAGGTACTGGGAAAGATGATCACAGCTGGTAAATTGCCCTTCTCACCAAACATATTGTGGGGACTAATATAACTGATCAGTACATCATTAATACCCTGAATCATTTATTTTGTTTTAAAGTATTGCCCAGGTACTATAGATTTAGATCTCAAATCTATGTGATGAAGTGATTATCATTAGGAATTCTTAAGCAGAGAGTTCTCTTTTTATTTCATTTTTTTCTTTTCTTCCAGATCCAAAGGTAGATGCAAAAGTAACTTCAAGTTACAACCTATGTATTTCCACACTTAAGAAAGAATGGGAATGAAATTTCTGAAAATATTATTTTTCTCTGGAAATGTAAAATTTAAAATTAGAACTGTGAATTATGAATTTTTTGTTTAATGTTTTGGTAAATAAATACTCATTAGTAATTATCTTAGACCAGACTGATTTAACTAAATATTATACACAGTAGTTTAGACTATTGGACATTTATTTCACAAAGTTTCAGAAGCTGGGAATTCTGGGATGGAGCAGATCTGGTTTCTGTCAAGGGTCTACTTCCTGTCTTGTAGACAGCTATCATCTTCTTGTGTCCTCACATGGCAGAAGAAGGAGAGGGAGGAACAAACTTTCTCCTAATTCTCTGTAAGGACACTAACTGGATTAATCAGTCCACCCTCATGATCTCATCTAATCCTAATTATCTCCAAAAGGCCCCACGTCTAATACTATCACATTGGGTGGGTAGGTCTTTATAATATAAATTTGTGGAAGGAACAAGCATTCAGTCCAGAAAAGTAATTTTGTATTTGATTTTGTGTCTTTAAGTTGGCTTCTTCCTAGCTGTATGAAGAAAAGTTAACTGAACTTTAAGCTCTTCACTTGACTGTCTTTATACTGAGGATAAAGTGTATTAATGCATATAATTTAGCACCACAATGACATATTGTATGAGCATGGTGTCTATTTTCAGTTATTATTATTGAAAGAGGAAAAATCTAGTCTGGCAAAGAGAGCATGAGAGCCTCGTTCTGGAACCAAGGATAAAAAGGGAAATATCTAATAAACGTTTGTGAGCATCTTTAGGCTAAAAATAACATTTTTAAAAATCATACGTGTGTGTGTGTGTGTGTGTGTGTGTGTGTGTGTGTGTGTGTGTCTGTATGTATACAGAGTATATCAGTACAATTCAGTTCAGTCACTTAGTCGTGTCCGACTGTTTGTGACCCCATGAAACACAGTACACCAGGCCTCCCTGTCAGTCACCAACTCCTGGAGTCTACCCAAACGCATGTCCATTGAGTCGGTGATGCCATCCACCCATCTCATCCTCTGTCATCGCCTTCTCCTCCTGCACTCATGTGGGGCCCTAAATGGGAAACCTTAAAAAGAAAGGGGCTAGCTTTGTGGTTGAAAACCTAAGATGGCGCCTGGCTGAAGAGATGGGGCATGGTCTATGTTGTTTGTCAAAGTTTTTTGATTGGCTCTCTTGATTTCCGTGCACGTAAACAGCACGTGATCTCCATAGACTCCTGTTATAATGAAGGCACATGACAATTTGACCTTTAACTTGATTGGTTCAACTATGGAAAGCCCCTCCTAAAACCCCTCTACTTGTCTATATACGCTGGGAGTTGGCAGCAATAAAGCAGAACTGCTTCCACGGAACCCCTGTCGCATCTGATTGTCTCACTGGGGCTGGGTTGGCAGACAGCAGGCTCACCTCTTCTCTGGACCCTCGGCTTTGCTGAGGGAAGTTCCACTGCCTCTACTGTTTCTGTGGAGCACTCCCCGTACCCTCAGTCTTTCCCAGCATCAGGGTCTTTTCCAATATGTCAGTTCTTCACATGAGGTGGACAAAGTATTGGAGTTTCAGCTTCAACATCAGTCCTTTCAATGAACACCCAGGACTGATCGTTAGGATGGACTTGTTGGATCTTCTTGAAGTGCAAGGGACTCTCATGACTCCTCAAACACCACAGTTCAAAAGCATCAGTTCTACACTCAGCTTTCTTTATAGTCCAACTCTCACATCCATATGACCACTGGGAAAACCAGAGCCTTGACTGGATGGACCTTTGTTGGCAAAGTAATGTCTCTACTTTTTAATATACTGTCCAGATTGGTCATAACTCTCCTTCCAAGGAGTAAGTGTCTTTAATTTCATGGCTATAGTCACCATCTGCAGTGATTTTGGAGTCCCAAAAATAAAGTCTGTCACGGACTCCATTGTTTCCCCATCTATTTGTCATGAAGTGCTGGGACCTGATGACATGATTTTCGTTTTCTGACTGTTGAGCTTTAAGCCAACTTTTTTCACACTTCTCTTTCACTTTCATCAAGAGGCTCTTAGTTCTTCTTCAGTTTCTGCCATAAGGGTGGTGTCCTCCGCATATCTGAGGTTATTGATATTTCTCCCGGCAATCTTGATTCCAGCTTGTGCTTCTTCCAGCCTAGTGTTTCTCATGATATACTCTGCATATAAGTTAAATAAGCAGGGTGAAAATATACAGCCTTGATGTACTCCTTTTCCTATTTGGAACCAGTCTGTTGTTCCATGTCCAGTTCTAACTTTTGCTTCATGACCTGCATACAGGTTTCTCAAGAGGCAGGTCAGGTGGGCTGGTATTCCCATCTCTCTCAGAATTTCCCACAGTTTATTATGATCCACACAAAGATTTTGCCATAGTCAATAATTAGGATGAAATTAGAACGGGAATTTAAAATCTTTGAGCCTTAGCTTTTTAATGTTCCTATTTATTTTTTAAAGCATTTGTAAATTTGTTTTTATAGAAAATTTTGTTGGTTTGTTTTTTTGTTTGTTTTGGTTTTGGCCAATTTACATGGCCTCTGGGATATTAGTTTCCTGAGCAGGGATTAAACCCTTGTCCTTGGCAGTGAGGCTATGAAGTCCTAACTACTGGTTCACCAGGTAATTCCCTAAGTATATATTGTTCACTTCAGTTCAGTTTAGTCACTCAGTCGTGTCCGACTCTTTGCAACCCCATGAGTCACAGCACGCCAGGCCTTCCTGTCCATCACCAACTCCCACAGTTCGCTCAGACTCACATCCATCGAGTCTGTGATGCCATCCAGCCATCTCATCCTCTGTCGTCCCCTTCTCCTCCTGCCCCCAATCCTTCCCAGCATCAGAGTCTTTTCCAATGAGTCAACTCTTCTCATGAGGTGGTCAAAGTACTGGAGTTTCAGCTTTAGCATCATTCCTTCCAAAGAAATCCCAGGGCTGATCTCCTTTAGAATGGACTGGTTGGATCTCCTTGCAGTCCAAGGGACTCTCAAGAGTCTTCTCCAACACCACAGTTCAAAAGCATCAATTCTTCGGCACTCAGCTGTCTTCACAGTCCAACTCTCACATTTATACATGACTATTGGAAAAACCATAGCCTTGACTAGATGGACCTTTGTTGGCAAAGTAATATTTCTGCTTTTGAATATGCTATCTAGGTTGGTATAAGTTTTCTTCCAAGGACTAAGCGTTTTTTTAATTTCATTGCTGCAATCACCATCTGCAGTGATTTTGGAGCCCCAAAAATAAAGTCTAAAACTGTTTCCACTGTTTCCCTATCTATTTCCCATGAAGTGATGGGACCAAATGCCATGATCTTCATTTTATGAATGTTGAGCTTTAAGCAACTTTTTCATTCTCCTCTTTCAATTTCATCAAGAGGCTTTTTAGTTCCTCTTCACTTTCTGCCATAAGAGTGGTGTTATCTGCATATCTGAGGTTATTGATATTTCTCCTGGCAATCTTGATTCCAGCTTGAGTTACATAAATTAGCTTTTGGTAAGTGAGAAAAATAATTGACCAGGAAACTAAGACAAGATATAACTTTGACCCAAATTTGATATGGCACAGTGTGTATACAAAATATATTATATTATATTATATTATATTATATTATATTATATATACACTGTGCCATATCAAATTTGTGTCAAAGTTATATCTTGTCTTAGTTTCCTGGTCAATTATTTTTCTCACTTACCAAAGGCTAACTAAGACATGTTCATGGGGCAACTCAAGACAGGTGAGTCATGGTGGAGAGGTCTGAAAGACTGTGGTCCACTGGAGAAGGGAACGGCAAACCACTTCAGTATTCTTACCTGGAAAACTCCATGAACAGTATGAAAAGGCAAAATGATAGGATACTGAAAGAAGTACTCCCCAGGTCATTAGGTGCCCAATATGGTACTGGAGATCAGTAAGATCTCCAGAAAGAATGAAAAGATGGAGCCAAAGCAAAAACAATACCCAGTTGTGGATGTGACAGGTGATAGAAGCAAGGTCTGATGCTGTAAAAGCAATATTGCACAGGAACCTGCAATGTCAGGTCCATGAATCAAGGCAAATTGGAAGTGGTCAAACAAGAGATGGCAAGAGTGAACATCGACATTCTAGGGATCAGCGAACTAAAATGGACTAGAATGGGTGAATTTAACACAGAAGACCAACATATCTACTACTGTGGGCAGGAATCCCTCAGAAGAAATGGAGTAGCCATCATGGTCAACAAAAGAGTCCGAAATGCAGTACTTGAATGCAATCTCAAAAACTACAGAATGACCTCTGTTCGTTTCAAGGCAAACCATTCAGTATCACGGAAATCCAAGTCTATGCTCCAACCAGTAACGCTGAGGAAGCTGAAGTTGAATGGTTTTATGAAGACGTATAAGACCTTTTAGAACTAACACCCAAAAAAGATGTCCTTTTCATTATAGGGGACTGGAATGCTAAAGTAGAAAGTCAATAAACACCTAGAGTATAGGCAAATTTGGCCTTGGAATGAAGAATGAAGCAGGGCAAAGACTAATACAGTTTTGCCAAGAAAATGCACTGGTCATAGCAAACACCCTCTTCCAACAACACAAGAGAAGACTCTACACATGGACATCACCAGATGGTCAACACCAAAATCAGATGGATTATATTCTTTGCAGCCAAAGATGGAGAAGCTCTACACAGTCAACAAAAACAAGACCAGGAGCTGACTGTGGCTCAGATTATGAACTCGTTATTGCAAAATTCAGACTGAAATTGAAGAAAGTAGGGAAAACCAATAGACCATTCAGGTATGACCTAAATCAAATCCCTTATGATTATACAGTGGAAGTGAGAAATAGATTTAAGGGCCTAGATCTGATAGATAGAGTGCCTGATGAACTATGGGATGAGGTTCATGATGTTGTCCAGGAGACAGGGATCAAGACCATCCCCATGGAAAAGAAATGCAAAAAGCAAAATGGCTGTCTGGGGAGGCCTTACAAATAGCTGTGAAAAGAAGAGAAGCAAAAAGCAAAGGAGAAAAGGAAAGATATAAGCATCTGAATGCAGAGTTCCAGAGAATAGCAAGAGATAAGAAATCCTTCTTCAGCAATCAATGCAAAGAAATAGATGAAAAGAACAGAATGGGAAAGACTAGATATCTCTTCAAGAAAATTAGAGATACAAAGGGAACATTTGATGCGACAATGTGCTCGATAAAGAGCAGAAATTGTATGGACCTAAAAGAAGCAGAAGATATCAAGAAGAGGTGGCAAGAATACACAGAAGAACTGTACAAAAACGATCTTCATGATGCAGATAATCACGATGATATGATCACTCATCTAGAGCCAGACATCCTGGAATGTGAAGTAAAGTGGGCCTTAGAAAGTATCACTATGAACAAAGCTAGTGGAGGTGATGGAATTCCTGTTGAGCTATGTCAAATCCTGAAAGATGATGCTATGAAAGTGCTGCACTCAATATGCCACCAAATTTGGAAAACTCATCAGTGGCCTCAGGACTGGAAAAGTTCAGTTTTCATTCCAGTGCCAAAGAAAGGCAACGCCAAAGAATGATCAAACTACTGCACAATTGCAGTCATCTCACATGCAGGTAAAGTAATGCTCAAAATTCTCCAAGCCAGGCTTCAGCAATACGTGAACCGTGAACTTGCAGGTGTTCAAGCTGGTTTTAGAAAAAGCAGACAAAACAGAAATCAAATTGGCAACATCTGGTAGATCATGGAAATAGCAAGAGAGTTCCAGAAAAACATCTATTTCTCCTGTGTTGATTATGCCAAAACCTTTGACTATGTGGATCCCAATAAACTGTGAAAAATTTTGAGAGAGATGGTAATACCAGACCACCTGACCTGCCTCTTGAGAAATCTGTATGCAGGTCATGAAGCAACAGTTAGAACTGGACATGGAACAACAGACTGGCTCCAAATAGGAAAAGGAGTACATCAAAGCTGTATATTATCACCCTGCTTATTTAACTTCTATGCAAAGTACATCATGAGAAACACTGGAATGGAAGAAACACAAGCTGGAATCAAGATTGCCAGGAGAAATATCAATAACCTCAGATATGCAGATGACACCACCCTTATGGCAGAAAGTGAAGAGGAATTAAAAAGCCTCTTGATGAAGGTGAAAGAGGAGAGTGAAAAAGTTGGCCTAAAGCTCAACATTCAGAAAACGAAGATCATGGCATCTGGTCCCATCCCTTCATGGGAAATAGATGGGGAAACAGTGGAAACAGTAGGACTTTATTTTGGGGCCCCAAAATCACTGCAGATGGTGACTGCAGCCATGAAATTAAAAGACGCTTACTCCTTGGAAGAAAAGTTATGACCAACCTAGATAGCATATTCAAAAGCAGAGACATTACATTGCCGACTAAGGTCCGTCTAGTCAAGGCTGTGGATTTCCCAGTGGTCATGTATGGATGTGAGAGTTGGACTGTAAAAAGGCTGAGCACTGATGAATTGATGCTTTGAACTGTGGTGTTGGAGAAGACTCTTGAGAATACCTTGGACTGCAAGGAGATCCAACCAATCCATTTTGTAGATCAGCCCTGGGATTTCTTTGGAGGGAATGATGCTAAAGCTAAACCTCCAGTACTTTGGCCACCTCATGTGGAGAGTTGACTCATTGGAAAAGACTCTGATGCTGGGAGAGATTGGGGGCAGGAGGAGAATGGGACAACAGAGGATGAGATGGCTGGATGAAATCACGGACTCAATGGACAGGAGTTTGAGTAAACTCCAGGAGTTAGTGATGGATAGGGAGGCCTGGCATTCTGCAGTCCATGGGGTTGCAAAGGGTCAGACATGACTGAGCAATTTAACTGAATGGAATGAAGCATAGCTTGTTAAGTAAGAAAAACTTGTAAATAAAAATGATAAGTATAAGATTACATGGTTCTAACATCATATATAAATATCATTAAAATTAACTAAATTGCTATGAGCATGGCTATACTCAATATAAAAACTCTCTTTCATCTTTACTTTCTTAAAGATTTTTACATTTCTACTTCTAAATCAATATCTGATAATATACTTACAAGTAGAATTGTTTAACTCATTGACCTTTACAGCAAATAAAACATTTCCCCATATTTTGAGGAGGATGATAAACAGTATCAAGATGGAAATGTTTAAATTGTTCATTAAAAATCCTTATTCCAATATATGATTGCCCTTTTCCTATAATCAGGGGAAGAGTAGAATTTTTCCCTGAGTTTCATGTCTCAACACCATGAACAATAATATGCTTTTCAGACTTCCCTTTTGACTTCAGATGTTTTTAAGCATACTAGGATTATACAGATTTCATGAAAGGGTAGCTTGCTATTTCTAAGGATATATTTTCAGGTAACTAGAGAATAAAGGCAGAGGTAGAGAAGTAGCATTACCTTAAGGGGAAAGGGCTTAGGATTTAAGGTCAGGGTCAAACTTCATTCTTTTGCATGTGACCACAGTAATTTTAAAAGTAGTTGATTAGATTTATGAAACTGAAATGGACATTATAAGAGGGTGGATAGAGATTTAGATCTGGTTAAACATTGATCACTTCTGTGTAAGGATACAGATTTCCTGCTTCTCTTGCTTTAAACTTTAGAGATCCGACCCTTCCAGCATGCCAGCAAAGTTTCTGAAGTTAGATAACTATTGTGTTTTTGATAAGGAACCAGCAGGCTACCTTGCTCTATTTCCCATCACTCCCTGTTGTCATAGCAGTGCTTAAGTCTAGTAGCAGGGGCTTTCAGCACCATCTTTTCACTTTTGACTCCTCATGGTAGAGTTAAGAGGAAAGTAAATCCCTACTTGTACCCTTATCTGTTTCACAAATGGGAAAAGTAAAAATTGACCCAGAGGGCTACATCTTTCAAGAAAAGATAAGGAGCACTTTTTCTCTCCCTGTAAATGAAGAATATTTCTCAACTTGGCATATTTCAAACATTCACATTACCTGCCCCACCCCCTATAGGCATTTGACTTTGCAAACCCTGCTTTAAGCAATAACTCATGGTAATAGTGAGAAATGTGTCATAAATATTCTCAAAAGTTCATCATTATATATTTTGCTCCTGAGGGAAGCAGAAATGAGAAAAGATTTTATTAGTACAGATAGGAACCATTCTTCTTTCTGTTCAGGGCATGCTATTTGGGGGCTCAAATTGAATAAAAGTCTCCTGGCATATGAATTCCATGAAGTATGATACCTGATAAACTCTTCAAAATATTCAAAATTGACATTTGAATAGAAGTTTTGCTCAGTTTCCGTTTTGAAGCTGATAATATATTAAACTGTTTAACATTAGTAATTAAAAATAGATTTAAGATGCCTATGGAGCACTTGGGCTTACCAGATAGTTCAGTTGGTAGAGAATCTGCCTGCAATGCTGGAGACTCCTGGTTCAGTTCCTGAGATGGGAAGATCCTCTGGAGAAGGGATAAGCTACCCACTCCAGTATTTTTGAGCTTCCCTTATGGCTCATCTGGTAAAGAATCTGTCTGTAATATGGGAGACCTGGGTTCTTTCCCTGGGTTGGGAAGATCCCTTGGAGAAGGGAAAGGCTACTCACTCCAGTATTCTGGTCTGGAGAATTCCAAGGACTATACAGACTATACTGAGAGTTGGACACGACTGAGCTACTTTCACTTCACTTCATGGATCTCTAGTCTATTTTTAAAGATTTATTACTTTTCACTCACACACACATACACACAATGATAGAGGAGGTAATAAGTACATAAAAATAGGTTTCAGTAAAAAAATAGTTGAATTTTGAATTCTGACTAGTTAAGTATTAAAACTTGAAAAGAAATCCTTTTAAGCCATCTAAAGTTCTTGGTGGAACTGTAACATGCTAGGAGAATTCTAGCTACTACTTAAATTTTAAGTGCTTCAATCCATTATGGTGACACAAGTTGTTTTAGCAGCTATCATTTTTTAAAATTTCAGTACTTTGGGTCCTTCCAAGATAAATGTCCTTTCTTCTTTGCCTTTCATTTCTTAAATTATTTTTTGAGGATAGCAATGTTTGGGCAGTTAAACTGGCTCCAGCCCTAGGCATTATGTCATTGCTTCCTTTTCTTTGCTTACTAATGGACTGCAAATATTCTTTTCCTAAAAAATCCCCCAAAACAAAAACCTCCCGCTCCTCTGTTGCTTCTCTGGTGTTAACATGGTCTACCAGGAACAAATCTCCACTCTTCCGGAAAGCATGCTAAGGTGTCCTTTGCCTTCATTCTCTCCTTCCCCTCACACAAATTAACTCTCCAGTTAACAGCAGTATGACTTCCGCTAATGCCATCACATTAATCCAGGGTTCTTAATAGAGGAGCTGCTTCCCTGCTGGCTCAGACGGTAAAGCATCTGCCTACAAGGCGGGAGACCTGGGTTCAATCCCTGGATCGGGAGCTCCTGTGGAGAAGGATATGGCAACCCAATCCAGTACCCTTGCCTGGAAAATCCCATGGATGGAGGAGTATGGTAGACTACAGTCCATGAGGCCGCAAAAATTGGATACAACTGAGCAACTTCACTTTCAGGGTCTGGCAAACCTCACATGAGAAAACTGCCCTCCCACCAGACTAGAACACAGTCAGTGCACTGCAGCCGCTGAAAAGAGATTTTTGTTAAGGACTACTTTCTTTTAGTTATAAAATGATCAACTTCTATTTATACTTTGGTAATTATAAGTCAAACGGTATGAAGGATATAATAAAATTAAGAATTTCTACTATTTAAAAAATGCAGTAGTACAACCGAATACCATAAAAACTTACAGAAAATCAAAACAGAAAATGCATGTGTATAGCATCCTCTAGTCTGTCTAGTCAAAGCTATGGTTTTTCCAGTAGTTATGTATGGATGTGAGAGTTGGACTATAAAGAAGACTGAGAGCAAAGAATTGATGCTTTTGAACTGTGGTGCTGGAGAAGACTCTTAAGAGTCCTTTGGACTGCATTGAGATCCAACCAGTCCATCCTAAAGGAGATCAGTTCTGAATATTCATTGGAAGGACTGATGCTGAAGCTGAAACTCCAATATTTTGCCCACCTGAAGCAAAAAACTGACTCATTGGTAAAGACCTTGATGCTGGGAAAGATTGAAGGTGGGAGAAGAAGGGGAAGACAGAGGATGAGATGGTTGAATGGCATCACTGACTCACTGGACATGAGTTTGATTAAACTCTGGGAGTTAGTGATGGACAGGGAAGCCTGGTGTGCTGCAGTCCATGGGATAGCAAAAACTCAAAATAACTGAGCGACTGAGCTGAATAGCATCATCAGATCATCATCCTATCAAAGTATTTGTCAAAATGATTCCATAATTCTTACAGTGTTTTCTGAATTATTGTGATTTCCCAAGTAGTTCAGAACCCACAAAATGGTTCTCTGTTTCATGTTCAGAGTACTGAAATGGTCTATCATTCTCCTAATTTAATTAAATGTCATTTGGTTTTAATGATCATTGTAAGCCTTTTATTTTTTTGTATTTTGCTTTTTTTCATTTAACATATTTTTATTTTTTATTGACGTATATTTGATTTACAATGTGGTGTAATTTCTGCTGTACAGCAAAGTGATTCAATTATGTTATATATATATATATATATATATATATATACACACACACACACATACAGACACATATACATATTTACATTATTTTTTACATTCTTTTCCATTATAGTAAGATTTTTTCTTATTCCTAAAGCATTTCTGTTTTGTTTTGTTTTTTTTTAACTTTTTATTTTGTATTGGAGGATAGTCAATTAACAATGTGATAGTTTCACTGGAACTCAGCTATACATATACATGTATCCATTCTCCCCCAAACTCCCCTCCTATCCAGGCTGCCACAAAACATTGAGCAGAGTTTCCTTTGCTGTATGGTAGGTTCTTATTTTCCATTTTAAATATAGCAGTATGTACATGCCAATCCCAAACTCCATAACTTTCCCATCCCCCATCCTTCCCAATGACAACCATAAGTTCTTTCTCCATCAGTATGTTTCTGTATTGTAAATAAGTTCATTGTGTCATTTCTTTTTAAATTCAGTATATAAGGGATGTCATATGATATTTCTTCATCTCTGTCTGACTGTAAACCTATTTAACATGTGAGCATATATATATCTATAGGATATTTGATAAAATTAATTTCCTAAAACTGCAGATTTAAGGAAGCTCATTTAACTCATCACAAAATCATAGACACCTAGAAAAACTGAAATAGTATTCATTTCTTTATTTGTTCCTTTAACAAACTCTTCTTTGCTCAGTTCTCTGTCAGGCATTCTTTTAGGCACTGAATATAGAGAATGAGATTTAAGAAAAAGTTAATTGCCTTGTTTTTATGCATTGTAGTGGGGTAAGACATATAAAACAGAATTTGATCAATTAATTAACAAGAAAATATTCTAGTGTTCAAGTTCTCAACCTTGAGTGTGCACTTAATCACTTTGAAAATTTACCAGTGTTTGTGTCATTTCCTAGAGATTTTGGTGTCACTCCCATGTGTGTGAATTTAAAAATCCCCCATAGGAGTCAGAGACTAAGACACTTAAGTTAATCAGATAATTAAGTTAAAAAATATGATAGTTTTCCAATTTCTGTGATTCTAAAGCCCACTAGTTTGATGTCTCAAACAGCTCCTTAAAATATACTCAAGGCTTCCAGAATCACAAGTATCTAAATTTCATTGGAGCAGGAGTTCCATTCAATAGAAATGCAGAGGATGTCTGAAAGAAGACTTAAAAAAGACTAAAGATGGCTTGCAAAATATAAAATAAATTTCTGAAGATCCTGAGAATGAGATTTAAAATGGAAAATACCCATGTATCAAAGACAAACATGAGCTCAAGTGATTGAAGTAAGGGATTAAGAATGAGTATCAGAATTTCAGTGAAGGCTGAATAAGGTAGAAGAGGAGATTAAAATGCTATGGAAATATTGAAAAGCCCTTGAGTGATCAAAACATTGGAATTAAATTTTTTATCTCTTTATCATCTGTCATATCAGTGTAGACACTTTATGTATCTACTATCTTCTCTATACTGGTAAATTTTTTGGTTCATTTTACTTCTTGGCACTGTTCCTGGTCTTCTTAAGCTATATATTTCAAACTCAAATATGCAACTTAACTCAGATGGATACCCTAGTGTTAGTGTGCAAAAAGACTAAACTTTCATCTAGGCTATATCTTGGACAGAAATTCAATTTTTATTAGAGATGTGAGTTAATAAGTTTCTGCCTCTTTTAGTTCCTTTTCTCATTCATTGAGAGGTAAGATCCAGATTCAATGAGATGAATATTTTTCAAAGTCATTATCAGCCAAAGGAGAGTATATGGCGTATAACCATTATGAGCATGGGTTCTAGTACAAAATACATAATTAAAAACTGTGTATTGAATTATACTACTTATGGGCTATGTGATATATAACATGCCAAGTAAATCTTTCTGTGTAGATTCCAAGTTGATAACAGTAAAAATAAAGCAATAAAACACATTCTGTATTTTTAAAAATTATTCATGGTAAATTCTACCAGGATTACATTTTACTTTTTTGTGTATGTGTGGAAGTATTTGATTTAGAAAATTCCCACCCAAACCCAATGGATAATAAAAATATTAAGGATACAACTTAAATTATAAAATGCACAGTTAAAATATGATATAATGCCTTTGTTTTATTACAACTCACTATATCTCAGTAGTGCTTATTTTCATAATTTAAATGGTAAAATATTAACCGGTCAACCAGTCATTTAAAATGTCAGTGACTAACTTAACAAAGTCCCCATAGTTACTTCTACAAAAGCCTATTTGCTAAAATGGTCACTATGTTAAAACAGGTGAATATGATAAGCAGTCAAATTTTGTGGTATGTGGGTGCTACAATATAGTTACAATGAATTTGCTGACATAATACTGATTACGTCTGCAGGATCATATGAATAATATTTCAACATTGGTAGATTGGTAGATTCTCTTTAGATTGTAAGAAACAGCAGTGGTTAGTTATAAAATTAGAACTTACACATTTCCCCCAAGTGAAAATGAAAGTCACGCAGTCATGTCCAACTCTTTGCGACTCCACGGACTGTAACCCCAAGGCTTCTCTGTCCTTGGGATTCTCCAGGCAAAATTACTGGAGTGGGTTGCCATTCCCTTCTCCAGGGGATCCTCCCAACCCAGGGATCAAACCTTGTTCTTCTGTATTGCAGGTGGACTTTTCACTGTCAGAGCCACAAGGAAGCCCTATTTTCCCCAAAGCCTTTCTTTAAAAATACATATTAATTAAAGAAAATAAATAGTTGCCTATAAATACTACATAGTTCTATTGTTAACTTACAGGTTGTAAATAGTTTCAGTCTTAATACTGTTTGGATCGTTACTCAGCTTTCAGTGCCTCATAATTCCAACTGAGATAGTCAATTTTGTTAGCATATTACAGAGTCAGAACTTTTTTTTATTTTAAGTGGAAATCCCTTTAGCTTTGTTCCTGGGACAGTTTTATTTTCCTCCACTCGCCACATCTCAGAAAGGGTATCTTTGAACTCTACATACGCTACAGTGATTTAGTTGATCCATTTCTTATCACAGTAAATGCAGGGCTAGGATTTTATTCCAAGTCCCTTGATGCTATCTCCATCACCACTCTGGTATACCAAATGACTTACATTTTTATATTACTGAAAATAATAAACTTATTTAATTTTCCATTTAAAAAATCTATCAAATAAATACTAGTTTGACCAGAAATACTGGCCAGCACTGGTTTCTTTGCCTTTCTAATTGCACTAGGTTTTTATAAGTGAGAATCTAATTCTTAAAAAGTTTATCTGGTAGCAACCTTGAAAAGAAGCCTTTGGTGAAAATATGTACTCAAGTTACAACAAAGCAATTCTGTTCTGATTTAGAATTTTTGTTTTATAGTTCTTCAATAAGGTTAGATTTAAACTTAATCTAGCTCCATTTCACAGTACAAGTGCACATTACAGATTATTTCATAGCTTCCTTTTTAATCCTGTGTGTAATTTCTTCAAAGCCCCCAATATATAAAAATTACTTAACCACAGCATGATAATAGCTTTTCCCTCTGGGTACAGATATAAGAATATGTAGTTCATTACAAGTCCTCAGAGTTTCTATCTTCCCAGCAGGACAGCATTCTGCAAAATTTATAAATATGCTAAGCTTTTCCAAATATTTGTCATTGCTTAATAAATTATGCTGGTTAATATCATATCCAATAAAATATTCATTTTAAACATCAGGAGGCATGGTTTCAGCTAAGACTTTAGTTAAGATATGTGGGTCAGTAAGGATATATTGTCTTTAATCAAAAAGAATAATGAATTGAGGCATACACAGTAGCATAGGCTGAAAATCTGCAGTGAAATTTGTCCTGCCCTCATGCTATTAACCTAATTACCATACAATTTAAACTTAATAATAAATAACAGGCTTAAATTAGACTAGACTAAAGTATGGGCAATTATACCAAGAACTTTAATAGAAGACAAAATGAGTTTTATCAATTAATTCTAATTATATTTTACTTCTCTGAAACTATCAAATTGAAATGGATTAAATATCAAATTAAAGAGAATAGAATTTTTGGTTGAGTCACAGTAAGACAATAATGTAAATCACCCCCCGCCTTTTTATCATGATATATTCCTTTGGAAGATAAGCTTTTAGCACTGTTTGAGTTGTACGTCATGAAATATCAGAGCATTGGATTAGCAGAGAAGTGATAAGATTTATTCCCTAAACAATAGTTTTAGGTCTTTGTTTACACATCAGAAGAATACTTGCCCTGTTTTCTATATATCTGAAGTTAACTGAAAGCTCTGTTCAGTTTTACAAAAAAAAAAAAAAAAAAACTACACGGATGCTTGAGAATATATATAACTATAGAATATATATGACTATATCCCATATTTTTAGTCTGAGAACAACTCTGTTAGAAATACAATTGCAGAATGTGTGTGTGTGTGTGTTTTAATGGAGAATTACTAGCCATCTCTTTAACTATGACTTCTGTCCCATCCTCATATTCTTCTTCCCTGAAAATTAAATGCACTTAAGATTTTCTGAGGGTATTCTGTACATTTCTTACCTCTCTTCTCTAGTTTTTAGTTATTTTCCCCTATAGTTTTGTGAATTTTCTTCTAATCTACTATATATTCACTATTTTTTTAGCATGTCACATCTGCTATTAAATATATCCAGTGAGTGTATGTCAATGTTGGATTTGCATATAGGAAAATACATACATGTTTAAATAATAGATGAGATTTGTCAAATTTATACATCTTTACAAAACTGACAAATTATTTCCATCATCCTAGAATATCATGCATGTTCTCTTAATCAATCTCTACTCCCATAGTCATTCAGGATTGATTCTGTGCCTAATTTTTTTGTTTGTTCAAAATAGTTTTTGTGATTGATCCTTGCTGTTGCATCATAGTTAGTTTTTTTTTTTTTATCATTAGTGTTCCTTTATATGAATATACCAAAACTGTTTCTCCATTCTCCTGATTTATGGTCATTTGGATGTCTTCTAGTTTTTAGCTATTGTGAAAAGATATCTATAAAAGTTTTTAAGTCCTATTGTATTAATGTATACATAAAGGTCTTCTTTTCTTGAGTCAAGTATACATTGTGAAATTGGTAAGCTAGTGGGTAAGTATGTGATTTGTATGATAAGAAACCAATTCTACCAAGTGGTTATAATAGTTTACCTTCTCTCCAACAACATATTAAAATTCTAGTTTCTCCACATCCTTGCCAGCATTTTGATATTGTCTGTCATTTCTTGTCATTCAGATGGGTGTAAAGTGTGATATCATCACGATGTTCCCATTACTTCTCTGACCAATGATGGCACTTTTCTTGTCTTTATTGGCCATTCATATATCTTCTTTTATGAATGACTTATTCAAATAGTTTGCCTGTTTTGTCAATTGGGTTGTCTTAAAGTTTAAGCATTTTTATGTATTATAAATAAAAGCCTTTGGTCAGACATAAGCAGTTTTTTTTTTTTTCTCCTGGATGTGACTTGACTTTTTATTTCTTAAGAGTATCTTTTCTTGTTAATTCTTTCAGTTGTGTCTTCTCCTGTCCTCAACCTTTCCCAGCATCAGAGTCTTTTCCAGTGAGTCGGCTCTGCATCAGGTGAACAAAGCATTGGAGGTTAAGCTTCAACACCAGTCTGTCCAATGAATATTCAGGACTGATTTCCTTCAGAATTGACTGGTTTGATCTCCTTACAGTCATAGGGACTCTCAAAAGTCTTCTCCAACACCACAGTCCTGAATATTCTTTGGAAGGACTGATGCTGAAGCTGAAACTCAAATACTTTGGCCATCTGATGTGAAGAACTGACTCATTTGAAAAGACTCTGACTCTGGGAAAGATTGAAGGCGGGAGGAGAAAGGGACAACAGAGGATGAAATGGTCGGATGGCTTCACCTACTCAATGGACATGAGTTTGAGTATACTCCAGGAGTTGGTGATGGACAGGGAGGCCTGGCTTGCTGCAAAGGCCATGTGGTTGCAAAGAGTTGAACACGGCTGAGTGACTGAACTGAACACCACAGTACAAAAGTATCAATTCTTCGGCATTCAGCCCTCTTTATGGTCAAACTCTCACATTCATACATGACTTACTGGAAAAACCATAGCTTTGACTATACGGATTTTTCTTCAGTGTGGTGACTCTGCTTTTTAATACATTGCCTAGATTTGTCATAGTTTTTCCTCCCAGGAGTAAGTGTCTTTTAATTCCATGGCTGCATTCACCATCTGCAGTGATTTGGGCCAGGAAAATAAAGTCTGTCACAGTTTCCTTCCCCCACCCCCACCCCCACCCCCCGATCTATTTGCCCTGAAGTGATGGAGCCAGATGCCATGATCTAAGTTTTCTTAATGTTGAGTTTTAAGCCAACATTTTCATTCTTCTCTTCACCTTCATCAAGAGGCTCTTTGGTTCCTCTTCACTTTCTGCCATAAGGGTGGTATCACCTGCATATCTGAGGTTATTGGTATTTCTCCCTGCAATCTTGATTCCAGCTTGTGATTCATCCAGCTAGCATTTCACGTGATGTACCCTGCATATAAGTTAAATAAGCAGTGTGACGATATGCAGCTTTGATGTACTTCTTTCCTAATTTTGGACCAGTCCACTGTTCCATGTCTGGTTCTAACTGTTGATTCTTGACCTGCATGCAGGTTTCTCATGAGGCAGGTAAGGTGGTCTGATATTCCCATCTCTTGTATTTTCTACAGTTTGTTGTGATCCACACAAAGGCTTTCACATAGTCCCTGAAGAAGAAGTACATGTTTTTCTGAAATTCCTTTGCTTATCTCTGATCCTTCTGCCTTTTCTAAATCTAGTTTGTAAATTTGAAAGATCTTGAAGCCTAGCTTGAAGGATTTTGAGAATGCCCTTGCTAGCATGTGAAATGAACACAATTGTGCAGTAGTTTGAACATTCTTTGGTGTTACCCTTCTTTGGGATTGAAATGAAAACACCTTTTCCAGTCCTCTGGCCACTGCTGAGTTGTCCAAATTTGCTGGCATATTGAGTGCAGCCTTTTAACAGCATCATCTTTTAGGATTTGAAATAGCTCAGCTGGAATTCCATCACCGCCATAGCTTTGTTCATAGTGATGCTTCCTAAGGCCTACTTGACTTCACATTCTAGGATGTCTGGCTCTAGGTGAGTGGCACACCATCCTGATTATCTGGGTCATGAAGATCTTTTTGTATAGTTCTGTGTATATGATCTTAGTCTAGATAAATTTTTTTCTATATGTATCTGAAATGTATATTTAGTGAATGAATGGATGAGTGATTGAACAACTAAATAATTTATTTTACCTGGAAAATTGATTATTTTTTAACTTAAGAAATATTTATTTTTCAAGAAACCATCAAAATATTTTCGGTTTCTTTGAAAACCTTTGAGGAAGCATTACTAACCTCTCACCCTTAACATAGTACTTAGTTTATACCATCGATCACATTTTATTACAGTTTAATACATGTCTATTTGTCTGCAATTCTTATTTAAGTTTGAAACCAGACTATGCTTGAGAGAGATAGTGGCTGTTTCATAAACACATGTTTAAAGAATAAATAGATTAAAAACTATTTGGACATTGTTGATCCACTGAGTAAAATATTGAAGAAATTTTGCATTTTATTACACTTATATACCAACAATTTAGTACTTGTCAGCATTTTTATATTATGTCAGGATCTAATTTCATGGTAAAAATGGGACTTTATAGTGTGTATAACAGGAAGTATTATTTTCTATTTGATAGGGACACTGCTTACATTTAGAGGCAATAGCTTTTCTATTAATGCCATCACTCAATCAAGAGTCTAAGGCACTGACATACGTTATAAAACAGCAGTTCACAGAGAAAGCACTTTAAAATTTTCAATGTGAATATAAAAGTTAAATTGATTAATATAAGTGACAACTTGTTCCTCAAATTAGAAGGATGGGCTCACAAATCAATAGTTAAATGACAGTTGTGTCTATCCTCAACATCTGTGCAATGGCACATCGTTAGTTCACAAAGCTGTTGTGAAGAATATCATGGCTATATAACCAAACATTAATACCCAAAATGTCCAAATACTACATTTCTACTAGAAATAAACCTCTGAGTAAAAAAAAAAAAGAAAAAAAGAAAACCTATTAACTTTGTTTAGGGCATGAGGAAGAACATCAGGGTATCAACATTTACCTATGATTTCTGTATATTTAAAAATAAGCAAAAGTCAAATTCCATATGGAAGCAATAATAGCTTTAGTTTCCTTAAAACAAGGTATGTCAATACTTTAAAAAAAACAAAACCTTTCTTTTCTATTTTTAATCTAATATTTTATCAAATATCCAGAAAAATTTTTTGGATTAAATTTCCAAAATAGTAATCTCACATCATATTTCTCCAATATCTAAAATATCCAGCATAAATGGGAATTATAGAATTTAGTCACACCTGAATATAATTTCAATCTGAAATTTAGTCAGTCCCTAAATTTGCATTTATTCTCCCTTCTGGCTTTAGTGTCTGGAATAGTTACCCTTAATTGCATGTCTGTTCTCTCTTTGAAATACTATTACTGGGAAGAAATTTTGTGATAAACTTTTATAAAAAGTTTGTGAAATGTTTACAGTCACAAACTTAAGAATTCAAGAGTAGAAACTATAGCCAATAAACAGACATTTTCAATCGAAGTATCAGTAAAATGTCACCATTTACTAAAAGTTAAAGGTCTGGGAACACCTATGGCTGATTCGTGTCAATGTATGGCAAAGCAAATACAGTATTGTAATTAAAAAAATAAATAAATTTAATTTAAAAAAAAGGTCTGGAAAAAAGTACTCTTACTGGTGATTCATTTAAACATAGACAAGAATAATTTCACATTCATAATGAGAAAGATGATGATTGGAAATATGGTCATTACTGATATAGTCATTCTGGATTGTTGGAAAACAACAACAACAACAGAATGTCTTAAGGAACTCTTGTGGTGAATCGTATGCAATTACTAATATTTAATTTTTTTTAACCTAATAACACAGTGATTTTTATGCTTCAAGCTAATATCTGCCAAGGACTTTGGCAGTCATTTCGCATTAGTAACTATAAATGATTTACCTTAGTAACTGCAGCTGATCTGTAATAATCTATATCAACTTCTGAATGCTAATGAGATCACCTTAAATTTTTTTCATTGTATTTTAATATTTTCCATGGATAAAACTACTCAATCACCAGTCCCCAAATGACCCCTCAAATAGAGAGTTTCCATACCATATCTTGGAGAGAAAGTGGAATCTTATACATTACTAGTGGGAGTGTAAATTGGTTGAGCCTCTTAAGAAAAATATTTAGCATAAGTATATAAAGGCAACCTTTTATATAATAACTTCAGTGGAAAAAGTGGTAAAGAACCTGCCTGCCAGTGCAAGAGATGTGGGAAGTGTGGTTTCAATCCTTAGGTTGGGAAGATTCCCTGTAGGAAGAAATGGCAACCCACTCATGGACAGAAGAGCCTGGTGGGCTACAGTACATGGGGTCACACAGAGTTGGACACTGTTAAGCAACTGAGCATGAGCAATGATCATTAAACCCAGCAGTTTTATCTCCTTCATATATGCTCAAGGAAAACTGCTTAGATATTGAAGAAGACATAAAACAATTTATAATGGCAGAATCCTGAATGGACTCAAATGCATATTGGCAGAAGAATGGATTAATAAATTATACATATTTAAACTGAAATGTTCTATAACAGAAAAATATACTTAACATACAACAAATCTAATGAAATGACAATACACATTTAAATGAAAAATCCCCCAATAGTACTTAGAATGTGATATCTTTTTAATGAATTTAAAAGTTTTATTGAAAGTTAAGAGATCATACAGTACATAAATTAAGAGTACAAAAAATTAAAAGATCATATAGTACATAAAAAAGCAGGGAACTGTTTCACATAAGAATCAGGATAATGGTTAATTTGGAATGGGAGTTTGGCCAGGTGGTATATATTGGTAGATGTAAGATGTTGCCAGCTGTTCAGTTTTCTTTTCAATTTTCTGATGAATGTTATATTATTATAAATATGTACATAAATGGACTTCCCTGGTGGCTCAGTGGTGAAGAACCTGCTAGCCAGTGCAGGAGATGTGAGTTTACTCCCTGGGTTAGGAAAATCCCCTGAAGAAGGAAATGGCAACCCACTCCAATATTCTTGCCTGGGAAACTCCATGGACAGAGAAGCCTAGTGGGCTATAGTCTTCAAGGTAGCAAAGAGTAGGATAGAACTAAGCTTTCACACAAGTACATAATTAAAGACTTCTTGTGGACAAATTGTCATAAAGCAAATATTGCTATTAATTCAATTCAATGGATATGTAGTTCAGAATAAGAAAATAAATGAATGGTGAAGTTAAACCCTGGGAATTAGATAATATGCCCATTTACAAAAGAGAAAAGACACAAGCAAAATGGAATTGATCTTAAGCATTAACTTTAGGTGACTAGAAAGTTTTCTTTTTAGTGAAGCACATGCATGATCAAATAAAACTGAGATATATTACATATTCTGAAATTTGACACCCCACTGGACATCCCACTGATATCTTCACTAGAATATTTTAATTATGATAAGTGTTGTGATCATTACATCTCAACACTTCTGGTTTCTCCTTCTGAAATACATGGATAAATGCCAAGTAAATGGCATCTTAACAGAAAGAAGTATGGAAATATTTGATGAATTTCAGATCATACATGGAATATTGAGATCATTTAATGCAGTTCAAGCTGTAATAAAATAAGAAAATATTTGAGCAACTTAGTTGGATTCTTCGAGTTTGGATAGACCCCACCCCCACCCCCAGAGTTGTTAAGCTGTGATACTGACAATGGTCTGATACTACTCTAGATCATTTGCTCTTCCCAAAAGAAAAACAGTGGAGTGGTCTGCCTAGATTTATGTAGAATTACAGAACATTATATGTCTGGCTTTTGTCTGTATGGCTTATTCATCAAAATGAAAATCTTTGTGTAGCTTAATCCAATGTCTCTCAATATGAATTGCTCTAAAACATTTTGATCCTTTAAAGGCCTCTAAAAAGATGAAGTAGGTAGAAATTAGATCATATTTTAAGGTCTATATGTGCTGCTAACAGAAGAGTGCCAAGTATATGCTTTTAAGGAATGTATAGACACCAATTTTAAGTCTCTAGCAGTTAAAAAATATATCAATTGCATTAATTGGGAATATTATAAATAAAAAATACATATGTAAAAATATACATATAATATGTGAAATGTATGTATGTGCATTGGCTGACTAAAAAGTACATAAGTACAATAAAAAGGATGGATGGAGTACCACTGATGACTAGCAGGGGAATAGGTCTCGACTCAGTTTTGAGATGCTAGAAAATATTTAGTGAAGGGGGGATTACAATTATAGAAGAAACAGAAAAATCTGTGAAACATTCCTGCAAAATCAAGCATAAGAAGTCCAAAACCTTAGGAGGTAACAGTCAAAAGAGCAGAGGTTTCATTCAGACAGCACTAGTTTTGATTCCCAATGCAGCCACTTAGCTGTCATATTTTTGATAAGTTTCCAGATGTTTTGAACCTTGTTATCTGTCTTAGCTCATGCTGCTAAATCAAAATACCATGGTTCAGGGTGGTTTAAACAACAAAAATTAATTTAACATAGTTCTGGAGGCTTATAAGTTTAAAATCCAGGCACTGGCTCATTTGGAGTTGGTAAGGTCTCTCTCTTGTAGCGTGAAGGTGAATCTCCTGGCTATGTCCTCACATGTGACCCTCCCTTGGTGTTGCATGCAAGCAGGAAGAGAAGGAGAGAGTGACCTCCCTTTCTCTTCTAAGGTCACTGATGCCATCATGAGGAGCCTACTCTAAATAGTCTAACCCTAATTGCCTTTCATACAGTCAACAAAAACAAGATCAGGAGCTGACTGTGGCTCAGATCATGAACTCCTTATTACCAAATTCAGACCTAAATTGAAGAAAGTAGGGGAAACTGCTAGACTATTCAGATATGACCTAAATCAAATCCCTTATGATTATACAGTGGAAGTGAGAAATAGATTTAAGGGCCTAGATCTGATAGATAGAATGCCTGATGAACTATGGAATGAGGTTCGTGACACTGTAGGGGAGAGAGGGATCAAGAAAAGGGAGACAGAGATCATGGAAAAGAAATGCAAAAAAGCAAAATGGTTGTCTGGGGAGGCCTTACAAATAGCTGTGAAAAGAAGAGAGGTGAAAAGCAAAGGAGAAAAGGAAAGATATAAGCATCTGAATACAGAGTTCCAAAGAATAGCAAGAAGACATAAGAAAGCCTTCTTCAGCAATCAATGCAAAGAAATAGAGGAAAAGAACAGAACGGGAAAGACTAGAGATCTCTTCAAGAAAATTAGAGATACCAAGGGAATATTTCATGCAAAGATGGGCTCAATAAAGGACATAAATGGTCTGGACCTAACAGAGGCAGAAGATATTAAGAAGAGATGGCAAGAATACAAAGAAGAACTGTACAAAAACATCTTCATGACCCAGATAATCATGATGGTGTAATCACTCATCTAGAGCCAGACATCCTGGAATGTGAAGTCAAGTGGGCCTTAGAAAGCATCACTATGAACAAAGCTGGTAGAGATGATGGAATTCCAGTGGAGCTGTTTCAAATCCTGAAAGATGATGCTGTGTGCCGGAGTCCAGCCCTGGTGGATCCAGGGTAATTCGAAGGTGGGGACAGAATGGGCATCCTAGAAAAAAAACTTATTTAATTACAGATATATAGAGAGATTAGAAGCGGATAGTGTAGTAGGAAAATTAGTGGAGAAAAAGAGGCTGAATAACTGGTTTAAGTGGAATACCAATCACCTACCTACATAGGCCACAGTCATTTTCCATTCTCCTGAAGGAGAGGAGACACTGAGGCCTCCCCGGTCCGATCTTAGAAGCCCAGGCAGAGTTAGTAGGCTTGGTGCGTACCCCCCATACCAGATGAGAATTCAGCCAGGAAAACGGGGAACAAGAAACAAATGACGTGGGGAATCAGTCTTTCCAGAAACTGATCCCATGTCTTTATTTTTCAGGTTTGTTTTTATACCTTTTGTTATACATAGGGATGAATACAGACTCACGTGGGGGTCAGTAGACCTGACCCTTGTTATAATCAGGTGCTTCATATAAAATTATACAAAGGTCTTATGAGTTTTTACATCATCTTCTGACCATGAGGTGTGCTGACATTTTATGGCCCTTTCTGATACCGGTCAGTTAACCAGAAAACTTATTTTCCCAGGGGTGATTTTTTTCTTAAATCTGGCGCCACCATCCAAATAAAGTTGCATTCCTATAGGGTGAGGGTATAATGAGTTACAACTAGGAAAGGAATTTGCTTAACCCAAGGTTAACATGATTAACCTTAAAGGTTAATAGTTATTTCTCCTATATGCTTGTTATATTCATTATAAGGGCAGGGAATATGGATATTTAGCAGCAAACATCAGCCCAACAAATGAAAATCCTTTCACCAATGTTCCCCTTAAGATCTACTTAGTCTTAAGATTGTGATAAAGTTACATTTTCACATAGCAAGGACACAGTGATTTATAACAAAGTACAGTAGTCTATAACAAAAGAGAAAATTCATTAACTCAAAAATCTAGTATTGCTAACATCAAAAACTACTATATTTCCTTTTCTATATTCCAAATACATTGATTAATATATTCCCAGGTGCCTAAGGATATGGAGGCCTGTGGGCAATCAAATGAGACAAGCCCTACGCTAATACTCCAAACTCTCTGTGCTGTTTATGGTTGAGAGGTTGTCACACAAGCTAGTCTGTCAGCAGAGAGGTTTAACCTGAGACACCCTTGTCCCACCCAGGGCAGGGAATTAGCAGTAATTATTGGCACAACAAATGAAAAAACCCTTTACCAATATAACTCCTAATTAACCCACTAATACTATACTAATGATCTTCTAACTTCTCAAAAGAGTCTGTATATAGAAAGTTTTAAAGCATCCCATGCCTCTCACAGTTGGGGAGATTGTAAACAATCACATGCGGCCGGACAAACCTGATCAGGCAGGCCAGAGAAACTTCAGAATTTGTAAGTTGAAACACTCTTCTCACGCCCAGGAATTTTTGTTAACTGGAGCTGCAAGTTAACTCCTTCTCCGAGAGAAATGATTATGGGGGAGAGCCGCCATAAAGTACTCTGGTTTTGGGGGTAGATGCTCAGGAACAAGGGGTTTCCTGAGGCTTGTTCATGCCTTTGCATATGCCAAGCTTCTTTCCTCATGACTTTTGCCATGGGCGGAGTTCCTCACACTGACCCCCAACAGCTGTGAAAGTGCTACACTCAATATGCCAGCAACTTTGGAAAAGTCAGCAGTGGCCACAGGACTGGAAAAGGTCAGTTTTCATTCCAATCCCAAAGAAAGGCAATGCCAAAGAATGCTCAAACTACCACACAATTGCACTCATCTCACATGCTAGTAAAGTAATGCTCAAAATTCTCCAAGCCAGGCTTCAGCAATACGTGAACTGTGAACTCACTGATATTCAAGTTGGTTTTAGAAAAGGCAGAGGAACCAGAGATCAAATTGCCAACATCCGTTGTATCATGGAAGAAACAAGAGAGTTCCAGAAAAACATCTATTTCTGCTTTATTGACTATGCCAAAGCCTTTGTGTGGATCACAATCAACTGTGGAAAATTATGAAAGAGATGGAAATACCACACCACCTGACCTGCCTCTTGAGAAATCTATATGCAGATCAGGAAGCAACAGTTAGAACTGGACATGGAACAACAGACTAGTTCCAAATAGGAAAAGGAGTAAGTCAAGGCTGTATGTTGTCACCCTGATTATTTAACTTCTATGCAGAGTACATCATTGGCAAAGGAAATGGCAACCCACTCTAGTGTTCTTGCCTGGAGAATCCCAGGGATGGGGGCGCCTGGTGCGCTGCCGTCTATGGGGTTGCACAGAATCAGACATGACTGAAGCAACTTAGCAGCAGCAGCAGCAGCACAGTACATCATGAGAAATGCTGTACTGGAAGAAACACAAGCTGGAATCAAGATTGCCGGGAGAAATATCAATAACCTCAGATATGCAGATGACACCACCCTTACGGCTGAAAGTGAAGAGGAATTAAAAGCCTCCTGATGAAAGTGAAAGTGGTGAATGAAAAAGCTGGCCTCAAACTCAACATTCAGAAAACAAAGATCATGGTATCCAGTCCCATCACTTCATAGGAAATAGATGGGGAAACAGTGAAAACAGTGTCAGACTTTATTTTGAGGGGCTCCAAAATCACTGCAGCTGGTGACTACAGCCATGAAATTAAAAACACTTACTCCTTGGAAGAAAAGTTATGACCAACCTAGATAGTATATTCGAAAGCAGAGACATTACTTTGCTGACTAAGGTCCATCCAGTCAAGGCTATGGTTTTTCCTATGGTCATGTATGGATGTGAGAGTTGGGCTGTGAAGAAGGCTGAGCACTGAAGAATTGATGCTTTTGAACTGTGGTGTTGGAGAAGACTTTTGAGAGTCCCTTGGACTGCAAGGAGATCCAACCAGTCCATTCTGAAGATCAGCCCTGGGACTTCTTTGGAAGGAATGATGCTAAAACTGAAACTCCAGTACTTTGACCATCTCTTGCGAAGAGTTGACTCATTGGCAAAGACTCTGATGCTGGGAGGGATTGGGGGCAGGCGGAGAAGGGGACGGCAGAAGATGAGATGGCTGGATGCATCCCTGATTCAATGGAGTGAGTCTGAGTGAACTGCGGGAGCTGGTGATGGACAGGGAAGTCTGGCGTGCTGCAATTCATGGGGCACAAAGAGTCGGACACGACTGAGCGACTGAACTGAAATGAAATGAACTACCTCTCAAAGGCCCCCTACTCGTAATACTGTAACTATATCAATTAAATCTTTAGCACGAGAATTTGGAAAGGGGGAAAGGCATTCTCTATACTGTTGTTGTTCAGCGCTTCAGTTGTGTCTGACTCTAGGCAACCCCATGGACTACAGCACTCCAGGCTTCCCAGTCCTTCACTTCTTCACCATCTCCCAGAGTTTGCTCAAACTCATGTCCATTAAGTTGGTGATGCCATCCAACCATCTCATACTCTGTTGTCCCCTTTTACTCCTGCCTCAGTCTTTCCCAGCATCAGGGTCTTTTCCAATGAATCATCTCTTCACCTCAGGTGGCCAAAGTATTGGAGCTTCAGCATAAGTTCTTCCAATGAATATTCAGGATTGATTTCCTTTAGAATTAACAGGTTTGATCTCCTTGCTGTCCAAGGAACTCTTGAATCTTCTCTAGTAGCATAGTTTGAAGCAATCAATCCTTTGATTCCTTTTGATTGAATACAATGGCATTCAGCTTTTTGTATTGTCCAGCTCTCACATCCGTACATCTCACTTTCTGTTTATAACAGTATTCTTTTCTGAAAATGGCATAGTATAGACCTTGCTTGGATTTGTGAGCATCAGAACACAGTAAACATGGTGCTGTGCTAGTGCTGTTGCTGCAGTTTGTGAGCAGCCAGTGAGGGAGTCAACAGCCAATCAGCACAAAATGCCTCTTACTAGCTTAGCTCTGTGGCCGAGAACAAAGTTGGAACAAAATGTGCTAGAAGACATATAAGGAATTTACAAAAGCAGCTGCAAAATGGTTTTGAACTCTTAGCTTATTATGTGTGTAAGAGGTAGAAAATTGAGAGTGCAGTTAAAGAGATAAGCAGAATTACACTGGCAAATTTTTTTGGAGTGCTTTGTGTTCTCATCCTCTCCTTAAACCAAACAGGAAGATTTTCTGAGAACCACTTGCCAGCCTTCCCATGTATCCCCACATCTTGTCAAACATAGAAGTGAGTCTGAAACACATCTGAGAAGTATGATGATAAAAGAACTTTTATTTGCTTGAAGTGGTAAGAAAGATAAGAAAAAGGTACATATTTTCCTTCCTTCAGACTTGAGCCATAAGAGGATTTGCCAGGTACTGAAAGACCTTCCCCAACTGGATTAAGGTTGAGATGATGACAAGAGTGTCCTGCTAGGTCTAAACCTGAGTGAGTCCTGTGGGTGGCTTAAAATGGCAGCTGGAGAAGACCTCAGTAACAAGAAAGCAGGAATTTGGAACTTTCTGGTGAAGAAGGGAGGATTTTTGGAAATACAAGAGAAAATAATTTCAAGAAAGAAGTCAGTATGGAATAACTGCCAGGTTCAAAGAGGGCCAGTAGCAGATCAGAATAGGATTAGGCTACACTCATCACCCCCAAATCACCTCTCATTTGGTTGAATCCTTGAAGGAGGTTGAGGGGACAGAAAATGAAGTTAAGGAATGAGTGAAGAATTGGCAAAGGAAGAAGCATGTTGGGATTTTCTTCTCATTAAGTGCAGATTTGCAGATTTTAGTAGCACTCAGTTGTAGAGGGAGAGATGCTTTAATATAATTGAGGTTTAGAGTTCTGATTATTTTATTAATTCATCATTTTGCCTCATGAAATGGAACTCTTTTGAGGCTTGGAAATACCTAAGGACCTATCCATTAATTTATCCCAAAGGCACACAGAATCAAACTAATAAATAATTTTGAAGAGACTGGCAAAAGACATAAAGTCACATATGGAGATGATATGTTTAATACAATAGTTATATTACTGCATAGTCATTAATAATTTGATATTAAATAGTTTATGCTAGCATTTTTATAATTTCAGGAAATGATATGTACTTAACACAGATTTTCCCCATTTTGTAAAATTAAAGTAAACTTTTAGGTTTCGGTGTATAAGAATACTGTGAAAACAGCATATGTAGTAATTTACGCCTATTACTACCATTCCGAAAAGTTAGGTATTATTGTCTCTGGCATATCATCACACAATTTAAAGATGAAATTACTTAAGGGTACAAAAATACAGATTTCAATCTCATATTCTATTGGGCTTTAAGATCCTCATAAGTGGATATACAAGGCTTTGAGTTTCAGTTCTGTTTGCATTTGTGATGCTGTTCAAGAAAATACTCCTCACAGGAATATCAGTTATTAAAGAATTGTCTTCAGTAGAACATATAATCAGTAAAGCAGCCAACAAATAAAGCAACCCAGGGATATGTTCTTCTAGCCTCCTGTCTGAAGTCCAAGGAATTTATCTGGTTAACAAAGCAGCTGTTGACAGTGTCACTAAAAATGAAGCAGTAAAGATAACCAGAATTCTTTAAGTGCTTTTGACTGCCCTTTTTGAGTATATGTGGGAACTGTATTTGTTTTCTTTATTGTTCAAGATATGGAGAGAAAAATGAGCATCAAGTTAGATTCCTATTTTTCTGAGAAGTAGGAAGAGTAAAAATGTTGACCTTTATAATGGTATCAAATTTATTAAATAGATTGTTATATGTTCTTATATAGGTATATTGTTATATGTAAGCCTCATAGTAGCTACAGAAAAAAAATTCCTATAGTAAGTACACAAAAGGTGATGAGCACGGAATATAAGCATACTACCAAAGAAAGTCATCAAACTACAAAGGAAGAGGACAGGAGAGTAAGAAATAAAAAGGAACTACCGAAATAGGTAAGCAATGAATAAAATGGCAATAAGCACATGCTTAGCCATAATTGCTTTGAATGTAAATGGACTAAATTCTCCAATCAAAAGATATAGAATGGCTGAATGGATTAAAAAAGAAAGAAAAAATATCCATCTGTATGTGGCCAACAAGGCTGAAAGGACACACAGACTGAGATGGAAGGATGGAAAAAGATCCTTCATGCAATTGGACAGCACTAATTCTTGAGTAGCTACACATATATCCAACAAAAAAACTTTAAAGCAAAGACTGCAGTAAGAGAAAAAGAGGATGTTACAAATGATAAAAAGATCAATCCAACAGGATATAATAGTTGTAAATATTTATGTATTCAACAAAGAAGTTGTATCTAAATTTGTAAACAAATTAACAAATTTGTAACAAATTTGCAAATTAACAAACTTAAAAACAAATTAACAAAGAAGCTGTTCCTAAACTTGTAAACAAAGAAATTGTACATAAATATTTATGTACCCAACAAAGGGCTTCCATGGTAGCTCAACTGGTAAAGAATCCACCTGCAATGCAGGAGACCTTTTCGATTTCTGGTTTGGGAAGATCCCCAGCAGAAGGGAATGGCTACCTACTCCAGTATTCTTGCCTGGAGAATTCCATGACAGAGGAGCCTAGCAGGCTATAGTCCATTGAGTTGCAGAGTCAGACACAACTGAGTGACTTTCACTATAACAAAGAAGTACCTAAACATATAAAGCAAATATTAATGAATATAAAGGAAGAAATATATATCAATTCAATAATAGTAGGATCCACATACATCAATAGATTGGTCATCCAGATGGAAAATCAAATAAAACAATAGCCTTAGATAACATTTTAGACCAGAGAAACTTAATAGATATTTAGAAAACATTCCATCCCAAAATAACAGAATACACATTTTTTCTTAAAAGCATATAGTTTTTCTGTTTGGGATTATATCTTAAGCCATAAAATAAGGGATAAATTTAAAAGGATCAAAATCCTATTAAGCCTGTTTTCCATCCATAGGATATAATTAGAAGTCAGTTACATGGGAAAAAACTGGAAATTCACAAGTACATGGAGATTAAATAACATAATACTGAGCAATTGATGGGTCAGAAAAGAGATCAAAAGAGAAATACTTTGAGATAAATTAGAAATGGAAATGTAATTACAAAATTGGAAATGCAGCGAAAGCCGTTCTAACAAAGAATTTCATAGTGATGAAAACCTACCTCCAGAAAGAAGAAAGTTTCAAATAAGCAACCTATCTTTAAACTTCATGAAATTAAAAAAAAAAAAAAAGAAGAAGAAGAAGAACCAAAGAACAGATATTGGTAGAAGGAAGGAAACAGCAAAACTTACAGCAGGAATAAGTGAAATAGAGACTTAAAGTCAATAGAGAAAGATCAATGAAACTAAGAGCTAGTTCTTTTAAAAGGCTTAAAAATCGACAAACCTTTGGCTGGATTCATCAAGAACAAAATGATTCAAAATAAAAACAATGAAAGAGGAAACACTATAATTGATAGACAAAGACAGTAGTAGACTACTCTAATCTTTTATATGCTCACAAATGTGACAACTAATAAGAAATGGAAAAAATTCCAGAAATATACACCCTTCCAAGACAGAATCATGATAAAATAGAAAATCAGAACAAATGAATGACTAACAAGAAAGTTGAATAAGTAATCCAAAACCTCCCAATTAACAAATGTACATGGCCAGACATATTCACTAGTTTATTGTACCAAACTTTCAAAGAGGAATTAATAGCAATCCTCTCAAGACTCTTCCAGGAAAAAAAGAAAGAAAGCAACAGATGCTTCCAAATGAATTCTATAAGATCAGGATTATGCTGATACTAAAAGAAGGTAGACACTACTATATATACTTATATATATAGTCCAGTATTCCTGAAAGACATAGATGCAAAATCCTCATCAAATGTTAGCAAACTAGGTTCAAAAATAGAAGGATGCACCATACAACATTATCATGTAGGATTAAGTCCAAGGATAAAGATTTTTCAACATTAGCACACCAGTCAGGGTGATATATCACATTATCAAAATGAGGAATAATAATAATCATCTCAATAGATGCAGAAACAGCATTTGGTAAATTCCATTTTTGAGAAAAACTTAATAAAGGAAGTGTAGAGGGAACATAACTCAACAGAATAAAGTTTGTAGTTGACAAGCATATATTCAATGATAAAAAACTAAAAGTTTTTCCTCTGAGATCAGAAAAAGGACCAGGATCTCCACTCTTGCCACTTTTATTCAATATAGGATCAGATGTCATATCCAGAGCTATTGGAAAAGAAAAAAAAAAAAAAAACAGTTATCCAAATTGGAAAGGAAGATTTAAAACTTTTGCTTTGTGCAAATGACATGCTAAAATATTTAGAAAAACCAAAAGACTCCATTAAAAACTATTAGAAGTAATTCATGGATTCAATAAAATTGCAGGTAACAAAATAAATACTCAGAAACTTGTTGCATTTCTTTGCAGTAATAAGGAAGCATCAGAAAAATTAAGAAAAGAGTCCGTTTACAATTGCATCAGAAAGAAAAAAATTTAAGAATAAATTTAACTAAGAAGGTGGAAAATTTCTATATTGAAAACTATTAGACATTAGTGAAAGAAATTAAGACAAATAAATGGAATGATATTCCATGCTCATGGATTGGAAGAATTAATGTTGTCATTGGAACAATATGGATTGGAAGACTATACAATCCTAAGATGCGTATGGAACTACAATGATCCTAAATAGGCAAAGTAATCTTAAGAAAGAAGAACAAAGCCAGAGGCATCATGCTTGCCTACTTCAAACTACATTACACATCTCTAGTCATCAAAAACAGTTTGGTTATTAGTATAAAAACAGACACCTAAATCAATGGAACAGATCAAGAGTCCAGAAATGAACTTATGCATATATAGTTAATTAATTCGCTTTACCATCTGAGCCACCAGGAAGTCTATTAATCATTAGGGAAATGCAAAACAAAATCACAATGAGATATCACTTCACACCTGTAAAAATGGCCTTTTTCAGAAAGATAGGAAATAACTTCTTGGTAAGACCGTGGGAAACTATTTACAGGGATATATATTGGTGGCTCAGATGGTAAAGCATCTGCCTGCAATGTGGGAGACCTGGCTTCAATCCCTGGGTCAGGAAGATCCCCTGGAAAAGGATATAGCAACCCACTCCAGTACTCTTGCCTGGAAAATTCCATGGATGGAGGAGCCTGCTAGGCTCCTAGCCCATAGGGTTGCAAAGAGTCGGACATGACTGAGTGACTTCACTTTCACTTCACTTTCATATTGGTACAGTCATGTACTGTAAAAAACAGTAGGCTCCACAGAAAGAGCAGAGGCAGTGACACTTCCCTCAGCAAAGCTGAGGGGTCCCGAGGACAGGTGAGCCTGCTGTCCGCCAACCCAGCCCCCTCAGTGAGCGAGAGACAATCAGACGTGACAGGGGTTCCATCGAAGCAGTTCCGGTTTTTGTTGCAAACTCCCAACTTATATAGACAAACAGGAGGGTTTTAGGAGGGACTTTCTATAGTTGCACCAATCACGTTAAAGGTCAAATTGTCATGTCCCTTCATTATAACAGGAGTCTATGGAGATCACACACTGTCTACGTGCACAGAAATCACGAGAGCCAATCAAAAACTTTGACAGACAACATAGACCCTGCCCTCATCTCTTCTGCCAGGCGCCATCTTAGGTTTTTGACCACAAAGCTAGCCCCTTTGTTTTTAAGGTTTACCATTTAGGGCCCCACATCTCCCCCTTTTTTATTTTATTTAAGCCCTCGAGACATTTGTATTGCTGTTCTGTAGAGTAAGGCGTAAAGCTGTAGGCGGCCAACCTCCAGCCTCACCAGCCCCTCTCGCGGCTGTGCCCTTCTTAGGTTGCCCTCCTCTGAGGTCTTACCCATCATTGGCTATCCAGCCACCTCTTGGGGGCTAGGCGGAATCTCTCTAGATAATAGGCATCTAGAACTCTTATTTTTATTTATCTGTCTCGGTTAATCTCTTGAAGGGCTAAATTAATCCAGGGGTTTTGTGGGTCCCCAACGTGGGGCTCCTCTTCCATGACCTGGGCAAGCATAACTATTTTTTGCTGTAAGTGCCTATTGTGGGCTGTAAGATTTTTTTTTTCTTTTACCTTTAACACCACAACAAGCAGAAAGACAAAAACAAGCAAATAGAAGGCATTTTTAAACCAGGTGAGTGGGCTTTGTATCCAGTCCCCATAGATCCATTGCTCCCTTTTTTACCTGTTAGAGTCTCATTTAACACTGGAAAAGCTGTCAGAAAAAAGCTGGGGTATCTCACGTCGCAGTCTATGAGTGCCAGAACACAACGTCTAGATCGCTCTGGCATGGAGATCAAGCTGTTGTTGGAGTCCCGTCATGGCAGATCTCAGGTGTTTGAGCTGGTTTGAAATCCTTGAGTAGAGGCAGTGGATGTGTTGTTTATAACCTCGATGGTCTGAGCTTGTTGAACACCCAGCACGGATGCTGACACTGTTGTACCCTCATGGTTGATGGCCTTGTGTGTTGTTAAACCCAGGCTTCAAAGATTTTAAAAACTGTTGCACAGCCATGGCAGTGAGGAAGGTCAGTACGGAGAGGCTAGGTAATCCGATGATCACCAGGAGCAGTGTCCAGCAGGGTCGCTTCATCAATGATCTGAAAGGGAAGAAAAGATCACCTCAAGAACTTCTTGTTCTTGGGCTCAATATGTGAATGTCTCTTTAATCTGTGTCAGGTTTTGAGATCTGACCTCTCTCTTGTGGTGTAAATTTAAGATTCCTTGCCTGCACCCTATAGGGCTGGGGTCCCCAATGGGGAATATGCATCCAAATCTTCTCCCCATTGTAAGGAGTGGATCAGGCCCCTTCCACTGACCAGTGATGGGATCTTTCCATCTCACTTGTATTTCAGGTTTTATTTCTTGATTAGACCAATGTTTTTGAAAACATGGTATCGGTTCATTTTTTGAAAAATGTATAATGTTTAGAGTAAAGAGTGCCATTCCAAGTTGCTGGTGAGGGCTTATTCCCCCTTTTTGTTTTTGTAATTGAGCCTTTAAATTTTGATGATGGCGCTCAATTATGGCTTGTCCCTGGGGATTATGTGGGATTCCGGTGTTATGACGAATGTGCCATTGTTGGAAGAATTTTTGTAAGCTCTGGCTGATGAAACAAGGGCCATTATCTGTTTTTATGTGATGGGGAAGGCCCAATGTCGCAAAACATTGTAAAAAATGGCTCTGAGCATGTTTTGCTTTTTCTTCTGTGTGGGCAGTAGCCCAGCAGGCATGAGGGTGTCAATAGACACAAAGACATACTTAAGTTTTCCAAAAGGGGAATAATGGGTTACATCAGTTTGCCACTGCACATTGGGTTTTGGCCCTTGAAGGTTTACTCCTGGGGGCTATAAAGGCTGTACTTGTAAATAAGGAAGACAGGATTTACAAGTATGTATAATTTTCTTTAATTCTCTAGTAGGGATCTGTGGGAACCTTTTATGTAGCCCTCTCCAATTTATATGAGTAAGATCGTGAAGATCATAGACATCTGGTAAGTTACAAGCTTGGATTGTAAGGGAGGCCACTGTATCAGCCAGGGAATTTCCCATTGAAAGCAATGCAGATAAATCTTGATGACCCCTAAGATGGTGTACATAAATGGGATAGTGAGAGGTCTCTGACCTGTAGGTCTTCCCCCTGCCTTGAGGGCACTCTTTCTTAAAGTGTCCCTCTTGTGGTTGATGAGCCAGGCCCTGGAGAATAGTTTCTGCCCACGGGGAGTTGGGCCATCCTCTGCCACTGCCTTTTTAAGCTCTTTTAAATCATTGGCCTCCCAGGGATACCAGGCTGCTGGCTATTCCCCTCCGGGTTAACATTTACAGGAAAGGCTTGAGTCGGGCCAGTAAAGGGCAGTGGGGGATCCCCAAGGATCACCGGGATAGGTTCCCCCTTTCCAAGGTGATCTCATTGTCTCTCCCACCCAAGGTGCTCCTGAAATTTCCTCAAATGGGGGAGGCAGGGAAGGGCACAGATCTCTCCCTTGGGCTCCCGGTCCCAGTCCCGAGGCATCAGAGGAGTCTCTATTCTTTTCCACCCTTTTATCATCCCCCAAAGGCTCCCATGGCCGAATATTCGCTCTAGAGTCTTTATTCCCTGCAGTCTCTTTTGCTGTATCTTGGTCTGACATGACTCATTCCTCACCAAACTTTTCCCATTGTTTTTCTGATTTTGAATTGGGGGCACTCCGTATCAGTGACAGGCTCTGCGCTCTGTGAAAAGCAGAGCTTGAGGGCCGAAATGATCAGACAGAACCCTAAGGGTGGCTCCTCACCGTATCGAGCCTCTCGCTGCCTAGCAAGGGTTTGTACTCGATCCCAAGTGTCCCAAGAGAACATATTAGCTGAAGCAACCCAGGGGGCCAACCGTACAATGGTCCCCCAGACTTTAATGGCCTGAGTGTCAGAAATCTCAAGTCCCCTGCTTATGAGCATATATCTCAGCGCCTTGAGTACAGGCTCATCAGACTTGCTAATGTTATTTCCCATGCTGCCGAAGAGAGGATAGAAAGAAAAATCACTGAGGGCAACCACCAAAAATCCTACCAGGAGTGGTGGCGGCCAGAAAGTTGAGCTTATGGTATGCTTTTGGAACCGTTTATGTGTCTGCGTTGTTGCACGGAAGTTCTCTTGCTGGGGGCGGGCACCCTAGAGGTTTCTAGCCCATTCCGTGACCCCCTTATCCTGTCATGGGAGTCTCCAAGTGGCAGGCACCCTAATGGCCTTTAAGTGCCTGACCCTTGCCCACAGGGAGGATTTTAGGCCACGTCCTCAGTTAAGAAAGATTAAAGGGAGTGTCACCCGGTTGGGCTCTAGTTACTGAGGCTTACCTCTTGCGGGGCCTTCAAAGTCCACCAGAGAGTGGCCCTGGCCACGACTTATCAGTTGCCTCCACTACCGTTCGCCTGTTCACTGAAACTCCAGAAGGAGGAATTAAGGATAGATCAGAAAAGAAGAGGAGAACGAAAATAAGTCAGAAGAGTTTTTTGCCACTTCCCTCATAAAGGAGGGGGGCCCACCTTGAAGTCCAGATTACCTCGGGCGATACTCCTCTAAAGGGAGCTCTGTGCTGTAACCAGCCTAGGGTCCTTTGTCGCTCCTTCTTTCAGAGCTGCACGGTGACACCACCTCTGCCCATCCACTTTGTGCCCCACGTTGGGCGACAGTTTCTGTGGGGGGCACTCCACAGAAAGAGTAGAGGCAGTGGAACTTCCCTCAGCAAAGCCGAGAGGTCCCAAGGAGAGGTGAGCCTGCTGTCCGCCAACCCAGCCCCTTGGCGAGTGAGAGACAATCAGACTCGACAGGGGTTCCATCGAAGCAGTTCCGGTTTATTGTTGCAAACTCCTAATTTATATAGACAAACAGGAGGGTTTTAGGAGGGACTTTCCATAGTTGCACCAATCACGTTAAAGGTCAAATTGTCATGTCCCTTCATTATAACAAGAGTCTATGGAGATCACACACTGTCTACGTGCACAGAAATCACGAGAGCCAATCAAAAACTTTGACAGACAACATAGACCCTGCCCCCATCTCTTCTGCCAGGTGCCATCTTAGGTTTTTGACTGCAAAGCTGGCCCCTTTCTTTTTAAGGTTTCCCATTTAGGGCCCCACAAAACAGCATTGGATGTTCTCAAGAAATTAAAAATATTCCAATTTCTTGGGAATATAACTGGAGAAAAACATGATCTGAAAAGAAATATTTATCCTATGTTCATTGGAGCACTATTTACAATAGCCAGGACATGGAAACAGCCTAAATATCCACTGATAGAGGGATGGATAAAGAAGATGTGGTACATATGTACAATGAAATATTACTTAGCTATAAAAAGAATGAAATAGTGCCATTTACAGCAACATAGATGGACCTAGACAGTGTCATACTGAGTGAAGTAAGTCAGTGAAGCAGAAATGTCATGTGATATCCCTTATATGTGTAATCAAAAATAAATTGTACAACTGAACTTATAAAACAAAAACAGATTTAAACAGCTTACAGTTGCCAGGGGGAAGGATGGGGAAAGGGATAGTTAACAAATTTAGGATGAGTATGTACACACTGCTATATTTAAAGTGAATAACCACCAAGGACCTACTGTATAATGCATGGAACTCTGCTCAAAGTTACGTGGCAGCCTGGATTGGGGGTGAGGGTTGGGGGAAAATGGATAATCAATATAATATAGCTGAGTTTCTTTGCTATTCACCTGGAACTACCACAATATTGTTTGTTAATTGGATGTACACCAATATAGAATAAAAAGTTTTGAAAAATACTAAAAATAAAAGCCATCTTCTGATATAGCATTTCCACTTCTGAGTATCTGAAGAAGACGAAAATGATCCAAAATATATGAGTACTTCTATGTTCTTTGCAGCATTAATAGTTGGCTTTGAACAACCTAAGTGGGTATTGATTGATGAATGGATAAGGAAATTGTGGTATATATACAATGGTGTAGTATTTGGCCATAAAAATATATATATATATATTAAAATCTTGCTATTTGTGACAGTATGAATGGATCTCAGGAACATGTTAGTTGAAGTAATTCAGGGAAAGAAAATCACCATATGATCTCTTTTATGTTTGGAATCTGAGGAAAAAATTACCCACCAAGCTCATAGGTGTGGAGAACATATTGGTTTCAAGTGGAGGTAGTGGATGGGAGAAATGGGTGAGATGTTTTTTATCTGTAAAAAATTGAATACATTTTTACATTTTTCCAATTGGCATCAAACTAGGTTCCTACTTTTTGAAAATAATGTTTTAATGATGTTTTTATTTTTAAAATATACCATCTCTACAAATACTATAAAGTGTTTGAATAAAATTTTTCTTTTGTTAAAAGTAAGGTATCACTCTGACTTTAGGTCATCTTTAAGGTTATGTTAAGATATTAATGCTCCCCAGGTGATTCAGTGATTAACAATCCACTTGCTAATGCAGAATGCAAGAGACAAGGTTCCATTCCTGGTTGGGCAGATGCCTTGGATTATGAAATGGCAATCTACTCCAGTATTCTTGCCTGGAAAATTCCATGGACAGAGAAGTCTGGCAGGCCACGGTCCACAGGGTTGCAAAGAGTCAGATATGAGAGAGCACACCTACCCACATACATACACATTGAAATATTTTATATAAGTATGAATAGAAATTGTGTAGAAAATATTTATATCCTAAAATCCTTAGAATATATTGGTTATATAAATACATTATAATATATTGGCTTATTTTTTAAGCCATATATTCACTTTAGTTCTCTTCAGTCATGTCCGACCCTTTGTGACTCCATGAATTGCAGCACACCAGAACTCCCTGTCCATCACCAACTCCCAGGGTTCACTCAAACTCATGCCCATTGAGTTGGTGATGCCATCCAGCCATCAATCCTCTGTTGTCCCCTTCTCCTCCTGTCCCCAATCCCTCCCAGCATCAGAGTCTTTTCCAATAAGAACTCTTCATATGAGGTGACAAATGTATTGGAGTTTCAGCTTTATCATCAGTCCTTCCAAAGAACACCAGGACTGATTTCCTTTAGAATGGACTGGTTGGATCTCCTTGCAGTCCACGGGACTCTTAAGAGTCTTATCCAGCACCACAGTTCAAAAGCATCAATTCTTCTGTGCTCAGCTTTCTTCATAGTCCAACTCTCACATCCGTACATGACTACTGGAAAAAACATTGCCTTGACTAGGTGGATCTTTGTTGGCAAAGTAATGTCTCTGCTTTTTAATATGCTATGTAGGTTGGTCATAATTTTTCTTCCAAGGAGTAAGTGTCTTTTAATTTCATGTTTTAGGTATAGACCAAAATGATTCAGTGATACACATAC
This sequence comes from Nanger dama, assembly GCA_917880005.1. Lineage (NCBI taxonomy): Eukaryota > Metazoa > Chordata > Mammalia > Artiodactyla > Bovidae > Nanger > Nanger dama. Next base: position 48,942,523 of record CAKJTW010000011.1, read on the forward strand.
ACACACACATATTCTTTTTCAATTCTTTACATTATAGGTAATTAAAAGATATTGGATATAATTCCCTATGCTATAATGTAGGCTCTTGAAGTTTATTTAAAATATAGTCTGTATCTGTTAATCCCCAAATTCATTGTTCTCCTTAATTCCACTTTGATAACTGTAAGTTTGTTGTCGAAATTTGTCCATCTGTTTCTGCTTTGTAAGTAAATCCATGTGTATCATTATTTTATATTCTATATAAAAGTGATATCATATGATATTTATTGGTTTAACTTTATTCAATGAATATCAATTCAATTCAGTCACTCTGTCGTGTCCAACGCTTTGTGACCCAATGAATCCACAGCACGCCAGGCCTCCCTGTCCATCACCAACTCCTGAAGTTCACTCAGACTCACGTCCATCGAGTCAGTGATGCCATCCAGCCATCACATCCTCTGTCGTCTGCTTCTCCTCATGCCCCCTATCCCTCCCAGCATCAGAGTATTTTCCAATGAGTCAATTCTTCTCATGAGGTGGCCAAATTACTGGAGTCTCAGCTTTAGCATCATTCCTTCTGAAGAGATCCCAGGGCTGATCTCCTTCAGATGGACTGGTTGGATCTCCTTGCAATCCAAAGGACTCTTGAGTCTTCTCCAACACCACAGTTCAAAAGCATCAATACTTTGCCGCTCAGCCTTCTTCACAACCCAGCTCTCACATCCATACATGACCACAGGAAAAACCATAGCCTTGACCAGACGGACCTTAGTTGGCAAAGTAATGTCTCTGCTTTTGAATATGCTATCCAGGTTGGTGATAACTTTTCTTCCAAGGAGTAATATCTTTTAATTGCATTGCTGCAATCACAATCTCCAGTGATTTTGGAGTTCAAAAAAATAAAGTCTGTCACTGTTTCCATTGTTTCCCCATCTATTTCCCATGAAGTGTTGGGGCCGGATGCCATGATCTTCGTTTTCTGAATGTTGAGATTTAGGCCAACTTTTTCACTTTTTTCACTTTCATCAGGAGACTTTTTAGTTTCTCTTCATTTTCTGCCATAAGGGAGGTGTCATCTGCATATCTGAGGTTATTGATGTTTCTTCCAGAAATCTTGATTCCAACTTGTATTTCTTCCAGTCCAGCGTTTCTCATGATGTACTATGCAGATAAGTTAAATAAGCAAGGTGACAATATAGAGCCTTGACGTACTCCTTTTTCTTATTTGGAACCAGTCTGTTGTTCCATGTCCAGTTCTAACTGTTGCTTCCTGACCTGCATACAGATTTCTCAAGAGGTAGGTCAGGTGGTCTGGTATTCCCATCTCTTGAAGAATTTTCCACAGTTTATTGTGATCCACACAGTCAAAGGCATTGGCATAGTCAATAAAGCAGAAATAGATGTTTTTCTGGAACTCTCTTGCTTTTACCATGAGCCAGTGGATGTTGGCAATTTGATCTCTGGTTCCTCTGCCTTTTCTAAAAACAGCTTGAAAATCTGGAAGTTCATGGTTCATGTATTCCTGAAGCCTGGCTTGGAGAATTTTGAGCATTACTTTATTAGCATGTGAGATGAGTGCAATTGTGCGGTAGTTTGAGCATTCTTTGGCCTTGCCTTTCTTTGGGATTGGAATGAAAACTGACCTTTTTCAATCCTGTGGTCACTGCTAAGTTTTCCAAATCTGTTGGCATATTGAGTGTAGCACTTTCACAGCATCATCTTTCAGAATTTGAAACAGCTCCTCTGGAATTCCATTACCTCCACTAGCTTTGTTGGTAGTGATAGTTTCCAAGGCCCACTTGACTTCACATTCCAAGATGTCTGGCTCTAGATGAGTGATCACACCATCATGATTATCTGGATCGTGAAGATCTTTTTGTACAGTTCTTTTGTGTATTCTTGCCACCTTTTCTTAATATCTTCTCTTCTGTTAGGTCCCTACCATTTCTGTCCTTTATCAAGCCCATCTTTGCATGAAATGTTCCCTTGGTATCTCTAATTTTCTTGAAGAGATCTCTAGGCTTCCCCATTCTGTTCTTTTCATCTATTTCTTTGCATTGATTGCTGAAGAAGGATTTCTTATCTCTTGCTATTCTCTGGAAATCTGCATTCAGATGCTTTTATCTTGCTTATCTCTTTGATTTTCACCTCTCTTCTTTTCAAGGCTATTTGTAAGGCCTCCCCAGGCAGCCATTTTGTTTTTGCATTTCTTTTCCATGGAGATGGTCTTGATCTCTGTCTCCTGTACAGTGTCATGAACCTCATTCCATAGTTCATCAGACACTCTGTCTATCAGATCTAGGCCCTTAAATCTAGTTCTCACTTCCACTGTATAATCATAAGGGATTTGATTTAGGTCATACCTGAATGGTCTAGTGGTTTTCCTTACTTTCTTCAATTTAAGTCTGAATTTGGCAATAAGGAGTTCATGATCTGAGCCACAGTCAGCTCCTGGTCTTGTTTTTGTTGACTGTATAGAGCTTCTCCATCTTTGGCTGCAAAGAATATAATCCATCTGGTTTTGGTATTGACCATCTGGTAATGTCCATGTGTAGAGTCTTCTCTTGTGTTGTTTGAAGAGGGTGCTTGCTATGATCTGTGTATTTTCTTGGCAAAACTATTAGTCTTTGCCCTGCTTCATTCCACATTCCAAGGCCAAATTTGCCTGTTACTCCAGGTGTTTCTTGATGCTATATGTTATATTATTTCATTCCTTTTTATGGCTGAGCAATATCCCATTTTATGTACACTATGAGATGTACATACAATGTACATTTTTCCACCATTCAGCATTTGTCATATACATCTATCTCTTTTTCTAATTATCTTCCCCATATTATTACAGAGTATTGACTGGTGTTTCCTATGCTGTATAGTAGGTCCATGATGCTTATTTACTTTATCTATAACAATGTGTATCCATTAATCCCAACCTCATAATTTATCCATTCCCCCTCACCTTTCCCCTTTGGTAAACTTACATTTGATTTTGTAGTCTGAAAGTCTGTTTCTGACTTGTAAATAAATTTATTTTTATCATTTTTAGATTTCACATGTAAGTGATATCATATGATTATTGTCTTTCTGTGGTTTAATTCGCTTGATATGTCAATCCAAGATACATCCATGTTGCTGCAAATGGCACTATTTCATCATTTTGATGGCTGAATAACATTCTATTTTATAAATGTACCACATCTTTTATACCCGTTTATCTCAGTGTATATTAGGTTGATTCTAAGTCTTAGCAATTATAAGTAGTGCTCCTGTGAATATTGCTATGCATGTCTATTTACCAGTTAGAGTTTTCTCCAGAGATATGCCCTGAAATGGGATTAATGGATCATATGGTTTCTCTATTTTTTTAAAAAGACATCTCCATAATATTTTACATAATGACTGTACCATTTACGTTCTCACCAGCAGTCTAGGAAGACTCTTTTTTGACATATTAACTCTACATTTATTGTATGTAGACTTCTTGATGTTGGCCATTCTTCACACCATTCTGACTGGTGGGACATGATACCTCATTATGATTTTGATTTCTCTAGTGATAATGAGCATTTTTTTCATATGTTTATTGGCCATCTGTATGTCTTCCTTGGAGAAGTTTCTTTTTGGCCTTCTACCGAGGTTTTGTGTGTGTGTGTGTGTGTGTGTGTGTGTGTGTGTGTGTGTGTTTTAATGCAGTACAGTTCATTTCAGTCGATCAGTCATGTCTGACTCTATGCGACCCCAATGCCTGTAGCACAGAAAGCCTCCCTGTCCATCATCAACTCCCAGAGTTTACTCAAACTCATGTCCATTTAATCGGTGATGCCATTCAGCCATCTCATTCTCTGTCATCCCCTTTTCCTCCCAAATTCAGTCTTTCCATCATCAGGATCTTCTCAAATGAGTCAGCTCTTTGCATCAGGTGGCCAAAGTATTGGAGTTTTGGCTTCAGTATCAGTCTTTCCAATGAATACTCAGGACTGTTTTCCTTTAGGATGGTCTGGTTAGATCTTCTTGCAGTCCAAGGGACTGTCAAGAGACTTCTCCAACACCACAGTTCAAAAGCATCAATTCTTCAGTGCTCAGCTTTCTCCACAGTCCAACTCTCACAACCATACATAACTACTGGAAAAACCATAGCTCTGACAAGATGAGCCTTGTTTGGCAAAGTAATATCTCTGCTTTTTAATATGCTGTTTAGCTTAGTCATAACATTTCTTGCTAGGAGTAAGCGTCTTTTAATTTCATGGCTGCAGTCACCATCTGCAGTGATTTTGGAGCCCAAAACTATAAAGTCAGCCACTGTTTCTCCATCTATTTCCCATGAAGTGATGGGACCAGATGCCATGATGTTAGTTTTCTGAATGTTGAGCTTGAAGCCAGCTTTTTCACACTCCTGTTTCATTTACATGAAGAGGCTCTTTAATTCTTCTTCACTTTCTGCCATAAGGGTGGTATCATCTGCATATCTGAGGTTATTGATATTTCTCCCAGCAATCTTGATTCCAGCTTGTGCTTTCTCCAACCCAGCATTTCTCATGATGTACTCTGCATAGAAGTTAAATAAATACGGTGACAATATACAGCCTTGATGGACTCCTTTTCCTATTTGGAACCAGTCTGTTGTTCCATGGCCAGTTCTAATGTTGCTTCCTGACCTGCATATAGGTTTCTCCAAAGGCAGATCAGGTGGCCTGGTATTCCCATCTCTTTCAGAATTTTCAACAGTTTATTATGAACCACACAGTCAAAGGCTTTGGCATAGTCAATAAAGCAGAAATAAGATGTTTTTCTGGAACTCTCTTGGTTTTTCAATGATCCAGTGGATGTTAGCAATTTGCTCTCTGGTTCCTCTGCCTTTTCTAAAACCAGCTTGAACATCTGGAATTTCATGGTCCATCTATTGCTGAAGCCTGGCTTGGAGAATTTTCCACATTACTTTACTAGCATGTGAGGTAAGTCCAATTGTGTGATAGTCTGAGCATTCTTTGGCATTGCCTTTCTTTGGGATTGGAATGAAAAGTGACATTTTCCAGTCTTGTGACCACTGCTGAGTTTTCCAAATTTGCTGGCATATTCAGTGCAGCACTTTCACAGCACTTGCTTTTCAGATTTGAAATAGGTCAACTGGAATTCCATCACTTTTACTTAGCTTTGTTCATAGTGATGCTTCCTATGGGCCACTTGACTTCACATTCCATTATATCTGACTCTAGGTGCGTGATCACACCATCACGATTATCTGGGTCGTGAAGATATATTTTGTATAGCTTTTCTGTGTATTCTTACCACTTCTTAATATCTTCTATTTCTGTTAAGTCCATACTATTTTTATATTAGTTTGTTTGTTGTTTTGGTATTAAGCTATATAAGATTTTTGTATATTTTGGAAATTATTTCCTTATTGTTTGCATTATTTTGCACATATTTTCTTCCATTCTGTAGATATTATTTTCATTGTTAATGGTTTCCTTTGATTGCAAAAGCCTTTAATTTTAATTAGGTCCCATTTGTTTATTTTTCTTTCCATTATGGTAGCAAATGAATAAAAAAAAATATTGCTTGAATTTATGTCAAAGAGTGTTCTGCCTATGTTTTCCTCTAAGATTTTTATATTAACATTATCTGGTCTTACATTTAGGTCTTTAATTCATTTTGAGTTTATTTTTTGTATATGATATTAGAGAATATTCTGATTTCATTCCTCTACAGGTAGCTGTCTTAATTTTCCTAGCACTACTTATTGAAGAGCCTGTCTCCTCTTCACTTTATATTCCTGCTTCCTTTGTCATAGATTATTTGACTATAGCTTTTGGGTTTATTTCTAGGCTCTTTTCTATTCCTCTAAGTGTTTGGTTTTGTGCCAGTACCATACAGTTTTGATGACTATAGCTTTGTAATACAGCCCTTCGGGATTCATGTTTCCTCCAGCTCTTTTTCATGCTCAATTTAGTATTGGCTCTTTGGTGTCTTTTTTGTTTCCATACAAATTTAAAAATTCTGTATTTTTTTTTTTTTTTAATGTCATTGATAATTTGATAGGTATTGTGTTGGATTCTGTTTTGTTAAGCAATAGATATTCAATTTGTGAAGTATTTGAGACAATGGACAACTACCAAGCCAACTATTTGATAAAAAGTAATAAATGCAGACATTGTATAGTCATTCCTTGAATATACTGCAACTTCAGTTCCAGATTACCACAATATAGCACATATCACAATAAGTCATATTAATTTCTTGGTTTATGAGTGCATATAAAAGTTATATTTATACCAAATTATAGTCTATTAAATGTATCATTGTTGTGCTATTGCAAAGTCAAGTCTGAATTTTTGTGACTCCATGTACTGCAGCACATCTGGCTTCCCTGTCTGTCACTATCTCCTGGAATCTTGAGAAAGAAGAGAAGGGCTGAGGGAATCATGAGCCCTGAATTTGGGCTATACTATAAAGCTACAGTCCTCAAAACTATATGGTACTGGCACAAAAACAGACACATTTCCTGGAGTTGGCTGAAATTCATGTCCATTGAGTCAGTGATGCTATCCAAGCATCTCATCCTCTGTCAACCCCTTTTCCTCCCTCCCTCAGTGTTTCACAGAACCGAGGGCTTTTCCAATGAGTTTACTCCTTACATCAGGTGGCTGCAGTACTGGAGTTTCAGTTTTAGCATAAGCCCTTCCAATAAGTATTCAGGGTTGATTTCCTTTAGTATTGACTGGTTTGATCTCTTTGCAATAGCATTATGTATAAAAAATAATGCTGATAGTTTAGTTAAAAATTTCAATACTTTATTGCTAAAAAATGCTCACCATTATTAGATAATTCAGCAAGTTGCAATCTTTGTATCTGGTGGAGACTCTTGGCTTTATGTTGATGGCTGCTTACTGATCAAGGTGGTGGCACAAAAGGTTGGGGTGATTGTGGCAGTTTATTAAAATAAGACAACAATAAAGTTTGCCACAAGTAGTCTTTCTTTCACAAATGATTTCTCTGTATCTTTTAATGATGTTTGATATATTTTACCCGCAGTAGAACATCTAAAAATTGGAGTCAGTCCTCTGAAACCCTAGCATTGTATCTGTAATATTATTTTTTTGTCTTTTAAGTAAGCTTTACAGCATCTTCACCTGTATAACAGGAATCTAAGATGGAATCTTTACTTTGCTCTGCATAAGTAGCAACTCTTCTTCTGTTAAACTTTTCTCAAGAGATTGTAGCAATTCACATTTTTAAGTTCTAATTCTAGTTTTATTGATATTTTCTCCTCATTGAAACTGCTTCGTGAATCAAATTCTTTCAAACTCCTCTTTCTCTTGATGTTTTGTTCTCTTTCACACAAATTGTGAATGTTCTTAATGGTCTGTAGGGTGGTGAATTTTTCTCAGAAAGTTTTAAATTAGCTTTGCTCATATGTATCAGAGGAATCACTTTCTATAACAAGTATAGCTTCAAAAATGTATTTATAGCTAGTACATCTTGAAAGTTGAAATTACTTCTTGATCTTTGGGCTCCAGAATGAATGTTGTATTAGAAGGCATGAAAATAACATGGATCTCATTGTCCATCTCCATCAGAGTGCTTTGGTGACCAGGTTCATTGTCAGTGAGCAGCAGTATTTTGAAAGGAATCTTTTTCTCTGAGCAGTAGGTCTCAACAGTAGACTTAACATATTAAGTGAACTATGCTATAAACTGATGTGTTGTCATCTTGGCTTTGTTGTTCAATTTCTAGAGGAACAGGTACAATTAGACTGAGAGTAATTCTAAAAGATGCTAGATGGTAGGGTCCTTAAGAATTAGTTACCATTAGGGATGATAGATAAGCATTGGATTCAACTTAAATTCATCAGCTGCTTTAGACCCTAACAAGACAGCCAACCTATACTTTGAAGCTTTGAAACCAGGCATTGACTTCTCTGCAGGTGTGAAGGGTCTAGATGTCATCCTCTTCCAATATGAGGCTGTTTCTTTTATATTATATATTAAACATCTGTTGTTTAGAGTGGTCACTTGTATCAATTATCTTAGATAGATATTCTTAAAAAACTTGATGCAGCTTCTACATCAACATTTTGTTTCAACCTGAACATTTATATTATGGAGATGATTTCATAAACCGCATGAACCAACATATGCTGTTTTAAAGCTTTTTTCTGCAGTCTTCTTGAAATTCAAGAGAGCTAAAACCTTTCTCTGGATTAGGAGAATGTGTCTAATTTGATCTTTGGTCTAGAGTCATAAAAATTTATCCATATCAGCAACAAGGCTGTTTTGCTTTCTTATCATTTGTGTGCTCAATAGAGTAACACTTTTAATTTCCTTCAAGAACTTTTCCATTGTATTCACATCTTCACTGTTTTGTGTAAAATACCTAGCTTTAGGCATATCACAACTTTAGAAATGCCTTCCTCACTAAGCTTAATCATTTCTAGCTCTTGATTAAAGTGAGAGACGTGAAATTTTCTGTCACTTGAACACTTAGTGGCCACTGTAGATTTATTAATTGTCCTGATTTCAATATTGTGTCTCAGGAAAAAGGGAAGCCCAAGGATAGGAAGAGAGAGCGAGAATGGCTGGTTGGTGGAGTAGTCAGAATACACACATCTATCACTCTCATATGGGTATGGTTTAAGGCGTTCCCCCAAATTGCAATCGTAATATCAAAGATGACTGATCACAGATCATCATAAGAAATATGATAATAATGCAAAAATTCAACATATTGTAAGAACTACCAAAATGTAACACAGGGATATGAAGTGAGAAAATGTTGTTGGAAGATGGCACTGATAGAACTGTCACAAACCTTCAAAGTATTAAAAACTAAAAGAAAGAAAGAAAACAACCAAAACTCAATATCTACAAAGTGCAATAAAGCCAGGAGCAATAAAGAGAGATATGTCTATACACGGTATCATGGCAGTGGTTAGTGGACTGTGAGGATCATCTTAAAATGAGGTATCTGTTTCAGTGTCAGCAGTCGATAGTTGATGCTAAGATAAGATCAAAGTATAAATATCATCATAGTCTGCTTCTTCTCCATGTTCCCCTCATGAAAAATTTTTGTTATTGTTGTTGTTCAGATTCTAATGTCAGACAAAAAAGAAAGGTACAAGAGCAATAAAAGCCATGAAGTCTGGAGCTAGTGAGGAGTTTTTCTGAGTTATTAAAGAAGAAAAAAAATAAATTTAAGGTTTGGGAAGAAGAAAAGTATTTTAAAAATATAGTCATCATCTTAAGTGAAATACTTACAATTTTAGAATAAAAGCCAGATTCTCCTAGAGTAAAAAAAAATTTTCCATATATAAATATAAACTAAATATAAGAATACACATATTTATTTTAAACAAATAAAAACATATGTGTGCTACATAAAAATTTAAGAGTAAGTCATGGAAAGTAGTGAGAAGAGTAGAGGTGGTAGAACTATAGCTATTTCTTTTAAAGAGTAAATTAGAACAAATATCAATGTATCTGAGAAATACATGGCTGCTGTATTCTTTTTGGTACATTTACTATATTTTATAATTGAAAGTGAATGTAATATTTTCACTTCATTCAACATTTATTAAAAGCCTACTTTATGTTGTCCTACCAGTACAGTACATTAGTAATACTAATGTATTACTATTAAGACTGGGGCTGTACCTTTGAAAAGACAGATTGAACCCTTATTCTCAATCCTGGGAATTTACATTCTCAGGAATCATTAAAATTACTTTTGAAATTATCACATTCAGGAGCATGAAAACAGAAAAATAACAGATTTTAAAAATAAAGTAAAATGTTCCTCAGTTGCTCATAGATTTTTATTGAGTACTGCACTATCTTCCAGACACTGATGTATGTATTGTGAACACAAAGGATATTAGAATAAAAGCATATTTTAAATTAATAAATATTCCTTGGCCTATAAAATTGACAAGAATCAGTTACTATTGTTATGAAACATTTTCCTAAGAAAGATAAAGAATTTAGAAAATAATAATTAAGCATTTGATCCTCTATGAGGGCATTAAGTTAGTAAGTCAGTATGAGCTTAGAGATGTGGGCTTGGAGATGTTAATACTGCAGTGAAATAAGAATCCCTTTTAGAAAAGGGTGCTAGAAAGTAATATGTTTCCTGGGATTGTTATGGCAGACATGCCTTTTCCAATTTTAATATTTGCCAGATTTTAGTCATACTCTTTCAATTTTACTATAATAAGAATCTTACTGGAAAACCACAATGATCCAGGCATGAGGATACTCAGAACTCATTTCTCCCTACTGTATTGACTCCGAGTAAGAACAACTAGAATTATGAAGTGCTCCTGTCTTCAAACCAGGGAATGAAGTACAGGAGACTAAAGATAAAATGCTGCAGCTGTCACTTGTTTCCTTTCTTTCCAGATGCCAGAAAGGTCTGTTTTCTTCTTTTCCCCTTTCCTTTTCCTTTACCTTCCTCTTTCCAGATGCCAGAAAACCTGTTTTCTTCTTCTTTTTCCCTCTTCTTTTTCACCTTCCTCTTCTTCCTTCTACTGTCTTTTGTCCTCCTCTTCTTTTCCCATATTCTTCCTCTTCTTTCTTGTTTGGAAATGTAATATCATTATATTATTTTCAGGTGTACAACATAATGATTTGGTACTTACTTATATACATTGTGAAATGATCAGCACAATAAATTAGGTTAACATCCATCATTTGGAGTAGGAAATGGCAACCTATTCCAGTATTCTTGTCTGGGAAATCCTTCCATCACCATACATAGTTATTATATATATACATACATACCTACATATATACATACATACATACATATATATATATATATATATATATAATTTGTGATGAGAACATTTAAGATCTACTCCATTAGCAACATTCAAATATACAGTATAATATTAACTGTAATCACCATGCTGTACATTGCACTCTGAAGGGTTATTTATTTAATAACTGGAAGTTTTTACCTTTCACTAGTTTCAACTGTCTCACCCTGCTCCAATGCTCACTGACTCCTCTGTCAGCCACCAATCAATTATCTGTATCTATGAGCTCAGTGTTTCATTTGGTTTTAGATTCTACATATAAGTGAGATCATATGGTATTTGTCTTTCTCTGTCTATTTCACTTAGCATAATGCTCTCAAGAATCACTATGTCATTAAAAATTCAAGATTGCCTTCATTTTATATGAATGAATAATACTCCACTGTGTGTATATCCATTCATTCACTGTTGGATATCTACCTTACTTCTGTATCTTGGCTATTGTAAAATATGCTACAGTCTTCATGGAGATGCATATATCATTGTGTGTGCTAAATTGCTTCCGTCCTGTCCAACTCTTTGTGACTCCATGGACTGTAGCCCTGCCATGCTCCTCTGTCCCTGGGATTCCCCAGGCAAAAATAGTGGAGTGGGTTGTCATACCCTCTTCCAGGGGATCTTCCCAACCCAGGGATTGAACCCATATTTCAGATGGGTTTCTTACCACTAGTGCCCCTAAGAAGCCCATATAACATTGGGTAAAGATCTTTTTGCTTTGAGAAAATATCTAGAATTAGAACTTCTGGATAATAAGATAGTCTTATTTTTATTATTTTGAGGAAACTCCACATTGTTTTCTGTAATGGCTATACCATTTTACATTCCCACCAACATCACACAAGGATCCCTTTGTCTTCGCATGCTAGCCAACAATTGTTATTTATTGTCTTTTTGACAAGAGGCCTCCTAACAGGCAGCTTCCTGGTGGTTCAGTTGGTAAAAATCTGACTGCAATTCAGGATACCTGGATTTGATCACTGGGTTGGGAAGATCCCTGGGGAAGAGAATGGCAGTCCATTCCAGTATTCTTGCCTGGAGAATTCCATGGACAGAAGGACCAGGTGGGCTATAGTCTATGGGTTTGCAGAGTCTGACAACTGAGCGACCAACACAGATACACACAGACACAGACACACACACACAGATACACACAAACACAGACACACACAGATACACACACACACACACACACACACACACACAGGTTGCATCTTGATGATTCATAATGTTGAGCATCTTTTCCTGTACCTGTTGACTATCTGTATTTCTTCTTTGGAAAATTGTTCACAATTAAAAAAAAAAAAAACTTTACTTGTTTCTGTTGAGTTGAACGAATTCTTTATACATATAATTTGGATATTGACCCTTTATCACATGTATGATTTGTGTTATTTTCATCCCATTCAGTAAGTAGGCTTTTCATTTTATTGTTGATTTCCTTTGCTTTGTAGATGCTTTTCCTTTTGATATAGTCCTACTTGTTAATTTTTGCTTCTATGCCCTTTTCTTTTGGTGTCAAATATAAAAAGTCTGTTGAGTTTGCCACTTATATATTCTTCTAGTAGTTAATGGTTTCAAGTCTTTACATTTAAGTTTGTATCCATTTTGAGTTAATTTTTATGTATAGTGTAAGATAGTGGTCCAGTTTCATTCATTTGCATACTGTTAACCAATTTTCCCAGCACTATTTATTGAAGAGAGTCTCTGTTCCCTATTGTGTACTCCTGGCTAGTGTTTTAAAATAAATTCATTCACTATATGTGTGGGTTTATTTCTGGGTTCTGTATTCTGTCCCATTGATCTATTTGTCTGTTTTTATACTGGTATCAGATTATTTTTCATGATTCTAGCTTGGTAATATAATTTGAAGTCAGGATGTGTGATGCCTCCAGTTTTAGTTTTTCTCAAAATTACTCTGGCTATTTGGAATCTTTATGATTTCATAAGAATTATAAGATTATTTTCTCTGCTGCTGCTGCTAAGTCACTTCAGTCATGTCCAATGCTGTGTGACCACATAGACGGCAGCCCACCAGGCTCCTGTTTCCCTGGGATCCTCCAAGCAAGAACACTGGAGTGGGTTACCATTTCCTTCTCCAGTGCATGAAAGTGAAAAGTGAAAGTGAAGTCGTTCAGTTGTGTCTGACTTAGCGACCCCATAGATTGCAGCCTACCAGGCTTCTCCGTCCATAGGATTTTCCAGGCAAGAGTACTGGAGTGGGATACCATTGCCCTCCCTGATCATTTGCTCTATTTCTGTAAAAATGCCATTGATATTTGGATGAAGATTTCACTGATTCTAGATTATTTTGGATAGTGTGGACATTTTAACACTATTAATTCTTCAGTCTGAGAACGTGGAATAACTTTCCATTTATTTGTGTCATCTTCAGTTTCTTTCAACTGTAGGTTTCAACAGTAGGTTATAGTTTGCAACAACATGAGTCTTTCACTTCCTTTATTACACTTATTTCTAGTTATTTTATTATTTTTGATGAAATTGTAAATGGCATTGTTTTCTTAACTTCTGGTAATTCAGTATTACTAGAAATGGTACAGATATTTGTATAACGATTTTGTATCCTGCTGCTTAACTGAATTTATTAGTTCTAACAGTATTTTTGGTGGAGTCTTTAGGTTTTCCATGTATAAAATTATATTATCTGCAAATAGTGATAACTTAACCTTTATCTTTCCAATTAGGATGTCTTTTTATTTATTTTTTCCTGCCTAACTACTCTGGCTTGAACTGTAAGGACTGTGTTGAAATAAAAGTGGCCAAAATTTGTGTCTTTTTCCTGTTCCTGATATTAAAGGAATTTATCCATTTCTTCTGGGTTATTTTATTCAGTTCAGTTCAGTCCCTCAGTCGTGTCTGACTCTTTGCGACCCCATAAATGGCAGCACGCCAGACCTCCCTGTCCATCACCAACTCCCAGAGGTCACTCAAACTCATGTGCATTGAGTCAGTGATGCCATCCAACCATCTTATCCTCGGTCATCCGCTTGTCCTCCTGCCCCCAGTCCCTCCCAGCATCAGAGTCTTTTCCAGTGAGTCAATTCTTCGCATGAGGTGGTCAAAGTACTGGAGTTTCAGCTTTAGCATCATTCCTTCCAAAGAAATCCCAGGGGTGATCTGCTTCACAACGGACTGGTTGGATCTCCTTGCAGTCCAAGGGATTCTCAAGAGTCTTCTCCAACGCCACAGTTCAAAAGCATCAATTCTTTAGCATTCAGCCTTCTTCACAGTCCAACTCTCACATCCATACATGACCACAGGAAAAACCATAGCCTACACTAGACGGACTTTAGTCGGCAAAGTAATGTCTCTGCTTTTGAATATACTATCTAGGATGGTCATAACTTTTTTCCAAGGAGTAAGCGTCTTTTACTCTCATGGCTGGAGTCACCATCTGCAGTGATTTTGGAGCCCTCGAAAATAAAGTCTGACACTGTTTCCATTGTTTCTCCATCTATTTTCCCATGAAGTGATGGGACAAGATGCCATGATCTTCACTTTCCGAATGTTGAGCTTTAGGCCAACTTTTTTCATTCTCCCCTTTCACCTTCGTCACGAGGCCCTTTAGCTCCTCATAACTTTCTGCCATAAGAGTGGTGTCATCTGCATATCTGAGGTTATTGGTATTTCTCCCGACAATCTTGATTCCAGCTTGTGTTTCTTCCAGCCCAGCATTTCTCATGATGTACTATGCAGATAAGTTAAATAAGCAGGGTGACAGTATACAGCCTTGACATACTCCTTTTCCTATTTGGAACCAGTCTGTTGTTCCATGACCTGACCTGCATACAGATTTCTCAAGAGGCAGGTCAGGTGGTCTGGTATTCCCATCACTTGAAGAATTTTCTAAGGTTTATTGTGATCCACACAGTCAAAGGCTTTGGCATAGTCAATAAAGCAGAAATAGATGTTTTTCTGGAACTCTCTTGCTTTTACCATGAGCCAGCCAATGTTAGCAATTTGATCTTGAGTTCCTCTGCCTTTCCTAAAACCAGCTTGAACATCAGGGAGTTCACGGTTCATATATTGCTGAAGCCTGGCTTGGAGAGTTTTGAGCATGACTTTACTAGCATGTGAGATGAGTGCAATTGTATGGTAGTTTGAGCATTCTTTGGAATTGGAACGAAAATTGACCTTTTCCAGTCCTGTGACCACTGCTGAGTTTTCCAAATTTCCTGGCATATTGAGTGCAGCACTTTCACAGCATCATCTTTCAGGATTTGAAAGAGCTCCACTGGAATTCCATCACCTCCACTAGCTTTGTTCGTAGTGATGCTTTCTAAGGCCCACTTGACTTCACATTCCAAGATGTCTGGCTCTAGATGAGTGATCACATCATCATGATTATTTGGGTCTTGAAAATCTTTTGTGTACGGTTCTTCTCTGTATTCTTGCCAACTTTTCTTAATATCTTCAGATTCTGTTAGGTCCAGACCATTTCTGTCTTTAATCGAGCCCATCTTTGCATGAAATATTCCCTTGATATCTCTAATTTTCTTGAAGAGATCTCTAGTCTTTCCCATTCTGTTCTTTTCCTCTATTTCTTTGCATTGATCGCTGAAGAAGGCTTTCTTATCTCTTCTTGCTATTCTGTGGAACTCTGCATTCAGATGCTTATATCTTTCCTTTTCTCCTTTGCTGTTTGCTTCTCTTCTTTTCACAGCTATTTGTAAGGCCTCTCCAGACAGCCATTTTGCTTTCTTGTATTTCTTTTCTATGGGGAT
This sequence comes from Nanger dama, assembly GCA_917880005.1. Classification (NCBI taxonomy): domain Eukaryota; kingdom Metazoa; phylum Chordata; class Mammalia; order Artiodactyla; family Bovidae; genus Nanger; species Nanger dama. The sequence continues at coordinate 48,958,060 of CAKJTW010000011.1, forward strand.
GGTCTTGATTCCTGTCTCTGGTACAATGTCATGAACCTCATTCCATAGTTCATCAGGCACTCTATCTATCAGATCTAGGCCCTTAAATCTATTTCTCACTTCCACTGTACAATCACAAGGGATTTGATTTAGGTCATACCTGAATGGTCTAGCAGTTTTCCCTACTTTCTTCAATTTCAGTCTGAATTTGGCAATAAGGGGGTTCATGATCTGAACCATAGTCAGCTCCTGGTCTTGTTTTTGTTGATTGTATAGAGCTTCTTCATCTCTGGCTACATAGAATATAATCAGTCTGATTTTGGTGTTGACCATCTAGTGATGTCCATGAGTAGAGTCTTCTCTTGTGTTGTTGGAAGAGGGTATTTGCTATGACCAGTGCATTTTCTTGGCAAAACTGTATTAGTCTTTGCCCTGCTTCATTCTGCATTCCAAGGCCAAATTTGCCTGTTACTCGGAGGTGTTTCTTGACTTCCTACTTTAGCATTCCAGTCCCCTATAATGATAAGGACATCTTTTTGGATGTTATATGATTATTGATTATAGCTTCTTAAAAATATTTATATGCCTGTGGTATTGGTCATAACAGCTCCTCTTTCATTTATGATTTTATTTGAATTATCATTATTATTTTTTGGTGAGTCTAAATGTTTGTTAATTTTGTTTATGTTTTAAAAAACTAGCTCTTAATTTCATTGATCTATTTCCTTTTGTTTATATTTCATTTATTTCTACTTGATGTTGGTTATTTTCCTCCTACTAACTTTTGACTTTGTTCTTCTTTTACTAATTCCTTGAGGAGAACTACTTTTGTTGTATCCTATAAGTTTTGGTATTTTTGTTTTCCTAATTTGATTCATTCTAGGTACATTTTTATTACTCTTGTGACTTTTTTATTTTTTTCTTGGACCCACTGGTTGTTCAGTAGTTCAGTAGCATGTTGTTTAATCTTCACATAATTGTTCATTTTCCAGTTTTCTTTGTGTGATTCTAGTGCTCCAGCACTGTGGTCAGAGAATATGTTTGATATAATTTTAATCATATTAAATTTAGTAACATGTATGATCTATTCTGAAGAATATTACAAGCACTTTAGAGATGACTGTGTATTAAGTTGCTTTTGTATGGAGTGTTTTGTATGTTTTCTTATTGATTTTTGCCTGGTAAATTCATCCCTTGATGAGAGTGTGGTATTAAAATCTCTTGCCATCATTGTATTTCTGCATATTCCTCCCTTTAGGAACATTAATATTTGCTTTATTTTTATTAGGTGTTCCTACATCAGGTGCATGTATTTAGCAATGTTATATTCTGCTGTTGGAATGACTATTTTATCATTACTAGTAAATTTTTTGTCTCTTATTAAAGTGTGTTTTAATACCTTTTTTTTTTTTTTCTGAAGTAAGTATAGTTATCACAACTTTCTTGGAGTTTTCAGTTGCATGGAATATCTTTCTACCACTATATTTTTAGTCTGTGTGAGTCCTTACATCTGAGGTGAGTGTCTTGTAGGTATAATATATATTGGTTTATTTTTTTATCCATTCAGCCAGTATCTGTCTCTAGAAGATCTAGTCCATAATGGACTTAAATTGACTGTTGATAGGTATGCATTTATTGACTTTTTCTTAATTAGTTTTTAGTTGTTTTGTAATTTCTTGTTCCTCATTTAAACTTTTTTTTTTTTTCAGGATGAATATTTTCTCTACTGGTTTGCTTAGATTCCTGTTGTTAATCACTTGTGTATCTACTACAGGCTCTGGTTTGGTGGTTAACATGAGGCTGACTTTAAACAACTTATATTTATAATGGTCTGTCTAAGTTGATAACAGGTAAAGTTTGAATGCATTTTAAAGCTTGATATTTTTTTCTTCTCTCACATTTTGGTTTACAATTTACATCTTTTAATCTTGTGTAATCCTTTAAATTATTGTAATTAATTTTCCTCTCCTTTGTCTCTTAACCTTTGTGCTAACTGCAGGTAATTAACCCACTAAGATTTCAGCATTAGATTATTCTGAATTTTACTATATACATTTACCTTTAGATTATAATCTCTATTTTCAGTATTTCCTGTTGCTAATTTGTGCCATTTTATTTTAACTTATAGAAGTTCCTTTAATAATCCTTGTAAGACTGACTTAGTGATATGAATTCCTTTCGATTTTTCTTATCTGCAGAAAGTCTTTAACTCTGCTTCAGATGTGAAATACAACTTTGCTGAATAGATTGTTCTTGGTTGACACTTTTATTTTCTTTCAAGCTTCTCTAAAAGCTCAGTTGGTAAAGAATCTGCCTGCAATGCAGACCCTTATTCAATTCCCAGGCTGGGAGGATCCATTGGAGAAGGAATAGACTACCCACTCCAGTATTCTTGGGCTTCCCTTGTAACTCAACTGGTAAAGAGTGTGCCTGTGGTGTGGGACATGTAGGTTTGAATCCCTGGGATGGGAAGATACCCTGAAGGGAAAGGCTACCAACTCCAGTATTCTTGGCCTACAGAATTCCATGGACTGTATAGTCCATGGGGTTGCAAAGAGTCAGTCATGACTGAGCGACTTTTACTTCATTTTATTTTCTTTGAGCTCTTTGAATATATCTTTCCTGGTCTGCAAAATTTTTGCTGAAAAATCTTCTGATTGCCCTATGGAGGTTCCCTTGTACATGCAGTTCAGTTCAGTCACTCAGTTATGGCTGACGTTTTGCGACCCCCATGGACTGAAACAAGCCAGGCTTCCCTGTCCATCACCAACTCCCAGAGTTTACTCAAACTCATGTCCATTGAGTCAGTGATGCCATCCAACCACCTCATCCCCTTCTCCTCCCACTTTCAATCTTTCCCATCATCAGGGTTTTTTTCACGAGTCAGTTCTTCGCATCAGATGGCCAAAGTATTGAAGTTTCAGCTTCAGCATCAGTTCTTTCAGTGAATAGTCACAAGTTGTTTTTCTCTTAGTATTATAAAAACTCCTTCTTTCTCTAACTTTTGCCACTTTAATTATGTGATTTGATGTGAGTATCTTTGGGTTCATCTTATTTAGAACCCTCTGGACTTCCTAGTTCTGTATGCCTTTCTTTAGGTTAGGGAAATTTCAACCATTATTTCTGCAAATAATTTTTCTGTCCCTTTTTCTCACTCTTCTCCTTCTCAGACCCCTGAAATGCAAATATTGGTTCACTTGATAATGCCCTCAATCTCCTTAAGGTATATCAGTATTTTTTATTTTATTTTTCTTTTTTTTCGCTCTGATTGGGTGAGTTCCACTCACTTACCTTAGATCTCACTGGGCCTTCTTCTACATCATTAAATCTTCTGTTGAATTGCCTTTTTTTCTAGTTAATTGTTTGTAATTTTTCTTGTGACTTCTGTTACTTTATTATATTTCCTCTGTTGAAATTCTCACTTTGTTCATTCATTCTCCCAAGCTCAGTGAATATCTGTATGAACATTTTTTTTGAACTGTTAGAAAAATCACTTATATCCAATTCATTAAGATCTGTGCATGATACTGTATCCCGTCTTATTTGGAACTTCTTTCTCTGTTTCTTCATTTTCCTTGACTTCTTATGTTGGATTTCATGCAGTAGATAAACAACTACCTTTCCCATCTTTGAAAGAGTGTCCTCATTTAGGAGATGACTTTATTGTTCAAATCCTTCCCTTTTATTGGTTGTCTCATAAACCTTTGTGGTTGTCCAAGCATTCTACTTTATTTTTTAGTGGCTCTCAGTCATCAAGGGTGTAATGACACTTATCAGTGTCCCAAAGGATCCAAGTTGACATCTAGATTCAGGATGTTTGGAAACCAGGCCCTTAGCACAAGCTTTGAAAGTATGCAAATATATACAGTTCTATGGGACCAATAACAAGATCTGCTGGGACCAGTGCCAAGTGATCAGGATGTGTTTCCCTGGGAAACAATCACAAAACCTGTGCTATTGGATATAAAAACCAGAGCACAGGATATATATATAATTCTCATTCAAGAGATGCTGTGCCTTTGGAGTGCAACAACTGGCGAGCCTGAAGATAGTACCTGTTTTCTAATGTCACTGAAGAGGATTACAGTCAAATAACAGATGCTAATAGATCACAAAAAATATGAAAAATTCTTAAAGAGATGGGAATACCAGACCACTTTACCTGTCTCCTAAGAAACCTACATACAGGACAAGAGGCAAAGGTTAGAACCAACATGGAACAACGGACTGGCTCAAAATTGGGAAAGGAGTACGTCAAGGCTGTATATTGTCACCATCCTTATTTAACTTCTCTGCAGAGTGAAAGTGAAAGTCTCTCAGTCGTGTCTGACTCTCTGTGATCCCATGGACTTAGTCCACCAGGCTCCTCTGTCATGAGATTCCCCAGGCAAGAATACTGGAATGGGTTGCCATTCCCTTTTCCAGAGGATCTTCCTAACTCATGTACTGAACCCAGATCTCCCACATTGCAGGCGGATATTTTACCATCTGAGGCTCCAGTGAAGCAGAGTACATCAAGTATGCAGTGTATATCATGGAAAATGCTGGGCTGGATGACTTACAAGCTGGAATCAAGATTGCTGGTAGAAATAGTAACAACCCCAGATATGCAGATGAATAACACTCTAATGGCAGACAGCAAAGAGGAACTAAAGAGCCTCTTGATCAGAGTGAAGGAAGAGACTGAAAATGCTGCCTTAAAAATGCTGCCTGAAAAATGAAAATCATGGCACATGGTCTCATTACTTCATGACAAATAGATGGGGAAAGAGTGGAAGCAGTGACAGATTTTATTTTCTTGGCCTCCAATTTCACAATGGATGGTGATTGCAGCCACAAAATTAAAAGATGCTTGCTCTTTTTAAGAAAAGCTATGATAGACCTAGACAGTATATTAAAAATCAGAGATGTCACTTTGCCAACAAAGGTCCATATAGTCAAAGCTACAATTTTTTTTTTTTTCCAGTAGTCATGTACACATGTAAAAGTTGGACCATAAATAAGGCTGAGTGCTTTTGAATTGTGGTGCTAGAGAAGACTCTTAAAGAATCCTTTGGACAGCAAGGAGACCAAACCAGTCAATCCTAAAGGAAATCAACTCTGAATATTCACTGGAAGGATGCTGCTGAAGCTCCAACACTTTGGCCATCTGACGTGAAGAGCCAACTCTGAAGCCAACCCTGAAAAGACTCTGAAGCTGGCAAAGACTTGCAAGATGAGGAGGGGGTTACAGAGGACCAACCCAGTGGACATGAGTTTGAGCAAACTCCAGGAGATAGTGAAGCACAGGAAAGCTTGGCATCCTGCAGTTCATGGAATTGCAAACAGTTGGACAAGACTTAACAACTAAACAATAACAGATGCATCCTTAAATGGAAACCCTCCCCTTTCAGGCCATAAACATAGGGATTAGCTAATATACCTGTTTCACAGAAAGACTGGGAAACTCAGTTGGGTGCTCTCTCTGCTGTGTTAACTGGTACCCAGTTAACTCTTTATCCATTGGATTTTGTGGGACTTTTGAGTACATGCTCTGCTATCCACCAGAGCTTGGTGATCTATAGGTGTCCTCTGGGTGGCACCCACAAAACTTTAGGAACCAGATGAGAGTATAAGCTCCTTTCTGGGATATACCGGTGATCAAGAATGAGGCAGGCAGTGTGTGACAAAATGGCTCCTGCTGGCCTCCTTCCTTAAAGAATATATCATTTAGGTCTTTAGATATCTGTTAAATGAGATGTCTGCCCCTCAGGCAATTTAAGTATGTATTGCTCAATGTGATTTAGTGACTATTGGTATACATTTTTGTGCCCTCTTCATTCCTTTAGAACTTAGAGATCATTCAAAACATAATGTCCTATGTGTGACTCTTATCTTTCTGTTTGTTTAGTAAGATGCCCAGTACACTGGAGTACAGATGGAGGTAAATAAGAACTCTAATGTACAATTTAAAATTAATCTTTGTCCTAAGAAAATAATGAGCATTTTAGAGTGATTCTAAGTTTTACTGTGGTAGGTTTAAATCATAATCCCTCACTCTATTCTTTCCTTTTGAAGAATATAAACTTCTTTTAATATGCAGAAAGGATATCACCTCTCTGGAGACAACACAGCTTCTACTGTGCTTGCCAGGGTGCTCTGTTTATGCTACTGGCACCGGGTATTCAGTGTCTTGGCTTTCTAGTTCTGTCATCACTAAAGTGATTTTATGCAGGGATTTCATACTGATTATTTGAATTGGCAGATAATCTGGATTGCTTCCTTCCTATTCATAAGGGAGCCTCTGGGATGCTAAACATTGACTTCCAGTTTCTCAGGGAAACTCCATCTTCTCTGCCTACTTCCCTCTGTTCCACTGAAGTTTCTTTTTAAGTTTTTCTTCTTTTTCATGAAATTCTCCTTGAATTTGTAATGATTCTTCCTTTTTAAGTTTATCTGCTACACTATAAGATTTGTACAGGTTCATTGCTATTTTACTTTATTTGTAAAGTGTACTTTATATCATGACATAACATTCTTCTTCACTCTGATTCATGTCTTTATAGAGTGTACATGTATGATGCTGCTTTTATTTTTTTTTTCAGGTACCTTTTGGCAGCACTTCATTTTCAACATTTCTTCAATACAGAATTGGTTTTAAGTTTGCTTCCTATGACTTTTATTTAAACAAATGCTTCTGAACTCTGTATTGTAGTAGGAGTCATGATATTTTTCTTGTTGTGCTGGGTGTTTGTTGCTGCATACGGGCTTTCTCTTGTTGCAGTGAATGGAGGCTACTCTTTGTTGAGGTGTGGAGGTTTCTAATGGTGGTAGCTTCTCTTGTTGAAAAGCACAGCCTCTAGGCACACAGGCTTTAGTAGCTGCAGAACAGGGGGCTTGTTAGTTGGGGCTCATGGGCCCTAGAGTATGCAGACTTTAGTAGTTGTAGCTCATGCAGGCTCAGTAGTTGTGGCTCATGCAGGCTCTAGAGCACAGACTTATAAGCTGTGACAAACAGGCTCATGTGGAATATTCCTGGGTCAGGAATCAAACTTGTGTCCCTGAGTTGGCAGGTGGATTCTTATTCATTGTGCCACCAGGGAAGTCCAATTGAGTCATAATTCTGTCCACACATAGGTAATGCTTGTTTATGGTTGTCCTACTTTTCCCATCTTATTTTCTGTTTATTGGTTATTGTAAAACTATAGTCTCCTGCATTTCCTTGTATTTTTGCATGATTTGATGAGGTTGCTATTCAGTTCATGTTTTCCCCCACATATTTGGATATTGTGACTATAATTTTCATTGTATCATCTCACTTGACTTTGCATTTATAGTTAGATACATATTTCTCCACTATTGTTTAAAAAGAAAGTATTTCCCCATGAAAAATACTGATTCTCTACCAGGATGGTCTATGTCACCCATCCCACAAAGATGAGACATAAAGAAACACTTTTACTTATCCTGTCTCCCCCATATTCTCCCCCTGACTCTGGGACCTTTAGACTGTCTCAATTCCAGGCTAGGCTAGTTAATTTTAATCACTGGCTGTGATTAAAGTTTTCTTATCATTTTCAAATATTCCTTTTGTTTCACATGTCCTTATACTTGTTTATTTTTTTAATTATTAATTATTTAATTTTTGTATATACTCAATAATTACCATAGATGAAGTTTATTACATTATTTTAGATCATCAGTTGTCTGCCTATGAGATGATATTGTCAGCAGGTATAGGATTTGAGGTGAGGTGAGGTGAAGTCGCTCAGTTGTGTCCTACTCTTTGCGACCCCGTGGACTGTAACCTACTAGGCTTCTCTGTCCATGGGATTCTCCAGGCAAGCATACTAGAGTGGATTGCCATTTCCTTCTCCAGGGGATCTTCCTGACCCAGGGATTGAACCCAGGTTTCCTGCATTGGAGGCAGACGCTTTAACCTCTGAGCCACCAGGGAAGCCCTATAGGATTTGGAGGATATATAATTTTTCTCAGTAGTCAGCAAATATTGTATTATTCTCTTCAAGTTTCAAGTGTCACAAATCAGACATTTGATGCCAGTCCTTTTCTTTTGTACCTAACATTTTATTATGATTATTGTCAATATTATTCAAATAGCATAAATTATTTTTATACTCTAGGAACTTGAAGGTTTAGCTTTACCATAAAATTTTAAAAATTGCCAGGACTTCCCTGGCAGTACCATGGTTAAGAGTCTATGCTGCCAGTGCAGGTGGGCATGGGTTTAATCCCTGGTCAGGGATGTAAGATTTCACATGCCACAAGACATGACCTCCCACCCTCCACCAAAAAAAAAAAAAAAAAAAGTCACATTGTAAGAAGGTATATCTCTGCTTTTCATTAATCCATCTTAGAAACTGATGGGTGCTTTCATATCCAGACACAGATCTCCCAAAAGCTCAGACAGATTCCCATCCATTTGTTTAATCATTTCATATCCTGCATCTTTTCTTTTTTTCTCTCTCTTGAAATATTATTTGCACATTGAGCATTCCAAATTTCTGTTTTTTTTTCCTTCCTTGTCTCATATATATTATATGTTTTATTTATATATATATATTTATTTATTTATTTATTTATTTATTTATATTTATATTTTTCCTCTGTTTTTGTAATTTTGTTTTGTAATTTTTTAAATATTTCCAAGTCACTAATTTGGGGTGACAATAAGTACCTATGGTTTTTCCAGTAGTCATGTATCGATGTGAGAGTTGAACTGTGAAGAAAGCTGAGTGCCGAGGAATTGATGCTTTTGAACTGTGGTGTTGGAGAAGACTCTTGAGAGTCCCTTGGACTGCAAGGAGATCCAACCAGTCCATTCTGAAGGAGATCAACCCCGGGATTTCTTTGGAGGGGATGATGCTAAAGCTGAAACTCCAGTACTTTGGCCACCTCACAAAGAGTTGATTCATTGGAAAAGACTTTGATGCTGGGAGGGACTGGAGGCAGGAGGAGAACGGAACGACAGAGGATGAGATGGCTAGATGACATCACTGACTCGATGGACATGAACCTGAGTGAACTCTGGGAGTTGGTGATGGACAGGGAGGCCTAGCATGCTGTGATTCATGGGGTCGCAAAGAGTCAAACACAACTGAGCTTATTGAACTGAACTGAACTGCTAAGTACCATTATCTTTTCATTACATGAATTTCATATTTTAAATATAAGATGGATTTTTGTCTGCTCAGTCTTCAAAATGCCCTTTACTGCTATTTTTTGTTTGCCTTTGTTTTTGATCATCCTTCCCTAGATGTTCTAATATGGTAAAACTGTGACAGATCTTCTATGAAACTACAGGGCCTGCTTAAATATACTGTTACTATTCTTTGCTGAGTGACTTGAATCACTGGTACTCAGGTTTGATTTCTTCTTTACTCTGTGAGGTGACAATCCTTCAGTAGGTAGAGTATTTCTTAAATGGGCCAACAGTTACAACTGAGAATTGAGAGTAGCAAATATGTCATTTTGACATACTGATTATTTTGAAGTAAAGATGCTTAAGCAACCTGTGTAAGTAGGGTACTTTGATTTTCCTCTCACTTTTTCTCCTGAAATAAATATATAAATCTCCCATATGAATGGTATCTTTCTTGTACCAGGAGGATAGACAATATCTTTATCACTAAAAATATGAGATTTAGGGCTGTAAAGGCTATTAAAAAAACCTTTCTATTTTCATCATTTGCTACCTGTAGCCCCAAATCCTTGGTCTTGTCAGTTTCTACAAATTTATTGTCTAAATAGTATAAAAGTTTCCTGTTCTCATTATTTCTTTGGGTCTTCATTCCTTTGTGAAGGTTTCTATGCAAATTGAAAAATGCAACAGAATCATATGTCTTTCTCCTGCTAGTCTTTCTTTGTCAGTGTAAATTTCAGACCTAGTCACGAACCTGAAGAGAGTCAAAGAAAACTTATTCCTCCTCTACACTTGTGGATGGTCTTGCATCTTAACTTTCTCCTTCATTTTCACATTGGTCTCCTTGACCTGGGAGAGATTAGAGTGATTTGCAATCTGAGCTGGCTAGAATGCTCAGAGAGCTGCAGGTCATGTGATTCTCAGGATCTTCTGCTTTGAGGATCTCACGTTTGTGCTTCTTCACTCTCGTGTCCCCAGTTCACTCCGGCCATGGAGGAGAGAACACTATATACCAGTTCTCTCTACCTTAACTCCTGCAGAGGAAGCAGGTTTTCTGATTGTTTGTTTTTTACAGTTTGTTTGTTTGTTTGTGTATGTGTGTGTGTTTGCATTTATGTGTCTTTAAAACCCCAGTTGTCCTTTGGCTTAAGAAGAGGAAACCTTAACCAGACATTCAAGGACATGTTCAAGAACAGTTTGACCCATTTTCTTTCAGCTTGTCTTGGTTCATCCAAACTCCACTTTCTGGTTTTTTTTTTTTTCTGGTACATTAGTTTATAGCCTTGTTGACTTAGGTGGATAATCCACCCACTGATTGATTAGCTCAACTGCATGGATTTCTAGGGGAAAAAAATTGATGTGCATATGATCTGTTTTAGTTAGAAAATAGGACTGTATACACATGTGCATACATCAGGCTTCCAGTATTTTTAGAAAGGTATTTTAAATGCATATTAAATCTTTGAAAATCACCCTTAATAAGCTTTAAATGTCACTCTGAAAAACAGTGTGATTGTAATGTCTACATAAACTTCTTTATAGCTTTTATAGCTGAATCCATAACATTTCCAGGATTATTCTTTTGCTGTCATTTTATAATTAATTCCTTCCTTGGGCCATCGATGGATGTTCTGCGGGTGTGCATATATAATAAATGTTGCAAGAAACAAAATGTACAGGTCCAAGCTCTGGCTTCTGAAGTGCAAGCAAATCAATTTTGAGCAGTTCAGATTAAATTATTTTACTCTTTGAATATGATATTTAGAGGAAAACATAAAAAGTAGTTTCTTCTGATGAAATAATTTGGTGAGTTATAGCACAAAATTTTCAGTGTCTTTATTTGTAAGGTGAAAGATAATATACAACTAATAGTAAGATTCATTTAGACACTCTGTGCCAGGCAAGTCAGTAATTTAAATGCACTGTTTCCTTTAGTAAATATAACTCAAATTAGTAGTGATTACACTATTTTTCATTTTATGGATAAGGACACTAGAATGTAGAGAATTTAAAGAAGTTATACAAATGATGACTAACATAGCCTGATTTTAAACCCATGTTTATCTGAATCCAAGGTCTCATTAACTATAGCTGTATGGAATTTGAAGTTTATTCATGAATATATATATATGAAATAAGTCAGACAAAGAAAGATAAATGTCATATAATATCACTTATGCGTGGAATCTGGTAAAAGATACATATGAACTTCCACAACAGAAACAGACTCACAGACATAAAAACAAATTTGTGGCTACCAAAGAGGATAGTGAGTTGGGGAGAAGATACATTATTAATTTGGGATTAATAGATACAGACTACTAATATAAACTAAATTAACCAACAAGGTCCTCTGTATAGCATAGGGAACATATTCAATATCTTATAATAACCTAAATAGAAAATAATCTGAAAATATACATATTATAAATGTATATATGTTTATTATATATATATATATATATACACATATATATATACATATATATGTATATATATGTATTGGAGAAGGCAATGGCACCCCACTCCAGTACTCTTGCCTGGAAAATCCCATAGACAGAGGAGCCTGGTGGTCTGCAGTCCATGGGGTCGCTAAGAGTAGGACACGACTGAGAGACTTCACTTTCACTTTTCATTTTCCTGAATTGGAGAAGGAAATGGCAACCCACTCCAGTGTTCTTGCCTGGACAATCCCAGGGACGGGGGAGCCTGGTGGGCTGCCGTCTATGGGGTCGCACAGAGTCGGACATGACTGAAGCGACTTAGCAGCATATATATATATATATATAATGAGTCACTTTGCTGTAGACCTGAAACTAACACATTTTAAATTAAGTATACTTCACTTAATAAAGGGTAAAATTTTAAAATAAGGATAATACAGATGAAGAATTTTATTTAAATATATCTGAAATTATATGAATTATTAAAAGTGACTTCATATCACTATTGAATACTCTTCTAATAACCATGATATATTTCTATATATGAATCTGTGGCTGCTGAAATTAAGAAAATATTAAGTAAATACTGGGTTATAAATTATTGTCATTTTTTTCATGCATATATTTTCTCATATTTAAAAATTTCTCACTTGTATAAATTATGGAATGAAACTTTCTAGAAACAGCTAATTTTATGTGCCTTTAATGATATTTAAAATGATAAACAAAAGATCTGTGATTATGGCTTTGTTACTTGGTCCTCACTACTACTAATATAAAATTAATTCAATATTGACTAATAAAATCTCTTTTAAATACAGACAGAAATATATTTTGTTATGGCAGTAAATGTAGCTTATTAAAGAAGACTGTCCTTATTATAAGCCTAACAGAGTATGTTTACTTCAGAAAATAACTTCAACACATATAATGTAAATATGTTTTTCTCCCATGTAAAAACATACAGTGCTTAAATAAACCATGTAATTTAAATATTAAACTTATTAATAGACTCTTTTGTAATAAAAGCTTGTACATTTTATTTCTTGCAGCATTTGTATGTATATATTCACAGAACATCCATTGATGGCCCAAGGAAAGAACATAGACAGAAAAATGTAGAAATTTTAATATGTTCTAAGGTTATCCATCTTTAGAATTTTAAAACTTTGCCTTCAAATATTTGCAAACAAAAAATAGCTTTGCTTTATTTCAGTTTGTGTTCATATAAAGGCCCAGTCAATCCCCATAGTTCAACTTGTTCATCCCTACACTGCTCTGCCAGCTCAGTCATGTCTAATACTTGGCCAGTTCTCATCAAGATAATCATATATGCCTGCATACTGTAAACAAACAAACAAATATTTAGTTTCAAGTGAAGTATTTTCTGCTGTCATTACCTTGTTTAAAGCAACTGTGTATTTTATTTAATTGTTGTTTTTGGTTCAGAAAAGGAAATAGCAAAAATAAGAAAAGGTAAAAATCTGACCATTCATTGCTGTATTTTCCTATATTTTAAACCCTATTTTTGTATTTCAATAAAAGAAAAAAGGAATGCTCATTTCAGAAAAAAAAAATCACCATATTGTTGTCACCTGAATATTTTGGCTTCCAACTTATCATCGATAAATGTAAGAGAATTTGGATAATATTGAGACTAGAAGTGATGATATTTTCAAATTTGGAAGGATAAAATATAAACTTTGTCTATGCATTTTTCAAGCCTAAATTTGTTATCAAGTATTATTTGTTTGGTAAAATAGGTAGCTCTTATTAAGAGCAGTTTAGCACACTGTTTACTTAATTTTACTGGGTGTATGTGTGTAATTGATGTTCTTTTATTTCAAAAGAGAAACTCAAGTAAGATGATAGGTGTTGCAAGAGGGCATCAGAGGGCAGACACAGTGAAACCATACTCACAGAAAAACTAGTCAATCTAATCACACTAGGACCACAGCCTTGTCTAACTCAATGAAACTAAGTCATGCCTGTGGGGCACCCAAGACGGGCGGGTCATGGTGGAGAGATCTGACAGAATTTGGTCCACTGGGGGAAGGGAATGGCAAACCACTTCAGTATTCTTGCCTTGAGAACCCCATGAACAGTATGAAAAGACAAAATGATAGGATACTAAAAGAGGAGCTCCCCAGGTCATTAGGTACCCTATATGCTACTGGAGGTCAGTGGAGAAATAACTCTAAAAAGAATGAAGGGATGGAGCCAAAGCAAAAAATAAAATACTCAGCTGTGGATGTGACTGGTGATAGAAGTAAGGTTTGGTCCTGTAAAGAGCAATATTGCTTAGGAAACTAAAATGTCAGGTCCATAAATCAAGGCAAATTGGAAGTGGTCAAACAAGAGATGGCAAGGGTGAACGTCGACATTCTAGGAATCAGCAAAATAAAATGGACTGGAATGGGTGAATTTAATTCAGAAGACCATTATCTTTACTACTGCGGGCAAGAATCCCTCAGAAGAAATGGAGTAGCCATCATGTCAACAAAAGAGTCCGAAATGCAGTACTTGGATGCAACCTCAAAAACAATAGAATGATCTCTGTTCACTTCCAAGGCAACCCATTCAGTATCAGAGTTATCCAAGTCTATGTCCCATCCAGTAATGCTGAAGAAGCTGATGTTGAACAGTTCTATGAAGACCTACAAGACCTTTTAGAACTAACACCCAAAAAAGATGTCCTTTTCATTATAGGGGACTGGAATGCAAAAATAGGAAGTCAAGAAACACCTAGAGTAACAGGCAAATTTGGCCTTGGAATGCAGAATGAAGCAGGGCAAAGAGTAATACAGTTTTCCCAAGAAAATGCACTGGTCACAGCAAACACCCTCTTTCAACAACACAAGAGAAGACTCTACACATGGACATCACCAGATGGTCAACACCAAAATCAGATGGATTATATTCTTTGCAGCCAAAGATGGAGAAGCTCTATACAGTCAACCAAAACAAGACCAGGAGCTGACTGTGGCTCAGCTCATGAACTTCTTATTACCAAATTCAGACTGAAATTGAAGAAAGTAGGGAAAACTACTAGACCATTGTGGTATGACCTAAATCAAATCCCTTATGATTATACAGTGGAAGTGAGAAATAGATTTAAGGGCCTAGATCTGATAGATCGAATGCCTGATGAACTATTGAATGAGGTTCATGATGTTGTCCAGGAGACAGGGATCAAGACCATCCACATGGAAAAGAAATGCAAAAAAGCAAAATGGTTGTATGGAGAGGCCTTAGAAATAGCTGTGAAAAGAAGAGAGGTGAAAAGCAAAGGAGAAAAGTAAAGATATAAGCATCTGAATGCAGAGTTCCAAAGAAGAGCAAGAAGAGATAAAAAAGTCTTCTTCAGTGATCAATGCAAAGAAATAGAGGAAAGTCACAGAATGGGAAGGACTAGAGATCTCTTCACGAAAATTAGAGATACCAAGGGAACATTTCATGCAAAAATGGGCTCCATAAAGGACAGAAATTAGGTCTGGACCTAACAGAAACAGAAGATATTGAGAAGAGGTGGCAAAAATACACAGAAGAACTGTACAAAAAGATCTTCACGACCCAGATGATCATGATGGTGTGATCACTCATCTAGAGCCAGACATCCTGGTATGTGAAGTCAAGTGGACCTTGGAACGCATCACTATGAACAAAGCTAGTGGAGGTGATGGAATTCCAGTGGAGCTATTTCAAATCCTGAAAGATGATACTCTGAAAGTGTTACACTCAATATGCCAGAAAATTTGGAAAACTCAGCAGTGGCCACAGGACTGGAAAAGATCAGTTTTCATTCCAATCCCAAAGAAAGACAATGCCAAACAGTGCACAAACTAATGCACAATTGCATCTTTCCTGGTGGCTCAGAGGTTAAAGCATCTGCCTGCAATGTGGGAGACCTGGGTTCGATCCCTGGGTCGGCAAGATCTCCTGGAGAAGGAAATGGCAACCCACTCCAGTATTCTTGCCTGGAGAATCCCGTGGACAGAGGAGCCTGGTGGCTACAGTCCATGGGGTCACAAAGAGTCGAACACGACTGAACGACTTCACTTCACTTCACTTCACATGCTGGTAAAGTAATGCTCAAAATTCTCCAAGCCATGCTTCAGCAATACGTGAACCACCAACTTCCTGATGTTAAAGCTGGTTTTAGAAAAGGCAGAAGAACCAGAGATCAAATTGCCAACATCCTCTGGGTCATGGAAAAAACAAGACAGTTCCAGAAAATTATCTATTTCTGCTTTATCGACTATGCTAAAGCCTTTGACAGTGTGGAACACAATAAGATGTGGAAAATTCTGAAAGAGATGGGAATACCAGCTCAGCTGACCTGCCTCTTGAGAAATCTGTATGCAGGTCAAGAAGCAACAGTTAGAACTGGCCATGGAACAACAGACTGGTTCCAAATAGGAAAAGGAGTACGTCAAGGCTGTATATTGTCACCCTGCTTATTTAACTTCTATGCAGAGTACATCATGAGAAACGCTGGGCTGGAAGAAAGACAAGCTGGAATCAAGATTGCCGGGAGAAATATCAATAACATCAGATATGCAGACGACACCCCCCTTATGGCAAAAAGTGAAGAAGAACTAAAAGCCTCTTGATGAAAGTGAAAGTGGAGACTGAAAAATTTGACTTAAAACTCAAACTCAGGAAACGAAGATCATGGCATCTGGTCCCATCATTTCATGGGAAATAGTTGGGGAAACAGTGGAAACAGTGTCAGACTTTATTTTGGGGGCTCCAAAATCACTGCAGATGGTGACTCCAGCCATGAAATTAAAATATGCTTATTCCTTGGGGGGGTGGGAATTACCAACCTAGACAGCATATTCCAAAGCAGAGACATTAGTTTGCCAACTAAGATCTGTCTAGTCAAGGTTATGATTTTTCCAGTGGTCATGTATGGATGTTTGAGTTGGACTGTGAAGAAGGCTGAGTGCCGAATAATTGATGCTTTTGAACTGTGGTGTTGGAGAAGACTCTTGAGAGTCCCTTGGACTGCAAGGAGATCCAACCAGTCCATCCTAAAGGATATCAGCCCTGGGATTTCTTTGGAAGGAATGATGTTAAAGCTGAAACTCCAGTACTTTGGCCACCTCATGAGAAGAGTTGACTCATTGGAAAAGACTCTGATGCTGGGAGGGATTGGGGGCAGGAGGAGAAGGGGACGACAGAGGATGAGATGGTGGATGGCATCATTGACTCGATGGACTGAGTCTGAATGAACTCCGGGATCTGGTGATGGACAGGGGAGGCCTGGCATGCTGCGATTAATGGGGTCACAGAGTTTGACGCGACTGAACGACTGAACTAAATTGAACTATTTCAAAAACTTTATATAAGGAATTTTGTTGGGTTTTGTTATTTACAATAATGAGGATAAGAAATTGTGTGTGTTTGTGTGTTTTAGGGGCAGGATTTCAATGTCATTTTCTCTCAGGTGATTCTTGTCTCAGCAAGTGTGCTTCCATAATGATTTGGCTACATAAGTCTTCTCAAAATGCTCTAAGACACGTAGCATATGTCACATCACATACACTTTGTGATGTCCTGCAGTATTCAACAAGGAGAACTCATCCTTTTTAGACTTCGTCCCCATGAAACATACCCACACAGATCAATATATATGTTAAAAACAAAATATGAAAAGAAACCGTTGATTACATCATCCTCAAAATCAGTTAAGTTTTTGAACATAACTGAATTATTAATAGCTCAAGAAATAAAGAGAATTGGTGATCTAGATATTTTAAAAACACATTCTAAAAAAATTCTCTTAAGACAGTAAGAGAAGGTATTTTTAAAATACCTTTCTTATAAAATTATGTATGTAATTATATGAAGTAAAGAAAAGTTATTTCTAGAAAGTTATTTCTATTATTCAAATAACAATAAAAAATAATTATCACTTCAGTTGTGCTTGTCTCTGTCAACATTTTAAAAATGTGGATAGATCTGTGATATCTTTCATGGATATGGTTGAGGTTTCTAAGTTCACTGGAAAGCACTATTAAAAGACAGCAGTGATTGTAAAGACTGATGATCATATAATACTTTTGCTAGCTTCAAAGTTAAAGAATATCCAGGGTTGTTGTTCAGTCAGTCAGACGTGTCTAACTCTTTGTGACACCCTGACCCTATGCCAGGCTTCTCTGTCCTTCACCATTTCCCAGAGCTTGCTCAAACTCATGAGTATATTTTGTAGCCAGAATTTCTACAATATGACATCTACTGTAATAAATGATTGTGACATAAAAATATTGTTCACAAAATACTCAATACTAATCACATGTTATCAGTGATAAACTTTTATATTCAATAAATGAAACTAAAAATTGATACATCATTACATGAAATTCTACTTGACATTAAAGTGAAACACTAATAAATAATTAATATATCTAATTATGTATGTACTGACTCATTTTTAGAAACACTAACTTCAAATGATACTTTGGAATCCACTCTGTCAAAAACAGAATGTGCTTCAAAGACTATTCAATTGTACTTTACACCTTAACAAAATTTATTTTTTCATTAAAAAAATCCTACTCATCAGCGTTCAACATACTTCTCAGTAAATTTTATACAATCATTGCCTTCAGTTGACTGTTTCAGAAATAACAAAAAGCAATTGAAACTAAAACCTCAGTACTAGCAGTGGAGCTTTATTTTGTATTGTGGGTTTTGGGAGTATTGACCTTTGGTGTATTTTCTCGAAACATACTCACCATAAGGAAGAACAACACTTTATTTGAATTGTATTTCAAAAATTTCAGTAAAATACAATTTTTCCTTTTGATATCTTTACTTGAGGTATCAAATTTCTCTGTAAAAATGTCTTTGAAAATTGTAAGATTCAACAGAAATACATGCACACATGTATCATTCAGATATGAATCTGTCTACAAGTAACAGAAAGCACAAACAAAAGTGACTCACACAGATAGTGCTTTATTTGTTTCTCATGTTACAGAAAGTCCTGAGTAAGTGACTGCTAGAATAATCTTGAAATGTTAACGCTACAGTAGTTTTATATTTTTTTTTTTCTGTTTAAATGAAATTCTCTGTTCCCTTATGACCTTAAAATTGTTGTGTGATCCTAGACATACTGTTTTCTTTCAGAATAAAAAGAAAGAGTAGATAAAAAATGGGGTCAGTGCATCTCTGTTTATTAGGGTTGTGACAGAGCTAGCAGCATGGAGAACTAGCTAAGTGAATATTTGACTTTCATAGCATACCTAAGCATGTAAAAAAGGAAATTGATGTTGAGTGTAAAACTGAGGTAATCCACAATGACTTCTGGAATATTTATAGCAAACATTTACAGATATTTCAGAAAAGTGTAGATTAACTCTGTTGTCTGTTCTTATGAGTTGAATTGGGTATCCCTCAAAATATATATTAAAATTTGTAACTCCTAGTACCTCAGGATGTGAACTTACTTGGAAATAAGGTCATTGCAATGTAATTAGTTAATATGAGGTCATACTGGAGTGGTATGAGCTCTAATCCAATAGGACAGGTGTCCCCACAAAGAGAGGAGGGAGGTGCAGAGAAGACAGCCATGTGAATACACAGGGATATAATTAAGATATATAGGAGGATGTAGGCAAAGATTAGAGTTACATTACCACAAACTTAAGGATGTCGGGGGCTAGCAGAAGCTGTAAAGGGCAAGGAAGGGTATTCCTCTGGAGGCTTCAAACAGGGAATGATACTTGCAATACTTTGATTTCAGTCTTCTGGTCTGCATAAATGTGTGAAAATAAATTTCTCTTGTTTAAAGATACTCAGTTTGTTACTGCAGCCCTATGAAGCTAGTATGGCACTTACCAAATGTCACTCTACAAAATAATTTCTGTTAAAAAATTAGTGATTTTTTTCCCATAAGTTTCCCTAATTGGATATCATAAAGTGAAAATTAAGTCAATCAGTCTTGTCTGACTCTTTGCTACCCTATGGACTATACAGTCCATAGAATTCTCCAAGCCAGAATACTCTCCAGCGGATGTCCCCTTCTCCAGGGGATGTTCCAACTCAGGGATGTTCCAAGCCAGGTCTCCCACATTGCAGGCATATTCTTTACCAGCTGAGCCACCAGGGAAGCTCAAGAATACTGGAGTGGGTAACTTATCCCTTCTCTAGCAGATCTTCCTGATCCAGGAATTGAACTGGGGTCTCCTGCATTGCAGGTGGATTCTTTACTAACTGAACTACCAGGGAACCCATGGGTATCATAAAGATATTCATAAACATATACTTAGATATTAGTTATACATATTAGTTGCCACTTGGGCACTATCTCATATTTCTTGCAATCACTACAATGCCTACAGCTAGAACTAGTACTTATTGGTGGGCTTTGACCCATTTCATGCATAAAGCATCTACCCTGAATCAGAGTCAGCTCATCCTTCATGTTTAGTCGTTAGAGATTCTCTAATGCTGTTGTAAGAGATGCCAGCTTTTTTAGGAATATGTATATATACATATACATATATATATATATATATATATATATACACACACACATCTGTATAGTGATACATATATATATACACACATATTCCTAAAAAAAAAAAAATACATAAATCATTATGCTGTATACCTTAAGCTTATACAGTGCTATATGCTAATTATATTCCAATAAAAGTGAAAAAAAACACAGAAAACAAATAATTGTTTGAGAATTTAAATAAGTATTTATTTACTAGTTTCCACCCAGGCTACCTCAGATCTGCCAGCAGTCTTTGTTGAGCTTTGCATTAATTGCAAGGTATTTATAATATGGAGGAGAGAAGGTCATTGGAGCCCGACCTGTTGGAGGACACACAGAACGTTTGTGGGGGTCAAGTTACCGAATGATTCTCCTCAGAGGACTAGCAGGCCTTGCTGGGGGATGGCAGACTTTCAGGCATTCTGGTGAGACCTGGCTTCAGGCTGCAGGGAAACAGCCCAAGGCCAAGGGCGGCATCTGGGAGGAGTCACCCACGCCTGAGGCCAGGGCCAAAGGCTGGGAGGAGGAACCCAAGGACCAGTGGCTGTGCAGGCGCAGGAGGACCTAGAAGAGCTGTCTCACATTGAAGGTCAGGAACAGCGGCCTTAAGTGGATACCCCTCATCCAAGGTAAGTAGCAGCAGCTGTGCTTTGCTGGAGCAGCTGTGAAGAGATACCCCACCCCCAAGGTAAGAGAAACCAAAGTAAGATGGTAGGTGTTGCAAGAGGGCATCAGAGGGCACACACACTGAAACCATACTCACAGAACTAGTCAATCTAATCACACTAGGACCACAGCATTGTCTAATTCAATGAAACCAAGCCATGCTTAGGGGCAACCCAAGACAGGCAGGTCATGGTGAAGAGGGCTGAAAAAACACGGTCCACTGGAGAAGAGAATGGCAAGCCACTTCAGTATTCTTGCCTTGAGAATCCCATGAACAGTATGAAAAGGCAAAATGATAGGATACCAAAAGAGGAACTCCCCAGGTCATTGAAGTGAAATGAAGTGAAATGAAGTCGCTCAGTCGTGTCTGACTCTTTGCGACTCCATAGACTGTAGCCTATCAGGTTCCTCTGTCCATGGGACTTTTCAAGCAAGAGTGCTGGAGTAGATTGCCATTTCCTTTACAATGGATCTTCCAGACCCAGGACTTGAACCTGGGTCTCCAACATTGCAGGCAGATGCTTTACTGTCTCAGCCACCTTGCCCAATATGTTACTGGAGATCAGTGGAGAAATAACTCCAGAAAGAATGAAGGGGTGGAACCAAAGCAAAAACAATACCCAGTTGTGCATATGACTGGTGATAGAAGCAAGATCCGATGCTGTAAAGAGCAATGTTGCATAAGAACCTGGAATGTCAAGTCCACGAATCAAGGCAAATTGGAAGTGATCAAACAAGAGATGGCAATGGTGAACACTGACATTCTAGGAATCAGCGAACTAAAATGGACTGGAATGGGTGAATTTAACTCACATGACCAACATAATCTACTACTGTGAGCAAGAATCCCTCAGAAGAAATGGAGTAGCCATCATGGTCAACAAAAGAGTCCAAAATGCAGTACTTGGATACAATCTCCAAAAACGATAGAATAATCTCTGTTCCTTTCCAAGGCAAACCATTCAATATCACGGTAATCCAAGTCTATGCTCCAACCAGTAACGCTGAAGAAGATGACGTTGAACAGTTTTATGAAGACCTACAAGATCTTTTAGAACTAACACCCAAAAAGATGTCCTTTTCATTATAGGGGACTGGAATGCTAAAGTGGGAAGTCAAGAAACACCTGGAGTAACAGGCAAATTTGGCCTTGGAATGTGGAATGAAGCAGGGCAAAAACTAATAGAGTTTGCCAATAAAATGCACTGGTCCTAGCAAACACCCTCTTCCAAAAACACAAGAGAAGACTCTACACATGGATATTATCAGATGGTCAATACCGAAATCAGATGGATTATATTCTATGCAGCTAAAGATGGAGAAGCTCTATAGAGTCAACAAAAACCAGACCAGGAGGAGACTTTGGCTCAGATCATGAACTCCTTATTACCACATTCAGACTTAAGTTGAAGAAAGTAGGAAAAACTGCTAGACCATTCAGGTATGACCTAAATCAAATCCCTTATGATTATATAGTGGAAGTGAAAACTAGATTTAAGGGCCTAGATTTGATAGATAGAGTGCCTGATGAACTATGAGATGAGGTTTGTGACATTGTACGGGAGACAGGGATCAGGGATCAAGACCATCCCCATGGAAAAGAAATGAAAAAAAAAAAAAAAGTAAAATGCTTGTATGGGGAGGCCTTAGAAATAGCTGTGAAAACAAGAGAGGTGTAAAGCAAAGGAAGAAAGAAAAGATATAAGCATCCGAAGGCAGAGTTCCAAAGAATAGCAAGAAGAGATAAGAAAGCCTTCTTCAGCAATCAGTGCAAAGAAATAGAGGAAAAGAGAAGAATGGGAAAGACTAGAGATCTCTTCAAGAAAATAAGAGATACCAAGGGAACATTTCATGTAAAGGTGAGCTCGATAAAGAACAGAAAAGGTCTGGACCTAACAGAAGCAGAAGATATTAAGAAGAGGTGGCAAGAATACACGGAAATACTGTACAAAAAAGATCTTCACGACCCAGATGATCATGATGATGTGATCACTCATCTAGAGCCAGACATCTTGGAATGTGAAGTCAAGTGGGCCTTAGAAAGCTTCACTATGAACAAAGCTAGTGGAGGTTATGTAATACCAGTGGAGCTGTTTCAAATCCTGAAAGATGATTCTGTGAAAGTGCTGCACTCAATATGCCAGGAAATTTGGAAAACTCAGTGGTGGCCACAGACCTGGAAAAGGTCAGTTTTTATTCCCATTCCAAAGAAAGGCAAAGCCAAAAAATGCTCAAACTACCACACAACTCACATGCTAGTTAAGGAATCCTCAAAATTCTCCAAGCCAGGCTTCAGCAATAAGTGAACCGTGAACTTCCTGATGTTCAAGCTGGTTTTAAAAAAGGCAGAGGAGCCAGAGATCAAATTGCCAACATCTGCTGGATCATGGAAAAAGCAAAAGAGTTTCAGAAAAACATCTATTTCTGCTTTATAGACTATGCCAAAGCCTTTGATTGTGTGGATCACAATAAACTGTGGAAAACTCTGAAAAAGATGGGAATATCAGACTACTAATCTGTCTCTTGAGAAATCTGTATGCAGGTCAGGAAGCAACAGTTAGAACTGGACATGGAAAAACAGACTGGTTCCAAATAGGAAAAGGAGTACGTCAAGGCTGCTATTGTCACCCTGCTTAATTAACTTCTATGCAGAGTGCATCATGAGAAATGCTGGAATGGAAGAAACACAAGCTGGAATCTTGAAGGCTAGGAGAAATATCAATAACCTCAGATATGCAGATGACACCACCCTTATGACAAAAACTGAAGAGGAACTAAAAAGCCTCTTGATGAAAGCGAAAGAGGAGAGTGAAAAATTTGGCTTAAAGCTCAACAGTCAGAAAACTAAGATGATGGCATCCAGTCCCATCACTTCATGGGAAATAAATGGGAAACAGTGTAAACACTGTCAGACTTTATTTTTTTGAACTCCAAAATCACTGCAGATGGTGACTGCAGCCATGAAATTAGAAGACGCTTACTCAATGGAAGAAAAGTTATGACCAACCTAGATAGTATATTCAAAAGCAGAGACATTACTTTGCCGACTAAGGTCCCTCGAGTCAAGACGATGGTTTTTCCTGTGGTCATGTATGGATGTGAGAGTTGGACTTTGAAGAGAAGGGTGAGTGCCGAAGAATTGATGCTTTTGAACTGCGGTGTTGGACAAGACTCTTGAGAGTCCCTTGGACTGCAAGGAGATCCAACCAGTCCATTCTAAAGAAGATCAGCCCTGGGATTTCTTTGGAAGGAATGATGCTGAAGCTGAAACTCCAGTACTTTGGCCAACTCATGGGAAGAATTGACTCACTGGAAAAGACTGACTCAGGGAGGGATTGGGGGCAGGAGGAGAAGGGGACGACAGAGGATGAGATTTCTGGATGGCATCACAGACTCGATGGACATGATTCTGAGTGAACTCCGAGAGATGATAATGAACAGGGAGGCCTGGTGTGCTGTGATTCATGGGGTCACAAAGAGTTGGACACGACTGAGTGACTGAACTGAGTTGAACTGAATGTATAGTGAAACGGTCAAACAAGAGATGGCAAGAATGAACTTCGACATTCTAAAAATCAGTGAACTAAAATGAACTGGAATGGGTGAATTTAACTCAGATGACCATTATATCTATTACAGTGGGCAGCAATCCCACAGAAGAAATGGAGTAGCCATCATAGTCAACAAAAGAGTCCAAAATACAGTAATTGGATGCAATCTCAGAAATGACAGGATGATCTTTGTTCATTTCCAAGGTAAACCATTCAGTATCACAGTAATCCAAGTCTATATCCAAACCACTAATGCTGAAGAAGCTGATGATGTATGGTTCTATGAACTAACACCTTAAAATGATGTCCTTTTCATTTTAGGGGACTGGGATGCAAAAGTAGGAAGTCAAGAAACACCTGGAGTAACAGGCAAATTTGGCCTTGGAATGCAGAATGAAGCAAGGCAAAGACTAATACAGTTTTGCCAAGAAAATGCACTGGTCGTAGCAAATACCCTATTTCAACAACACAAGAGTAGACTCTACACATGGACATCACCAGATGGTCAACACCAAAATCAGATGGATTATATTCTTTGCAGCTAAAGATGGGGAAGCTCTATACAGTCAACAAAAACCAGACCAGGAGCTGACTGTGGCTCAGATCATGAACTCTTTATTACCAAATTCAGACTTAAATAGAAAAAAATAGGGAAAACCACTAGACCATTCAGGTATGACCTAAATCAAATCCCTTATGATTATACAGTGGAAGTGAGAAATAGATTTAAGGGCCTAGATCTGATAGAGTGCCTGCTGAATTATGAGATGAGGTTCATGATGTTGTATAGGAGGCAGGGATCAAGAACACCCCCATGGAAAAGAGATACAAAAAAGCAAAATGGCTGCCTGGGGAGGCCTTACAAATAGCTGTGAAAAGAAGAGAGGTGAAAAGCAAAGGAGAAAAGGAAAGATATAAGCATCTGAATGCAGAGTTGCAAAGAATAGCAAGAAGATATAAGAAAGCCTTCTTCAGCAATAAATGCAAAGAAATAGAGGAAAAGAACAAAATGGGAAAGACTAGAGATATCTTCAGGAAAATTAGAGATACCAAGGGTACATTTCATGCAAAGATAGGCTCATCAAGGACAGAAATGGTATGGACCTAACAGAGGCAGAAGATATTAAGAGTGACAAGAATACACAGAAGAACTATACTAAAAAGAACTTCACAACCCAGATAATCATGATGGTGTGATCACTAATCTAGAGGCAGACATCTTGGAATGTGAAGTCAAGTGGGCCTTAGAAAGCATCACTATGAACAAAGCTAGTGCAGGTGATGGAATTCCAGTTGAGCTATTTAAAATCCTTAAAGATGATGTTGAGACAGTGCTGCACTCAATATGCCAGGAAATTTGGAAAACTCAGCATTGGCCACAGGACTGGAAAAGGGCAGTTTTTATTCCAATCCCAAAGAAAAGCAATGCCAGTGTTCAAACTAATGCACAGTTGCACTCATCTCACACGCTAGTAAATTAATGCTCAAAATTCTCCAAGCCAGGCTTCAGCAATACGTGAACCGTGAACATCCTGATGCTCAAGCTGGTTTACAAAAGGCAGAGGAACAGAGATCAAATTGCCAACATCTGCTGTATCATGAAAAAAGCAATAGAGTTCCAGAAAAACATCTATTTCTGCTTTATTGACTATGCCAAAGCCTTTGATTGTGTGGATCACAATAAACTGTGGAAAATTCTGAAAGAGATGGGAGTACCAGAACACCTGACCTGCCCTTTGAGAAATCTGTATGCAGGTCAGGAAGCAACAGTTAGAACTGGACATGGAACAACAGACTGGTTCCAAATAGGAAAAGGAGTATGTCAAGGCTGTATATTGTCACCCTGCTTATTTAACTTATATGCCGAGTACATCATAAGAAACGCTGGACTGGAATAAACACAAGCTGGAATCAAGATTACCGGGAGAAATATCAATAACCTCAGATATGCAGATGATCCCACCCTTATGGCAGAAAGTGAAGAGGAACTAAAGACCTCTTGATTAAAGTCAAAGAGGAGAGTGAAAAAGTTGGCTAAAGCTCAACATTCAGAAAACGAAGATCATGGCATCTGGTCCCATCACTTCATGGGAAATGGATGGGGAAACAGTGGAAACAGTGTCAGACTTTGTTTTTTCAGGGCTCCAAAATCACTGCAGATGATGATTGCAGCCATGAAATTAAAAGACACTTACTCTTCGAAGGAAAGTTATGACCAACCTAGATAGCATGTTGAAGAACAGACACATTACTTTGCCAACAAGGTCCGTCTAGTCAAGGCTATGGTTTTTCAGTGGTCATGTATGGATGTGAGAGCTGGATTGTGAAGAAAGCTGAGTGCCAAATAATTGATGTTTTTGAACTGTGGTGTTCGAGAAAATTCTTGAGATTCTCTTGGACTGTAAGAATATCCAACCAGTCCATTCTGAAGATCACCCCTAGGATTTCTTTGGAAGGAATGATGCTAAAGCTAAACCTTCAGTACTCTGGCCACCTCATGTGGAGAGTTGACTCATTGGAAAGGACTCTGATGCTGGGAGGGATTGAGGGCAGGAAGAGAAGGGGATGACAGAGGATGAGAAGGGTGGATGACATCACTGATTCGATGGATGCAAGTCTAAGTGAACTCTGGGAGTTGGTGATGGAAAGGGAGGCCTGGCATGCTGTGATTCATAGAGTCGCAAAGAATCGGACATGACTGAGTGACTGAACTGATGATAGTTGTATTTTTACTTTTTGAGAAACATCCATATTACTTTCCATAATGACTGACTACCAGTTTACAATCCCACCAGAAGTGCACAAGGATACCATTTTCTTTACATACTGTCCAGCATTTGTTATCTCTTGTCATTTTGACAATGGCCATTATTATAAGCTTAGAATGATACCTCATTGTGTTTTTATTTTCATTTCCCATGATATTGAAATGTTAAAGTTACTTAATTAATCATTCAGTCATTTCCAGCTTACGACCCCATGGACTATAGTTCACCAGGTTACTCTGCTCATGAATTATCTAGGCAAGAATGTTGTTTGGGTTGCATTCCCTTCTCCCAGGAATATTTGCTACCCAGGAAATTGAACCTGGTTCTCCTGCATTACAGGCAGATTCTTTACCATCTGAGCTATGTTTAAGGGCAGTGATACTGAGCTTCTGTCTATATAGCTGCCTATATATTTTCTTGGGAAAGGTTTCTATTGAAGTCCTTTGTAGTTTAGTTGCTAAATGATATCTGAGTCTTTGGTGACTCCATGGACAGTGAAAATGTTGTATTTTATTCATTGAATGTAATTGATTCCTTGTGAAATATTGCTAGGTTAAATAAACATATGTTTGTTTCTGGGCTCTCAATTCTTTTTCTTTGGCTTATGTGTCTGTTTTTATGCCAGTATCATACTGTTTTAAATGACTGTTTTACTATGAGCCATTTTAATGACTATTCCTTGGTCTTCCCTTATTGCTCAGATGATAAAGAATATGCTTGAAATGTGGGAGACTTGGGTTTGATCCCTGTGTTGGGAAGATCCCCTGAAGGAGAGCATAGGAACCTATTCCAGTATTCTTGCCTGGAGAATCCCCATGGACAAAAGAGCTTGGCAGGCTTTAGTCCATAGAGTCACAGTCAGACACAACTGAGAGACTAAGCGCAGCATATCATACTGTTTTTAATGACTATAGTTTGTTAATATAGTTTTAAATTTTAAAATGTGATGCTTTGCACTGTGTTCTTTCTCAGGATTGCTTTGGCTATCTAAGGTCTTTTGTAGTTCCATTTAAAATTTATAATTGTTTTTTATATTTCTATGAAAAATGCCATTTAAATCTAAGTATAATTTGCATTCAATCTGTAAATAGTTTGGGTAGTATGGATATTTTAACAATATTAATTCTTCCAATTCATGAATATGGAATATCTTTCTATTTATTTATTTTTTTCTCAGTTTCTTACACAGCACAGACATTTTTATCTCCTTGGGTTAAATTTATTCCTGAGGATTTTGATTTTAATGATATTTTGAAAGGAATTTTAAACATTTCTTTTTCAGATACTTGTTAGTATGTGGAAATACCACTGATTTTTGTATGTCAGTTTATACCCTGCAACTTTTCTGAATTTGCTTATTAGCTCTAAAAGTGGTTACAGATAAAATTACGTCATCTACAACAGAGACAGTTTTACTTTTCCTCTTTAAATTCTGATGATTTTTCTCTTTCTTATCTCGTTGCTCTGGAATGGACTTTCAGAACTGTGTGAATAGGAGTGGTGAGAGTGGGTACCTTTTTCTTCTTCCTGATCTTAAATGAAAAGCTCTCAACCTTTCAGCATTGATTATGATATTAGCTGTATGCATGTCAAATATGACTTTTATTATGTTGAGATAAAATCTTTTTTTAAACCTAGATTGTTCCATAAACCGATATTGAATTTTGTCAAATACTCTTCTGTGTCTATGGAGATAATCTGTAATAATTTTTTTATGTTATCCCATTATGTGTATCACATTTATTAATTTTATATGATAAACATCATTCCATCCTGAGGATAAATCCCACATTAAGATCCTTTTAATGTGCTGATGTTTTTGTTTTGCTAGTATTTTACTGATATTTTTTCCGTCTATTTTTACACCTATTTTCATTAGGGATACTGGTCTATACTTTTCTTGTGGTGCCCTCTTCTGGCTTTAATATCAGGGTAATGCTGGCCTCATAAAATAAGTTTGTGTATATTCCTTTATCTCTGTTACTTTTGAGGAAGAGTTTTCATTGGTCTTTATTCTTGTTTAAATGTTTTAGAATTTCACCAGTAAGGATGTCTTGTCCTTGGCTTGTCTTTGATGGGAAATTTTTGTTTTACTGATTCAGTCTCCTCAAAGTTATTGGTCTGTTCAGATTTCTCTTTTCTTTCTAATTAATCTTGTAGAGTTGTATGGTTTCTGATAATTTGTCTGTGTCTTCTAATTTGTCCATTTTTTTTTGGTGAATAATTGGTCATAGTAGTCTCTTATGAACCTTTGTATTTCAGTCCTGTCAGTTATAACATTTCCTTTTTCATTTATGATTCTGTTGACTCTGATCTCACTTGTTCCTTATTAGTTCTAGTTAAAAAAATTATCAATTTATCTTTTCAAAGAACCAACTATTTGGTTATTCTTTTCTATTGTTTTCCTGTTCTCTATTTATTTTATTGCTGTTTTAATCTTTATTATTTTAATCTTATAAATTTGTTAGTTTATTACTGTTTGTTGCTGTTTTGATAATTTTCAGAGGCATAGAGTTAGGTTGTTTATTTAAGACTGTCCTTCTTATCAATGTATGCATTTATTACTAGCAGTTTGCCTGTTAGAACTGCTTTCACTATATCCTGTAAGTTTTGGAATGCTGTATTTCCACTTTAATTTGCCTTAAGATAATACTTTATTTGCCTTGTAATTTCTTCTTTGATTCATTGATTTCCAGAAGAGTTATTTTATTTCTATCATTCCTGGGTTGTTCATGTTTTTTTCTGAAATTGATTTCTCAATTCATACCATTTTGGTCAAAAAGATACCTGCTGTAATTTAAATTTTCTTGAATTTACTAAGACTTATTTTGCAGCTTAACATATGATATATCCTAGGAAATATTTCTCATGTACTTGAGAAGAAAGTTTAACCTGGTTTTGTAAGATATGATGTTCCATATATGTCTTCTTAGGTTCATTCGGTGTATAGTGTTGCTCAAATCAGCTATTTTTTAATTAACTTTCTGTCCAAGGGATTGATTATTATTGAGAATGAGATAGTTAAGTCTTCAACAACTATAATATCACTGTTTTTCTCTTTTTAGTTTTGTTAATTTTTTCTTTATATATTTAGATGCCTTAATGTTGGGCATGTAAATATTTACATTTGTTGCGTCTCCTTTTTGATAACCCCATTTATCATTATATAATGACTCCCTTTGCCTTTTTTTTTTTTTAACCATTGTTAAGCTATATTTTGTCTAATATAAATACTCCTGCTTATTTTGTTCTTTTCAGTTGTCATTTGCTTGAGAATTTTTTTTGTCATCCCTTCATTCATGGTCTTTGTGTGTCTTTAGGGATTGACTGAGTCATCTGAAGGCAGCATATTGTTGGATCCTACTTTTTATCCACTCGGTATAGTTTGACATGATAATTTAATCTCTTTACACTGATAGTCTATTGACTGGCAAAGATTTCATATTGTCTTTGACCAATTGTTTTCTAAATGTTTCTCAGATTCTTTGTTTTCTGCTTAATTATCCTGCCGTCTTTTTTTTCCTATTTTGATGTCTTTTGGTCTTAATATTCTTTGTAATTCATCAATTTCTTATGTGCAATAGCTACAAAGCTGCAAGTTTTCCCCATGTGGTTACTATGAGTCTTACATAAAATACCTTAGAATTATAACATTCTTTTTGGAACTGACGGCAACTTAACTTCAATAATATTCCTAACTCTTCATTTTTATTTCTCCTTCCCCTCACGTTTTAGGATATTGATATCACAGTTTATGTATTTATTGTTACTTAGCAAAATATTGATTGAACAATCAGGAAAATAATCTCTTGTCCATATTTAAACCATTTTTTAGAAGTTGGAAATATGCATTTAAATATTATCATTGTTTTTTTATAATGTTATTGATGTCCTGGGTTCTTATGTAGGCAATGTACTGAGAATGCAAGTGTTTAGAGATGTAGTTACTAGCATCATTAAAGTTGAATCTACATCTTTAATATCCTTGATTTCTTACCCCTCTCTCCAATTCCATCTTCATCAACACCCTTATTCAAAAAAAAAAAAATTTATTGGATTATAATTGATTTAAAATATTGTGGTTTTTTGTTTTGTTTTGTTTTGTTTTGTTTTTACCATCTGAGCCACCAGGGAAGCCCTCCTTAATACCATAGACAGTAATAAATTCAAGGTGGAGTAATGACAAAATGTAAATCTCAGAGGAAAACAGGCAGAACACTATCTGATATCAATTGCAGCAAAATCTTTTAGGATCCGACTTCTATAGTAATGAAATTAAAAACAAAAGTAAACAAATGGTTTACTGACTAACCTAATTTACTTTTTTTGTGTGTAATATTCCCTAGTCTGTCCTTTCTCCCCTTTCCTCTCTGATATAAGTTTTTGACATCTGTGCCTCAGTTTCTAAGTACATTTGTACTATTTTTTTTAAACTACACATATAAACAATATCATATATATTAGTTTTCTGCTGTACAGCAAAGTGAATCAGTTAAACATATACATATATCCATTGTTTAAAATTCTTTTCCCATATAGGCCTTTAGAGAGTATAAAGAAGAGTTCCTTGTGGTATACAGTAGGTCCTTATAGTTATATATTTTATATATATTACTGTGTATAGGTAAATCCTTATTTCCTAGTCAGATGGTAAAAAAATCCACCCACATTACAAGAGACCTGGATTTGATTCCTGGGTAGGGAAGATCCCTTGGAGAATGGAATAGCTAGGCTCTCCTGTATTCTTGCCTGGAGAATGCCATGGACAGAGGAGCTTGGGAGACTACAGTCCACTAGGTTGCAAAGAATTGGACATGACTAGCTACTAACACTTCCAGTTTTGTGGTATTAGAGAGCATTCTGATTTCATTCTTTCATATGTGGCTGTCCAGTGACAGTTATTGAATAGACTGTCTTTTCTCCATTGTATATTTTTGCCTTCAGGTGATCATAGATGCATGAGTTTTTCTCTGGGCTTTCTATCCTGTTCCATTGATCAACAATTCTTTTGTGCCAGTACCATAGTGCTTTGATCACTGGAGCTTTGTAGTATAGTCTGAAGTCAAGGTTGCCTCATTCCTCTAGCTCTGTTTTTCTTTTTCAAGACTGCTTTGGCTGTGGGATCTTCTGTGTTTCCTTACAAATTGTAAATTTTGTGGGTCTAATTCTTTGAAAATGCCATTTTTAATTTGATAGGGATTGCATTGAATCTGTAGTACAGTAATGGGTAGTCCAGTAATTTTGACAATATTAGTTCTTCCAATCCAAGAACATGGTGTATCACTCTACCTATTTGTGTCATCTTTGATTTCTTTCATCAGTATAGAGTTACAATTACAGGTCTTTGGCTCCTTAGGCTGGTTTATTCCTAGGTATTTTATTCTTTTTGATGTGATAGTAAATGGGATTGTTTCTTTGATTTCTCTTTCTCATCGTTGGTTGTTAGTCTATAAGAGTAAAAATGATTCTATGTTTTAATTTTATAACCTGCAACTTTACCAGATTAATTGAGGAGTTTTCTGGTGGTATCCTTAAGATTTTCTATGTATACTATCATGCCATCTGTACACAATGACATGACAGTTCGATTTCTTTTGCAGTTTGGATTCCTTTTATTTACTCTGTGATTGCCATGCCTAGGATTTCTAGAACTATGTATAATAAAAGTGGCAAGAGTGGACAACCTTGTCTTACTGATCTATAAGAAATACTTTCAGCTTTTCACCATTGAGAGTGATATTAGCTGTAGATCTGTCATATTTGATCTATATTATGTTGAAGTTGGTTCCTTCTATGACTGTTTTTGTATAGTTTTTATCATAAATCTCATGGACAGAAAATCCCATGGACAGAGAAGCCTGGTGGGCTACAGAGTCCATGAGTTCACAAAGAGTGAGACACGACTGAGTGACTAACACTTATCATAAATGGATGTTGATTTTTTTCCTAAAGTTTTTCATCTATTGAGATGATTATGCTCTTTATATTCTTTAATTTGTTAATGTGGTTTATCACATTTATTCACTTGCTTATATTGAAGAATTATTGCATTCCTGAGATAAATTCCACTGGATAATGGGGCGTAATTGTTTTTAATGTGTTGGACTCTGTTTGCAAGTATTTTGTTGAGAATTTTTGTGTCTGTTTTAATCAGCAATAATGGTACATAATTTACTTTGTGTGTGTGTGATATCTTTGCTTTTGGTATCAGGGTGATTATGAACTCATATAATGAGCTTGCTAGTGTTTCTCCCTCAGCAATTTTCTGAAAGAGTTTCAGAAGGATAGCTATTAACTCTTGGCTAAATTTTTGATAGAATCTGCCTGTAAAGCCGTCTGGTCCTGGACTTTTGTTTGTTGGGAGATTTTTAATAACAGTTTCTATTTCAGTATTTGTGACTGGCCTGCTCATAGTTTGTATTTCTTCCTGGTTCAGTCTTTAGAGGTATTTTTTAACTTTCTATTTGATTTCTTTAGAGATTCACTGGTTGTTTAATAATACATTACTTAGTCTTCATTTGTTTATGTTATTTACAGTCTTTTTCCCCCTGCAATTGATTTTTAATTTCATAGCATTGTGATCAGAAAAGATGCTTGATTTGATTTCAGTTTTTTATATTTCCCAGTACTTGACTTGTGAGCCAAGATGTGATCTGTCCTGTAGAATATTTTGTGTGCACTTTAGAAGAAATTTTATTCTACTTATTTCAGATAAAATGTCCTATAAATATCAATTAAGTCTATCTGGTCTATTATGTCATTTAAGACATGTTTCCTTATTAATTTTCTGTCTGCATAATCTGTCAGTTGATGTAAGTGGGTTGTTAAATCCCCCATTCTTACTGTTACTCTTGGGTTGTCCTTTTTATGGCTTATAGCATTTGCTTTATATATTGAGGTGCTATATTTGGGTGCATACATGTTTACAATTGTTATATCTCCTTCTTGGATTGAGCCCTTGATTATGTAGTTTTCTTCCTTGTCTCTTGTAATAACCCTTATTTTTAGTGTATCTTATCTGATATAAGTATTGCTACTCAAGCTTTACTTTCATTTCCATTGGCATGGATTATTTTTATCCATTCCATTACTTTCAGTCCATATGTATCCCTAGATCTAAAATGGGCATCTTGTAGACAGTATATGTATGGGTCTTGTTTTTCTATCCATTCAATCAGTCTTTTGGTTGAAGCATTTAGCCCATTTACATCTAAATTAATTATCATTATGTATATTTCTATTACCATTTTCTTAATTGCTGTTACAGGTCTTTTTTTTCCTTCCTTTTTTTGTTTTTTCTTCTCTTATGGTTTGATGAACATCATTAGTGTTGTATTTGGATTGCTTTTTCTTTTTCATATGTACATCTATTATTGTTTGTTGGTTTGCATTTTCCCTGAGGTTTTGATATAGCAGTATCACACACACACACACACACACACACACACACACACACACACACACACACAAGACTGTTTTAAGTTGCTGGCCTTAAAAGTTCAAATTTAATTCCCATATTTGTACTGTCCTTATTTTCATGGTTGCTGTTTTTGCAACCATATCTCTCTGTGGATTTTTTCCTGCTTTTACTGTATGTTTGCTTTTACCAGTGATCTTTCCAATTTGTGATTCCATGGAATTCTCTAGGCCAGAATACTGGAGTGAGTAGCCTTTCCCTTCTCAAGGAGATCTTCCCAACTCAGGGATCAAATCCATGTCTCCCACATTGCAGGCAGGTTCTTTATCAGCTGAGCCACAAGGGAAGCCCAAGAATACTGGAGTGGGTAGCCTTCCTTTTCCAGTGGATCTTCCCAATCCAGGAATTGATCCAGGGTCTCCTGCATTGTAGGTGGATTCTTTACCAACAGAACTATCAAGGAAGCCCATGTATTTCCCTGTGGATGATTTCCTGATTTTACTGTATGTTTCCTTTTACCAGGGAGCTTTCCAATTTTCTCATTTCTAGTCCTTCCCTCCACCTTTTTTTTTTTTTTTTTTTGGTGCCTAGGTAAGTTCCTTTAGGATATGTTATAAAGCTGTTTTTGTGCTGCTGGATTCCCAAACTTTTGCTTGTTTGTGAAACTTTTGATTTTCTTTCAATTCTGAATGACAGTCTTGCTGGGTAGAGTATTCTTGGTTGTAGGTGTTTTCCCTGTTTTTACTTTAAATATATAGTGCCATTTCTTTCTGGCCTGCAGAGTTTCTGCTCAAAATTCAGCTGATAACCATATGGGGTTTCCTTATATGTTTTTCCCTTATGTGTTATTTGCTGCTTTTCCATTGTTACTTTTAATATTTTTCTTTGTGTTTAATATTTGTTAGTTTGATGAATTGTTTCTCAGCATATTCTTCCTTGGGTTTATCTCTGTGTTTCCTGAACCTGGGTGACTATTTCCATTTCCATGTAAGGAAGTTTTTTTCTATAATCTTTCAAAATATTTCCTTAGGCCCTTTATCTTTCTCTTCTTCTTCTTGGACCCCTATAATTTGAATGTTGCTGTGTTTAGTGTTGTGTCAAAAGTCTCTGAATCTGTTCTCTTTTTTAAATTCTTTTCCATTACACTGATTTCCTCCATTCCATCTTCTAGCTTGGTCCTTCTGCCTCGTTTATTCTGCAGTTGATTCTTCTAGTGTACTTTTAATTTCATTTATTGCGTTGCTGATCTCTGTTCTTTAGTTGTTCTGTATCTTTGTTTAATATTTCTTATATCTTCTCTATCTGTGCATCCATTCTTTTTCTGAGATTTTAGGACATCTTTACTATTATTACTCTGAATAATTTTTTTTGGTAAGTTGCCTGTCTCCTCTTCATTTAGTTGTTCTAGTATGTTTTTATCTTGCTCCTTCTTCTGTAACACATTTCTCTGTCCTCTCATTTTGTCTGACTTACCATGTATGTAGTCTGTTTTACACAGGTTGCAGAATAGTAGTTTCTCTTGCTACTAATGTCTGTCCCCTGGTGGGTGAAATTGGCCCAGGGGCTTATGCAAGTTTCCTGGTAGGAGAGACAGGTGTCTGCCCTCTTGCAAGTGGAGCTGGGTCTTATCCCTCTGGTGAGCAGGGCCATGTCGAGTGGTATGTTTTGCAGTGTCTGTGAGCTTAGTATGACTTTAGACAGCTTGTCTGCTGATGAGTGAGTCTGTATTCCTATCTGCTGGTTGCTAGGCCTGAGGTGCTCCAGCACAGGAGCCTACAGGCTGTTTGGTAATGTTGGGTCTTAGTGCCAAAATGAGGACCTCTGGGAGAGCTCACACCAATTAATATTCCCTTGGGTCTCTGATACCAGTCGGTTTGCCCCCACAGTGAGCTACAGCCAACCCCATGTCTCCCCAGGAGACCCTTCAAGAGCTTTAGATAGGTCTAGCCCAGGTTGCTATGGAGGGACTGCCCTGTGCTGAGTCCCAGGGCATATGAGCCCTTGTGTGCATTCTCCAAAGGAGAGTGTCTCGTTCCCCCAACCCTGTGGAGTTCCTGAACTCAAGCCCTGCTGGCCTTCAAGGCTGAATGTTCTGGGGGATTCTTTGTCCTGATGCCAGTCCCTGTCATGGAGTGCTATTTTTATTTGGGAATGAACCTTACCAAATAGCCTGCAGGCCCCCATGTACCATGAATGGGTTTATTTTCTAGAGTAAAAGTGTGAGGACTTTGTTTATTATGGATGACTCCCACCTCTTTCCTCAGTGTATTTCCTCAGTGTATTTGCTCAAATCCTGATAAGGGATTTGATTGGTACTGTGACCAGAGCCTACCGTGGATATAGACTGGGGACTCCCCTTTGCTCCGTGGTTGTCATTGCCCTGTTAGGGGAGGGTTGCTCTCATGTTGTTGGAATAGAGTCCCTTGATCAGTTACTTAGCTATGTTTCCCATCTAAAATGCAAGGTAGGTGGAATTGGAGCACTCCCACTGGGAGAGAACCACTGAGTATTCTTTCTCTGACACAGTTCGCCTATGAGTGTACTCTGTTGTATCCTCCTTGCCTGTTGTGGGCTCAGAGTGTACGTTATTGGTACTGCTCTCAGTCCTACCTTAACTATAAATATGTTGACAATTGGTCCTGGTAACTCTCAGGTTGTTGATACCAGGCCTCTGGCACAGATCCATTGAGGTCAGGTCCCACACCTCTGTCAGAGCTGTGGAGGCAGTCCATTCTCTAGCCTGGCCCAGCCACCCCATGTAGATGCCCACAAAGTCCACAGCTGAGAAACCCACTCCCATCACAGCTGTAGGAACATTTGTCTGTTCAAGTGTCCCACACACACTGAATTTAGGAAGCCAGAAGCAGAGGTGTAACTCCATGGTTGGAGTAACTGTGAGGAGAGATTTCAGATCTTCTTCCTTAGTCTTCTTTCTGGTACTCAAATGTGGTTTCAGCCTCACCTGTGCCTGTGGGCCTCCCACTGGTGTCTGTCCTGATCCTGCTGGACACCTGAGCCTGTCAGGCAGGAGGAGGCAGAGGTGAGGTGGCAATCAGTGGGGCTGACCAGGAGGGAGGAAGTTGAGCCAGCTATCAGGGTGATTGGGTGGCCCAGATGGGAAGGGGTCAGAAGTGATATCCAGAAGCTCAGAAGCCACCTTAACAGGAGCCCTCCCTAAAACCTGTGGAGAGAGGGGCCAGTGTGTGAGAGGTGAGGCTTCCGTGGCAGCCCTGCTCTTTGCACATCACTCAACAATGGCACTTTGCTTCCATGTCATGGCAGACTTTCTCCATGAGCATTCCTGGTTGTGGAACTCCTCACTCCATCCATTCATCCCAGCACCCAGCACCTGAGTGTGCCCCTGAGTGTAGACACCTATCTCAGACTGGGGCTTGGAGGGCTGTGGCACAGACGATCTGTGTAGGTCTCAAACTGTCCTGCTTGCCCCAGGCTGGATGCTGCATCCTCCTCTGAACTTATCTTCTATCTCAGCTGATCTTCCTGCTTATAAGGGGGCTTTCCCATGTGCAGGACCCTCCCCCTCATCTTCACCTCTCCTGAGGAGCACAAGTCCCATCCTCCTTCCTCTCCTCTCCCTTTAATCTT
Source organism: Nanger dama (assembly GCA_917880005.1). NCBI lineage: Eukaryota > Metazoa > Chordata > Mammalia > Artiodactyla > Bovidae > Nanger > Nanger dama. Next base: position 48,996,142 of record CAKJTW010000011.1, read on the forward strand.
CTTTCTTTAATCCTACCAAGTTATGTGGCCATCATTCGTGTACTTTTAGGGGACCAAGACCCTCTGCTACTGTTCAGCTGGTGTTCTTGAGAATTGTTCCATTTGTAGACGTATTCTTGATGCGTTTGTGGGGAAAGATGAATTCCATGTACTCCTACTCTTCTGGCATTTTGACCACCCTACATATTTTATATTCAGTTCAGTTCAGTAGCTCAGTCATGTCCAAATCCTTGAGATCCCCTGGACTATAGCATGCTAAGCCTCCCTGTCCATTGCCAACTCCCAGAGTTTATTCAAACTCATGTCCAGTGAGTCAGTGATGCCATCCAACTATCTCATACTCTGTCACCCTCTTCTCCTCCTGCCTTCAATATTTTTCAGCATCAGGGTCTTTTCAAGCAACTTAGATCTTCACATCAGGTGGCCAAAGTATTGGAGTTTCAACTTCAGCATCAGTCCTTCCAATGAATATCCAGGACTAATTTCCTTTAGGAAGGACTGGTTGGATCTCCCTGCAGTCCAATGGACTCTCAAGAGTCTTCTCCAACACCACAGTTCAAAAGCATCAGTTCCGTGCTCAGCTTTCTTTATAGTCCAAATCTCACATCCATAAATGACTACTGGAAAAACCATACCTTTGACTAGATGGGCCTTGCTTGACAAAATACAATCTCTCTCTCTCTCTTTTTTAATATGCTGTCTAGGTTGGTCATAACTTTTCTTCCAAGGAGCAAGCATCTTTTAATTTCATGGCTGTAGTAAGCATCTGCAGTGACTTTGGAGCCCTCAAAAAAAAAAAAAAAAAAAGTATGTTACTGTTTCCACTGTTTACTCATCTATTTGCCATGAAGTGATGGGACCAGATGCTATGATCTCAGTTTTCTGAATGTTGAGTTTTAAGCCAACTTTCTCACTCTCCTCTTTCACTTTTACCATGTGATTCTTTAGTTCTTCTTCCCTTTCTGCCATGAGTGTAGTGTCATCTGCATATCTAAGGTTATTGACATTTCTCCCAGCAATCTTGATTCCAGCTTTATATTACATATCTATTAAGTCTTCAGTCATTGTGTTCTTCAACTTTAGGATTTTTGTTTGTTTCATTGAAATGATTTTCTGCATACATTGTTTTCTCTTTTTTTTGTTTGTTTGTTTTACTTTATTTGTATGTTCTTGTTTTTAAGAGAATTATTCTCATTTCATTGATAGTTTATAGATCTCCTTTCTTTAAAGTCATTTATTGGATATTTCTTATTTTCCATTGGTGGCATCATGTTAACCTGATTTTCATGATCTTTGATTCCTTATGTGGGTATCTGTAGATCTGAGTAAGATGTTTCCTTTTTCAGACTTTAATTAAAAGTTCACTTTGGCAGAGACAGAAATTTAACATTCATGTAAGTTTGGTTCTGGATGTATCACCTGGTAGTATCCTTGAACAGAAGGGGCTTACTATTAGGACGTATTGTGGAGCAAGACCACTGTTCCAGTTCTGAGGTTGTAGAGGGGTGTAATGTTGGCTAAAAAAGCAGTTGAATAGCAGTGCTGGTTTGGTTTCCTGTCCATGTGACACTGTAGACTGGATTCTGTCATGGCCTAGGTTCTCGGATCAGGCTTCCTATTCCTAGATAGTCAAGCTGGGCACTATATTCATCAGTCAACAGTATTATTAATCAACTTTATTGCCCTTGCAGAGCAGCAGAGCAGGCTTCAAGGCATTCAGAACTCATTCAGGTTCCCATGTGCACTAAATTTCCCATCCAGACAGAGCAACTAGATTTTTTCTGGAGATAGGGAAAGCTACAGACTGCTTTCTATTCAAGTGGCAATGTAAACAGGGCTGTAGAATGGACTCTGAAACTTCTTATGTGCTCTGGTTAGGGATCCTGGTCAAGAAAGCTGAAGGCTTTATTCAATAGTAGATGGGAGCTCAAATTAGTTTCTTTGGTCTGTGGAGTACAATATAGGTTCTAGGGCTGGCAAGGGGTTTTATTGGGGATCAAACTAGATTATACCTTGTTCTATGCCATCATTCTAACTCTGCAGATGGGTAGGGTTACTGAACAAGTTCTCCATTAAAGTACTGTTGTAATCAGGGTTGCAAGGTGGGCTACACAAATTTTCCAAGGGCTTGGATTAGGTATTTTAGTTGGACCATGTCAGAGTCTATATTCACCTTTCAGGAGAGCATTAAGTTATCTTCCAAGGCTAGTTGGGTCTGCAGAAAAAATCCTAGGGTCAGCAAAGCTCTTTGCTTTGATAACACATTAGACCTGTTTGCAATGCTCTCTGGACAAATAAGGCCACTGTTTTGATTCTGAGAACACAGAATCACTGGTTGGGTTTCCTACTCAAGTGCTGTTGTACTGGGGCTGTGGGATGGGCTACTAAGATTCCTGGGATCTCAGGCTAGGTTTCCTGGCTATAAAGGTTAGATTTAGCAGATGGTAGGACTACAGATTAATTTCTCTGCTTGGGGTGGGAATGCATAGAACAGGACCCAAAGATGATGAGACTCTTGTTTTGGGAGCTAATGAGACAGGCTGGAATATCAAACTCTCTGATCAGATAGGATCACTAGCTTGTCTCTGAAGATGGGCAGAGTGACTGGCTGGACCCTCTGTTTAAGTGCTGCCAGTCAGCCAGTTCCCAGCTGCTTGCCAGGCTTTCTGGTCAAGCATGACAAGGAGCTACACTCCAAGGAATTATGGCCATGCTTCTCAGTTAGTTGGGGCAGGGAGCTATACTCTGCATTGGATGACTCAGCTACTCAGCCTAGGCTTTGAGGGTAGAACAGACTCTAGGGCTAACAAGATTTAAGATTTAAGAACAGACTCTAGGGCTAACTATTTAAGATTTAAAAGTGGGAATACCCTGCTGAGGTCCTTGGTTAGACTTAGCACAATCCTTCAACTTCTTCTCCATAATGTGATTCTCAGTGGTCAATTCCCATGATCCCTGAGAGACTGGATCAGAGTTAGGACTCCCAAGAATCAACTGACAGTGCTGGGGAGCTCATTGGCCATCCTAGGCTCTCTTTTCCCACAGGAGGAACTTTAAACTAGGTAGGGTGTGGCACTACCCTAGCCTGGGGAGGGGCAGTGCAGTCAGCATGCAGAGGCTCCTCTTACTCTTCTACTAGGAAATGTCTCCATCTCTGTGGTGCAGAGGGCCTCACCTTCTATGATTTTTGCAGAGATGTTTTGTTCATGATAAGTTGTTTGTTAGTTGTTCTTGTAATAGGGGGTAAAGTCGGTAATGCCCTATATTGCCATCTGGGTATCATCCTTTGATCAGAAAGACAACTCTGGAAAACATTTTTGAATTCTTCTGTAAAAATCCCAGAAGTATTGGTCCCCAACTGTCTACAAGTATAGCCAAATTAATATTGCTTCTTTTTAGACTTTAATTTCAGTCCAGTTTTGTTTGCCTTGTCTTTTACTTCTGCAGTAGCTACTGCTATTGCCATAAGTAATGAAATTCTTTGTTTCTGACCATCAAGAAGTCTGTCTTTTGCCAGGATTCTAAAAAGGGGTAACTTGTTAGTTAGCTTACAGTATTAATTCTCAGACCCTTCACAGTTAATTCCTGACAAAATGGAATAGAAAAAACAACTTGTATGATGTATTTCTTATTGCTTCTAGTACTTTATAAAATAATTTATTTTTATTTAAAGAGTTGGAAACATTAATCATAAGCTATCAATTTGGACTATATCCCATCATATCAAGTGAAATACCTTTTCTTTCATTAATACTTACTTGGCACCTGCAGATGGACCATGGCAAAGAAAACCAAAAGTAAAAATCCTAAACAGATTCCTATATCTCAGGATAGTGCATTGCTATAACACAGTAAATGTTCTGACAGTTGATTAATTTTAGTGCCATATTAATTTTGCTTTTGTTTCCAACATATGTGTATAAAAAATATATATATGGAGGCATGACTCATGAGTCATCCATTTGTTTACATATTGGTTAAACTAATCAATTTTCATGGACTCATGTGTTAAAATTTCCTACCATAACTATTGGGGAAAATATTATTAGTGATATGATGCTTCATAGGTAGCAAAGTACATTTAACTTTGCTATTCACATATTTAAATTCATGGCATAATAATAAATATTTTGGGACTGTTTGGATATTTGCTAAAATTTAAGTCAAGAATGAGGTGACCTATTTGATTAAAAGATTGAAGAATCAGTAAGGGCAGAATAGAACTCTGATTTTTGTTCTGAATCTGTATCTCATGGAATAGGATAAAGGATCATAAGAGAGCTTAATGGTTTATTCTTTTTCACTGTCACATAATCCTGAGAAAAGAATGAACTCTTCAGTCTTCTCAATTGTCAATTCATGGCCTTTGACAAGTGGCACATTTACTGAACAAATTTAAAAAGAAAAAAAAAAAGGAAATTGAGGTAGGAGGTTGAAAAGAAGATTAAGTTAGAAGGTAACAGAAAATGTATTGCTATAGATATTTGACATTTTCCACATTAATGTAGGTGGTGGAAAACTGTGATCAGTAAATCAGTCAAAAAACAGTATTGGTATTGGGTCATTCTTCTCTACTGCATTAAGTTCAAAGAGATTTCCTCTAAAACAATTTATTAAAATGTAGACTTGATTGTGGTTGTTTATGAAGCAGGAAAGATAGTCCAATTTTACTATAATTTCAGAAAGCTTTCTAATGGCTTAGTTACTAACACTGTCAACATATTTTTTACTAAAAAGCCATTCTTTAATTATTATTTCAAATAGTGTACTCAAATAAAGTGATGTTATGGTGTTACCTGGCAAAGGATTATTTTATATTACACAGAAATATGAAAATAGGCCCCTTTCATAGACAGACTGTCAGTATCTCAGTCTGCTATCTGTGAAGTGCCCTGGGAGTAGTAGTCTGCCAACAACTATCTCTCTGATTATATAGTCTCATGGGACCAGGAAGCACCAGAGCCTAGAGTTAAGTGGTGTTCTCTAGGTGGCAGTGATTAAAAACAAACAAACAAACCAACAACAACAACAAAAACCAGGGTGCCAGACACATGGAACTGCTCCCCTATAGGAGATAGTAGGCATGTGGCAGAGGAAAAGCATGACGATAGTATCCACACTTGGATATTTCTGGAAAGCATTATTGTCAACCTTTAGATGAGTGTTTAATTAGGAGCCTACTCCTCAGGTAACATCCAGAGTGATTAACTAATAGGTTTTTTTACAGATAAACTGTGCTCTGAATCTGTTGACTCTTGCTGTGCTCCGGGAGTTCTAACAGTTTAAGAACTCTCTCTCCACGTATTACAGTCCTGTGGGGATATATGGGCATAAGTCCTGCTTGCTGCCAGAACCAGGCATATTTAGAGGTGCTATCTGGAGGCAGCTGTAAAAACTGTGGTTCTGGAGACTAGTATACGCTAACATTTGTGAGATAATAGCAAGATGGCTCAAGCACACAACACACAAAGAAGACAGATTCCATCCACTGGCCTTTGTTACCTGAGAGCAATTCAGTAGATGTTGATCAAATCAGAAGTCTACCCTTCAGGTCAAAACTCCAGAAAAGTAACTAGGCTTTTTTCACAAAACACTTGGGGTTGTTCCAGTCAGTTCTCTGTGCAGTGCCCTGGGGATAGTAGCCTACCAAGACCTGTTTCTCTGATTATTGCAGCCCCATGGGGGACTCAGGGATGCAACTCACCTACCCTCAAGAGCCAAGGGCAATCAAGCTATCACTGGGTGGTAGTTATGAAAACCAGCCACCAGATATGTATAAAAGCTCTCTTTCAGGTGATTCTGGTGCTTTTTAGCATGGGAAGGGGAGAATGTTGAAGATAGTCCCTACTGAGCATAGGCAGGTATGGGGGAGTGTAAACATGATGCCCATTGGGGAGGGGGGGAGACTTGGAAAACAAGAAGGAAAATACAGAATGGAGGGGAAAAGATGGTATTGATTAGCTCAATTAAGGCAAGGGAGAGAAAGAAAATGATGCCCCGAGGCTAGAGTGAGACAAAGGGAAGCATAAAGTTCTGTACTCACTGGCTAGAGCAAAGCAGAGGAAGTATGAAAAAGTGGCACCCACCAGTCTTTCACTAGATAGTGTCCCAGCACTGTGTTTGATTAGATTCCAGCTGTTGTTCTGTCACTAAGTCATGTCTAACTCTTTGCAACCTCACAGACTGAGGCCATCAGACTCTTCTGTCCATGGGATTTTTCACTCAAGAATACTGGAGTGGGTTGCCATTTCCTCCTCCAAAGGATCTTTTTGACCGAGGGATTGAACCTGCATCTTCTGCACTGGCAGGCGGATTCTTTACCCACTGAGCCATCAGGGAAGATAAATTAGATGCCTACACTTAAGGTTAAGATTTAATATAAGCAAATGAGCCTTTCACTTAAAGGTTGGCTGTATCTGACCTGGGCCTTGGGACAGGGAAACACATGTGCATGAGCCCTTTAAGAGCTATTTCTCAGATAGCTACAGTCTTGTGGGCTTCCTGGACATGAGCCCAGGTGGTCTTGACAGATATTTTATGACCTCATCTCTCAGGTACAAGTCTTTAAAATTGGGGAACCCAGTGTAGAATTTAAACACTTAACTCTACAAGGAGAAATTCCAGGTACTGAGTTCCCTCCCAGTGGTGGGTTGCTGTACCAGGAGTGGGGTTAACAGCAAGTTTGTGTCCCAGCCTCTACTACCACATTCAATACGATTTTCTCCTTTGCCTGATGTGTAGTTATCACCGAGCTATTACTTAGTTATCATTTAGAATTTTTTTGGAAGAAATTTATATATATATATATAGCTGTACACTTGGTATGTCCAAGTAGGTGAGTTCATCTTTCTATGTCCATCTTGTCATATAACTTAGCTATGACTTTTAAAACATTTTATAGGTCTATAAACATATCTTCCAAGTTAACAGTAAAGTCATTTAAAAATTTATTGTAACATAATTGACATTCAATTTTATGTTACTTTAATCATAATTATTTAATATTTATATAAATTATAAAGTGATCACCATAATAAATCTACTTAGCATATATCACCATACATAGTTACAAACCTTTTTTGTGATGAGAAGTTTTAACATTTATTCTCTTAGCAGTTTTCAAGTATACAGTACATTTTTATATTCCAAAGACTTATTTTATATGTGGACATTTATACCTTTGGACTACCTTCACCTATGTTGCCCATCACCATATCCCAACTCTGGAAACAACCAGTCATTCTGTGTGTGTGTGTGTATGTGTGTGTTTTAATTTCATATACAAGTGTGATCATATGATATTTGTTTTATTTGACTTTTACTTACATAGGTCCATCCATGTTGCTGCAAATGGTGAAAGTTTATTCTTTTCTATGGTTGAATATTATCCCACGGTGTGTGTGTGTATCACATTTTCTTTATTCATCCATCGGTGGACATTTTGGTTGCTTCTGTGTTTTCACTACTGTATAAATAATGCTGCAGTGAACATGGAGATTAAGATATCTTTTCAGGTTACTGTTTTTGTTTTCTTTGGATAAATAACCAGAAGTAGAATTGTTGGGTCACATGGAGTTCATTCTATTTTTAATTTTTTTAAGATCCTATGTACTGTTTTCAACAGTAACTGAACCAATTTACATTTCCATCATCACTGCACAAGAATTGCCTTCACATTCTCACCCACACTTGTTATTTTTTGTTTTTAATAATAGGTGACACACCTCAGTGTTTTTGATTTGTATTTCCATGATGATTACTGATGTTGAGCACCATTTCATGTTCCTTTGCCATCTTTGTATCTTTGGAAAAAATCTCTCTTTAGATCCTCTGCTGATGTTATAATTGTATTTTTTTATATCGAGGTGTATGAAGTAATTATATATTTTTATGTTAGGAATTTATATATATATAATTTGCAGATACTTTATCACATTTGGTAGCTAGCCTTTTTATTTTGTTGATGGTTTTCTTTGTACTTTTTAGTTTGTTGTAGTCTCACTTGTATATTGTGCTTTGTTTCCTTTGCTTGTGGTCTCATATCAAAAAACAAAAATTATCATCAGACTTATGGTGTTACTGCTTACATTTTTTTCTGTTGGTTTTATGGTTTGAAGTCTTATATACATTTTGAGTTAATTTTGTTTATGGTGTTAGACGGTGGTCCACTTTCATTCTTTTGCATGTGGCTGTTCAGTTTTCCCAGTGATATTTATGAAAGAGACTATGCTTTCCCCATTATATGTTCCTGTATCCTTTGTTGTATATTAGTTGACCATATATACACATGGCTTTATTTTGGGCTCTCTAGTCTGTTTCATCCATCTATGTATTTTCTTGTTAATACAATTCTGTATTAATTACTAATGTTTTTAATAGAGTTTGAAATCAGGGAGCATGATTCTTATAGCTTTGTTTTTCTTGAGATTGTTTTGCTACCCAGGGTGTTCTGTGGTTCCACTTTTAAGGCTAAAGAAATGTCTGAGATATGAGGGTATAACCAAAAATAATAAATGAGTAATGTCCAATGATAGAAACTCTTCAGTTCATATGCTGCAGCTAAAGATCCTGTGTGCTGCAGCTAAGACTCGGCACAGCCAAATAAATAAAGGAGAGTTTGTGTAACGGAACTAAAATTACAGATCAGTGAGAAGAGATGCATTTTTCAAAAATGGCACTAGCACATTAATTATACAAATGAGACAAACGGAATCAGATGTCTAAGATATCAATTCCAGATCAGTTAGGATTCTTCTTTCAAAGGAAAAAAAGAAATCAATATAGAAGAATATACTGAAGGATATCTTACAAGTTCTGAGAGGAAAGAATTTCTTTAAACAAGACACCAAAACCCTGGCCACAAAGGAGAAAAGGATACAATTGATTATGTTTTAAAATAAGTACTTTTTAACAATAAAAAATTGACCATAATTTGAGGGAAGGTATTTGTAACATGTAAAGACTGATGGAGAATTAGGATGAAGAATATATAAAGAATGCCTATAATTCAGTAAAAAAAAAAACCTGGAAAGAAAAATGGGCAAAAATACGAGCAGGCATTTCACAGAAGAAAAAACATAGTCAATGAATAGCAAATATACTGCATCTCATTAGAAATCAGAGAACAAATGAATACTATTATACATTTCATTTTTATGTGCACCAGATTTCCAAAAGTATGATAATATGAATTATAGAGGATGTGGAACAAAGGAAAATTTTTTTATTGCTGGTGGGAAAAATTGATGCAAGCTCCTTAGAAAATAATATGGAATCACCCAGCTATATCAAAGATATGTATACACTATGACCCCAAATTTCCACTTCAAAGGTATAGAACTCTTATATTTGTTCATCAGAAGACAATCATAAATATTCATAGCAGTGCCGTTCTAATAGACAAAAACTGGAAATGTCCCAAATGACCATTGAAAGGATAGATAAATAAATGTTGACATATTCCTACAGTAGAATCCTATACATTCATGAAAATGATTCAACTACATCCCTATGGGTAACCTCTGATCTGGAGTATTAAATTTAATGGAAAGTTTCATAAAAATGCATTTATGTAAAGACTAAAAACTAGGCATGAATTAGCAAAGTGTTGATGGATGATGGATATATACGTTCACTTAGGTAAAATTACTAAAAAATGACAAGGAGATGCACATAAAACTTAGAGTAATTGGTCTCAGAATGAAGGATGAAGATATTAATAAGGAGAAACATGCTGGAAGCTTTAAAGATACTGGGCATATTCTAGTTCTTATACTGGGGTCTAGTACAGTAGTGTTTACTTTTGTCTTTTAAAATGTATCTGTATGGTATATACTATTTTCTTTAATCTACATATATGTAATTTCAATGAAAGCTTTATATATACTTATGTACATTGGTATATGTATGTGAGTAATACATTCCAGATATCAAAATGCTTTGTAAAGAAAAAAAAAAAAAAGAAACTCTTCAACTAAAATACTTCATACCTAAAAAAAATCTCAAAAACAAAACTATATAAATATCAAATAATTATTACTAATAAAGAGAAAATCAGGACAAATTGCAATTCATCATGACTTTTGACACATCTTGGTAAATACTTGGTATAGAAAGCTATTGTCAGACTCAAAATATAAAAATGATGGATTCACATTCTTTGTCAAGTGAAAGAGACTCATTTTATACACTATACAAATAACAAATTAAGGTCTTTGACCTTGCCTCTAATGTATACTTACTGTAATACAGGCTCATGGTTTGAATTCTTTTATAGTAATAAATCAGTTCAGGTCAGTTCAGTTGCTCAGTCATGTCCGAATCTTTGTGACCCCATGAATCACAGCAGCCAGGCCTCCCTGTCCATCACCATCTCCCGGAGATCACTCAGACTCACGTTCATCGAGTTTGTGATGCCATCCAGCCATCTCATCCTCGTTCGTCCCCTTCTCCTCCTGCCTGCAATCCTTCCCAGCATCAGAGTCTTTTCCAATGAGTCAACTCTTCGCATGAGGTGGCCAAAGTACTGGAGTTTCAGCTTTAGCATCATTCTTTCCAAAGAAATTCTAGAGCTGATCTCCTTCAAAATGGACTGGTTGGATCTCCTTACAGACCAAGGGACTCTCAAGAGTCTTCTCCAGCATCAAGGTTCAAAAGCATCAATTCTTCGGCACTCAGCCTTTTCACAATCCAACTCTCACATCCGTACATGACCAAAAGAAAAACCATAGCCTTGACTAGATGGACCTTAGTCGGCAAAGTAATGTCTCTGCTTTTGAATATACTATCTAGGTTGGTCATAACTTTTCTTCCAAGGAGTAACTGTCTTTTAATTTCATGGCTGAAGTCACCATCTGCAGTGATTTTGAGCCCCCAAAATAAAGTCTGACACTGTTTCCACTGTTTCCCCATCTATTTCCCATGAAGTGATGGGACTGGATGCCATGATCTTCATTTTCTGAATGTTGAGCTTTAAGCCAAATTTTTGCTTTCCTCTTTTACTTTCATCAAGAGGCTTTTAGTTCCTCTTCACTTTCTGCCATAAGGGTGGTGTCATCTGCATATCTGAGGTTACTAATATTTCTCCCAGCAATCTTGATTTCAGCTTGTGTTTCTTCCAGTCCAGCATTTCTCATGATGTACTCTGCATATACGTTAAATAAGCAGGGTGGAAATTACAGCCTTGACGTACTCCTTTTCCTATTTGGAACCAGTCTGTTGTTCTATGTCCAGTTCTAACTGTTGCTTCCTGACCTGCATACAAATTTCTCAAGAGATAGGTTAAGTGGTGTGGTATTCCCCTCTCTTTCAGAATTTTGCACAGTTTGATGTAATCCACACAGTCAAAGACTTTGGCATAGTCAATAAAGAAAAAATAGTGTTTTTCTGGAACTCTCTTGCTTTTTCCATGATCCAGCAGATGTTGGCAATTTGATCTCTGGTTCCTCTGCCTTATCTACTACCAGCTTGAACATCAGGAAGTTCACGGTTCGTGTATGGCTGAAGCATGGCTTGGAGAATTTTGAGCATTACTTTACTAGCATGTGAGATGACTGCAGCTGTGCATTTGTTTGAGCACTCTTTGGCATTGCCTTTCTTGGGATTGGAATGAAAACTGACCTTTTCCAGTCCTGTGGCCACTGCTGAGTTTCCCAAATTTTCTGGCATATTGAGTGCAGCACTGTCACAGCATCATCTTTCAGTATTTGAAACAGCTCCACTGGAATTCCATCACATCCACTAGCTTTGTTCGTAGCAATGCTTTCCAAGGCCCATTTAACCTCACATTCCAAGATGTCTGGCTCTAGATGAGTGATCACACCATCATGATTATCTGGGTCGTGGAACAACAGACTGGTTCCAAATAGGAAAAGGAGTACGTCAAGGCTGTATATTGTCACCCTGCTTATTTAACTTATATGCAGAGTACATCATGAGAAACCCTGGACTGGAAGAAACACAAGCTGGAATCAAGATTGCAGGAACAAATATCAGGAACCTCAGATATGCAGATGCCACCATCCTTATGGCAGAAAGTGAAGAGCTAAAGGGTCTCTTGATGAAGGTGAAAGAGGAGAGTGAAAAAGTTAGCTTAAAGCTCAACATTCAGAAAATGAAGATCGTGGCATCCAGTCCCATCACTTCATGGGAAATAGATGGGAAACAGTGGAAACAGTGTCAGACTTTATTTTTGGGGGCTCCAAAATCGCTGCAGATGGTGACTGCAGCCATGAAATTAAAAGACAGTTACTCCTTGGAAGAAAAGTTATGACCAACCTAGATAGTATATTCAAAAGCAGAGACATTACTTTGCTGACTAAGGTCCGTCTAGTCAAAGCTATGATTTTTCCTGTGGTCATGCATGGATATGAGAGTTGGATTGTGACTAAAGCTGAGTGCCGAAGAATTGCTGCTTTTGAACTGTGGTGTTGGAGAAGACTCTTGAGAGTCCCTTGGTCTGCAAGGAGATCCAACCAGTCCATTCTGAATAAGATCAGCTCTAGAATTTCTTTGGAAAGAATGATGCTAAAGCTGAAAATCCAGTACTTTGGCGACCTCATGAGAAGAGTTGAATCATTGGCAAAGACTCTGATGCTGGGAGGGATTGGGGGCAGGAGTAGAAGGGGATGACAGAGGATGAGATGGCTGGATGGCATCACCAACTCGATGGTCATGAGTCTGAGTGAACTCCGAGAGATGTTAATGAACAGAGAGGCCTGGCGTGCTGCGATTCACAGGGTCGCAAAGAGTCGGACACGACTGAGCGACTGAACTAAACTGAACTGAAGATCTTTTCTGTACAGTTTTTTGTATTCTTGCCACCTCTTCTTAATATCTCTGTTAGGTCCATACCATTTCTTTCCTTTATCGAGCCCATCTTTGCATGAAATGTTCCCTTGGTGTCTCTAATTTTCTTGAAGAGCTCTCTAGTCTTTCCCATTCTGTTCTTTTCCTCTATTTCTTTGCATTGATTGGTGAAGAAGGCTTTCTTATCTCTTCTTGCTATTTTTTGGAACTCTGCACTCAGATGCTTATATCTTTCTTTTACTTCTTTGAGTTTCACCTCTCTTCTTTTCACAGCTATTTGTAAGGCCTCCCTGACAGCCATTTTGCTTTTTTGCATTTCTTTTCCATGAGGATGGTGTTGATCCCTGTCTCTGGTACCATGTCACAAACCTCATTCCATAGTTCATCAGGGACTCTTTCTATCAGATCTAGGCCCTTAAATCTATTTCTCATTTTCACTGTAAATCATTACTATTATTATTAAATATTATGGCTCTTTTCATTGGATACACACCAGAATCACTATTGAAGCTTTTATAATATTTAAAAAAATAAATAAATAAATACAGAAAGCTGGGTCTTAACCCAGATCCACTTATCCAGATCCTCCAGTTCTATAGTCCTGAGATTGGTATTTTGTTAAAAATTGAATTTAATTCCCAGCCATGGAAAATAATAGCTGGTCTATTGAATAAGTACTGAGTTTTTAATTTGGTCACTGATTTTCTCCTTTTTATGTTTAGTCCATGGTGGGTCAGACGGTAAAGTGTCTGCCTGTAATGCGGGAGACCCGGGTTCGATTCCTGGGTTGGGAAGATTCCCTGGAGAAGGAAATGGCAATCCACTCCAGCACTGTTGCCTGGAAAATCCCATGGACAGAGGAGCCTGACAGGCTACAGTCCCTGGGGTCGCAAAGAGTCGGACACGACTGCGTGACCTATGGTATGATATGTCTAGTCTGTAGAACAGACTTATAATAAACTGGGGTAAAGAAAAGAGAAATAGGACTCTTTGGGGGCAGTTGGCATATATCACATGAAATCCTGAAAATAAAAGGGAAAATGAGTTACAAGAACCTGATACCTACACACAGAGACCATGAATACTTTTGTGTATTTTTATAGAACTCTATAATTAACATCAATCATGTTTTACTGAGTTTAAATTTATAAAGTAATAAAATTGGAAAACTAAAAATCAATCTATTAAATAAACTATTGATTGGAAAGCAAATGAAAAATTGTAGTGACGACCTGTTTATAGTTTCAGACTTAACTGCCCAAATCATTTTGTCTATATTCTAATTTAAATTTATTAACTTAAATTGAATAGTCTTCAATTCTGAGTGTGTATTAGAACCACACAGAGAGCATTTTAAAAAAGAATCTGTTTTTCAGCTTATACAAATCAATAAATCAGAATCTATGGATGGGTCCTGAGTATCTTGCATGTTAAGTGTCATCTCCCCTACCAGATAACTGTCTGTGGCTAGGTCTGAGAATCATTATCTAAACTTCAAATTGAAGAAATGCTAATTTCTTTTAATTTTGTAAAATTTAACTCAGGCAATTATTTAGAAAACCAGACTAGTATCTTGAAAATAGTAAATGCTTTATAAAATCATCAGTATCAAAGATACAATAATTATTCAGTCCTGAAGTTGAAGTATTTGTCGTGTCCTGACTCTGCAACCCCATGGACTGTAGCCCACTAGTCACCTCTGTACATGGAATTCTCCAAGCAAGAATAATGGAGTGGGTTGCCATTCCCTTCTAGAGCTACAAAAAGATAAATTATCAAGTTTATTTTTACCTAATTTAAAAATTCAGAGCAGAATTATTTATTTTGAAAAGATAAAGATCAGTCCTGGGTGTTCATTTGGCCACCTTATGCAAAGAGCTGACTCATTTGAAAAGACCCTGATACTGGAAAGGCTGAAGGCCAGGAGGAGAAGGGGACAACAGAGGATGAGATGGTTGGTGGCATCAGCCACTCAATGGACACGGATTTGGGTAGACTCTGGGAGTTGGTGATGGACAGGGAGGCATGGCATGCTGTGGTTCATGGGTCACAAAGAGTTGGACATGACTGAGCGACTGAATTGAACTGAGTAAGGGTCTGTTAAAGTTAATCAATAACCTCAGATATGCAGATGACACCACCCTTATGGCAGAAAGCAAAAGAAGTAAAGAGCCTCTTGATGAAAGTGAGAGAGTGAAAAAGTTTGCTTAAAACTCAACATTCATAAAACTAAGATCATGGATCCCGTCCCATCAGTTCATGGCAAATAGATGGGGAAAGAATGGAAATACTGAGGGACTTTATTATTTTGGGCTTCAAAATCACTGCAGATTGTGACTGCACCATGAAATTAAAATATGCTTGCTCCTTGGAAACAAAGCTATGATCAAACTAGACAACATATTAAAAAGCAGAAACATTACTTTTCTAGCAAAGTCTCATCTAGTCAAACATCTAGTCTACTGTGGTTTTTCCAGTAGTCATGCATGAATGTGAGAGTTGGACTATAAAAATGTTGAGTGCCGAAGATAATGCTTTTGAACTGTAGTATTGGAGAAGAGTCTTGAGAGTCCCTTGGACTGCAAGGAGATCCAACCAGTCTATCCTAAAGGAAATCAGTCCTGAATATTCATTGGAAGAACTGATGCTGAAGCTGAAACTCAAATACTTTGGCCACCTGATACAAAGAACTGACTCACTAGAAAAGCCTCTGATGCTAGGAAAGTTTGAAGGCAGGAGAAGGAGACAATAGAGGATGAGATGGTTGGAATGCATCACTGATTCAGTGGACATGAGTTTGAGTAAGCTCTGGGAGTTGGTGATGGGCAGGGAAGCTTAGTGTGGTGCAGTCCATGGGGTCTCTAAGAGTCGGACACAACTGTGTGACTGAACTGAACTGAAGGTTAGTGATAAAGACAGGGTGAGAGAAAGTGAAAGGAAATATGAACCTTCAATGTGAATAATTATTTAGGAAAATCCTGAGGAAAACAAACCTTGAATTTAAAAAGTTGCCAACATATTAAAGTTCTCAATTTTTGGTGGTTGTATGAAAAATGTTTGCTTTTTATCTTAGATATTTTGTCATTTTAACATTTTCTGCACTTAAGCACAATGCATCGATAAACTATTTTGCCTTTTGTTTAGTTTCCAAAAATTTATTAAAAATATGTGTAAGATTTTAAATTACAGAAAAATATATCCCATTCTCTTAAAGGTATGCAGAATACAAGAGAAGGAAATAAGAAAGAGTTTCCATAAAATATCATTGCTTGCTAGTCAGATTTTCTTTCCTAGAATGAGGTAAATCTTCAGAGCAGCAGCCATATAACCTATTTGCAGCTTTAGAACACTGGTTTACATTGTAAAGTTTCAGGCACTAACAGTAAAATGTAAAGTATAGTTTCTCTGGTTCAGCATTGCTACTGTTTTATATGTGATTTATACTTGTGAAAAGAGCAAACAGCAATAATTGCATTGCTAATGTATTTAATTTACAGGTTGGGTGGCTCCAGAAGTATGTTTAAAAGTGTTCAGTCTTGTTAACCATGAAGTATAAACTGCAGGAGTCTCATCTGAAGGTGAAACAAGCAGATGCTGTGGCTTTGATTTCACAGGTAAGAAAATAACATTATTTTTGGCTTGGCAGCTTGCACTCTTTACATACGTATATGTGTGTGTGTGTGTGTGTGTGTGTGTGTGTGTACACACACATCCATGATATTTTTATATCATAAGCAGCATGATTATTACAAACACAAGCCTTTTTTTTTTTTTTTCATGGAGTAAACAGTTTTAACATCAGGTATTACCTTCCCGTGTATGTTCTCTAAAAAAAAAAAAAAAGAAAGAAAGAAAACTAGTGACTCTTTTCTTCACAAAGAGCTCAGGTTGCCTCTATCAGTAGGTGATTGTCACACAGGTTATCAACCAGATACCTTTCCTGGATTGAATTAGATCCTGGATTGAATTAGTGACTCTCGGAGAGATTAATATTGCAGAGAGAGATGTAGAGTGGTATTCAACTTAATTCAACTTAGAGTGGTATTTAACTTATTATTTCTTAATAATAAGTAATCTTCAAACTCTTTTGGCCAAATCGTTCATATGAGGACAACAGGAGTGATCCTCTACAACGAAGCTATGGGCAGAGTTATACCTTCACTGGAACACCTGGTAATCATAGATCAAATAAACATTTTCCAGAGTAAATAGAAGTTCTTTATTGATGTGATCACAATAATACATAATTTTCTAAACATGTAGACTCACCATAATTTATCTAAATATCTGCTGTGATTCTTTTTTTTATTTTTCACTCAAATTGCCACTGAATAAACAGATTTTATTGCATATTAATACTTGCCTTATTTATAGAAGTGCTTCAGTAAGATTGTCATATTAAGGTTTTAATACTATGAATCTATAATTCTGTTTTCAGAATGTTTGACTCATACATTTATCTACTATGAAAGTGACAAATCATTTCATCCCACCCTTGAGGATTAAATTGTATTATATATTAAAATATTAAATTTGACTATTAAAAATTACATCTTCGTTCATTTTATCTTTAATTTACTTGTTACTGAGTACCTTCTATGTTCCCAGGACCATTACAGGCTCTAGAGTGTCAAAAGTAAACAGACTTAAAAATCTGTCCTCATGTTGATTACAGAGAAATAGAGCAAGAGAAGTGGTGGAACAATATCCCTGAGAAAGGAAAAGTGGATGAAATGTATTTCACAGAAGTATGAACCCTGAATGCAGGTCTGTGTATAGAGGAGAAGAACCTAGGACATATAATCACAGATGAAGGACATAGCAGTGAAAGTTTGTACAGTTTGTCTTCTTACAGCTATATTTCATTGTTTAATAAGAATTGAGATCATCATGTGAGAGTAAAGATTAATAGGAGATATAGTAGAATTAAAGCACTATATATGAAAGCTTTGTCTTAGAGAATGGGAGAATATGGTTTTGTTTGGCAGCAGTATTAAAGGCTATTTTAATTTGGTGATTTTGCAAAGAATATAAAGTAAGATTAGTAAGCTTGACTGTAGTTTTTCTAGTTATATTTGACAACAGAATACATTTTACCCTTGAACAACATGATGGTTATAGGTGCTAATCCTTCACACAAACAAAAATCTAAGTATGATTTATAGTCAGCACTCTCTATATGCAGATCCTTAATATGTGAGTTTCTGCTGATTCCCCACTGCGGATCATGCAGTATTGTAATATTTACTATTGAAAAAGTCTACATATAAGTCAACCCAGCAGTTCAAACTCATATTTTTCCAGGGGTAACTTTATAGGCCTGCAGAATACAGAAGTTTGCAGTTTGTTTATGAGAGTATAATGAAGTAAAAGGAAGGTAAGTAGACATCATGATTCATCCTGGGAATTATGATAGGAAAGTAAAGAAGAGGGTTGAGGGATGGTTTAGCATCAAATGTAGTTAAAAAGGTGGGAAATGAAAAATAAAAATAGACACACACACACAATTCTTTTTTTTTTTTCCCAATGAGTTGGATAAAAAGAACTGGTGATTGAAAAAATAGTTAAATTGTAATGGCATTAAAAAAATAGCTAGTGCTGCTGCTGCTAAGTCACTTCAGTCATGTCCGACTCTGTGCAAACCCACAGACGGCAGCCCACCAGGCTCTGCCATCCTTGGGATTCTCCAGGCAAGAGTGCTGGAGTGGGTTACCATTGCCTTCTCCAATGTATGAAAGTGAAAAAGAAAGTGATGTGATTCAGTCGTGTCCGACTCTTAGCGACCCCATGGACTACAGCCTACCAGGCTCCTCCAACAAAAGATGGTAAGCAAAATTATTGCAGGTGAGAAGATCAAGAAAATGAGGGAAATAAGGGTCATATTTATGTTTGTTATAATCCCCCATGTTAGTACAGGAGATCCAGAAAGGGAGGGCTCCATAGAGGAATGGGTGATGACAAGGGGAGACAACAGTTACTTTGGGGAAGGAGGCAAGATGACAGAAAAAGACATGATGACTTCTTATAAAATTACCCAAATCACAACTAACTGCTAAACAGTCACCTACCAACAAATTCTCAATTCAGTTCAGTTTAGTTCAGTCACTCAGTCGTGTTCAACTCTTTGCGACCCCATGAATGGCAGCACACAGGCTTCCCTGTCCATCACCATCTCCAGGAGTTCACTCAAACTCATGTCCATCAAGTTGGTGATGACATCCAGCCATCTCATCCTCTGTCGTTCCCTTCTCCTGCCCCCAGTCCACTCCCTTTCAGCATCGGAGTCTTTTCCAATGAGTCAACTCTTCGCATGAGGTGACTAAAGTACTGGAGTTTCAGCTTTAGCATCATTCCTTCCAAAGAACACCCAGGACTGATCTCCTTTAGAATGGACTGGTTGGATCTCTTTGCAACCCAGGGGACTCTCAAGAGTCTTCTCCAACACCACCATTCAAAAGCATGAATTCTTCGGCACTCAGCTTTCTTCACAGTCCAACTCTCGCATCCATACATGACCACTGGAAAAACCATAGCCTTCACTAGACAAATTCTAGTCCCTACCAAAAAAGATACCCTACATGCAAGACAAAGAAGAAGCCATGGCCAAACAATAGGAAGGACACAACTGTGATAAAAATCTCATAACTGCCAGGTGGGTGACTCCCAAACTGGAGAGCAATTGTACCACAGAATTTCTCTCCCAGGAGAGAGAGTTCTGAGCCCTATGTCAGGCTCCCCAGCCTGGGGGCTGGCAAGGGAGAAGGAGGCCCCCAAAGAGTCTGGCTCTGAAGGTCAGTGAGGTTTGACCACAGGAATTCCACAGACTGGGAGAAATGGAATGCAACTCTTGGAGGGTGCACACAGGATGTCCTGCACACCAGGACCTGGAAAATAAAAATCTTTGACCTCATAAGAGAATGGGCCAGACTTGCCAGCTAGTGTTGGAAGGTGTCCTGCTAATTTTGGAAGGTAGTTATGGCTCACTGATGGTGGCAGATCTAGCCAGGGCTCATTGGCATGTGCCCTCTAAGAGGGATCGCCTTAGACCAGTAAGGTCAGAGGGGCCATCATCAATAAATCTATAAACAATAAATGCTGGAGAGGATGTGGAGAAAAGGGAATCTTCCTACATTGTTAGTAGGAATGTAAACTGGTATAGCTATGATAGAGAACAGTATAGGGGTTCCTTAAGAAACTAAAAAGACACCTACTTTATGATCCAGCAATTGAATTCCTGGGCATACATCCATAAAAATAAATGCAATTTGAAATATATATTCACCCCAATGTTCATTGCATCACTATTTGCAATAGCCAGGATACAGAAGTATATGTCCATTAACAGAGGAATGGACAAAGATGTGATACATATATACAGTGAAATATTAGGCATAAAAAATAACAAAATAATGCCATTTGCAGCAACATGGATGGACCTGGAGATTACTCTGTTAAGTGAAGTAAGTCAGAAAGAGATATAAAATATGATATCACTTATATGTGGGCTTTAAATAAGGGGTGCAAAACAGAAATAGTTACAGATATAAAGAGTTAAGCAGAAAGTAAGTATTAGTTGCTCAGTTGTGTTCAATTCTTTGAGACCCCATGGTTCATATCTCTGTCCATGTAATTCCCCAGGCAATAATACTGGAGTGGGTAGCCATTCCTGATGTGCATATGTGTGTGTGTGTGTGTGTGTGTGTGTGTGTGTGTGTATGCATATAAACTGATCTACTTTGCTATACACTTGAAATCAACAAAACATTGTAAATTTATTATTATCCAATAAAAATTTAGAAATAAAATTATAATACTAACACCATGCAGAAAAAATTAACTCAAAATGGATTAAAGACCAAAATGTAAGACTGGATATTATAAAAGTTAGAGGAAAATATAGCCAGAACATTCTTTGACATAAATTGTAGCAATATCTTTTTGATCTGTCTCCTAAAATAATGGAAGTAAAAGCAAACATAAATGGAATCTAATTAAATTCAAAAGCTTTTGTACAGATAATGAAATTGAAAATCATAAACAAAATAAAAAGCAACCCACAGAATGGGAGAAAATATTTGCAAATAATGTGACCAATAAGGGATTAGTCTCTGACATTTACAAACAGCTCATGCAACTCAATATCCAAAAATTAAAAAAAAAATTAAAAATGGTTAAAAGATCTAAATAGAAATTTCTCCTAAGAAGAAATCTAAATAGACATTTCTCCTCACATCAGTCAGAAGCCATCATCAAAAAAATGTACAAACAGTAAATGCTGGAGAAAGTATGAAGAAAAGGAAATCCTTCTATCCTGTTGGTGGTAATGTAAATTGGTACATCCACTATGAAGAAGAGCATGGATATGTAGGTTCCTTAAGAAACTAAAAATAGAGTTATCATATAATCCAGCTATCCCATTCATGTACATATATCTGGAGGTGAATGTGGTTTGAAAGGATACATATACTCCAGTGTTCACTGCAGCACTCTTTACAATAGTCAAGTCAAGGAAGCACCCTAAATGTCCATTGACAGCTAAATGGATAGAGAAGATCTGGCATTTATATACAATGGAATACTATTCAGCCATTAAAAGAGTAAAATAATGCCATTTGCACCAACATGAATGGACCTGGAGATTATTACACTAAGTGAATAAGATAAGTAAGTCAAATATAAAAAGACATATTACTTGATATCATTTATACAAGGTATTTAAATTTAAAAAGGATAGAAACTTTCTTAGAAAATAGAACCAGACTTAGGTAATGAATTTATGGTTAACAGGGTAAAGGCTGAGGTGAGAGACAGATTAGGAGTTTGAGACTGACATGTACATACTGCTATATTTTAAACATATAACCAAAAAGGACCTACTGTATAGCACATGGAAGTCTACTCAATATTCTAATAAAGTGACAGGAAAAATAATTTGAACAATAGATACATGAATATGTATGACTGAATATACACATTCTGTGATTCAGTGAATTATTGAATCACTCTGCTGTATGCCTCATACTAATAAGACATTGTTAATCAACTAGATTCCAGTATAAATTTTTTTTAAAATTGAATTTCCTTGATTAAATTTAAAGAAAAGGAAAGGAGAATGGCCTAGATATAGCCAAAACCAAGAAGGGGACCTGTTCCATTTTTAGAAATTAATTGCTTCAAGGGAGTAAGAAAGACGAGTTATCCCTTAAGGGAGCTGTAAGAGAAGTGACATTGTCAGAAGTGAGCAAGAGGTCAGATAGCAGAAAAAGGTAGATAACATCATAGAAGAGTGGAAGATGTCTCTTTTTAAAGCTATGATTGATATGTTTCATAGGGCACAATGAAAGATTTTCAGGTATATGTTTTAATTTGATTTTGCTTATGAATTTTATCAGATATTCTAGTTGATTGCTACAAATTTCCCTGTTATTTTATAAAGCTGTTTATATATTAACCACTTACATGTGTTGCAAGTATGTTTCTAGTTTTTCCTTGAACATTTATGGTATTGCTAAATTCCATGAAGTATGGTTTATTTGTAATTTTTAATGGTCATAAAACATGTTTATTTCACAAATATTCTCATCTTAAAGCCCATGTTAATTGCATGCATTTATGTTACTTCAGGTTTGTGAGAATAGGTATATACAAAATAGTCATTTATAATTTTGGAAAACTGATATATGAGAGAAAGAGGAATCAAAGATTAAAACTGACTTTTCCCACATACTTAAGTAAATTGCCTGGGTCCTGCCCCAGTGGATCCAGGGAATTCGAAGGGGAGACAGCATAGGTGAGGAAAACTTATTTATTTAATTATAAATATAAAGAGAGATTAGGAAGAAATAGTGTAATAGGAAAATTTAGTGGAGAAAAGATGCTAAATAACTTGGTTTATGGGGAAAGCCAATAAAACTTCAGGACAAGAAGTTTGCACCATCTACGTTAGGCCACCAGTGCTCGTTTGAATATCGGAGAGTGCTCCGCCTTGGGCTCCCTCTCTCACAGGACTTAAAGCTGGGGTAAGTTAGTAGACGTGGCGAGCCTCCCTACTCCAGATGGGAATTCAGCCAGAAAAGGAGAGGGAGGGAGAGGGAGAAAGAGAGAGAGAGGGACACGGGGAAACCAGATTTCCAAGAAACTAGTTCAAGAGACTAGTCTGAGAAACTGGTTCATCCTTTATTGTTCAGAAGGCTTTTTATACTTTTTGATTGTACATAGAGATCAATGGGTAATACAAAATTATGCAGTGTCAGCAGCCCTGACTATTATCAAGACCAAGCTTTTTGTCTGCATACTTAGTTGTATACACAAGTCTTAGTTGATTTACATCATCTTCTGACCAGAAGGCCAATTCACATTTTACGGCCTTTTTCTGATAAGACTTTGTCAACCAGAAGACTTATTTGTCTTAAAAATGTTGTTCTTCCCAAAGTCTAGTGCCACTCTCAGAAAGCACTAAATAAAGTTAGCAAGGATACAAAAATTTATAACAAGTAAAAGGAGTACAGTGATTTATAACAAAGAGAAAAGTATTTAACTCAAAAGTCTAGTGTTGCTAACATCAAAACTACTATATTCCTTTTCTATATCCCAATTACATTGATTAATGTCCTTCAGGTGCCTAAAAGATAAAGAATATGGAGGCCTGGCAGCAGTCATTAACTCAACAGTGAAACCCATCACCAATATAATTTTTAGCTTTTTAGAAAAGGCTCTGTATCTTTAAGATGCTTTAAGCTTTGTGCCTCTCATGGTTGGGCGGCTGTAAACAATTCACAAGTTGTAAAAGTCCCCAACTGTTAGGCAAGTTAGAGACCCATCAAGAGGGGTTTGAGCTGAAACATTCATTTCATATGCAGGAGACTGTTAACTGGAGCCCTAAGTTAATTCCTTTCAGAGGCAGAAAAGTGGAAAGCACAGTAATAAAGCAGGCAGACTCTGGTTTTGGGGAGGTAGATGTTCAGGAAAACCCAGGGGGAAACCCTGAAGCCTGATCACACCTTTGCGTTTTGTCTGACTTCCTTCCTCATGACCTTTGCCATGGGCAGGATTCCTCACGCTGGCTCCCAGCAGTAAATGTATTAAAGTAATTTTTAAATAACTTACCTATTCTTTAGACTGATGTGCACTCATAGTAACAACATTTTCAAAATATTTAGTCTGTTTAATCAATCTGCACATCCACATATCAGTTCTACATTGTAATGCACTATTGAATGTTAAAATTTATGGACATATAAAATAATTGCACATATTACATTAATAACCATTATACTGCTTTCAGCCTTTTTAAGGCTCATATTTTTTCTTGTAAAATATACACATTTCTATATAGACTGGATATCTGGAAAGGCAAACATCAAAGTACTAACTGTGATTTTTGCTGGATGTTAGAATAAGATTTATGTTTTATATATTTTTGCTATTTTTTCATTTTCAATATTATGAAAAATTACATTTATCCTTTAAAATACCACAAACACAGGTATATACTAATAACCATTTGAAGAGACTTTGAAAAGAAAGAAAATAACCTTTCTCCAGCTTTTTGGTGCCTCAGACAATCATGCTTGTTTCAGTTTATGAAACAACATGTTTTTGGGGGACAATTTCATTTTGACATTTTCAGTGCATCTTGTCTTCCATAAATATACTTTGTGTAGCTAAATCCTATTCGTTTTTCAGATCTCAGCTTAAATGTTTATAACTATTATTTTATAGAAGTTTTCTGTCCTTAACCCCACTCCAGTTTTGTATAGTGTGTACTTTTCCTTGTTACTCATGTGTAAAATGGCCATCAGTTAGCCAATATCTTCTGATTGTCAATTCCACTGGGCAAGGGAGTGTATTTGTCTAGATGCTTGGATATTTAATACAGAGGCACATCTGAGACAAGCAATATATGACATTTTGAATAAATGAATGAAAAAATGGCTAGCAAAGTGCACAGTTTTACCTTTTCTCTGTCTCACTAGGTATATAATCTTGACTGAGTAACTTAACTTCTCCTGAATTTCTTCACCTAAAAAGAATATTGAAAGAAGCAATCTGTTTTATTTATTTAAAGTAAATACAAAGGTATGTATGTAATACATTTATTATCTGCATATAAAGTGAACATCCAATTGATGATTATGCTATCATTGCTTTTAAAAGTTTTCAGGAATACATTCTGATTAAAAAAGAAAAAAATGACCAACCACTGCAATGGAAACTACAATAGAGAATCTTTGAAAGAATGGCCACCCATTAAGGTGGGAGAATGGTGTATATCAGTGTTTTTAAAAATCACATTAAATCCTTAAGAAGTCAATAGAAGTAGCCAAGATGGCAGAGTTTGAAAACCTTGAAATTACCTTCCTCTATGGGCACACCAAAATTACAGGTGAATTTCATAAAATTTTCAAGAAGAGTTAACAACTATACTTTTCAAACTAAAGAGTGCTTTCAACTCATTCTATGAGGCCAGCATCACCCTAATATGAAAACAGACATACCATCACAAAAAAAGAAATTACAGGCCAATATCACTGATGAACATAGATGCAAAAATCCTCAATAAGATGTTAGCAAGTCAAATTCAATAATGCATTAAAATGATTATATATTATGATCAAGTAGGACTTAAACCAAGGATTCAAGGA
The DNA here is from genome assembly GCA_917880005.1 of Nanger dama. NCBI lineage: Eukaryota > Metazoa > Chordata > Mammalia > Artiodactyla > Bovidae > Nanger > Nanger dama. The sequence goes on from CAKJTW010000011.1 coordinate 49,021,593, forward strand.
TGCTTCAATATCTGCAAATCAATGTAAAACACCCCATTAACAAATTGAAAAGCAAAAATGATATGATTCTCTCAATAGATGCAGAAAAATATTTTGACACATTTTAACTCTCAACATGGTGGATATCGGGGATCTTACCTCAACATAATAAAGGCCATATATGACAAAGGTACATCCAGCATAATAACTCAACCATGAAAAGTTGAAAGCTTTGCCTCTAAGGTAAAAAAACAAGCCAAGGATGTTCTCTTGCCACTTATATTAAATATAGTATTGGAAGTCCTAGCCAGAGCAATGAGAAAAGCAAGAGAAATAAAAGAAATCCAAATTAGAAAATAAAACTATCTCTGTAGGTGATATTATACTATTAAAAGTTATTAGGATAAATGATTTAGTAAGATAAAAATTCATAAACATAAATATATTTCTATATACTGACAAAAGATAAATTTTTAAATTGTACTTATAATATCATTAATAGAATGAAATATCTTAAAAAACTATTTAAATATATAAATTTAAATAAGGGGGTAAAGCTCTATTCTCTGAAAAATGTGAGATACTGTTGAACGAAATTGAGAATGACAGAAATAAATGGAAAATATGTGCACATAGATTGAAATAATTAATAATGTTAAAGATGACCATAGTAACTTATAGACTCAATGTATACATTTCAAAGTACCAATTGTATCTTTCATAGAACTAGAAAAAATAATTCTAAAGTTTGTAAAGAATTACAAAGCCCTCAAATAGCCAAAATGATATCAAAAAGAACAAAGGTGGAGGTAATATGCTCTCTGATATCAAACTATATATATACTACATTCTATGATAATCAAAAAATTATGGTACTGTCACAAAAACAGAAACATAGATCAATGGAACAGAATAGAAAGTCCAGAAATAAGCCTATGCATACTCATCTCACATGCTAGTAAAGTAATGCTTAAAATGCTCCAAGCCAGGCTTCAGCAATACGTGAACCATGAACTCCCAGATGTTCAAGCTGGTTAAGAAATGCCAGAGGAACCAGAGATCAAATCTCCAACATCCACTGGATCATTAAAAAGGCAAGAGAGTTCCAGAAAAACATTTATTTCTGCTTTATTGACTATGCCAAATCTTCGACGGTATAAATCACAATAAACTGTGGAAAATACTGAAGGAGAAGGGAATACCAGACCGCCTTACCTGCCTCTTGAGAAATTTGTATGCAGGTCAGGAAGCAACAGTTAGAACTGGACATGGACCAACAGACTGGTTCCAAATAGGAAAAGGAGTACGTCAAGGCTGTATATTGTCACCCTGCTTATTTAACTTATATGCAGAGTACATCATGAGAAATGCTGGGCTGGAAGAAGCACAAACTGGAATCAAGACTGCCGGGAGAAATATCAATAACCTCATATATGCAGATGACATCACCCTTATGGCAAAAAGTGAAGAACTAAAGAGTCTCTTGATGAAAGAGAAAGAGGGTGAAAATGTTGCCTTAAAGCTCAGCATTCAGAAAACTAAGATCATGGCATCAGGCCCCATCACTTCATGGGAAATAGATGGAGAAAAAGTGGAAACAGTAGCTGACTTTATTTTTTTTTGAGCTCCAAAATCATTGCAGGTGTTGATTGCAAGCCATGAAATTAAAAGATGCTTACTCTTTGGAAGGAATTTATGACCAACTTAGACAGCATATTAAAAAACAGAGATGTTACTTTTGTTAGCAAAGGTCCTTCTAGTCAAGGCTATGGTTTTCCCAGGAATCATGTATGGATGTGAGAGTTGGTCTACAAAGAAAACTGAGCACCAAAGAGTTCATGCTTTTGAACTGTGCTGTTGGAGAAGACTCTTGAGAGTCCCTGAGACTGCAAGGAGATCAAACAATCCATCCTAAAGGAGATCAGTCCTGGGTATTCATTGGTAGGACTGATGTTGAAGCTGAAACTCCAATACTTTGGTTACCTGATGCAAAGTGCTGACTCATTTGGAAAGACCCTGATGCTGGGAAAGATTGAGGGCAGGAGGAGAAAGGACAACAGAGCGTGAAGTGGTTAGATGGCATCACTGACTCAGTGGACATGGGTTTGGGTGAACTCCGGGAATTGTGATAGCCAGGGAGGTCTGGCATGCTGCATGGGGTCACAGAGAGTCAGACACAACTAAGCACTGAACTGAACTGATAAAGAAGGCTGAGTGCTGAAAAATTGATGCTTTTTGATTTGTGATGTTGGAGGTCTCTTGAGAGTCCCCTCTTGAGAGTCCCTTGGACAGTAAGGAGATCAGTCCAGTCAATCTTAAAGGAAATCAGCCCTGAATATTCACTGGAAGAACTGATGCTGAAGCTCTGATTAATACTTTGGCCACCTGATGTGAAGAGCCAATCCACTGGAAAATACCCTGATACTGGGAAAGTTTGAGTACAGGAGGATAAGGGGGTGCCAGGGGATGAGATGGTTGGATGGCACCACTGACTCAATGGATATGAGTTTGAGCAAACTCTGGGAGACAGTAAGGGACAGAAAAGCCTGGCATGCTGCAGTCCATGAAGTTGCAAAGAGTTGGATATGACTAGCAACTTAATAACAAGTAGTTACAGAATACCTTATAATTTAAATTATGTAGAATCTAAAAAACAAAGCATAAAAACAAACAAAACAAATAAGACTCACTGGTACAAAAACAAGACTGATTGCTGCCAGAGAAGAAAGGGGTGGTGAGGTAAAGAAATAGATGAGGGAGATTAACAGATATAAACTTCCAGTATCAAATAAGTCAGGTGTTTTAATGCACAGTATAGGGAAATATTCAATAATATTGTAACAACTCTTCATGGTGACAGGTTGTAGTTAGACCTTTTGTAGTTATGAGTTTGTAATGTATAAAAGTATAAAATCACTGTCACATAACTGAAATTTATATAATATTGTAAATCAAATATCTTCAATAGAACAAACAAAAGGAAATGAATCAAAGCTTAAACATTAGGCCTGAAACCATAAAAGCACTTGCTGAATAGCATAGGGAACTCCAATCAATATTCTGTAATGACCTAAATGGAAAAAGAACTTGAAAACAATAGATAAATGTATAACAGAATCACTTTGCTGTACATCTGAGACTAACACATTATAAATTAACTATACTCCAATATAAAGTAAAACTTAAAGTAAACACAGGCAGTAAGCTTCTTGACATGGGCCTTGATAATACTTTTTTGGATGTATCTCCTCAGACAAGGGAAACAAAAGTTAAAATAAACTAATGGGAGTAGATAGAACTAAGAAGTTTTGCACAATAAACAAAACTATCTAAAAAAAAAAAAAAAAGGTAACCTACTGAATGGGAGGAAATATTTGAACACAACATACCTGATATTCACAATATACAAAGAACTCATACAACTCTTCGTCAAAAACAAAAAAAAAAAAAAAAAGAAAAGAATTAAAAGTGGGCAGAGGATGTGAATATATATTTTTCCAAAATAGACATAAGAATGGCTAACAGACAGAAAAGATGCTTAACATTACTAATCGTCAGGGATTAAAACCACAGTGAGATGTCACTTCATACCTTTCAGAATGGCTATCATCAAAAAGACAAGTAACAGGTGTTGGTGAGGATGTAGAGAAAAGGGGACCTTTATGCACTGTGGGATCATAGATTGGTGCATCCCGTACGGAAAACTGTATGGTGGTTCCTCAAAAATGAAAACTGCCATATAATACAGCACTTTCACATCTGTGGATTTACCTGAAAGAAACTAAAAACACTATGTGAAAAAAATTCATGCACCCCTGTGTCAATTGGAGCATTACTGACAGTAGCCAGGGTATGAAAGCAACTTGTGTCCAACAAAGAAGATGTGTGTGTGCATACACATACATACAATGGAATATTGTATATATTCAACCATAAAATTAAAAGATGTGTCATTTGTGACAATGTGGATAGATCTATATGTCTTATATTAGTCAAATAGTCAGAGAAAAACAAATAGTGTATGATCTTACTTACATGTGGAAAATTAAAAGCAAAGGAAACAAAAGAAAATGAAAAGAGACTCACAGATACAGAAAACACACAGATGATTGCCAAAGGGGAGGAGAATAGGGATGGTAAAATAGTAAAAGGAATTTAGAAGTACAAATCTCCAGTTATAAAATAAATAAACCAGATATATATAACATGACATACATAATATGGTCAATAATACTGTAATAACTTTGTATGGGGACAGACAGTTACTAGGTTTATTGTGGCAATCATTTCTTAGTGTATGGGAATGTCAAATCACTATGTAGTACACATAAAACTAACATAATATTGTATGTTAACTATATTTCTACTTAAAAATATGAATTAATGTCTGAGCATAATGATTTGACTTTCTGCAACAGTGTTTAACAATCTAAAAGTGAAATAAGTGTATTTTTAATGGGGGTTGACAAATGGTAGAATGTTAGTATACCACAAACTACTGCAGCTGAAGGTCAGGTAGAGGGTGTCTTTGGTAGAATTCAAGTACAGTTTATGCTGGAGAGAAAAGTAACAGGATCAGACAAAGATTCAGTTCAGTCACTCAGTCCTGTCTGACTCTGCAATGCCATGGACCAAAGCATGCCAGACATCCCTGTCCATCACCAACTCCCAGGGCTTACTCAAACTCATGTCCATCGAGTCGGGTGATCCCATCCAATGATCTCGTCTTCTGTCGACCCCTTCTCCTTCTGCCTTCTATCTTTCCCAGCATCCGGGTCTTTTCCAATGAGTTGGTTCTTCGCATCAGGTGGCCAGTATATTGGAGTTTCAGCTTGAGCATCAGTCCTTCCAGTGAATATTCAGGACTGATTTCCTTTTGGATGAACTGGTCCTTGCAGTCCAAGGGACTCTCAAGAGTCTTCTCCAATACCACAGTTCAAAAGCATCAGTTCTTCAATGGTTGGTCCTTGGAAGAAAAGCTATGACCAACCTAGACAACATATTGAAAAGCAACGATATTACTTTGCCATCAAAAGACCGTCTAGTCAAAGCTATGGTTTTTCCAGTAGTCATGTATGGAAGTGAGAGTTGGACTATAAAGACAAAGATTGAAGACATATAAAAACAGAAAGAGGCTGAAGCAGTATTAGAGAATGTGAAGCCTTCTAATTGCATCCATAAATAATTATAAACCACATTATTGCATAGGTTTTCATTAAGATTTCATCTAAGGGGGAAAAAGAATAACCAGATAGAAGGCAAAAAGAAAAATCTTACGAAATGTTATTATTAATAGAGTTTATGTTGTTTAAAAATTCAGACTTTGAAAGGTGATTTTTATCACATAAATATCATGAGTCTAATTATCAGTTAACCATTGACTTATTGCCACTCTGCCTTCCCTTCCACCCCAATAACTCATTTTGATAGTAACTGAAGGAAAGTAGCAAATTATAAGCTAAATTGTGCCATGATATAGGTTCTGTTTAAAATAAGCAACAGGAACAGCAAACAGGGTGATTTGGTATTTTTATAACTTTCCATTACAACTTCTCATTATATTTTAGACATAATTTGCCAATTCACTTTTTTTAATACAAATATCATTTTAACTTGTAAATAGGTCTTGGAAATGAGAGTCATTTTTATAATCACTTTTGTACAAAAGTGAAAGGTTGATTAAAGTTTTCTTTAATATAAAAGGGTTTCCCTGGTGGCTCGGAGGTTAAAGCGTCTGCCTCCAATGCGAGAGACCTCGGTTCGATCCCTGGGTCGGGAAGATCCCCTGGAGAAGGAAATGGCAATCCACTCCAGTATTCTTGCCTGGAGAATCCCATGATGGAGAAGCCTAGTAGGTTACAGTCCATGGGTCACAAAGAGTCGGACACGACTGAGCGACTTCACCTTAATATAAAAGCTTCTCAGACTTAGAGGTTTCCCTGGTGGTTCAGACAGATCGTGCCTATAATGTGGAGACCCAGATTTGATCTCTGGGTTGGGAAGATATTCTGGAGAAGGAAATGGCAGCCCACTGCAGTATTATTGCCTGGAAAATTTCATGGACAGAGGAGCATGGCAAGCTCAGTCGCAGTCCATAGGGTCACAAAGATTTGGACACAACTGAGTGACTAACACTTAAACTTTTTAAATTTTAAGCTTGAGCAGTTGAGATGTATCCACTAAGCATTTTTATTTTTGTGTGATATCTATAATTACTTTTGTTACTTCAATTATCATGGGAATTATGAACCATGATTTATAACTTTGTGAGATTATTAGATAATATGTATATTCAAGTAACTGAACATATTGATTTATGATATGATAAAATTATTTGGGTTATCATTAAATGTAGTTAGTTGAAGTTAGCAATTTAAAAATTTGTTCTAACATAAAAGTAGCAAATGTTAAGATACTGACAAGCTATTTTTCCAAAATTAAGAGTTCCTCTCAGTACTTGCCTTGGTAAAGATAACCATGTAAAATCTAAACAGATCTAATTGCTTAGCTTTTGACAAAAACAGTAATGGTAAACTGCCAGACTTAACTGACTTATAAGTATTAAAAATGGGAATAAAAAAACCACTGCAGTATTGACAGCCCTCAGTTTTTGCATGCTTTCTCAAAATGAAAGTCTTTTAAATGTTAGAAAAAAGTACTTGAAAGTTATCCTTCAGTGGAACACGCTTATGTTAAAATATATATGTGTGTGTGTATGTATGTATGTACAATGATGGGGTTATAAAAGTTTAGCAATAGAAAGGACCTAAGATAATATATAATCCACTTTTTTGCTTTAATAGAGAATAAATAGATATTAAAAAAACAAAAATGGAATGACTTTCAAATATCATATCTCTGTCTTACCATATTAATTTTCAATTTCTGTAACTCTCTTTTCGTCTCATCCTTCAACACTCCTACCTTTTAGTCCTACATTCTTTATTTCTTCAAATAGTAGAGAACACCTTTTTTTTTTTTTCATTGAGTACTATTAGGAAAAACAAAGACTGTCTTAACACAGTAAATATTTCTACATATGTCTGTAAAATATTTGGCAGTGTTTGTCAAGATCATAGATGCAAATCAGCAGTTTCTGACTCATCAGTATATCACTTGTAAGAATACCAATATATTCTACAGATCTAATCACTGCAATGTCTACACAATAATAATTAAAGTTTGTTGTTGTTTGAGTAAAGACTAGTGTGGCAGACTAAAAGACCACAGATTCTTAAACAGTCCTCCTATAGAGAAGTAAGAAATTTATTCCTTTCTTCTTAAATCTGTCATGACCTGTGACCTGTCCAGTAGAAACCAGTGGAAATGACACCGTGTTAGTTTGGAAGTATACCTATTAAAAAGGGCTGGAAACATCCACTTTGGTATCATGAAGCTTTGCACTGTTTTGTAAGAGGGTCAATTACCATATTTGAGGTACCATATGCAGAAGCCCCAAAACCACTCTGTAGAGGGACCCACTAAGCCTATTTCTCCAAGTGTCTTCACCAGGAGACCAGACATGTAAGAACATCCATTTTGTATTATCCACCCCAGCCTGGCATCAGCTAAGTCTTACCAGATGACCTCAGTTTATACAATATGGATCAGAAAAATCATCTGCCTGCATCCTGTGCATATTCATTATCCACAGAATGGTGAGATACAATAAAATCAGTGGATTTCAACCTGTTTTTAATTTTTAGGATAGTTTTTATGCAGGTGTTGGAGAAGACTTTTGAGAGTCCTTTGGACTGTAAGGAAATCCAACCAGTCCATTCTAAAGGAGATCAGCCCTGGGTGTTCTTTGGAAGGAATGATGCTAAAGCTGAAACTCCAGTACTTTGGCCACTTCATGCAAAGAGTTGACTCATTGGAAAAGAGTCTGATGCTGGGAGGGATTGGGGGCAGGAGGAAAAGGGGACGACAGAAGGTGAGATGGCCGGGTGGCATCACCAACTCGATGGACGTGAGTTTGAGTGAACTCCGGGAGATGGTGATGGACAGGGAGGCCTGGCATGCTGTGATTCATGGGGTCGCAAAGAGTCAAACACGACGGAGCCACTGAACTGAACTGAGATAACTGGAGAAATTGAAAACAAGATGTCTACAATGAAATAAGCAATTATACACAGAATGTGTCTGTTCTTATTGCTGAGTATGGTATGATCTGTGAGATAAATGCAAACAATGAGCTACAAAATATTAATATATACCTGCTTAAGACATCATGCTATATAGCCATATACTACATCTATAATGTTAAAGGGATACTGTATCTGAAATGGTGACCCCTCCACAAACTGGTATCAGTGTTTGACTTTGTGTGGAAAAAAATAAGGAAATAAATAACTTATAACATTAGACAGTTTGCTGTGCTGTATTACACATTCAGTAAAAGTCAATTGGAAGGAAAAGAGAAAGAACAAAGATGATAATATATGATTCTGATTTTGCTTAGTCTTAAACTTCTCAGTCTTGGTGTCTAGGGTCCTATAAGAATTTTAGAACTTGTCTTTAAGGTCCTTTATAGACTATTAGAATGATCACACAGTATTAGTGACTTAGCAAAATAATTCATAAGCTGCTACTGGAATCTGAGGCTAAATTCCTTGCTGAGCAGATCTGGCCCTAAAAGAGATACAGAAATTCAGAACATCAGGTTTGCATTTCTAATCATCCTCCATACCCCATACAACATGTATAATGAAAGATGATTACACAGTAACTGGTAACACAGCTGGGAAGTGTTCTCTGAATAAGATTTTTGTTCTCTTCTTATTTCAAAACAGCCTTTATTTGCATGACATCTTGCATAGAGCAGATGGTTTCAAAAGTTAAGATTTGACCATGAATAGCACATTAGCTGTCATGTAACTAGGGAAGGACAATTATAAACAAGAACTTCTTTTTAAAATGTTTCATTTATTTTACTGTTATATGTATGTGTTTGTATTTGGTGAAGAAAGTATTTAACAAATATGTTTATTCTATTTTATAACTCAGTATTGCCTTATTTTATTTATGACCAAATTCAAACATGGATACATCTCAAGAGTTATTAATATGCAATAGGGTACTACAATCATATCACTAGCACAGAAAAAGAAAAGAAAAAGTTTTTCTTATTGTTTTCCAACTAGAGAGTCAATATAAGCAGATGTTCCGTTTTTGACAAGCCAAGGAAATTAGCACTTTTCGCAGAGGTACGTACGGAGTTGAAATATCTTCCAGTCACTGAAAAATAATTCTCAGCATGGCAGTAAGCTGTGAAGAGGCAAACATCTTGAAATGGGATGACTATCTAATATATATATATTTTTTGCATTAAGTCTACAGAATGTATGTCAACCTTCTCTTTAATAGTTTTCTGTTATGGTGTCCATCCATTGACCTTATTTTCAGGGGTGGGGGGAGCAATCATTTCAAAGAAATGAGAATATAGGAAGAAAACAGGATCACAGTTTAAAAAAAAAGGAACAAGTGGAAAAGATTTAGAAAATGTCAAAATAATGCAAATAGAGAAAACTTTAGGAATAATCATATATTAGATCTAACAATGCAAAAATATCCTTTTGCCTAGATGGTTAGGATATGATAACACAAGTTTTTCTGACGCCATCTTTATTTTAACTCACTCATTCTTCTGTAGCTTGCTTTTTATCAGTACTGGGGAGTAGTGTAATATAGGAGTAATAACTCTGAATTCAAAGCAAGACTCCTCCTGGCTGCCAAGCTTTACAACTTCCTATCTGAGTATCCTTTGACATGTTATTTCATCTCTTTATCTTGCAACTTTGGATCTTTTAAAGTAGAAAAATAATATCTTCATTACAGAAAGCATGCAAGGATTAGAAGAGTTGATACTTGCAAAGAATATAGAACTGTAAGTAAGCACTCACATGTTGTTAACCACTGTCTTCATTCATTAATCAGAGATAAACAAAGATATCCACTGCTCCCATTTATGTATTTACCTTGTCTAGTTGTGTGCAGTTACTCAAATCACTCTTCATGAAGAAAAAAAAATTGTTACCCTTTCATGTAACACCTCCATATAATGGAATATCCTGTCAAATACTTACATGTAACCATGTATCTAGCTTTGGCTAACATCACACTGGTTAATATTTAAAATGGCTGTTTTTATGAAAGAGCTGTACCATGACAATCACTGATATTTTAAATTAGTTATGAAATACTATTCACTTATAGACTGGTTGAATCAATTTATTGATATTAAACATCCACCACATTCCAGAAATTGTGCTGTCCTCTGTGGTACAGACATACCTAAATTGCCCTAGCCTGATGGCTCTCATCTCCCAGAGGAAACAGATCATAAAACTAAACAAATATATAATACACTGTGGTAAGTGTTCTTGTCTTATGACTTAAGTAATATAGGAGTAGAGAAGAAGGAACATTTAAATTCACAGTATAAGAGAGGGGAGTAGTACAGTGTGGTCCACACATTACAGATGCAAGGACTTTCAAGACTTAAGTGGAAAACAACATGTGAATAAGATATAAGGGGTATGCTATTGTAGGGAATATGAGTAGCAGAGAGTCTGATGGCAAAGTGTCTAAGATCTATGATAAAGAGTTTCACTGTTATTTTTAAGTAAAGGAGAAGTTCAAAAGATTGCCAAAGAAATTAATAGAATCTGTGATTAAAATGTGGTTAAAGTTCTTTGAATTTACGTGTTTCTTGATGATTATGTTATTGGTAATGCTGCAAATTAAAATAATACCTGTGTTCTACTTATTTTGACAGAACAACTTGTTAACTTGTGTTCTACAGGTTAAAATCTGTTTTAAAAGGCATTAAACATGTACTGAAACATGGAATGCATACATGCACATATAATGAATGATATAGCCTCTTTAGGTCTTGGGAATTTTCTGAACTATGGATGCCCTAACACAATAGCAAGGAAGAAGAGTGAAGCTTGAGAATTCATCTTTCTTCTGGAAATAATAGTGCCACAACTATGATATCACATTACCTCTTAAACTGGAGTCATACCTGTTCACCTTGATATTCATTTTAAAACAATAGAGTAAATATATAACTGTTTTCATGAAAAAGATATACAAAATCATATTCTATTCCAAAATTTTATTTCAAAGTCATAAATTATGTAGCATAATTCACTTCTGTATCTTTGACCTTGTGTATTGTCAAAAATTCAGGCTAAGTCTGCCTCTAAAATGGAGTTTCCTAGTGCTTATACTTCCTTTTGCATCATGCGGTGAAGCTGTATAAGAAGTATGTTGGCATTCCCTATGCTATTTTTGAAATATTTATGTAAGTTTACAGTTAGTTCAAAGGAAAAAGTTAAAAGCATTAACAAACAAACAAAAAAGTAAACATTTATTCAAACATTATTTCTATTTATGTTTAAATCCAAAATGGTCACTTTCTGAAAATTCCTAGTATCTGTCACACAATACTCAGGAACAAGATAACTAAAAATAATGAGAGCAGTGACATTAACAGTAAATTAAACATTTACTACTTATTTATACATTTATTTTATCTTTTAATACTGTCTACTTTGTAAAGCTATTGTTACAACATTTATTGAATTCAACAATACTAATTATTGTTCTGGCCAAAACATTCATTCGGGTTTTTCCATTATAGGAAAACCCAAATGAACGTTTTGGCAAAACTAATGTATGAAAATTAGATTATAAATGAGTCAAAAAATTCCTTAATATAGCATAAACCCCAAGTAAAACAATCTCTTAGATGTTAAATATTTATACCTATACCGCATATAAAATATTATAATCTATATATAAAGAATTCATTAAATGCATACAATTTCTCATGGGAAATACAGATTTAACACTAAAATGCCTGATGATATAATACAAATACAATGCAATATGGTTTGATAATAGTGAAATATTTTAAATGTGACACTAATTTCAGCATTCAGAAATATAGATCAAAATAAAACCTTAAGATCTCACTGAAGATATCAAAACATGCTATTCTAAAAATTATCTCAATAATAATATAAAACAAAGGATCACAGAATTTGGTATCACCCATCCAATATAATTGCTCATGTGAAATAATTAGCTAGAAAGCAACCTCTAATAACTGACAAAGATTTTATCATTTTCTTTAGCTAATCATCTGGTTCACCATAAAATGACATAAGTTGTTGAAGAGACCTTTTGACATTGTTCAGTCCTCATTTATTTATATTTGACATTACCATAGACTCTGAATGCAGAATTCCAAAGAATAGCAAGGAGAGATAAGAGAGACTTCCTCAGCAATCAAAGAAAAGAAATGGAGGAAAACAATAGAATGGGAAAGACTAGAGATCTCTTTAAGAAAATTAAAGATACCAAAGGAATATTTCATACAAAGATGGGTTCAATAAAGGACAAAAATGGTATGGAACTAACAGAAGCAAAAGACATTAAGAAGAGGTGGCAAGAATAAACAGAACTGCACAAAAAGATCTTCATGACCCAGACAATCACGATGGTGTGATCACTCACCTGACGTCAGGTGGGGCATAGGAAGCCTCACTATGAACAAAGCTAGTGGAGGTGAAGGAATTCCAGTGAGCTGTTCCAAATCCTGAAATATGATGCTGTGAATGTGCTGCACTCAATATGCCAATAACTTGGAAAACTCAGAAGTGGCCACAGGACTAGAAAAGATCAGTTTTCATTCCAATCCCAAAGAAAGGCAATGTCAAACAATGCTCAAACTACCGCACAGTTGCACTCATCTCACACACTAGTAAAGTAATGCTCAAAATTCTCCAAGCCAGGCTTAATCAATACGTGAACCATAAACTTCCAGATATTCAAGCTGGTTTGAGAAAAGGCAAAGGAACCAGATCAAATTGCCAACATCCACTGGATCATCAAAAAGCAAGAGAGTTCAAGAAAAATATCTATTTCTGATTTATTGACTATACGAAAACCTTTGACTGCGTGGATCACAATAAACTATGCAAAATTCTGAAAGAGATGGGAATACCAGATACCTGACCTGCCTCTTGAGAAACCTATATACAGGTCAGGAAGCAACAGTTAGAACTGGACATGGAACAACAGACTGGTTCCAAATAGGAAAAGGAGTACGTCCAGGATGTATATAGTCACCCTGCTTATTTTAACTTCTATGCAGAGTACATCATGAGAAAATCTGGGCTGGAAGAAGGACAAACTGGAAACAAGATTGCTGGGAGAAATATCAATAATCTCAGATATGCAAATGAAACCACCCTCGTGGCAGAAAGTGAAGAAGAACTAAAGAGCCTCTTGATGAAAGTGAAAGAGGAGAGTGAAAAAGTTGGCTTAAAGCTCAATATTCAGAAAACTAAGATCCTGGCATCAGGTCCCATCACTTCATGGCAAATAGATGGGGAAACACTGGAAGCAGGGGCTGACTATTTTTGGGGGTCCAAAATCACTGCAGGTGGTTATTGCAGCCATGAAACTGAAAGACGGTTACTCCTTGGAAGGAACATTATGACCAACCTAGACAGCATATTAAAAAGTAGAGACATCACTTTGCCAACAAAGATCCATCTAGTCAGAGCTATGGTTTTCCAGTAGTCATGTACAGATGTGAGAGTTAGACTTATGAAAAAAAAAAAAAAAAACCGAGTGCCAAAGAACTGATATTTTTGAACTGTGGTGTTGGAGAAGACTCTTGAGAGTACCTTGGATTGCAAGGAGATCCAACCAGTCCATCCTAAAGGAGGTCAGTCTTAGGTGTTCGTTGGAAGGACTCATGTTGAAGCTGCAACTCCGATACTTTGGCCTCCTGATGTGAAGAGTTGACTCATTTGTAAATACCCTGATGCTGGGAAAGATAAGGGCAGGAGGAGAAGGGGACAACAGAGGATGAGATGGTTGGATGGCAGCATTAACTCAATGGACATGAATTGGGTGAACTCCAGGAGTTGGTGATGGACAGGGAGGCTTGGCATGCTGTGGTTCATGGGGTCACAAAGAGTTGAACATGAGTGAGCGACTGAACTCAACTGAACTGAAACATAGACTCAGATGTACGTAATCAATTTGAACAGATAATGATCAAATCATTGAGGATATTTCAACTATATGTTATCTTGGGCAATTTGAACACTTCTTTAAAATGTAGACAAAAATACTTTATTTCTTTGTGTTCACTTACAATTAATAAAATTGGGAATTAAATTGTTTTTTTAATAGTTTAGGTACTAACTAACTTGTGAACAGCTTCAAGTAAAGTTTACTTGAAGAATCAAGAAAACAACTTATGATGATATTTAGAAGGTCAATTCTAGTTTTCCTTGCTCTCTATGAGAGATAAATATTGAAAATATAACTATATCAGATGCTAGTATTAAGAAATATAACATTTAAAGTCTCATACTTGATAGAGATTTTATTCTTCTCATTTTCTAATCATATATTGTTTCAGATAAAATTTAAACAGTGCTTTTCCTTGTAGAACAGCAAATTCATTTTTTTAATCCCTGAAAATGTATTTTCAGTTATTATTACATTCTTATGTTTCATACCTTCAGAGAAGAGCAGCAATCATTAAGGCATAGTTTGATTTGGTTTTCTGTCATAAGTGTAAGGTATAAAGAATACTTTACAGCTAGAAAGTGTGCCAGTATGATTAAAGTAGCAGTTGTTTTTGCTATAAACAGCATTCTCTAGCAGCTCAGGAGTTCTGCAAATGACACTTACCCTACTAGAGTAATAAAGAGAATAGTCATGTGCTGGAAAATTTACATCACATAAGAAAAAATGGTAAATTCTAAATTAAGTGAGTTTTGAAACTTTCTACTTTGTTTTTTTTTTTCCCATTAAACAATGTACTTGATATAACAGTGGTTGCTGTCTAAGAGATTAGTATTCAAAATATGTCTCTGTGCTTACTTAGCTGCCTCAGCACTTTAGTACTAAAGTTAAAATTAAGAAGTAATAAAAACCAAATGAGATTGTTCAGTAGGTACAGCTGGTCACTATTACAGAATCACAGTGTTAGCAGTATTGTTCATAAAGTATTTCTGGGTCAGCTTTGGACATTTTTCTTACAAGTATCCCCACTGCTGCTACTGTTGCTAAGTCGCTTCAAGCGTGTCTGACTCTGTGCAATCCCATAGACGGCTGCCCACCAGCCTCTGCCTTCCCTGAGAGTCTCTAGGCAAGAACACTGGAGTGGATTGCCATTTCCTTCTCCAGTATACCCACTACTGAATATCAAATAACATGCTGATTCTATAAATCAGTCAGGTTTAAGATTACAGATATCAGTATTAGCAATGTATTCATATTATTGAAAAGATCCTAAATAATAGATTAAAGCCTAGTTATCCAGAATAGAAGGAAAAAAAAGAAGAGGTCATTAGGGGCTTCAGAATTTTTGATTACTTGTTGATGGTAAGTTTTATTTCTACAGTGAAGAAAATTGCATCTATAATGTGGATTCCACCTACACCAAGATAAGAATTACATTTAATTGGAAATCATTGCCTCTGAAATTATTTGAACCTTAGGTCAACAGTTTCATACAGTCTGCTTGCTGGAGGGTATGTCTGAGTTGCCTAATTAGACTACATTACCTAGATACACCTTGGAAGTGACTGAACACTTAACCCTCTGGTGTTTAAATTGTTTTGCAGAATAATGGACTATAAATAAATATAGCTATTATTATGCTATAAAAGAAAACTATCAAACTGAGCACATTTTTCTGCATAGATAATTCAAAACAAAAGCAATCTAGAGTCAATATTTGCTCAAAATTTTTGTCTGGCATTCTGCTTAAAGTTGACAGTGGGAGAAAATCCATAGAGGTCGTATTGTAATCAACTACATATTCCTCTGGAATGCTAGTGCACAGCTTGGAGATAGGCAATTAGATAGGTAGGATGCTCTGGGGGCACTCCGCAGAAAGAGTAGAGGTAGTGGAACTTCCCTCAGCAAAGCCAAGGGGTCCCAAGGAGAGGTGAGCCTGCTGTCCACCAACCCAGCCCCTCCGCAAGCTAGAGACAATCAGACGAGACAGGGGTTCCATCGAAGCAGTTCTGCTTTATTGTTGCAAACTCTCAGCTTATATAGACAAGCAGGGGTGTTTTAGGAGGGACTTTTCATAGCTGCACCAATCACGTTAAAGGTCAAATCGTCATGCGCCTTCATTATAACAGGAGTCTATGGTGATCACGCGCTGTTTACGTGCACAGAAATCAAGAGAGCCAATCAAAAAACTTTGACAAACAACATAGACCCCGCCCCCATCTCTTCAGCCAGGCGCCATCTTAGGTTTTCAACGGCAAAGCTAGCCCCTTTCTTTTTAAGGTTTCCCATTTAGGGCCCCACAGGATGCCTTTTACTAAGCCGAGGGAAGGATTTCTCTTCCAGATAGAGAGAAGAAATGAAATATATTTTTGAATATTTCTCCCAGTAAGTACAACTAAGAACCTAGACATGTAAAAACAACCTGAGAAGACTTTGAAAAGGAAAAACTAGATTGGCTAAAGACTTTGCAAACCAATGAAAGCCACATTGGTGTATATCTTGGGTTTTGTTTTTGTCTCATGACTCCCAAACTTGGTACTTAAAGGAGCTAGCAATGGAGAAGTGCTAATGGGAACAGACAATAAAAAGACTTCAGAATTCCTGCTTTCTTTAGCTTTGTCCAGGAAAGGAAAGCCTAGAAAGACAAAAGTCTTGTAAACAACTGCTGATTTGCAGACAAACAGCACAGGAAATAATGGTCCTATTCCAACCCATGCCACTAAAGACAGAGGCAAGATTTCCACTTCTCACAAAGTTACAATGCAGCTCTCCAATTCACCTTTCCCCTAGCCATTCTCTAGTGGTATCTGAGAGGGATGCAAACTAAAGAGAAAGCAAATTAAAGCTGAAAGTTAAAACTGAAGTTGAAACTAAAGTTCAAAGAGAAAGCAAACTAAAGTTGAAAACAGAGAGAAAAAAACCCTCATCTATTAGGGAAAAGATTCAAATGAAAACAAATTTCTCATTAGAAACCATGGAGACTAGAAGGAAGTAAGACATCATTTTCAAGCCCTTAAAGAAAAGAATGGCAACCCAGGGTTCTCTATCAATTTAAAATATCCTTCAGGAATGAAAATGAAATCAATATATTTCACATAAAGAAAATGTATGAAAATGTGTTGTCAGGAAACTCAGGAAGCTTGGAATATCAAAGGGAATAAAGTATAATAAGAAAAAAAGTAAGAATAGGTAAATAGATATTTCTTCTTTTGAGCTTTCTAAATTTTCCCTACTGGTTGAAGCAAAAATTACAGCAATGTCTGACTTTTAAAAGTGTTAGAATAAATGTTTGAGATAATTTTATTGTGAAAGGAAAAGCAAAAGAAGGATGAGAGATAAGGTTTAACTCAAAATGATAGCAACAATAGATTCTAATGTAACATAATGTAACACCACACATTGTGTCTGTTATAATTTAATATTACCCATCAAATCTGATATAGTGTAATACTATAAATGAACCACTAGAAAATCTAAAAGAAATCGACTAAAAAAAATTATAAATGAAAATGGCATTCTACAAAGTGTTAATGGAACCCACAGGAAGGTGGGGAAAGGGGTGGCAGGGGAACGGAGGGACCAACATATTTTTTAAAAACATAAAAATAAAAAACAATTGTACTTCCATTCCCAACAAAGAATAGTTTCTCTTAAGTGTAAACAGTCTAAATATACCAACTTAGAGATTATCAAAATGGATTTAAAATATGTCCCAGTTAGCTCAGTTCAGTCACTCAGTCGTGTCTGACTCTTTGCAACCCCATGAATTATAGCATGCCAGGCCACCCTGTCCATCACCAACTCCCGGAGTTCACCCAGACTTATGCCCATCGAGTCAGTGATGGCATCCAGCCATCTCATCCTCTGTCATCCCCTTCTCCTTCTGCCCCCAATCCCTCCCAGCATCAGAGTCTTTTCCAATGAGTCAACTCTTCTCATGAGGTGGCCAAAGTACTGGCGTTTCAGCTTTAGCATCATTCCTTCCAAAGAATATTATATATATTGCTTACAAGAAATTCACTTCAAATATATATATATATATATATAAAGTAAAAGGATGGAAAAGATGTATCATGCAAATGTTCATTCAAAGAAAGCAGGAATACCTACGCTGATACCTCTTTAGAGCAAAGAAAATTACCAGATACAGAGAGGGACTTTATATAATGATAGAAGGGTCAGCCCACCAGAAATAAATTTCTACCTTAAATATCCATGCACCAAACAAGGGAGCTGCCAAATATGAAAAGTAGGGGGAAAATAACAAAAGTGAACAGTTCAATCTGATATGAATTACTTAGGTAATCAAAGGGAAGATTTGATACACACAAGGGCAAAGCAGTATAAAGATGGATCTTAGAGAGGTTTGAAGATGCTGGCCTTGAAAAGAAGGAAACAATAAAGAAAAGTAATCAATGAAATTAAAAATAGGGAAAAAAGAGGGGTAGAAAATGAACTGATTCTTCAAAAAAGAAAGAAAACACCACTATCAGTAATGAAATGGGGTGATATCTCCAAAGACACTACAGACATCAAAATGATATTAAAGGAACGATATAAACAATTCTGGGGCTGCCCAGTTCCCTTAGTGCTAAAGAATCTGTCTGTCAGTGCAGGAGATGCAGGCAGTGTATGTGTGTTTGATCCCTGGGTCGGCAGGATGCCCTGGAGTAGGAAATAGCAAGCATTTCCAGCATTCTTGCTGTTGAGTTCCATGGACAGAGGAGCCTGGTGGCCTACAGTCCATAGGGTCACAATGAATCAAACAAGAGTGAGAATACACACACAGACAAATAATTCTATATATGTAAATTTCACAGCTAAGATGAAATAGACCAAGTCTTCAAAGTAAAAACTAACACAGAATACCTAAAAGCATTCAGGTAACTTGAATAACCTTGTACCTACTAGAGGAAATTAATAAAACTATTAAAAAAAAAAAAAAACTCCAGACCTAGATAGCCACATTAAGTAATTTGGTTAAATCATTAAAGAATTAAGACTAATACTATACAACCTCAATTACAGAACACAAGAGGAAGAGACATTTCACAAATCATTAATGAATCTAGTATTATCGTGATACCAAATAAGACAAAGATAGCTGAAATGAGAAAATTACAAATTAATATCCCTAATATAAATGTAAAAATTGTTATGAAATATAAGAAAATCAGATTCAAATATATTATGTGTATATATATATATATAATTTTATAACATGAAAATAATGACATTTATTATAGGAGTACAAGACTTGTTCTCTATATAAAAATCTCAATCCATGTATGCTATAGAAGAAAAATTAAATGGTCATATCAAATGATGAAAAAAAAGTATTTGATAAATTCAATTGACCCAGTATAAAGTCTCAGAAACAAAGGGATAGAAGAAAACATCTTCTGTTGATAAATAGCTGTTACAAAAAAAAAGAGAAAGAAAGAACCCTACAATTAACATGCTTAATTAACTGCAATTAACAAACTGAACGCTTTTTCCTCTGATCTCTGTTATTCCAAATAGTGCTCTTATTTGCAAAACAGAAAGAGAGACACAGATGAACAGATGCCAATGGGGGAAGAGGGGCTAGTGAGTTGACTTCTGAGATTGGGATTGACATATATATATATGTGTGTATATATATATATATATATATATATATATATACACACACACACACACACACACTACTATATTAAAAAAATATAACTAATGAGAACCTCTTGTATAGCGACTCTTTGTGACCCCATGAATCACAGCATGCCAGGCCTCCCTGTCCATCACCAACACCTGGAGTTCACTCAGACTCGCGTCCATCAAGTCAGTGATGCCATCCAGCTATCTCATCCTCTGCCGTCCCCTTCTCCTCCTGCCCCCAATCCTTCCCAGCATCAGAGTCTTTTCCAATGACTCTGTATATTACATATATATATATGGCTGATTCACTTTGATGTATATGTGTGTGTGTGTGTATATATATATATATATATGGCTGATTCACTTTGATGTATATGTGTGTGTGTGTGTATATATATATATATATATATATATATGGCTGATTCACTTTGATATATGATATATATGATATATGTATGTATGTATATATATATTATATATATGTATATATATTATATATACATATATATATAATATATATATATATATATATATGGCTTATTCACTTTGTTGCACAACAAAAGCTGTCACAGCAGTATAAAACAACTATCAGTTCAGTTCAGTTGCTCAGTCATGTCTGACTCTTTGCCACCCCATTAACTGCAGCACACCAGTTCTCTCTATCACCAATCCCTGCAGTCCACTCAAACCTATGTCCACTGAGTTGGTGATGCCATCCAACCATCTCCTCTGTCATCCTCTTCTCCTCCTGCCCTCAATCTTTCTCAGCATCAGGGTCTTTTCAAATGAGTCAGTTCTTCACATCAGGTGGTCAAAGTATTGGAGTTTCAGCTTCAACACCAGTCCTTCCAATGAAACCCAGAACTATCTCCTTTAGGATGGACTGGTTGGATCTCCTTGCAGTCCAAGGGACTCTCAAGAGTTTTCTCCAACACCACAGTTCAAAAACATCAATTCTTCTGCACTCAGCTTTCTTTATAGATGTACATTTAGAAAAACATGTATAGAACTTGAATGCTGTAAACTACAAGATGCAGACTAAAAAGAAAAAAATCCAAGATTTAATTACAGAGAAGCACTGTGTTCATGAATTACAATACCTTATAGTAAAAATGTCAGTTCTTCCTTCAGTACAGTTCAGTTCAGTTCAATCACTCAGTCCTGTCTGACTCTTTGCGACCTCATGAACCACAGCACGCCAAGCCTCCCTGTCCATCACCAACTCCCAGAGTTCACTCAGACTTATGTCCATCCACTTAGTGATGCCATCCAGACATCTCATCCTTTGTTCTTCCCTTTTTCTCCTGCTCGCAATCCCTCCCAGCATCAGAGTCTTTTCCAGTGAGTCAACTCTTCGCATGAGGTGGCCAAAGTACTGGAGTGTCAACTTTAACATCATTCCTTCCAAAGAAATCCCAGGGCTGATCTCCTTCAGAATGGACTGGTTGAATCTCCTTGCAGTCCATGGGATTCTCAAGAGTCTTCTCCAACACCACAGTTCAGAAGCATCAATTCTTTGGTGCTCAGCTTTCTTCACAGTCCAATTCTCACATCCATACATGACCACAGGAAAAACCATAGCCTTGACTAGAACGACCTTTATTGGCAAAGTAATGTCTCTGCTTTTGAATATACTATGTAAGTTGGTCATAACTTTCCTTCCAAGGAGCAAACGTCTTTTAATTTCATGGCTGCAATCATCCACCATCTGCAGTATTTTAGAGCCCCCAAAATAAAGTCTGACACTGTTTCCACTGTTTCCCCATCTATTTCCCATGAAGTGATGGGACCGGATGCCATGATATTCATTTTCTGAATGTTGAGCTTTAAGCCAACTTTTTCACTCTTCATTTTCACTTTCGTCAAGAGGCTTTTTAGTTTGTCTTTACCTTCTGTAATAAGGGTGGTGTCATCTGCATATCTGAGGTTATTAGTTTTCTCCCAGTCATCTTGATTTCAGTTCTTCCTTAAACTGATATATATAATTAATCTGATTCTTATGAAATTCTCTTCAACAAGAAGGAATAGACAGATATATTACAAGAATTATAATAGAGAATAGACAAGATTACTACAAATTTATGTTGACAGGCAGATGAACCAGCATCATTAAAATAATATTTAAAAAGCAGAATAGATTGAGAAAAATCAGTCCATCCAATTTTAGGAAGCATTACAAAGCTACAGCAATTAAATGTTTGGGTTTTCAGAAGAAATCAGAAATAAACTCACATAAATATTCCCAATACTTTTACAAAGTACAAAAAAACAATGGATGCAAGATCGTGTTTTCAATGAATGATTCTAAAACAAAGTAATGTCAATACATAGGCAAAAATAAGTTGGGAAATCTTGACCTAAGCCTCACTTCTTATAAAAATGGTAAAGCAAAATAAATCATGGATGTAAATCTAAAATGTAAAGCTTTAAAATGTTTACCAAAAATGTTAGGAAAGATATCCAGAATTTATGGCTATTTCAAGTGTTCTTATCAATGTTTTCTTTTACAAATAACGTCATGTAGAAGTTGGACTTTTCATAAAAATTATGAACTTTTGCTCTGTGAAAGACCTTTTAAAATATGACAAGACAAGCTACAGAGTAGGAGAAACCATTTGTAAACCATATATCCTATGGCATATATTCCATAGAATATATTAAAAACTTCTAAGACACAAAAGTTAACAAAAATATTACTCATCCAACTAGAAGACATGAAGAGACATACCCTCACCAGAGAGTATACAGGTCTTAAACAAGAACACCACACAAAAAGATGTTCAGTATCATTAGTCATTGTTTTATTGCTAAATTGTGCCTGGCACTTCTGTGACCCCATGGACTGTAGCCCGCCAGGCCCCTCTGTCCATGGGATTCTCCAGGGAAGAAAATACTGGAGTGGGCTGCCAGTCTCTCCTCCAGGGGATCTCCCTGACCCACGTTGGCAGGTGGGTTCTTTACCATCATGCCATGTGGGACACACACATACACAGGAACATGAAAATGGATGTGTACTGCCTTAGTACTAGTCACAGGCACAAAATGTCCTTTAGTGGGTGAATACCATAGTTAAACAAACTATGGTTTATCCATATCATGAAATACAAGTCAATAGTAAAAAGGAACTAACTATTGATACAGAATTCCAAAGGATTTACCAACTATAGTATTCTGTTTATACAACATCGTTGAAGTGATAATACTAAAGAAACAGAGGTAATATTACACAAATGTCAGGAGATAAGGAGAGTGTGTGGCAGGAGGGAATTGAGTGTGGTCTGAGGATTCTTGTAATGATGAAACTATTCTGTGTCTTGACTACATCAACATTAATATCCTGTTTATCATGCTGTACTACAGTTTTACAAGATGATGCCTTTAGGGTAAACTGGATAAAAAGTACAACAGATCTCATTGTAATATTTCATATACCTTCATGCCTATCTACAGTTACTTCAGAATTAAAAGTTTAATTTTAAAAATACTTCAGAAGTCAACAGAATGTGGAACTGCAGGAAAGTAAGCTGAAACTCCCATTCTGTTGTTTTCCTCTATTTCTTTGCAGTGATCGCTGAAGAAGGCTTTTTATCGCTTGTTATTCTTTGGAACTCTGCATTCAAATGTTTATATCTTTCCTTTTCTCCTTTGCTTTTCCCCTCTCTTCTTTTCACAGCTATTTGTAAGGCCTCCCCAGACAGCCATTTTGCTTTTGGCATTTCTTTTTCATGGAGATGGTCTTGACCCCTGTCTCCTGTACAGTTTCACAAACCTCATTCCATAGTTCATCAGGCACTCTGTCTATCAGATCTAGGCCCTTAAATCTATTTCTCACTTCCACTGTATAATCATAAGGGATTTGATTTAGGTCATATCTGAATGGTCTAGTGGTTTTCCCTACTTTCTTCAATTTGAGTCTGAATTTGGTAATAAGGAGTTCATGATCTGAGCCACAGTCAGCTTGTTTTTGTCATGTATGGATTTGAGAGTTGGACTATGAAGAAGGCTGAGCACTGAAGAATTGATGCTTTTGAACTGTGGTGTTGGAGAAGACTCTTGATACTGCCAGGAGATCCAACCTGTCCATTCTGAAGGAGATCAGCCCTGGGATTTCTTTGGAAGAAATGATGCTAAAGCTGCAACTCCAGTACTTTGGCCACCTCATGCGAAGAGTTGACTCATTGGAAAAGACTCTGATGCTGGGAAGGATTGGGGGCAGGAGGAGAAGGGGACGACAGAGGATGAGATGGCTGGATGGCATCACTGACTCGATGAATGTGAGTGAACTCTGGGAGTTGGTGATGGACAGGGAGGCCTGGTGTGCTGCCATTCATGGGGTCGCAAAGAGTTGGACACGACTGAGCAACTGAACTGAACTGAAGCTGAAACTCCAGTATTTTGGCCAGTGATGCGAAGAGCTGACTCATTTGAAGAGACCCTGATGTTGGGAAAGATTAAAGGCAGGAGGAGAAGGGGATGACAGAGGATGAGGTGGCTGGATGGCATCACCGACTCAATGGACATGAGTTTGGGTAAACTCCAGGAGTTGGTGATGGACAGGGAGGCCTGGCATGCTGCAGTTCATGGGGTCACAAAGAGTCGGACACGACTGAGCGACTTAACTGAACTGAAGCTTCAAATACCAATATTCACTATTAACTTGTTGGGTTCTTTGAGATCTTTAATATGAGTGACAAACATTTAGAGTGGAGTTAATTCAGAATTCATTTTGTTATATAGATGATGTTTTGTTGAAGGTCTGTTTAGTCATTGCCTTTGGTAACTCCTATTCAAAAGCTTAAATTATATAATTAGCATAACAAAAGAAAATCTAATCAAATATCAGAGGGGAATGAGATGTTACCAATTTAAGTGTTTTAGAGAAAATAATTTTATGTTTCCATAAAATTAAGTCTCTTTGAGCAAATTTTACTGAAATTTAGGATCAGGACTAAATGATAGGTCTTAAAAATTAATTTATGACTGATTAGCCAGTGAGAACTCCAAAATGATATACCCCTCCAGAGGCATATATTTGTGTTTTCAAAGGGGTGCAAGATGCCTGAGATATAAAGCTGTAGACTATAGTCATATTTCCCTGCTGAAAAAATTTATTTATATTACAAAGCATGAAGACCAAAGATAGTTCTCATTACATTTCTAAGTAGATTAGGAATGGGAAAGTGAGAAACCATCTGCCTCTCAATCCTAATAAATGCACAAATCCATTTTGGAGGGTTCCTTAGTTATAATTCTGATCTATTAGAATGATACCTGGTTCTTATCATATCATACTGGAAGGAAGAAATTATGGCACAGGAAAACTGGTACATTATTTGCTGTGAGTAAATAATAACCTGTTCCATTTAGAATAATATTAAAAAATATAGGCATTTTAAAAAACAACCATAATTATCTAATTAAAACCATATTTTTACACTGACCTTCAAGTTAATTCTTACTTCTCAGGTAGCTAAATTAGAAAAGGAATTATGATATTATGTAAAGTTTTCCTAGTCAACAAAAGGAAAAAAAAAACAAAAGTTTACAGAGATAAAATCATTCATATAGTTTTTTTTTTCTTTGAAATAAAGCAAGTTGGTATTTGTTTTGATTAAAAGAAATAATTTATCATGCAAGTCCTCTCATAAGAAACATTGAGAGGAAATTCTTTAAAGTTTTAAAAAGAGAGATAATAATACATGAGAGTTTATGTATAATTTCAATAGAGCAGTAATACAGTATATTATATATTTTTGTTAATTGTAGGAATAAAAAGTAGAAAACAAAAGAATGAATAATGAATATTTAACATTCTCAAATCAAAACTTTTATGACTGTTATAAAAGTTGATTTGTCAGCTCTTCATGATTGAATACTTGATATATGTGTGTGATAGATATTGCTATATAGTATATGATATGATTTACATGTCAAAATTGAAAAAGGCAAGATTATATATCAGTATATGTGAATATGTATATGCAAGGTTATAGAACAGTCCACAAGACCACCATCACTTTTGAAACTGATAGCAAATCCAGTGGTTTCTAAATTCTTAGCTTCAGTAATTTGTTGGGAAGCTACACAGAACTCACTGAAAGCTGTTATGATTATGGTTTATTATAATAAAAGAATACAGATTAAAATCAGCCAAGAAAAGAGAATCATGTGAAAAATATAGAACATTCCAAACAGGGAGTTTCCAGTTGTCTTTTCCTCCTATTGACCTGTATGTGACAGTATGCATGTAGTTTTAGCACTCAGGGAAGCTCACTCAAGACATGCAGTCTAGAGTCTTTACTAGGGCTCCATCACATTGACATGGTCAACTTCCCACATGACTGACCTCATTCTCCAGACCCACCAGTGGTCAAGCTGATACCATATGACCCAGAACTGCTACCAGAAATTCTACTGTTAGACTACCTGGTGTGTCCTCAGGTCCCCAAGGAAAAGAAATTTTTTATCAGGCAGGACATTCCAAGGCATTAATGATTACCCCCAGGGAACTGAATGTAAAAACTGTTTGGAAAAGGTTAAATTCTTTACTATATAGTATGCACACATTTTTACACAAGCATACTTCATTTTACTCTATTTTATTGTACTTTGCAGATAACTGATTTTTTTTTTCCTCACAAATTGAAGGTTTATGGTGGCACTATGTCAAATAAGCCCATTGGTGTCTTTTCTCAAACAGTATTATTTTCAAATTGAGGTGTGTATGTTGTTTTTCTATTTTTAGAAATAATGCTATTTCATACTTACTAGACTATGCATGCATGAGTGCATGCTAAGTAGCTTCAGTCATGTCACACTCTTTGCAACCTCATGGACTGACAGGCTCTTCTGTCCACAGGATTCTCCAGGCAAGAATACTAGAGTAGGTTGCCTTTCCTTCTCCACGGGATCTTCCCAACCTAAGGTTTTAAGCTATGTCTCTTACATCTCCTGCAGTATCAGGCAGGTTTGTTACTACTAGTGCCACCTGGGAAGCACACTAGACTATATTATATTGTAAGCATAACTTTGATATGCACTGGAAACAAAAAAAAGAAAGTTGTAATTGTCTTTACTGAGGTATTAGCTTTACTGCCAGTGGTCTGGAATCAAACCTGTAGTATCTCCAAGCTGCAATGCTTATAGATAAAATTCCCGTAAAATCAGATTTCAGAGGATCTGTGTCATGTGGGATACAGAGTCCCCCTTTGATTTGCAATAAATCTAAGACCAGTGTTACCAGTGTGTGTGTGTGTGTGTGTGTGTGTGTGTGCGTGTGCTAGTCGCTTTGGTCGTGTCTCTTTGCACCTCCATTGACTGTAGCCCACTGGGCTTGTCTGTCCAAAGAATTCTCCAGGGAAGAGTACTTCAGTGGGTTGCCATGCACTTCTCAAGAGGATCTTTCTGATCCGGGGATCGAGCCCAGGTCTCCTGCATTGCAGGCAGATTCTTCACAACTGAGCAATATTTGAAGCTCCACATTTTTACCAATATCCTCCTTTAATGATTAGAAAAAAATAAAAAAATAAAGTTTATATTTTCTGTGCAGTTGAGACCATGTGTTTCAATATAACTCAACTATTAGGACATAGATCCTAGACCATCTTTATCAGTCTAACTTAGGTGTTTATTTCAGTAATGCTTGCCAGAAAATAAGTCCATAAACTAATACATGGTTTACAATTTGCTTCAGCAAAGTTATGGAAAACAATTTATCCAGGCAAATGATTTGCTTATCTGGGCAACAGTTGCTCTATTGGGCAATGCATTATACACTTAAGAAAATTGCTTACTTTTCAAAAAAACAGATTGCTCACCAAGACCTTTTTCTTATTATGTTTATGAATCCTAAGCTTATACTATAAACTAAATTATTCATTTGAAAAAGACCTTAGAATGGAAATAAAGAACCAAAATCTTAAACATTCAATGGTCTGTTTTTAACTGGTATGAGACCGCTTCCAAGTAAAATTCAAATTGCAAAATTACTTTTTAAAATTGTGTCACTAAGGCAAATAAATATATGTGGAAAACGTGTCTCCTTCACATTCCCCCTAAATAAATTAAACTATGTCCCTTCCCTTATCCAATATACTTACATACTTCCCTCCCTCTGCTTTCCCATCTTACTAATTCACCTATGATGCTCACCATTCAGAAACTCCCAATACCTAATTCCCTTTCCAGCTGAGTCATAATTAGAAAACAGAAAGTCACTTAAAGCTTATTTTGAGCCCTTGTACTGGTAATAGGTGAGAACTATTGTTAATAGTCCAAAAACCTAGGAAAATAAACAGAAATTTATAGAAGAATTTAGAACAGTTCTAAGAATGTCATTGGGAATCTCACTTGAAAATAATGAATGACAAATGCAGGGGATGAAGGTCCTGATTGATTTTTATGAGATCCCATTTTGCATAGGGAACTAAAGTGCTCTCAAAACACTGAAAATGCTGCATATCTTGGGAAATTCTCTCTGACATCTTTCTAGTGAAAATAGATAATATTTTAATGCAATCCTACACACAAAGAGACAATGAATCATTAAATAATTTCAGTAATAGTTTAACTCTTTCATGTAAGGATTTCATCAGATGTAAATCCTTAAACAGATGTGTTGAATATTCTTCTTCATGTTTTCTGTTTAGCCTTAAGATAGACATAGAGAACTTAAAATACAGCAAAATCTAGAATGTGAAATATGTAGTCCTATTGCCAGATATCTAACTATTTTCTGAGCATTTTTAAATTGTCTCCAAATAAAGGTAAAATAATACCCAGAAAAAACTAATGCTGAAAGCTTTACAAACGCTTTAAAGCAACTGGCTACTCCTATCCAGTTATTATGTACCAGCATATTGATTCTTTTAAAAAAGACACCTGCAGACACTGCATGCAGAAAACAACATTAGGTAAACAATTGTCCTTTGTTTGCTAAGAAACTGAATAAGAAAAACAGTTTAACAGCTGACCAGTGAAAGTGTTAGCAGGAACCAAGTGCCCAATTGCCTAGTTTATTCTTAAATAATCATAGCAGAAATCTATGTAAATATTAAATGACAACTCTATACATTTTTGTTAGACATAGTTATGGAATGTGAACTTTAAACAATTGTCGACTATGCGAACTCTGCCTCAGAGTCTGTTTCTAATAACCCATGGATACTTGCCAGGCCCTAGCTTGTAATCTTTACACTGGGTTACCTTTATGACAGGAGACTATTTACTTTTATTTTTCTGGAAAACATAACAATGTATTGAGATAGTTATGCTCCTGGAGTTTACCAAGACAGTGTCTTACTTTTCAAAGCCTTTAACAAAAGCCCCTGAGGATCCTTAAATTACCCTGAAATTCTATTATTATCCAAATATGCAAATGCATATGTTCTAAACATGAAGTAAGCTCTAAGATTGATTACAACAATCTACCTGCTGTTATAGCTCAGAAAGAATATTGGACTTCTAAATTCATGCTTTAATATTATCAAAGGAAATATGTCCCCTAGGATATGAGGATATGATTTATACCTAAGAGGTGAACTCCTATATCCCTTGCTTCCTCAAACATTTTCATTCAAACCACCTTTTACTACAGCTATGCCCTAACATCTTTTTTGACAAGTGTCCACATTCCATGTACATTTCTTAAAAATCCCTCCCTGAGAAAATTTTGTGTTTTGAGGGAACATACTCTGTGATAGGAACAGGAAAATATGAGGCAGCATACAACAAATCTGAACTCTCCCCTAGAAAATGTCTCCTTACCCAACACAGACCTCTGTTGAGACTGAAATCATTTGTGAGTATCTAGAAATAGAGGAACTATCTGTTTATTGGTAGTAGCAATGATTTTGTGGGTAGCACATGATTTATAATATGATAGAAATGATGAGACTTCTTAATCTCAGAAAAATTCATTAAAGAATAAAAATATCAAAGTGCTCTTTTGCTTATATCTGTACAGGTAAAGGTTCACACCAAAATGAATAACAGCCAGAAAATGCCTTCCGTGATCTTTATACCAGATAGGCAGCAATCACTAAGACTTTGCCTGAGAGTTTTAAAGAATCTATTATGGCTCAGAAATTTCCTCCAGAAAAGCAAAAGGCAAAGTAGAAAAGGAAAGATATGCCTATCTAAGTGCAGAGTTCCAAAGAATAGCAAGGAGAGATCAGAAACCCTTCCTAAGTGAATAATGCAAAGAAATAGAATGGGAAAGACTAGAGATCTCTTCAAGAAAATTAGAGATTATGAGTACAATAAAGGACAGAAATGATATGAACTTAATAGAAGCAGAAGATATTAAGCAGAGGTGACAAGAAAACACACAAGAACTATACCAATATCTTCATGACCAGAATACAATGATGGTGTCATCACTCACCTAGAGCCAGACATCCTGGAAGGCAGTCAAGTGGGCCTTAGGAAGCATCACCATGAACAAAGCTAGTAGAGGTGATGGAATTCCAGCTGCTGCTGCTGCTGCTGCTAAGTCACTTCAGTCGTGTCTAACTCTGTACAACCCCATAGACAGGGGCCCACTGTCTCTGGGATTCTCCAGGCAAGAATACTGGAGTGGGTTGCCATTTCCTTCTCCAAGGAATTCCAGCTAAACTATTTCAAATACAAAAAATGATGTTGTGAAAGTGTTGCACTCAGTATGCCAGCAAATTTGGAAAACTCAGCAGTGACCACAGGACTGGAAAAGGTCAGTCTTTATTTCAACTTCCCAAAAGGTAGTGCCGAAGTATGTTCAAACTGCTGCACAACTGAACTCATTTCACATGCTAGCAAAGTAATGCTTAAAATTCTCAAAGCTAGGCTTCAACAGTATGTGAACCAAGAATTTTCAGATGTTCAAGCTGGATTTAGAAAAGGCAGAGGTACCAGAAATCAAATTGTCAGCATCCATTATCATAGAAAAAGCGAGAGAGTTCCAGAAAAACATCTACTTCTGCTTCATTGAATATATTAAAGCCTTTGATTTTGTGGATCACAATCTGTAGAAGATTGTTAAAGAGATGGGAATACCAGACCACTTCACTTGCCCCCTGAGAAACCTGTATGTAGGCCAGGAAGCAACAATTAGAACTAGACATGGAACAACAGACTGGTTCAAATTTGGGAAAGGAGTACGCCAAGGCTATATATCATCACCCTGCTTATTTAACATATGTGCTGAATACATCATGCAAAATGCCCAGCTAGATGAAGCACAAGCTGGAAGAATTAATTGCTAGAATAATTAAGAAGCAATTAAGATAATTTCTGGGAGAATTATCAATAACCTCTGATATGCAGGTAACACCACCCTTATGGCAGAAAGTGAAGAACTAAAGAGCCTTTTGATGAAGGTGAAAGAGGAGAGTGAAAAAGTTGACTTAAAACTCAACATTCAAAAAAAGGAGATCATGACATCTGGTTCCATCTCTTCACTTCATGCAAATAGATGGGGAAACAATGGAAACAGTGATAGAATTTATTTTCTTGGGTTCCAAATTCACTGAAGATGGTAACTGCAACTGTGACATTAAAAGATGCTTTCTTCTTGGAATAAAAGCTATGACAAACCTAGACAATGTATTAAAAAGAAGAGACCTTACTTTGCTGTCAAAGGTCTTATATAGTCAAAACTATGGTTTTCCAGTAGTCATAAATGGATGTGAGAGTTGGACCATAAAGAAGGCCAAGTACTGAAGAATGGATGATTTTGAACTGTGTTATTGGAGACTTTTGAAAGTCCCTTGGACTACAAGGAGATCAAACCAGTCAGTTGTAAATGAAGTCAACACTGAATATTCATTGAAAGGGCTGATGCTGAAGCTCCAATATTTTGGTGAACTAACGCAAGGAACTGATTCATTAGAAAACACCTGATGTTGGGAAATGTCTGGGAAAGATTGAAAGCAGGAAAAGAAGGTGTCAACAGAGGATGAGATGGTTGGATGGCATCACTGACTCAGTGGACATGAGTTTGAGCAAACTCCAGGAGATGGTGATGAACAGGGAAGCATGATGTGCTGCAGTCCATGGAGTTGCAAATAGTCAAACATGACTGAGTCTCTGAACAACAACAAATTTCCTCCAGAAAAAAATATGTATATATATTTGGAAAAATATAGTGGTAAATAACATGATGATTGTCTCTGGGACTTTTAACACAGATTTGATGATACCAGAGGACATCAAATGGGATCTTGCATAGATTTCACATCAAATTACCCACCATCAGTTCAGTTCAGTCGCTCAGTCATGTCCGACTCTTTGCAACCCCATGAATCGCACAAATTGCCAGTACACTGAAATCAGACTTTTACCACCAAGCTATACAGTAAGTTAGATGATTAACGATGGGGAAAAGTTATATTTATATTCCACTTTTATAAAAATCTAATAAACTCCTAATTTATCTATTCCTTCCTTTGCCCTTTGTTAATCGTAAATCTGTTTTCTGTGTCTGTCTCAGGTGTACTTTGACTATTTAAACTAATATGCAGGTCTGTTTCTAGACTGTCTATTTCTGTTTCATTTTTCTACTAAACTAAGTTTTACTAATAGCAAAATTGCTAAGAATCTACTGTAGTTTAATGATTGATTTTTCATCTACTATTTTTCTTGATTCATCTTTAATGTGTTCACCATTTTAGTAATCTTTTCAAAGAACCAACTTTTAAAATTTTTGTTTAAACTTAAAAATTTTTTCTGCTTATCTTTATTCTTTCCTTCTACCTTTCTTTGGTTTCATTGCTCTATATTTCTCTAGCTTCTTCAGAGGGAAATTTTATTTTCAAGCTTTTAGTGTTTCAACATTGTTCATAAAAAAATTTATACAATCCACCTTCATCTTCAAAAATATTTAATTCTGATAGTTCTAGGTTACTATGTTTTTCTTTCAGCATTTAAAATATCTTTCCTTTGACTCAACATCTATACTTTCTGCTGAATAAACAATGTTTTATGGAAGTATTTTCTTTTTTTTTTCTTGCTACTTTAAGGATTTTATTTTTACTTCTGGTTTTAGGAAGTTTGACTGTGGTAAGCCACATGTGGTTCTGTTTGTACTTTCCTCTTATGGAACAGGCCCTAGCTTCTTGATTTTATGAGTTAAAGTCTTTCCTCAGTTTCAGAAAATTATGAGATACTATCTGAATACTGCTTCTGCCTCAGTCTCACTATCCTTTTATACTGGTCTTCTATTTAGAGTTAGATCTTTTGTCTGCATTCTGTAGCTCTCTTATGCTTACATCTGAATTTTTCCTTTGTGTTTTTTTTTTTTTTTAATGTTTATCTCTTCAGTTTTCCCTCATAATTTTCTATTTTGCAGTCTTTTAGTATTCTGTTTAAACAAAATCAATGATTTCTTAGTTTCATACATTTTTAAACTCTTAATTTGCTTAATTTTATCATTCTTCAGTATTTAGTTCATTTTGTGTTTTCTAAATAATTATCTTAATAAATTAATAATCATAACTATTTTAAAAGTCTATGGTTAATGACAACTATATCTGAATCACTTAGGGATCTGTTTTTATTTTTCCCCTGTTTTAGGGACACTTATTCTGTATTATAGTATGCTTCATTTTTGTTTCACCTTTTAATTTTATGACAACCTTACTGATATATGAAAGATTAAAGGCATAAACTTATCCAACCAGATAGGTTCTGCCTAAATCTCATGTAAATCAATCTGCCATATCTCTCTTTAAATTTCAGGAAATGCACATACTTTTAAAGAGAAAATAAATAATCTAAACGGAAATGCCTATAACTCAATTGCTACAAATTTTGAATTCCTCACATGCATTTCATTTGGATTTATTTATATCTTTTATTTTGAAATGATTTTCAACTTTCAGAAAAGTTAAAAAATATAAATAATCACAAATACACTGTGCCCAGATTCAAAAAGTTACAACATTTTTCCTTACTAAGTCCTTTATTTAGCATATTTCCTTATAACAAAGCATTTCGTTTAAGTGCTAGGTGGCTCAGACTGTAAAGAATCTGCTTGAAATATGGGATACCCTGATTTGGTCCCTGGGTCAGGAAGAGTCCCTGGAGAAAGGAATGACTACCCACTCCAGTATTCTTGCCTGGAAAATTCCATGGACAGAGGAGCCTGGTGGGCTACAGTTCATGGGGTCCAACTCTCAAAGAGCTGGATAGGACTGAGCGACTAATACTTTCACTTTTCATATTTATCATGCTTAGAAAATTTAACATTTAGGTAACACTT
This sequence comes from Nanger dama, assembly GCA_917880005.1. Lineage (NCBI taxonomy): Eukaryota > Metazoa > Chordata > Mammalia > Artiodactyla > Bovidae > Nanger > Nanger dama. The sequence goes on from CAKJTW010000011.1 coordinate 49,055,506, forward strand.
TAACCATATTTCACAATAATATTCTATAAAATATTTCATTTGTTTGCTTTTCATATAAAAGATTCAGTCAAGTGAAGGGGGGAAAAAACAGCAACAAAACTTGCTACTACTTGCTGTTAAGTTTTCCTTCATCTGGAAACTTTCCTCTGTTTCAGTATTTTTATTAGCATTTGCCATACCAGTTGTCTCAGTTTGAAGTTGGTTGTTTTCTTTCTTCCTTATTATATGGTAGAGGCTATGCATTTTTGGCTACAATTATGTAAAATTGATTATTCCTTCTCAGAGTATCACATTTTCAGACGCATATACCTGTTTGTTCATTATTGGTTATATTGATCATAAAGTGTCATCTGATTTCTCTGTATATTCACTACATATTGATATTTGAAGTTGTTAAGTAATGTGTGAGGACACATTTAAGGCTCTATATATACTCTGTTCTTGGTAGTTATAAAACACATCTAATATATATTAGTTCAGTTCAGTTTAGTCGCTCAGTCGTGTCTGACTCTTTGCAACCCCATGAATCGCAGCACGCCAGACCTCCCTGTTCATCACCATCTCTCAGAGTTCACTCAGACTCACGTCCATCGAGTCCGTGATGCCATCCAGCCATCTCATCCTCTGTCATCCCCTTCTCCTCCTGCCCCCAATCCCTCCCAGCATCAGAGTCTTTTCCAATGAGTCAAAACTTTGGATGAGGTGGCCAAAGTACTGAAGTTTCAGCTTTAGCATCATTCCTTCCAAAGAAATCCCAGGGTTGATCTCCTTCAGAATGGACTGGTTGTATCTCCTTGCAGTCCAAGGGACTCTCAAGAGTCTTCTCCAACACCAAAGTTCAAAAGTATCAATTCTTCGGCGCTCAGCCTTCTTCATAGTCCAACTCTCACATCCATACATGACCACTGGAAAAACCATAGCCTTGACTAGACGGACCTTAGTCGGCAAAGTAATGTCTCTGCTTTTGAATATGCTTTCTAGGTTGGTCATAACTTTTCTTCCAAAGAGTAAGTGTCTTTTAATTTCATGGCTGCAGTCACCATCTGCAGTGATTTTTGAGCCCCCTAAAATAAAGTCTGAGACTGTTTCCCCATCTATTTCCCATGAAGTGATGGGACCAAATGCCATGATCTTCGTTTTCTGATTGTTGAGCTTTAAGCCAACTTTTTCACTCTCCTCTTTCACCTTCATCAAGAGGCCCTTTCACTCCTCTTCACTTTCTGCCATAAAGGTTGTGTCATCTGCATATCTGAGGTTATTGATATTTCTCCCAGCAATCTTGATTCCAGCTTGTGTTTCTTCCAGCCCGGCATTTCTCATGATGTATTCTGCATTTAAGTTAAATAAACAGGGTGACAATATACAGCCTTGAAGTATTCCTTTTCCTATTTGGAACCAGTCTGTTGTTCCATGTCCAGTTCTAACTGAAATGAGATTGTTCCTAGTGTTTTCTCACAAATTTTCTAATCAGTGGTCATAGCATTAAATCAGGTTCAAAGAATAGCTTTTAAATGTTATGTAAATCACTGAACGGAAAAAGAAAAATATTTAAATTGTATAAGAGTAAAATAATAAATTTTTACCTCTTTGTGTTTAATATATATTTCATTCATATTCTAGCCATGGTAAAATTACTCTACATGCCTGGTAAGAATAATGACAGCAAATAAGCTTTAATATTTCATTATCTGTGAAGTAATTTGTTTCCAAAACTCTTGACTTTTTAACTCTGCTATATGATATGCAGCAGTACTATTGCCAGTTTAGAGCAATTATTTTTTTATATGAACAAATTTAAAGAGTTATAGAGGGAAGGCAAAGTATTTCCTTATTTATTTGTTTAGCAACATAATTATTAAAAAAGTATACTTGATTTAAAAAATTAAGCTCAGATACAAAGTTTTAAATGTGGGGATTTTTAAACCTATGTCTTTTTATAAAACCCAGTTTCAGAAATTACTAATTGTCATTAAATTCATAGTAATTTACAATTTTTTTTTCATATATCAAATTGATTTTGACAAAAAAGAATCAGTTATTGATGAAACTGTACTCAGTTTGAACATCAATAATATTAGCACTATGGTTTAAAAAATATCAGAGGATTTACATTATATATGAATCTATATCATAGTTTATCTCAATATGAAGTTCCACACAGAACCTGGGGAAATAATTCTCCCTAATGAGTAAAAAAATAACACTGTGTTTTCTATCTTTTTGTTGGTTTCTTAAAATGTGTATTAGTTTAAAAGCAAAACTTCCATAAAAGAAGAACAGAAAATAAACTGTAATTTCATGGACAATAAATGGTTCAGGAACTCAAAAAGAGAGGCTGAGTAGAAGATTACCATGAACTTAGATAACAGGCCTAGCAAAAGAGACAATAAAGAAATCTCATTTTTGAGAAAAAGAAATAGTATCAGGATAAAGGTGAATTTTTCTTCTCCATAGTTCCAGATCTGCCTCCTAACTCCTTAGTATGGTATATGACAGATGTAATGTATGAATCATTGTCTCTGGGTTTTGATAATCATATTCAACTATACCAGAAACAGACTTCAAAGTAAATCACTTGCATACTTTTAAAGAAAATAGCAATATTACTTATTTCTTTCTAGAATTAAGTAATTAAAATTGGGAAATACATATATAAATTTTGAAGACACAAAATAATAAGTTTGAGGTGAATGTAACATTTAGGATATAGACGAACAGCATATTTTCAAAGCTTTGCTCCAGAAAACAAACTTTGTTCTGAAAATAAAACTTTCCAGAAAATAAAACATTCTATTTTACTCTATGTGATTTTCTCAATCCTGTTCCTCTATATTACTAATTTGGTCTTTGTCAGTATCTTTTGTATATTTTGTGGATTCTCTTGCCATATAACATTTGAAATAATTGTTAGTATGCTTAAGTTCATTTCTTATTACTGCTGGTTTCATTTTTATTTCTCCCACTGCATTTGAAGACATAGATTTAGGCAATATGTATACAAAATGATGTAAAGATATTTTCCTGTAGAAATTTAAAAATGATAAATGCAAAAGAAAAGAGTATATAGAGGCAAAAATCTAACTGATGGGAAATATTAGGAATACAGAAGTCCAACAGTGATAGGTCTAGTTATCCCAAAGTATACTGCTTACATCTACTAACCTTTTCTCACTTAGTAATAAACTTTTGTATTTGGTTACTTCTTTACAAAGATATTTTCTATAAGCAATGTCATTTCATTTAGTTTCATTGCTCTTCTAACCAAATATTTAATGATGAAACAAATCACGTTTTTCCTATGTGTATGACATATGTAAGGAGGAACTGTGACACATAACTTTCCAATAGTCATATACTGGCAAAAGCATGAGCTGTTAAACTTTTGCATCATAATTATAATAGATTGAAACAGAGAAGATTGAAGCTCCATCCCCCTTAGAAAAACAGTTTTACTTAAAATCACTTCCTATTAGCGTATTTGCCAAAGCAATATTTCCTGTATGATTAACAGAGTATATTAAAAGACTGACCCTTCTGTCATAGTACATTAATTATGGTCTTTATAACACTTGATCAATTATCATATAAATTTGCCTTCTTCATAAATTTCCAGTTACCTTCTTCATTCAGATTCATTGCTTAGTACATGAAATTTGTTTCATAATATGATATCACATGCTACTATTATCATATATAAAATGATTAGAAAAAATGTCAAGAGGGGCCAGAGGGAAAGAGAGAGGCCAGAGAGAGAAGGGAGAATATAAAATATTTAATTTTCTTAGTGATTTTTAATTCAAGTGTTTATTTTTAATAATTTCAATGCTGATTTTTCAAATGACAGAAGTGTTTTTTGATTTAAATAGCTACTCTGTACTGTACTATTGAAAAGGAATTTTGATCTTAATGGCTATGAGCTAGGGTGTTCCAAGGATGAAAAGTAGATGTGAAAAATAATGGGTATAACTGGTATGCTAGTAATCAATCTTAAAATTAATGGTTGTGAGACTCTGAGGACAGATGAAGGGTATTGTACTCTTAGACATAACTGTTTAGACATGACCATTTAATAGATAGATATACTTACTGAAAAAAGTAGCATAAGTCAGACATCACAGTAGTTATTCTGAAGTAATAAACTGTATTTAATTTAAACCATGGTACCATGACTGAATTAACAGTGTCATGCTCCAGTCATAAAGTAGTTCTTCTAGCCATGTCATTTACAGAATTTTAGAAGAAACAAAAATAACACATTCAATTAAATGCTCTAAGTTTGTGAATTTTGTAATATGAAGGCCCTTAAATTAAAAGATATACTTGCCTAAGTGAGCACATTGACTATAAAGTGATTTAATACAGTTAAATTTCCTTCTCATAGTCTGTGTTTTCTCTGTGTATTGATTTCAAATTGAATTAATTTATGGAAGATAATACCACAGTTGAAATCTTTGTATATATATAAATATATAAAGGCTGCTATATAAGGATGCTCTCTCTTTCTCTCTCTCTCTCTCTCTCTCTCTCTCTCTCTACATATATATATATATAAAGGATGCTAAGCATATTAATTATTTACAAATTAAATTAAAAAGAAAAAAATGGGAAAATATCTAATAGTATCTACTTGAGGTTAACATTTAAAACAGAATTAGATTTTAACCACACTATGTATTTTTATTAACAAAGGAGTATGGGTCTAGAATGAACTGGGAAGTAGAGAGAAAACTTTTTAAAATGGAGCTGCTAGAATGACCATTTTGAATCCATAAGTAGTGAAAAACTTACCAATGGAAAAAATCCAGTTTCTCAGGAGTGAAATAATTTTTCTTGAAAGTAACTGACAATGTAGCGTTTTCAATGAAATCTGCAATTTTGAAATGTAAGCCTTTAATCCTTAAGTTTTAGAGTAAAACTGCCTATAAATTAACTTTTGTGTTTGAAATAAATAATGCTTATTTGTTTTGATGTACAAAACTTTTAAATATAATCAAATATGGTAAAGAATTTATGGGCAAAAAAATGTGCAATTTGTTTGCATGATATGACATCATTCCTGTGTCTTTTTAGTATGTTAGATATTTATCTTCTTGTAAACAATTTGCCTATATAAAAAAGCAGAAAAAAAACATTAACCATTCAGCAAACATTTGCTAATATTCTGTGTAAGTCACTGAAGTGATTGCCATAAACACAAATAAAAGTTGCCATAAACACAAATAAAGGTCCTAGACTTTAAGATCACATTTTAGTTTGGGTAATGTGGGAGGGGAATGAAATAGGATCAAATTTATTAGCTACCTGAACATGTGTCTTGCTCATCTCGGTTTGTTTTAGGATACCATAATACATATAGACATTCACACATACACACACACACACACACACACACACACACACACACACACACACACACAAAGATAGAAGATGTACTACTGCCTTAGTTTTTGCCTACAGCTCTGTGTTGTATTTACCTCACTGCTTATATTCCACTAAGGAGGATAGTGTAGTAGATTAAGCAACTCAGTTTCAGCTCCAAAACACATGTAGGTTTGAGATTATGCTTTATGTCTCAGGACACACATTCTAATCTCATCACTAAAGCCTGTCTGACTCCCCTTGAACTACCCGAATGTCACTTTCAATTTACCTCTCTGTCTGTTTTATCCATATTTCTATGAACTAAAGATATAAATACATGTGTCTAGTCATGAAATAGAAGCCTCCAGTGGGGACAGGTTTTATGTTATTGTCATACTTTTCTGAAAATGACAAGAATATAACAAGTGGAACTATCTTGCATTTGAAGAGAAGAGGAAATCAATCCAAGTTGTGCAATTGCATTCATATAAACCTTTCATAAAGTACAAATAAACCAGAAAAAGCATCAGAGCAGTGACTGAATTCCCTAGGTTATCAATTGTATTTAATTTTGTTAATGAGGATAATCTCAAACTTTGAAGAGACGCATCAGTTGGACACTCAGTCGTGTCCAACTCTTGGTGACCCCATGAATTGCAGCACGCCAGGCCTCCCTGTCAAGTCTTTATTACACAAAAGTATAAAACACTTTTGTTTCCTTTTATCACTCTAATGTCTCAATCCTAGAGCACAAACAGTATCTATGAAATATCACTGTAATGGTAATACTACTGATAATGCAATTTCAGTTTTAATCGCTCCCATAATAAAAATGAGACAGAAAATGAACAATATATAAAAATATTATTGAGCATTTCCTTATCATTTCAGAAACAGATTTTACTTTTCTTCAATTAGTAAAATTTAACAAAGTTTACCAAGCTGAGCCTTTCAATTTTTCACATTAGTTTTTTGTTTGCTATTTTATCTTGCTGCTGTCTCGTCTCAGTAACTCACATTCAAAACCTAGTGGTCTGTAGCAAAGCTCATCCTCAGAAATAACCATATGAAAAAAACCAAAAAACCATATGAATATCATGTGAAAGAATATCCTGTGTGCTATCTTATGATCTAGCCTTCTAATTTCAGAGTGTCTTTGCCTTCTCAAACCTTATTGTTCTCTACCAAATAGCACCAATTATCAGATGTCATGTATCATGAGATTCCTCTCCACCCATTTATTAGTAAAAAAAAAAAAAAAAAACTTATTGTCATCTTGCTTGTTCTTCCTTGTTGCTCTCTCTCAAATCCATTTTTTCCCATATAAGCTAAAAAACTATCTCAGTCTTAATTACTCTAAGTCTGCGTGGCAGTCATGACCTATATTAAGGCAGATGTCTGATCAAAATTTTTGAATGCTCCTACAGCCTCAGTTGTGAGTTAATTAATGAAAGATTTACTGGAAAATACATTTTTAAGCTGGTTTCTGTTCATCTAGTTTTCTGAATGCCACTAAGGAGATCAGCTATTAATGTGTAACAGATAAAATGTAACATGACCATTACTTATTAGATGAGAATCAGAGAGTATATTATCATGTAACAAGAAAAATCCATGAGAATATTTGGTAGGAATGTAATGAGCTTATAAAACAGATTAAGGAGAAAATGTACAGACCATCAAGTTGATATGGAGGAGAGATCAAAACAGGACATGCAGTGGTTTGTTTTCTTCCCACCTGAAGTATGGCATTTGAGGTGAGCCAAAAACAAAGGTGATAGTTTAATAAAATAGTATTAAGTCTCCTATTAATGCTGAATTCCACACACATCTTGCAAAAACACACTGAACTTGCTATCCCATCACCTGGTTATGATGTAAAAATAAATAGAAAATAATTTTAAAATTTTTACCTAGAGGTGGAGGAACATGAAACTCTTGCAAAGTATTATGAGAACGTCTAGACAGGAGTCTTGAAGGGTTCTGTTAAAAATAAGAAATTACAGAATGTGTGTGCTAAAGTGTCCACTTGATATTGCACGTTCAATCCTCTTGAGAATGGCAGACCTAGTTATTTGTCTGTGCTCTGACCATGATCTGAAGAAATCGTAGATATTCCAGAAATACATAGTTCATCATTTAATCTGCTGATGACATTGTTATATGGAAAGAGGCATGAAAGGAATAGGATGGGTGGAAACATAGTCAGGAATACATTCATGACAGCTGGAAACAAACAAACAAACAAACAAACAAAAAATTGACAGTAGGATCTATTTATACTGTGAAACTCAGAGCAAGTATGGTGGCTTAAATTTATCACTAGGAATTCAGATTATTTCCATTTATCACACTCATCCATAGGGGCTATCTTTTATCATATGCTTGTGATTTTATGGTTTCATGTCTCCCTCTCCCAACCAAGTAAGAAGACACAGGAATGGAGATAAGTCATGGTTTTCATCTGTAAACAGGGGGAAAAAGAAAAAAGTAAGCTGCTTTTCCAGAAAAGCCCTTCTGATTATGTCTCATTGGCTATAACTGTATTTCATAGTCTCATATTCAAATAGCATACTGTAAACAAACTAGGGGATATGTAGGCAAAAAATACTAAACTAGTAATAAAGCATTTATAGCAATGACTGTATCAGCTAATAGATTCTACACTTTTAACAGAGTAATTGAGGAGGAGAATATTTACAATATTTGGGTAATAAGGAAAATGCACGAGATGCTATAAAGGACTTCAAGGTCAGAAATAGCAGAAAATCATTACTTTGTCTAGACTGAAGTAAAAAGAAGCACACAGTTACAGGAGGAGTCTTCTGGACACGAACTGGGGTCAAGCTACAGACTAGCAGAGATGAAGAACAAGTACCCGAACATCACTGTCCTCTCACCTCTGTTCTCTTGCTTGTATCTACCACTGGTCAGATCCAACCAGAAGATGGAAAATAAAACATTATGTAAATTTTCACCCCTGAGTAAGGTGAGAAGCCTGAGCAAGGCACCAGGCAAGAAGCAGCGGGCACATTTGAAGAAATAAATGGAGAATTACAAGTGCAACATCCAAATATCATGTTAAGTTTGTGGGAGAAACGTTGACCAAATAAAGATATAGAAAAATCCATGCCCTCAGTTGAAATTTAAAGACAATGCTCTTGCTTGGGAGATAACGAAGGACAGAGGAGTCTGGCGTGCTGCAGTCCATGGGGCTGCAAAGGGTCTGACACAACTTAGTGACTGAAAGCAACAAATGCTCTTGGTGAAAGTGGCTAGCTAGGTTGCATTGTGCAGTTAAGATGATCATGAATAATTGCACCCAAAGCAACCTACTTCTTCTATTAAACATTTATTAAATATAACTAACTCATTATTTAGGCATTTTCCCTCCAAACTTGATTGCATATGTTATGAAAGTAGAGACTGTGGCTGACATGCCAGTTTTGTTTTTTTTTTTTAATTTGAAGATATTTGCTTTTTCTGAATAATGCATGATCTAGTATTTTTTTTAATTTTTAAATTTTATTTTATTATTTATTTATTTGAGGTGGATGAAACTGGAGCCGATTATACAGAGTGAAGTAAGCCAGTAAGAATAACACCAATACAGTATACTAACGCATATATATGGAATTTAGAAAGATGGTAATGATAACCCTGTATGCAAGACAACAAAAGAGACACAGATGTATAGAACAGTCTTTTGGACTCTGTGGGAGAGGGAGAGGGTGGGATGATTTGAGAGAATGGCACTGAAACATGTATAATATCATATAAGAACCAAATCGCCAGTCTAGGTTCAATGCAGGATACAGGATGCTTGGGGCTGGTGCACTGGGATGACATGCCAGTTTTTGTGATAAGCAAAATTCTAAGATGTGTCCCTGGTGGCTCATATGGTAAAGAATCTGCCTGCAATGGAGGATACCCTGGTTCAATCCCTGGGTCAGAAAGATACCTTAGAGAAGGGACTGGCAAGCCATTCCAGTATCTTTGCCTGGAAAATCCTATAGACAGAGGAGCCTGGAGGGCTATAGTCAGTGAGATCCCAAAGAGTTGAACTTCACTGAGCAACTACATTTTAAGGTATGTCCCAAGATTCCCATCCTACATAAACCTTTTCAGTTCAGTTCAGTTCAGTCGTTCAGTCGTGTCTGAATTTTTGTGACCCCATGAATCTCAGCACGCCGGGGCTCCCTGTCCGTCACCAACTCCCGGAGTTCACTCAGATTCACGTCCATCGAGTCAGTGATACCATCCAGCCATCTCAACCTCTGTCATCCCCTTCTCATCCTGCCCCCAATCCCTCCCAGCATCAGAGTCTTTTCCAGTGAGTCAACTCTTCGCATGAGGGGGCCAAAGTACTGGAGTTTCACCTTTAGCATCTTTCCTTCCAAAGAAATCCCAGGGCTGATCTCCTTCAGAATGGACTGGTTGGATCTCCTTGCAGTCCTAGGGACTCTCAAGAATCTTCTCCAACATCACATTTCAAAAGCATCAATTATTCAGAGCTCAGCCTTCTTCACAGTCCAACCCTCATATCCATACATTACCACAGGAAAAACCATAGCCTTGACTAGACAGACCTTAGTCGACAAAGTAACACCTCTGCTTTTGAATATGCTATCTAGGTTGGTCATAATTTTTATTCCAAGGAGTAAGTGTCTTTTAATTTCATGGTTGCAATCACCATCTGCAGTGAATTTGGAGCCTAAAATATAAAGTGTGACATTATTGCCACTGTTTCCCCATCTATTTCCCATGAAGTGATGGGACCGGATGCCATGATCTTCGTTTTCTGAATGTTGAGCTTTAAGCCAACTTTTTCACTAACCTCTTTCACTTTCATCAAGAGGCTTTTAGTTCCTCTTCACTTTCTGCCATAAGGGTGGTGTCATCTGCATATCTGAAGTTACTGATATTTCTCACAGTAATCTTGATTCCAGCTTGTGTTTCTTCCAGTCCAGCATTTCTCTTGATGCACTCTGCATAGAAGTTAATTAAGCAGGGTGACAATAGCAGCCTTGACGTACTCCGTTTCCTATTTGGAAGAGTCTGTTGTTCCATGTCCACTTCTAACTGTTGCTTCCTGACCTGCATACAAATTTCTAAAGAGGCAGGTCAGGCGGTCTAGTATTCCCATCTCTCTCAGAATTTTCCACAGTTGATTGTGATCCACACAGTCAAAGGCTTTGGCATAGTCAATAAAGCAGAAATAGATGTTTTTCTGGAACTATCTTGCTTTTTCCACGATCCAGCAGATGTTGGCAGTTTGATCTCTTGTTTTTCTGCCTTTTCTAAACCAGCTTGAACATCAGGAAGTTCATGGTTCACATATTGCTGTAGCCTGGCTTGGAGAATTTTGAGCATTACTTTACTAGCATGTGAGATGAGTGAATGCAATTGTGTGATAGTTTGAGCATTCTTTGGCATTGCCTTTCTTTGGGATTGGAATGAAAACTGACCTTTTCCAGTCCTGTGGCCACTGTTTTTTCCAGATTTGCTGGCATATTGAGTGCAGCATTTTCACAGCATCATCTTTCAGGATTTGAAATAGCTCAATTGGAATTCCATCATCTCCACTAGCTTTGTTCGTAGTGATGCTTTTAAGGCCTACTTGACTTCACATTCCAGGATGTCTGGCTCTAGATAAGTGATCACACTGTTGTGATTATCTGGATCTTGTAAGTTATTCAATTAAATAATAATCTAGGTGCTGCTATAATGGTATTTTGTAGATAAAATTAAGATCTTAAGCCAGTTGACCTTAAAATAAAAATAATCCTTGGTAAGCTGCTGTTAATCAGTTTAGCCCTTATAAGGGTCAAACTCTTTCTGGTGAAAGATTCAAAGTCAGATTCTAAACATAAGATAGATTCAGTGAGGGAGTTTTTCCATTACTAGCTTTTAAGATGGAGAAGGCCACATGGCAAGGAATGCAGATTCCCTCTGGGAATGGAAAATGACCTTTAGTTGCCAGTCACGAAACAGGGTCCTCATTCCTAGGGCTATAAGAAACAGTTTTGCCAACAACTTGAATGAACTTGGAAGAGAATCTCAAACTCTACATGAAAACCACTGTATGGCCAACAATTATCTGGATCACAGCATGTGTGAGCCTCAGCATAAAACCCAGTAATTCTGGACCCAGACTACTGACCTGCAGAGCTGAAGCACTCAATTATCTTGTTTCAAGTCATTGTTTGTTACACAGTGACAAATTATATACAATATATAACAGTAAGTTATAAGTTACACAGTAAATTATATACTGCTGTATCTAAAAGCACAGTGACTACTACAGGCAAAAAGAACAATACTGAATGAATAACTTTTATGTATGAGAGAATCAAAACATAATAGGAACCTTGTAGACCATATAATTCTGACTTCTTATTTTGCAGATAGGAGGACAGAATATCCAAAATTTGCATAACAATTATTAGACAAGTAAAAATAGCCAAACAATTTTGACCAAATGAATGTGAAATCTTTCTTTACTTCCTGTCCCTATCTGTATGCGGCCCATTGCTGTTTATCTAGCTTTCCTCTCAAACAATTTTTTTTCCTCAAATACTGCATTTTATGGATTTTTATTCTCAATCAGGAGACTTATAGGAATCTTAGAACATACATTTTTTTAAAAAATATAACTTTTAAATTGCTAGAACATAAATAATCCACTAAATTTAGGGAACTTACAATTTTATTTCAAATACATTCAGCCACCATCTATACAAGATGTATTGGAGAGAAAGAAAAGATTATAAATATATTTATATAGGAAATTTTTTTACTTTAATATATTTTAAGGAAATAGAATTTTAAAAATAACACTTTGGATGCTTACCAGTTTACAAAAAGGACAATTGCCATTTTACTGAAATATATTTAATTTTGAACATTCTAGAAATAATGCCAAGTTTCTTGTTACTCTGTAGTCTGGTATACCAGTTCTGAGTGTTTCCCAACCCATAGAAAAAAATAAAAAGAAAGAAAAGCACAAACACAAATCTTCCATTTAATAAGCTCTTATAACTAATGAAAGGGTATGTTTTTTAAATTTTTCTACATTTGAAATATATTAATTTGTATATAAATTTCTATATCTAAATATAACTTTTAATTAATTAACTTGATTTCTAGACTGTTTTAGGACAAATCAAGTGACATCTAAATTTTTTAACACTGAGAATTTGCTTAAAGCATTAATTTTATTTAAAAAGCTATATAATAATGCTATTCTAGCAAACAATTCAAAGCATAAAGTTAATTCAAACAAAGAAAATTATTTTTGAAGAAATTATTTTCTTCTTTTATTCAGGTTTAATGCAATTTTAGAATTAGAATTCTAAAATCATTAAAAGTACTGATGGAATGTAAGCTTGTATTGCCATTTTATTTCCAACTCCTAAGCTCAACTGGAAAAGTGTCACTCAGCCAGTTTGTAAAAACCATGTGCTCTATGAGGTTTCTTAAAATCAGTTTCATTTGTTAAAAAAGAAACATTTGATTTAATTATATACACAGTTTGCCTTCAAATTAAATGACGTAGAAAGATATCTTTTAAAATATAATTTTCTGGAGGCTAAAAGCATAATTTTTCAGCAGTTTTTAGCATATACAAAATTATTTAAGATTTTAATTGAAAATGCTTTAAAATAAACTTTAAAAAATAGGAGAAAATATTTCTAGATAATAGAATTTATATTAGCATTAACAGTAAAAGATCATGAGTTAACTGAAATGAAAATATCTTTATTAGCAGCAAATAATTATTTCATTCACTTTGTGTGGGTGTATATTGCATTATATTGTACCTAACTATTGTTTGCCAAAAGTTGGACTACTAATTTTATAAATTTTCTGTAAGTTTAATTTCTCAGCAAGTCCACCAGTCACTTTAAATGGGCTTTATTTCCCTTGCAAAAAATAAAGTGGAATTAAACCAAGAGAAAATTATCCTTTACTTTGCTAAAATCCAATTAACCAAACCAAAATATAAACATAATTTTATGATATGATTTTTTTTTTTTTTTTTTTTTTGATAAGTCCTAGGTGGTGTTGTTTAGTGTCTAAGTTGGGTCTTTTGTGACCCCATGGACTGTAACTCACCAGGCTCCTCTGTCCATGGGATTTCCCAGGTAAGGATACTGGAGTTGGTTGCCATTTCCTTCAAGAGAGAACCTTCCAAACCCATGGATCAAACCAACATCTCATGCATTGGCAGGGAGATAGTTTAACATTGAGGCACTAGGGAAGAACAATCTTGACTAGAGATTAATTAAATACATATATTATTTTGGGAAAATATTCATGTTTCCCTAATGCTGAATCTTCTGATTTATAAAATCCTCACCTGGTTGTTTTTGTGATACCTCCATGCTGAGATTTGACCTAGTCAAATTACAAATGAAGCAAATACCTCCTATCTAAACAAATTATTTTCTCTTTATTATTTTCCCTCCTTTATAAAGCACACAGTAAATTTTTGCTTAATGTAATTTACTCTGTAATTAGTGACAAATATGCCAGTACCATCATTATCACTGAGAATATAAATTGGAAATAATAATACTTGAAAAACCAGAACAAAATCCATCTATATCCACAGGAGGTAGTCAATAGAAAGACAAATGACTCTCCTGATTCTGTTTTATCCACACATAGCATACTTAATTTGACTATGCTTCATTTAAATTTCATTATTTTATAATTATCCTCTATGAAAGAAAACAAGAAGCACACTCTGAGCATAGTATTGTGGACACATAAAATGTAACTAATGGTAACAGAATATAATTGAGTCCATGGAGCAGGGCAGATACCTTTTATCTTCCACTTTAAAATTTCAACACTTTACAAAAAAAAATGAAAAAGAAATTTAGAATGTCTGTCTAAATTGAAATGGTTGAATAAAGAATGGGGAAGGAACACTGATGCTAGTATCCAATAGCAGAAATAACATTCCACGATACTAGGAGGCTTCACAAAGGAGTTAAAGAGATGGAAGAATAGCAGAATATTGAGAAACCCATACATAAAAATAAAAAGACACACTGAAAACTCTCAGTGAAAACAAGAAGTAAGAAACAGATAAAACATCATAAAAAGGACAGACAAACCCAGAGAAGGAAACCAACAATCTATCATGAATGGATAAATGAGAAAAATAGAAACTGAAACATTAATTAACACCTGCTGGTCTGGTGGTTTTTCTGTCCTTCTGGCTTTGTTTTCCATTTATTCTTCACTAATTTCAAACTTTTATAAGCATCTGAATGCAGAGTTCCAAAGAATAGCAAGATGAGATAAGAAAGACTTTTTCAGCAATCAATGCAAAGAAATAGAGGGAGGCAACAGAATGGGAAAGACTAGAGATCACTTCAAGAAAATTAGAAATACCAAGGGAACATTACATGCAAAGATGGGCACTATACAGGACATAAATGGTATGGGACTAACAGAAGCAGAAGCTATTAAGAATCGGTGGCAAGAATACATGGAAGAACTGTACAAAAAGATCTCCATGACCCAGATAATCATGATGATGTGATCACTGATCTAGAGCCAGACATCTTGGAATGTGAAGTCAAGTGGGCCTTAGAAAGCATCACTATGAAAAAGCTAGTGGAGGTGGTGGAATTCCAGTTGAGCTGTTTCAAATCCTCAAAGATGATGCTGTGAAAGTGCTGCACTCAATATGCCAGCAAATTTGGAAAACTCAGCAGTGGCCACAGGACTGGAAAAGTTCAGTTGTCATTCCAATCCCAAAGAAAGGCAAAGCCAAAAAATGGTCAAACTACTTCACAATTGCACTTATCTCACATGCTAGTAAAGTAATGCTCAAAATTCTCCAAGCCAGGCTTCAGCAATACATGAACCATGAACTCCCTGATGTACAAGCTGGTTTTAGACAAGGCAGAGGAACCAGAGATCAAATTGCCAACATCCGCTGGATCATGGAAAAAGCAAGAGAGTTCCAGAAAAAAACATCTATTTCTGTTTTATTGACTATGCCAAAGCCTTTGACTGTGTGGATCCCAATAAACTGTGGAAAATTCTGAAAGATATGAGCATACAAGACCACCTGATCTGCCTCTTGAGAAATCTGTATGCCAGTCAGGAAGCAACAGTTAGAACTGGACATGGAACAACAAACTGGTTCCAAATAGGAAAAGGAGTACATCAAGGCTGTATATCGACACCCTGTTTAATTAACTTCTATGCAGAGTGCATCATGAGAAATGCTGGACTGGAAGAAACACAAGCTGGAATCAAGATTGCTGGGAGAAATATCAGTAACCTCAGACATGCTGATGACCCCACCCTTATGGCAGAAAGTGAAGTGGAACTAAAAGACTCCTGATGAAACTGAAAGAGGAGAGTGAAAAAGTTGGCTTAAAGCTCAACATTCAGAAAACGAAGATCATGGCATCCAGTCCCATCACTTCATGGGAAATAGATGGGAAACAGGGGAAACAGTGTCAGACTTCATTTTTTTTTTTTTTGGCTCCAAAATCACTGCAGATGGTGACTGCAGCCATAAATTCAAAGATGCTTACTCCTTGGAAGAAAAGTTATGACCAACCTAGATAGTATACTCAAAAGCAAAGACATTACTTTGCCAACTAAGGTCCGTCTAGTCAAGGCTATGGTTTTTCCAGTGGTCATGTATGGATGTGAGAGTTGGACTGTGAAGAAAGCTGAGCTGAAGAGTTGATGCTTTTGAACTGTGGTGTTGGAGAAGACTCTTGAGAGTCCCTTGGACTGAAAGGAGATCCAACCAGTCCATTCTGAAGGAGATCAGCCTTGCGATTTCTTTGGAAGGAATGATGCTAAAGCTGAAACTCCAGTACTTTGGCTACCTCATGCGAAGAGTTGACCCACTGGAAAAGACTCTGATGCTGGGAAGTATTGGGGGCAGGAGGAGAAGGGGACAACAGAGGATGAGATAGCTGGATGGCATCACAGACTCGATGGACTTGAGTCTGAGTGAACTCTGGGAAATGGTGATGGACAGGGAGTCCTGGCGTGCTGCGATTCATGGGGTTGCAAAGAGTCGGACAAGACTGAGCAACTGAACTGAACAGAACTGAACTGAGGAAATTTTAGTTACCAAAACCAAGTATTCTCTTTGCTAATCAATTATTTTTTACTCTAGCTGATATTACAATTGAACCAACACTATAGATTTCCTGCAGTAGAATGCTGAGGCCAAGGTGAATGAAGAAACAACAGTAGGGAAGAAGCACCAGGCAAAATGCAGACTTCTTTATTTTTCTCTCTCTAAATAAATTTAATGGCTCTATTACATGCACATATATAAGGGAAGAAATAGTGATATCAGTTTAGTTCAGTTGCTCAGTCTTGTCCAACTCTTTATAACTTTATGAACCACAACAACCAGGCCTCCCTGACCATCACCAACTCCCGAATCCACCCAAACTCATGTCCATTGAGTCGGTGATGCCATCCAACCATCTCATCTTCTGCTGTCCCCTTGTCCTGCTGCCTTCGATCTTCCCAACACCAGGGTCTTTTCAAATGAGTCAGTTCTTCGCATGAGGTAGCCAAAGTATTGGAGTTTCAGCTTTAGCATCAGTCCTTACAATGAACACCCAGGACTGATCTCCTTTAGGATGGACTGATTGGATCTCCCTGCAGTCCAAGGGACTCTCAAGAGTCTTCTTCAACACCACAGTTCAAAAGCATTGATTCTTTGGCACTCAGCTTTCTTATGGTCCAAATCCAACATCCATACGTGACCACTGAAAAACCATAACCTTGACTAGACAGCACTTTGTTGGCAAAGTAATATCTCAGCTTTTGAATATGCTGTCTAGGTTGGTCAAAACTTTCCTTCCAAGGAGTAAGCGTCCTTTAATCTCATGGCTGCAATCACCATCTGCAGTGATTTGGGAGCCCAGAAAAATAATGTCAGCCATTGTTTCCACTGTTTCCCCATCTATTTGCCAGGAACTGACAGGACTGGTTGCCATTATCTTAGTTTTCTGAATGTTGAGCTTTAAGCCAACTTTTTCACTCTCCTCTTTCACTTTCATCAAGAGGCTTTTTAGTTCTTCACTTTCTGCCATAAGGGTGGTGTCATCTGCATATCTGAGGTTACTGATATTTCTTCTGGCAGTCAGATTCTAGCTTATGCTTCTTCCAACCCAGTGTTTCTCATGATGTACTCTGCATAGAAGTTAAATAAGCAGGGTGACAATATACAGCCTTGACGTACTCCTTTTCCTATTTGGAACCAGTCTTTCATCCCATATCAGCTTCCTGACCTGCGTATAGGTTTCTCAAGAGGCAGGTCAGGTGGCTTGGTACTCTCATCTCTTTCAGAATTTTCCAGTTTATTGTGATCCACACAGTCAAAGGCTTTGGTATAGTCAATAAAGCAGAATTTGTTTGTTTGTTTGTTTGTTTTCTGGAATTCTCTTGCTTTTTCAATGATCCAACCGATGTTGGCAATTTGATCTCTGGTTCCTCTGCCTTGTCTAAAACCAGCTTGAACATCAGGAAGTACATGGTTCACGTTTTGCTGAAGCCTGGTTTGGAGAATTTTGAGGATTACTTTACTAGCATGTGAGATGAGTGCAATTGTGAAGTAGTTTGACCATTTTTTGGCATTGCCTTTCTTTGGTATTGGAATGAAAACTGAACTTTTCCAGTCCTGTGGCCACTGCTGAGTTTTCCAAATTTACTGGCATATTGAGTGCAGCACTTTCACAGCATCATCTTTCAGGATTTGAAATAGTTCAACTGGAATTCCATCACCTCCACTAGCTTTGTTCGTACTGATGCTTCCTTAAGCCTCCTTGACTTCACATTCCAGGATGTCTGGGTCTAGGCGAGTGACCATACCATCATGATTATCTGGGTTATGAATATCTTTTTGGTACAGTTCTTCTGTGTATTCTTGCTACCTCTTCTTAATATCTTCTGCTTCTGTTAGGTCCCCACCATTTATACTAGCCAATTAATCTATATTTTTATAAAGAAAAAAATGAGTGATTTTTGGAAGTTAAGATTCCTCCATTTTATCTAACTAGAGATAATTAATGCTTTATCTTTAGTCCTATTTCTTTTCCAAGAGCAGTGTTGAAAGAAATCTCTATCTCAGTATATGAGATTTTATATAATTGTACAGAAGGCATGGAAAGTTACCAGTTCAGTAGAGTAAAATTTTATAACATAGAGCCTAGCATAGTTAATATATAAAATTTCAAAAGCTTTTATAACTTACATTTAATGCTTATAATCTTAAAAGGAAAAATTATAATTTCTAGTTTTATCCATTTTCATATACCTTTTTGTCAAATATTTAAAAATGATAATTTAGTATACACTTTAACTTTTGAATCAGTTTTTTAAACAGAAACATTTTATGTTATACAGACATTATCTAACTATTTGGAGTTTTAAATAATGATTTTGGTATTTGTTTGGTGAGTGGAAAGTAGAAGTGCTCATTTAAACATGCAAATAAACTGGAGAAAACTTTATACTTTTGTCCAAGACCTGGTCATAGAAAACTTTTTGTTTCCTAATATTATTATACTTTATCTTCTGAACAAAGATAAAACTGCTGTAACCAAAGAAGTTACACAGTTCTTATCTTGTATATATAAACACATACACATATATGCCAAGTCTTTTTATCCATTTTTCTGTTGATGTACATCTAGATTCCTTCCATGTCTTGGTTATTATAAATAGTGCTGCTATGAATATTGAAGTTCATGCATCTTTTTGAACTAGAGTTGTCTGCAGCTGAACTATTTCAAATTTTAAAAGTTGATGCTTTAAAGTGCTGCACTCAATATACTAACACATTTGGAAAACTCAGTAGTGACCACAGGACTGGAAAATGTCAGTTTTCATTCTAATCCCAAAGAAGGGCAATGGCAAAAAAAAAATGTTCAGATTACACACACTTTCCCTTCATTTCACATGCTAGCAAGGGAGTGTTCAAAATCTGTCAAGCTGGCTTCAACAGTACATGAACCAAGAACTTACAGGTGTACAAGCTGGATTCAGAAACTGCAGAAGAATCAGAGATCAAATTGCCAACATCTGTTGGATCATAGAAAAAGCAAGAGAATTCCAGAAAAGTATCTACTTCTACTTTATTGACTACACTAAAGCCTTTGATTGTGTGGCTTTTTCTACAACAAACTGTGGAAAATTCTTAAAGATGTGGGAATACCAGACAACCTTACTTGCTGCCTGAGAAACTTGTATGTAGGTTAAGAAGTGACAGTTAGAAATGGACATGGAACAACAAACTGGTTCAAAATTGAGAAAGGAGTATGTCAAGGCTTTATGTTGCCACCCTGCTTATTTAAATAAATGTAGAGTACATCATGCACAATGTCAGGCTGGATGAATCAAAAGCTGGAATCAAGACTGCCGGAAGAAATATAAATAACCTCAGATATGCAGATGACACCACCTTAATGGCATAAATTGAAGAAGAACTAAAGAGCCTCTCATTGACAGTAAAAGTGAAGAGTGAAAAAGTTGGCTTAAAACTCAACAGTCCAAAAAACAAAGATCATGGCATCCAGTCACAGCACTTCATGGCAAATATATGAGGAAACAATGGAGACAGTGATAGACTTTATTTTCTTGGGCTCCAAAATCACTGCAGATAGTGACTGCAGCTATGAAATTTAAAAAGATGTTTATTCCTTAGGAGAAAAAACTATTATAAATTCAGAGTATTAAAAAGCAGAGATATCACTTTTCTAACAAAGGCCTGTCTAGTCAAAGCTATGGTTTTTCCAATATCCATACTGATGTGAGAGTTGGATCATAAAAAGGCTGAGTGCAGAAGAATTGATACTTTTGAGTTGTAGTGTTGGAGAAGACTCTTGAGAGTCCCTTGGCCTGCAAGGAGATCAAACCAGTCAATCCTAAAAGAAATCAAACTAAATCCTCATTGAAAGGATTGATGGATGCTGAAGCTTAAGAGCTAATACTTTGCCCATCTGATGCAGAGAACCGACTCATTGGAAAAGACCTTGATGCTGAGAAAAACTGAGGGAAAGATGAAAAGGTGGTTAAAGAGGATGAGAAGGTTGGATGGCATCACCAATTCAATGGACATGAGTCTGAGCAAACTCTGGAAGAGACTAAAGGACAGGGAATCCTGGCATGCTGTAGTCCACGGGGTCACAAAGAGTTGGACATGACTGAGCCACTAAACAATAACAACCAGATATATTCTCAAAATGGGATTTCAGTGGGGAAAATATTTGAAAATTATGTAAAACAAGAGATTAATTTCCAAAAATGAAAAAAGAGCATACAGATCAATATGAAAAAAAAAGAGCAGAAAATCTAAATAGACCTTACTCCAAAGATGACATACAGCTGAGCAATTATTGTTCAGTCACTAAGTCGTGTCCAACTTTTGTTTGACTTCACGAACTATAGCATGGGCAACAAGAACATGGAAAAAAAAATGCTCAACATAGCTAATTATTAGAGAAATGCAAATGAAAGGTACACTGAGGTATCACTCACTCCAGTCAGAATGGCCATCTCCAAAAAAGTCTGAAAATAACAAATGCGAGAGAGCTTGTATAGAAAAAGGAATCCTCATACACTGTTGGTGGGAATATACTTTGGTACAGTCACTATGGAGAACAATATGGATGTTCTTTAAAAATCTAAAAATAGACAACAATATCCTATAGTCCCACTCCTGGACATACATTAAGTGGATTAATACACAGAAAATGCTTAGAGCTATGCTTGACACATAGTAAGGTCTATAAAATAATATTCTATAAGAAATCACTATTATTGCTATTGATAAACATCATTATTATGTTGCCATTATCAATCCAGCCTGAAAATAGCAAGCCCTTTCATTTGGAAAATTCAGTTCTTTTTTTTTTTTTTTTCCCAAGAACCTTTACTTCTACCATTTGGTCAATTCTTTTTTTTCTTTTTTTTTAAATTTTTCTTAAACTTATACTATTTAAATATTTACTTATTTTATACTTTAAATCTATTTATATATATATATATATATATATACCCTCAATATTTTAATCTATTTTTCTGTTTTATGAAATATGTCATTCACCCAATGTCTAACAGTGTTTCTTTGCTTCAGTTTATTTGAAAATATGATTTTAAAATTTAGATACAAAAGATTGTTTTTGTTTGTATGTGACCTGCAATTGATTACATTACTTTTTAATTGAAGTATTTATCAGTTTTCTCCCAAATAAATATTTCATCAAGTGTGTGGTCTGACAGTACTCTCTTACCTTCCTATCTCTCTGGCTGCTCAAAGCCCCACATCAGTTCAGTTCAGTTCAGTTCAGTCACACAGTCATGTCCGACTTTTTGCGACCCCATGAATTGCAGCACGCCAGGACTCCCTGTCCATCACCATCTCTTGGAGTTCACTCAGACTCACATCCATTGAGTCCGTGATGCCATCCAGCCATCTCATCCTGTCGTCCCCTTCTCCTCGTGCCCCCAATCCCTCCCAGCATCAGAGTCTTTGCCAATGAGTCAGCTCTTCTCATGAGGTGGCCTAAGTACTGGAGTTTCAGCTTTAGCATCATTCCTTCCAAAGAAATCCTAGGATTGATCTCCTTCAGAATGGACTGGTTGGATCTCCTTGCAGTCCAAGGGACTCTCAAGAGTCTTCTCCAACACCACAGTTCAAACGCATCAATTCTTCAGTGCTCAGCCTTCTTCACAGTCCAGCTCTCACATCCATACATGACCACAGGAAAAACCATAGCCTTGACCAGATGGACCTTAGTCAGTAAAGTAGTGTCTCTGCTTTTGAATATACTATCTAGGTTGGTCATAACTTTTCTTCCAAGGAGTAAGCATCTTCTAATTTCATGGCTGCAGTCACCATCTGCAGTGATTTTGGAATACAAAAAAATAAAGTCTGACACTGTTTCCATTGTTTCCCCATCTATTTCCCATGAGGTGATGGGACCGGAAGCCATGTTCTTCATTTTCTGAATGTTTAGCTTTAAGCCAACATTTTCGCTCTCCTCTTTCATTTTCATTAAGAGGCTTTTTAGTTCCTCTTCACTTTCTGCCATAAGGGTGGTGTTCTGCATATGTGAGGTTATTGATTTTTCTCCCGGCAATCTTGATTCCAGCTTGTGTTTCTTCCAGTCCAGCGTTTCTCATGATGTACTCTGCATATAAGTTAAATAAGTAAGATGACAATATACAGCCTTGACGTACTCCTTTTCCTATTTGGAACCAGTCTGTTGTTCCATGTCCAGTTCTAACTGTTGTTTCCTGACTGGCATACAGATTTCTCAAGAGGCAGATCAGGTGGTCTGGTATTCCCATCTCTTTCAGAATTTTCCACAGTTTATTGAGATCCACACAGTCAAAGGCTTTGGCATAGTCAATAAAGCAGAAATAGATGTTTTTTGGAACTCTCTTGCTTTTTCCATGATCCAGCGGATGTTGGCAATTTGATCTCTGGTTCCTCTGCCTTGTCTAAAACCAGCTTGTACATCAGGGAGTTCATGGTTCATGTATTGCTGAAGCCTGGCTTGTAAAATTTTGAGCATTAGTTTACTAGCATGTGAGATGAGTGCAACTGTGGGGTAGTTTGAGCATTTTTTGGCATTGCCTTTCTTTGGGATTGGAATGAAAACTGACATTTTCCTATCTTGTGGCCACTGGTGAGTTTTCCAAATTTGCTGGCATATTGAGTGCAGCACTTTCACAGCATCATCTTTCAGGATTTGAAATAGCTCCACTGGAATTCAATCACCTACACTAGCTTTGTTCGTAGTGATGCTTTCTAAGGCCTACTTGACTTCACATTCCAAGATGTCTGGCTCTAGATTAGTGATCACATCATCATGATCATCTGGGTCATGAAGATCTTTTTGTACAGTTCTTTCATGTATTCTTGCCACCTCTTCTTAATGCCTTCTGCTTCTGTTAGGTCCATACAATTTCTGTCCTTTATCAAGCCCATCTTTGCATGAAATGTTCCCTTGGTATCTCTAATTTTCTTGAAGCGATCTCTAGTCTTTCCCATTCTGTTGTTTTCCTCTATTTCTTTGCATTGATCACTGAAGAAGGCTTTCTTATCTCGTCTTGGTATTCTTTGGAACTCTGCATTCAGATGCTTATATCTTTCCTTTTCTCCTTTGCTTTTTGCCTCTCTTCTTTTCACAGCTATTTGTAAGGCCTCCCCAGACAGCCATTTTGCTTTTTTGCATTTCTTTTCCATGGGGATGGTGTTGATCCCTGTCTCCTGTACAATGTCATGAACCTCATTCCATAGTTCATCAGGCACTCTATCAGATGTAGGCCCTTAAATCTATTTCTCACTTCCACTGTATAATCATAAGGGATTTGATTTAGGTCATACCTGAATGGTCTAGCTGTTTTCCCTACTTTGTTTTTTTTTTTTTTTTTTTTTTTTTTTAATTTTCCCCCTGGAACAGAGAGGTACATGTTGACAACTGCAATAGAAAACCTACGGATGGGAAGAGAAAGTCATCTGGACCGGTGGAGTGAAAGAAAGCAAAGTTTTGAAAGGAATGCTCCCTTAGTAGATCGTGCCACTTATATGACACTTTATAAGGATCCCATCCCCGTCCTTTCATTGAGCTAGACTGTTTATCACCCATGATTCATAATTTGAGGTTTCAGAATGCCCGTATGCTAAGTACACTGTCCTGATTTTTGTGTATAAAGTTCATTCTTTCCTTTCTTATTGATAAAGAGCTGAAACAATTCTGTTCATTTTGGGGCTTCCCTCTGATTTCAAATAGTGATATTTGAAACTCAACATAGTAAGGAATAATTAAAATTTTGAGATTAAAGTACATGAAATTTTACCTTGCTTTGACAACATACTAGCTGCGTGATCTTGGATAAGATATTTAAATTCTCTGATTGCAAATTTATTCTTTATAAGTTTATACAACTAGTATTAATTCATGGACTTTTATGAGTATAAAATAGTATATATTTTGTATTGTGTTATATTACTATATTAGGCGCTAGTGTTTCAATGTAAGGATGTGAATGTGGATAATATAAACTTCAAAATATTTCTGGAAAAAATGTAGATCCTGGATAATTCCATATAAAGCATATTGTTAATTATATCATAATCTATTAATGAAACATATTGAATAATTCTGTCACTTGTTTTTTTTTGTTCCAAGATAACCTAGTCCTTTCAGTATTTCAGCATTAAACTTTTAAAATTTTTGTGGGAAATTGGAATTGTTAAAGTAAAAATACATTCTTTTGTTTCAGATATTTTTAAACAGTTGGCTCCCCATTAGTTCTTTTAGTTGTTTTGTTTTCCCTTGTTCTAGTAAATTATTTTAAGTAAAATATAATTTTTATTTATTCAAAGAATTTTCTGATTCCTTGAATAAGAATTTTTCTTCTCATCCTTAGAGTTCTCAAAATTATTTTCAAGTATATACTCTGTTCAGAAAATCATAATACTGTAATAATTAGTAATTTGTTTTAGCTCACATAAAATAACACCATTAACTTCTTTATAGATAGAGTTATGATTAAATAATTAAACATGATCTTGTGTAAAATATACTTTAGTATTCTGTGCTGTAAAAAAGTGTTATAATTTCAACTTCATAAAAATAGATTTAGGCAAAATAATAAAAATTGAAAAAGATTTAAATATATATTTTAAATTCAGTGTTCTTTTACATTCTTAAAAGAGTAGTTTCACACTTGAGTACAGTGTTAGCTGTGGGCTTTTCATATACAGCCTTCATTAGGTAGGTATAATTTTCCTCTTTTCTTCATTTATTAATAGCTTTTATCATGAAAGGGTATTGAATGTTATCAAACATTTTTCTGCATCCATTTAAATGACCATTAATTTTTTTCATCCTTCCTTGTGTTAATTTGGCATATCAATTAACTGATTTTTATCTGTTGAACCATCCTTGCATCCAAGGATAAATCTCACTTGCTAAGAGTATATGGTCCTTTTAATGTACATTTGAATACAGAGTACTAGATTCTGTTGAAGATTTTACATATTCCTGTTCCTCATGGAACCAGTGTTTTCTTCCTATGCAGTATATTTACTCCTAAGATCATGATCAAGGGAAGGATGCCCATTTTAGCTAGTTATATTCAAAGTATATTAAAGTACTAGCTAAAGCAATGAGTCAAGAAAAAGAAATAAAAGACATTTAAATCAGGAAGGATAAAATAGTAATCTTTGTTTGCAGATGATATGATCTTACATGAAGAAAACCATAAAGACTCTACCAGAAGACTTTTAACTCAACAGTTATAGGATACAAAATCAACACATAAATAATAATTTCATTGTATATAGTGATAACAAACTACCTTAGAAAATTATAGAAACAACTTGATTTATAACAGCATAAAAATGAATAAAATATTTAGTAATAAACTTAACTAAGGAGGTAAAGAATTGTACATGGAAAGCTCTAAAATATGAAATAAACTGAGGAAAAGTACAAATAAATGGAAATTTACATATATATGTCAAAGGTGAGAAGACAACATGTCAGAATACATATATCACACAAAGTGATCTACAGATTGAATACAATCTCCACAAAATCCCAATGTTATTTTTACAGAATTAGGAATGCTGCTGCTGCTGCTGCTGCTGCTGCTGCTACATCTCTTCAGTTGTGTTCAACTCTGTGCAACCCTATAGATGACAGCCCACCAGGCCCCACCATCCCTGGGATTCTCCAGGCAAGAACACTGGAGTGGGTTGCCATTTCCTTCTCCAGTGCTTGAAAGTGAAAGTGAAGTTGCCTAGTCATTTCCAACTCTTCCCGATCTCATGGACTGCAGCCTACGAGGCTCCTCCATCCATGGTTTTTTCCAGGCAAGTACTGGAGTGGGTTGTCATTGCCTTCTCCAACCTAACTAAACTTAAGTGTTTTTGCACAATGAAGGAAACTATAAGCAAGGTGAAAATACAGCCTTCAGAATGGGAGAAAATAATAACAAAGCAACTGACAAAGAATTCATCTCAAAAATATACAAGCAGCTCCTACAACTCAATACCAGCAAAATAAAAGACACCCCCCAAAAAAAAAAGGCCAAAGAACTAAACAGACATTTCTCCAAAGGAGACATACAGATGCAGAACAAACACATGAAAATATGCTCAGCATCACTTGTTATCAGATAAATGCAAATCAAAACCAGAAGGAGTTACCATCTCACACCAGTCAGGATGGCTGAGATCCAAAAGCCTACAAACAATAAATGCTGGAGAGGATGTGGAGAAAAGGAAAACCTCTTATACTATTGGTGAGAGTGCAAACTATACAACTAGTATGGAGAACAGTGTGGAAATTCCTTAAAAAATGAAAATAGAACTGCCATATGACCCAGCAATCCCACTGCTGGACATAGACACTGAGGAAACCAGAACTGGAAGAGACAGGCGTACCTGCAATGTTCATCACAGCACTGTTTATGATAGCTAGGACATGGAAGCAACCTAGATGTCCATCAGCAGATGAATGGATGAGAAAGTTGTGGTACATATACATAAAGGACTATTAATCAGCTATTAAAAATAACACATTTGAATCAGTTCTAATGTGGTGGATGAAACTGGAATCTATTATACAGAGTGAAATAAGCCAGAAAGAAAAACACCAATACAGTATATTAACACATATACATGGAATTTAGAAAGACGGTAACCACGATCTTATATGTGAGACAGTAAAAGAGACACAGATATAAAATACAGACTTTTGGACTCTGTAGGAGAAAGTGAGGGTGAGATTTGAGACAAGAGATGTGAAACATGTATATTAAGATATGTGAAATAGATCACCAGTCCACATTTGATGCATGAAACAGGGCACTCAAAATTGGTGCTCTGGGACAACCCAGAGGAATGGGATGGGGAGGGATCTGAGAAGGATTTGGAGATGACATACACATGTACCCCCCATGGCTGATTCATGTTAACGTATGGCAAAACCCACAATATTGCAAAGTAATTAAACTCCAATTAAAATTAAAAATTAATTTAAAAATGCATAGGAAGCTGATGACTGCTGTATGACCTTCCACATGTGGTGTTTGACTAGTAAGGGAAAATTTAAGAGAGAACAACTCTTACAGCCAATGTACAGTGACTTCAGGAGACAAATGGGAAAGACTGGGGACTGATGAAAACTGATGTAGTACAGGCCCCACCTCAACTCAATGAATAACCAACCTTTAATCAAAAGACCTCCACCCATTCAAAGGGGTAAAAATAAAATAAGGGGTCAACAACCCTGCTGTGTGCCCCTTACTCTTGAGGATGCTCACATTCTTCTTCTCTGAGTATGTAACTTTTGCTTCTCCACTAAATACATTGCTTCCTTGTTCTCATTGCAAGAAAAAAATAAATAAATAAACAAAATAAATAAATAAATAAATAAAACACAGTAAAAATAATAATGAATATAGTTTGCCATCTCTTGCTACCAGGCCTCTATTTTCTAACTTGAAAAGTTTTAATTTGGGCCAGTCCTAAGATGGCAGATAAATAGGACGGGGAAACCACTTTCTCCCCCACAAATTCATCAAAATAACATATAAACGCTGACTAAATGCCACAAAAGGTAGGAAAAATATAAAAGACAAAAAAAAGAGACAAAAGAGGTAGGGATGGAGCTCCATCCTGGGAAGGGAGTCTTAAAAGAGAGAAGTTTCCAAACACCAAGAAACACTCTCACTGCCAAGTCTGTGGCGAGCCTTGGAAGTGCAGAGGACATCATAAGAGGGAGGAAAAATAATTAAACCCCACAGATTACAAGCCCAATGGTAACTCCCCCAGTGGAGAAGCAGCACAGACGCCTGCATCTGCCACTAGCAAGTGGGGGCCGGGCAGGAGGGCGCGGGCTGCATTGCTTAGAGTAAGGATTGGCCCAAATGCCCCTAGTGTAATCAGAGCCAACTAACTTGGGTTGACAAACCAGACTGTGGGATAGCTATGACGCAAAAAGCTCTAACATAAGACACCACCAAGACCGCACACAGAACAAAGGATGAAACAGAATTAGTCAGCTATAGACCATTCCCCTCCAGTGACAGGCAGCCAGAGCTGGAAGGGCCGGAAGTGGGCAATCGCAGCCCCAGAGAGACGTTATCTACCAAAACGCAAGCAGGCTTCTTTGCTAACTAAGACTTCTTGGGGTTCTGGACAGTCAACATCCACCTAAGAAGGTGTGCCAGTTGTACACCCAGAAAACCAAGCAGCAGTGACAGGAGAGGTGATAAGTCACAGCCAACATGCTTGCCAAACACCTGAGATACTCGGACCTGGGATGGGCACAAAACGCAGGCCCAACTGAGTCTGTGCCTCTGAGGACTACCAAAGTACCTGAACCTGAGAGGCTTAGACCTGGGAGGTACATGCAGCCCAAGGCTGGCCTTGGATGGTTCCCGGCAGAGCCTGAGAACCGCGAGTGGGGTCAGGCCCAGTGTGGCTGAGACTCTGCAAGCACGTGCCAGTGTTATTTGTTTGCAGTGTCCCTCCCTCCCCACAATGCGACTGAATAAGTGAGCCTAAAAAAGTGTCCACCACTGACCCGCTTGTGTCAGGGCAGAAATCAGAAACTGAAGAGATCAGCAAACAGAAGAACCTAAAACAGAGGGAACTGCCTTGGAAATGACAGGTGCAATAGATTGAAACCCTATAGTTAGTACCAACTACATAGGAAGGGGCCTATAGATCTTGAGAAATATAAGCCAGACCAAGGAAATATCTGAAAATAAACTGACCCCACAGTACCCACAATAACCCCAGAGAAAGTCCTAGATATAGCTTTACTATTTTTAGGATCATTCTTTTTTTAATTTTTTTAAATTTTAAGTCCTCTATTACTCCTTTAACTTTCATTTTTATAACCTACTATTACTTTTCAAAAAAAGGACCCTATTTTTAAAGAAAACTTCATATATATATATATATATATAATAATATTTGTGACTTTTTTTTTCTTCTTTTAATATTGTATTTTTGAAAATCCAACCTCCACTCTATATTTGTTAATCTTTGCTTTTTGGTATTTGTTATCGATTAAATGCAAATAGAACTGCCTTATGACCCAGCAATCCCACTGCTGGGCATACACACCAAGGAAACCAGAATTGAAAGAGACACTTGTACCCCAATGTTCACTGCAGCTTTGTTTATAATTGCCAGGACATGGAAACAACCTAGATGTCCATCAGCAGATGAATGGATAAGAAAGCTGTGGTACATATACACAATGGAGTATTACTCAGCCCTTAGAAAGGATAAATTTGACTCACTTCTAATGAGATGGATGAAACTAGAGCTGATTATACAGAGTGAAATAAGCCAGAAAGAAAAACACTAATACAGTATACTGATACATATATATGGAATTTAGAAAGATAATAATGATGACCCTGTATGTGAGACAACAAAAGAAACACATAGGTATAGAAAGGAGTTTTGGCCTCTGAGGGAGAGGGAAAGGGTGGGTTGATTTGGGAGAATGGCATTGAAACATGTATACTATCATGTAAGAAACAAAGCGCCAGTCTATGTTCAATACAGGATACAGGATGTTTGGGGCTGGTACACGAGATGATCCAGAGAGATGATATGGGGTGGGAGGTGGGAGGGGGCTTTGGCATTGGGAGATCATGTACACCTGTGGCTGATTATTGTCAATGTATGGCAAAACCAATACAGTATTGTAACATAGAATAAAGTATTAAATAAATAAATAAATATTTAATAAAACACAACACCCAATTTCAGGACCCATTTTTACTTGGGAACGAGATTACTGGCTTGACAGCTCTCTCCTCCTTTGGAATCTCTTTCTAGTCCACCAGGTCGCCTCTGTCTCCTCCCCTCCCCCTTCTCTTCTCTACCCAACTCTGTGAATCTCTGTGTTCCAGACAGTGGAGAACACTTAGGGGACTGATTACTGGCTGGATCTGTCTCTCTCATTTTGATTCCCCTCTTTTATCCTCCTGGACACCAATGTCTCTTTTCTTCCTCTTCTCTTCTCTGTATAACTCCATGAATATCTCTGAGCAATCCAGACTGTGGAGTGCACATAAGGAAATGATTACTGGCCAGCTTGCTCTCTCCTCTATTGATTCCACCTCATCTCATTTGGGTCACCTCTAACTCTCTCCTCCCTCTTCTCTTCTCCATGTAACTCTGTGAACCTCTCTGGATGTCCCTCACTGTGGAGAAAACTTTCATTTTAAACCTAGATATTTTATCAACAGTGGTGTGTAGAAGGAGAAGTCTTGAGACTACTGTAAAAATAAGATTGAAAAGCAGAAGCAGGAGGCTTAAGCCCAAATCCTGAGCACATCAGAGAACTCTTGACTCCAGGGAACATTAATTGACAGGAGCTCATCAAATGCCTCCATACCTACACTGAAATCAAGCACCACCCAAGGGCCAACAAGTTCCAGAGCAAGACATACCATGCAAATTCTCCAGCAACACAGGAACAAAGCCCTGAACTTCAATATACAGGCCAAAGTTACTCCCAAACCATTGACATCTCATAGCTCATTACTGGACACTTCATTGAACTCCAGAGAGAACAAATCCAGCTCCACCCACCAGAACACTGACACAAGCTTCCCTAACCTAGACAACTTGACAAGCCACTGATACAAACCCACCCACAGTGAGGAAACTCCACAGTAAAGAGAACTCCAAAACTGCCAGAATACAAATAGGCCACCCCAAACACAGCAATATAAACAAGATAAAGAGACTGAGGAATACCCAGCAGGTAAAGGAACAGATTAAATACCCACCAACCCAAACAAAAGAGGAAGAGATAGGGAATCTACCTGATAAAGAATTCTGAATAATGCTAGTAAAAGTGATTCAAAATCTTGAAATCAAAATGGAAGCACAGATAAATAGCCTGGAGACAAGGATTGAGAAGACGCAAGAAATGTATAAAAAGGACCTAGAAGAAATAAAAAAGAGTCAATATATAATGAATAATGCAATAAATGAGATCAAAAACACTCTGGAGACAACAAATAGTAGAATAATGGAGGTAGAAATAGGATTAGTGAAGTAGAAGATAGAATGGTAGAAATAAATGAATCAGACAGGAAAAAAGGAAAAATAATTACAAGAAATGAGGACAATCTCAGAGACCTCCAGGACAGTGTTAAAAGCCCCAACATTTGAATCATAGGAGTCCCAGAAGAAGAAGACAAAAAAAAAAAAAAAAAAATGAGAAAATATTTGAGGAGATAATACTTGAAAACTTCCCTAATTGGGGAAGGAAATAATCACCAAAGTCCAAGAAATACAGAGTCCCAAACAGGATAAACCCAACGCAAAACACCCCAAGGCACATATTAATCAAATTAACAAAGATCAAACACAAAGAACAAATATTAAAAGCAGCAAGGGAAAAACAACAAGTAACACACATGGGGATTCCTATAAGGATAACAGCTGATCTTTCAATAGAAACTCTTTAGGCCAGGAGGGAATGGCAAGACATACTTAAAGTGATGAGAGAAAATAACCTCAGCCCAGATTACTGTACCCAGCAAGGATCTCATTCAAATATGAAGGAGAAATCAAAAGCTTTACAGATAAGCAAAAGCTGAGAGAATTCAGCCCCACCAAACCAGCTCTCCAACAAATGCTAAAGGGTACTCTCTAGACAGGAAACACAAAAAGGATATATAAATCCAAACACAAAACAATAAAGTAAATGGCAACAAGATCACACGTATCAATAATTACCTTAAAGTAAATGGGTTGAGTGCCCCAACCAAAAGACAAAGACTGGCTGAATGGATACAAAAACAAGACCCCTATACATGCTGTCTACAAGAAACCCACCTCAAAACAAAGGACACATACAGACTGAAACTGAAGTGCTGGAAAAAGATATTCCATGCAAATAGAGACCAAAAGAAAGCAGGGGTAGCTATGTTCATATCAGATAAAATAGACTTTAAAAAAAAGGCTGTGAAAAGAGACAAGGACACTACATGATGATCAAAGGATCAATCCAAGAAGAAGACAAAACAGTTATAAATATATATGCATCCAACACAGGAGCACCGCAATATGTAAGACAAGTGATTACAAGTATGAAAGGGGAAATTAACAATAACACAATAATAGTGGGAGACTTTAATATCCCACTCACACCTGTGGACAGATCAACTAAACAGAAAATCAATAAAGAAACACAAACTTTAAATGATACAATAGACCAGTTAAACCTAATTGATATCTACAGGACATTTCACCCCAAAACAATGAATTTCACCTTTTTCTCAAGCGCACACAGAACCTTCTCCAGGATAGATCACATCCTGGGCCATAAATCTAGCCTTGGTAAATTCAAAAAGTTGAAATCATTCCAAGCATCTTTTCTGACCACAGTGCAATAAGGTTAGATCTCAATTAAAGAAGAATAACTATTAAAAATTCCAGCATATGGAGGCTGAACAACACGCTTCTGAATAACCAACAAATCACAGATAAATCAAAAAGAAATCAAAATATGCATAGAAATGAATAAAATGAAAACACAACAACCCAAAACCTGTGGGACACTGTAAAAGCAGTGCTAAGGGGAAAGTTCATAGCAATACAGGCATACCTCAAGAAAAAAGAAAAAGTCAAATAAATAACCTAACTCTACATCTAAAGCAACTAGAAAAGGAAGAAATAGAGAACCCCAGGGTTAGTAAAAGAAAAGAAATCTTAAAAATTCGGGCAGAAATAAATGCAGAAGAAACAAAAGAGACCATAGCAAAAATCAACAAAACCAAAAGCTGATTCTTTGAAAGGATAAATAAAATTGGCAAACCATTAGCCAGGCTCATCAAGAAACAAAGGGAGAAAAAATCAAATCAATAAAATTAGAAATGAAAATGGAGAGATCACAACAGACAACACAGAAATACAAAGGATCATAAGAGACTACTATCAGCAATTATGCCAATGAAATGGATGACGTGGAAGAAATGGACAAATTCTTAGAAAAGTACAACTTTCCAAAACTGAACCAGGAAGAATAGATCTTAACAAACCCATCACAAGCACAGAAATTGAAACTGTAATCAGAAAATTTCCAGCAAACAAAAGCCCAGGTCCAGACGGCTTCACAGCTGAATTCTACCAAAAATGTAGAGAAGACCTAACACATATCCTACTAAACTCTTCCAGAAAATTGCAGAGGAAGGTAAACTTTCAAACTCATTCTATGAAGCCACCATCACCCTAATACCAAAACCTGACAAAGATGCCACAAAGAAACAAAACTACAGGCCAATATCACTGATGAACTTAGATGCAAAAATCCTTAAAAAACTCTAGCAATCAGAATCCAACAGCACATTAAAAAGATCATACACCATGACCAAGTGGGCTTCATCCCAAGGATGCAAGGATTCTTCAATGTCCACAAATCAATCAATGTAACACACCACTTTAACAAATTGAAAAATAAAGCCATATGATTATCTCAATAGATGCAGTGAAAGCCTTTGACAAAATTCAACACCCATTTATGATAAAAACTCTCCAGAAATCAGGAATAGAAGGAACATACCTCAACATAATGAAAGCTATATATGACAAACCCACAGCAAAAATTATCCCAAATGGTGAAAACTTGAAAGCATTTCCCCTAAAGTCAGGAACAAGACAAGGGTGCCCACTTTCACCACTACTATTCAACATAGTTTTGGAAGTTTTGGCCACAGCAGTCACAGCAGAAAAAGAAATAAAAGGAATCCAAGTTGGAAAAGAAGAAGTAAAACTCTCATTGTTTGCAGATGACATGATCTTCTACATAGAAAACCCTAAAGACTCCACCAGATAATTACTAGAGCTAATCAATGAATGTACTAAAGTTGCAGGATATAAAATCAACACAAAAAAATCCCTTGCATTCCTATACACTAATAATGAGAAAATAGAAAAAGAAATTAAGGAAACAATTCCATTCACCATTGCAATGAAGAGAGTAAAATACTTAAGAATATATCTACCTAAAGAAACTAAAGACGTATATATAGAAAACTATAAAACACTTGTGAAAGAAAACAGTTCAGTTCAGTTCAGTCACTCAGTCGTGTCCGACTCTTTGTGACCCAATGAATCCGCAGCACGCCAGACTTCCCTGTCCATCACCATCTCTCAGAGTTCACTCAGACTCACGTCCATCGAGTCCATGATGCAATCCAACTATTTCATCCCCTTCTCCTCCTGCCCCCAATCCCTCCCAGCATCAGAGTCTTTGCCAATGAGTCAACTCTTTGCATGAGGTGGCCAGAGTATTTGAGTTTCAGCTTTAGCATCATTCCCTCCAAAGAAATCCCAGGGCTGATCTCCTTCATAATGGACTGGTTGGATCTCCTTGCAGTCCAAGGGACTCTCAAGAGTCTTCACCAACACCACAGTTCAAAAGCTTCAATTCTTTGGCACTCAGCCTTCTTCACAGCCCAACTCTCACATCCATACATGACCACTGGAAAAATCATAGCCTTGACTAGATGGACCTTTGTTGGCAAAGTAATGTCTCTGCTTTTCAATATGCTACCTAGGTAGACCATAACTTTTCTTACAAGGAGTACGCTTCTTTTAATTTCATGGCTGCAATCACCATTTGCAGTGATTTGGGAACCGCAAAAAATAAAGTCAGCCACTGTTTCCACTCTTTCTCTATCTATTTCCCATGAAGTGATGGGACCAGAGGCCATGATCTTTGTTTTCTGAATGTTGAGCTTTAAGCCAACTTTTTCACTATCCATTTTTACATTCATCAAGAGGCTTTTAGTTCCTCTTCACTTTCTGCCATAATGGTGGTGTAATCTGCATATCTGAGGTTATTGATATTTCTCCTGGCAATCTTGATTCCACCTTGTGCTTCTTCCAGCCCAGTGTTTCTGATGATGTACTCTGTACTCTGCATATAAGTTAAATGAGCAGGGTTACAATATATAGCCTTGACGTACTCCTTTTATAGATGGAGAAATATACCATGTTCATGGATCAGAAGAATCAATATAGTGAAAATGAGTATACTACCCAAAGCAATCTATTGATTCAATGCAGTCCCTATCAAGCTACCAACAGTACTTTTCACTGAGTTAGAACAAATAATTTCACAATTTGTATGGAAATACAAAAACCTTGAATAGCCAAAACAGTCTTGAGAAAGAAGAATGGAACTGGAGGAATCAACCTGCTTGAATTCAGGCTCTACTACAAAGCCACAGTCATCAAGACAGTATGTGAAGTCAAGTGGGCACTAGAAAGCATCACTTCGAACAAAGCTGGTGGAGGTGATGATATTCCAGTGGAGCTATTTCAAATCTTGAAAGATGATGCTGTGAAAGTGTTGCACTCAATATGCCAGCAAATTTGGAAAACTCACCAGTGGCCACAAGACTGGAAAAAGTCAGTTTTCATTCCAACCCCAAAGAAAGGCAATGCCAAAGAATGCTCAGACTACCGCACAGTTGCACTCATCTCACATGCTAGTAAAGTAATGCTCAAAATTTTCCAAGCCAGGCTTCAGCAATATGTGAACCATGAACTCCCTGATGTTCAAGCTGGTTTTAGAAAAGGCAGAGAAACCAGAGATCAACTTGCCAACATTTGCTGGATCATGGAAAAA
This sequence comes from Nanger dama, assembly GCA_917880005.1. Classification (NCBI taxonomy): domain Eukaryota; kingdom Metazoa; phylum Chordata; class Mammalia; order Artiodactyla; family Bovidae; genus Nanger; species Nanger dama. The sequence continues at coordinate 49,091,574 of CAKJTW010000011.1, forward strand.
GTTGAATATGCCAAAGCCTTTGACTGTGTGGATCACAATAAACTGTGTAAAATTCTGAGAGAGATGGGAATACTAGACCACCTGACCTGCCTCTTTAGAAATCTGTATGCAGGTCAAGAAACAACAGTTAGAACTGGACATGGAACAACAGACTGGTTCCAAATAGGAAAAGGAACACATCAAGGCTGTATATTGTCACCCTGCTTATTTAACTTCTATGCAGAGTATATCATGAGAAACGCTGGGCTGGAATCAAGATTGCCAGGAGAAATATCAATAACCTCAGATATGCAGATGACACCACCCTTATGGCAGAAAGTGAAGAAGAACTAAAAATCCTCTTGATGAAAGTGAAAGAGGAGAGTGAAAAAGTTGGCTTAAAGCTCAACATTCAGAAAACGAAGATCATGGCATCCGGTTCCATCACTTCATGGGAAATAGATGGGGAAACAGTGGAAACAGTGTCAGACTTCATTTTTTTTTTTTTTTTTTTGTTGGCTCTAAAATCACTGCAGATGGCGACTGCAGCCATGAAATTAAAAGATGCTTACTCCTTGGGAGAAAAGTTATGACCAACCTAGATAGCATATACAAAACCAGAGACATTACTTTACTGGCTAAGGTCCGTCTACTCAAGGCTATAGCTTTTCCTGTGGTCATGTATGGATGTGAGAGTTGGACTATGAAGAAGACTGAGCGCCGAAGAATTGATGCTTTTGAACTGTGGTGTTGGAGAAGACTCTTGAGAGTCCCTTGGACTGAAAGGAGAGCCAACCAGTCCATTCTGAAGGAGATCAGCCCTGGGATTTTTTTTTTTTTTCTTGGAAGGAATGATGCTAAAGCTGAAACTCCAGTACTTTGGCCACCTCATGAGAAGAGTTGACTCATTGGCAAAGACTCTGATGCTGGGAGGGACTGGGGGCAGGAGGAGAAGGGGACGACTGAGGATGAGATGGCTGGATGGCATCATGGACTGGATGGATGTGAGTCAGTGAACTGCGGGAGTTGGTGATGGACAGGGAAGCCTGGTGTGCTGCGATTCATGTGGTCACAGAGAGTTGGACACGACTGAGCGACTGAACTGAACTGAACTGAACTGAAGCATGATAATCAGTGAAGAAAATGAAAAGGGATCCAAACTGGGAAAAATGAAACACTCACTATGTTCAGATAACATGATACTATACATAAAATATCCAAAAGAGTATCAGAAAACTACTAGAGCTCATCAATTAATTCAGTAAATTTCCAGGATACAAAATTAACACAAAGAAATCTCTTGCATTATAATACACTAACAATGAAAGATCAGAAAGAAATTCAAGACACAATCCCATTTACAAATGCATTAAAAATAATAAAATACTGAGGAATAAACCTACCTAATGAGACAAACGACCTATCCTCTGGAAATTTTAAAATGCTAACAAAGGAAATCAAAGATGACACAGTGGAAAGATATGCCATATTTTCCGACTGGAAAACTCAATAATGTCAAAATAATGATACTGCCCAAGGCAATCTACATATTCAATTCATTGCCTATCAAATTACCAATGGCATTTTTCACATCACTAGAACACAAAAAAATTATATATTTTATAGTTATATATAACTAGAACATAATAAAATTCATATATTTTAGCTATATAAAACTAGAACAACATAAAATTTGTATATAAATTTTATGAAATTTTGTATGAAAGCAACAGTATTTATTGGCAATCTGTTGAAATCATCACTAAAAGTTTTCTGTAGTTCTGGCAAAATGGAGCTTTCCCTTCTGAATGAACTGATCACCTTTAAAAACTATGAATCTGGACTGCACCTCTGTATGTGTGTGTATGTGTGTGTGTGAGTGTGTGTGCACACTCACACAAGCTTGTGCAGATGTCTGTCAACCTCTTCAGTAAGAATATTTGTTAAACTAGTGTTGTAAGACTGCTGGTGATTTGTCTTAAGTGTCTGTTCCTACTGCATTTCATTAAAAATATATCAGTTTATTGTGTGTCAAATAACATCAGATTGAAAGGAGCATTTTGGGGATCACAAAACTTACTGGAGATAAATAACACATGTCTATCAGATATAACACAGTCACTTGAAAAGCTAACAAATGTGAGACAAATTTAATCCCTAAGTCATCAGCTGTTTCAGCAGTTATGATTTTGAATACCTAGTGTAAATATGGAATAAAAAAGTCCACAAATGTTACTTTTCACTAAAGGATTCAAAATTTAAATGATATATTTTTAAACATATATATATATATATATTTAAAAATTTTAAATTTATGAGTGATTGTTTTAATATCATTATGGTTCTAAATTATATTTTAACTTTCTAACTTTTAATATACTTGTTAAGTTTACAGTTAATCAGTTTATTTGCAAATGTGCTCATTTACATAAGTGGATCTTATTATACTTATCCTGAAAATATTAAAAAATAATGCCAAATGTGTAGCAATATGCATATGAGTAATTAATTATATGTTATTTCTCAAAAAGGAATCAAATAAACAGTATATTATTTCCCTGGATTATCATTCAGTAGCTCAGTCATGTCCGAATCTGTGACCCCATGGACTGCAGCACACCAGGCTTCTCTGTCCATCACCAACTCCCAAAGCCTACTCAAACTCATGTCCATCACGTTGGTGATGCCATCCAACCATCTCACCCTCTGTCATCCGCTTCTCTTCCTGCCTTCAATCTTTCCCAGCATCATGATATTCAAAGACTCAGTTTTCAAATCAGGTGGCAAAAGAATTGATTTCAGCATCAGTCCTTCCAATGAATATTCAAAACTGATTTCCTTTAGATGGACTGGGTGGATCTCCTTGTACTGCAAGGGACTCTCAAGAGTTGTCTCAAACACCACATTTCAAAAGCATCCGTTCTTGGCACTCAGTTTCCCTTAGGTCCAACTCTAACATCCATTCATGACTGCTCGAAAAACCATAGTTTTAGTTAGTTGGACCCTTTTGGTAAAATACTGTCTCTGCTTTTTAATGAGCTGTCAAGGTTGGTCGTAGGTTTACTTCCATGGAGCAATTAAAATGTCTTTTAATTTAATGACTGTAGTAACAATCTTCAGTAATTTTGGAGTCCCCTCACCACCCACAAAAAAAAAGTCTGTCACAGTCTCTGTTGTTTCCCCATCTATTTGCCATGAAGTGATGTTGAGTTTTAAGCCAACTTTTTCACTCTCCTCTTTCACTTTCATCAAGTGGCTCTTTAGTTCTTCTTCACTTTCTGCCATAAGGGTTGTGTCAACTGCATACCTGAGATTATTGATATTTCTCCCAGAAGGTGCTTCATCCAGCCTGGCATTTCACATGATGTACTCTGCATACCAATTAAATGAGCAAGGTGACAATATACAGCCTTGACATACTCCTTTCCCTGATTTGGAATCAGTCTGTAATTCTATGTTCAGTTCTAACTGTTGCTTCTCGGACTGTATAGAGATTTCTCAGGAGACAGGTAAGGTGGTCTGGTATTCCCATTTCTTTAAGAATTTTCCACAGTTTGTTGTGATCCACACAGTCAAAGGCTTTGGTGTAGTCATAAAAGCAGATTTTTTTTTTCCCCTGGTACTCATTTGCTTATTTGATTTTCATCACAGGCAACTGGAATGCAAAAGTAGGAAGTCAAGAAACACCTGGAGTAACAGGCAAATTTGGCCTTGGAACACAAAATGAAACAGGGAAAAGGCTAATAAGAGTTCTGCCGAGAAAACTCACTGGTCATAGTAAACACACAAAGCATCTGCCTGCAATGTGGGAGACCTGGGTTCAATCCCTGGGTTGGGAAGATCCCCTGGAGAAGGAAATGGCAACCCACTCCAGTATTCTTACCTGGTGAAGCCCATGGATGGAGGAGCCTGGTAGGCTACCGTCCACGGGGTTGCAAAAGAGTCGGACATGACTGAGCGACTTCACTTCACTTCCAACAGCACAAGAGAAGATTCTACACATGGACATCACCAGATGGTCAACAGTGAAATCAGATTGATAATATTATTTTCTGCCAAAGATGGAGAAGCTCTATACAGTCAGCCTAAACAAGACCAGGAACTGACTGTGGCTCAAGTCATGAACTCCATATTGCCAATTCAGACTTAAATTGAAGGTGGCTCAGAGGTAAAAGCATCTGCCTCCAATGCGGGAGACCCGGGTTCGATCCCTGGGTTGGGAAGATCCCCTGGAGAAGGAAATGGCAATCCACTCCAATATTCTTGCCTGGAAAATCCGATGGATGGAGAAGTCTAGTAAGTTATAGTCCATGGGGTCGCAGAGAGTTGGACACGACTGAGCGACTTCACCTTCACCTTCACCTTCATTCAAGTATGACCTAAATAAAAGACCTTATGACTATACAGTGGAAGTGAGAAATAGATTTAAGGGACTAGATCCGATAGACAGAGTGCCTGATGAACTATGGACAGAGGTTTGTGACATTGTACAGGAGACAGGAATCAAGACCACACCCAAGAAAAATAAACGGAAAAAAAAAAAAAAAAGGCTATCTGAGGAGAACTTACAAATAGCTGTGAAAAGAAAAGTGAAAATCAAATGAGAAAAGGAAAGATATTTGAATGCAGAGTTCCAAAGAATAGCAAGGAGAGATAAGAAAGCCTTCCTCAGGAGGAAAACAATAGAATGGCAAACTAGAGATCTCTTCAAGAAAATTAGAGATACCAAGGGAACATTTCATGCAAGATGGGCTCAATAAAAGACAGAAACAGTATGGACCTAACAGTAGCAGAAGATGTTAACAAGAGGTGGCAAGAATACAAAGAACTGAACAACAAAAAAAGATCTTCATGACCCAGATAATCACACTGGTGTGATCACTAATACTCACCTAGAGCCAGACATCCAGGAATGTGAAGTCAACTGGGCCCTAGGAAGCATCATTATGAACAAAGCTAATGGAGGTGATGGAATCCCAGTTGAGCTACTTCAAATCCTGAAAGATGATGCTGTGAAAGTGCTGCACTCAATATGTCAGCAAATTTGAAAAACTCAGCAGTTGCCACAAGACTGGAAAAGGTCAATTTTCATTCCAATCCTAAAGGAAGGCAATGACAAAGAATGCTCAAACTAGTGCACAATTGCACTTATCTCACACACTAGTAAAGTTACACTCAAAATTCTCCAAGCCAGGCTTCAGCAATACGTGAACCATGACTTTCCAGATGTTCAAGTTCGTTTTAGAAATGGCAGAGGAACCAGAGATCAATATGCCAAGATCCACTGGATCATGGAAAAAGCAAGAGAGTTCCAGAAAAACATCTATTTCTGCTTTATTGACTATTCCAAGCCTTTGACTGTGGATCACAATAAACTGGAAAGTTCTGAAAGAGATAGGAATATCAGACCACCTGACCTGCTTCTTGAGAAACCTGTATGCAGGTCAGGAAGCAACAGTTAGAACTGGGCATGTAACAACAGACTGGTTCCAAATAGGAAAAGGATTACGTCAAGGATATATATTGTCACCCTGCTTAAAATTAAGTTACATGCAGAGTACATCGTGACAAACGCTAGTTGGAAGGAAGCACAAGCTGAAATCAAGATTTCTGGGAAAATAACAATAACCTCAGATATGGAGATGGCAGCACTCTTAGGAAAGAAAATGAAAAAGAACTACAGAGCCTCTTGATGAAAGTAAAAGAGGACAGTAGAAAAAGTTGGTTTAAAGCTCAACATTCAGAAAATAAAGATCATGGCATCTGGCCCCATCTCTTTATGGTAAATAGACTGGGAAACAGTGTCTGAATTATTTTTATGGGCTCCCCAGTCACTGCAGATGGTGATTGCAGCCATGAAATTAAAAGACACTTACTCCTTGGAAGGAAAGATATGACCAACCTAGACACCATATTGAAAAGCTGCGACATTACTTTACTAACAATGGTCCTTCTAGTCTAGGCTCTGGTTTTGCCAGTAGTCATGTAGGCATGTGAGAGTTGGACTATAAAGAAAGCTGAGCGCTGAAGAATTTTAAACTGTGCTTTAAACTTGGAGAAGACTCTTGAGAGTCCCTTGGACTCCAAGGAGATCCAACCAGTCCATTCTAAAGGAGATCAGACCTGGGTGTTCATTGGTAGAACTGATGTTGAAGTTGAAACTCCAGTATTTTGGTCAACTGATGCAAAGAACTGACTAATTGGAAGACCTTGATGCTGGGAAAGACTAAGGGCAGGAGGAGAAGGGGACGGCAGAGGATGAGATGGTTGGATGGCATCACTGACTCAATGGACATGGATTTGCGTAGACTCTGGGAGTTGGTGATAGACAGGGAGGCCTGGCGTGCTGTGGTTCATGGAGTCACAAAGAGTCGGACATGACTGAGTGATTGAACTGAACTGAACTGAACTGAGCTTGCTTTTTTGATGATCCAGTGCATCTTGGCATATTGATCTCTGGTTCCTCTGCTTTTTCTAAATCCAGCTTGAACATCTGGACATTCATGTTTCCACATACTGTGGAAGCCTGGCTTGGAGAATTTTGAGCATTACTTTTCTAGCCTGTAAGATAAGAGCAATTGTGTGGTAGTCTGAACATTCATTTGCATTTCCTTTCTTTGGGATTGGAATGAAAACTGACTTTTTCCAGTCCTGTGACCACTGCTGAGATTTCCAAATTTACTGGCATATTGAATGAAGCCCTTTACAGCATCATCTTTTAGGATTTGAAATAGTTTAACTGGAATTCCATCACCTTTACTAGCTTTGTTTGTAGTAATGTTTCCCAAGGCCCACTTGACTTCACATTCTATGATGTTTGGCTCTAAGTGAGTGATCACAATATCCTGATTATCTGGGTCATGAAGACCTTTTTGTATAGTTCTTCTGTGTATTCTTGCCCCTCTTCTTAACATCTTCTGCTTCTGTTAGGTCCATGCCATTTCTGTCCTTTGTTGTGCCCATTTGCATGAAATGCTCCCTTGCTATCTCTAATTTTCTTGAAGAGATCTCTAGTCTTTCCGTTTCTATTTTCTTCCTCTATTTCTTTGTATTGATTGTTGAGGGAGGCTTTCTTATCTCTCCTTGCTATTCTTTGGCACTCTCAATTCAAATGTGTATATCTTTCCTTTTCTGCTTTGCTTTTAGCTTCTCTTCTTTTCTCAGCTATTTGTAAGGCCGCCTTAGAAAACCATTTTGCCTTTGTGCATATCCCTAACACTCCCATAGAATGGCATTAACCTTTTCCATAGTTCTTCAGGCACTCTCTCTATCAGATCTAAGCTCTCTCAATTATAGTTCACCCTTGAACAATGCAGAGGGGTTAATTTCATTGTCAACTGAAAGCTAATTTGTGTTAGCAACCTGAAAGAATTTGCATTGAATATGAAAATTCAAACATGGAACAAGATTAATTCTTGACTGTGAAATTAATTATACTGTCTCTTACACATGTGTTTATAATCAATCTATTTGCTAGCCAGCCCACAGCAAAATATGCCTTATAAGGCATATACCAATTAATATCATTTGACTCCTCTTATATTTCATTTTGCTAATTAAACATATTTAAACTTTTTTAAGACCCTATACTCAAATGTTTACAGGAAACTAGTATTGTATAAATTTAAATACTTTAAGTGTTATACTGGAAACACTGTTTTCTATATATAACCTTTTGAAGCTCTTGATATGCAGCACCAAAAATTTAAGTCCTTTGGAAGCAAATATGTATGTGTGTGTGTGTGTGTGTATATATATATATATATATGTATATATGTATATTTGTGTGTGTATATATATATATATATACACACACACACATGCACATGTGTGCATGCTTAGTCACTTCAGTCATGTCTGACTCTCTGCGAACCTGTGGACCATGGCCTGCCAAGCTCTTCTGTCCATGGGGTTCTCTAGGCAGGAATACGCAGTGAGTTGCCATTTCCTTTTCTAGTATATACATACTGCTGCTACTGCTAAGTCACTTCAGTCATATCCCACTCTGTGTGACCCCATAGACGGCAGCCCGCCAGGCTCCCCCATCCCTGGGATTCTCCAGGCAAGAATAATGGAGTGAGTTGCCATTTCCTTTTCCAATGCATGAAAGTGAAAAGTGAAAGTGAAGTCTTTCAGTCGTGTCCAACTCTTAGCGACCCCATGGACTGCAGCCTACCAGGCTCCTCCATCCATGGAATTTTCCAGGCAAGAGTACTGGAGTGGGGTGCCATTGCCTTCTCCGGTATATACACACACATGGGTATAAATACAATCTTAATGACTCAAATATATTTTAATATTTAATAAGAGGCTCACTTCAAAGAACCCTATAGGAAATTATTTTTATCACAAAACTATTTATTTAAGCTTATCCTAGTACTATTGTTCTGTTTCCAATTCAGGTTTTATATAATTGATCTTCTTAACCGGTTCTATGAGATGAATTGAATCTCCTCCCCCACAAAATAAGTTCTGGTCCTAACTCCCAGCACCTGAATGTGCCTTATTTGAAAATCAGGATTTTTCAGATGTAATCTAGTTGAAATAGGTCATGACTGATTAGGGTAGGCCTTAATCTAATAACAGTATTTATTAACAGAAAAAATTTGGATACAAATATGTACAGAGGGAAGACAATGTGAAGAAATAGAAGAAGACTGTGACTATAGAGGCATAGACTGGGGTGATGTGCCTCTAAGATAAAACTCACTGAGAATGGCTGACACCAACCAGAAGTCAGAAAGAGACAAAGAAAGATCCTGTCCTAGAATCTTCAGATACACCACGGTCCTGCTCACCTCTTGATTTGGGGCTTCTAGATTCCATAACTGTAAGATAATTTCTTTTTAAATTTCTGTTGTTTTAAGCTGTTGTTTATATAAGTTTTTGATAATTTGTTATGGCAGCCACAGGAAATCAATACAGCCTGCAGAATTTCTTCATGAGTCTACATATTATGAGGAGCATTTTCTCTTATATTTTAGGGCTTGTGTTAAGTGCCCTTTTATTTGTCTTACATTCTGACTATAAATAATGCAGATTATGCAGTGGGGAGAACATTAGTATCCCAAATTTGCAGATAAAAAAATCAAATCAGAGAAAAGACATATACCAGACACAGCAGAGATGATGTTCAGTGCAACTTTATATAGCTACAGAATCTACCTCTCCTAAGTATAGTATTTGCTAAATATTTTGGGACCAAGCCATTTATTTTTTATGTATATAATCTTCAAATGTGAGAAGATAGTAGTGGTGTATTTTTTTTGTATACAATAATATTTCAGTATATGAATGCCCAGAATACATGGTGACTTTATGTTAATACTGCTATCATTTTCCAGAATGAAGATTACTATTGTATGTGAAATTTTAATAATGTCTCTCTTCCTCACATTCTGTATCAGAGTTTTTCAACAGCTTTTGGGGAACACAAAATATATATCATAAAACTTGTACAGTTTAAGTGTACAATGATTTTTGGTAAATTTAGAGTTGAGCAACCATCATTACAATCTCATTTTAGAACATTTTCATCACCTTGAAATGATCCCTTGTGCCATTTATAGTCATGACTCTTTTTCACTAATAGCCGAGGGAACTCCAGTCTACTTTTGGTTTTAACAGATTTGCCTTTTCTGAACATTTAATATAAATGAAATTAAACAATATGTGGTTTTTTGCATTTTATTTCTGCCACTTAAAAATATTTTGGAGGCCCTCCAAATAATAATATTTTTAGCATGCATCCATACTTTGCTCTTTTATTGCTCAGTAGTCTTTTGTTGTATAAATATACCACATTTTGTTTCTCTATCATCCAGTTGATATTTAGGTTATTCTATTTTTTTATTATTATGACTGAGGTTGCTATGAACATTTATATGTATCTATTTGGGTATACAGGTGTTTCTATTGCTCTTGAATCTATACCTAAGAGTTGAACTGATGAATCATAGGGTAAATGCAAATGTTTGATGTTTTCAGAAATTGCTAAGCTGTGTTTCAAAGGAGCTGAACTCATTTCAAATTTATTTTTACTGACGTGAAGTTGAATTACAATGTTGTCTTAATTAGTGCTGTACTGCAAAGTTACTCAGTTATACACATATGTATATAAATTATTTTTATATTCTTCTCTCTTATAGTTTATCACAGGGTATAGAATACAGTTCTCTGTTAAGCGGCTGAAATCTTTGTATTTCAATCAACAATATGAGGATTCATTTCTCCCCATCCTTGTCAATACTTTATTATCATTTGTGTTTTTTTGTTGTTGTTGTTAGAGTCAGTGTAGTAAGTGTGAAGTATTACCTCATTATGGTTTTAAAATATTTTTTCCTAATGACAAAGGAGGTTGAATATCTTTTCCTGTACTTATTGACCATCCCTATGTCTTTGGTGAAATGTCTATTGGATTCTTTTGCTCACTTTTTGATTGGATTGTTTGTCTTTTATTGTAGAACTATAATTTTTCTTTCTATATTTCTATATATTTATTCCTATATTTCTAACGGATGTAAGTCCATTAACAGAATTATGATTTGAAAATACTCATTCCACTCTGTGTTTTGCCTTTTCATATTCTTATAGTGTCTTTTCAAGCACAAAGCATACAATTTTGATTTTGATCAAGTCCAAAATTTCAATGACAGAACTAATTTTTAAAACCTTTTGGAAAATTTTAACAATGTGAAAAGTGTAATAAAGAAATAAACAGTTAGCTCTACTTTTTAATCAGTGAACTTAGTTACTCTGCAGTGCTGCCAGATTGAAAATCAGTATTGGATACTGAAAAATTCTTGCTTGTAGAGTCCGTTCTAGGACACCTTTTGTAGTACAGCATTCAATAATAAGATAGTTCTTCAATAAAATGTAATATGAAATGGAAACTAACTTGAATATTTTTTAAAAAGCACTGATCTATGTCCAGGATTAGAGTAGAAAAGAGGGCCATTCTCAAGAGTATGTTTGAATTAGAATTTGTATATTTTTACATATATAATAAGATATTTTAAATGCTTATAAACTACCATATAAGCAAAATGAAAGTGAGAGACCTTTCTGATAGGATGTGGATATTTTTTATTTTTATGTTTACATGAGTTGTCAGAGGCTGAGTGAGGAATAGCGTAAGAGTGAAAACCTGAAGTGGCCACAGTCTTAAGGGAACCTGTGCTTTTTAGTGGATTTTCTTCTAGAACCACCCCCACCCCCACTTCTCAAACTTTGAGTTCTCACTATGAAAACCCAAGAACCAACTCCTCTTAGTTCTGGAGAAGAAAAGGAGAAACAACTATTATGAAACACCATCAGTGCCCTGCTCCATAACAAAGGATTATTTTCCAGGGAAAAGTACTTTGACAGAGCATGTTATGAAACCTTATTCCAGCTAGGGAAAGAGACTTGATACCCAGTTTAGACCCTCATGCCTGTACTTCGAAAAGGGAGTCAAAAATGCATAGTTAATTGGGGGCAAGTCTTTGAGAAAATAGATTTAAAGCTTTTCAGCCAGGAAAGAAAGTAGGGGACAGTGTAAACACTGTGCCAGTAGGAAAAATGCTTGTGAAAGTCACAATATTACAACCTAGACCCACTAAAACACTTAACCTTAATCATTAGATCATAGATTGCTCCTCTTCCCCACAACATTACCACCACACAAATAGGGCTGTAGTATAATATCATTATAGTGGGTGTAGTTGAAAGGGGTGTACAATACAGATTCGTATAAATATTTTATATACATCCACATAGAGAGTCAAGACATAATATAAAAACACCAGAAGAATTCAAAGCCTCTGATACATAAAGCAGCAGCAGACATTAAACATAGGTCAACTTCTAGTCAGATAATCTTAAATTCTCATACTAGAGGCCTATTTACTTTATTTCCTATTCTCCAGTTTCCCAGATTATTTGTCTGGCTTTCAAACAAAATTGCAAGTATGAAAAAAGCAAGAAAGAAATACAATTCGAAAAATAAAGCAATCATTGGAAGAGCCTGAGATATGACACAAATATGAGCGTTATTAGGAAATTTAAAATAACTGTGATTAATGTGTTAGTGGATCTATGGAAAAGTAGACATGGTGGATGAACATACAGATAACACAAAAAATAGACTGAGTAAAAAAATAATTTAAAAAATAAATGTTAGATATAGAAAACAAAATACAAATGAAGAATGCTTTTCCTGGCCTCATCAGTAGACAGCACAGTTAAGCAATAATTAGTAAACTTGAAGATGGATCAATAGAAGCTTCTCAAGTAGCAAAGAGGGGAAAGATGAAAAGAGAGGTCAAAGCATTGGGGAACTATGGGATGATCCTAAAAGATCTAACATGAAAATAATTGAAATAACAGTATTTCAAAAAGAATAAGAAATATTTGAATTAAAAATGGCTTAAAATATCTGAGAATTAATGGCAGATACCAAAACACAGAACTAGGAGTCATAGATAATACAAAGCTGATAAATATGCATGTACACACACACACACACACACACACATACACACAAAGTCCTAATACATTTCAACCTTCAGAAAATCAAAGACAGAGAATCTTGAAAGAAGACAGAGGAAAAGTACTTTACTTAGAGGAATAAGCACTAAAATTATTACTTATTATATAAATAATAAACAATGCAAGTAATAAGACAGTACTGTAAAATATTTTAAAGTGTTAAAAAAGATTTAGAAAATCAGTGAAATTATCCTATAAAAGTGAAAGAGAAATATTCTACAGACAAAAACTGGGGAATATCATTGCCAACAGAACTGCCTGGCAGTAAATGTTAAGACATTTTTCAGAGAGGTGGAAAATGATACAGATTAGGAACTTAGACTTACATTAAGAAATGGAGTGCACATGAAAACAAATAAATGATGGAAAAATAATGTAATTTGCATTCTTAAGTTATCTAAAAAACAGTTGTTTAATTCAATGCTAGTGGCAATTTCAGTGGCAAGTGTGAAAATTAACATTTTAGTAATCAATGAACTAAAATGGAATGTAATGGATGAATTAATTCAGATGAACATTATATCTACTACTGTGGGCAATAATCCCTTAGAATAAATGAAGTAGCCATCATAGTTAACAAAAGAATCCAAAATTCAGTACTTGGATGCAATCTCAAAAATGACAGAATGATCTCTGTTCTTTTCCAAGGCAAACCATTAAATATCACAGTATTCCAAGTCTATACCCAGACCACTAATGCTGAAGAAACTGAAGTTGAATGGCTCTATGAAGACCTATAAGACCTTCTAAAACTAACACCAAAAAAGATGCCCTCTTCATTACAGGGGACTGGAATGCTAAGTAGGAAGTCAAGAGCTACCTGGAGTAACAGGAAAATTTGGCCTTTGAATACAAAATGAAGCAGGGCAAAGGCTAACAGAGTTTTGCTGGGTGAATGCACTGGTCATAACAAACAACCTCTTCCAAAAACACAAGAGAAGACTACACATGGGCATCACCAAATGGTCAATACCAAAATCAAATTGGTTGTATTCTTTGCAGTCAAAGATGGAGAAGCTCTGTAAAGTCAGCAAAAGGAAGACCAGGATCTATGGCTCAGATTATGAACTCCTTATTGCAAAATTCAGACTTAAATTGAAGAAAGTAGGGAAAATCACTAGACCATTCAAGTATAACCCAAATCAAATCCCTTATGATTATACAATGGAAGTAAGAAATCGATTCAAGGTATTAGATCTGATAGACAGAGTGCATGAAGAACTATGGATGGATGTTTGTGACACTGTATAGGAGGTAGTGAGTAATAACATTCCCAAGAAAAATAAATGGAAAAAGGTAAAATTGTTGTAGGAGGAGGCCTTACAAATAGCTGAGAAAAAGAGAAGTGAAAGGAAAAGGAAAAATGGAAAGATATACCCATTTGAATGCAGAGTTCCAAAGAATGGCAAGGAGATATAAGAAAGCCTTCCTCAATGATCAATGCAAAGAAATAAAGGAAAACAAAATGGGGAAGACTAGAGATCTCCTCAAGAAAATTAGAGATACCAAGGTTACATTTCATGTAAAGGTGAAGGTGAAGTCGCTCAGTCATGTCCGACTCTTTGCCACCTCGTGGACTAGTGCCTAACAGGCTCCTCCATCCATGGGATTCTCCAGGCAAGAATACTGGAGTGGGTTGCCATTTCCTTCTCCAGGGGATCTTCCCAACCCAGGGATCAAACCCAGGTCCCCCGCATTAGAGGCAGACGCTTTTACCTCTGGAGCCAAGATGGGCACAATAAGGAACAGAAATGGAATGGACCTAACAGAAGCAGAAAACATTAAGAAGAGGTGGTAAGAACACACAGATGAACTACACACACACACAAAGATTTTAATGACCCAGATGATCACAATGGTGTGACCACTCACCTAGAGCCAGACATCCTGGAAGGCAAAGTCAGGTGGGCCTTAGGAAGCACCGCTATGAACAAAGCTAATGGAGGTGATGGAATTCAAGTTGAGCTATTTCAAACCTTAAAAGATGATGCTGTGAAAGTGCTGCACTAAATAGGCCAGCAAATCTGGAAAACTCAGCAGTGGCCACAGGACTGGAAAAGGTCAATTTTCATTCCAATCCCAAAGAAAGGCAATACCAAAGAATGCTCAAACTACTGCACAATTGCGCTCATTTCACATGCTAGCAAAGTAATGCTCTAAATTCTCCAAGCCAGGCTTCAACAGTACATGAATGATGAATTTCCAGAAGTTCAAGCTGTATTTAGAAAAGGCAGAGGAACCAGAGATCAAATTGCTGACATCCACTTGATTCATCAAAAAAGCAAGAGAGTTCCAGAAAAACATCTACTGCTTCTTTTTGATTATACCAAAGCCTTTGGCAGTGTTGATCACAGCAACATGTGTAAAATTCTTAAATGGATGGGAATACCAGACCACCTTATCTGTCTCCTGTGAAATCTGTATGCTGGTCAAAAAGCAACAGTTAAAACTGAACATGAAACAATAGACTGGTTCCAGATCATGAAAAGAGTATGTCAAAGTTGTATATTGTCACCCTGCTCATTTAACTTATATGCAGAGTACATCATGAGAAATGCCTGGCTGGATGAAGCACAAGCTGGAATCAAGATTGGTGGGAGAAATATCAATAACCTAAGATATGTAGATGACATCACCCTTTTGAAAGGGAATGAGAGTGAAAAGGGTGGCTTAAAACTCAACATTCAGAAAACTAAGATCATGGCATCTGGTCCCATCACTTCATGGCAAATAAATGGGGAAACAATGGAAATAGCAAGAGAGTTTCTCTTATGCAGCCGTGAAATTAAAAGATGCTTGCTCCTGGAAAGAAAAGCTATGACCAACCTTGACAGCATATTAAAAAGCAGAGACATTTCTTTGCCAACAAAGGTCCATGTAGTCAGAGCTATGGTTTTTCCATTAGACACCTATGGATGTGAGAGTTGGACTATAAAGAAAGCTGAGTGCCAAAGAACGGTTGCTTTTGAATTGTGGTGTTGGAGACAACTCTTGAGAGTCCCTTGGACTGCAAGAAGATACAACCAGTCCATTCTAAAGGAAATCAATCCTGAATATTCACTGAAAGGACTGATGTTGAAGCTGAAACTCCAATGCTTTGGCCACCTGATGTGAAGAACCAGCTCGTTGGGAAAGACCCTGATGCTCAGCAAGATTAAAGGCAGGAGAAGAAGGAGACAACAGAGGATGAGATGGCTGGATGGCATCAATGACATGATGGACATAAGTTTGAGTAGGTTCTGGAAGTTGGTGATGGACAGCAAAGCCTGGCATGCTTGTCCATGGGGTCACAAATTGTCAGACATAACTGAGTGCCTGAACTGAATGGCAGTTTCTGAGTGATTACAACATGTAGATAAATAAACTGAGTTACAGCATCAAAAGGGACTATAGAAAATAATTGGAACTATTCTGTTTAAAATTACCCAAACTACATGTGAAGTGGCATAATGTGTTAATATTAAAATGGATTTTGATAAGACAAAATTGTATGTTGTAAAGTTCAGATAAAAAAATCAAGTATTTCTCAAAAGATATATATAATTGTTATGTTAAAAGTGAAATAAAATGACATAATACAAAATGTTTCTATTAAACCAGACAAAGTAGAAGAATAAAAATATTTTCCCAGGAGTTGTCCAAACCTGTCCCATTCTTACTCCTTGGAAGGAAAGTTATGACCAAGCTAGACAGCATATTAAAAGCAGAGACATTACTTTGCCAACAAAGATCTGTCTAGTCAAGGCTATGGTTTTTCCAGTGGTCATGTATGGATGTAAGAGTTGAACTATAAAGAAAGCTGAGCAGTGAAGAATTGATTCTTTTGAACTGTGATGTTGGAGACGACTCTCAAAATCCCTTGGACTGCAAAAAGATCCAACCAGTCGATTCTAAAGGAGATCAGTCCTGAGTGTTCATGGAGGGACTGATGTTGAAGCTGAAACTCCAATACTTTGGTCACCTGATGCAAAGAGCTGACTCATTTGAAAAGACCCTGACACTGGGGAAGATTGAAGGCAGGAGGAGAAGGGGAAGACAGAGGTTGAGATGGCTGGATGATATCATTGACTCAGTGGACATGAATTTGAGTAGACTCTTGGAGTTGGTGATAGACAGAGAGGCCTGGCGTGCTGTGGTCCAAGGGTCACAAAGAGTTCAACACGACTAAGCGACTGAACTGTACTTAACTATCAAGATCTTGGTTTGTACTATCATGTTCCAAGATAAGAAACCAGGACTCATGGCAAAAAGGTTGATTCTAGGGTTGGGACAGGTAATATATGATATTATCTTGGAGCATCTTTCAGTACTAAAAAGAAGGGAAGCATTTAAAAAGAAACACAGACATAATTTAAGCATGTCTCAAAGGGACACAGGAGACGGGAGCCTAATGAAGCTGAAGGAATTTGAGTAGTATTGGATTATAACCCAAAGAATAAAATGAATATCTATGATATAAATAAATGATTGACTATATAAATAAATGGGGACCTCCCTGGTGGCTCAGCGGGTAAAGAATCTGTCTGCAATATGGGAGACACAGGAGACCCAGGTTCACTCTTTGTGTTGGAAAGATCCCCTGGAGGAGGAAATAGCAACCCACTCCAGTAGTCTTGCCTGGAAAATCCCATGGACAGAGCAGCCTGGTGGGCTATAGTCCATGGATAGCATAGGGTCGAACACGACTGAATGACTAACACACATATCAATAAACTGGGGAATAAAGCTCCCATAGAGAAGAATTTCATGTAACTTATGTAAATATTTCCCCTTAAACAGGTGAAGCATATATTCTCACTTAAGTGTGGGCTCGGTATAGTATTTTATTTCCAAGAGCCAAGTATGGAAAGAAAAAAAAGTAAATTTACAGTGAATAAAACTGACAAACACTATCTCAATCCAGATGATCAAGCTCGGTGTCAACAGTGATAAGTCATGTTGGGAGTAAATATCTTCTTTCCCAAAATACATTACCCTAGTCTAATCATGATAAAAATATCAGAAAAATACAGATTGAAGGATATTCTATAAATTATTTGTTCAATCTTCTTTACAATATGAAAATCATCAAAAAGAAAGAAAGTCTGAAAACCAAGAGGATCCTAAAAAAACACAACAACTAAATGCACTCTGGGATCTTATTTGGACACCAAATGAGAAAAAAAGATATTAAGAAAAATCTGAGGAAATGTAAATTAACTATGGACTTTATTTAAAATTGTATTGGTATTAGCTCATTAATTATACCAAATATACCACACTAGTAAAGGATTTATAGTATTCGTCGTATCCTTCACCTAGGAATATTTATTTGTATTTCAGAATGAAAGATCTTCCTCTTTGTCTCCCCCAGGAGAATTATTTTATAGTAGGATACAAATGTTTCTCTGTCTTAGAAGAAAGTGGGGGAACAGCTGTCCCACTTCTACATAAACTTGCAGATTCATATTTTTGGAAGCCTCTCTGTGGTAAATGCCTGACATTCAGCTTTTTGATTGTAAGAGAGTGTCTGACGTTAAGCTTTTGATTCCTAAGTCACTGATTTCAAAGACAACTATCTAGAATAAGCATATTGCCAGCTGTATGACACAGCTACTAGTAAAAGAAAAAAAAAAAAAAAGAAAGAACTTGATTAGGAATTGGACTGTCCCCACCCACAAAATTCATTCCCTTTTAGAAACCTTGGGTAACTGACTGATCACTTGACTACTTCTCTGATCACGTGACCTCACTTCTTTCTGTACACTATTTCCAAATCTCCTGCTTTAAAGCTTATTACTAAAGAGGGATCTGGAGGGGTCCTAGGTACCCTACCTTTGGGCCTTAATAAAGGCAGAGGCCTTAGTTTCCTTCTCTTTATACCCACCACCTCACTATGTGACCTGGAACTTGCTGTGCACCCTTCAGGACCTATGGTTAATAAATCTTGTTCGTCCAAGCTCCAGGATAGTTTTGCTGAGATGTGACATTAGAACAGCAAGGGCTGATCCATAAACAAGACTGGCCCTTGTGGCATGGTAGAAAATGTCCATGGGATTCCTTTAGGAGTTAATATGAGTCCAAGTGAGTGCCTCCTATATTCCTAGCTGAGAATATGACTACCAATGGGCTGAGAATCATTCAATAGTCTCCGGAAGTATAATCCCACTACATGTGTAGACTGTCCATCTGGCTCTCATTCTGCTGTCTATGGTGTGAGGGGCCAATGCTAGAATATTATTCTTCCCCTGTGCTGTTGAAGTAAATGAAGCTCTGATCTCTAACCCAGAGGCCTGATGTTCTGCTAGTATGGAAGTATGTGTTCAGTTCAGTTCAGTACAGTCGCTCAGTCATGTCCGACATTACATCTATATATTATACATCTTTGTATATCTTTCTCTATCATCTCTCTATATATATACACAAACAGGAAAACATTTATTTATAAATCCAAACTTAAAGTAGTCACAATCAATATTTCTTTTCTCCATGGGTTTGATTCTATATATACACATTTAAACAAACATACAAGATGATCACCTTCTCTATTACTCTCATATCTGGTTTAATTTCTCAGCATCTTTCAAGTGTTACACATTTGTTCATTTTTAACACGTATGCTTTTTGCCATGCTGGTATACTAATTAATAATTTTGTTAAAAGCTTTCTTGAAAATGACTCAGTTTGTTTTTCCTTAGCTTTATTTTAAACAATATCCTTGTAGTAGCTAGAACTTATGATTATAATTGTTTTGTTTTACTCTATATTAAATATAAACATTCAATCTTTTAAAGGCTTATCCAAGTTTTATGACTTGCACTACTTTGTTTTTTCCTGATTATGAAAATTAGAGCTGACACTTTTAAACTAAGAACCAAAATTAAGAAAATATTCAATTCCACAAGCAAAAACCTCAATGGATATAGGGTGTAGTCACAGGACTAGAGGAATAGGTGACTAACTGGAAGTTAAGAACTGGAAACAGGAGAGACCCAGGACTTTTAGCAGAAGGAAATCATGGATCATATTTGTATCATTCTAACATTAGATGCTCCTTCTTCAGGAAATTTTCTGTGTAGTTGGTCACCATGTTACAGTCTCAGGTGAGAAATTATTGTTGTTAGTCACTAAATTGTATCCAACTCTACATTCAGATTTTCTTTTAATACATACAAATCCAGAAAAACTTCCCACTTAATATGCAATTTTTATTCAAATAAACAAAACCAGACTTCCTGCCTTCCTAGTGAGAAAAAACACAAGATCACAACTTGCTACTGAATCTCAAAGAAAGCATCTGACCGGAAGTCAGACCACTAGGTGATGGCTCAGTTCTTTTCCTTTCAATTCTCACCACTGATATACCCTACGTAATAGTACAGTGAGAAGGGAAATAACAGTGTTCTCACATAAGAACAACTTAAAAGAACTTCGGAGGCCTTGCTTGTGTTAGGTAGCAGTTGCCTTCTAATAATCTTTGTCTCTAAGCATAGGAATACCACAGTGTATTCCAAATTTCATTCAGATCTTCATTGGCTAAACCATCCCTCTTTCTTATCCATAGTCTTGTGTGTTTAATCGCCCAGTCATGTCCATTTCTTTGAGACCCCATGGATTGTAGCCCACCAGATGCCTCTGTCCATGGGGGTTCTCCAGGCAAGAATACCAGAATGGGTTGCCATCCTCTCCTCCAGGGGATCTTCCCAACCGAGGGATTGAACCCAGGTCTCCCACTCCAGTACTCTTGCCTGGAAACTCCCATGGAAGGAGGAGCCTGGTAGGCTGCAGTCCATGGGGTCGCTGAGTCAGACACGACTGAGTGACTTCACTTTCACTTTTCACTTTCATGCATTGAAGGAAATGGCAACCCACTCCAGTGTTCTTGCCTGGAGAATCCCAGGGATGGCGGAGCCCAATGGGCTGCCATCTGTGGGGTCGCACAGATTCGGACATGACTGAAGCGACTTAGCAGCAGCAGCAGCTCCTGCATTGCAGGCAAATTTTTTTACCATCTGAACAACCAGGGAGGCCCCATCTATAGTCATGGCCATATACTAAATATCTTGTTCTGTTTCCAATGATCCAGTAAGGAGCACTGACTATAGTGAGACAGTAACGATTTTAATTTAGGGAAATCATAATTGTGTGCCTTGGTGAAATCAGCCCTTCATTGGTTTCTAAGAACTGTAGACTAGGAGGAGAGCCTAGAATCACAGGAATAAGACCTAAATGTATTCAGAATAAGCCACTAGTGTAATCTTAAGTGGCATATCTAGAGAAACCCTTAATTCAGTTACTGTCAATTTTTCTACATCATTTCATAAAATCTTGTCCCTCTATATAGAGAATATTCTTTCCAACAATTAAAGTACCTAGTTTAAATAAACATAAACAAATTCATATTAGCTTATGTTAATGATAACTGAGTTCTGTTATGATAATACATTCTGTGTGAAATCTGCATTTCATGGTTTTAAATTTGACATTTTAAATACTATTCTTTTAATTACAAAATTAATTAGAGTATAATGCTCCACACATTAATGATGAAAATTAACATGCCACAGAATATAAAGTGTTTTCAAATGTGAATATTATTGGTGTTTATTGAAAACAAGTAATTTTTATTTAAAATATTCATAATTGCATTCATTTGTAGGAACATCTTTTAGGAAATTATGGTTAGACTTCTTTTTCTTTCTTTCAGTGTTTCTCATATTTTTGAATCAGCATTGAAAATCTATTAAGAAGCATAGTAAACTTAGGAAAATAGACTTTTATCAGCAAATATTCTCCTCTAGTAAGTTTACCAAGTTAAAACATTGAGATATTTCTTTATTTGTAAATTTTGAGTAACTAAATTCCTTGTCAGCAATTTCTTTACTTAAAAGCCAGCAGGTAAATTCACAGATTTACAGGTTCATAGTTATAGATATTAGAGAAGGCAATGGCAACCCACTCCAGTGTTCTTTCCTGGAGAATCCCAGGGATGGGGGAGCCTGGTGGGCTGCCGTCTATGGGGTCGCACAGAGTTGGACATGACTGAAATGACTCAGCAGCAGCAGCAGTTATAGATATCAGTTAACTTCTTGGGGTAGTGGGAAACAAACATAGAGTAAGCCATTCCAGTCTTCAGAATCATACAAAATAGAAAGTGTACAAAATCTTAAGAATTGCATTACACATGTGCAAGAGTGCTTCTTTATATCTGGTCTCATCTCTACAACTTTCAGCATAAAAATAAAAATTACAGGTCAAGAAACTGGTTTCAGATTCAATATTAACTTATGTTCATTTTTTATAGACTTTCATTTAATTTGTTAAGTCAGTTATCACGGGTTGAAAGAATATATTTGCTTGAGTTTTCTATGATAGTATAGTAGGCTGATGTCTCCTGTAACAGACTAAGTCAGATCCTAGTTGACTGCTCATCTCACCTTTAGAAACAATGTAGATCAAGACACCCTGGTTTCCATTCCAACCTAAAATCTATTTTGGAAATTACTTTCATATTGCCACTTAGCATTGAGGGCCACCTCTTTATCAGATTTTTGAGAATACTAACAATTTTACTAAAACAAAGAAAATAATTTTCATGGTAATTGGGATACCAAGATAAATCAGCTTCTACTGTCAACGCTGGTCTGCTGACAGTCTCAAATATCTTTATGTGTTCTCATCAGTGTATTATTATCTTGGTGAAAAAGCTTCTTTTGAGCTGCTTCTAGTGGCTCAGACAGTAAAGCATCTGTCTACAATGTGGGAGACCCAGCTTCGAACCCTGGGTTGGAGAGATCCCCTGGAGAAGGAAATGGCAATCCACTCCAGGACTGTGGCCTGGAAAAATCCCATGGACAGAGGAGCCTGGTAGGCTACAGCCCATGGGGTCACAAAGAGTCAGATACAACTGAGCCACTTCACTTCACTTCTAGGAACATAAAGTGGTTATTACCAAATTCCCTTTGCAGGTAAAAAAAAAAAAAAAAAGGCTGTTATTGTCTTATAGCAAGAAGGAGAGAGTTGTTTTCTTTGGTTAGGAATATCAGGAGTATTTAGTGGTTTCAAGGTTCTCACCTATTTGACACAAATTTCCCCACTGTGTATAACAACACCCTACTCTTTCCCTATCAGGGTCCTGACTTTGGCATAGATATACAAAGATGTGCATTTGGTGTCCTTGAAGCACTATCACTGTAATTAAATTTCAATCTGCATTTTTCAGCACATTCTATTTCACACCTATAGGTGGCAAAGTTCTCTTAAAATGTTCCCATGGAAATGCTATGACTTTCATAGTGTGCCTTGCATTGACACCTTGCTAACCTGAAACAAGCATTTCCCTCTTTTCAGGGCTTCTAAAAAAATCTATCTCACATCATTGACTTCAGTTCTCATAAAGTCCTCTGTCTCCAAAATGTTTAAGTGTAATCCCCACATTACAAGCCAAAATTCCATACTCCTCCTTATAGATGCTGAAAGTTGGCCCTAAAAATGTGCCTAAGTCCAAATCTGATGTATGTGTGAATCTTTTCTTATGTGGCATAAGATGTAACTAAAAATCTTGAGAGGAGGAGTTGATCATGAATTATCTGAGTAAGCCCTTACTATGATCATGGATATATTCATAATAATGCAGAAGTAGAGTTTTTTAAGGACATATACACAGAGGAGAATGTGAAAATTGGAGTAATGTGACAAGAAATCAAGGAACACCAAGGAATGCTGGTAGCCCCAGAAGCTAGCAGAGAGGCATGAAACAGGTTCTCCCTTAGAGCACATGGAGGAAGCACAGCCCTGACAACTCCTTAATTTCAGCCTCAGAGCCTCTGAACTGTGAAGGAATAAATTCCTATTGCTGTAAGCCACCCAGCTTGTGGTTATCTGTTATGAAAGTCAGAGGAAACAAATGCACACTCAATCAAAATGTTCTACCAATAAGATTCTTAATAAGGATAATGCTTCTTCATGTCAAGGGTTATCATGACCACTATCATCAACATCAACGGAGTCCTTACTGTTATCTGACCACTGTGTTATCTATTACCAGAATCCATACTGAAGGTCACTATGACATCAGTTATCTCATGAGACCAATTGTCTCCTGTCTCCCAAAGCAGAACTACAACCAAAGCTGGCAAACAAGCACTTTATGTGAGCATGTTCTTCTAGGAACAAGAGCCATAGTATCAAGGATGAATCAAACAGGACTGTCAAACCAAGGATATTACAAGATGATTTCTGTTCTGAACAAATAAGATTCAAATACTATGGGAATTTTACTCAATATTCTGTAATAACCTATATGAGAAAAGATTCTGAAAAAGAATGGATATATGTATATGTGTAACAGATTCACTTTTCTGTACACAGAAAACTAACACAACACTGTAAATCAACTATACACCCAATATAAAAAAAAAAAAAACTAAATTTAAAAACAAGCATGGGCTCTTGATGTGCAAACTTGGCCAGGTTATAATTCCAAGTTATTTAATCATACATACTTATCTAGATTTAGCTGTAAATGTATTTTGTAGATGTGATAAAAGTCCACTATCAATTGACTTTAAGTAAGAGATTATTCTAGATAATTTGGCTGGGCTTGATGCAATCAGCTGAAAGGCCTTTCTTTAAGAAGAAACTCCATTTATAGGCAGCATTTAAGCTACCGACTAAGAATTCCAACCTGCCCTTCCTAATGGCCTGCCTTATGGATTTTGTGATTGCTTAGCCATTCCCCTTGGTTTCCTAAGTCAATTTTTATGAGAAATATATTTATCTATTTAATCTATATCCAGCTGGTTTTATTTCTCAGGTTAAACCTCCACTGGCATGAACCTCCTGGAAATATTTAAGCCAGTGTACCAAATGCACCTTAGGATTTTTAACAGAAATACAGAAATGTATTCCTCCATAGACTTCCATTTTCATTTGTTTCAAGGTTTCCTCCTGGATCTATTAACTACCATTCATTTCAAGTTTATGCATGAACTAGAAAAGTTGAACACATCTTACAGATGAACCATGTAATGATGCAGATAAACACTGGGGTAATGCAAGCAAGATATAACATGGAATGAATCAAGTGACCACTGGACTCTAGTTCCTGGCCAATGGCCTGTCTAAAAAGGTGGCTCAGATGATGCAAATATGATGGGTATAGGAAGTAAACCTTGTATCCACGTAATTTCATGTAATACCTTGTAATCCATGTATACATACACATTAACCAAATATGTCACTTGAAATATAATAAAATTTTAAAGATCCATTCTACTTTTGTTTTTTCCCCCTCAAAGATAGTGCTAAAAAAAAGCATGATTTGGTTTATAATGTTTTACTAGACCCAGCTTAGCAAAATATTTATATAAAATGTGAAACATTAAGTACTTAGCCATTCACATTAATTAAATAAGAGCTATTGCTGGATAATATTTCTTTAAACAACCTTAATGCTACTTGGTGATAATTATGACTGATTCAGAAAACTGAGATCATAGCATCCAGTCCCATCACTTCATGCAAATAGATGGGGAAACAAAAGAAACAGTGAGAGACTTTATTTTGGGGGCTCCAAAATCACTGCAGATGGTGACTTCAGCCATGAAATTAAAAGATGCTTTCTCCTTGGAAGGAAAGTTATGACCAACCTAGACAGCATATTAAAAAGCAGAGACATTACTTTACTAACCAAGGTCTATCTAGTCAAAGCTATGGTTTTTCCAGTAGTCATGTATGTATGTGAGAATTGGAATATAAAGAAAGCTGAGTATCAAAGAATTGATACTTTTGAACTGTGGTGTTGGAGAAGACTCTTGAGAGTCCCTTGGACTGCAAGGAGATCCAATCAGTCCATCCTAAAGAAACTCAGTCCTGAATATTCATTGGTAGGACTGATGTTGAAGCTGAAACTGCCATACTCTGTCCAACTGATGCAAAGAACTGACTCACTGGAAAAGACCTTGATGCTCAGAGGGATTGAGGGCAGGAGGAGAAGAGGACAACAGAGGATAAGATGGTTGGATGGCACCACCAACAGGATGGACATGAGATGGACATGAGTTTAAGTAGGCTCCAGGAGTTGGTGATGGACCGGGAAGCCTGGCATGCTGCAGTCCATGGGGTTACAAAGAGTCGGACATGACTGAGTGACTGAACTGAATTGATGACTGATTAATTGAAGGCTTCATTAAATGATTTGTCTGTTAGTTTAGCTGTGATTTGTTATACTCAAAAACTATATTTACCAAGAACACACTACTATTTTTGATTTAATGAAATTGTGAAAAAAAGCATAATAAATCAGATAATTACATTAAAATAACATGAATATAACTGTATAATATATACATGTTTGTATACATATACACATATATGTTGATTTTGTGTATTCTCAGAGTAAGAGGTAATTCAAAACTTAAACACACAATATACACCTTATATGTGATACCCATATGTATGTCTGTTCTTGGACTTAAAGGAAAGACATTTTCTTAATACAAGTAGAGACTTTCCTTAAAGCATAATAAAAAGTGTTTAGAATTTTACATGACATTTTAGCACATTTTTACTTTATGAATTAACTAATCATTCTTTGGGATGTAAGGCTTTTAAAATTGTATTTATTTATTCATTTATTTTTAATTGAACCTTATGATCTAGCAATTTCACTTTCTGTGAGGAAGTAAAACAGTAGTTTTACTTGAACAGTACTCCCATGACTGCAGCTTTATTTACAGAAATCAAGGAATGGAAACAACTTAAGTGTCTGTCAGTTGATTACTAAATAAAGAAATTGTGATATATATATATATATATATATATATATATATATGTGTGTGTGTGTGTACTATATATACACATATGTATATCACACACTGCTGCTGCTGCTGCTGCTACTAAGTCACTTCAGTAGTGTCCAACTCCATGCAACCCATAGATGGCAGCCCACCAGCCTCTCCCCTCTTCCCAGGCAAGAGTACTGGAGTGGGGTGCCATTGCCTTCTCCGATATCACACACAGCAGAATATTATTCAGCAATAAAAATGAAGGAAATTCTACCATTTGTGACAACATGGCTGGAACTTAAGGACACTACGCTAAGTCAGACAGAGAAGAAAAATACTGTGTTTTTTAAGAATGAGTGAATTAATCCATGAAAATGCATAACAATTACTATACCCATATTTATACCTATTTTCAGAATCACCATTAATTTCCTAGTACTTTTAATAAACAAAATAATTGATTTTCAAATTCCCCAGATTCTAGCAAGTTAGCATCAAATGTATATATTACAGTTTAAATCATATTATTATCTTAGTCTATTTTCCATTACTAGGATACTTCTAATGACTATTGCTGTACACCTCCCCAATGATCCTTCAATCAAATACACTATTAATCTTTTGTTCATGTAAATCAGATAAAGAGTAAGGTGATCATGAGGGAATTTTCCCAAATCTGTTTTCTAAAATCCAGAATGACTTGGATTATCTGAAATACAGCTTTGTTTTAGAGAAATTGTATTATGGAATTACCAGTTCTTTGAGATGGATAAGCAGGAACTGTGTGGTCATTACTCATATAAATTATGATTATAAATCTGAGCAGTCTTTAGAAATAAATACAACAGAAATAATACATACATTAATGCATTATTATGTTAATAATACATCATTAATACATTAACAATGCATCCCATTAATGCTCCCCTTGAGTGTGTATATGTGGTAAAACATTAAGTTAATCTAAAATGTATCTATTCTTATGTGATAGGCATTATAAATATAAAAGATTTGGTAGCACTATAGGTAAGTTTTGAATGGAAAAACAAAGGTAACTTAAAACATAAACTATAGTGCACTGGAGAGGGCAGTCCTAAGATGGTGGAGGAATAGGACATGGAGACCACTTTCTCCCCCACAAATTCATCAAAAGAACATTTAAACGCTGAGTAAACCCACAAAACAACTTCTGAATGCCTGCAGAGGACATCAGGCACCTAGAAAAGTAGCCCATTGTCTTTGAAAGAGGTAGGAAAAAAAATATAAAAGACAAAAAAAGAGACAAAGAGATAGGGACAGAGCTCTGTCCTGGGAAGAGAGTCTTAAAAAGAGAGAAGTTTCCAAAGACCAGGAAACACTGTCACTGCCAAGTCTGTGGCGAGCCTTGGAAGCACAGAGGGCAACATAACAGGGAGGGAAAATAAATAAATAATTAAAACCCACAGATTACAAGCCCAACAGTAACTCCCCACTGGAGAAGCAGCACAGACGCTTGTTCCAGCCACTAGCAAGTAGGGCTGCATTGCTTAGAGTAAGAATCTGGCCTGAATGCCCTGAGGGCAATTTGAGTGACCTAGGTTGGGCTAGCAAACCAGACTGTGGGATAGCTACCATGTGAAAAGCCCTAAGACACAGCCAGGCCTGCTCACAGAACAAAGGACTGAACAGAACTAGCCAGCTGCAGACTATCCCCTCTGGTGACAGGCAGCCAGAGCTGGAAGGGGGCAATCGCAGCCCCAGAGAGACATTATCTACCAAACTGCAAGCAGGCTTCTTTGCTAACTAAGACTTTTTAGGGTTCTGGACAGCCAACATCCGCCTGAGAAGGTGTGCCGATTGTACACCCAGAAAACCAAGCAGCAGGGATGGAGGAGGGAATCAGTTGCAGTGACCACACTCACCAAACACCTCATCACCTGAGCTGCTCGGACCTGGGAAGGGCACAAAACTCAGGCCCAACCAAGTCTGTGCCTCTGAGGACTACCTGAGTGCCTGAACCTGAGCAGCTTACACCTGGGAGGTGCATGCAGCCCATGCTGGCCTCGGATGGTTCCTGGCAGAGTAACATAGAGCCTGAGCAATGTGGGCAGGGGGGCACACAAGCCGTGAGCGGGGGCAGGCCCAGTGTGGCTGAGGCACTGCAAGCACATGCCAGTGCTATTTGTTTCCAGCATCCCTCCCTCCCCATAGTGCAATGAACAAGTAAGCCTAAAAACAGTGTCCACCACTGCCCCCTTTGTGTCAGGGTGGAAATCAGACACTGAAGAGACCAGCAAACAGAAGCTAAAACAGAGAGAACTACCCTGGAAGTGACAGGTGCAGTAGATTAAAACTCTGTCATGAGTACCAACTACATAGGAAGGGGCCTATAGATCTTGAGAAATATAAGCCAGACCAAGGAACTATCTGAAAATGAACTGACCCCACAAGACCCACAACAACACCAGAGAAAGTCCTAGATATACTTTTACTATTTCTATGATCTTTTTAAATTTTTTAAAAATTTTAAGTCCTCTATTACTCCTTTAATTTTCACTTTTGTAACCTACTATTACTTTGCAAAAACCAAAAGACCCTATTTTTTAAAGCAAATTTCATATATATATATGTATATATATATATATATATATATATATACACACACACACACATAATAATTTTTGTGACTTTTTTCCTTCTTTTATTATTGTATTTTTGAAATTTCAAACTACTCTCGATTTTTTAATCTTTGCTTTTGGTATTTCTTATCAATTTTGTATGTTTAAGAACCCCAAATCAGTACCCATTTTTAATTGGCTTGACTGCTCTCCCCCTTTGACTCTCCTTTTTCTCCACCAGGTCGCCTCTGTCTCCTCCTTACCCTCTCTCTTCTCTACCCAACTCTGTGAATTTGTGTGTTCCAGACAGTGGAGATCACTTGGGAGACTGATTACTGGCTGGATCTGTCTCTCTCCTTTGATTCCCCCTTTATCCTCCTGGCCACCTATGTCTCTTTTCTTCCTCTTCTCTGTATAACTCCATAAACATCTTTGAGCTGTCCACTTGTGGAGTGCACATAAGGAAGTGATTACTGGCTAGCTTGCTTTCTCCTCTATTGATTCTACCTCACCTCATTTGGGTCACCTCTAACTCCCTCCTCCCTCTTCTCTTCTCCATGTAACTCTGGGTGTCCCTCACTGTGGAGAAAATTTTCATCTTTTACCCGGATGTTTTATCAACAGTGCTGTATAGAAGAAGTCTTGAGACTACTGTAAAAGAAGACTGAAAACCAGAAGCAAGAGGCTTAAGTCCAAACCGGAGAACATCAGAGAACTCCTGACTCTAGGGAACATTAATTGACAGGAGCTTATCAAATGGCTCCATACCTACACTGAAATCAAGCACCACCCAAGGGCCAACAAGTTCCAGAGCAAGACATACCATGCAAATTCTCTAGCAACACAGGGACACAGCCCTGAGCTCCAATATACAGGCTGCCCAAAGTTACTCCAAAACCACTGACATCTCATAACTCATTACTGGACACTTCATTGAACTCCAGAGAGAACAAATCCAGCTCCACCCACCAGAACACTGACACAAGCTTCCCTAACCAAGAAACCTTGACAAGCCACTGATACAACCCCACCCACAGTGAGGAAACTCCACAATAAAGAGAACTCCACAAACTGCCAGATTACAGATAGGCCACCCCAAACATAGCAATATAAACAAGATGAAGAGACAGAGGAATACCCAAAAGGTAAAGGAACAGATTAAATACCCACCAATCCAAACAAAAGAGGAAGAGATAGGGAATCTATCTGATAAAGGATTCCAAATAATGATAGTGAAAATGATCCAAAATCTTGAAATCAAAATGGAATCACAGATAAATAGCCTGGAGACAAGGATTGAGAAGATGCAAGAAATGTATAACAAGGACTAGAAGAAATAAAAAAGAGTCAATATATAATGATTAATGCAATAAATGAGATCAAAAACACTCTGGAGACAACAAATAGTAGAATAATGGAGGTAGAAGATAGGATGAGTGAAGTAGAAAATGGAATGATAGAAATAAATGAATCAGACAGGAAAAAAAAAAAAAAGAATTAAAAGAAATGAGGATAATCTCAGAGACCTCCAGGACAGTGTTAAACGCCCCAACATTTGAATCATAGGAGTCCCAGAAGAAGAAGACAAAAAGAAAGACTATGAGAAAATACTTAAGGAGATAATAGTTGAAAACTTCCCTAAAATGGGGAAGGAAATAATCACCAAAGTCCTTTCACTTTCATCAAGAGGCTCTTTAGCTCCTCTTCACTTTCTGCCATAAGGATGATGTCATCTGCATATCTGAGGTTATTGATATTTCTCCCAGCAATCTTTATTCCAGCTTGTGCTTCTCCATCCCAGCGTTTCTCATGATGTACTCTGCATATAGGTTAAATAAGCAGGGTGACAATATAGATCCTGGAAATACTCCTTTTCCTATTTGGAACCAGTCTGTTGTTTGGTATTTCTAAAAGAGATCTCTAGTCTTTGCCATTCTATTGTTTTCCTCTATTTCTTTGCTTTGGTCACTGAGGAAGTCTTTCTTATCTCTTCTTGCTATTCTTTGGATGTCTGCATTCAAATAGGTATAGCTTTCTTTTTCTCCTTTGCCTTTAGCTTCTCTTCTTTTCTCAGGTATTTATAAGGCCTCCTCAGATAGCCATTTTGCCTTTTGCCTTTTTTGCGTTTCTTTTTCTTGGGGATTGTCTTGATCCTGGCCTCCTGTACAATGTCACAAACCTCCATCCATAGTTCTTCAGGCATTCTGTCTGTGGGATTGAATCCTTTGAATCTATTTGTCACTTCCACTGTGTTTGATTAGCCTTAGGTCATTCCTGAATGGTCTAGTGGTTTCTCTAGTTTCTTTAAGTCTGAGTTTAGTAATAAGGAGTTCATGATCTATGCCACAGTCAGCTCCCAGTCTTGTTTTGGCTGACTGTATAGAGCTTCTCCATTTTTGGCTGCAAAGAATATAATCAATCTGATTTCAGTATTGATCATCTGGTGATGTCCATGTGTACAGTCTCTCTAGTGTTGTTGAAAGAGGATGTTTGCTATGACCAGAGAATTCTCTTGGAAGACCTCTGTTAGCTTTTTGCCATGCTTCATAACACTGTTCAGAAAGTTCTAGGACCCAAAACAGATTTTCCAATCTGGGGTCTGGCAAAAGAATGAGAACCCCAGATAATTTGACTTTTGAAGCCAGTGGGATTTGATTACAGGATTCACACAGGACAGGGGAAACAGACTCTTGGGGGCAAAACAAAGCATTGTGTGCACCAGGACCCAGAAGAAAGGAGAAGTGACCCCACAAGAAAATGATTCAGACTTGCCTGTGAGTGTACAGGTGTTTCAAGCAGAGGCATGGGATCACCGTGGCCTGCTGCAGGGTAGGGAGCATTGACTAGCAGTGTCCATGGGAGCTTTTGAAGAGGTCGTGATGACATTTATTCAGTTCAGTTTAGTTCAATCACTCAGTCGTGTCTGACTCTTTGAGACCCCATAAACTGCAGCATGCCAGGCTTCCCTGTCCATCACCAACTCCTGGAGTCCACTCAAACCCATGTCCATTGAGTCGTTGATGCCATCCAACAACTCATCCTCTGTTGTCCCGTTCTCCTCCTGCCCTCAGTCTTTCCCAGCATCAGGGTCTTTTCAAATGAATCAGCTCTTCGCATCAGGTGGCCAAAGTATTAGAGTTTCAGCTTCAACATTAGTGATCACCAATGAACACCCAATGAACACCCAGGACTGATCCCCTTTAGGATAGACTGGTTGGCTCTCCTTGCATTTCAAGGCATTCTCAAGAGTTTTCTCCAACACCACAGTTCAAAAGCATCAATTCTTCAGTGCTCAACTTTCTTTATAGTCCAACTCTCACATCCATACATGACCACTGGAAAACCATAGCCTTGACTAGATGAACCTTTGTTGACAAAGTAATGTCTCTGCTTTTAATATTTTTTAGGTTGGTCATAATTTTCCTTCCAAGGAGTAAACGTCTTTTAATTTCATGGCTGCAGTCACCATCTGCTGTGATTTTGGAGCCCAGAAAAATAAAGTCAGCAGCTGTTTCCACTGTTTCCCCATTTATTTGCCATGAAGTAATGGGACCAGATGCCATGATGTTAGTTTTTTGAATGTTGAGCCTTAAACCAACTTTTTCACTCTCCTCTTTCACTTTCATCAAGAGGCTCTTTAGTTCTTCATTGGGTAATATCAATAGGTAATGTTATTCATTACCTACACCAGTGTTTGGTGTCAGGTCAAACAACAGGGAGGGAATACAGCCCAGCCTATCAACAGAAAATTGCATTAAAGATGTACTGAGCATGGCCCACCCAGCAAAACAAGACCTAATTTCCCTGACAGTCAGTCTCTCCCATCAGGAAGCTTCCGTAAGCCTCTTATCCTTATCCTTCAGGAGGCAGACAGAATGAAAATCAGAATCACAGAAAACTAATCAAACTGATCACACTGACCACAGCCTTGTCTAACTCAGTGAAATTATGAGCCATGCTATGTAGGGCCACCCAATATAGACGGGTCATGGTGGAGAGTTCTGACAAAATGTGGTCCACTGGAGAAGGGAATGGCAAACTACTTCAGTATTCATGCCTTGAGAACCCCGTGAACAGTATGAAAAAACAACAATCCTCTAATCTAGTGATATACACAATATTGGCCTTCCCACATAGCTCAGTTGGTAACGAATCTGCCTGCAATGCAGGAGACTCTGGTTCAATTCCTGAGTCAGGAAGGTCCGATGGAGAAAGGATTGGCTACCCACTCCAGCATTCTTGGGCTTCCATGTGACACTGCTGGTAAAGAATCAGCCTGCAATGTGGGAAACCTGGGTTTGATCCCTGGGTTGGGAGATCCCCTGGAGAAGGTAAAGGCTAACCACTCCAGTATTCTGGCCTGGAGAATCCATGGACTGTATAGTCCACAGGGTTGCAAAGAGTCACACAGGACTGAATGACTTTCACTTTTACTATATACAATATCAGGTTGTTACAGTAATATCCAACGTTTTGTAAACATTTTCTTTATTGGTGAGGATAATGTAAGCTGGATTTTTAAAAATTTTCCTGTAACTTCAAATTAAAATATATATATATATATTTAACAATTACCTAAGGAATTTCCATAGGCCCTTTTACCCAGAAAAACCAATTTTCAATACTTTGCTATATTTGTTTTAGCTTCACTGGCAGATCTGTGGTGAAGAATCTGCCTGCTAAGCAGCAGATGCTGGTTTAATCTCTGGGTTGGAAAGATCCCAGGGAGAAAGAAATGGCAACACACTGAAGCATATTTGCCTGGGAAGTCCAGGCATGAAGAGAGGAGCCTGCCAAATTACAGCCCATGGGGTCATGATAATTTGAGATGACTTAGTGACTAATCAATAACAAATATTTGTTTCACCAGTCTCTATAGTTCATTATTTATGAACTTGATAACTATAAATATTATGTTGTTTTACACAAAATAATTCAGTATATATTTCTTAATGATAAGAATCTTAGCACAGGACAACTGTATAAGTAAAAAATTGAAACACACAGTAATACTAAGATCATGCAAATTTCCCAATATTGTTCTTAGTACATATTTTTCTCTTCAGTTCAGTTCAGCTGATCAGTAGTGTCTGACTTTTTGTGACCACAATGATCACAGCACGCCAGGCCTTCCTGTCCATCACCAAATCCTGGAGTTTACCAAAACTAACCTTCATTGACTTGGTGATGCCATCCAACCATGTCATCCTCTGTCATTCCCTTCTCCTCCTGCTTTCAATCTTTCCGAGTATAAGGACCTTTTCAAATGAGTCATCTCTTCACATCAGGTGGCCAAAGTATCAGAGTTTCAGTTTCAACATCAGTCCAATGAACATCAGTTTCAACATCAGTTCCAATGACCACTCAGGACTGAGCTTCTTTAGGATGGACTGGCTGAATCTTCTTGCAGTCCAAGGGACTCTCAAGAGTCTTCTCCAAGACCATAGTTCAAAAGCATCAATTCTTTGGCACTCAGCTTTCTTTATAGACCAACTCTCACATGCATACATGACTACTGGGAAAACCATAGCACCTCTCACATGCATACATGACTACTAGGAAAACCATAGCATTGACTAGATGAACTTTTTTTTGGCAAAGTAATGTCTCAGCTTTTCAACATGCTGTCTAGGTTGGTCATAAGTATTCTTCCAAGGAGTAAGCGTCTTTTGATATCATGGCTGAAGTCATCATCTGCAGTGATTTTGAAGCTGTGATTTTGGAGCAGTAATTTTCAACCATAAAATAAAGCCTGCCACTGTTTTCACATCTATAAGCCATGAAGTGATGGGAGTGGATGCCATGATCTTAGTTATCTGAATGTTGAACTTTAAGCTAAATTTTTCACTTTCCTCTTTCACTTTCATCAAAGAGGCTTTTAGTTCCTCTTCACTTTCTGCCATAAGGGTGGTGTCATCTGCATATCTGAGCTTATTGGTATTTCTCCTGGCAATCTTGATGCCACCTTGTGCTTCTTCCACCCCAACGTTTCTCAAGAGGTACTCTTCATATAAGTTAAATAAGCAGGGTGACAATGTACAGCCTTGACATACTCTTTTTCCTATTTGGAACTAGTCTGTCGTTCCATATCCAGTTCTAACTGTTGCTTCCTGACCTGCATACAGGTTTCTCAAGAGGCAGGTAATGTGGCCTGGTATTCCCATCAACTTCAGAATTTTCAACAGTTTGTTGTGATCCACGTAGTCAAAGGCTTGGCATAGAAAATAAAAGAGAAATAGATGTTTTTCTGGAACTCTCTTGCTTATTCGATGATCTAGAGGATTTTGGCAATTTGTCTCTGGTTCCTCTGCCTTTTCTAAAACCAGCCTGAACATCTGGAAGTTCACAGTTCACATATTGCTGAAACCTGCCTTGGAGAATTTTGACTATTACTTTACTAGTGTGTGAGATAAGTGCAATTCTGTTGTAGTTTTTCTCTGGACAGTACCTAATCAAGAACTACATATTATATTTAACCATCATATCCATTCACTTTCCTCTAATTTGGTCAGTTCCTCGGAATTAATTGTCATTCTTAATTTGATATTTGCTTAAGAGTGTATGCTACTTTACTTAGTAGAATGCACCTTCACTGCTGTGTTTTTGGAACTTTCTTCTGACTTTATTTAGGTAATACATTTTGAACTTGAAAAATGTTATGTTCTTATTTTATCATTTCAGATGGCATAGTTCAGTTCAGCCGCTAAGTGATGTCAAACTCTTTGCGACCCCATGAATCGCAGCACGCCAGGCCTCCCTGTTCATCACCAATACCCGGGGTTCAGTCAGACTCACATCCATCGAGTTCGGGATGCCATCCAGCCATCTCATCCTCTGTTTTCCCCTTCTCCTTGTGCCCTCAGTCCCTCCCAGCATCAGAGTCTTTTCCAGTGAGTCAACTCTTCGCATGAGGTGGCCAAAGTACTGGAGTTTCAGCTTTAGCATCATTCCTTCCAAAGAAATCCCAGGGCTCATCTCCTTCAGAATGGACTGGTTGGATCTCCTTGCATTCCAAGGGAATCTCAAGAGGCTTCTCTAACACCACAGTTCAAAAGCATCAGTTCTTCAGCACTCAGTTTTCTTCACAGTCCAAATGTCACATCCATACATGACCACTGGAAAACCATAACCTTGACTAGACGGACCTTTGTTGGCAAATTAATGTCTCTGCTTTTCAATATATTGTCTAGTTTGGTCATAATTTTCCTTCTAAGGGGTAAGCATCTTTTAATTTCATGGCTGCAGTCACCATCTGCAGTAATTTTGGAGCCCCCACAAAATAAAGTTTGACCCTGTTTCCACTGTTTCCCTCTCTATTTCCCATGAAATGAAGGGACCAGATGCCATGATCTTCATTTTCTGAATGTTGAGTTTTAAGTCAATTTTTTCCACTCTCCACTTTCACTTTCATCAAGAGACTTTTAGTTCCTCTGCACTTTCTGCCATAAGGGTGATGTCGTCTGCATATCTGAGGTTATTGATATTTCTCCTGGCAATCTTGATTCCAGCCTGTGTTTCTTCCAGCCCAGCGTTTCTCATGATGTACTCTGCATATAAGTTAAATATGTAGGATGACAATATACAGCTTTGATGTACTCCTTTTCCTATTTGGAACCAGTCTGGTGTTCTATGTCCAGTTCTAACTGTTGCTTCCTGACCTGCCTATAGGTTTCTCAAGAGACAGGTCATGTGGTCTGATACTCTCATTGCTTTCAGAATTTTCCATAGTTTGTTGTGATCCACATAGTCGGCTTTGGCATAATCAAACCAGAAATAGATGTTTTTCTGGATATCTTGCTTTTTCATTGATACAGCGGATGTTGTCAATTTGATCTCTGATTCCTCTGCCTTTTCTAAAAGCAGCTTGAACATCAGGGAGTTCATGGTTCACATATTGCTGAAGTCTGGCTTGGAGAAATTTGAGCATTACTTTACTAGCATGTGAGATGAGTGCAACTGTGAGGTAGTTTGAGCATTCTTTGGCATTGCCTTTCTGTGGAAGTGCAATGAAAACTGACCTTTTCCAGTCCTGTGGCCACTGCTGAGTTTTCCAAATTTGCTGGAATAATGAGTGCAGCACCCTCACAGCATCATCTTTCAGGATTTGAAATAGCTCAACTGGAATTTCATCACCTCCACTAGCTTTGTTCATAGTGATGCTTTCTAAGGCCCACTTGGCTTCACATTCCATGATGTCTGGCTCTAGATGAGTGATCACACCATCGTGATTATCCGGGTCATGAAGATCTTTTTGTACAGTTCTTCTGTGTATTCTTGCCATCTCTTCTTAATATCTTCTGCTTCTGTTAGGTCCATACCATGTCTGTCCTTTATCGAGCCCATCTTTGCATGAAATATTTCCCTGCTATCTCTAATTTTTTTGAAGAGGTCTCTAGTCTTTCCCATTCTGTTCTTTTCCTCTATTTCTTTTCATTGATTGCTGAGAAAGGCTTTCTTATCTCTTCTTGCTATTCTTTGCAACTCTGCATTCAGATGCTTATATCTTTCCTTTTCTCATTTGCTTTTCGCCTTTCTTCTTTTCACTGCTATTTTTAAGGCCTCCCCAGACAGCCATTTTGCTTTCTTGCATTTCTTTTCCATGGGGATGGTCTTGATCCCTGTCTCCTGTACAATGTCATGAACCTCATTCCATAGTTCATCAGGCACTCCATCAGATCTAGTCCCTTAAATCTATTTCTCACTCCCACTGTATATACATAAGGGATTTGATTTAGGTCATACCTAAATGGTCCAGTGATTTTCCCTACTGTCTTCTATTTAAGTCTGAATTTTGGCAATAAGGAGTTCATAATCTCAGCCACAATCAGCTCCCAGTCTTGTTTTTGTTGACTCTATAGAGCTTCTCCATCTTTGGCTGCAAATAATATAATCAATCTGATTTCGATGTTGACCATCTGGTGATGTCCATGTGTAGAGTCTTCTCTTGTTTTGTTGGAAGAGAGTGTTTGCTATGACCAGTGCATTTTCTTAGCAAAACTCTACTAGTTTTTGCCCTGTTTCATTCTGTATTCCAAGGCCAAATTTGCCTGCTACTCCAGGTGTTTCTTAACTTCCTACTTTTGCATTCCAGTCCCCTATAATGAAAAGGACATCTTTTTGGGTATTAGTTCTAGAAGATCTTGTAGGTCTTCATAGAACTATTCAACTTCAGCTTCTTCTGAGTTGCTGGTTGGGACATAGACTTGGATTACCGTGATACTGAAATATTTGCCTTGGAAATGAACAGAGATCATTCTGTCATTTTTGAGATTGCATCCCAATACTGCATTTTGGACTCTTTTGTAGACTGTGATGGCACTCCATTTTTTCTAAGGCATTCCTGCCCGCACTAGTAGATGTAATTGTCAATTGAGTTAAATTCACCCATTTCATTCCATTTTAGTCGCTGATTCCTAGAATGTCGACGTTCACTCTTGCCATCTCCTGTTTGACGACTTCCAATTTGCCTTGATTCATGGACCTCACATTCCAGGTTCCCATGCAATATTGCTTTTTACAGCATCGGACCTTGCTTCTATCATCAGTCACATCCACAGCTGGCTATTGTTTTTGCTTTGGCTCCATCTCTTCATTCTTTCTGGAGCTATTTCTCCACAGATCTCCAGTACCATATTGGGCACCTATCAACCTGGGTAATTCCTTTTTAAGTATTGTATCATTTTGCCTTTTCATACTGTTCATGGGGTTCTCAAGGCAAGAATACTGCAGTAGTTTTTCATTTCCTTCTCCAGTGGACCACATTGTGTCAGGACCTCTCCACCATGCCCACCCATCTTGGATGGCTCCACAGGGCATGGCTTAGTTTCATTGAGATAGACAAGGCTGTGGTCCTAGTGTGATTAGATTGACTAGTTTTCTGTGATTATGGTCTCCGTGTGTCTGTCTTCTTGCAACACCTACCATCTTATTTGGGTTTCTTTTACCTTGGACGTCTCTTCACAGCTGCTCCAGTAAAGTGCAGCCATTGGTCCTTACCTTGGACAGTGTATCTCCTCACCAGCACGCCTCCCGACCTTGAACCTAGAATTGCTCCTCTAGCCCCTCCCTCGCCCGCATAGCCACCACTCCTTGGACGTGGGGTAGGTCCTCTCAGCCACCGCCCCTGGCCTTGGGCAGGGGTAGCTCCTCTCGGCTGCTCCTGTGCTGTCACAGCATGGTACTCTCAGCCACTGCCCCTGACCTTGGACACAGTATAGCTTTTCTCTGCTGCACCCCCCGACCTTGGAGGTGGGGTAGCTCTCAATATTGGTGATGGATAGCTCAGTTGGTAAGAATCCACTTGCAATGCAAGAGACCCTAGTTCGATTCCTGGGTCTGGAAGATCCACTGGAGAAGGGATAGGTTACCCATTCCAGTAATCTTGGGTTTCCCTTGTGGCTCAGCTGGTAAATAGGATTGTCCAAATTATTAGGTTACAACATTTATATAATCCAGTCTTTCACAGAGCTTTCCATGAATGACTGACACAATAATGGAGTGGCCACACAGTTAAAAAAAAAAAAAAGAAAGAAAGAAAGAAAGCGGTAAGAGATAGATTTCAGGGCTCACGATTTTGCTTTATTACTGAAATTGTTTGATATTTGAGAAGATTTTTAGTAATATTAGAAAATATTGTATGCTTAGTCACTTCAATCATGTCTGACTCTCTATGACCCCATGGACCATGGCCCACCAGGCTCTTCCATCCATGGGATTCTCCTGACAAGAATATTGGAATGGATTGACATTTCCCTCTCCAGTGATAAAGTATGAAGCAAGTGAAATGAGTGAAGTGAAGATGCTCAATCATGTCCGACTCTTTGCAACCTCATGGACTGCAGCCCACCAGGATCCTCCATCCATGAGATTTTCCAAGCAAGAGTACTGGAGTGGGTTGCCATTTCCTTCTCCAAGGAAATATTGTATAAACTTGACAAATTAAATAGGAAAAAAATCTCACAATATCTACTAATCTTATGCAAAATTATTTTAATTTTCTTGTTTTCTATTGACTATCATAAAAATGCTGATTCTCTAAGATTTCTCAAATATTATCTATAAGAATATAATTTATATAGCTGTAATGATAGTGTAGGCACAATGCTGATTCTATGAGTGTGCTACATAGACTTCATAATAATAATATTAAGAAAGTATGACACATATTTGATTATCCA
Source organism: Nanger dama (assembly GCA_917880005.1). Classification (NCBI taxonomy): domain Eukaryota; kingdom Metazoa; phylum Chordata; class Mammalia; order Artiodactyla; family Bovidae; genus Nanger; species Nanger dama. Next base: position 49,131,621 of record CAKJTW010000011.1, read on the forward strand.
AATTTTATCTCTATTATCATAACCTTTCATTTAAGATGCTACTGTATAGGTACCTGGAAGAAGCACAAGCTGGAATCAAGATTGCTGGGAGAAATATGAATAACTTCAGATGTGCAGAAGACACCACCCTTATGGCAGAAAGTAGAACTAAAGAGGAGGAAGAGGAACTAAAAAGCCTCTTGATGAAAATGAAAGAGAAGAGTGAAAAAGTTGGCTTAAAGCTCAACATTCAGAAAATGAAGTTCATGGCATCTGGTCTCATCACTTCATGGGAAATAGATGGGGAAACAGTGGAAACAGTGCCAGATCTTATTCTTGGGGGCTCCAAAATCACTGTAGACGGTGACCGCAGCCATCAAATTAAAAGATGCTTACTCCTTGGAAGGAAAGTTATGTCCAACCTAGATAGCATATTCAAAAGCAGAGATATTATTTTGCCAACAAAGGTCCGTCTAGTCAAGGTTATAGTTTTTCCAGTGGTCATGTATGGATGTGAGAGTTGGACTGTGAAGAAGGGTGAGTGCTGAGGAATCGATGCTTTTGAACTGTGGTGTTGGAGAAGACTCTTGAGAGTCCCTTCGACTGCAAGAAGATTCAACAAGTCCATCCTACAGGAGATCAACCCAGGGTGTTCTTTGGAAGGAATGATGCTGAAGCTGAAACCCCAGTACTTTGGCCACCTCATATGAAGAGTTGACTCACTGGAAAAGACTCTTATGCTGGGAGGGATTGGGGGCAGGAGGAAAAGGGGACAACAGAGGATGAGATGGCTGGATGGCATCACGGACTCGATGGATGTGAGTCTGAGTGAACTTTGGAAGATGGTGATGGACAGGGAGGCCTGGTGTGCTGTGATTCATGGGGTCGCAAAGAGTCAGACATGACTGAGTGATTGAACTGAACTGAACTGATAGGTACCTGATGCATTAAAACATGTTGTTAAAAGAATATTTAGTAAGTATTTAAACTGACAATATTTTCCAAATTTCTAAACAGAATTATTTTTACCACATTTGAAGTTAAACTTTTCTCCATGCATGCACAATTTGTGTTAATATTTTATTCATAGATGATTTTGAATGAGTATTTATATTGATCTCCATCATTAAGTTTAAATCTTTCTTTGCTCTCAAATATATAAAAATAACTTACAGTTTCAATCATGTTGAACCAAAAACTTCGATTTGCTCTGCTCTTCCAGTCATGTCAATTAATTTATTGAAATTAATGTCAATAAAATTCAGATACTGTGGGTTCTATTTTCAGTCATGCACAACTTAAAAGAAAGCCAATTACATTTATCTCATTCCAATAAACCCATAAAGGGGGCATCATTCTTGATTTTAAAAATCAGTTTTAATAAAGCTATAGTTTTGACAGGAAATGCAAGAATACCTGTACAACATATAGAAATACTTGTATTTCTTGTTCATTAGGTCCTCAGCAATGAAACATGTGACCTAAGAATGGTCTTTTGATATGCAGTGAGGAAGAATATCTCTAAGCAGATATCCACTTATAGATGATGAGCACCTCAAAAGTTCACTTTTAACATCATATTCCCCAACTAGAGATTTCAGTTTTTAACTTTTAAAATTCAATAGATGTTTATATGATTTTTAAAACATACAATCTTCTAATAGAGAACAAAACCCACAAAATGGTTTTATTTGAATTAAAAGGCAAGTAATCTCTTATAGAACATTTATATCTTTTCTCTGTGTTGAGTCACATTCTATCTGTACACCACAGAGAATCATCTTTTAGATCCCGGTTATGATATGCCAAGGTAGGCTCATGCCTTCTCTAAATGATGTACAAGCTGGTGGGATGCTTAAATACTATATTGGTTCTTAACACTAGATGAGAGGGGGTGAGCCCAAGTTGAATTATTAAAGTTCAAAATCACTTATAAAATGCCATCACCCAGAGCATTTTCTTAGCCGTAATACCAAAAATCCATTAACACTCACAGTTCAGACATCAAAGGATAACCTATCTTTACTCCCACTAGAAAAGAGAGCTGTTAGAGATTCAATTCACATTCTTCCAAAGAAATTTCATGGATTTGTGAATATCAGCCACACTTTTCACATTTAAATCCTGTTAAAATCTTAATCACACTTCCCCTTTAAGATTGAACATTTGTGTTTTCTGGTGCAATGAATCTTCAACCTCTTTAAGCATCAATTTTTAATAAACAGTAATAGGAAGGACTATTTTTCATCAAATAAACACAATTCTATTTGCTTTGCAATGATATGTTTGTTGCAATTCCTGTTAGCAAAATTGCATTTGCTACTAAAATGCTTTTTTAAAAATCTTGCACCAAAGATAAATGATTAAGAATTAATTGTGTAATACCATCTATAAGGAAAAAAAGTTAGGACATGGCTTAAGACATGCATATTTAGAATTTCAGGAGAAAAGAAAAAAAGCAGCTAAACTGAGACCTACAGAGAATATGTATATCTGCAGATCCTAAATGTCTTGTTTGGCTTCCAATTATGCTCATGCCTTAGGGGAAGATCACCTTCAGGCAAGAGTGCAAACAGGATGCTTCTTTTTTCCCCTCTCATCACAGGTATTTAGAGTCTCATTTCCTGCTTCTTTCTACCTTTCTTTCTCTCCCTTTTGTATCCTAGCTTTCCACAGAATAGACCCCTTCTACTAAATGTCTTCCAAATATCCCCTTTCTATCTCCATGTCTCCAGGATAATATCCCACCCACAATTGCTCATGGACCTGCTTTCTCTAAAATGAGAGTAGATCCATCTAGTGACCTAAAGTGCCTCTATTATTAAGGGTTCTTCTTAGAGTAGAGCTGGGGTGGAGAAATGGGGCACCAACTGTTGCCAGGCCAGATTTTGTAGTCCTTCCAAATACCAAGAGACAATTACTTATATTATCAATGTAGGATTTGGCATTTTTAGCTACATCTTTACTAAATCCATACACAAAGAATAACATTTCAGTCTTAACTGAAATAAAAAGATAAAATGGAAGAATATTATTTATTGCATAGATATCATTTAAAGTATGATATTCATCTTAATACTACCAGAAAGGAAATTATGGTCTATATGTAGTAACACTGAAAGAGCTTTAAAAATTAAATTCTATCACTGATTATCTTATTAACATTGAGTAAAATTTAATACTTATTTTTAAATATCAGGCAGAGTATATTCATGATTATATAAATATGAATATGTTGTTATTTTCATTTCAGGATTATAATTTATCTTCCTACAGACTAAGATGGGCTTCCCTGGTGCCCAGATGGTAAAGAATCTGCTTTCCGTGCAGAAAACCCAGGCTTGATCCCTGGGTTGGGAAGAACCCTTGAAGAAGGGAATGGCTACCTGGAGAATTTCATGGACAGAGGATCCTGGTGGTCTATAGCTATGGGGGGTCGCAAAGTGTCAGACACAACTGAGCAACTAACATTATCACTTTTACAGGATAAGAAAATATTGTAAGAACAATTCTACTTCATCAAGTAAAATACTAAATATACTATTAGAAAAAGTAGTCATCAGTTCAGTTCAGTTCAGTCGCTCAGTCGTGTCCGACTCTTTGCGACCCCATGAATCGCAGCACGCCAGGCCTCCCTGTTTATTATCATCTCTCGGAGTTCACTCAGACTCACGTCCATCGAGTCTGTGATGCCATGCACCCATGTCATCCTCGGTCGTCCCCTTCTCCTCCTGCCCCTAATCCCTCCCAGCATCAGAGTCTTTTCCAATGAGTCAGCTCTTTGCCTGAGGTGGCCAAAGTACTGAAGTTTCAGCTTTAGCATCATTCCTTCCAAAGATATCCCAGGGCTGATCTCCTTCAGAATGGACTGGTTGGATCTCCTTGCAGTCCAAGGGACTTCAAGAGTCTTCTCCAACACCACAGTTCAAAAGCAGCAATTCTTCGGTGCTCAGCCTTCTTCACTGGAGAAGGAAATGGCAGCCCACTCCAGTGTTCTTGCCTGGAGAATCCCAGGGACGGTGGAGCTTGGTGGGCTGCCATCTATGGGGTAGCACAGAGTAGGACACGACTGGAGTGACTTAGCAGCCTTCTTCACAGTCCAACTCTCACATCCATACATGACCACAGGAAAAACCATAGCCTTGACTAGACGGACCTTAGTCAGCAAAGTAATGTTTCTGCTTTTGAATATACTATCTAGGTTGGTGATAACTTTTCTTCCAAGGAGTAAGCGTCTTCTAATTTCATGGCTGAAGTCACCCTCTGCAGTGATTTTGGAGCCCTAAAATATAAAGTCTGACACTGTTTCCACTGTTTCCCCATCTATTTCCCATGAAGTGATGGGACCCGATGCCATGATATTCGTTTTCTGAATGTTGAGCTTTAAGTCAACTTTTCAACTCTCCTCTTTCACTTTCATCAAGAGGCTTTAGTAGTCATATATATGTTTACATATATATTTTGCCCCCAGAATGATATTTAATAAACATTTTCAAATATAGATTAAAATATTTCCCCATTAGAAGAAATACAGACATATATATGTGTGTGTGTGTGTATATATATATATATATATATATATATATATATATATATATATTTTCTGAAAAAAGTTACTTGAGAAGAATTATTTCAAACCAGGATATGCCATCCCTGTTAAGGAGAGATTCATCTTCAGCCAAATTTATTTTGTTTCCTCATGAATGCATAAGAAGTTATTCTTTGAAACATCTAGTAGAACAGTAAAAATTCTATTGACCTTAAGAACAGTAGAAGGAAAATCAAGACAAAATATAATTGTTTGACCTGTATTTTTGCAAATTAAATATATACGTTTAGAGTATTCATTTTATAATGTGGTGACCCTGAAAGAATCTACTCAAGTTCCAAAGAGTATAAAAACTCTGAAATAGGAACTGATAGACTAGCTATTTAGTACCATGACTACATCACTAGCAAGGTCAACAGTTAGATCTCAAAGCTTGTATTTAAAAAAATCAAATTCTGATGTTAGAGCTGCAACAGTATTAATTTTCTGAATATATTGCTTAGTTATCTTTTTTCTTCTATGAATTACTACTTCCCTAAGTATAGCTGTCTTTATTAAGTTATGACTCTATAGGCCTGACACCAAGCAAGTTATAATTTTATCAGCATCTGTACCTAAGGATTAACATTAAGAAAAATTACAAATTTGTCTGTATACAAGTGACAAGGAAATAACAATATTATCTATGAATTTGATCAAGAAGCATAACCAATCAATGTATGTTTTCCTCACTGATTGCAAAAATAATCCTAATAAGGAAAGAAAATGAAAGCTACTGGAGAATACAGTTATATAAAAGGGTTAGACAGCAACCTGAAATTGCACTAGATGTAGCATCCTGCAAAATTAGTTCTAGGGTTTTCACATATGATATGAATTTCTCGTACAGAGACTGTGGCAACGCAGTATTGCTTGCTGTGTCTATTGTAAGAAGCTTTTAGGACTATTTAGGCTTTCTGAAATTTGTTCTTACCTTCCTACAGAGTCTGAGAGAAATAGCTGGAGTGATCCTGATTGAAGGCCACAGGCCCCACGTTTGCCAGGATCCTTTTGAAGTTTTAAAGTGAGATGCTTCCTGGTATTTGTCAATTGCATTTTGAAAAGCTTTTGGTTCTGACCTGTAGGTTGTAAATTTATTAGTGATGGGCTAGAAGAGGAATGTTTTAAAACTTAGACATGTTTAAAGATGTAGTTGGGGTTGAAAGTAGCCTTAACATTCTCACAATGACAGAAAAAGAGGGGTCCAAAAACCATAGCAGAAGGTACATGGACTGAAAGATAATATTTTTGGTAATTACTGAACTTTGTTGCCACCTGTTTCATGAAGCATGTACCAACTCCCTGGGTTAGAATGAATGGCTTCCTCTGCTCTGTTTCAAGAGTTCTCAATAGATGAGGTATCTCATCTCTCTCTCTCTCATTTGTTTTATGCTGAGTTGCAGACATTTCTGTTTCCTTCAACAAAGTGTGGATAATATTTTATTCAGCCCTGTTACTCTTGCATCTTTATCACTGCCTAATACTTAATAGTTACTCAATGAACATTATCTGACTTAAAAAGTGAACTTTTGAAGGCACTCTGAGAAGGATAAAGAGAATACAAGGTGAAGATGTTAAAAACTAACAGAAGAAAGTCACACATTATGAGAGTTTAATAATATCAAACTTGAGAGAATCAATATCCCTATAGAAGTAAAGATAGGAAATAAGAAGTTAAAGAAGTAAAGAAGGTAGTAAATAAGTTTCCTAAAATGAAATATGCTTGCTTCTGACTTTTAAAATGATCACTGAGGTAATGGAAACCATGATGGAGATGGCAATCAGCAAGAGCCAAGAAGGAAAAAACAAACAAACAAAAAAGAAACAAAAACGAAGTTAGAGACATTAAGCACTAATGGGTGAGATAAACAGCAAGTTAAACACATGAGAAAATCAGAATCTCATCTTCAGGTAATAACTGAGAATAACTATAAAAAAACTACATATATATATATATATTAAAATAACATTTATGTATTGCACAGGCAAAGTTGGGGGATGATGACTGAATGGAAAAAGCTTCACCTTGAGTTTCAGGGATTCTGTATCTGTTGGGTTGTCTGATGACTCTGTATGCTGAGAGTATAAAAAAATTAGCCAAGTTTTAACAGCCCTTTGCTTTAGTGGATTATCAAATGGAATTAAAGTTTGCCAAGAAGCAGAGAAAGAGGGAGACTGGTTCTGATAAAAACAAAACAAAAGGTTGGCTTTAGGTTGGCAGTTCAAGATGAAAGAAAATGTGAACTGGAAATAGATTCTTGCCACTTCAGGAATTCAAGTCTACCTGTAAGTTACTGCAAACACAGACTGAATGCAGAGGATCTGCAAATGCTAACACTTCCAATGTTACTCTTGCCTTATAAAAGCAAAAGTATATTGTCCCTGGAGAAAGTAAATATACTTTAGACATAAATGTGCAAAATGATTTATGAAGAATCTCCAGAACAAAATACAAATAAGCAAGACACAAGATATCTTTTGGAGACACAAACTCCAAAAATCACTAGCTATTGTAAATACTTATTTTCCAAATGCTCAGTTTACAAGAGCAAAGACTGTCAGAGAGGATTAAATTTCAAAAATATGCAGCAATAAAAAGCAGATTTAAAAAATAAGGATGCAATAACTGAAAAAGGGGGCTTCCTATGTGGTACAGTGGTAAAGAATCTGCCTGTCAATGCAGGATGCACAAGAGACACGTGTTTGATTTTTGGGTGGGGAGATCCCCTGGAGAAGAAAAGGGCAACTCGCTCCAGTGCTCTTGCCTAGAAAATTCCATGGACAGAGAAGCCTGGCAGGCCACAGTCCATGGGGTCACAAAAGAGTCAGATATGATTGAGCAACTGAGCACACACAAAAACTTAAAAGCACAGAGAGAAAAAGATGTACTGTGCAAACAATTAAGAAAAAGTAGCATAGCTTAAGCAACATAAATTACAATAAGCATTAGAGGTGAAGTGAGTTACTTCAGAGAGACATGCACTGGTTACACCAATGCCTTATAGTTCTCTCACTGCCATTATGGGCACACAGGGGCTCTGAAGTTCACTTTGATGACAATATCACCATGTGCCACTCACCGTCTGGTCTAGTGCCTAGTTTACTTTCTAAGGAGGTACTTCAGCTCCTTTAAAGTCTCACTCATCATCAAGGTTTGAATTTATGTAAAGTTATCAGACTCCCAACTGCAGTATAAGGCCTAAAAGTCAGGAATATGTAGTACTTTGATGTTTCATAGGATTAAAGGACCTCAAATGGCCTAACCTAAATTTCTCCTCCCTAGTTGTTTCCATGGATATGATCCCTAAACCCAACGATCTGCCTTCTACAGAGGACTGGAGATGAGGTGCAATGCTTGTTGGTGGCTCAGATGGTAAAGAATCTGTCTGCAATGCAGAAGACCTGGGTTTGATCCCTGGGTCAGAAAGATCCCTTGGAGAAGGGAATGGCTATCTACTCCAGTATTCTTCCCAGGAGAATTCCATGGACAAAGGAGCCTGGTGGGCTATAGTCCATGAGGTCACAAAGAGTCGGACACGACTGAGCAACACTTTCACTTCACTTTCAGACACAAGTTCCTGCTTGTTCCCAGAATAGTAGGTTTCAGAATTAAACCAGGGAATTACTCAGATAAGCCATTCTTACCCTGTTTTGAAAACCAGGGTATACATCATCTTCTTTTAACTACAAAATCATGCCACTTATTGCCCTAGAGTTTTTACTCTGTTCCTCAAGCACAACCATCTGTGACCCTATATGGAGCCATGTCCTACTCCCCCTGGCTATGACCATGTGACTAATAAACTCTATCCCATCTGTCCAGTGTCAGGTGTCCTGGTTTGTCTATCCCTTTAACTTTAGGATGTGACTCTTCCCCTCAACAATGGGGAAAAGAAGACATAACTAAGGCAAGAAAGTAAGGATGAGTGGGAAGGAGGGGATAAATTAGAAGCATAAGCATAGGATTCAGAATATGAAAGATTTGTGAATTTTTCTCTCCCCATTGAATTAAGAACTTGTATTGCCTATATTGTCCTTAGGTCATTGATCCTAGAGCAAAATTGTGTTACTGTAAGGTAAGTATTGTGTCCTAAATTCTTGTCGGATTGATTGCTGTATTGATTTTTAAGATCTATGATTGAATCACATCTGCAATGTATTTCTATTCTTTTGAACAGGTGGGGAAACTGTATAATGATGTTTTTTAAAATGTTGCTTAGAATGTAATACACACATTCCAGGAAGAAAATCTACTCAGTACCACTAGCTGTATAATTAAATTCAAAGCTATTTCATGTACATTAATAGCATTCTTATGGTGTCTGTCATCAGCATTTTACTCAAAATGTCAACACAGTCCTATTATTAATGTTAGAAGAAGTCTAGTTTAGAAATCTTTGGCTTCATTATAGACTGTTTGAAAATACTTAGATATTAGAAGTCTACTTTCTAATCTAAGAAATTATATTTATATTTATATATAAGTAAAAATAGAAATAAACACAAGTTTTAACAGGACATAGATAAATCTTTTCCAAAGGGAGCTAGAACTAAATGAATTATAACTGAGGCAAAACCCTACTGAGAAAGATTCTTTAATATATCATTGCCTACCTTGTCAAAAAATAAAGAAAGCAGTTAGACCCCTCCCTCCCTTTTTTTCTCCCTCTTTTAAACACTCTAAATGTCTTCAAGTCAAATGCCTTCAGAAGTAAAATGTTCTATATAATGTTCTATATTTTATAAATGGCAGAGAGACATACTAAATAAAGAAATGAATGAACAAAGTAATTACTGAAGATAGAAACCAACATTTTTACTTGCTTATTTGCTTTTTAAAAATCATAACAGTTTCTGATCATTACAGTCATCACGATCTTTCCAACTGCACTCATCCCACACATTACCAAAGTAATGTTCAAAATTGCCCAGGCTTCAACAACACAGGAACCACGAACTTTCAGATGTTCAAACCGGATAGAAAAAAGCCAGATGAACCAGAGATAAAATTGTCAACATCTGTTGGATCACTGGAAGTGCTGGAGTGTTCCAGAAAGATACCTAATTCTGCTTCATTGACTATGCCAAAACCTTTGACTGTGTGGATCACAACGAACTGTGGAAAATTCTTAAAGGGATGGGAACACCAGATCACCTTACCTACCTCCTGAGAAACTTGTATGTAGGTAAAGAAGCAACAATTAGAACAGGACATGGAACAACAGACTGGTTCCAAATCAAGAAAGGAGTACATAAAGACTGTATATCATCACCCTGCTTATTTAACTTAAATGCAGAGTACATCATGTGAAATGCCAGGTTGGATGAAGCACAAGCAGGAATCAAGTTTTCTGGGAGGAATATCAATAAACTGAGATATGCAGATGACACCACCCTTATGGCAGAAAGTGAAGAGGAACTAAAGAGCCTCTTGATGAAAGTGAAAGAGGAGAGTGAAAAAGTTGGCTTAAGGCTCAACATTCAGAAAACGAAGATAATGGCATCTGGTGCTGTCACTTCATGACAAATAGATGAGGAAACAATGAAAACAGTGACAAACTTTATTTTCTTGGGCTCCAAAATCACTGAAAATGGTGACGCTTGCTCCTTGGAAGAAAAACTATAACCAAACTATATAGCATATTAAAAAGCAGAGACATTACTTTGCCAACAAACGTCCATCTAGTCAAAGCTATGGTTTTTCCAGTAGTCATGTATGGATGTGAGAGTTGGACTGTGAAGAAAGCTGAGTACTGAAGAATTGATACTTTTGAACTGTGGTGTTAGAGAATACTCTTGACAGTCCCTTGCACTGCAAAGAGATCCAACCAGTCCATCAAAGGAAATCAGTCCTGAATAATCATTGGAAGTACTAATGCTGAAGCTTAAACTCCAATACTTTGGCCACCTGATGTGAAGAACTGACTCACTGGAAAATATCCTGATGCTGGGAAAGATGAAAAGCAGGAGGAGAAGGGGACTCTCAAGGGTCTTCTCCCAACACCACAGTTCAAAAGAATCAATTATTTTGCACTCAGCTTACTTTATAGTCCAATCTCAAATCCATACATGACTACTGCTGAAAATCCACAGCCTTGACTATACGGACCTCTGTTGGAAAAGTAATGTCTGCTTTTTAATATGAAATGATGTCTATGTTGGCCATAACTTTCTTTCCAAGGAGTATGAGGTTTCCCATTTAGGGCCACACATCTCCCCCTTTTTTATTTTATTTAAGCCCTCGAGACATTTGTATTGATATTCTGTAGAGCAAGGCTTAAAGCTGTAGGCGGCCAGCCTCTCCAGCCTTGCCAGCCCCTCTCGCGGCTGTGCCTGTCTTAGGTTGCCCTCCTCTGAGGGTCTTACCCGTCACTGACTATCCAGCCACCTCTTGGGGGCTAGGCGGAATCTCTCTAGATGATGGGCATCTAGAACTCTTCTGTCTCGGTTAATCTCGAAGGGCTAAATTAATCCAAGGGTTTCGTGGGTCCCCAACATGGGGCTCCTCTTCCATGACCTGGGCAAGCATAACCTTTTTAACATCTCACTAAGAACCAGAAAAGCCATAAAACAGAAATTATGATATCTAACATCACAATTTAACCTTGTTAAGACAGTCAAAGTCTCTAATGCTCTTGCATAAAAGTCCAACTGTTGTTGAAGTCCCGTTATGGCAGATCTCAGGTGTTCAAGCTGGTTTGAGATGGCAATGATGAAGGTCAGCAAGGAGAGGATAGGTAATGAAGGTCAGCAAGGAGAGGATAGGTAATCTGATGATCACCAGGAGCAGTGTCCACCAGGGTGGCCGCATCAATGATCTATAAAGGAAGAAAAGATCGCCTCAAGAACTTTTTGTTCTTGGGCTCAATATGTGAATGTCTCTTTAATCTGTGTCAGATTTTGAGATTTGACCTCTCTCTTGTGGTGTAAATTTAAGATTCCTTGCTGGCACTCATATAGGGCTGGGGTCCCCAATGGGGAATATGCATCCGAATCCTCTCCCCATTGTAAGGAGTGGATCAGGCCCCTTCCACTGACCAGTGATGGGGTCTTTCCATCTCACTTGTATTTCAGGTTTTATTTCTTGATTAGACCAATGTTTTTGAAAACATGGTATCAGTTCATTTTTTGAAAAATTTAAGATGTTTACAGTAAAGAGTGCCATTCCAAGTTGCTGGTGAGGGCTTATTCCCCCTTTTGTTTTTGTAATTGAGTCTTTAAATTTTGATGGTGGCGCTCAATTATGGCTTGTCCTTGGGGGTTATGTGGGATTCCAGTGTTATGACGAATGTGCCATTGTTGGAAGAATTTCTGTAAGCTCTGGCTGATGAAACAAGGGCCATTATCCGTTTTTATTTGATGGGGAAGGCCCAACGTCGCAAAAATTGTAGAAAAAGGCTTTGAGCATTTTTGCTTTTTCTCCTGTGTGGGCAGTAGCCCAGCAGGCATGAGAGTAAGTGTCAATAGATACAAAGACAAGTTTTCCAAAAGGGGAGTGATGGGTTACATCAGTTTGCCACAGCACATTGGGTTTTAGCCCTCGAGGGTTTACTCCTGGGGGCTGTAAAGGTGGTACTTGTAAATAAGGAAGACAGGATTTACATGTATGTATAATTTTCTTTAATTATCTAATAGGGATCTGTGGGAACCTTTTATGTAGCCCTCTCCAATTTATATGAGTAAGATCGTGAAGATCATAGGCATCTTGTAAGTTACAAGCTTGGATTGTAAGGGAGGCCACTGTATCAGCTAGGGAATTTCCCAGTGAAAGCAATCCAGGTAAATCTTGATGACCCCTAAGATGGTGTACATAAATGGGATAGTGGGAGGTCTCTGACCGGTAGGTCTTCCCCTGCCTTGAGGGCACTCTTTAAAGTGTCCCTCTTGTCTGCAGCCAAAGCATTGACCCGATTTTGGAGAACTAGGGGTCCCTTAGATGTGGTCCCCCAGACCTTAATGGCCTGAGCGTCAGAAATCTCAAGTTCCCTGCTTATGAGCATATATCTCAGCGCCTTGAGTACAGGCTCATCAGACTTGCTAATGTTATTTCCCATGCTACCCAGAGAGAATAGACAGAAAAGTCACTGAGGACAACCACCAAAAATTCTACCGAGATTGGTGGCGGCCAGAAAGTTGGGCTTATGGTATGCTTTTGGAACTGTTTATGTGCCTGTGTCATTGCACGGAGATTTTCTTGCTGGGGGCGGGCACCCTAGAGGTTTCTAGCCCATTCCATGACCCCCTCATCCTGTCACGGGAGTCTTCAAGTGGCAGGCGCCCTAATGGCCTTTAAGTGCCTGGACCCGTGCCCACAGGGAAGATTCTAGGCCACGTCCTCAGTTAAGAAAGATTAAAGGGAGTTTCACCTGGTTGGGCTCTAGTTACTGAGGCTTACCTGTTGTGGGGCCTTCAAAGTCCGCCAGAGAGTGGCCCTAGCCAGGACTTATCAATTGCCTCCACAACCATTCGCCTGTTCACTGAAACTCCAGAAAAAAGAATTAAGGACAGATCAGAAAAGAAGAGAAGGAAAATAAGAGTTTGGGGGCACTTCCCTCATAAAGGAGGGGGCCCACCTTGAAATCTGGATTACCTCGGGCGATACTTCTCTAAAGGGAGCTCTGTGCTGTGACCCTGCTAGGGTCCTTCGTTGCTCCTCTGTCAGAGCTGCACAGTGACACCACCTCTGTCCGTCTGCTTCATGCCCCACGTTGGGCGCCAGTTTCTGCGGGGGGCGCTCCGCAAAAAGAGTAGAAGCAGTGGAACTTCCCTCAGCAAAGCTTAGGGGTTCCCAAGGAGAGATGAGCCTGCTGTCTGCCAACCCAGCCCCTCAGCGAGCCAGAGACAATCAGACGCAACAGGGGTTCCATCGAAGCAGTTCCACTTTATTGCTGCAAACACCCAGCTTATATAGGCAAGCAGGGGGTGGTTTAGGAGGGACTTTCCATAGTTGCACCAATCACATTAAAGGTCAAGTCATTATGTGCCTTCAGTCGCACCAATCATGTTAAAGGTCAAATCCTCATTTGCATGGAAATCAAGAGAGCCAATCAAAAACTTTGACAAACATAGACCCTGCCCCTATCACTTCTGCCAGGAAACATCTTAGTTTCCAACCGCTTCCAACTGTAAAGCTAGCCTCCCCCCTTTTTTTTTCCCCCTGAGGTTTCCCATTTAGGGCCCCACAGGAGTAAGCCTCTTTTAATTTCATGGCTGCTGTCACCATCTGCAGTGATTTTGGAACCCCCAAAATAAAGTCTGACACTGTTTCCACTATTTTCATATCTATTTGCCATGAAGTGATGGGACCAGATGCCATGATTTAGTTTTCTGAATGTTGAGCTTTAAGCCAAATTTTTCACTCTCTTCTTTTACTTTAATTAAGAAGTTCTTTAGTTCTTCTTTACTTTCTGCCATAAAGGTGGTGTCATCTGCATATCTGAGGTTATTGATATTTCTCCCGGCAATCTTGATTCCAGTTTGTGCTTCATCTAGCCCAGAGTTTCTCATGATGTACTCTGAATAAAAGTTAAATAAGTAAGATGACAATATACATCCTTGATATACTCCTTTTCCTGTTGGGGAACAGCCTATTGTTCCATGTCCAGTTCTATCTGTTGTTTCCTGATCTGCAAACAGATTTCTCAAGAGACATGTAAGAGGTTTTGTATTCCCATCTCTTTCAGAATTTTCCACAGTTTATTGTGATCCACACAGTCAAAGGCTTTGTCATAGACAGTAAAGCAGAAATAGATGTTTTTCTGGAACTGTCTTGCTTTTCGATGATCCAGCAGATATTAGCAATTTGTTCTCCGGTTCCTCTGCCTTTTCTAAAGGCAGCTTGAACATTTCTAAGTTCACGGTTCACGTATTGTTGAAGCCTGGCTTAGAGAATTTTGAGCACTGCTTTACTATTGTGTGAGATGAGTGTAGTTGTGCAGTAGTTTGAGCATTATTTGTCATTGCCTTTCTTTGGGACTGAAATGAAAACTGACCTTTTCCAGTTCTGTGGCCACTGCTGAGTTTTCCAAATTTGCTGACATATTGAGTGCAGCACTTTCATAGCATCATCCTTTAGGATTTGAAATAGCTCCACTGGAATTCCATTACCTCCACTAGCTTTGTTGTAGTGATGTTTCCTAAGGCCCATTTGATTTCATATTCCAGGATGTCTGGCTCTAGGTGAGTGGTGACACCATCGTGATCATCTGGGTCATGAAGATGTTTTTTGTATAGTTCTTCTGTGTGTTCTTGCTACTTCTTCTTAATATTTTCTGCTCCTGTTAGGTCCATGCCATTTCTTTCCTTTTTGTACCCATTTTTCATGAAATGTAACCTTGGTATCTCTAATTTCCCTGAAGAGATCTCTAGTCTTTCCCGTTCTATTGTTTTCCTCTATTTCTTTGCACTGGTCATTGAGAAATGTTTTCTCATCTCTCCTTGCTATTCTTTGGAACTCTGCATTAAAATGGGTATATTTTTCTTTTCTCCTTTGCTTTTTGCTTGTCATTTTTCACAGCTATTTGTAAGGACTCCTCAGGCCCTGTACAATGTGAAGAACCTCTGTCCATTGTTCGTCAGGCAGTCTATTAGATCTAGTCCCTTAAATCTATTTCTCACTTCCACTGTAAAATCATAAAGGATTTTATTTAGGTCATACCTGAATTGTCTAGTGGTTTTCCCTACTTTCTTCCATTTAGGTCTGAATTTGGCAATAAGGAGTTCATGATCTAAGCCACAGTCAGCTCCTGGTCTTGCTTTTGCTGACTGTATATAGCTTCTCCATCTTTGGCTGCAAAGAATATAATCAATCTGATTTTGGTGTTGACCATCTGTTGATGTCCATGTGTAGAGTCTTCACTTGTGTTGTTGGAAGAGGGTGTTTGCTATGACCTGTGCATTTGCTTGGCAAAATCATTTTAGCCTTTTCCCTGTTTCATTCTCTATTCCAAGGCCAAATTTGCCTGTTACTCCAGGTGTTTTTGACTTCCTATTCTTTCATTCCATTCCCTATCATGAAAAGGACATCCTTTGTAGTTTTTAGTTCTAGAAGGTCTTGTAGGTCTTCATAGAATCGTTCAGCTTCAGCTTTCATCATTACTGTTCAGGGCATAAACTTGGATTACCATGATATTGAATGGTTTGCCTTGGAAATGAACAGAGATCATTCTGTCATTTTTGAGACTGCATCCAAGTATGGCATTTTGGACTCTTTTGTTGACTATGAGAGCTACTCCATTCCTTCTAAGGGATTTCTGTCCACAGTAGTACATATAATGGTCATCTGAGTTAAATTCATTTATTCTACTCCATTCTAGTTTGCTGACTCCTAAAGTGTCAATGTTCACTCTTATCATCTCCTGTTTGGCTATTTCAAATTTGCCTTGATTCATGGACCTAACATTCCATGTTCCTATGCAATGTTGTTTTTTTCAGCATCACATCTTGCTTCCATCACCAGTCTCATCCACAACTGGGTGTTGTTTTTGCTTTGACTCCGTCTCTTCATTCTTTATGGATTTATTTCTCCACTGATCTCCAGTAGCATATTGGGCACCTACCGACCTGGGGGTTTCTTCTTTCAGTGTCTTATTGTTTTGCCTTTTCATATTGTTCATGGGTTTCTCAAGGCAATTATACTGAAGTGGTTTGCCATTCCCTTATCCAGTGGACCACGTTTTGTCAGAACTGTCCACCAAGATCCATTGTCTTGGGTGGCCCTGCAAGGCATGGCTCATAGCTCATTGAGTTAGACAAGGCTGTGGTCCATGTGATTAGATTGGTTATTTTTCTGTAATTTTAAGTAGGTAGAATATTTTTACTTGATTATATCCATCTAAACCAGGAGTGAGAAAACCATAATTTTTCAGCCAAATCTAGCCCATCACTTCTTTTTATAATTAAAGATATACCAAAGCACAGCCATGCCCATCCATTGTCTTTGACTGCCTTTGCATTATAAGGCAGAGTCGAAGAGTCATGACTGACATCTTATGGCCTACAAACCCAACTATTTTGCTATCTTGCCTTTTATAGAAAAAAAAAGTTTGCTATAGGTACTCTAGACCATTAAATTAGATTCAAATATATTTAGTAGGTAGGATTTGAATACTTGTTATACTTTTACATCATCTGTTTACCCTCGGGTTTACAGATTAGTAACTCAGTACAGTATGTGAGAGTAAATAAGAGGACATAAATGATACAGATAAAAAGAGAAGTTTTTTGAAACAAATTTGGAATGGAAGTTGCAAAAACACTGGGACCTTGAACTTGTATTATGTCACTGTGGATAGAGAGATTAAGATGGCAAGGTTTGAGATCTTGGTTGATTCCTTAGTGTTTTCTTGGGCAAAGTCAAGTTAAAATTATTGGTGTCCTGGAAAGATGTTGGAGGCATTTACTGGCATATGTCTGACATATGTATAAGAATAGCCTCAATTAAGTCTTACTACAAATGGTGATAAAACATCATTCTGATTTATACCCTTAGTTTTGAATTTAAGCTTTGGTTATAGAGGAAGAAAACATTTTTAATTATCAAATTTTGTGCAACCAACCAGATTGTCTTTCAGTTTAGTTACCAAGGGGTGAAAACATGAATATTTATAATAATAATAATATAATAATTATTATATTATATATTATATTATTATATTATATATAATAATAATAATTCCTATTATTTTATTATTATAATTAATTTTACAGCCTACAAGATAACAGGATGCATTTTTCCAGGAAGAGAATATATTGTAAGAGAGTCAGAGTATTTAATTAACTAATAAATATTTAAAATTCATCTTTAAAGATAATTCTGCTGTGTTGTTATATAAGTTTTTAAATTTGGGTAAAAAGAATTTAAAACACATTTTATTAATTGACCAGCAAAATGCATAGAAATTAAGGCATGAGAATAAGAAAGCATAATTCTTATGTATTTTCAACACAGAAAAGTGGGAAGAAATAAAATGGAGTCTAGCATGATTGTGCAGAGGTTTAAAAATGGCTGAGAATATATAAGGATGCTTTCAAATAATAAATAAATTTTATTTAATAAGTTGGTGACCCCAAGACCCTCTTAAGTACTGTATCTGTTATTCTTTCCTGTTATTATAGTGATGAAAAGTAGCAGTAAACATCTCTCCTATCTATGCAAATATTGCAAGGGATCAAATGACAGGACAACACAACTTCAGGAGCTGTTGAACTTCATTTACTGGTGGCATTCCTAGGACGGCATCAGTTGAGTGGAGGTAGTTGCTGCATTAGTGGTGCCTCACTTTCTCACTCCTGTCCTGACAAATAGGATTTAATGATCAATACATGTATGATATAATGTTATTGTTGTTATTTAGTTGCTAAGTGGCGTCCAACTGTTTCCAACCCCATGGACTGCAGCATGCCAGGCTTCTCTGTCCTTCACTATCTCCTGGAGCTTGCTCAAACTCATGTCCCCTGAGTCAATGATGCTATCCAACCATCTTATCCTCTGTCACCCTCTTCTCCTCCTGCCCCTCAATCTAAACACCTAATTGTTCATTTGTTTTCCCAGGTGACACAGTGGTAAAGAATCTGCCTGACAATGGAGGAGATGCAAGAGATGCGTGTTCGATGCCTGGGTCAGAAAGATTCCCTTGTGTAGCAAATAGCAACCCCTACCAGTATTCTTGCTTGAAAAATTCCATGGACAGACTATCCTGGCAAGCTACAGTCATGAAGTCACAAAGATCCGGACATGACTTAACAACTAAATAACAACAAAACAATTGTTCACATACCCTATGGATGAGCTCCCACTTTGAAAACCTTTGTCTACTTGTAAAAGATAAAATCAGTCTAATGTTCTCTTTTTATAAAACAAACCAAATACAACTATTTTAAAGAATACTCAACAAACTGTGAGCCAATTCCAAAGGAGTATCTGAAAAAGGTAGTTTAAATAAGAGAAATAGTATAGGTAAAGATTGTATGGTTCAACTGAAGTGACTGCAGGAGATAAACACACTGAGATGTATAAGGTCTGCTGTGTTTGCTACAAAATCAGTCTCAGTAACAAATACAGATGAATATATTTTCACACCTCATATACCTCTGAATCCAAATCATAAGACTATCTGCTTCAATTAATGAAAGGCAGATTGCAAGGGAAGAGAGAAGCACCTACAGAGTTATATTAGAAAGAAAAAAAAAGCTATTAGTAACAATCAGCATGGAGGCACTGAAGTGTTTGAAGTACAAAGCACTGTTTATTTTTCTAACCCATATTCTGAAGAAAAAAAATGAAACTTATAAGTACAGCTGCATACATTAATACCAAAAGGAGTTTTAGGAAAGATTAAGACCAATATCAACTCTTAATATTTAATCATCCTCTTCTTTGGTTTTTTCTCCAGTGACTTTAAAAAGCAGGTGTTAATTATACCAAGAAAACTATTTGTAAAAAAGTAAATGCCCTTTGGGCAATGAGGTATTCACTGAAATGAGGTCATCTGACTGCATCTAGTTCAGTTAATTATTTTGTTTGACATTCTAACTCATAAAGGTCTCACCATCCTTTAAAAAAAAATGTCTTGAGTATATTTCTATCTGCTGAAACTTACATCTGGTTCATTTCTTTCTAGACTAGATATCAAGAGGATCAACACTTTATTATTCCCTAGACTCTTATTCACTGGTATGCACAGTGCTCCAAAAACATGCTTCATTTACCAGGAGAAAGAATCCTGCAGTGTATCTCAAGCCTAAAGGCATTGATATATAGCAGTTCATTTGGAGACCCAGTTAAGGAAAATAATTCTGGGACACACTGGTTTCTCATAGGTATCCTTTGCTGAAGAAAGCAGTTTAGAACTCGATAGTACATCCAAGAGAAAACCAAAGCCATTTCAAATGGTAAAAGAACTGAAAGAGAAATCAAAAACACATTTTAAAATCATATGTATGCATGTATGTGTATAAGTGTATGTGTTGTTAGGAAAAAATTAAATTAGCAAAGAATATTTGATTTCTCTATCTTTAAAGATTATATAAAGTCCTAGTCATTAATTAATTACTAAGTGGACATGTTAAGTATTGTATGAGAGTTCAAATTTAAAACAAGAGAAACTAAGGCATAAAATAATTTACTTTTCATTCCAATAATTTTTCAAAAATAAATATTGTTCAGATGGAGTTCAGAGTTGACTCTGCCAATGCATTTAAGGAATTACATTATTGGACAAATGACATAATAGAAAATAATACAGCTATTACTATAGCGATATCTTATTTCTAGTAGGTGACTCTCTTGGGCAAAATTGACAAAGACAGATACATGACATGCATATAATTTCACTGATGAAACTTGCCTATCATCTATGTTATGCTTATATATGTTTTCAATGGATCCTGCAGCTGTGCATTCAGATAATAGTTGAGGAGGAAAATGGGGAAAGAGATAACACATCTATTCTTTTAAATCCAGTATTTTCTTCTAATTGCAGCTAAAAGGGGATACTTCCTAGAGTAAATGAGCATCTTTTGTCACACGAGAACTGCACAACCCAGGAGACCACTTCAGTATGATATTTATGCTCAATACTTACCTTTCTACCTCTTAAAGATGCAGGGAAACAAGTTTCTGACTAAAACTCTGATTTTCAGTAATAAGTGAATAATACCTTATCCATTCCCTAAATGACTGAATTAACCATGTAATCAAGGCAATGTATTTAACCTTCTTACAAGCACAGAACTCAGACATTTTCAGAATTGTTTAAAATATAACTTATTTTCCATTACTTGAGTTACCAGACCTTTTTCCTGTTATACTTATTTCTATAAATTATCCCCAATTTCAAAATGCAAAATATTTGATATTCTCCTAAAAACAAACAAACCAAACCCCTGAGGATTCAAAATATTATTTAAAAATTTCTGTATTGAGGCATATATTTGATCATTTAATAATTTAAAACATTTAAAAATATTATAATGATTGAGTCATATAAAACTGTTAAAATATGGAGAAATATGAAGTCCCAGCATCATAGAGTTATTCCTATTGCATTGAAAATTATCTTCTGCTACATATTTGCCTGCACTTCCCTGGTGGGTGAGTGGTAAAGAATCCACCTCCCAATGCAGGAGACATGGGTAAGGAAAATCTCCTGGAGAAGGAAACAGCAACTCACTCCTGTATTCTTGCCTCGGAAACCCCATGGTCAGGAGACCTTGGGTTATAGTCCATGGGGTCTCAAAAGAGTTGGACATGACTTTGTGACTGAACAGCAACAATATGCTTAACTAATGCTTTAATTTTTAAAAGTATGCAACAATGAATATATCAATGCTGAATTAAAGATGCATGCCATTTACAAACACCACTAAGGAAATCAAACAGTTGTAGGAAAACTTTAAAAACATGTGGAAAATCTATATGCTGTAGTTAAAATGCTTATTACATAAATGAAGAAATATATATCAAGAGAACATACTATTTTCATGGAATAGAAGACTCAACATAGTTATTTTTCCTAATTTGACCTAAAACGTTAATGCAAATACTACTGAAATCAATGTTTTTATAGGCATAACATTTTTATTTTAAAATTTTGATGAAAATGCATAGGACCCAAATAGATAAAATACTCTTTAAATAGAAGAATGACATGGGAAAAATCACTTTGCCCAAGATTAAGTCTTACTATATACCTCTAGTTATCAAGAAAGTGTGGTGTGGGAAAAAGTGGTATGGGCAAAAAGATAAATACATAAATCAATGGGACAGAATATGGTGAAACAGACCCATAAAATACATTCAACTTATTTTTTACAAAGGTGCAAGAGCAATGTACTGGGGGAAGATACTCTTTTCAATAAATGATTCTAGAGAAATTGGACACCCTTGAGGCAGCAGTGGGAAGAAGCGTGACCTAATTCTAACATCTTGTACAACAATTAATCCAAGTGAATCATTAATTTAAATATTTAATGTAAAACTGAAAAAAAAAAACACAACAATAAGAAAATCTTAGGATCTAAAGTGAAGCAAAGAGTTTTTAGACACAGAATAGGAAAGATAGATCAATTAGATCTCATCAAAATTAAAACCTTTTGCTCTGCAGAAGACTCTCCTAAGGAGATATAAAGAAGTACAGTCTGGGAAAGAATATTTGCAAACCATATGTCAGATGAAGAACTGGTATCTAGAATATACAAAGAACTCTCAAAACTCAACATTAAGTAAGCAATTCAATGAGAAAATGGGCAAAAGAAGCAAACAAGCATTTTATCTAAGGAATACAAAGATGGCAAATAAACACATGAAAAAGTATTCAACATCATTAGAAATCAGAGAAATAAAAACTAAAACTACTGTGACCAAGCACTACAAAACTGCTAATGTAAAAATAGAGATACCATCTAATGCTGGTGAGGATGAAGAAAAACAAAACATATTGCTAGTGAGAATGTAAAATGGTTTAAATAGTTGGAAAAAGTAGATTGGCAGTTTCTTCTAAAACAGGTAATTACTGTATAACCCTGGAATTGAATTCCTGAATATTTATCCCAGGGAAATAAAAATGTTTGTTCATCCAAAACCTGAACATGAATTCTCATAACAGCTTTATTTATAATAGCTAAAAATGGAAATAGCCCATATGTCATTCCAATGATGTATGGTTAAACAACTTCCAGAGATAAATGTTTAAACAACCAATAGTATATCCACAGCATGAAATACTATGTAATAAAACAACAAAACAGAATAAACTATTGGTGTACACAGTAATTGAGATGAATCTAAAAAGAATTATGAGTGAAAAATTCCAATTCCTAAAGTTATCATGCTCTCAGATGTCATATGATTACAGACTGTATAACAATATTTTCGAAATGAGAAAAACTATACAAATGAAGAATAGACTAGTGCTTACCAGGTTTGAGGGGAGAAGAAGGTAGGGTCATAAAATGACAACAAAAGGAATCTTTGTGGTAAAAGCACTATTCTCTATCTTGACTGTAAGGGGTGACTATATGAACTTACACATATGATAAAATTGCTTAAAACTAAATGCACTCAAAAATAACTACATAGATAACTGGGAAAATGAAGAAGACTGGAGGATTATGTTACTGTAAATTTTCTGGTTACAATGAATGCATGCATACTAAGTCATTTCACCCATCTCCATCTCCTACAACACTATGGACCATAGCCAGCCAGGCTCCTCTGTCCATGGGATTCTCCAGGGAAGAAAACTGGAGTGGCTTGCTATGCTCTTCTCCAGGCAATCTTCCTAGCCTAGGGATTGAACTCATGTTTCTTATGGCTCTTGAGTTGTCAGCTATGTTCTTTACCACTAGGAAAGACCCTTTCTGGTTACAATATTAAACTATAATTTTTAAAAATGTCATTTATGGAAATTGGATAGTGCATGTAAATATTTGCATTATTTCTTATATTTATATATTAATCTCAATTATTTCAAAATGAAAATTTGAGTTAAAATATTTAACCTATTTCAACTTCTATCAGTGGAACCCCAGTAAGGTACACTAGTGCAGTGTACTGAAGGTCTATAAATTTCAAGCTTTAAGGAGTAAGTCTGATTTTTCCATACCAGGTAAAAGAAAACTTGAGATAAAAATGAAAAATCTAAATCTTTATGCTATTAATTTTAAACCTGTGAATTTCTTGTGTGGAGGAGTAAGATACAGAATACTGATTATTCCACAAAAAAGTTACAAATTATGGAAATATTTTTAGAAATTAAAAAAAAAAAAACTACTCAAGGTCTCTACATTTGAAGACAAGGGGATGGATTTTGGAGTGAAAATGAAACTTCAAATGAGGTCATTTTTTTTTTTTTTTTAATGAGCAGTGGCATAGGCAGCTTAAACACTGTTGCAAAATGTTTCCTTTTTGTGGACAAAGGAGACAGAGAGGAGCCCAGAAAAAATTGGGTGACTGGAGAATAAGGAAAGGAGAAAGCCAGAGAAGGAAATCTTTTAAATCACAAGTTTCTGGCAAAGAATTGAACCAATGATATATGGAGCCAGTTGATTATACTTGTACAAAGACAAAGACATGGGTTGAGATCTCAGCATTCACCTATTACAATGAACATCTGAGCTTAATCAAGTTAATTGCCTGCTAAAACCCTGGAATAATATAACAAAATGCAGAATTTCTACAATTTAACACACAATGTCCAGGTTACAATCCAAAAGTATTTGCTATATTAAGAGCCAAAAAAATATAACCAACATTCAAGGGATAAAATATTCAATACACATTTACCTCAAGATAATACACATGCCATAGACTGAATAACTTAAACAATAAAAATTTGTCCTTTCACAATTCTAGAGGTTGAAAGTCTGAGATCAAGGTGCAAGTATGGTAGGGTTTGGTGAGTCCTCTCTTCCTGAATTGCAGACAACTGCCTTCCTGCTGTGTTCTCATATGGGACTGGGTAATCAGGCAGGAAGGGTGCAGGGTGTTGTAGAGAGAGGAGAGAAATGGAAAGGGAGTGAGCAAGAGGAAACAAGTTCTCTAGGTACTCTTCTTTTAAGGACATTATTCATTCATATAGGCTCCACTCTCATGACCTCTTCTGAACTTAATTACCTCCCAAAGCCTTCATACTCAAATTGGGGGTGGGGCATATTGACATTAATCTTGACCAGATATGATTGAGTCCCTAGTCAGGCCTACAACAGATCACCACTGTCAACACTTAGAGATCATAATGCAGTAACAAAAGTATATCCTGAATTTAGGAACTATGAGGTTAGTAGTTGGGATTCCCTGGTAGCTTAAACGGTAAAGAATCTGCCTGCAGTGAGGGAGACCAAGGTTTGATCCCAGGGTTGGGAAGATCCCTGGAGAAGGAAATGGCAACCCACTTCAGTATTCTTCCCTGGAAAATCCCATGGACAGAGGAACCTGGTGGGCTACAGTCCATGGGGTTGCAAAGAAATGGACATGACTGAGTTAGTAGTAAATTTGAAATTAATATTTCAGTGGTGCTTCATGGGTAGAAGTCAGATTAGAAGGGAGTTAGAAGTAAATAGAAAGTTGAGAAAGTAGAGACAAAAAGTGAGTTAGAAAACTACTCCAAGCCCAATGAGCTTATTGTGTAATTATGCAATTAATGTTGCTTTTATATGATTATTTCAAAGTTACTGTAAATCTTTGAGTCATTGTTGCAATTCTAAAAGTCTTTATGTGACTGATGTCTGTTAAATAAAGCATTCCACATGTACTATCAAGCTCAAGATTCAAGGATAATCTTTTGCCCTATGTTACTCTTTTTGTTTGTTGTGTTAAACACAGAATCATCTTGTAATGACTATTTGCTAACTAAGCCTACTTAATTAAGAAAGCAAGAAAACTATCACTTATTTAATATCTCGTATATGTTAGGCTCAACATTTTTATCTCATAATCCTCATAGCAATCCTATGACATGGCTTTTTAAATTATCATTTTATTTACCCATCATTGCATACGAGGCCCATCATTCTCATTCTTAGCCTAACATTCTTCCCATCACAATATACTGTTTTGCAGAAATATGTCATGATTTATTCTCTGTGCATTAAGAAAACCAACCAATTGAAGATTCAAGGAAGAAAAGGTGGAGGACAAAAGAGCTCAAAGATCACTATAAGGGCATTGTCAGATGCCCGTCACAGTGATCACTGAGAAAAAGAAAACAACCTCATAGGCCTTCAATAATCGTTAGGTTATTTTTATTTTTCAAAAAAATAAAATGCATAACTTCAGTACTAGTGAGAAACTTTCCACAACTAAAATTTGAGATTCAAATTTTAGCCAAAATGTATCACAAATGCCATTACTGGAAACTCATCACCTTGATTTTTAAAAATGAAAACATTGTTAACTAGCATCTAAAGATTATATGTGATAGTTATTGATCCCTTATGAAAAGTCTTGACTTTGAAACACCTGTGACTCAATTTTAATTAAAGGAATCTTTACTAGAGCTTTGAAGGAGTAATCAGTAAAGCATATTGGCCAATACTTTAAAGGAAGAAGGGCTTTTTTTTAAAAGATAGGAAAACAGCATAGCTTTTAACAATGGTGGTGGTGGTTTAGTCACTAAGTTGTGTCCAACTCTTGCGATTCCACGGACTGTAGACTGTCAGGCTCCTCTGTCCATGTGATTCTCCAGGCAATAATACTGGAGTGGGTTGCCATTTCCTTCGCCATGGGATTTTCCCAACTGAGACATAAAATGGCAGCAATTAAAAATGGAATTATTGAACAACTTGTTACTATCACTTCTAGGGTGTCCATCAGGAGATATATTCTTGAAAGGACTAACTTCTCATTCATTATTGTTATCTCTTTCAGTCAATCTCTCATATATTGAGAGATAACATGTCAAATATTGTGGCAGTGAAAATATATCATATCATAAAACTGAAGATTCGGTGATGGAGAGCAATTACTTTGGATTTAAACTCAGCAGTCATCAAATTCCAGATCTTCAACTTAAAAGGTATGTGACATTTGAAAAATTATTTAACACTTCTTTAAAAGTTAGTTTCCCCATCTGTGCAATGTGTATAATAAACACTAACATATTTCATTAGGATAATAAAACTACCACTAGCGTGTCTAAAGTGCAATAAATGAACTTCATCTTTTATCATTAGTGTGAATCAAGTATTTTCTCTTAAATATATATATATTAGGAAGCTCAGAGACTCACTTGAAATCACTCTCTAAACCATCCTTGCCTCTTCCTGAATGATAGATTTAGAAAAGCAACCTCCCACAAATAAAGAAAATATTAAATATAAAACAGCAAGACATCTGTCAACAGAAGAAGCTATCACCTTTCAACTATTTTTTGGCATGGTAAAAAAAGGAATCAGGATGTGCTTAAAAGAAACAGAATTATTTTAGAAGCCTCTATTTTACAAAACAGCTCAGCCTAAGTAAATTTTTTATGACTTAAACAATGATTTTTCTTATTCCATGCTCTGTAGGAATTCCATATCTGAAGGAAATTAGAACTTCACTACATCATGTCTTCATACTAAATGAAGAAACTGAAGACAAATGAAGAAAACAAAATGTGGGACTCAGAATAATTTTATCTTCCTTTCTTTCTCTAAAATTCTTTTTCACCAAGATAGCTTGATGACAAAAATTATTTTATAATTGAATGTGATTTTAAAAATATCTCATATATCTTGAAAAATGAGATAGCATTTGTGAAAAAGTGTCTCTCCTGAATTATTCCCAGACTGGATACATTATTCTGCCTTAACACTAAACTCTTAAAGCAATGGACCTGTAGACCTAAGAAGGCTGATACACAGCTCTGTATGCCACTAGTAAAATCCTTCAGCCAGCTAATACATGAAAAAGGACACATTGCCAGATACATTCTTCATTCAGTGATTTAATTAGGGTCCCTTATCCCCCTCGGGCTATACTAGTTTGCTAAATAACTTATACTTTGTACTCTGTACAGAATTTTCTTCCTTAGCCTAACTTGAAGGGCTAAAACGTAACCAATCAACCAACAAACAAGCACTGAGCTACTAGGTCAAACATAGGCAGAGCCTATGGATTGGTCTCCTTTACCCCTTAAAGACATAAAGAGAAGGTTGACAAAAGCAAATTAAAAGCAAACACAGATGAACAGGAGAAAATCGAACAGCAGAATAAACATGGTAGTGAGTTTCCAGCAACAACAACAAACAGAAGGCATAGTATCAGAAAGAATGTGAAGCAGAGATGAGATCTGTTCTTTCTTCAGAGAAATTAAATAGCTATCAATCTGGAATCACAGAGGACAGAGGGCAGGTTAAGGATGTGGGACAGGAATCTGTAGCAGTTATTCTCTAGAGGATGTCTGTTAGCTCTGTTCCTTGACGTTTGTCTACCATAATGGAACTTGTATCCAGCAAAATCAGTTGCTTTGTTTGGCCTTGACAATTGCCGAAGAAGATGCTGGGAGAGATCAGGATGCTTTGGGTACTGATACTCCATAGAGTTCCTTTCCATGTTCTTGCACAGGGTATGACTATTGGCTGTTCATTTATTCAGTCTTTCTACAAATATCTGTTTAGATAGTCTTATAGGTAGTAAGTATACAGAAGTGAATCAAACAAAAATTTCAGGAACCGTGGAGTGCACATGTAAAGGAGGATGAGAAAGAAAGATAATAGGCACACAAAGAGATAGATACAGTGTATATTGTGTATATGAGTAAGTGGTATGGAGAACACAAAGCATGGAAGAAGGAATGGAAAGTGTATGAGTGGACTGGAAAGTGTGAGAGTGAGTGAGTGTATGTGTGTATGGCAGGGATAAATAGGAGAAAACCAGGAGAACACATCAGATTTTCCATTCAGGAGTAAGGCCTATTTTAAATAAGCAGAACTATTTGTAAGATAGTAGAAAATAAACACACCAGCTACCCATTTTGTTAAAAATGAAAGAAGTAAAAATCAGTAGATTTATTGAAACTAAAACAAATGGTGATATTTGAGAAAAGAGGGTAGAATGTTTTAAATTCTTATTAATAATCTTACAACAACACAGACATATATAGATATCTGCAAACCTTGAACACACTTGCTGAAATAGTTAAAGAGGTCCATGATTATGATCCCTGTATGTGATATGAAAGACCAATGTACTTTACTCTCAAAAGAATACATACCAAATTTATCTCTAATGATGCAGAATGCTAGAAGAAAATTAACAATGCCTTTAAAGTTATATGGAAAAATAATTCTGAACATGAAACTTCATACACAGTCAAACTTAATCAATTGAAAAATTTTCATATTAGCATTCAAATTTTCTTAACATATGCAGTTTCTGATAGAGAAAGTATTTTTTAAAAGAGAGTTTATTTCAACAAAACAAAAAATAATAGTAAGAAAAAATGAAAAAAAAATCTTGAATTTTAAGAAAGGTTGACAGTAGTGCAAAAGGCAGTGTAGAGAGGCTGCATTTACTATGCCCAGACCCAGACTGGAGCACTGTCTGAATCTACACCTGGGCAACCTCAACACCTTTATGCCTTTCCAAACCGATCACTCAGCCCACTTTGCCTACAGTCACTCAGAGAAGTGAGTGAATATTCCTACTTATCTGATCCCTAGGTGTGCACAGAGGTACAAACCAAGGGGATATGGCTCATGAATAGGAAATTGATGTTAGGCAGCCCAGTTGCTAGAACTGAAGGTATTTTCAGACATATTTGGAGTCATAGCCCTCCCTCACAAGATGGTAGACTAGAAGGATGTACATTCATCTTCTGGTGTGAGAACACAAAATCAAACCAATAAGGAGGGTAGGACTGTTTAGTTAAACATGTATTATTTTAACTCATATGCGTAATTTTTTCCTGGAGAAGGTGTCACTTTAGAAACAAGGTATATTGGCCAATAGAATATTAGAAAATTTTAAAATCTATATAAAAACAAATTTTCAATAATCTCCTTTGTCATCTTATTAACTGGTTGCTGTATTTGAGGCTATCCTGAGGTCAGATTACTAGGTCGGACGAAGACCAAATAATAATTTCTGTGTATTCTCAACATGTTGGAAATGAAATTTCTTAATATCAGCACACTTTGAACAACACTAAATCATTTTAAAAGAAATGTAAATTTTAATCAAATGCAATGCAAACTTATCTCTCTAAATTTTTTGAAATTTAAATGAACTTTTCTTTTGTATACAATAAGAACAATCTAAATACAGAATTATGTCCACTATGATTAAAATGAATAGAACATATTCATTTTGTTAAGGCAAAATTAATTTCCCATGTATGAAATAAAAAAAGAATCAAGCATAAAACTATGACTATAAAACTCTAGCATTTTGATCACTCATTTTCTATGATTCTTTTAATTCCTCCAGTATCTTTATGTCCCAAATTGTTCTCTTAGATGCCATCTATAAAACAGAAAAAATTGGAAACAAAAAATAGAATAGTACTTGAAATGCAACTAAAAAGCCAAAAATTATTTACTAAAAATATATTCATTTCATAGTTGGATCATTATGGAGAACATTTTGAAGTTCTCTGAGAATATTAACTTCCTTTAAATGTAAATATATGTATTATTTAAATAAAAGAGGAACTGATAAAAGCCTTGGCATTTAAACACGTTAGAAACATACTAATATATCTAATAATATATCTAACTATAAAAATGTGCTTAAGTTATGACTTGTGGAAACAAAATTTGGTGGGGATAAATCACAAAAGAATATTCAAAGTTCTGAGTTGGATAAAAGAAAGGCGATGTCCATGTTTGAACTTTACATACTATAATATTATAGGATTTTTTTTTTTTTTTTGGTTAATTTGGCTTGACTTATTAAAACATAAATCCCTTTTCCCTCAACCTAAATCCTAATCTCCCTTCCTGAATGCTGGAGCAAACTATTTCCTTCCTGCAGGTCCCACCTCCAGACCTTAGGATGAATCTAAGCATGTAATCACTGTGAAGCCCACATTCTATGACTCAGTACTCTATCATATATAAATCTGTGCACTGTTTTGAGAGATGGGCTCTGCATCTTCTGTGGACCAAATGCTTTATATACCCTTGACACCAATTATTTAGCTAATGGCTTTGTAAATGGCCTGTTAAACTGTCTGTGGCCCTCATCACTTGGACTTGGCCTTGTTCTCATCGGTTCCTCTTAAATGGATTAGAACCCTCGTCTGAAGTTATTTCTCTTGGACTCAATGCTTCTTTACACTGACAAGCCTCTATAACACAGATTGTTTGTCACCTGTTTTCCAAGTACTGCACCTTGTAGAGTTCTAGTCTGTTAATATTTTTGCTACTGGAAAACGCTATGAAGTCATCTTATACCACATGTGCCACCTACTCACTTGTGCTACAGTCTGTTTTTGTCATTTCCCATAGACATAAGTCTTGTTTGACTAACTGGATTCTAAAGCAAGAAGCTGCTTTTTTCTTTTTCCGAAAGCAAAGATAATTTATAATGCCTGAACTCTAAACCAACCACATCAGCTTGGGTTTTATTCTGCAGAAAGTAATTGAACAAAGTCTATTTAAGTCTCAAGATATGCCAATCCCTGACTATGCATATGCATGCATTCAGACATTCATGGAACACAAAAACAACTGCTTCTCTTAAAGTGGCTTTTCAAATATCACAGACAGAATTTCTTATAGAGGATTATGAGTTTTAGAATTTATACTGTGGGCTTGTCACACAAGTAAAAAACACTCATATGGGCATATTCTTTGTAGTATTACTCTTTCTAATGAAATTTCGCTTGCAGTACAAAAATAAATTGGATGGTTTTAAAGATAATGAACCTGGGCCAAATAGCAATGAAATAAAAAAGCACAAACTAAGGACAATCCTTTCTTCTTTTAACACTATTCTTCTGGCTTTTAATTGTATTCTTCTATCAGGTAATAGGGAAACATTCAGGAAACAGAACCCATGATAGGTATTTCAAAGGGAATTTAATACAGAGAATTGATTACACAGATGCTAGAAGCATAGAGAAGCAAGAGAGTAAGTGGAATAATCTATTTAACAACAGCAGGAAACAGCTAAAAATCACCAGAGCTGGAGAAGTAAGAGAAGGTAGGTTCTTACCCTTTTGCATGAGGCATGTGGACTAATGTTTAGACACCATGTAAAACTGCTGTGAGGCTGGAACACAGTCCCATAGGGAATCAGGCACTGCATGGATGCTTCTCAAACCACTGAGATGATCCCTGCAGTTCTGAATAACTGGATTGGTGCTAGAGCAGCAGAAAGAAACTAGATTTTGGGAACAATCTCCTCTTTCCCCTCCCACCCTCCCATCATTTGTCACTGCCTCCATGGTCAGATTCTAAGAGAAGGTCACTTAAAAGAGAGCCTGGAGAAGTGGTTTTTCAAATCCCCAGGTGCCATATCAGTAGATCCAAACAGGTAATGGAAAGGCTGAGAGACTATATGTAAAAACTGATACACAGACAATTATGTGTAGAAAATGTGTAAATAATGGATGCATGCATGCATGCTAAGTAGCTTCAGTCCTGTCTGACTCTTTGTGACCCTATGGACCATAGCCCGCCAGGCTCTTCTGTCCATGGGATTCTTCAGGCAAGAATACTGGAATGGGTTGTCATACCCTCTAAGGAGTCTTCCCAACTCAGTGGTCGAACCTGCATCTCTTACATCTACCTGCATTGGCAGGCGGGTTCTTTACCACTAGTGCTACCTGGGAATCCCAAATAATGGATACATACACCTTTAAAAACATAATCTGGGTCTCTTTTAGATTGTGAGACATGAAAGTTTAAATCCTATATCTTGAGGGATAGGAATTTTCATCATGTGGCTCTTATCCGTTTCTTCATAATATACTTTTTATAATAAACTTCTCAAGACCAAATTCTCTTTGTGACTAAACGTAGCTTACAGATAACATTAAATATTACTACAAAAGACTCTTAAAATAGATCAGTTGAAAGTAACAAGTTCAGAAATGAAAAAAGAATATTTGAAATTACCTCACAATTTCATTTTTCTATTTTAATTCAGAAAGTAAAATACGTATTTTTTACCATGTTCTTCAAGGAAAATAAATTGAGCAGTTATTGGGCCTAAGTTCATGCACAAATATATTTACATCCTTTTAAATGAAATGTTCTTTAAAAGAATCTACCTGTAGTAATTTTTTAAAGCACTCCTCTAAGAAAATAAAATAAAGCACAACTTAAAAATGTTATACAGCCATTTCCACTAATTTAAAGGATCAAATAAATTGGTTTTTTTGCTGAGAATTTGTTCAAATTATGAAGTGTCTCTTATCACACTGCCTTCAAAAGTCAGTGTGATGTTGCATTATTCATACAAAACAACATTTCAGCAGATTAGCAGTTTAAGTAAGAATAAAATAGATTTTTATAAATATTCCAACCAATCTGATTACACTGTTGGAAAAGACTTGTAAATATTATCGGTTATAAGATTTTACTGTCATCTTCTGATGAAAGCACTTTACAAAATAAGAAAAATATTTAGAAACTATTCAAAGGAAATGTTCTCAAATTTACTTGTGTTTGGGGATGGAATATTAAAGAAACTTATGGAAATGATTTATGTAACACATATATAATTTTCTTACTGCTCCATTTTTTCAAAGATGTTACTGCAATTTCCTCTTTGGCCACTTTTAAACTAGAGATTCAATATTCCCAGTGATGGATTGGAATGTAAGTAACTGGGAATATTTAATGATGCTCCATTTTAAATGGATAAATTAAATTTTACAACATAATAATTTACTTAGTTATAAAATTTATCAGTAGGGTTTTAATCTGGATGATTATTAAATACATTTAACATGAATACAATGACCTTCATGTTTACCATCCTCTTTCTGAACCAAAGTACCAAAATTTCTCCTTTTGCTTTTTAAAACATATATAAATTCTGAAGAAAAAATAATGAGGTATTATCATCTCATTTGATAGATGATTAAATTGGAATACAGTACTTGGTAGTGCTTGGTTCTACCATGAGTTTGCAGTATAATTTTCACTAGTCACACTTGAGCCGTTAGTTAAAATCAATACAGTGTTTCTAATGACCAGCTCCTGAACATCAAGCCTGTACATTTCAGTTCAGTTCAGTCACTCAGTCATGTCCAACTCTTCGCAAACCTATGAATCACAGCATTCCAGGCCTCCCTGGCCATCACCAAATCCCGGAGTTCACTCAGACTCACGTCCATTGCGTCAGTGATGCCATCCAGCCATCTCATCCTCTGTCGTGCCCTTCTCTTCGTGCCCCCAATCCCTCCCAGCATCAGAGTTTTTTCCAATGAGTCAAATCTTCACATGAAGTGGCCAAAGTACTGGAGTTTCAGCTTTAGCATCATTCCTTCCAAAGAAATCCTAGGGCTGATCTCCTTCAGAATGTATTGGTTGGATCTCCTTGCAGTCCAAGGGACTCTCAAGAGTCTTCTCCAACACCACAATTCAAAAACATCAATTCTTCAGCACTCAGCCTTCTACATTCAGTCCAGCTTTCACATCCATACATGACCACAGGAGAAACCATAGCCTTGACTAGATAGACCTTAGTCGGCAAAGTAATATCTCTGCTTTTGAATATGCTATCTAGGTTGGTCATAACTTTTCTTCCAAGGAGTAAGTGTCTTTCAATTTCATGGCTGCAGTCACCATCTGCAGTGATTTTGGAGCCCCCCCAAAAAAAGTCTGACACTGTTTCCACTGTTTTCCCAACTATTTCCCATGAAGTGATGGGACCAGATGCCATGATCTTCATTTTTTGAATGTTGAGCTTTAAGCCAACTTTTCCACTCTCCTCTTTCACTTTCATCAAGAGGTTTTTAGTTCCTCTGCACTTTCTGCCATAAAGGTGGTGTCATCTGCATATCTGGGTTATTGATATTTCTCCCAGCAATCTTGATTCCAGCTTGTGTTTTTTCCAGGCCAGCGTTTCTCATGATGTACTCTGCATGGAAGTTAAATAAGCAGGGTGACAATATACAGCCTTGATGTACTCTTTTTCCTATTTGGAACCAGTCTGTTGCTCCATGTCCAGTTCTAACTGTTGCTTCCTAACCTGCATACAGATTTCTCAAGAGGCAGGTCAAGTGATCTGGTATTCCCATCTTTCTCAGAATTTTCCACAGTTTATTGTGATCCACACAAAGGCTTTTGCATAGTCAATAAAGCAGAAATAGATTTTTTTCCTGGAACTCTCTTGCTTTTTCTCTGATCCAGCAAATGTTGGCAATTTTATCTCTGGTTCCTCTGCCTTTTCTAAAATCAGCTTGAACATCAGGAAGTTTATGGTTCATGTATTGCTGAAGACTGGCTTGGAGAATTTTGAGCATTAATTTACTAGCATATGAGATGAGTGCAATTATGCGGTAGTTTGAGAATTCTTTGGCATTGCCTTTCTTTGGGATTGGAATGAAAACTGACCTTTTCCAGTCCTATAGCCACTGGTGAGTTTTCCAAATTTGCTGGCATATTGAGTGCAGCACTTTGACAGCATCATTTTTCAGGATTTGAAATAGCTCAACTGGGATTCCATCACCTCCACTAGCTTTGTTCATAGTGATGCTTTCTAAGGCCTACTTGACTTCACATTCCAAGATGTCTGTCTCTAGATGAGTGATCACACCATCATGATTATCCAGGTCATGAACATCTTTTTGTACAGTTCTTCTGTGTATCTTGTTACTTCTTCTTAATATCTTCTGCTTCTGTTAGGTCCATACCATTCTGTCCTTTTTCAAGCCCATCTTTGCATGAAATGTTCCCTTGGTATCTCTAATTTTCTTGAAGAGATTTCTAGTCTTTCCCATTCTGTTCTTTTCCTCTGTTTCTTTGCATTAATCACTGAGGAAGGCTTTTTATCTCTTCTTGCTATTCTTTGGAACTCTGCATTCAGATGCTTATGTCTTTCCTTTTTCCTTTGCTTTTCACTTATCTTATTTTCACAGCCATTTGTAAGGCCTCCCCAGACAGCCATTTTGCTTTTTTGCATTTCTTTTCCATGGAGATGGTCTTGATCCCTGTCTCCTGTACAATGTCATGAACCTCATTCCATAGTTCATCAGGCACTCTATCTATCAGATCTAGGCCCTTAAATCTATTTCTCACTTCCACTGTATAATCATAAGGGACTTGATTTAGGTCATACCTGAATGGTCTAGTGGTTTTCCCTACTTTCTTCAATTTAAGGCTGAATTTGTAATAAGGAGTTCATGATCTGAGCCACAGTCAGCTCCTGGTCTTGTTTTTGTTGACTGTATAGAGCTTCTCCATATTTGGCTGCATAGAATATAATCAATCTGATTTCGGTGTTGACCATCTGGTGATGTCCATGTGTAGAGTCTTCTCTTGTGTTGTTGGAAGAGGGTGTTTGCTATGACCAGTGCATTTTCTTGGAAAAATTCTGTTAGTCTTTGCCCTATTTCATTCTGCATTCCAAGGCCAAATTTGCCTGTTACTCTAGGTGTTTCATGACTTCCTACTTTTCCATTCCAGTCCCCTATAATGAAAAGGACATCATTGGGGGTGTTAGTTGTAAAAGGTTTTGTATGTCTTCATAGAACTGTTCAACTTCAGCTTCTTCCATGTTACTGGTTGGGGCATAGACTTGGATTACTGTGATATTGAATTGTTTGCCTTGGAAATGAACAGAGATCATTCTTTCGTTTTTGAGATTGCATCCAAGTACTGCATTTCGGACTCTTTTGTTGACCATGATGGCTACTCCATTTCTTCTGAGGGATTCCTGCCAACAGTAGTAGATATAATGCTCATCTGAGTTAAATTCACTCATTCCAGTTCATTTTAGTTCACTAATTCTTAGAATGTTGACATTCACTCTTGTCACCTCCTGTTTGACCACTTCCAATTTGCCTTGATTCGTGGACCTGAAATTCCTGGTTCCTATGCAATATTGCTCTTTACGACATTGGACCTTGCTTCTATCACCAGTCACATCCACAACTGGGTATTGTTTTTGCTTTGGCTCCATCCCTTCATTCTTTCTGAAGTTACAAGCCTTGTACAGTTACAAGCCTGTACTCTCTTGCATAAGCTTCTGAGGTGACAAATGCTGGATTCCCCTCTTTTTTCTCAACATTTCCCATTAGTCTTGCTGTTATAGGTTGGGGTATGAGAAAGTTCATTTTTCGATAGTATAATCTGGGTTAGAAAGCATTGGATAAATTGATCATAAACTTTTAAGCTCTGACACACAAGACCTCTGACAGATTTTGTGGCTGGATAATGCCAAAATTATGGAATAGGGCTTGATGGAAAGCTAAGAAATTTAGAAAATTCCTAATTTTAGGAAAATGTTCTTCTTTTGCAGCTTTAGTGTTAGCCTTTCCCCTAATTGTGTTCTATAATCTCCCTAAGTCTCTCATATCAATGTAATAGTACTTTATGAAAGTACTTGATATGTTAATTTACTCTGAAACATGGGCAACACTCACTTTATTTTTATCAGGTATATTTTCATTTTAATAATTATGATATTTTAAATGCAGGCATGTGTGCTTAGTCACTTTCAACTCTGCAATTCTTTAGACTGTACCCTACCAAGTTCTTCTGTTTCTTAGATTTCCCAGAGAAGCATACTGGAGTGGGTTCTCATTTTCTTCTCCAGGGAATCTTCCAGATCAGGGATCCAATCTGCATCTCCTACATTGGTAGAAAGATTCTTTACCACTGAGCTACTTTGAAGTGCCCCTAAGAGTAGGAACTAGCTGTCTGTCCCACTTACGCATATACAGCACAAATTTTCTGAGACTTGAGAAAGCAAAATGAAACCAATGACAAGCAGAAGATACTGTATCTTTGTATAAATGATAATAAGTGTATCCTATAGATTTCCAGCAGAAAGCTCACTTCTTTGGCTGAAGTACCTCTTAATAGGGATCTGGGCTCAGGGAATTGAGCTGGAGGTCACTGCACAATGTTAAAACTATCCAGTCATGTGCAGTGACTCTGATTATGCAGGATACTCAGAGCCCTCTTGGGTTTCTCAATTTAATTGCTGCCTAAGTATCTTTACCTACTACTTCCCTGCCCATCATCAAGTGAGTATATGTGAGAAACTGTCAATTACACTGTCCTAGTGTTCCTGCCTGGAGAATCCCAGGCATGGGGGAGCCTGGTGGGCTGCTGTCTATGGGGTCGCACAGAGTTGTACATGACCGAAGCAGCAGCACCATCAGACTCCTTCTGTGCTCACTCTACAGTCTTTCTCCTGGCAATCTCATGATCTCTTTTACACCAATGTGTTTAATGTCCCAGATACTCCCACTGATATATTTCCTTCCTGGTTTGCATAGTGCTCCAGACTGAAATGAATCCATTACTTTTCTGAAAACTGCCCTTGCAGGTTTCACATTCACCTCAAACCATAAGTACTCAAAATTCACCTTGTGATCTTCTTTCCTAGTCTATTTCTTTTACAATAGTTCAGACTTCAATAAATTGTCCCATTACCCACCTAGAAAATTCAAAGTGATCTCTCTCTTTTTTTTTTTTTTTAATTTTTATTGCAGTATGTATGCTGTGGTTAGTCATTCAGTCATATCTGACTGATTTTGCAACCCCATGGACTGTAGTCTGCCAGGTTCTGCTGTTCACCAAAATTCTCCAGGCAAGAATACTGGAGAGGGTTGTCATACCCTCCTCTCCAGGGATATCTTCCCACCCAGGGATCTAACCCAGGTCTCCCACATGGCACGCAGATTCTTTAGTATTTGAGCCACCAGAGAAGCTCTTTTATTTTTATTTATTTATTTTTTTGGCCAGGTTCCTCATCCACAGAATTCTCCAGGCCAGAATACTGGAGTGGGTAGCCTTTCCTTTCTCCAGGTTATCTTCCCAACCCAGGGATCAAACCCAGGTCTCCAGCATTGCAGGCAGATTCTTTACCCTCTGAGCCACCAAGGAAGCCTAAAAATACTGAAGTGGGTAGCCTATCCCTTCTTCAGCGGATCTTCCAGACCCAGGAATCAAACCAGGGTCTCCTGTATTGCAGGTAGATTCTTTACCAGCGGAGCTACCAGGATATAGTTGCTTTGAAATGTTGTAATTGGTTTCTGCTATACAGCAAAGTGAATCAACTATATCTACACATATATCCCCTCTGTTTTAGATTTTCTTCCCATCTAGGTCACCAAAAATCACCGAGTAGAGGTTCCCTATGGTCTAACAGTATGTTCTCATTAGTTATCTATTTTATACATAGTAATGTATATATGTCAATCTCAGTCTCCTAATCTGCCCCACTCCCTCTTGGTGTCCATACTATTTGTACTCTATGTCTGTGTCTCTATTTCTGCTATGTAAATAGGGTCATCTGTACCATATTTCTAGATTCTACATAGTGTTAGTCACCCAGTCGTGTCTGGCTCTTTGCGACCCCATGGACCGTAACCCACCAGGCTCTTCCATCCATGGAATTCTCCAGACAAGAATACTGGAGTGGGTTGCTATTTCTGTCTCCAGGGTAGATTCTACATATTTGTATTAATATTCCATATTTTTTTCTGACTTATTTCACTTTGTATGACACTTTCTAGGTCCATCTGCATCTCTGGAAATGGCACAATTTCATTTCTCTTTATGACTGAGTAGTATTCTATTGTATATTTTGCTTCTTTATCTTCTCTCTCCACAAGCTATACATTTATCTTCATCTCTTCTGCTGCCATCTTCACTGCTGTCCTCATTTCTTACCATAACTATGATCTAAGTTGTCTGATTCCCATGGTGCTTCTGTCCATCTCCAGTCTCCCCTCTCTGCTTCTGTCAGATAATTTTAAACACAGAGGACTGGAGACATCATTTCCCTGCTCAGAAACCTTCCAAGCTTTCCTACTGATTGGGGCATGCATGATTGCCTCCTGCCCATTACTCTTGTGTTGGGCATCTCTCTTTCTTGCCCTTCACCTTTTACTGGATTTCCTGCATTTCCCTGAATACAGCACTGTCTCACTAGAGGACCTACCATTATATAGTTTTCTCTACTCAGAACAGCCTTTCCCTGCACCTAATTAGTGCTGAGGTTTCTTCAGTTCTCAGCTGAAAAGGTACTCTTCTGATTCTGAAATTAAGTAGTTGCTTTCCTAACTCCTTAACCCTCAGTAATATAAAGTCCTCTAGAATCTTAATATCATTTGTTTTTACCTTTAACATTTGAAATTATTTGATTACTATGTCTGTGCGGACAGACTGGAAAGCTCATGAGGATAGGGACCTTGTCTGGCACATTAATGACAACATTCTAACCATGTGACATTGTGTCT
This sequence comes from Nanger dama, assembly GCA_917880005.1. NCBI lineage: Eukaryota > Metazoa > Chordata > Mammalia > Artiodactyla > Bovidae > Nanger > Nanger dama. The sequence goes on from CAKJTW010000011.1 coordinate 49,171,041, forward strand.
AAGGGAACAGAGACACTCAATATGGTTGATTAACTATGACATTCATTTGCTCATTCTAGATATATTCATTTTAAAACCACTATAAACAAGGTGATGTGCTATTACATTTATGAACACATTTTACCAAATATAATATAACGTATGGGTAGGAGTAAGTAAACTATGAAAGGTAGGAACACATTTTTTAACTATCTTCTATGCTTATCTTATTCAGAATCATTGTCATGAGTTTATTACAGCCCTATTTTGAATTTACCGTATTTTGTGATACTTTCAGTTGATAAAATGTATCACAACCTATGGAAACTCTTTATTATTTCTGTGGTGACTATAGTTAAAATACTCTCTTAGCAAGTTACTTTTGGGTTTACATTCATCTGATTTACTAAGTTTCAACGATGTCATTTACTGATTGACATATGTTTTACCAGTTTGCATTAAACTGTGAACTTTCTCCATTTCCTCGTCTAAAATATCTGCCATATTTTAAATGCTTTCCAAAAACTGTGAATGTCCAATTTATTTAATGTAAGAAATTTCTATTTAACTCTTAGTTAAAACTTTTAAAAAGGTGCTGGTATTAATAGCTGTGACACTGATACAATGCATGTTCTCCACAATATACCTTCTGACAAATCCTTCTCATCTTTCCTCCTATGCTGAAAATATTTAGTTTCACTACTGAGTTCATATTTTCAGTTTTCATTTTCTTTCAATAGATATTTCCCAATTTATATGTGGAATGCAAAAAATTAACTACATCTGCTGTTATTAATAAAATTATAATAATAAAAATAAAGTAGTTTGTATGGTTTTATGAGAATGAATGTTTTTTTACTAATTAAAATATTTGGCTGCTTATATCAGTTTATAACCAGATGTCATTACACACACAGGATGCAAGATATCTCCAAAATTAAGAAAACTCTCCATAGTGCAAATCAGCGAACCATCCACTTATCAGTAATGAGCGTCACAAAATTAGACTAAAATTCAGATGATAGAAATGGCAGGATATGTGCAATATTCTATGATTATAGCTGAAATGTGTTTATTTGGGAAAATCTATTACTAGCAGATTAAATTTTTTAAATGTTTACTTATTATAATATGAGCTTATTTAAACATTTGAAAATGAGGTTGAGTCCTCAACAGATGATAAACATGCAAATCAGTCACATCTTGTAATGTAGCCAATTGCACTGTTCATTAAGAACAAAAAGCCTTAACATAGCAATGTTCAGAGTGAAGATCGTTACAAACAAGTGTTTTAAATACATCAACATGAACACAAAGATGCTCATATTTATATGTATATATTTATTTTTATCCAATGAGCTTATTATGATACTATCCTGGGGAAGTATAGGAGGCAAAGCTTCTAAGGTCTTAGCCTTGTTATAATTAAAATCAAAAGCAAAGAAACCAGCCTTGAGTCCTTGATCAGACAAAAACAGTTTAGTCATGCAAACAAAGCTTAAATTTAGCTTATTTTCTAAGGCTAATTTAACCTGGGTCGTTTTTTGTGTATGCATCTGAAAATCATAAGCAAAACTTAAACTGTTTCCCAAGGTTGATATGATGGAACCATTGACCAATTCCTATCATTTAATAAAATGTTCACATAATAAAACCAAACTAATCACTCTGATGAATAAACAGTCACTGCTTTCTCATCATACAAGTGGCTTCATAATATTATACCTCAGAGCCTCACTCAGTGTTTTGGTTGAGTGCTCCCAGTTTGCAAAGCATATTTGTGGTGTATGTACAATGAACTTTTATCAGTTACTAATTCAGTGATCCATGGGTTTTACTTCTATTATTTCTGAACTTTTTACATTACCCCTAAATGTGTTATTTTGGAGGACTCATATTTACTGTTATCAGCAGAATATTGAATCCTATCACAGGCTCTTGATGGTTATTTAAATTTTTCTTACTAAGCTTTAAATTCTCTAAGGACAAAACCAGTGCATTATTTATCTTAGTAGTTCTAAATGTCCTAGTCAAGTTCATGGCATATTGTGGTTAACACACAGGTGGTATATTGAATAATCCTGCCACTCTAAATGTGATTTCTGGGACAGCAGGAGTAGCATCTAGGAGCTCATAGAAAATGTAGATTCTCAGACCTCAGTCCAGCCCAGGTAAATTGGAATCTGAGTTTTAACAAGATCCCCAATTATTCAACTCATATTTAACTTCAAGAAACACTGATGTGAAAGACACTATAATTTGAAGATAGGGATTTGAAACTAGCTTTGTCACATACAGTCTCTATAGCCCTGAAAACTCCTTAAACATCTTTGAATCTTACTTTCTTATCTGAAAAATGAGATTAAATCAACAGCTTTGACAAATTTCTCAATTATTGTGAACATATAACATTTTATGAAAATCTGAATATCTGTGAAAGATTTTACCATCTTTGTCAGGGTAGTGCATTAATTTATATTATACATTCCTAAGAATATCAACCATTGGTCATATGTGTTGTGTATGTTAAAGAAGCTTTCACTTATTTTGACATAAATATTTGCATTTTTAACTTTATAAAATTTTAATGTTTATATAGCCAAATATATTGTTTTCTGCTTTATGATGGTTATTTAGAAAAGCTTTTCTTACTCAAATATTATAAACATTCTTTATTTTCATACCGAGTTCATATTTTATTTTGGCTATTTTTGAAATAAAATACAAACAATGTACAAAGCATAGATTTCCAATCCCATGAATTATTCCAAACTGAACATGTGCAACCATGATTTAGAACAAGAAATAGATCCTTCCAGCATTCAAGTATGCTATCCCCTAATTATGTTCCTTTCCAATCACTATCCTATCCTTCCACTCCAATGGTGACCACTATACTGACCTCTAAACCACAGATTAGTTTAACCTGTTTTCAAACCTTATCCAAATAAAACCAAGCATTATGCATTCTATTGTATCATGTTTTTTTAATGCAACAAGTTGAGAGATTCATCTTGCTGCCTGAAGCAACAGTTCATGCATCTATCTTATTCTAAGGTATTTCATTTTACAAACTGTTCTGTTTTGGTTATTTCAATTTAGAACTATCACAATGCTGGTATGTATATTCATGTATATGTATTTTGGTACAAATGTGCTTCAGTAATTTTTGTTTCTTTTGTTTTTGTCTTTTAATGGACACTGTGCATGCTCTACTAGACATTTCTTTTGTGTATCACTTAAGAGTACAATTTAATTTGTTTCACAAGGACTATATATGTTCATTTGTATTCCAAAATGGTTTTACATTACACCAGCAGTATTGGGAGAGTTTCACTTGCTTTACAGCTTCTCCACAACTTGGTATTGCCTAAGGGTTCCTTAATCAATGAATAAGTGACCCCTCCATTGGTTACATATGTATATTACAAATACCATCTGACTAACTACATCTCAATTTTTCATTCTCTAAAGACTGTCTATTGATAAACAAAAGTTCTTATTAATATTTTATTGGTTCCTTCCTTATTGATAAGGTTTTATGGGGGTGGATATCCTATTTAGGAATTTCCTAATTAGGTATTAGGAAGATGTCCTTTTATGTTTCAAAAGCTGTGTGTCTTTTACATTTAAATTTGTAGTTCATCCAGAACTGATTTTTGTATAGGGTTGATATAGCTTAAATTCATAATATATTTTAAAGTATGTATACATAGAGGACTCAATCTTATTTTTTAAAGGTGTGTTATTTCCCCATTAATCTATTGTGCCATTTTAGTCAGCATTCAAATGTCTATACATGAATGTTTAAGAACTCTTCTCCATTCCACCGATCTATCAGATAATCTTTGTGCCAGTACCACATATTCATTTAATTACTATAGCTTTATAACAAAGCTTGGTTCTTGACAAATTTAATCCTCCCAACTCACACTTCAAGTGTCTTGGCTCTCTTGAGATTCAAATTATATTCATATTAGAAGTTTTTACCTCCTCCTTTGTGACTTTTAAAGACCTTTTCTTTATTTCTGTCTTATATTCATATGTTTATTTCTCAGAGTTCCTTGGACTGCAAGGAGATCCAACCAGTCCATTCTAAAGGAGATCAGCCCTGGGATTTCTTTGGAAGGAATGATGCTAAAGCTCAAACTCCAATACTTTGGTCACCTCATGCGAAGAATTGACTCATTGGAAAAGACTCTGATGCTAGGAGGGATTGAGGGCAGGAGGAGAAGGGGACGACAGAAGGTGAGATGGCTGGATGGCATCACTGACTTAATGGATATGAATCCGAATGAACTCCGGGAGTTGGTGATGGACAGGGAAGTTTGACGTGCTGCTATTTATGGGGTTGCAAATAGTCGGACACAACTGAGCGACTAAACTGACTAAACTGAACTGATGCTGGTATTTTTTTTTTCCTGTCCTGTTTTCCAGCTTAATAATTCTGTTTTAAATTTTGTGTAATCTGTTATTGTGCTTAGTCATTTATTCGTGTCTTTTGTGGACCCCATGATCTGTAGCCTGCCAAATTCCTCTGTCCATGGGATTTTCCAGGCAAGAGTACCAAGGTGTATTGCCATTTCCTACTCCAGGGAATCTTCCTGACCCAGGGATAGAGCCCTCTTCTCCTGTGTCCCCTGCATTGGCAGTCGGATTCTTTACCACTGTACCACCTAGGAAGCCAATCTGTTATTAAATCCATACATTTAATTTTTAATATCTAGGATTGCATTTTCAATTCTAGAATTTCCTTTTTTTTTTACTGTTCCAATTTTGTGCTGAAATTACCAATTTTATTTTCTAGTCCCCGATAGCCATTCAGCCTAAGTATTTAAAAGAATGGTTTGAAGTGACATCAACAGGGAGGTATAAGACATACCTTCTTATCCACCGCCTTTAATCGACAAATTACATATCCATACACAAACATCAGTCCTTTAGCAAGAGTTTTTGGAATTTGCATCTTGCTCCAAGGGATTCAGAGTGAATCTGACCTACTAGTGCAGCAGTTAAGAGTTTGATAAATTTCCACATGGGCTACAAAACTAGTGAAGTCAACAAGATAGCCTAGAACCAACTGTTGTCAGGCAAGCATCAGATGAGTACAGCATCAGGTAGGCACTCATCCTTGAGAGAGAATATGCAGAATTCCAGCCCTTCTGAAGAAAGGCTCTCATATACTACTGAGGAAAAAGACAAAAAGAAAGATATAGTAAGTAAGAAGAAAGATGGGTGAAGCAGGAGTTAAGAAAACATCTCCCATACTGTCCCACACTCAAGGAAGGGCTGATTTATCTCTTTTCTCCTACAAGACAAAAGATGGCATTGAGGGAGGACCTGACTACTCCAGCTGGGTAGGAAGTGGCTGGGGAAACCTATTTCTATCCCAGTACCTTAAGCACTAAGGTGGGAACTCTAAAACTTGGGGAAGAAAGAGCTAAGGTAAGAGACAGAAGAGAATTTATCTGTAGGCAGGGAGAAACCACAAACTTGTCCTGTAGCAACACCTTTACCAAAAAAAAAAAAAAAAGCGAGGTTTCTAATTGCCAGTGTGGTGAACTTTATCAACTAGAGAAGTCATAAAATCTAAATTATGGAAGTGCCTGCTACTTAACGCAAAAGCAGAAGTGTATAACTAAAAACAATATGAAAAGTCAAGGATATCACACAAAGAAAATGAAAATGCTGTACCAGCCAAGCTCAAAGGCATGGAATAAAGTGATCTGACTGATACAGGATTCAAAATTGCTGTTATGAAGAAAGGTAATGAACTACCAAAAAAAAACCTCAGAAAAATAATTCAGTGAAATCAGGAATAAAATTTATGAGCAGAAGGATATATTTACCAAATAAATTAATATATTTACCAAAGAGTTTTAATTTAAAGTAAAATTTAAACCAGAAATTCAAAAAGTGAAGAATTCAAGAAATGAGAGGAAGAATTCAAAAGAAAGGATATGAAGCAAGGCAGACCTGATGGAGTAGAGCACAAATGACTAGAGGACAGGAATATAGAAATAACAGAATAGAGGGAATTAAGATTTACAAAAAATGAAGAAAGCCTATGAGACATATTGGATACTATCAAAAAGAATTAGTGGATTTTTGCATCTATGTTTATCAGTGATATTGGCCTGTAGTTGTCTTTTTTTTTTTTTTTTTTTTTTTAATGTTGTCTTTGTCTGGTTTTGGAATCAGGGTGATGGTGGCCTTGTAGAATGAGTTGGGAAGTATTTCTTCCTCTGTAATATTTTGAAAGAGTTTTAGAGGAATAGGCATTAAATTCTTCTTTAAATGTTTGATAGAAATCTGTGAAGCCATGTGGCCCTGAGCTTTTGTTTTTGGGAGACTTTTTTAATCACAGCTTCAATTTCAGTGTTTGTAATTGGGTTGTCCATAATTTATATTTCTTCCTGTTTCAGTCTTGGGAGATTGAACTTTTCTAAGAACATGTCCATTTTTTACAGGTTATCCATTTTATTGCCATATAGTTGTTCATAATAGTATCTTATAATCCTTTGTATTTCTGCATGGTCTGTTGTAACCTCTCCTTTTAAAATTCTAATTTTGTTGCTTTAATTCCTCTCTATTTTTTTCTTCATGAGTCTGGCTAAGGTTTGCCAATTTTGTTTATCTTCTCAAAGAACCAGCTTTTAATTTTATTAATTTTTACTATTGCTTCTTTCATTTTGACATAAACAGATGGGGAGATATTCCATGTTCCTGAGTAGGAAGAGTCAATATTTTGAAAATGACTATACTACCAAATGCAATCTCAGATTCAGTGCAATCCCTATCAAATTACAAATGGTGTTTTTCACAGACTAGAATGAATGTTTCACAGTTCATATGGAAACACAAAAGACCCCAAGTAAACAGAGCAGTCTTGAGAAAGAAGAATGGAGCTGGAGAAATCAACCTTCCAGACTTCAGATTATATTACAAAGCTACAGTCATCAAGACAGAATATTACTGGCACAAAAACAGAAATATATACCAATGGACCAGAAATATATACCAATATACCAGTGGAGCAAGACAGAAAGCCCAGAAATAAACCCATGCACCTATGGGTACCTTATTTCTGACAAAGGAGGCAAGAATATACAATGAGGCAAAGACAGTCTCTTCAATAAACAGTGCTGGGAAAACTGGACAGCTACATGTAAAAGAATGAAATTAAAACACTCCCTAACACCATACACAAAGATAAACATAACTTGGATTAAAGACCTAAGCGTAAGACCAGAAACTATAACACTCTCAGAGGAAAACACAGGCAGAGTACTCAATGTCATAAATCAAGGCAGGATCCTCTAGACACATCTCCTAGAGTAACGGAATAAAACAAAAATGAACAAGTGGAACCTGATTAAATTTAAAATCTTTTGCAAAGGAAACTATAAGCAAGGTTAAATGCCACCCTCAGAATGAGAGAAAATAATAGCAAATGAAACAAATGACAAAGGATTAATTTCCAAAATATACAAGTAGCTCATACAATTCAATACCAGGAAAACAAGCAACCCAAAACAAAAGAGTGGGGAAAAAACCTAAACAAACATTTTCCCAAAGAGGACATATAGTTGGCTAAGAAGCACATGAAAAGATGATCAACATTGCTTATTATAGTTCAGGTCAGTCGCTCAGTCATGTCCGACTAGTTGCGACCCCATGAGTCACAGCATGCCAGGCCTCCTTGTCCAAAACCAACTCCAGGAGTTCACTCAGACTCAAGTCCATCCAGTTGGTGATGCCATCCAGCCATCTCATCTCCTGTCGTCCGCTTCTTTTCCTGCCCCCAATCCCTCCCAGCAACAGAGTCTTTTCCAATGAGTCAACTCTTCGCATGAGGTGGCCAGAGTACAGGAGTTTCAGCTATAGCATCATTCCTTCCAAAGAACACCAGGGCTGATCTCCTTTAGAATGGACTGGTTGGATCTCCTTACAGTCCAAGGGACTCTCAAGAGTTTTCTCCAACACAAGAGTTCAAAAGCATCAAGTCTTCAGTGCTCAGCTTTCTTCACAGTCCAACTCACACATCCATACATGACTACTGGAAAAACCATAGCCTTGACAGATCTTTGTTGGAAAAGTAATGTCTCTGCTTTTGAATATGCTGTCTAGGTTGGTCATAACTTTCCTTCCAAGGAGTAAGCATCTTGTAATTTCATGGCTGCAATCACCATGTGCAGTGATTTTGGAACCCAAAAGGAAGTCTGACACTGTTTCCACTGTTTCCTTGTCTATTTCCCATGAGGTGATGGGACCAGATGCCATGACCTTCGTTTTCTGAATGTTGAGCTTTAGGCCAACTTTTTCACTCTCCTCTTTCACTTTCATCAAGAGGCTTTTTAGCTCCCTTTCACCTTCTGCCATAAGGGTGGTGTCATCTGCATATCTGAGGTTATTGATATTTCCCCTGGCAATCTTGATTCCAGCATGTGCTTCTTCCAGCCCAGCGTTTCTCATGATGTACTCTGAATAGATGTTAAATAAGGAGAGTGACAATATACAATCTTGATGTACTCCTCTAGCTATTTGGAACCAGTCTGTTGTTCCGTGTCCAATTCTAACTGTTGCTTCCAGACCTGCATATAGGTTTCTCAAGAGGCAGGTTAGGTGGTCTGGTATTCCCATCTCTTTCAGAATTTTCCGCATTTTATTGTGATCCACACAGTCAAAGGCTTTGGCATAGTCAATAAAACAGAAATTGATTTTTTTTTTTTCTGGAACTCTCTTGCTATTTCGATGATCTAGTGGATGATGGCAATTTGATCTCTGGTTCCTCTGCCTTTTCTCAAATGAGTTTGAACATCTGGAAGTTCAAGGTTCAAGTATTGCTGAAGACTGGCTTGGAGAATTTTGAGCATTACTTTACTAGCATGGAAGATGAGTACAATTGTGCGATAGTTTGAGTATTCTTTGGCATAGCCTTTCTTTGGCATTGGAATGAAAATTGACCTTTTCCAGTCCTGTGGCCACTGCTGAGTTTTTCCAATTTGCTGGTATATTGAGTGCAGCACTTTCAGAGCATCATCTTTCAGGATTTGAAATAGCTCAACTGGAATTCCATCACCTCCACTAGTTTTGTTCGTAGTGATGCTTTCTAAGGTCCACTTGACTTCACATTCCAGGATGACTGGCTCTAGGTGAGTGATCACACCATCATGATTATCTGGGTCATGAAGATCTTTTTGTACAGTTCTTCTGCGTATTCTTGCCACTTCTTAATATCTTCTGCTTCTGTTAGGTCCATAACATTTCTGTCCTTTATTGGGCCCATCTTTGCATGAAATGTTCCTTTAATATCTCTATTTTTTTTTTGAAGAGATCTCTATTCTTTCCCATTCTATTGTTTTCCTCTGTTTCTTTGCATTGATCGCTGAGGAAGGCTTTCTCCTCTCTCCTTGCTATTCTTTGGAACTCTGCATTCAGATGCCTATATCTTTCTTTTTCTCTTTTGCTTTTCACTTCTTTCTTTTCACAACTATTTGTAAGGCATCCCTAGACAGCCATTTTGCTTTTTGCATTTCTTTTCCATGGGGATGGTCTTGATCCCTGTCTCCTGTACAATGTCACAAACCTCTGTCCATAGTTCATCAGGCACTCTGTCTATCAGATCTAGTCTCTTAAATCTGTTTTTCACTTCCCTGTATATTCATAAAGGGATTTGTAAGGGATTTGATTTAGATCATACCTGAATGGTCTAACGATTTTCCCTATTTTCTTCTATTTAAATCTGAATTTGATAATAAGGAGTTCATGATCTGAGTCACAGTGATCTCCTGGTCTTGTTTTTGCTGACTGTATAGAGCTTCTCCATCTTTGGCTGCACAGAATATAAGCAATCTGATTTCGATGTTGACCATCTGGTGATGTCCATGTGTAGAGTCTTCACTTGTGTTGTTAGAAAAGGGTATTTGCTATGACCAGTGCGTTCTCTTGGCAATATTCTATTAGCTGTTGCCCTGCTCATTTCATTTTCCAAGGCCAAATTTGCCTGTTACTCCAGGTGTTTTTTGACTTCCTACTTTTGCATTCCAGTCCCCTATAATGAAAAGGACATCTTTTGGGGTGTAATTTTGTAAAAGGCCTTGTAGGCCTTCATAGAGCCATTCAACTTCAGCTTCCTCAGCATTACTGGTTGGGGCATAGTCTTGGATTACCGTGATATTGAATGGTTTGCCTTGGAAACGAACAGAGATCATTCTGTTATTTTTGAGTTTGTTTCCAAGTATTGTATTTTGGACTCTTTTGTTGACTGTGATAGTTACTCCATTTCTTCTAAGGGATTCCTGCCCACAGTTGTAGATATAATGCTCATCTGAGTTAAATTCACCCATTCCAGTCCATTTTAGTTTGCTGATTCCTATAATGTTGATGTTTACTCTTGCCATCTCCTGTTTGACCACCTCCAATTTGCCTTGATTTATGGACCTGACATCCCAGGTTCTTATGCTATATTGCTGTTTATAGCATCGGACCTTGCTTCTTTCAGCAGTCACATCAACAACTGTGTCTTGTTTTTTCTTTGGCTCTATCCCTTCATTGTTTCTGGAATTGTTTCCCCACTGATCTCCAGTAGCATATTGGGCACCTACTTACCTGGGGAGTTTCTCTTTCAGCATCTTATCATTTTTCCTTTGCATACTGTTCATGGGGTTCTCCAGGCAAGAATACTGAAGTGGTTTGCCATTCCTTTCTCCAGTGGACCACACTATATGATCCAGCAATCCCACTTCTAGGCATAAACACTGAGAAAACCAGGGTTGAAAAATACACATGTATCCCACTGTTCATTTTAGCATTTTTTAAATAGCTAGAACATGAAAGCAACCTAGATGTCTATTGACAGATGAATGGATAAAGAAGTTATGGTACATATACACAATAGAATATTACTCAGCCATAAAAAGGAACACATTTGAGTCAGTTCTAATGAAGTGGATGAACATAGAACCTATTACACAGAGTGAAGTGAATCAGAAAGAGAAAGATAAATATTGTATTCTAATGTACACATGTAGAATCTAGAAAAATGGTACTGAAGAACTTATTTACAGGGCAGCAATAGAGAAACAGACATAGAAAATAGACTTATGGACATGGGGAGAGAGGAAGAGAGGGTGAGATATTTTGAAAAAGTAACACAGAAACCTACAATACCCAACATAAAATACATAGCCAATGGGAATTTGCTCTGTGGCTCAGGAAACTCAAACAGGGGTTCTGTATCAACCTAGAGAAGTGGGTTGGGGAGGGAGATGGAGGGGAAGTTCAAAAGGGAGGGGATATATGTATACCTATGGCTGATTCATGTTGATGTTTGACAGAAAACAACAAAATTATATAGAGCAATTATCCTTCAAAACAATAAATAAATAAAAAGAAAGAATTAGTGGAAACTATCAAAAGGCAAATAGAAGGATAAATGGGATTTCAAAATGAGGAAGAAGATGACGATTGTTTAAAGAAATAAGAGCTGAGAACTTGCCAAGCCTGTGTAAAATTTTGGATATACAAGTCCGCTAGATGGTGGGAATGTAAATTGATGCAGTACTATAGTGAACAGTATGGAAGTTTCTTTGTAAATTAAAACTGAGCTAATATATTGCCCTACCATCCCACTGGTGGACATATATCCAGAGAAAACCATAGTTAGAAATGATACAGGCATCCCAATATTGATGCAGCACTATTTACAATAGCCAAGCATCGAAGTAACCTACATGTCCATGATAGAAGAATGGCTAAAGAATATGTTGTATATGAGTACAATATAATGTTACTCATTCATTAAAAAGAAAGAAATAATACCATTTGGAGCAACGTGGATGGACCTAGAAATTATCATACTGAGTGAAGTAAGCCAGACGGAGAAGACAAATGTTATACAGTATCATTTATTTGTGGACTCTAAAAACAGAATACAAATAAGCTTATTTACAAATAGAAACACAGTCAAAAATGTAGGAAAAAAACTCATGGTTTCCAGGGGGAGAGTAGGAAGGCAGATGGAGAAGGATACATTGAGAGATTGGGATTGACATATACACACTACTATACATAAAATGGATAACTAATAAGTACCTATTGTATAGCACAGGGAACTCTATTCAATACTCTGTAATGACCTATATGGAAAAGAATCTAAAATCAGGTGGATATATGAATATGTATAACTGATACACTTTACTGTACAGGAGAAACTAACACAACATTGTAAATCAGCTATACTCTAATAAAACAAAAACAAATCCACTAGCTCATACAATCCCCTACAGTCTCAATGGGATAATACCTTCTCCAACTCACATTATAATAAATTGTAAAAGAAAATAATAATGATAAAGAAAGGATCTGAAAGGCAGACACAGGAAAAAAATAATCTTACCTATAAAGGAAGCACCATTAATTAAGCTATCATAGATTTCTCAATGGAAACTCTATGGGACTGAAGAGAGTAGAATGACACTTTCAATGTTGAAATGTAAAAACTGCTATCTGAGAATATTTTACCTGGCAGTGTTATTCTTTGGATATGAAGATAAATAAAGGCTTTTCCAGAAAAAAAAAAAAATAACAGAAATATAGGGAATTCACTGCCACTAGACTTGCCTTAAAAGAAATGTTGAAATGAGTTCTTCTAGGTGAAATGAAAGACACTATTCAGCATTATGAAAGCATATTAAAGCATACAACATACTAACTTTATACCTCTAGGAATTAAAAAGAACAAATTAAGTCCAAAGTTAGCAGAGATAAGAATAATAAACACAAAAGTGGAACAAAGGCAATCAAAACCAAAAAAAAAAAAAAAGAACATAGAAAAATCAACAGAGCAGTTTTTGATTTTTTCAAAAGTTGTTGTTGTTTTTTTTTTAATGTAAAGTTGATAAACTTTTAGAAAGGCTAAGAAATAAAAAGACTCAAAATCAGAAATTTAAAAGAGGGAAAAATTGATATTCTAGAAGTACCAGTATGATGAGACTAATATGAATAATTATATGCTAACAAATTATATAACCTAGAAGAAATTAATAATTACCTAGAATCCTATAATCTAATGATACTGAATCAGGGAAAAAATAGTAGTCAAATAAAAGATCAGTAATAAGAAAAGAAATTGATCAATAATCAAAAACTTCCCAAAAACAACAAAAAATAAACCTAGGACCAGATGATTTCATGTGCAAATATTATCAAATATTTAAGGAAGAATCAATGCCAATTCCTTCCAAAGTTCAAAAAAACTGAAGAGGTAAGAATTCCAAACTCATTCTAAAGGTCAGAATTTCCCTGCTGCCGAGTACAAATAAGGACAAAAAAGAAATCTATATATCAACATTTTGATGAACATACATAAAAATTTCTCAACAAAATATTAGCAAACTGATTTCAATAAATTGATATATTACACCATGATCAAATGGGACTATCCCCTGGGATATAAGGATGTTTAAATAGATAATATATTGAAAAGCAGAGACATTACTTTAACAACTAAGGTCCTTCTAGTCAAGGCTATGTTTTTTCCTGTGGTCATGTATGGATGTGAGAGTTGGTTTTTCCTGTGGTCATGTATTGATGTGAGAGTTGGACTGTGAAGAAGGCTGAGTGCCAAAGAATTGATGCTTTTGAACTGTGGTGTTGGAGAAGACTCTTGAGAGTCCCTTGGACTGCAAGGAGATCCATCCAGTCCATTCTGAAGGAGATCAACCCTGGGATTTCTTTGGAAGGAATGATGCTAAAGCTGAAATTCCAGTACTTTGTCCACCTTATGTGAAGAGTTGACTCATTGGAAAAGACTCTGATGCTGGGAAGGATTTGGAGCAGGAGGAGAAGGGGACAACAGAGGATGAGATGGCTGGATGGCATCACAAACTCGATAGACATGAGTTTGAGTGAACTCTGGGAGATGGTGATGGACAGGGAGGCCTGGTGTGCTGAGATTCATGGGGTCACGAAGAGTCGAACACAACTGAGCTACTGAACTGAACTGAACTGAACTGAAATATATGTTTAGTTGCACAAAGTTGTGACCAACACTTGTGAACATATGGACGGACTGTAGACCACCAGGCTCCTTTGTCCATGAGGTTCTCCAGGCAAGAATACTAGAGTGGGTTGCTACATCCTCCTACAGGGGATCTAACCAACCCAGGAATCGAATCAGGACCTCCTACATTGCAGGCAGATTATTTTCGCTATAAGGGAAGCACAAGCATATGCATATCAACCAATGTGATACACCACAGTAACACAATGAAAGATAAAAATCTTAATCCTCTCAATATATCCAGAAAGGGAGTTTGAAAAATATAAGATATTCCTTCAGTTCAGTTCAGTCGGTCAGTCGTGTCCGACTCTTTGCGACCTCATGAATCAGCATGCCAGGCCTCCCTGTTCATCACCAACTCCAGGAGTTCACTCAGACTCACCTCCATCGAGTCAGTGATGCCATCCAGCCATCTTATCCTCTCTCATCCCCTTCTCCTCCTGCCACCAATCCCTCCCAGCATCAGAGTCTTTTCCAATGAGTCAACACTTCACATGAGGTGGCCAAAGTTCTGAAGTTTCAGCTTTAGCATCATTCCTTCCAAAGAAATCCCAGGGTTAATTTCCTTCAGAATGGACTGGTTGGATCTCCTTGCAGTCCAAGGGACTCTCAAGAGTCTTCTCCAAAACCACAGTTCAAAAGCATCAATACTTCAGTGCTCAGCTTTGTTCACAGTCCAACTCTCCCATCCATACATGACCAATAGAAAAATCATAGCCTTGACTAGACAGATCTTTGTTGTCAAAGTAATGTCTTTGCTTTTGAATAGGCTATCTAGGTTGGTCATAACTTTTCTTCCAAGGAGTATGTGTCTTTTAATTTCATGGCTGCAATCACCATGTGCATTGATTTGGGAGTCCAAAACAATAAACTCTGACACTGTTTCCACTGTTCCCCATCTATTTCCCATGAAGTGATGGGACTGGATGCCATGATCTTCATTTCTGAATGTTGAGTTTTAAGCCAACTTTTTGACTATTCTCTCTGTTTCATCAAGAGGCTTTTTAGTTCCTGTGAACTTTCTGCTATAAAGGTGGTGTCATCTGCATATCTGAGGTTATTGATATTTCTCCCTGCAATCTTGATTCCAGCTTGTGTTTCTTCCAGTCCAGCATTTCTCATGATGTACCCTGCATATAAGTTAAATAAGCAGGGTGACAATATACAGCCTTGATGTACTCTGTTCCTATTTGTAGCAGTCTGTAGTTCCATGTCCAGTTCTAACTGTTGCTTCCAGACCTGCATTTAAGTTTCTCAAGAGGCAGGTCAGATGGTCTGGTATTCCCACCCCTTTCAGAATTTTCCACAATTTATTGTGATCCATACAGTCAAAGGCTTTGGCATAGTGAAGAAAGCACAAATAGATTTTTTTTCTGGAACTCTCTAGCTTTTTGGATGATCCAGCAGATGTTAGCAATTTGATCTCTGGTTCCTCAGCCTTTTCTAAAACCAGCTTGAACATCTGGAAATTCACAGTTCATGTATTGTTGAAGCCTGGCTTGGAGAATTTTGAGCATTACTTTACTAGCATGTGAGATGAGTACACTTGTGCAGTAATCTGAGCATTCTTTGGCATTGCCTTTCTTTGGCATTGGAAGGAAAACTGACCATTTCCAGTCCTGTAGCCACTGGTGAGTTTTCCAAATTTGCTGGCATATTGAGTGCAGCACTTTCAGAGCATCATCTTCCAGGATCTGAAATAGCTCAATTGGAAATCTATCACCTCAACTAGCTTTGTTCGTAGTGATGCTTTCTAAGGCCCACTTGACTTCACATTCCAAAATTACTGGCTCTAGGTGAGTGATCATACCATCGTGATTATCTTGGTCATAAAGCTATTTTTTGTACAGTTCTTCTGTGTATTATTGCCACTTCTTCTTAATATCTTCTGCTTCTGCTAGGTCCATACCATTTCTGTATGTAACTTTATTGAGCATATCTTTGCATGAAACATGCCCTTGGTATCTCTAATTTTCTTGAAGAGATCTCTAGTCTTTCCTATTCTGTTGTTTTCCTCTATTTTTTTGCATTGATAGCTGAAGAAGGCTTTCTTATCTCTTCTTGCTATTCTTTGGAACTCTGCATTCAGATGCTTATATCTTTCCTTTCCTCCTAGCTTTTCACTTCTCTTCTTTTCACCGCTATCTGTAAGGCCTCCCCAGACAGCCATTTTGCTTTTTTGCATTTCTTTTCCATGGGGATGGTCTTGATCCTTGTCTCCTGTACAATGTCACGAACCTCTGTTCATAGTTCATCAGGCACTCTATCTATCAGATCTAGTCTGTTCAATCTATTTCTCACTTCCACTGTATAATGATAAGGGATTTGATTTAGGTCATACCTGAATGGTCTAGTGGTTTTCCCTACTTTCTTTTATTTAAGTCTGAATTTGGCAATAAGGAGCTCATGCTCTGAGCCACAGTGGTCTCCTGGTCTTGGTGTGTGTGTGTGTGTGTGTGTGTGTGTGTGTGTGTTTACTGTATAGAGCTTCTCCATCTTTGGCTGCAAAGAATATAATCTATCTGATTTCAGTGTTGACCATCTGGTGATGTCCATGTGTAGAGTCTTCTCTTGTGCTGTTGGAAGAGTTTGCTTGCTATGACCAGTGCATTCTCTTGGCAAAAACATTTTAGCCTTTTCCTTGTTTCATTCTGTCCTCCAAGGCCAAATCTGCCTGTTACTCAGGTGTTTCTTGACTTCCTACTTTTGCATTCCATTCCCCTATGATGAAAAGGACATCTTTTTTGGGTGTTAGTTCTAAAAGGTCTTATAGGTTTTCATAGAACCATTCAACTTCAGCTTCTTCAGTGTTACTGGTTGGGGCATAGACTTAGATTACTGTGATACTGAATGGTTGCCTTGGAAACAAACAGAGATCATTCTGTCATTTTTGAGATTGTTTCCAAGTATTGCATTTCAAACTCTTTTGTTGACCATGATGGCTACTCCATTTCTTCTGAGGGATTCCTGCCTGGAGTAGTGGATATAATGGTTATCTGAGTTAAATTCACCCATTCCAATCCATTTTAGTTTGTTTATTATTCTTTAATGAAAAGAAATTGAATGTATTTAAAAAAACACCTCAACAGATTGTGAGATATATACAACAAACCCACAGCTAACATTATACTCAACAGAGAAAAATTGAAAGTTTTTCCTTTAATATCAAGAAAGATATAACTGTGTCCACTCTCACTAGCTTATTCAACACAGTACTGAAAGTCTTAGCTAGAACAATCAGGCAAGACAAAAATAAAATAAAATGCATTCAAGTTGAGAAGGAAGAAGTAAAAGTTTTGCTATTGCTGATAATATATATTAAAAATACAAGAGATACAATTAAAAAGCTATTTGATCTAATCAATGCATTCAGTAAAATTGAAGAATATAAAATCAATACATTAATTTAGTTGCATTTCTATACACCTACAGTAAGGAGTAAGTGTCCAAATTTTTAGTAAGCTCATACAATTCAATAACATAAAGCAAACAATCCAGTATCAAAATGAGCTGAGGAACTAAATACACATGAGAAGGTTTTCAATAATACTAATCATCAAGGAAATGAAAATCAAAACCACAATGAGGTATCTCATATCTGTAAGAATGGCCACCATCAAGGGGACAAGGGTGTACCAGTGTTGAAAAAGATGTGGAGTAAACGGAAATGAAAATATATATACTTTTGAACTGTTTGGATTGGAACCTAGTTCAGCCACTATGGACAACAGTATTGGTTATTTTGTAACCACGTGCACATTTATTCTCTATTTAAGAATTTTGCTTATCAGGAACAATATAAAATGAGATACCTCATCAGTCTCTTTCTTTTCTTATGATCACTCACCCTGCTATCACTGCCAACACTTGATTTTGGTTAGTTTTAGCACTAGTTCTCTTACTGTTGCCTTTAAGATACTGTTGCTGTTTAGTTGCTAAATTGTGTCCAACTCTTGGTGCCCCATGGACTGCAGCCCTGCCAGGGATCTCTGCCATGGGATTTTCACAGGCAAGAATACTGGAGTGGGTTGCCTTTTCCTTCTCCAGGAGATCACCCTGAGTCAGGGATTAAACCCAGATTTCTTGCATTAGCAGCAGATTCTTTACTGCTGAGCCATCAGGGAAGCCTTTAAAATCTTAGGTACTCTTGAATATATTACAAGATTGATCATATTTTACAACTATATTTTGGCCTTCTGTTTTGAAATACAGGAAAATTAATATTATACAGTATCCCATATACTCAGTGGCCTTAGGGCTAACTCATCATACTGGTTCCAGATTGGAAAAAGAGTACGTCAAGGCTGTAAATTGCTACCCTGCTTATTTAACTCATATGCAGAGTATGTCATGTGAAATGCCATGCTGGATGAAGCACAAGCTGGAATTAAGATTGCCAGGATAAATATTAATAACCTCAGATACACAGATGACACTACTGTTATGGCAGAAAGTGAAGAACTAAAGCATGTCTTGACGACAGTGAAAGAGGAGAGTGAAAAAGTTGGCTTAAAACTCAACATTCAGAAAATGAAGATCATGGCCTCTGGTCCTATCACTTCACTGCAAATATATGGGAAACAATGGAAACAATGAGAAACTTTATTTTGGGGGCTCCAAAATCACTGCAGATGGTGACTGTAGCCATGAAATTAAAAGATGGCTGCTCCTTGGAAGAAAAGCTATGACCAACCTAGACAGCATATTAAAAAGCAGAGACATTACCTTCCCAATAAAGGTTTGTCTAGTCAAAGCTATGGTTTTTCCAGTAGTTTTGCATGGATGTGAGAGTTGGACTATAAAGAAAGCTGAGCACCAAAGAATTGATGCTTTTGAACTGTGGCGTTGGAGAAGACTCTTGAGAGTCACCTGGACTGCAAGAAGACACAACTAGCCCATCCTAAACGAAATCAGTCCTGAATATTCACTGAAAGTACTGATGCCGAAGCTGAAACTCCAATACTTTGGTCACTTGATGCAAAGAATTGGAAAAGATTCTGATGCTGGAAAGATGGAAGGTGGAAGGAGAAGCGGATGACAGAGTATGAGATGGTTGGATGGCATCACCAACGCAATAGAGAGGAGTTTGAGTAGGCTCCAGGTGGTGATGGACAGAGAAGTCTGACGTGCTTTAGTCCATGGGGTCGCAAAGAGTCGGACTCGACTGAGTGACTGAACTGAACTGGACTGAATAGTTATTAGCTTAACACTATCTTCATAGTTTATAAAATAAAGTTCTTTTGGAAAATATATTTTTCACGAGTTTAATTCAACTAAGTTGATTTCAATATACATTGCCAGTTATTCTATCACTAGTACTGCTTTGTAAGTTGGTACCAAATTTATCATTTATAACATTCTTTAAAAAACTACATAGGAATCTTATTTCCTAAATTCTGACATTTGAAAATATTTTCTGTGGACTTAATTTTTAAAAGCAAGTTTGAAAAACTACAAAATTCCTAGAACATAACTTTCCCGAGGATGTTATAGAAAAGCTATATTATTGTATAGCATTAGATGTTGTGATAGCATATTATGAACCCAAACAATATTTAATCATAGGTCACTTGATTTTATTTCAGTGGTGATTATTCCTTGGATTTATATTGAATTCTCTCTTTATTTATAATCAATATTTTCATTAAGATGTTTCTCAGTGTCAGTGAATTGGTATCTAGTTTTCTTAGACATAAATAGGTTGTCACTATAAATATTCATATTTATTTCTGGATAGTGTTATAGATTATAGCTTTGTTTATTTTATGTGTTATATCTTTTTTATGTGTTATATCTTATTCAGGGAAAAGATGCTCCTATACTATGTCTCTTTTGTCTGTTTTATGATTTGTAATATAACTTCACAGGTGAAGATATAAATTAATTGTTTTCTCTGAGTAATATCTAATATTATTACAAAATTATAATAATATTATAATATGAAGCTTTCTGCTATATAATCAATTAAATTGAATCAAGTTGATAGATCAGGGATACATTTTTCTTTATGCTATAATGATATTTTAAGAATTGCCTATATTACACAAATCTCATTTCACCTTTATATATTCAAGTACTGATAGAAATCACAAAGGAAAACTAACTATAATAATGAAATCTAATCAATTAAAAAATACTTTCACATATGTGAATAATTACAAACCTTAGTTAGCATAACTAATACTAGCAAAATTTAAAATTGCCCTAGTCTATATTTATGTGATTGTTGTTGTTGTTGTTGTTGTTGTTTCAATCAGTTCATGACTTCTGTATTTTGCTATATAGGATCAGTCCTACCTGAATAAATACCCTATGTACAAGAGCCCTGAGACCTAGCTACCAATTAGATTCTGAGTTTCTTGTCAGATTTCTTTTAATCAGTTAATATAAAAGAAAGTTCAACAATTACAAGATGTAAAAAGTTCTCTACATAAAAAGGTTATTTATGTTATAATTACCAAAAACTTCCTCAATAACAATAGTTCATTTGCAAAGAAATTTATAATTCTTATTAAAATAATTTATAAATATCCATGCATATGGGTATATACTCAGTCATGTCTGACTCTGGAACCTCATGGACTGTAACCAGCCAGGCTCCTGTGTACTTGGAATTTTCCACACAAGAATACTGGAATGGGTTGCCATTTCCACATAGTAATTACGTGTTGAATGATCATAAACCAATTCAGTTTACAGAAATCTAAAAAATATGTTTTTAATCTAGTTTCTGTAGTAAACAATTACTTTGAAAGAAAGTGAGATGCGATTTATGAATCCTACTTAGGGAAAATTAAATATTTGTATCACCCTGTTCATTCAAATTTTCTAATGAGAAGTCTAAATTAGGGAACAGAAGTATAGACAGTCTTCACTTTGTTCTGTGATCATTAATATATTTAAACACTAAAAGTTTTTGATATTTGGTTATAAATGCATAAGGAGATGAAAACAATATAGTAACCCTAAAACCTATTTAGCACACTGCAATTTAAAACATTAGAAATATTTAAAATTAGGTTTTTTTTTAATAAAATAGTTATCAAGGACATTTTGAACAATGCTTCCCTTCTTATCATACAGTTCATAATATCAGGAAAGTATTTCCTCTAAGCCTTGAATAATTTTTGTACTACTTTCCAAAAGTTTGGATCAGTTTACATGATTTTATGCTTTGAGCTTTCAACTGTAATGACATACCCCCATGAGTTTATTTAATGTGAACTTAATTGCAGATGGTCACTTCCCTAGGATATCTTTATCCTTTTTATCACAATTGCTTTTCTTATTTATGTCAATAAGTTCACCTTCATTAAATCCCTCTGGCTACAAATCCAGTCTTTCTATTGGAAGCAGTGCCAACATGTCCAAGGTCAGCTATTTCTTGTACAACTTTATTTACATTATATTTATATCTCACTTTCAGCATGATTACTTTTCTTTTCCCCTTCTTGTACCTCCCCCTCTTCCTCCTCTCTTCATCCTTCTTCTGGTTACATTTTAATCTTTGTTGACCAATTCTTTCTTCTTTATCCAGTTTTGTAAAATGTCAGGTAAGTTTACCACTGGAAGCAAGGAAGAAACACAAATGCATGTTTTGTTCTTTATATGTGAAAACTGAGTAATAGATGTACAGTGTATGAGCACCACTTATCAGACTTTGAAAGAAATAAAATGATCACCAATCAGGATGTGAACTTGGTATTTATATAGAGATTTGTGGGCCAAAATGCTAACAAAGAAATCTGAACTTTATGCAACAACTCAGTTAAAATATACTAAAATATACCAAGGTAAATGAAATTTAAACCATGTTTTTGGAGGACTGCTAATATTTAACTAAATTGTGAAAATTGAAAGTTGCATACTTCTGAACCACACAAAGTGAGAACTAGCTTTGTTCCATAATGTTTACACAGTTCAATAGATAAATTAGGGAAATATGTTACTGTAACTTATCATTAAAGCACAGGCAGCGGCAGCGGCTGGCACACTAAATCGTAACCGAGAGTTACTCCACATCCGAGGTCAGGGGTAGTGGCCTAGAGTGCCAGGCTGCGACGGTGCAGGAATGGCCAGGAGGAGCCAATGCAGGTCCGAGGCCAGAGGCAACGGCCGAGAGGAGCCACCTCATGTCCAAGGCCAGGAGCAGCGGCAGGAAGGAGCAACCCCTGCCCGAGGCCAGGGGTGGTAGCTGGGAGGAGCAACCCCACGTCCAAGGAGTGGTGGCTGTGCGGGCACAGGAGGACTTAGAGGAACCATACCATCTTGAAGGTCGGGAAGGGCCGTGGAAGGAGATACCCTTCATCAAAGGTAAGGAGCAGCGGTTGTGCTTTGCTGGAGTAGCCGTGAAGAGATACCCCATGCCCAAAGTAAGAGAAACCCAAGTAAGATGGGTAGGTGTTGCAAGAGGGCATCAGAGGGCAGACACAGTGAAACCATAGTCACAGAAATCTAGTCCATCTAATCACACTAGGACCACAGCCTTGTCTAACTCAGTGAAAGTAAGCCATGCCCACTGGGCAATCCAAGACAGGCAGGTCATGGTGGAAAGGTCTGACAGAATGTGGTCCACTGGAGAAGGGAATGGCAAACCACTTCAGTGTTCTTGCCTTGAGAACCCCATGAACATTAAAAAAAAAAGGTAAAATGATAGGATACTGAAGGAGGAACTCCCCAGGTCAGTAGGTGCCGAATATACTACTGGAGGTCAGTGGAGAAATAACTCCAGAAAAAAATGAAGGGATGGAGACAAAGCAAAAGCAGTAACCAGCTGTGCATGTGACTGGTGATAGAAGCAATGTCCGATGCTGTAAGGGCAATATTGCATAGGAACCTGGAATGTCAGGTCCATGAATCAAGGCAAATTGGAAGTGGTCAACAAGAGATGCCAAGAGTGAACGTCAGCATTCTAAAAATCAGTGAACTAAAATGCACTGGAATGGGTGAATTTAACTAAGATGACCAATATATCTACTACTGAGGGCAGGATTCCCTCAGAAGAAATGGAATAGCCATCATGGTCAACAAAAGAGTTCAAAATACAGTTCAGTTCAGTTCAGTTCAGTTGCTCAGTCATGTCCTACTCTTTGCGACTCCATGAATTGCAGCACACTAGGCCTCCCTGTCCATCACTATCTCTTGGAGATCACTCAGAGTCACGTCCATCAAGTCCATGATGTCATCCAGCCATCTCATCCTCAGTCGTCCCCTTCTCCTCCTGCCCCCAATCCCTCCCAGCATCAGAGGCTTTTTCAATGAATCAACTCTTCGCAAGAGGTGGCCAAAATACTGGAGCTTCAGCTTCAGCCTCATTCCTTCCAAAGCAATCACAGGGTTGATCTCCTTCAGAATGGACTGGTTGGACCTCCTTGCAGTCCAAGGGACTCTCAAGAGTCTTCTCCAACACCACAGTTCAAAAGCATCAATTCTTCGGCGCTCAGCCTTCTTCAGAGTCCAACTCTAACATCCATACATGACCACAGGAAAAACCATAGCCTTGACTAGACAGACCTTAGTCAGCAAAGTAATGTCTCTGCTTTTGAATATGCTATCTAGGTTGGTCATAAAGTTTCTTCCAAGGAGTAAGCGTCTTCTAATTTCATGGCTGCAGTCACCATCTACGATGATTTTGGAGAACAAAAATATAAAGTCTGACACTGATTGCACTGTTTCCCCATTTATTTCCCATGAAGTGATGGGACCGGATGCCATGATCTTCGTTTTCTGAATGTTGAGCTTTAAGCCAACTTTTTCACTCTCCTTTTTCACTTTCATCAAGAGGCTTTTAGCTCTTCACTTTCTGCCGTAAGGGTGGTGTCATCTGCATTGAATGCAATCTCAAAAATGACAGAAATGATCTCTGTTCATTTCCCAAGGCAAACCATTCAATATCATGGTAATCCGAGTCTATGCCCCAACCAGTAACGCTGAAGAAACTGAAGTTGAATGGCTATATGAAGACCTACAACACCTTTTAGAACTAACACCCAAAAAAGATGTCCTTTTCGTTATAGGGGACTGGAATGCAAAAGTAGGAAGTCAAGAAACACCTGGAATAACAGGCAAATTTAGCCTTGGAATACAGAATGAAGCAGGGCAAAGACTACTACAGTTTTGTCAAGAAAATTCACTGATCATAGCAAACACCCTCTTCCAACAACACAAGAGAAGACTCTACACATTGACATTACCAGATGGTCAACACCAAAATCAGATTGATTACATTCTATGAAGCCAAAGATGGAGAAGCTCTATACAGTCAACAAAAACAAGACCAGGAGCTGACTGTGGCTCAGATCATGAACTCCTTATTACAAATTCAGACTTAAATTGAAGAAAGTAGGGAAAACCACTAAACCATTCAGGTATGACCTAAATCAAATCCCTTATGATTATACAGTGGAAGTGAGAAATAGATTTAAGGGCCTAGATCTGATAGATAGAGTGCCTGATGAACTATGGAACGAGGTTCATGACATTGTATAGGAGACAGGGATCAAGACCATCCCCATGGAAAAGAAATGCAAAAAGCAAAATGGCTGTCTGGGGAAATAGCTGTGAGAAGAAGAGAAGTGATAAACAAAGGAGAAAAGGAAAGATATAAACATCTCAATGCAGAGTTCCAAAAAATAGCAAGGAGAGATAAGAAAGCCTTCTTCAGCGATCAATGCAAAGAAATAGAGGAAAACAATATAATAGGAAAGACTAGAGATCTCTTCAAGAAAATTAGAGATACCAAAGGAACATTTCATGCAAAGATAGACTAGATAAAGGACAGAAATGGTATGGACCTAAAAGAAGCAGAAGATATTAAGAGGTGGCAAGAATACACAGAAGAGCTGTACAAAAAGGATCTTCACGACCTGGATAATCACAATGGTGTGATCACTCATCTAGAGCCAGACATCGTGGAATGTGAAGTCAAGTGGGCCTTAGAAGGCATCACTACGAACAAAGCTAGTGGAGGTGATGGAATTCCAGTAGAGCTATTTCAAATCCTGAAAGATGATGCTGTGAAAGTGCTGCACTTAATATGCCAGCAAATTTGGAAGACTCAGCAGTGGCCACAGGACTTGAAATGGTCAGTTTTCATTCCAATGCCAAAGAAAGGCAGTGTTAAAGAATGCTCAAACTACTGCACAATTGCTCTCATCTCACATGCTACTAAAGTAATTCTCAAAATTCTCCAAACCAAACTTCAGCAATACATGAACTGTGAACTTCCTGATGTTCAAGCTGGTTTTAGAAAAGACAGAGAAACCAGAGATCAAATTGCCAGTATCCACTGGATCGTGGAAAAAGCAAGAGAATTCCAGAAAAACATGTATTTCTGCTTTATTGACTATGCCAAAGCCATTGATTGTGTGGGTCACAATAAACTGTTGAAAATTCTGAAAGAGATGAGAATATCAGACCACCTAACCTGCCACATGAGAAATCTGTATGGAGGCCAGGAAGCAACTGGACATGGAACAACAGACTGGTTCCAAATAGGAAAAAGAGTACATCAAGGCTGTGTATTGTCACCCTGCTTATTTAAATTCCATGCAGAGTATATCATGAGAAACACTGGGCTGGATGAAGCACAAGGTGAAATCCAGATTGCCAGGAGAAATATCAATAACCTCAGATATGCAGATGACACCACCCTTATAGCAGAAAATGAAGAGTAAGTAAAATACCTCTTGATGAAAGTAAAAGAGGAGAAGTTGGAAAGTAAAAGAGGAAAAGTTGGCTTAAATCTCAACATTCAGAAAATGAAGATCATGGCATCTGGTCCCATCACTCCATGGGAAATAGATGGGGAAACAGTGAAAATGGTGTCAGAGTTTATTTTGGGGGCTCCAAAATCACTGTAGATGGTGATTGCAGCCATGAAATTAAAAGATGGTTACTCCTTGGAAGAAAAGTTATGACCAACCTAGATAGCATATTCAAAAGCAGAGACATTACTTTGCTGACTAAGGTCTGTCTAGTCAAGGTATAGTTTTTCCTGTGGTCATGTATGGATGTGAGAGTTGGACTGTGAAGAAGGCTGAGCACCGAAGAATTGATGCTTTTGAACTGTGGTGTTGGACAAGACTCTTGAGAGTCCCTTGGACTGCAAGGAGATCCATCCAGTCCATTCTGAAGATCAGACCTGGGATTTCTTTGGAAGGAATGATGCTAAAGCTAAAACTTCACACTTTGGCCACCTCATGCAAAGATTTGACTCAGTTTGGAAAAGACTTTTTATTGCTGGGAGGGACTGGGGACAGGAGGAGAAGCAGTCAACTGAGGATGAGATGGCTGGATGGCATCACTGACTCAATTGAAGCGAGTCTGAGTGAACTGTGGGAGTTGTTGATGAAAAGAGAAGCCTGGCATCCTGTAGTTCATGGGGTCGCAAAGAGTTGGACACGACTGAGCAACTGAACTGAACTGAACTGATGCAGGGGACATAGCTTCAATCTCTGGTCTGGGAAGACTCCATATGCCATGGAGTAACTAAGCCTGTGTGCCACAGCCACAGAAGTCAGGGTGCTCTAAGGCTTGTGCTGTACAAGAAAAGAAACCGCCATTAAGGGTAGCACTCAAAGAGCAATGAAGAGCAGCCCCACACTCTCTAGAGAAAGCCCATGTGCAGCAATAAAGACACAGCACTGCCTAAAGTAGATGAATAAATAATAAAGAACTGTGGTAAATAAAATACATATAAATGGTGGTGAATTTTTAGTTTAAATGGAAAGGCAAAGGATCCAGATTATCTCATTTAGTATTTATTAAAGGAGAAGAACAAAGTCACAGGACTGACATCACCTGTTCTTAAGATTTTCTATAGTTACAGTAATCTTGGTAGTTTGGTACTGGCAAAAGATCAGACAAACAGGTCAATGGAACAGGGCTCAGAAATATCAGTACACCTACATAAATATAATCAAGTAATCACTGACAAAGGAACAAGAACAGCTCTTTTAATATATGGTGCTGGAATAATAGACATTCACATAAAAAATAATAATTTAGACAAAGCTCACACCATTCACCAGAATTAACTCAAAATGATCATAGACCAAATGTAAAATATAAAATTGTAAGATTTCAAAATGATTATATAAGAGACACCTAGATAGCTTTGAGTATGGTGACAACTTTTAGATATGCATGATCCTTTGAAGAAATAATAGACAAGCTGTACTTTATTAAAATTTAAAATTATGCCCTACCAAAGAAAATATCAAGAGAATAAGAAGATAAGTCAGACTTGGAGAAAATATTTGCAAGAAATCTATCAGATAAAGAACTATTGTCCAAAATATGCAAAGAATTCTTAAAACTCAAGAAAAACTGCCCAATTAAAATGTGGACAAAAGATATTTCACCAAAGAAGATACACCAATAACAAATAAGTCTATGGAAAGATGTTCAATATTGAATATCATAAAAACTTCAAATTAAAAATACTAGATATTACATTGCACTACTTGGCCAAAATCAAGAACACTGTCAACAACACATCACCACACACTGGCAAGGATGTGGAGCAACAGGAACTCTCATTTATTGCTAATGGGAACAGAAAAGAGTATAGCCACTTTACTAGAAAGTTTGCCAGTTTTCTTCAAAATTAAACATTCTACTATGCTATTCAGAGCTTGTGTTCCTTAATATGGTTCAACTTACGATTTTTGTACTTTCAGTTCAGTTCAGTCACTGAGTCGTGTCCTACTCTCTGTGGCCCCATGAATCGCAGCATGCCAGGCCTCCCTGCCCAACACCAACTCCCACAGTTTACCCAAACTCAGGTCCATCAAGTCAGTGATGCCATCCAGCCATCTCATCCTCTGTTGTCCCCTTCTCCTCCTGCCCCCAATCCCTCCCAGCATCAGGATCTTTTCCAGTAAGTCAACTCTTCACATGAGGTGGCCAGAGAACTGGAGTTTCAGCTTCAGCATCAGTCCTTCCAGTGAACACCCAGGACTGATTTCCTTTAGGATGGACTGGTTGGACCTCCTTGCAGTCCTTGCAATGATGCAAAAATGAAGGAAATTCAGTGGAAACCATACTTTGAATTTTGCTTTTTGATCTTTTCCTGGGCTATTTTATTTATATTTGTTTTATTTATTGTTATTTTATTTGCCATAAAATTCTCTTATGATGCCGGGTGACAGTAATGAGCTGTAGATCCCAATCAGACACACAATCAGGAGGGCAACAACCGAGACACTGATAACCATTTTATTTTTTCACTTCAGTACAGTATTCAATAAATTACACGAGATACTCAATACTTTGCTTTTTAAAAACGCTTTCTGTTAGATTATTTTGCCCAACTGCAGGCTAATCTAAGTATTCTAAGTACTTTAAGATAAGCTAGCTAAGCTGTAATGTTCCATAGATTAGATATAGTAAATGAATTTCAACTTATATTTTCCATTTATGAAAGATTTATTAAAATGTAACCCATTATAAGTCAAAGAAGATCTATACATAGTCAGGGATCTGAAAATTTATGTCCATGCAAAAAGGCACATAGATATCTCTAGGTTATTCCCAATTGCCAAAACTTTAAAGTAACTAACATATCATTCAGCAGGTGAGTGATTAAACTATGGTACAACCAGGCAATGAAATATTATCAATGCTACAAAGAAATGTGCTATAAATATATGAAAACACATATCACTTAAAGCATATTACTAAGTGAAAGAAGTCCATCTGAAAAGGCTATATAGCTTTTGACTTCAATAATATGACATTCTGGAAAGATGATTTTATGTGAACAATGGAAAAAAGATAGTGACTGTCAGAGGCTAAGGGGAATGGAGGGATAAACTGACAAACAATAGTTCTTCCCAATGAAAATAATTTTATACTATAATGGCAGACACTTATCATTATACATTTCTCAAAACACATGGCTGAGCAACACCAAGAGTAAGCCTTGATTAAAACTATGGACTTTGGGTAAGTTTATTGTTTATTACACTGTACACTCCAATGTGGAGTGTTCCAGGTTGGAGATGTGTGCATGTGGAGACAGGGAAATTTCTGTACTTTCTATTCAATTTTGTTGTGATCTTCAATCTAATATACTACCCAAATAAGTTTTATTAATGTAACAAAAAGTTTAAGTGGCAATAGAGAAATTCCATGTGTTTTCATTTTGAGTTAAGAAAATGAAACAAAAGAAAAATAAAACAAACAGAAGAAACAAAAGAAACCCCACTCTTTTGTTACTGTCTGACAATACTGATAATGAGGAATAATTACTTTAACTGTCATTGTATGCAGATAATCTAGAGAAATCAATGGAAAAACTATTAAAACTAATAAGAGAGTTCAATGAGTTCATCAGATACAGAATCAGCTTATAAATTCAACAGGATTTCTCTATATAATTATGAATTTATGGTAGCAAAAACTATAGACTACCTAAAAGTTAACACAATAAATGTATAAACTATTTAAGGACAAAGACTTAAAACTAATAAAACTCATGGCATATGCTCTGAATAATGGGACACTTAAAACAATCAGAACATAACAAGTGTTTAATCTATAAAGGTTGTTGGTGTTGTTTGGTTTCTCAGTCATGTCTGACTCTTTGCCACCCCATAAACTGCAACACACCAGTCTTCTCTGCCCTTCGCTATCTCCTGGAGTTTGCTCAAACTCATGTTCATTGAGTCGATGATGTCATCCAACCATCTCATCCTCTGTTGCCCCCTTCTCCTTCTGTCCTCAGGGACTTTTCCAATGAGTCGGCTTTCTGGAACAGGTGGCCAAAGTATTGGAGGTTAAGCTTCAGCATTAGTCCTTCCAATGAATATTCAGAATTGATTTCCTTTAGGATTGACTCGTTTGATGACTCTCGAGAGTTCCTTGGACAGCAAGGACATCCCCAGAACCACACTTCAAAAGCATCAGTTCTCTGGTTCTCAGCCTTATCTATGCTCCAACTCTCACATCTGTCTGTGTGGATGTGGATTAACCATAGTTTTGACTATATAGACTTTGCTGGTAAAGTGAAAGCTCTGCTTTTTAGCACGCTGTCTAGATTTGTCTAGACAAATAACTTTTCTTCTAAGGAGTATGGCTCCTTTTAATTGCATGGCTACGGTTACTGTCCACAGTAATTTTAGAGCCCAAGACAATAAAGTCTGTCACTTTTTCCTTTATTTCCCCACCTATTTGCCACAATGTGATAGGACTACATGCCATGACTTTAGTTTTCTAAATGCTGAGTTTTAAGCCAGAATTTTCACTCTCCACTTTTACCTTTATCAAGAGGATGTTTAGTTCTTCCTTGATTTCTGCCATTAGGTTGGTATCATTTGCATATCTGAGGTTATTGATATTTCTCCTGGCAATCATGATTCCAACTTGTGCTTCATCCAGCCCAGCATTTTGCATGATGTTCTCTGCATATAAGTTAAATAAGCAGTGTGACAATATACTTTCCCAATTTTGAACCAGTCCATTGTTTCATGTCTGATTCTAGCTGTTGTCACTTAACCTGCATACCTGTTTTGTCAGTAGGCAAGTAAGGTGGTCTGATACTCCCATCTCTTTCAAAATTCTCCAGTTTGTTGGCATCCACACAGTCAAAGGCCTTAGTGTAGGCAAGGAAGCAGAATTAGATGTTTTTCTAGAATTATCTTGCTTTCTTTATGATCCAGCGGAGGTTGGCAATTTTATCTCAGGTTTCTCTGGCTTTTCTAAATCCAGATTGTACATCTGGAAGTTCTCGATTCACATATTGTAGAAGCCTTGCTTGAAGGATTTTTCAAGGTTAATCCAACTTAACACAATCAAAATTCTATTTTTATTTTTTAATGGTATGTACATAATACATTCTACAATGTAATGGAAATGTAAATGTCCATATACAAATTTGTTAATCAAACAAAAAGATAAGCAGAAAAATAAGAGGGAGGGAGAGAAATTTTTCTACTGCAAAACAATAAAACCACACAAAGACCAATAAAACAAATAAATATTTAGCTAAGAAACAGTGTGATAAAGGTGATTAAATCATTGCAAAATTACAGATAATTTAATAAGTTGTATTGGAAAACCTGGAAAGAATTTAAATCTCCAATCTAACAGCACATGCAAAGTGGGTGAATCAGATCATAAGAAGTAACAACCTAAATGCCATCTATACTATTTTTAATAGAATATTTTGTTAAATAAAGGCAAAAAAGGACTTTAAGTTTTAAATATAAACTCAGAAAAAGAATTAATAATGATTATATAAAACTGATATCACCTTTAGCAAGTTACCATATGTATAAAGTTTGTACATATGTATAAAGTTTATACCATATGTATAAAGTGCACATTGTAGAAAAATATTTGCAGTATCTAAATCTAAATATCAATTATTTGTAGAAAATGAAAGAGACTTTTGCAATCTAATAATCATAAAATAATACTTTCTTTGAGATCTTTATTGACAAATATTGAATATTATACACAAAATTCTAGTTATGGAAGAGAAAATCCAAAAGACTAATTGGAATATGAAAAGATTCTCCAAATCACTGTAATCAGAGTAAAGCAAATTTTAAGAGACATTTTATGTCTATTAAGTTGGCTAAATATTGAAAGTTCAATATCCTAGGTGCTAGTACAGATGTAAGTGAAAAAGGTTGTTTATTGGTGATGAGAATGTAATGGATTCAGCCATTTTGAAGAGCACATGTTGGTGTTTGGCCAAATTAAGTATTCCTAAATAGTATAAGCTAATAATGCTAACGGCAGATTACATCCACAAATAATTTTCACATAGATAAATAAAGGGATATATATAGAAACAGATGTTTCTCACAACACTATTATGTGATGGTGAGAAAGAAGTGACAGCCTAGGTTTCTATAACTGGATTTCAGGATATTCAAAATGTGATATTTGCACATTACAGGTTACTGTACAATAATCAGAAGAAAAAGATACAAGCAGCAATTCAAATAGAACTTTATAGTGAGTAAAAAAATGGAGCAATAGTATTATACATATATGTATACATATATATATATAAAACATTGTATAAATTAAAAATACATGATGGCAAAACAATACACATTTAAAAGGAACAAACGCAAGCAAATATATCTTGGCTGCAGACCCTGGCCTGGGACGTGGGGTATCTCCTCTGGGCTGTTGCTGCAGCCTGGCACTCTCGGCCGCTGCCCCTGACCTTGGACGTGGGGTAACTCCTCTTGGCCACCGCCCTTCAGGCGTGGGGTCCTCACGAAGTGTGGGCGGCTACGACAGGCACACTAAAGCATTCAATACATCTGAGTAACTTTCTATAAATGAAAAAGCAAGGAGTTTTGTATAGACAAATGTCATAATTTCAGAAAAAAAATGTAACTCTACATTCTGCTCTCAAACATGCTATCTTACCGGTCTATAAACAAGTGTTATACATATTTAACACCTAAACCAAAGAAATTTTTTTTTTTCACTTATGGCACTGATAACAGAACTATCATATAAAGATATACAAGAATACACAACTGTGCTTCAGATGTTTACTGTGGAGTCCTCCTAAATTTCCCAAGTCCTAAATAAGGACACTGAGGACTTCAAAGTTCTGTGTGATTTTCTAAAAGCCAAATAGGGATGAACATTGAGAAATCTTAAAACTGAGGTGATCTTTAAAACACATATATATCGATATATGCATGCATATGCACACACACATATAAAAATACATAAATGAACACACATACACACATATATATATATATACAAAAATCAATTTAGTCAAGTCTAACCCATTGTTATGGAAACAATTAGAGATCAGTAGCTTACCAGAGCCTTTCTCTTGATCTAAGGATAAAAAACTTACCCATCTTGCAAGAGCAGATGCAACTAAGAAGACTTCTTAGCAAACAGGCTTTTTCCTATTAATATTCTCCCTTATTTTAATGCATCATTGCAAAATTTTAAGTTACAAATTTTTCATTAAAAGAAGTGAAGAAACTTACATCTAATTAGTCTTGACCTGAGAAATCCTTATGTTTTAAATTTATCTATCAGAAAGATTAATTAAAAAACTGTGGAAAATTCTTCAAGACATGGGAATACCAGACCACCTGACCTGCCTCTTGAGAAATCCGTATGCAGGTCAAGAAGCAACAGTTAGAGCTGCACATGGAACAACAGACTGGTTCCAAATAGGAAAAGGAGTATGTCAAGGTTGTATATTGTCACCCTGCTTATTTAACTTATATGCTGAGTACATCATGAGAAACACTGGAGTGGAAGAAACACAAGCTGGAATCAAGATTGCCAGGAGAAATATCAATAACCTCAGATATGCAGATGACACCACCCTTATGGCAGAAAGTGAAGAGGAGCTAAAAGCCTCTTGATGAAAGTGAAAGAGGAGAGTGAAAAAGTTGGCTTAGAGCTCAACATTCAGAAAACGAAGATCATGGCATCCAGTCCCATCATTTCATGGGAAATAGATGGGGAAACAGTAGAAAACAGTGTCAGAGTTTATTTTTTTGGGCTCCAAAATCACTGCAGATGGTGACCGCAGCCATGAAATTAGAAGACACTTACTCCTCAGAAGAAAAGTTATGACCAACCTAGATAGCATATTTGCTGACTAAGGTCCGTCTAGTCAAGGCTATGGTTTTTCCTGTGGTCATATATGGATGTGAGAGTTGGACTGTGAAGAAGGCTGAGTGCCTAAGAATTGATGCTTTTGAACTGTGGTGTTGGAGAAGACTCTTGAGAGTCGCTTGGACTGCAAGGAGGTCCAACCAGTCCATTCTGAAGGAGATCAGCCCTGGGATTTCTTTGGATGGAATGATGCTAAAGCTGAAACTTCAGTAGTTTGGCCACCTCATGTGAAGAGTTGACTCACTGGAAAAGACTCTGATGCTGGGAGGGATTGGGGGCAGGAGGACAAGGGGAAGACTGAGGATGAGATGGCTAGATGGCATCACGGACTCGATGGACGTGAGTCTGAGTGAACTCCAAGAGATGGTGATGAACAGGGAGGCCTGGCGTGCTGCGATTCATGGGGTCGCAAAGAGTCGGACACGACTGAGCGACTGAACTGAACTGAACTAAAAGCATGATCCTTTATCCAAGACAAAATCTTTTCCTGGTGGACTTCATCTAAGTTAACTGCACATATTGATTAGCTGGGGCCAAGAAAAGTAGTCCATAATTTTTATAATACTTTTTAGAAAAAATGGGTTCTTCAACTTAGTAAATACTTTATTAGAAATCAACTATTAGAGAAAATTGGGTTGACCTTCTTCTGAAGGAGAACGTAGGTGCTTCCAGTTTTCACTTAGGTTGTGAAAACCTGAAAATAAGGCTGCTCCCATACTTAAAAACAGACAAAAACTGTATAATCTTCAAAGTTTAATGTCTTACCCAATAAAAACCTAATGAACATCAAAACTCAAGGAAACACACATATGCAAACATCATCAACAGAGAAAACCTACAACAGAATTGAACTAAGATGAACTCAACACAATGTCAAACATTTTTTCATGAAAATAGCAAAATTGTGATGAAAACTATATTAAATATTATAGTAGAAAGATAAATGCTATGTATAATAAGATGAATAATCTGAGCAGAAAGATGGAAAATACATGAAAACAGAATTGTTAGAAAACAGGAAGAGTAATTAGAAATGGAGGCTGCTTTCAATGGACCCATGATTTAACACAGCAAACATAATAATCATCGACATGGACAAAAGTCAAAGAAAATTACCATTTTGAAACACAAGGAGAAATAAATATTAGCAAAGAAATAAAGAGAAACAAAGATCAAACAGCTGTGAAAATACCTGAAATATTCTAACATATGTGTAATTACAATCCCAGACAGAGAACAGAAATCAGATATGATAGGAGAAATTTTAGAAGTAACAACTTGAGAATTTTCCAAATTAATATAGATGTTAAACCATAGTTTCAAGGAACTCAAAGAATGTCAAGTGGGCTGAGTTCAATCCAACCAAAGGTGGGGGAAAAAAAAAAAAAAAAACACCTCATGTCTAAACATATCATATTCAAACTACTGCCAACCAAAAAATAGGGGGAAAATACAAAAGGCAAACAGAATTTTTAAAGGCAATTTCATAGACAGAAACAAGAGTAAATAATTGCAGCTGACTTGTTTTCAAAATCTATGAAAGCTACAAGATAGTGAAAGGACCTTTTAAAGTGTTAGGAAAAAAATACTTGTCAAATCCAGAATTCCATCCAGTGAAAATATCATTCAAACATGAGGAGATAATTTGTATTTTTCCCAGAAAAAAAAAAATGGAGAAACCACTGCTTATTGCCTGGCATTAACATGCACATTAAAGGAAGTTCTTCAGGCAAAGGTAGTATGATATTCAACAGAAACAGAACTCCACAAAACATGAGGAGTACTAGAAAGATCATAAATTAAGAAAATAAAAATTTTAATTTATTCAAAAATATTTACTAGGCCATCACATATGAAACAAATATACAGAAATAAATATATGAAGACTAAAGGAAGGCTAAACTTCATGTCCAGGCAGATAGCCCTCACTCATACTCATAAGCATGTCCCCATAATTCAAGAGACCAAGTTTTTAGAAACTTTCAAAACTGCAGTTAGAGAATTCCAGTGATTAGGTCTACAATCAGAAAGAGACACTGGGAAATACCTGTTTTCAAATTACACAAATATAAGTTTGTTGACATTTTCAAGATGGCCACTTAATAGTGCTAGAGAAGTTTGAAAGAAAACTTGCCAAAAACTAGGAGAACAAATTGGCTATTCCACTCAATCATCACTGTGCATAAAACTTCACTAAAATTTCTGATGATGTTTTTGGTCCATGTCTCCTGGAAATATTGATAAAATTATAAATTTAAGACATGGACAAGAACCTAAACCTCATGTTTCCTTTGAATATTCCCTCATGTTTACATGTAACTACACCTCTTTTTCCTGGTCAGTGTTTCATAATCACAGTATGGATTGAATCTTTTCCTTGTTGAAGAGTTTTGACTCTGACAATACTGGTAATTCTAACTTTATCTCTTCAGTGACAGAGACATCCATTTTCATGCAGTTGTCATTAAATAGCTTTATAAATACTCATCGTTTTTTGAAAAGATCCACTGTCTGCTCTACACTTAATATTCAGGATAGGTAGAATAAATGATGTAATTCTAAAACTAAAATTAGTCAAGCCCTCAGAGATTCTCAACTCCTATGGCTTAAGATATTTTCACTGACTTTAATAACAGTGCCTTCAAGTCATTTAGGAGGACATCAACTTTCTGATGCCATATTGTGGATTTGCAAATATTAACTTTCTAGATAGATTCTACCCTATTTTAATTAGATAAAGCCAAATACTACAAGAGACTCATATGACAATCTCATTTTATTATCAGTATGAAAGGGCAGCTTTTCTCAAGATCCTTCTAACAACCCTTGTAAAAACTAAAGCCTTAATACAGGTTTCGCCACTATCTGAAAGTAAAGTCTTTTAATGAAAACTTTCAAAGGCAAAATGACGTACATCAAGGAAGCAATTACTTTAGGATACAACTTGCTAAGGATGCACAAAATTAATCAAGATAAAGCACAGATGCTCACAGTTCAAAGCTATTGTAGCTTGATGCTACGATACTAAGTGTAGTTCCCAGGGAAGGAGCTTGGTGGCGCTAGTCTGGCTGGCGCTACTCTTTATTGGAAGGACTGATGCTGAAGCTGAAATTCCAGTACTTTGGCCACCTGAGGCGAAGAACTGACTCATTGGAAAAGACCCTGATGTGGGAAAGATTGAAGGGAAGAGGAGAAGGGGATAACTGAGGATGAGATGGCTGGATGGCATCACCAACTCGATGGACAAGAGTTTGAGTAAGCTTCAGGAGTTGGTGATGGACAGGGAAGCTTGATGTGTTGCAGTCCATGGGGTCGCAAAGAGTCGAACACGACTGAGTGACTTTCATTTCACTTCACTTCACTTCACTTCACTTCATGTATAGCAGTGGATATGTTAGTCAATTATGCTGCACTCTTTCTCCCATAGTCTTCAAACAAAACTGTCTGCATCAACATATCAGCTTATTCTCAGTAACTTAAACAAAAATAAAAAATGAAGAAACATATTCTGTTTCATATTTAGCGTGCATTTTTACTTTCAAAATATTTCCTATTAATATGCTTGCCAACACTTAAAGATTTTGCTAGGTAAAGGATTGTATCTTGTCAGACATAGTCCCTTTGTAAAACAGTAATCAGATAGTATTTGGCAGACAAATCTATTAAATTGAGATTGTTTCCATAGAAAGTAAAAAAAAATAAGTATAGAGATTTTTTTGTTTATTTTGTTTTGTTTTACCTAGATTCTTTGGACTTGAAATATATGTGGCTATTTTCTACTTGAAAAATGACTCATTGAGTTATTAATTACCTTTGAATGCTAAAAGTCTTAGAACCAGTTATTGTTTTAAAAAATGTGTAAAACTGACCCTAGGTTAAAATGTATGTAGAAATAAAAGGCCACTAATGAGTGATCTTATTGACTGTTTCCCCTTTAGAGTACAAAGAGGATTCTCTCACCATGTATTTGAATCCAGTACAAGCCATTTAAATTCTGTGTTATTGGTTCCCTTCTTAATGTGTCAAGTCATTTCAATCAGTCCACCCAACTCTGTTGTCCTTTGGACTGTAGCCCTCCAGGCTCCTCTGTCCATGGGATTCTCCAAGGAAAAATACTGAAGAGTATTGCTATGCCCTCCTCCAGGGGATCTTCCAAACCCAGGGATTGACCCAGGGATCCACCTAGCATCACTTACATCCTCTCCTACATTGGCAGGTGGGTTCTTTACCACTAGTGCCATCTGGGAAGCCCCCTCCTTCTTACCATCCCACCACCTAAATACTAAGAAACTGTTGAAATCAAGTCCTGCCTGGTGAAAGAAAGTGAAAGTATAGTCACTCAGTGTAGTCGCTCAGTCATGTCCGACTCTTTGAGACCCCATAGACTGTAGCCTACCAGGCTCCTCTGTCCATGAGATTTTCCAGGCAAGAGTGCTGGAGTGGGTTGCCATTTCCTTCTCCAGGGGATCTTCCCGACCTAGGGATTGAACCTGGGTCTCCCACACTATAGGCAAACACTTTACCCTCTAAGCCACTGCCTGGTGAATATGTTCAAAAATTCTGCAGAAATTCTGGGACTGTTAGCAATGATCATTTACACTGGTCAAGCAGGCAAAATGTCTCCAAAATAGTTCAGAGGAGTCAAAGATACATAAATAGGCTTAAATATGAGTAAATTAATATCTTGAATAAGATAACAGAAATATCACTTAAGTTTTACTTAAGCAGGTAAAGTGCCCTTATGACAACATAGTTAGAAAACTTTCCCTTGATGTAGAGTACCAGTTCCACTGAGTCTTCTGTGTTATGGAAACATGCTTCCTTGACTTCTTATTGTGCCTGTTCAATTCACTGTCACTTTTGTGACAGTACTATATGCAAATGTGAAAAAAAGGTAACATTAAACCATTAAATAGAAAAATGCATCTTCATGTAATACTTTTTGGTATACTTTTTAATGCAAATATTTATTCAGTGGTATTCTATCTGTATCTTTTAGATTTAAATAATGTTATAGTTTTAGCTACCACATACTGTTCTTAGGAACAGTTAAAACTTACTATATTCTTATTTACCTACTATTAATAAAAAATTACCAGAACACTTTCCATTTTGCAAATGTAGAATTCTCAGTTTCTTTTAAGAACCAGGAACAAACACTATTTCATATTGTTTTCTTAAATTTATATTTTTAGTTTTTCAAAGACAAATATTTATGTTGACTTTTAATCATAACCAATCTCATATACAGGTAGTAAAGGTAAAGGGGTATATACTTTAACCAAACAAGTTACAAGGAAATTTTGTGGTACCATAGCTACACGCTCACTTACTACAAATAAATAAAGATGATCTCTTTAAATTAAACAGAGGCAATATTGTTACATGTCCATTCAAAAGGGCAGGAATAATTTAAAATGATGTTATCACTTAGTTTCGAGAAAGCTTCTTTAGAGTGTATTAGCTAGAATAATTCTCTTAGTTTGAGCATGGTCTAGAGGAATGTCATTGATTAAAAATACAGTGGGAGCTACACATGTCATTTATATGTCATTTTGATATGCAATCAGTTATAAAATTACTGTGATATTTTGTATTCTTTTATTTATGCTTAAGTCATAGAAAGCTACTGATGTATATGTTACATATATATCACATCTCATTTCAGATACTAATTTTTTTCTGGAAATTTTGATCTGTATATGTATTTTATAAAATTTACAGTTATAAAAATAGATTCATATACCCAAGTTGTTCCAAACATACTTTTAACTCCTGATAAAAGTACCAACAATTATTTTCTCTCAGTTTTCATACTCATTTCGATAAGAATGCTATTTTAAATTTTTTTTTTAGACAAATGGATTTGACTGTGTGACAAAAGTATATCAGTTTCTAAACTACATCTCTCGGACATGAGTTCATGCCAGCTTAGTATCATAAACACTGAATTTAAAAAATGTTGACATAAAGTGTATGAGTTTAATCAAAGTATATCATGATTAAAAATTAACATAATGTTGCTAATTACAATTAAAGAATTATTTCATTTAAAATTAAAATCTGCATGCAAATCTAAATTAATAAAATAAAATCATTATTGATTTATATTCTGAGTGTTTCCTTTTAAACATAAATTTTCAAATTATTTATCTAGGTCTCAAATAGGCCTTTCCTTTTTGGAGCTCATCTGTATGCAAAATGATATTGGTGAGAAAACAAATCACATTGATTTTTTTGTCTTGATTGTTGAATATTTGGCAAGCATTCCTTTTGTTTCAAGAAAATTTTGAATTGGAATTCACAGAACAAGCAATTCTTTGTAAAACTCTTCAATGACAACCAGTGTGCATTGACAAAGAACACAAGATCATTAAAGTCATTGTCTTCTATTTATCTCTACACTTCCATAAACTGGTGATGAGTCATAACATTTGCATATACACACTGAAAGATTTAACCAAGTATGTCCACTACACTTTTCTCAGAGTTAGATGCAGATAACAGAGCACAAATATATTCAAACTTTAACACAGAGTAGGAAAAAACTGGAAGAGGAATGTTAATCTCTTGTTTTGAAATCCCAATAAATTCTCGTTTTTGGCCTAACAGAAAGAGTATCATCTGTCAAGATAGAAACAAACTTTATTGTGTGTGTCTAAAACTCCTTGACAGGTAACATATGTAAAAACTACTATGGCACAAATTTTCTATTTTGAAATACAAAAGCAAATTTATAATATTTTTTCATAAATTTGGAAATCCTTGAGACAACTCAAGGAACTAGCTGGGCAGTGTCTCATTTAACCACATTATCTGGCTGATTTAAAGCTAGAAAAAATATGTGCAAGCTCTTGAATTTTGATCGACTAATCTTAAATGTTAGAAAAGTCTTATATCCTGCAATCAATTGTTTGGTAGTTAATTGAAGATAGTTAATGTTTTGTGCAACATTTAGTCTGTTTTTCATCATTCCTAACAAAATTTCAGCAAGATTATTTTGTCATTTCTTCGTTTAAAATTGACTTTCGGATGGTACGGGGAGGGACGAGGGTAGGGCTTCAGGATGGGGAACACATGTATACCTGGGGCGGATTCATGGTGATGTATGGCAAAACCAATACAATATTGTAAAGTAATTAACCTCCAATTACAATAAATAAATTTATATTTAAAAATAAATAAATAAATAAAATTGACTTTCTTTTTGTGCAAGAATAAAACTGGTCAAGGTTACAAGCTCAGATTCTTTTTTAAAAATTGTTTAAATTTTTATTTCAATCCAACAGATTTGACGAAAGAAAAACATCAAATTCACTATATATGTTGAAATTATAATGAATATCATTCATTTTATTACTATATAATTTTTAAATAACAAATAGCTGTATTTTTCTCTGCTGCAGTAAATTTGCAACTTTCTTACAGCATTTTATTTTATTTTTTTTACTAGTCTCAATGTAGTATTATTTTCTGCATCATCACTCAATTCTGCATCAGTTATTTGCCTTCATTTTAAATCTAAAAACTCATTTATTTCTTAACCTAAAAATAATTTATTTATATTCGACTTCCCTGGTTTCTCAACTGTAAAGAATCCACCTGCCAAATAGGTGGTGCAAGAGACACAAGAGTTTGATCTTTGGGTTGCAAAGATCCTCTGGAGGGGGCATGGCAATCCACTACAATATTCTTGCTAGGAAAATCCTGAGGACAGAGGAGCCTGGAAAGCTATATTTCTTGGTATTGCAAAAAGTGGGACATGACTGACGTGACTGAGTATGTATGCATGTATTTTAACTGTTGATTTGCATGAGTTACATTGCTGTATTGCAGTATAAGTATTGAGAGTAGACATCATTTATAATAAAAATAAACCCATCACTGACATATCTGTTATCAATGGATGGATTCACTTGGAGTAACTTTTTCTATATACAAATATAATATTATAATATAATTATCTGACTATTTATTCAGGTAGTGATGCCTAAAAAAATTGTCATTGGTCATTAATATTTTAATTTTTATTAATTTATAATTAATAAATTAATTTATAAATCAATACATATAAAATTTTATTAATCAAGGTCCTATGTAAGATTAAAGTTGAGGTTAACAGAAAAATATTTCATATTGCTTCAATAGACAGTTCAAAATTTTTCGCACTGCTATAACTAAACAAAATTGAACATTCAGGTCCTCTGTTATTTGGCTTTATTTGCAGTGTTCTATGCTAACTTTGTGGGGTATTCAGAATCAATCCTCCTTGCACTACACACTCAGATAAACACAGAAACTCATTTAACAAACAAGGAAGGAGATATATGATGTGATCTCTCACCAAGAATCTGCCTGCATTACAGGGCCTGGGTTCAGTTCCTGGACTGAGAAGATCCCCTGGGAAGGGAACCTGTCCATGGGAGTCACAAAGAGTACAACATGAGTGAGCAGCT
The DNA here is from genome assembly GCA_917880005.1 of Nanger dama. NCBI lineage: Eukaryota > Metazoa > Chordata > Mammalia > Artiodactyla > Bovidae > Nanger > Nanger dama. The sequence continues at coordinate 49,213,167 of CAKJTW010000011.1, forward strand.
AACAATATACAACAGCTGACCTGAGACATTATTATAGTTAACGAAAACATAAGATGAGCTGTCAGAGATGATACTTAAATGATATGATATGATATAACAGAGCATTGTTTTGATAGAAGATATCAGTTCAGTCGCTCAGTCATGTCTGATTCTTTGCCATCCCATGGAGGGCAGCATGCCAGGCTTCTCTGTCCATCATCAACTCCCAGAACTTACTCAAACTCATGTCCATTGAGTCGGTAGTAACATCCAACCATATCATCCTCCATCATCCCCTTCTCCTCTCACCTTCAGTCTTTCCCAGTATCAGGATTTTTTCCAATAAGTCACTTCTTCACATAAGGTGGCCAAAGTATTGTAGTTTCAGATTCAACATCAGTCTTTCCAATGAATATTTAGGACAGATTTCCTTTAGGATGGACTATTTGGGTCTCCTTGAAGTCCAAGGGACTCTCAAGAGTCTTCACAACCAGAGTTCAAAAGCATCAGTTTTTCAGCGTTCAGCTTTCTTTATAGTCCAACTCTCACATCCATACATGACTACTGGAAAAATCATAGCTTTGACTAGATAGACCTTTGTTGACAAAGTAATATCTCTGCTTTTTAATATGCTGTTTAGGTTGGTCATAGCTTTTCTTCCAAGGAGTAAGTGTCTTTTAATTTCATTCCTGCAGTCAACATTGTAGTGATTTTGGAACTCAAGAAAATAAAGTCTGTCACTGTTTTCATTGTTTCCCCATAAATTTGCCATAAAGTTATGGGACTGGATGCCATGATCATAGTTTACTGAATCTTGAGTTTTAAGCCAACTTTTTCACTCTCCTCTTTCACTTTCACCAAGAGGCTCTTTAGTCCTTCTTCACTTTCTGCCATAAGGGTGGTGTCTTCTGCATAGCTGAGGTTATTGATATTTTTTCCAGCTATCTTAATTCCAGCTTGTGCTTCATTCAGCCCAGCATTTCACAGAATGTATTCTGCATATAAGTTAAATAAGCAGGGTGACAATATAAAGCCTAGATGTACTCCTCTACTGATCTGGAAAGAGTCTGTTTTTCCATGTCCAATTCTAACTGTTGCTTCTTGACCTGCATATAGGTTTCTCAAGAGGCAGGTCAGGTGGTCTGATATGCCCATCTCTCTCAGAATTTTTCAAAGTTTGTTATGATCTACATAGTCAAAGGATTTGGCACAGTCAATAAAGCAGAAGTAAATGTTTTTCTGGAATTCTCTTATTTTTTTCTATGATCCAACAGATGTTGGCAATTTGATCTCTGGTTCCTCTGCCTTTTCTAAATCCAGCTTAAACATCTGGAAGTTCATGGTTCATGTACTGTTGAAGCCTGGCTTGGAGAATTTTGAGCATTACTTTACTAACACGTGAGATGAGTGCAATTGTGTGGTAGTTTGAGCATTCTTTGGCATTGCCTTTCTTTCAGATTGGAATGAAAACTAACCTTTTCTAGTCCTGGGGCCGCTACTGAGTTTTCCAAATTTGGTGGCCTACTGAGTGCAGCCCTTTCACAGCATAATCTTTAGGATTTAAAATAGCTCAACTGGAATTCCATCACCTTCACTAGCTTTGTTCATAGTGATGCTTCCTAAGGCCCACTTGATTTCATATTCCAGGATGTCTGGCTCTAGGTGAGTGATCACATGATCATAATTATCTGGGTATGAAGATCTTTTTGTACAGTTCTTCTGTGTATTCTTGAGACTTCTTAATATCTTCTGCTGCTGTTAGATCCATACTATTTCTATCCTTTATTTTTCCATCTTTTCATGAAATGGTCCTTTGGTATCTCTAATTTTCTTGAAAAGATTTCTAGTCCTTCCCATTCTATTGCTTTCCTCTATTTCTCTGCACTGATCACTGAAGAAGTCTTTCTTATCTCTCCTTGCTATTCTTTGGAACTCTGTATTCAAATGGGTATATCTTTCCTTTTCTCCTTTGCCTTGGCTTCTCTTCTTTTCTCAGCTATTTGTAAGGTCTCCTCAGACAACTAGTTTGTCTTTTTGCATCTCTTATTCTTGGGGATGGTCTTGATCATTGGCCCTGTACAATGTCAGGAACCTCAATGTTATGGAAAATTATATAATAAAGCATTTAAAAAGAAACAAATAATATTAAATTTACCTCAATGCTATGACTTGTTATTAAATTTTACATATTTTTCATACATTCAACTTATTTGCAACATTTTATCTAAATTTTGTTATACTTATATAAAGTTGCAAAAATAGAACATCTATTCACTTTTCTCTCAAACTCTCCAGTGTTAATGTTTTGCATTTTCACTATTTTATAATTCTTTCTCTGTATATGTAAAGTATAGTTGAGGCCGAGGCAGAAAAGGAGAGACAACCTCAACAGAAGTAGGTTACCTTTATTCAGGCAAGGAGGGGCAACAGATGAGCACTGAGAGGGATCAGGAAGGCTCCATATTTATAGGGAGGTTTGTGGAAGCAATAAGGGAAACATTAATCAGGCGAGTTGTTTTGGGTATTCTTTAGTTGAGATGGCATTTGTAGTTGGGCAGAGAGTGATAAGTCTTCTGGGTATGTGTAGGAGGTGGAAGGTTTCTGGACAGGGTGTGATAAGTCCCAGATAGATACAACCGGCCTGGAACATCAGGGTGGGACCTAAAGTTCTGTTATGTTTTCTCCAAAGCTAGATAATTCAGCAAGGGCCATTGAGACAGTTGTTTTATTCTTCTAGGCCCAAGGACTCCTTCAGTATACACATGTAAACATAGTTTTCTGAATTATTTGTTAGTTACAATCATGTAGCACTTTTACCTCTAAATATATTAAATCATATATGTGCATAATCTTTATACAACCATAATACAAATTATCAAAATCAAAAATTTAACAGTTGTGTGATATATCTTATTTAGAGGCTGCCTATGAATTTTACTAATTGTCCTATTAATCCCCTTTGTTGCAAAAGGAAAAATAAACGTTTATTTTTCAGTACTGAGATCCACCTCAGCCTTAATGTTTGCACTTATTTCATTGCCTTAGTCATTAAATTTGTAACATGGAATAATTTTTCAGATTTTACTTACTTTTACAATATAGAGATATCCTAAATTTAAAACAATTTCAATCTATAATAACTTCTTAGCTACCTGTTTTGCCTCCATAAAAAAATTGAGTTCTAACTGTATGTGCACTCAAGGTCCAGCATTGACTTTCAGTTTCATAGCTCTTGAGATTTATTATCAAAACTAACTGCTATTTAAACAGAAAAAAAAAAAAATCAAATGGAAAAATGTGCTCAAAATTTAGTTGATTTTACCAGAAAAACACTTACAACTGAGACCAGGTCAGGTATACTTGTCTTTTTCTCCTAAGGAAAGGTTAAGGAATATTTCCTAGTCAAGGTCACAGATAACACACATTTTGGTTTAGAACAGAAGTCACAAATCTTCCCCTCAGACTATAACTTTAAGTGACTCACAGGGAGTGACAGAGGAAGTGTCAAAAGCAGCTTCATATAGCACTTGAAACCCTTGTCAAATCTCAAGATCTTTCTAAACAAGTGATTTCTCTGGGCAAGAATCTTGCATAGTGTTAAAAAGTAAAGCAGGATAATTCTATATATCACAAAGGCTTGAATGACAAAAGAAATGCCAGTTCTGCCTAGAGGCAAAACATGCCATAACTCAATCACCTAAAAAGTAAACTCAGTTCAGTTCAGTTGTTCAGTCGTGTCCAACTCTATGAGACTCTATGAATTGGAGCATGCCAGGTCTCCCTGTATATCACCAACTCCGGAGTTCACTCAGACTCACGTCCATCGAGCCAGTGATGCCATCCAGCCATCTCAACCCCTATAACCCCCTTCACTCCTGCCCCCAGTTCCTCCCAGCACCAGAGCCTTTTCAAATGAGTCAACTCTTCTCATGAGGTGGCCAAAGTACTAGAGTTTCAACTTTAGCATCATTCCTTCCAATTAACAGCCATGACTGATCTCGTTTAGGATGGACTGGTTGGATTTCCTTGCAGTCCAAGGGACTCTCAAGAGTTTTATCCAACATCACAGTTCAAAAGCATCAATTGTTCAATGCTCAGCTTCCTTCACAGTCTAAGTCTCACATCCATACATGACCACTGGAAAAACCATAGCCTTACTAGACAGACCTTTGTTAGCAAAGTAATATCTCTGCTTTTGAATATGCTATCTAGTTTGGTCATAACTTTCTTCCAAGGAGTAAACGTCTTGTAATTTCATGCCTGCAATCACCATCTGCAGTGATTTTGGAGCCCTAAAAAAGAAAGTCTGACACTGTTTCCACTATTTCCTATCTATTTCCCTTGAAGTGATGGGACCAAATGTGATCTTTGTTTTCTGAATGTTGAGCTTTAAGCCAACTTTTTCACTCTCCTCTTTCACCTTCATCAAGAGACTTTTTAGTTCCCCTTCACTTTCTGCCATAAGTGTGGTGTCATCTGCATATCTGAGAATATTGATATTTCTTCTGGCAATCTTGATTCCAGCTCGTGTTTCTTCCAGTCCAGCGTTTCTCATGATGTACTCTGCATACAGGTAAAATAAGAAGGGTGACGATATATGGCCTTGAGGTACTCCTTTTCCTATTTGGAACCAGTCTGTTGCTCCATGTCCAGTTCTAACTGTTGCCTCCTGACCTGCATATAGGTTTCTCAAGAGGCAGGTCAGGTGGTCTGGAATGTCCATATCTTTCAGAATTTTCCACAGTTTTTTGTGATCCACACAGTCAAAGGATTTGGCATAATCAATAAAGCAGAAATAGATGATTTTCTGGAACTCTCTTTGCTTTTTCCATGATCCAGTGGATGTTGGCAACTTGTTCTCTGGTTCCTCTGCCTTTTCTAAAACCAGCTTCAACATCACGGTTCACATATTGCTGAATCCTGGCTTGGAGAATGTTGAGCATTACTTTACTAGCATGTGAGATGAGTGCAATTGTGCAGTAGTTTGAGCATTCTTTGGTGTTGCCTTTCTTTGGGATTGGAATGAAAACTGACATTTTCCAGTCCTGTGGCAAGTGCTGAGTTTTTCAGATTTGCTGGCATATTGAGTGCAGCACTTTCACAGCATCATCTTTCAGGATTTGAAACAGCTCAACTGGAATTCCTTCACCTCCACTAGCTCTGTTCATAGTGATGCTTTCTAAGGCCCACTAACTTCACATTCCAGATGTCTGGCTCTAGACTAGTGATCACACCATCATGATTATCTGGGTTGTGAAGATCTTTTTGTACAGTTCCTCTGTGTATTCTTGCCAACTCTTCTTAATATCTTCTGTTTCTGTTAGGTCCATACCATTTCTGTGCTTTATCTAGTCCATCTTTGCATGAAATATTCCCTTGGTATCTCTAGTTTTCTTAAAGAGATCTCTAGTATTTCCCATTCTGTTGCTTTCCTCTATTTCTTTGCATTGATTCCTGAGGATGGCTTTCTTATCTCTCTTTGCTATTCTCTGGAACTCTGCATTCAGATGCTTATATCTTTCCTTTTCTCCTTTGCTTTTCATGTCTTTCTTTTCACAGCTATTTGTCAGGCCTCCAGACAGCCATTTTGCTTTTTTGCATTTCTTTTCCATGGGGATGGTCTTGATCCCTGTCTCCTGTACAATGTCACGAACCTCCATCCATAGTCCATCAGACACTCAATCAGATCTAGTCCCTTAAATCTATTTCTCACTTCCACTGTATAATCATAAGGGATTTGATATAGGTCATATCTGAATTATCTAGTGGTTTTCCCTACTTTCTTTAATTTAAGTCTGATTTTGGCAATAAGGAATTCATGATCTGAGCCACAGTCAGCTCCTGGTCTTGTTTTTGCTGACTGTATAGAGCTTCTCCATCTTTGGCTGCAAAAAATGTAATCAGTCTGATTTCAGTGTTGACCATCTGGTGATGTCTATGTGTAGAGTCTTCTCTTGTGTTGTTGAAAGAGGGTGTTTACTATGACCAGTGCATTCTCTTGGCAAAACTCTATTAGCCTTTGTCCTGCTTCATTCTGTATTCTAAGGCCAAATTTCCCTGTTACCCCAGGTGTTTCTTGACTTCCTACATTTGCATTCTAGTCCCCTATAATGAAAATGGCATCTTTTTGAAAAGTAAACTACTCAAGTTAATTCCTGTTATCCCTGAAGCCATGAGTTTTAAATGACCTAGACTGTCCCTCTCCTTTAAATTCTAAATCACACATGTAAATTTGGATGCACGTCTGGAAAAAAGAAGGTTGGATGATTGTAAAGTAAATACAGATTTGAAATCCCAAAATAATGACTTATAATTTTATTTAACAAAATCAGATATAAGTTGACTTCAGAAGACGAAGAAAAGTTAGAAAACCAGAATAAGGAAACAATGGTTTGAAGTAACATGGACAAAGATGAGAGTGGGCATGACACACCTGTAAAAGTGTTTAGATTCTACTCTGATGGAAGCAGAGAGTTGATATAGAAAGGAATGGTAGAGATGTGATAAGAACTAAGCTTGTATAACTAGGCTGTGGTCATATCATATTTGATACTTTTTTGTTCTTGTGGGATTCTGTAGAGAATATCACAGGGATCTAAAAAAATTTAAACAGTGGAGTAAGTTAATGTCTAATCAGATTTATATTTTGAATAATGTCTTAGCATCTGATGGGAAATGTTAATGGATTAGGAAGGAGTGAAAACTAAAGGAGGAAAGTTGATTAAGAAGAGATAATGAGAAATTCAGTCAGTTCAGTTAAGTTCAGTCACTTAGTCGTGCCTGACTCTTTGCAACCCCATGAATCACAGCACACCAGGCCTCCCTGTCCATCACCAACTCCCAGAGTTCACTCAGACTCACGTCCATCGAGTTGGTGATGCCATCCAGCCATCTCATCCTCTTTCATCCCCTTCTCCTCCTGCCCCCAATCCCTCCCAGCATCAGAGTCTTTTCCAATGAGTCAACTCTTCTCAAGAGGTGGCCGAAGTACTGGAGTTTCAGCTTTAGCGTCATTCTTTCCAAAGAAATCCTAGGGCTGATCTCCTTCAAATCGGACTGGTTGGATCTCCTTGTAGTCCAAGGGACTCTCAAGAGTCTTCTCCAACACCACAGCTCAGAAGCATCAGTTCTTCAGCGCTCAGCTTTCTTCATGGTCCAACTTTCACATCCATACATGACTACTGGAAAAACCATAGCCTTGAACAGATGGACCTTTGTTGGCAAAGTAATGTCTCTGCTTTTGAATATGCTATCTAGGTTGGTCATAACTTTCCTTCCAAGGAGTAGGCGTCTTGTAATTTCATGGCTGCAGTCACCATCTGCAGTAATTTTGGAGCCCCCAAAATAGTCTGACACTCTTTCCACTGTTTCCCCATCTATTTCCTGTGAAGTGATGGGACCAGATGCCATGATCTTTGTTTTTTGAATGTTGAGCTTTAAGCCAACTTTTTCACTCTCCACTTTCACTTTCATCAAGAGGCTTTTTAGTTCCTCTTTACTTTCTGCCATAAGGGTGGTGTCATCTGCATATCTGAAGTTATTGATATTTCTCCCGGCAATCTTGATTCCAGCTTGTGCTTCTTCCAGCCCACGGTTTCTCATGATGTACTCTACATAGAAGTTAAATAAGCAGGGTGACAATATACAGCCTTGACGTACTACTTTTCCTATTTGGAACCAGTCTGTTGTTCCACATTAAGCCATGATAAATTTTTTAAAAGAGAAGATGTTGGTTTAACTGTTAGTATATTTGAGATTAGTGATTAAAATATGTAACATTGTTATGCTTTTCAATACCTTATACTCCTGCCGTCTCTTATCCTTTTGCCTTAATACAGTTGACACTTGAACAATGTGAGTTTGAATTACACTTATATGTGGATATTTTTCAATTGTAAATATTATGGTACTTATGATCTGTGTTAAACCTGTGGGTTCAGTGGAACTGTGGATACAGAGAGTGGACTATATTTTAGGGGACAAAGTATAAGGGAGGCTGGGAAGACTCTTGCAAGCAAGGCTCCCGTTTAAGGCTGAATATTTTTGCAAACGAGATCTTCAGCCAAGAATCCTTTGATCCCATGGGAAAAAAACATTTCTTGCATACAAGGATGTTTCTCTGATTCCTCAAAGGGAACAGACCCAGGGACAAAATGGATTCTAAGTTGATAAGGAAGTTCCCAAAACAAAGTCTTAGCTGCATTAAATAAGTTAAAGTAAAGGTTATCTCGCCCTGCGCCTGTGCACTGTATAGTCACTGAATCATAGTGTTTGGCTACTTGCCCTGTAGATTGTTGTGCAAAAGATATAAAATAAAGCAGCTGCAAGAAGTGGGAGAATAAAGAAAAAGACTCAATCCACTAGGTCATGTTGGTGTTTCATTCCGTCGCTAGCACTATATATTATCTTAAAATCAATCCCTGTGTTATTCAAGGGTCAACTGTACTTCAAAACCAGATACCTATATGCAGGTATTTCATATGTATTTCAGGAAAAGAAATGCAGATGTCGTGTATTGCAAAAGAATGAACTTTCATTTTCTTAAAGTTTATTATATTTCTCTTCTCACTAGGAATTTTCTAATGCCAGTTAGCTCAAGTTTTGCATACCACATCTTTTCCTTTAATGAATGAGAATCACTCTTTGCCAAAGAAAAGGAAGAGATGTAAGAGACATTTGAGTACTGATGATCATGGGTAGGGAGGAGAAAAAGTAAAGGAATTAGTACAAGACAATAAGAGGACCACTCCTCTTTTTAAAATATTTAAACTTTTATTTTTTTTTTCTCTAGAGGATGTGAGTATTAGAAAGATCTTAGTGGTATAAAAACATGAGAGAGTTTCATTAAGCTATCTGAGTGTACAGCTCTTTTTTGTTTTGTTTTTAGTGTAATTTATAAATAAAATAAAGGTTCCTTCAGGAGGAATTTGCTTTCCTACAGTAAAGACAGAAAATATGAATATAAAATGGGTACACTAAATTTGAAGGATCTGCAATAGCACAGTCTAATAGAAAAATAAGAGAAACAAATGTAAGTGACATGTAATTTCAAATTTTCTATTCGCCACATTTTAAAAAGTTAAGAGAAAAGGCAAAAATAGTTTAAACAGTGTATTTTATTTAACCTGATTACATACTTATACATACATATGTTTATATATATACCTAATATGTATACGAACACATACAAATATGTTCTCTTAAAAGCACAATATAATCATACATATAGTATGCATGTTAATCTGAAATTTATGAAGTTATTGTTTCATTTAAAAGTGAATCAGAGCATAATTCTGCAAGATGAGAGACTCCAAATTAAGCATGGGAAACTCCAAACTATCCTTCCCCCACGGAGACATTGATCCATCACTGTGCAGATTGATCCCCCTTGTAAGAAATCCAGAAGTCAGTTGAGAGACTCCTCCACTCAGGCAAGCACAAAATCAGCCACACTGAAACTGGTAAGAAATTTGATGTCATTCACCAGAGTCCCTCTGTGTCAACAATGACAAAATAACAAGAGGTCAGAAATATAAGAGTATGGTTTATATATGGCATTGAAGTTGCTTAATTTACAATAGATTGCTATAACTTTAGGATATTTGATGTAATTGCAATGATAACTACAAATAAAACTGTATGTATACAAAAAGTGAATTGAGAGGGGAATCAAAACATGTCACTACATATAATCAACAAAACACAAAAGAGGCAACAAGAGAGTAAAGAAGGGAAAAAATGAAACAACACATACAGAAAATAACAAAATAACAATAGTAAGTCATTTCCAGTCAATAATTACTCTAAACCTACATGAATTAAAAGTCTTGGTTAAAAATACACAGATATGCTAAATGGGTAAATAAACAGGATCTTACTAAATATATTGTCTAAACTAAAAGAAATTCTGTTTAGATTTATGGACATACAAGGTATAAAGTGAAAGAATGGAAAAACGTTTTTCATAAAGGTGGTAACTAAAAGAGAACAGAGAGTGACTGTAAGAAACAAACAAACAATGGAACTTAATGATAAAAGAGTCCATTCACAAGAATGCTCAGTTCAGTTCAGTTGTTCAGTCATGTCCGACTCATTGCGACCCCATGAATCACAGCAAACCAGGCCTCCCTGTCCATCACCATCTCCTGGAGTTCACTCAGACTCATGTCCATCTAGTCCGTGTTGCCATCCAGCCATCTAATCCTCGATCGTCCCCTTCTCCTCCTGCCCCCAATCCCTCCCAACATCAGAGTCTTTTCCAATAAGTCAACTCTTCTCAGGAGGTGGCCAAAGTACTGGAGTTTCAGCTTTAACATCATTCCTTCCAAAGAAATCACAGGGTTGATCTCCTTCAAAATGGACTGGTTGGATCTCCTTGCAGTCCAAGGGACTCTCAAGAGTCTTCTCCAACACCACAGTTCAAAAGCATCAATTCTTCAGCACTCAGCGTTCTTCACAGTCCAAATCTCACATCCATACATGACCACAGGAAAAACCATAGCCTTGACTAGACGGACTTTAGTCAGCAAAGTAATGTCTCTGCTTCTGAACATACTATCTAGGTTGGTCATAACTTTTCTTCCAAGGAGTAAGCGTCTTTTAATTTCATGGCTGCAGTCACCATCTACAGTGATTTTGGAGACCAAAAAATCAAATCTAACACCGTTTCCCTGTTTCCCCATTTAAATCCCATGAAGTGATGGGACCAGATTCCATGATCTTCATTTTCTGAACGCTGAGCTTTAAGCCAACTTTTTCACTCTCCTCTTTCACTTTCATCAAGAGGCCCTTTAGCTCCTCTTCACTTTCTGCCATAAGGGTGGTGTCATCTGCATATCTGAGGTTATTGATATTTCTCCTGACAGTCTTGATTCCAGCTTGTGTTTCTTCCAGTCCAGCGTTTCTCATGATAGACTCTGCAGAAATAAGCAGGGTGACAATACTGCCTTGACATACTCCTTTTCCTATTGGAACCAATCTGTTGTTCCATGTCCAGTTCTAACTGCTGCTTCCTGACCTGCATACAGATTTCTCAAGAGGCAGGTTATGTGGTCTGGTATTCCCATGTCTTTCAGAATTTTCCAGTTTATTGTGATCCACACAGTCAAAGGATTTGACATAGTCAATAAAGCAGAAATAGATGTTTTTCTGGAACTCTCTTGCTTTTTCGATGATCCAGCAGTTGTTGGAAATTTGATCTCTAGTTCCTCTGCCTTTTCCAAAACCAGCTTGAACATCAGGAAGTTCACGGTTCACATATTGCTGAAGCCTGGCTTAGAGAATTTTGAGCATTACTTTACTAGTTTGTGAGATGAGTGCAATTGTGTGGTAGTTTGAGCATTCTTTGGCATTGCCTTTCTTTGGGATTGGAATGAAAACTGACCTTTTCCAGTCTTGTGGCCACTGCTGAGTTTTTCAGATTTGCTGGCATGTTGAGTGCAGCACTTTCACAGTATCATCTTTCAGGATTTGAAACAGCCCAACTGGAATTTCATCACCTCTCCTAACTTTGTTCATAGTTATGCTTTCTAAGGCCCATTTGACTTCACATTCCAAGATGTCTGGCTCTAGATTAGTGATCACGTCATCATGATTATCTGGGTTGTGAAGATCTTTTTGTACAGGAATGCTACACATACACATATATCCAATATCAAATATCACAAACATATGAAGCAAACATTGACAAAATTGAACCACCAAACAGTGCAATGCAGTAACAGTGGGAGATTTCAAACCCCCTCTGTCAATAATGAATATATCAGTGAGACTGAAGATCAACAAGGAAACTGAGGACTGGAGCAACATTATAGACCAAATGGATCTAACAGGTTCATTGAAACATTTCATCCTACAGGAGCAGAATTCATATTCTCAAAACACAGAGAACATTTTCCAGAATCAGTCACATGTTAGGTCAGAAAAGAAGCTTCGACAAATCCAAGAGGATTGAAGTCATATCAAGTATCTCTCATAACTGTAGTGAAATGAAACTAAAATCAATAGCTCAAAAGTTCACAAAGATATGGAAATTAAGCACTACACTTTAAACAACCAATGAGTCAAAGAATAAATTGAGAAAGACATTATAAAATGTTTTGAGACACAAAAACATAATCCATCAAATATTATAGGATACAACAACAACAACAACAAAATACTATCAAGAAAATTATTTCAATAAACACCAACAATTTAAAAAGAGGAAAGGCCTCAAATAATTTGATTTTACACCTCAAGGAATAAAGAAGACCTAAGCCAAAACTTAGCAGAAGGAATGAAATGATAAAGATTAGAGCAGAATTAAATGAAATAGAAAAAAAGTATTTTAAATTTAAAAATACATGAAACTGAGTTAATTTTTCAGGAATCAACCTTCCTGACTTCAGATTATACTACAAAGCTACAGTCATCAAGATAGCATGTTACTGGCACAAAAACAGAAATATAGACCAATGGAACAAGATAGAAAGTCCAGAAATAAACCCATGCATGTATGGGTACCTTATTTTTATAAAGGAGGCAAGAATATACAATGAGGCAAAAACACCCTCTTCAATAAATGGTGCTGGGAAAACTGGACAGCTACATGTAAAAGAATGAAATTAGAACACTTCCTAACACCATACACAAAGATAAGCTCATTATGGATTAGCGACCTAAATGTAGGACCAGAAACTATAAAACTCTTAGAGGAAAACACAGGCAGAACAGTCAATGACATAAATCAAAGCAAGAACCTCTGTGACCACTTCCTAGAGTAACAGAAATAAAAACAAAAGAAGCAAGTGGGACGTGATTAAACTTAAAAGTTTTTGCACAACAAAGGAAACTACAAGTAAGGTGAAAAGACAACCCCCAGAATGGGAGAAAATAATAGCAAATGAAACAACTGAGAAAGAATTAATTTCCAAAATATACAAGCAGCTCATACAACTCAATACCAGGAAAAAAAACAACCCAAAGTGTAGGAAAAAGACCTAAACAGACATTTCTCCAAAGAAGACATACAGAGGGCTAACAAACACAGGAAAAGATGCTCACCATTGCTCGTTATTAGAGAAATGCAAATCAAAACCACAATGAGATATCACCGCACACAGGTCAAAAAGGCCATCATCAAAAAGTCTACAAACAATAAATCCTGGAGAGAGTTTGGAGAAAAGGGAACGCTCTTCCACTGTTGGTGGAAATGTAAATTGATTCAGCCACTATGGAAAAAACTTTGGAGATTTCTTAAAAAATTAGAATTTCTCAAAGTATCAACAAACTTTACTAAGCTTTATCAAGACTAATGAAGAGTATCAGTATTAGTTCAGTCACTCAGTCATGTCCAACTCTATGTGACCCCATGAACTGCAGCATGCCAGGCCTCCCTGTCCATCATCAACTCCCGGAGTTCACCCAAGTTCATGTACATTGAGTTAATGATGCCATCTAATCATCTCATCCTCTGCTGTCCCCTTCTCATCTTGCCCTCAATCTTTCCAGCATCAGGGTCTTTTCAAATTCACATCAGATGGCCAAAATATTGGAGTTTCAGCTTCAATATCAGTCCTTCCAATGATATTCAGGACTGATTTCCTTTAGAATGGACTGGTTAGATCTCTTTGTAGTCCAAGGGACTCTCAAGAGTCTTCTCCAACACCGCGGTTCAAAAGCATCAATTCTTCAGTGCTAAGCTTTCTTTATAGTCCAACTCTCACAACCATACATGACCACAGGAAAAACCATAGCCTTGACTAGACGGACCTTTGTTGGCAAAGTAATGTCTTTGCTTTTTAATATGCTATTTAGGTTGATCATAACTTTCCTTCCAAGGAGGAAGCATCTTTCAATTTGAAGACATAAAATATTTAAGTAAAGAGTAAAATATTCAAATAAAGTCAGAAATAAAAAAATGAGAAAATGCAAGTAATGCCACAGAGATTAAAAAAAAAAAAAGGATCATAAGTGACAAGTAGAACAATTTTATGCCAACAAACTGGAAAACCCAGAAGAAATAGCTTCATAAAATTATATATTTCTTTTTAAGAATGAATCATGAAGAAACAGAATACCTGAACAGACTTATAACTAGTAAGAAAACTGAATTAGAATTTACAACCTTTCAACAAAGAAATGCCTAGGACCAGATATCTTCATTAGAGAATTCTATCAAACATTTAAAGAATTGATTCCAGGCCCTCAAAAACTGAGATAAAGGGAAAAATTCCAAACTCATGTTATGTGGCCAGCATTACCCTGATACCAACGCCAAATAAGAAACTACAAGTAAACAACGATAGGCTAATATCCGTAAGTATTGATGCAACAATTCTCAACAAATACTAACAAACTGAATTCAAGTGCATGTTCAAAGGACAATACAAATATCTAAGTTAAGATACAGACTTCAACATACCAAAAAAAAAAAAAAATCAATGAATGTGATACAACAAAACAAAAGAATGAACGACAAAAATCATACAACCACCTTAATGAAGAACAACATTTGACAACATTCAACATCCATTTATGAGCAAAATACTTAAACTAGGATTTAAGGAAATTACATCATAAAGGCCATATATGTAAAGTCTGTAGCTAACATTATACTTCATGGTGAAAAGCTAAAAGTTTTGCTTGTAAAATCAGGAACAAAACAAGTATGCCTATTTAGTATATTTAACATAGTAGTGGTAGTTGTACTAGAGCAGTTAGGCAAGAAAAAGAAGAAAAGACATGCATATCTGAAAAGAGGCAGTAGAATTCTCTCTGTTCTCAAATAACATTATCTTATACTTTAAAACCTCTAAAGATTCCACAAAAAAACTTCTAGTGCTAACAAAATAAACATACAAAAATCAGTTACATTTCTGTACACTAACAACAAATGATTCAAAAGGATATTATGAAAACAATTCTATTTACAATAGGAATTAAAAAAAAACTTAGTAACTAACCCAATCAAGGAGGTGGGAGACTTGTACACTGAAAACTATAAAACATTAAAAGAAAGGTAAAAATACACAAGTAAATGGAAAGAGACCTGTATTCATGGATTGAAAGACCAATTATTTTTAAAATACCTATGTTTTAAAAAGTGTTTAATTAAAAAGCTATATGAAGATGTCAATGCAATTTTTTGCAAAAATAGATAAAATTTCCCTAAAATTCATATGAATCATAAAACATCCAGAATAGTCAAAAGAAGATAAAAAAAAGACAAAAATAAAAACCAAGGCTTTACACTTCCTGAGTCCAAAACTTATTACAAACCCAAAATAAAAATAAATGTAAAAATAAACTGAAAAGAATAGCCAGAAGAGGACAGATAAATACGATTAAATGATCCTCCAGAAGGGTATCAAGACTGTGCATGGGAGAAAGGTTCATCTCTTCAGTGAATGGTGCTTAGAAAACTAGATCCTCGAATACAAAAGAATGAGATTGAATTCATACTTTACACATACACACACACACACACACACACACACACACACACACACACATACACACAAAAACCTCAAAATGGATTAACTAGGACCTGAGTCTTACAAAAAAAAGCTTCATAACATGGTATGATATTAATTATATATCAAATTGGAGTAGCCATGGCTATCCTTATTTTTTTAATTTTTTTTTCTTGGGCCTATGAAGGTGTTTCCTGATGAGATTAACAGCTGGATTAGAGAAATCAGTAAAGCATCTTGCCCCACACAATGTGGGTTGAGCACTGTATAGAGCAAAAGTTAGAGAGAGGAGAGGAGGAATTTTTTCCTGCCTCCCTGAATAAGCTAGAGAATTTTATGTCATTTTTAACTGTCCTTGAACAGAGATTTACATCATTGGTTCCCCATGTCTCACACCCTTGGACTCAGACTGTATGATGAGTTTTTGTAGCTCTCCAGCTTACAGAATGCAAATTGTGGAACTTCTTAGCCTTCATAATTGCATGAGCCAATATCTCATAAATCTATATCCACCTATTCATCCATCTTTCTCTCCAACCATACATCCATTCAGTGTGTTGGTTCTGTTTCTCTGGAGAATCCCACTTGATACATATTGGTCTTATTAATGATTTCCTGGATATGATACCAAAGTTAAGCAATTAAATTAACAATAATCACGTCAGACTAAATGAAACTAAAAAGTTTTTGCATAACAAACAATCAACTGAGTGAAAAGGCAATCAGGAATGATAGAAAATATTTGCAAATCATAACACTAATTAGAGTGTAATGTGCTCCTATAACTCAATGGCAAAGACAAAATAACTCATTAAAAAATGAGAGTGCTTGAATAGATGTTTCCCTAGAAGATATACAAATCATCAATAGGTACATGAAAAGCTGCTCAACATCACTAATCATCAGGCAAATAAAAAATCAAAAAATCTCACACCCTTTAGGACTCCATTATATATAAAAAAATAATAATAACAGAAACTAACACATGTTGGCAAGGATATAGAGCAATTGCAACACTTGTGCACTGTTGGTGGCAAAGCAAATGGTGCAACTGCTATGGAAAACATCAGAGGCTCTTATTAAAAAAAAAAAAAAAGTACTATGTGACTCAGAAATCCAACTTCTGGGTATTTATTTTTTTAATGAAGAATTTTGAAGAGATATTTGCACTTTCATTTTGATTACAGCACTATTTACAATACCTGAGAGGTATTGTAACCTAAATATCCACCTACAGATGAGCAGATAAGGAAAATGTGGTAGATATACAAAATGGAGTATTATTCTGCTTTAAAGAGGAAATCCTGTCATATGCTACAATATGAATGAACAATTATGCTATGTGAAATAAGCAAGAAAGATACATACTGAATGACTCCTACCTATACAGGCTATCTCCAGTAGTCAAACTTATAGAAGCAGAGAATAGAATGCCTGTTGCCATGGGCTTGGAGGAGAAAATGAGTTTCAGTTATGTAAGATGAAGAAGTTCTAGAGCTCTGCTGCACAACAGTGAACACAGTTAATTCATACTGTACTAATACATTTGAAAATGTATTAATTGGCTGGATTTCATGTATATGTATTTTTTAACCACAGTTAAAAAATGTCAGTAACACTAACCCTAACTTATATTAATATTTTCAAATAGTTAAATATAGTTTGTATTACAAATATTCATGACTTTCTTGTGTCCCTTGTCATAGAGGATACAGCTGTGTGACAGATAAAAATTTATACTTTCATGGAGTATACTTTCTGTTGTTTCACAGATTATATTTCAATAAACATTTTTAGACATGTCCACTCAACCACATGTAAGACTTTTTTTTTTCCTTTGTAAGATAACAAGGAGAGAAATTGCTGGGTCATATATTGAATGGATCCAGGATTAATTTCCATTCTCAACCAATTCTGCCTATTTAATTTATAAAATATTCTATTTTATACATAAGTTATTTTGGCATTTTAATATGTATTTATGTTATTTTTAATAATATTTAAATATCAAAGTTATGGATGGTAATACTATACTTTTCCTTCATCACAGTAGATTGATAGGATAAAGGATACAATTTTACAAGAGTTCTAGATATTTATCAGTAAACTTCTTTTCAA
This sequence comes from Nanger dama, assembly GCA_917880005.1. NCBI lineage: Eukaryota > Metazoa > Chordata > Mammalia > Artiodactyla > Bovidae > Nanger > Nanger dama. The sequence continues at coordinate 49,230,719 of CAKJTW010000011.1, forward strand.
AATGATCATTTAGTATTACAGGAATAGTATGTCCTCCTCATTTCATCTTTCTTTTTCTTTAATTCCTCCTAAAATATGAAAGAATGAAAAAAAAAACACATCATTTTAAAGGTTCTAAGCAGCTGAGTTCTTTTAAAAGAAACTAATACAGATTCTTATGCTGTAAGAGACTTGTATATAATAAATTAATATCAAACTGCATTGGGCATGAGTCTATTATAGCATTCTCTTGGCCTTAGTTCACAAAAATTGTAAGAACATGTATTTTGAAGTGCCAGAAGTAGACTGGCATTGGTAACATCTTAGGTTGGTAGAGACTTTTACTATTCTACATGGTTTTATGTATCTTAATTATTTTGTGGTGCTCATGTGAGCATCCTCTGACAGCTCAGTATATATTTTACAGTAAATAAAACAAGTAATCATGTACAGTAATGCATACAAATACAGAGAATACCATGGAGAATACATACATTATTTAAGATTATATACTAATGTCACTTGGCTCAGAGTACAGCTTTTCTAAAAGTTTGTTAGAAACACACACACACACACAAACAACTTGATATTAGCAATTAAATTTTTTGTAAATATGTGGTTAAAAGTGATATAATGTATAATGTTTTTCCAATGAGAACTTGGCTAAATTGTTACTATATTTTAATTACTATGTTAGTCTGGGTTTTCAAGAGGAAATAACATATTCACTAAAACAAATCCACACAGAAAAAATACTTGTGACATTTACAGTCCAAGTTGCTATAACTGATCTGCTGCTGCTGCTGCTACTAAGTCACTTCAGTCGTGTCTGACTCTGTGCAACTCCATAGACAGCAGCCCACCAGGCTCCCTGTCCACAGGATTCTCTAGGCAAGAATACTGGAGTAGGTTTCCATTTCCTTCTCTATTATAACTGATCACATGATCCCAATTTGTATTTATAACTGCCTTCCTCTATGCCCATTCTTTATTCTTTTGGTCCAGCAAGCACTTCATCTGGTTAGGGTTCTTTTACTTGAGAAAACAAAATGTTCATTGCTGAAGGGCTTAGATGACTTGTAGTCTTACCTGTTTGGGGTTGTAATTTCTAGTGCCCTTAATCATGGCAATGCTAAGAGACACTGTAAGAAATCTGTTTTCCAGATGTACTCTTTATTACCTTCATTACGGAGTAGCAGGTTTCCTTCGTGGCTCAGATGGTAAAGAATTTGCCTGTTATGCAGGAGACCCAGATTCAATCCCTGGGTTGGGGAGATCCCCTGGAGAAGGGAATTGCAACCCACTCCAGTATTCTTGCCTGGAAAACTCCATGGACAAAAGTCTGGCAGACTCCATGGACAAAAGTTCTGGCAGACTCCAGTTCATAGGGTTGGAAAAGAAATGCAAAAAGGCAAAATGGCTGTCTGGGGAGGCCTTACAAATAGTTGTGAAAAGAAGAGAAGCAAAAAGCAAAGGAGAAAAGGAAAGATATAAGCATCTGAATTCAGAGTTCCATAAAATAGCAAGAAGATATAAGAAAGCCTTCCTCAGCGATCAATGCAAAGAAATAGAGGAAAACAACAGAATGGAAAAACTCGAGATCTCTTCAAGAAAATTAGAGATACCAAGGGAACATTTCATGCAAAGATGGGCTTGAAAAAGGACAGAAATGGTATGGACGTAACAGAAGCAGAAGATATTAAGAAGAGGTGGCAAGAATACACCGAAGAACTGTACAAAAAGATCTTCACAACCAAGATAATCACAATGGTGTGATCACTCACCTAGAGCCAGACATCCTGGAATGTGAAGTCAAGTGGGCCTTAGAAAGCATCACTATGAACAAAGCTAGTGGAGGTGATGGAATTCCAGTTGAGCTATTTCAAATCCTGAAAGAAGATGCTGTGAAAGTGCTGCACTCAATATGCCAGCAAATTTGAAAACTCACCAGTGGCCACAGGACTGGAAAAGGTCAGTTTTCATTTCAATCACAAAGAAGGGCAATGCCAAAGAATGCTCAAACTACTGCACAATTTCACTCACCTCACACGCTAGAAAAGTAATGCTCAAAATTCTCCAAGTCAGACTTCAGCAATACATGAACCATGAACTTGCAGATGTTCAAGCTGGCTTTAGAAAAGGCAGAGGAACCAGAGATCAAATTGCCAACATTCGCTGGATCATCGAAAAAGCAAGAGAGTTCCAGAAAAATATCTATTTCTGCTTTATTGACTATGCCAAAGCCTTTGACTGTGTGGATCACAATAAACTGTGGAAAATTCTAAGAGAGATGGGAATACCAGATCACCTGACCTGCCTCTTGAGGAAATCTATATACAGGTCAGGAAGCAACAGTTAGAACTGGACATGGAACAACAGACTGGTTCCAAATAGGAAAAAGGAGTACGTCAAGGCTGTATATTGCCACCCTGCTTATTTAACTTACATGCAGAGTACATCATGAGAAAAGCTGGGCTGGAAGAAGCACAGGCTGAAATCAAAATTCCTGGGAAAAATATCAGTAAACTTAGATATGTAGATGACACAACCCTTATGGCAAAAAGTGAAGAGAAACTAAAAAGCCTGTTGATGAAAGTGAAAGAGGAGAGTGGAAAAGTTGACTTAAAGCTCAACATTCAGAAAATGAAGATCATGGCATCTGGTCCCATCACTTCATGGAATACAGATGGGGAAACAGTGGAAAAGTGTTAGACTTTATATTTTGGGGCTCCAACATCACTGCAGATGGTGATTGCAGCCATGAAATTAAAAGACACTTACTCCTTGGAAGGAAAGTTATGACCAACCTAGATAGCATATTAAAAAGCAGAGATATTACTTTGCCAACAAAGGTCCATCTAGACAAGACTATGGTTTTTCCAGTGGTCATGTATGGATGTGAAAATTGGACTGTGAAGATAGCTGAGCACTGAAGTATTGATGCTTTTGAACTGTGGTGTTGGAGAAGACTCTTGAGAGTTCCTTGGACTGCAAGGAGATCCAACCAGTCGGTTCTGAAGATCAGTCTTTGCTATTCTCTGGAAGGACTGATGTTAAATTTGAAACTCCAATACTTTGGCCACGTCATGCGAAGAGCTGACTCATTGGAAAAGACTCTGATGCTAGAAGGGTTTAGGGGCAGGAGGAGAATGGGACAACAGAGGATGAGATGGCTGGATGTCATCACCGACTCGATGGACATGAGTTTGTGTGACTTCTGGGAGTTGGTGATGGACAGGGAGGCCTGGCATGCTGCAATTTATGGGGTCACAAAGGGTCCGAGACAACTGTGTGACTGAACTGAACTGAACTGAACTGTGGAGTAGCAGTCACATTTCCTCTTTGTAACAAGGATCAATCACCCCACCAGTACAGTTATTACCTTCTTCGCTCATTGATTCAGAGGCATAAGGAGGCTAGGGTGATTGGACAGAAACATTAGCTTTTGGTTCAATGAGATCATTTTTATGTCTCCTTTTAGAAGCACTTCTGCATTTAGAACTAAGACCTTCAGGCTAGCAGAGCATAAGGTTGTGGGAATAGGGAAACAAAATTTTTGCTATTGGATTATTAGGTGTGATAGTACGTGGCACCACTTCTTTCCATCCCTTCTTCTTGGATCCATGAATCCTATCTATAGGGCACGGATTCAGACCATACATGGATTTCTGCAGAACCCTGTTCCAGCTCTATAAGGCATTGCTACTGAGTCACACTGTAACTGAATATTCAAAAAGCCAGTTCACTCTTCTACCAAACAGTTGCTTCAAGTTGGTGGAGAATGTTATCGGAAGTGAATCACATGAACATGAGCCTCTTGTTGAACTTCTTTTGCTACAAAATGAATTCTCTTATCAGAAGCAGTGCTATGTGTAAATCCATAAAAGTTGGCTTTTGGTTAATCAGTGGATGGGAGTTTTTGCCAGAAGCACTATACAGGGCAACTTCTTATTTAGAACAAGCATCTATTCTTGTAAGGACAAACTGCTACCCTTTCTTTCCATGATGTACTTGGTCCAACATAATTAATCTTTTTAATAAACAGTCAGTTAATAACTCTAGTGAAAGATGCTACTGGGAACTCAGTGTTTCTATCTGCTGCTGGTAGATTGGGCACTGAGTAATAGCCACAGCCAAGTCGTAGTGCATGGAAGTCCATGTTGTTGAGACCATGCATAATTTCCATCTGTGCCACCAGGGCTATTTTGCTCATAGGCCCATAGGCTGATGACAGGAGTGACTGGAGAAAGAGGGTGTCTGGTAATTACAGAAAATGTCATCCTATTCATTTGGTCATTAAAGTTGACACTTAGGTGACTAGAATGGAAATATCAGTATTTTTGGTCCATTTAGACCATCCATACATCTCTTCTCCAAATTACCTTGTCATCATATTTTTCAATTATGTTCCTTTCAGATCATTACCCATACAACCAAACCATTTGCCCCAGCTCTAAATGGGCATATAAATACATGTCTGCCAATTTCTCCTTGTAAGCAAAGTAGACATCAAGGCGCACTGCTTATAATCCTGCCTACTTGAAGGGTTTCTGTTCTCCAGGTTTTATAGGAGTGTCCCGGAAAGGCGCTGTGGAGCTCTCACTGTCCACTCTCCTGTAGTGCCAGTATATCCTGCAGTACCGTCTGGAAGTCAGAGCTGAGTCTTCTCTTCCTTTATTAATTGATTGTAGGGAATTTCCATGGTGAGGCCATAGGTGCAGGCTGGGTGAGGGAAGGAGGTGAATCGGAAATGTGAGCAATGGCATTTGAGCCACTTCTTCATGTAACTTACTTGTGCCTTCAGGGCCTGCTCAAGCCTGGTCAAGTATAAACTGCTTACATTTGATGATGGAGTGTTGCTATGCATACAAACTCTATGGTTTGGTGGGTCAGTTAACACACAATTCATGATGAAATGCTCAGTTCACATAATAATTTGATCATCAGTAGTCAAGAATTCAGTTTCAACTAAGGTCCAGTATTAGGCCAAGAGCTGTTTTTCAAAAAAGAAGAGTAGTTATCCACAGAGGATGGCAGGGCTTTGCTCCAAAATCTAAATGCCTGCTCTGAAATTCACATCTAAAACCTTCCAAAGGCTTCAGGCAGTATCTCTATCTGTCACTGACACTTTGAATAATGTTGGATCTGTAGCATCATGCGACCCAAGGGCAGAGCAGCTTGTACATCAGCCTGGACCTGTAGCAGAGCCTTCTCTTTTCTGGGATCCAATCAAATGTAGCAGCTTCTGAGATCACTCAGCAGTGAAATGGAGTACACACCCAGGTAAGGAATATATTGCCTCCCAAATCTGAAGATGCCCACTAGGCATTGTACTACTTTGTTGATTATAGAAGAGGCCAGATGTAACAGTTTATCCTTTACCTTAGAAGAGCTATCTCCACATGATCCTCCCTCATCCACTGAGCCCTTAGAAATTTCTCTAAAGTTAAAAGTTCCTGAATCTGTCAGATTTATTTTTCATCTTCTGGCATGGAAATATCTGGACAATAAATCAAAGCACTTACTTTTCTCACTCACTAGGTCCTGTCAGCATAATGTCATCAGTGTAATGGACCAGTGTGATAGTCTATGGGAGTGAAGGGAGATCAAATTCTCTACAAACTAAATTACAACATCAACCTGGAGAGTTGATATACTCCTGAGGTTGGTCAGTGAAGGTGTAGTGTTGGTCTTGACAGCTGAAAGCAAACTGATTAGGGGTTGGTGTTATGTAGTGGGATGGATAAAAATTTACTGGTCAAATCAAGTTGAATACCAGGTTCCAGGAAATATATAAATTTGCTAAACCAATGAAATAACATCTACAAGTGAAATCACCACCTGGTTAAATTTCAGTTATCCAATGTCATTCTCCAATATCCAGTTATCTTCTGCATAGGTCAAATAAGTTTGCAAAATGTAGATATAATGGGAATTGCTACCTCTGAATCCTCGAAGGTAGCACTAATTTCTGCAATCCTTTCAGGAATGAGGTGTTACTCACTATAACAGTAATATTCTGCGCGCCTAGGTGTCCAATTTACGCTGTAAGTTTAACCCCAGTCACAGGATGCGATTCTGTGTTTGGTCTTCAGTCATCTCACCCTGTGGTTACAGGACATGAGAGTTTCCTTCAGGACATTTATTATTTATTAGCACCTGAGCTGGCAATTCCAACACTAAGTTCATTTATTGTTACACCAGGTATCTTAAAAGCAACCAGTAAGGTGGGTTCAGAAGTAAAGAATTTTGTCTGCCAATGCAAGAGATTCAAGAGATGTGGGTTTGATCCCTTGGTCAGGAAGATCCCCTGAAGGAGGAAATGGCAACCCAACTAGTATTCTTGCCTGGAAAATTCTAGGGACAGAGGAATCTGGTGGGCTATAATCCATGTGGTTGCAAAGAGTCTGTCATGACTAAGCACTCTCAAAGGAAGAAACTTTGTTATATTCATTAGTTTGCCAAAATGTTAAAAAACATTGTATAGTTCCTACGTGCTTATAAGGTTTGATTAGGCCCTGAAGACACTCTGTATTACCAGAGAATGCCATGGGTTATCAATGCTCTCTTTACTACTGAAATTAGATTCATGAACATCTTTAAATCTAATTATATTACAGACCCCAGAACCAATTCTGAAAATTCCTTTTAAAATTCTAATTATCTAGAACCACTATTAGAATCATATGTGTTAGTACAGGTTCTCTTGAAGAAAAGATTGAGAGGATACAGATGTAAATATATATTATTATAATATATTATATATAATGATAAATATGATTTATATTATATTAATGTAATTAACATATAAATATTTTAATATTATTATAATATGACAATATATCACACATATAATATACTATAAAATAATACTAAATATACAATATAATATAATGATATAATTTAAATATCAAATAAATTATATAATATATAAATTATATTATATAATATATAAATTATATTATATAATATAAATTAAATACTATTTATATTATTTATTGATCATAATATAATAAATATATATTATTATATATATTATTGTTCTGTTCAGTTCTGTTTAGTTCAGTCACTCAGTCATGTCCTACTCTTTGCAATCCCATGAATCACAGCACACCAGGCCTCCTTGTCCATCACCAGCTCCTGGAGTTCTCCCAAACTCATGTGCATCAAGTCGGTGATGCCATCTAGCCATCTTATCCTCTGTCATCCCCTTCTCCTACTGTCCCCAGTCCCTCTCAGCATCAGGGTCTTTTCCAGTGAGTCAACTGTTCGTGTGCAGTGGCCAAAGTATTGGAGTTTCAGCCTCAGCATCAGTCTTTCCAAAGAACACCCAGGGTTGATCTCCTATAGAATGGACTTGTTGAATCTCCTTGCAGTAGAAGGGACTCTCAGGAGTCTTCTCCAACACCACAGTTCAAAAGCATCGATTCTTCAGCACTCAGCCTTCTTCACTGTCCAACTCTCACATCCATACATGGCCACTGGAAAAACTATAGCCTTGACTAGATGGACCTTAGTTGGCAAAGTAATGTCTCTGCTTTTGAATATGGTTTCTAGGTTGGTCATAACTTTTCTTACAAGGAGTAAGCATCTTTTAATTTCATGGCTATAGTCACCATCCGCAGTGATTTTGGAACCCCAAAAAATAAAGTCTGACACTGTTTCCACTGTTTCCCCATCTATTTCCCATGAGGTGATGGGACCAGATGCCATGATCTTAGTTATCTGAATGTTGAGCTTTAAGTCAACTTTTTCACTCTCCTCTTTCACTTTCATCAACAGGCTTTTTAGTTTCTCTTCACTTTCTGTCATAAGAGTGGTGTCATCTGCATCTGAGGTTATTGATATTTCTCCTGGCAATCTTGATATCACCTTGTGCTTCTTCCAGCCCAGCATTTCTCATGATGTACTCTGCATAGAAGTTAAATAAGCAGGGTGATAATATACAGTCTTGACGTACTCCTTTTCCTATTTGGAACCAGTCTGTTGTTCCATGTCCAGTTCTAACTGTTGCTTCCTGACCTGCATATAGGCAGGACATGTGGTCTGGAATGCCCATCTCTTTCAGAATTTTCCACAGTTTATTGTGATCCACACAGTCAAAGGTTTTGGAATAGTCAATAAAGCAGAATGGATGATTTTCTGGAACTCTCTTTCTTTTTCGATGATCCAGCGGTTGTTGGCAGTTTGATCTCTGGTTCCTCTGCCTTTCCTAAAACCAGTTTGAACATCAGGGAGTTCACAGTTTATGTATTGCTGAAGCCTGACTTGGAGAATTTTGAGCATTACTTTACTAGCGTGTGAAATGAATGCAATTGTGAAGTAGTTTGAGCATGGATGTAAAAATATATATGTTTTCCATGGGATAGAAACCTGCTCATGCAAGCTGAAAAGTCTCAGTAGCAACAGTCAGCAAACTGGTCACTCAGGAAAACTGATGGTATAAATTTAAACCCAAGGAGAGAAGACCAGTGTTCCAGCTCACTCCATTAGCCATGTGAAATACCCTTCTTCACAGCCCTTTTGTTTCATTTGGGTCTTTAAGGGAATGGATAAGACTGATCCATTTTAGGAAGAACAATCTGCTTTACTCAGTATACTTATTAAAACTTTAATAACTTTCACCCAGAGTTCATCCAGAAACTCATTGTTACACCCAGAATGATAGACACCCTGTGGCTGTCTGGTTAACACATAAAATTGCCATTACAATTACCAATATGAGCAGTAAAAAGTCATCAGAAAAATGACCCAAATCTACACAAATCATTGTACCAAATATCCCAAAGAGATCAGCAATGACTCATAGACACTTAAAGTTTACTTTAATATTACAGACTATAATCAATGAAATATTTCATGATATAAATTATGAACTATCTCTAAAATGAAAAATTAGTCTAATTTAAAAGGTCACAATTATGTTGATTACATTGTTTCTTCTGTGTTTAAATTTAAAATATGCTATCTGTTGTCTGTTCTGAGAACACATGTGAGCTTCTATTAAAAATTATTGAACATAGACATCCCTATGGAATCGTTAAATTTCTTTAACTTTTCCAGTACTTTAATTAACACAATTTCATATTTTAAATCTAAAAGATAATCAAAAGGATATTAAGTGATGTAACTTGGACATCTTTAATACATTAATCTTAAAAAGTGAATATCACAGCATAAAAATAAAAAAGATTATGTAAGCCATTGAAAATATTATTTGAAAAATAAATTTAACCCCCAAATTTAATTCAAATATTGTGTGTCAAATATAAATGTTTCCATTGTAAAACATTTTCATGTGTAATAACACATAATGGAAAAACTCACTTTTTAAGCATGCCCTTTAATTTGATTAAGAAATTCTTATTCCCTTGGAGGATAAAGTGATTCAAGAACTACCAAGCCTCCTGAAAAAAACTAGAAATAAAAAAAAGGTCAGACTTTTATGTAAAACTGTCCTTAAGTGAATGCTTAAAGTTTAGAGCAGAAAAACTAAGAAATCTCTAGTTTTGTTTCTTTACATTCTCTTTAGACTTTGTCCAGTTTACTACATATTTGCAACTGGTGTGCTAACTCTCAGGTGTTAGTTTCACCTCTTACCGTCTGCAACCTGGACACAAGTCCCTTGTTGCCAGTGGGACAATATTATTTGTTTAAAAGACCATCTCATTTTCCTGCTAAACATAGAAGACAATATTACCTTGCCTCTTTGCATTTAGATAGGGCACAAAAATATTGCAACTAGTATATTGCTGCTGCTGCTAAGTCGCTTCAGTCTTGTCCGATTCCGTGTAACCCCATAGACTGCAGCCCTCCAGGCTCCCCGCCCCTGGGATTCTCCAGGCAAGAATACTGGAGTGGGTTGCCATTTCCTTCTCCAATGCATGAAAGTGAAAAGTGAAAGTGAAGTCGCTCAGTCATGTCCGACTCTTAGCGACCCCATGGACTGCAGCCCACCAAGCTCCTCCATCCATGGGATTTTCCAGGCAAGAGTACTGGAGTAGGGTGCCATTGCCTTCTCCAGAACTAGTATATTACAGGAGGAATACAACATATAATTATGTATTCCTTCTCTTTATCTGATACTTTATGAAATAAGAAATCTCTTAATTGTAATCTTTCACTTCCCCTCACATATTGAGGGGCAGTATCCCCAAATGGCAAGATTTTAGATCACATGGTCACTCCCTGGAAGAGGATCATCTTAACCAGGAATAATTGAATTGAAAGTTGCAGTTGAGCTTTTTACTGTATTAATATAATGAGACTTTAGAGTTGTTACAGAAGACAGCATCAATTACCCAATGGTATATTTTACGTGTGACCCTAAGCTGGCTTGAATATATAAAAAAGCAAATACTAAAAGTAGTGTAGAAGTGTTAGCATCAATGTGATGAATAATATCTGTCCTGTTTGAAACCTTGAAATTTCTGCTCATAGGCTCCATATAACCTGTCCTAGTCAGACTAACCCAAGAAGTCTCCAATATTGTCATAAAAGTCTAATGTTTCACCTGGAAACAGCCTGGTTCTTTAGTTCCTGTTAGTGGAACTGCTTTCACAAGCTATGAATCAACTTCTCCTAGCTACTGAGACCCTCAATCTGTATATGCACGTTAATGCCATATAGGTAAAAAGACAATGAGTTAGTCTCATACAGCTTGCATGCTTCACCCTCTCCATTTTAATTTCTACTCTCTCCCCAGACAGATGAAACCATACATTTCATCCTCTAGGTAAGATGATAGTTATCCTTATTAGAATTAAGTAGAATGATAATACCTTGCTAATAACATCCATTTTCCAAGAGTCAAAATATGCTAAAATGAGTCTTTCAATCACAGATCACCCTATAAGGTAACTCCAGATCTTATAAGGAAATATTTACATAGTACCTAACAGTTATATTATAAGTAGTTAGCCAGAAAAGTTTGAGTAATTTGGGACTTTGTATGCATTATTAATTAAGACATTGTGGTAACTCAGATTCTAAAACACAGTGTCTCAAAAGGGCTGATTAAAACAAAAGCAGTAAAACAAAGTACTGAGCATATAAAACATTTATTGTATTTTACAGCACAGATTCAAGAATGAGACAAATATATTTTATTATATTTCAATCACAGTATTAACCAGAAGTTAAATGGACTGTCATTAATGGTTTTCTCTTTCAATTTTAGAAAGAAATTACTCTGGAGAAGGGAAAGGCTACCCACTCTGGTCTCCTGGCCTTAACAATTCCATAAACTGTATAGTCCATGGGATCGCTAAAAGTCGGACACTACTGAGTGACTTTCACTTTCACTTCAATTTTAAAGTAACAAAAGTGCCCTTTAATTTCTATATTTAGCTTAATGGCAAGCCACTTCAGTATTCTTGCCTGGAAAATCCCATGGACAGAGGAGCCTAGTAGGCTACAGTCCATGGGGGTCACAAGAGTCAGGAAGGATTTAGTGACTAAACCAGCAAACCACCAAGCTTTAAATATCAGAAGAATATGACTTTAGCTCAGAAGTTTAGACTCTTGTAAATTTTTCACTTGCATAAATGATTTCAATAGAATGAGTCATTATTTTTGCTCCCTGCTCCTACAAAAGAGACAAATAGAAACAGACCAGCTACAAAGCATCAACATAATTTACAGAGATGGTTGAGACATTCTTTACAAAGTTATGTTCAGTGTAAGTCCTTTTTATTATTTTGCTAAAAATAATCACTCACATACTTTTTCTCTTTCTGTTTTCCCCAAGGTCTCTTTAGAAGTAACCCTCTAAATTCCCTTATAAGAATTTCAATTGGGAAGGAAATTGATTCTAAAGGATGATAAAATATGGAAGTTACTTCAATAAAATCTTTGCAAAGATATTTTTAAAAATTTCCCTGTTTGCTGAATGTTCATATTTTATAAAGTAGCATCTCTAGTCTAGAGAATTTAATGACTTTCTAATGGCTTTCCCTAACCCAAGAAGTCTGAAAAGACCAATATCAATGTGATAGAAAATGAGCCAATGATAAACAAGTATCAGAAAAGAATAAAGAAATAATTGTATTGCATTCTTTACTTATCTATGACCTTCCAAGGAGATAGCCCCAGCAAATTTGAAAAAATAAAATAGGACTCATGCCTAATTAGTAGCTAAGGCATCTTAGCATTCAATCACTACCTTATACCTTGGAAATACTTCCATAATTGCCATTTCCTTTTCAATTCCCAATGTTACTTCCTCTATCAGGGTTTAATTATCTTTTTCCTAATCCTAATTTAGAGCCTGGATTCCTTGCAGCTCATATCTAGTCTATTCTAGTTTATTATCTCTAACACAATCTTATGCAAGATGAGTTATTTTCTGCAAAATACACACAGATCATGTAGTCCACATAGCTGCAGAGTGCCTATTGAATACAAATCTCTTTAGCTTTACATTTAAAAGTCTTCAGAATACATCCACCTCCCTAATTGTGCTTACAACTGCTCTTCCTTGCAGACCTGAAGTTTCAAACACAAAACTTTGAGCATTTGTTCAAAGGGAATATTCAACACTCGTTTGAAACATTGAAACATCATTGTCTTTATATACACTCTTTGTTCTTTTAATAAATACTCTCATTTTTCTGATTGTCATGCTTCAACCGATAGTTCAAGACCACAGAAGAATACTATTTTCAATTAATTAATTAAGATATTTCTCAAAATTTCCTAGAAAATTGATGTTTTCCTTATATATCTCAGATCATTATAATTCAGCTGTCTACTGGAGCCATGTTAAAAGTTTGTTGATATTAATATATCATTGGATTGACTCCTTCAGCAAGTGTTAGGTGGGAAATTCAGTATCTACATCAAGATTTGGCAAATTCCTGGAGCTTCAAGGTTACATAATCCCCTTGTGCTTTGTGAACAATTCTAACTGAATTGTTAATTTCATTAATATCTTTCCTCTAGTATCATTTACTTTTATTTTACAGAAAAAGTAAACTTGAAATATAGTCACCTTTACTTTTGTCTCATGAAAACCTCACTGATATGAGCTATTTGAGCATAATAATGTAGATCAAACTTATTTGTTGATTTAGCTCCTCTGTGATTTTTGTTCTTCTGTTCCTGAAGTTACCAGGTATTTTCCATTTTAGATACAGAGAAATTTAGCAAGAAATCTCATTATAAATTATTCCCTTGATGAAGGTTAATATTGTGGCTTTAAAATTTCAATTCAGCTTACTGTGTTATGTACTTAATCAAAAAAACACCAATGATAGAGAAAAATATGATACTTTAGTGGGGGTGGGCCTTTGAGATGTCAACTGTAGTTTTAAAGAATAGAAAAGAATAAAAAGAAACATTATTTTTCTACAGATATTCTTCTATGAGGGTTTTATCTGTGATCATGCAATTGGTATTTAATTATTGCACCTCAAGTATTTAAATCATATTGCATTTTTTAAAGCCTAGTAAGAAGCAAAATTTCCCTCATATATTAGGCATAAAATTAATATATACTTATGGACTCATTTAATGAGTAAAATGGAAAAAATTAAATCAATTACATAATTTGAATTTGTATTCCTTTCTAGATAAATAATTGGTATAATTAACTAAATATTCTTGGAAATATTATATTAAAAAATAATGGTTTTCTATCTAAACTGGAAAAAGAAATTGTTGTGAATAATAAGCATGAATTATTTCAAAATCAGACATTTTTCTTAAGACCTACAACATGCAGAATTTTTTAAGGACCTCCTCACTAAGAGTAACAGTTTAATATGAAGATAGATCAACATTCCTGGTGCCCAAACTGTGGTATCTGGACATCAAAATTCTCATTCATTACTGTGTAATAAATGATTTATATTGACTTATTAAATCTTGCTGAAATTGGTATATTATTAAATAATCAAATTGTATCATTTTCAATATTTTAACAGACAATATACTATACTCCTGATATAGTAAGGCAGATAATCTGAACTGTTCCACTGAGAGATAGTGCATAAATTTAAACAAATATAATTTATAATGCTTTTCAAAGCTTACTAACTCCAATGGAAAATACTCAAGCATACATGGATCAACAATTCTATGAAACACACTAATTAAGTGGAGACAGCAGATGGTAAGATTTCTAACAGAACTTCCAACAGGCTTTTTTTCTCTTTCTTAAATATGAGCAAATAGACAAGGATTAGACATTTGAATAAAGCAATGAAAAGAAACAGAACAAAATAAGCTAAAAGAAAATAAGAATTTAATGGAAAAATGTAAAACGAAGAAAATATTAGAGGTAATGATGATGATCAAACAGGTAATAGAAGTTATGGCATCAATGAAGTAAGAAGAAAAAAATCTATGGAGTGATTATTTAACCATTTCCTATTATAAATGTAGTTTCTGCTGTTTAAATATCACATATAAAATAGCACAAATAAAAGGCAAACTTTATCCACATTTCAGTTCCTTCATGAATAAGAAAATTAAACATGGCAGGAACTGGAAGCAGAAAAGAAATATCATAAAAGAAAACTAACAAAAAAATATCTACCTCAGTTCTGTAGATATCACTAGGAAAATATTTGCTAGTCACTAAAACTTCAGCTAGGGACTCTGTGCAATTAAACTTCTAGCTGTGACCTTAAGGTGAGAAGATGTTATCACAGGAGTGGACAATGAAGAGGGCTTGGAACGCTGAACATAAGTGACTGGTGCCTAAATACAGAGGCTAGATATACTCCTTCCCATCAAAGGCTGAGGAAACAGACATAAATGAAAAACACAAGTACAGTATGCACAAAGAAGAAGGCTTAGAAGACCTACTTTTCTAATTATTTATTCTATAATTTTACTTCTAATTTTTAAAATACAAATACAGCTGTTAAGCTATATTTGGCTGATTTAAACTATTACAGCATAGATAATATGATATTACAGTTAAATATTAAGCACACTACAAGGGTCTGAGCTATCAACCAGAGGCTGCTATTAAATAGCCCAATAGACTGATTAATATCAGAAATGAGCTATCATTAGTGAAATTAGTAGTAATCAAAGTTGGAATTGTATGCTCACTGTTGAAATTAGAAGCATTGGAGATTTGTTAGTTAGATTAAATACTGTAGAACAACACTCCAAGCCTAATAGGGTATGAGAACCCAGCCAACAATGCAACCTCTGCTTATTTTTTTTTAATACTTTATTCTACATTACAATACTGTATTTGTTTTGCCATACATTGACATGAATCAGCCACAGGTGTCCACAATCTCCCAATGCCAAAGCCCCCTCCCACCTCCCACCCCATATCATCTCCCTGACTCATCCCATGCACCAGCCCCATGCATCCTGCATCCTGTATTGAACATAGACTGACACTTCATTCTTACAAGATAGTATACAAGTTTCAATGCCATTCTCCAAAATCATCCCCCTCTCCCTCTCCCTCAGAGGCCAAAAGTCCATTCTATACCTCTGTGTCTCTTTTGTTGTCTCACATAGAGGGTCATCATTACTATCCTTCTAAATTCCATATATATGTGTCAGTATACTGTATTGGTGTTTTTCTTTCTGGCTTACTTCACTCTGTATAATTGGCTCCAATTTCATCCATCTCATTAGAACTGAGTCGAATTTATTCTTTTTAAGGGCTGAGTAGTACTCCGTTGTGTATATGTACCACCGCTTTCTTATCCATTCATCTGCTGATGGACATCTAGGTTGCTTCCATGTCCTGGCTATTATAAACAGCGCTGCAATGAACATTGGAGTACATGTGTCTCTTTCAATTCTGGTTTCCTTGGTGTATACGCCCAGCAGGGGATTGCTGGATCATAAGGCAGTTCTATTTGCAATTTTTAAGGAATCTCCACACTGTTTTCCATAGTGGCTGTACTAGTTTGCATTCCCATCAGCAGTGTAAGAGGGTTCCCTTTTCTCCACATCCTCTCCAGCATTTATTGCTTGTAGACTTTTGGATTGCAGCCATTCTGACTGGTGTGAAATGGTACCTCATTGTGGTCTTGATTTGCATTTCCTGATAATAAGTGATGTTGAGCATGTTTTCATGTGTTTGTTAGCCATCCGAACCTCTGCTTTAGAAATCACCCAACTCCTTGCACAGGTCTCCAGATGCATGATGCCTACTCCAAGTATAATTAGGTCCTAACTGGGGAGCCACCTGATACAAAGAGCCGACTCATTTGACAAGATCCTGATTCTGGGAAAGATTGAGGGCAGGAGAAGAAGGGGATGACAGAGGATGAGATCGTTGGATGACATCACCAACTCAATGGACATAGGTTTGGGTGGACTCCAGGAGTTGGTGATGGAGAGGGAGGCCTGGCGTGCTGCAGTTCATGGGGTCACAAAGAGTTGGAAACGGCTGAGCGACTGAAATGAACTGAACTGAACTAATCTAGGTTGGTCATAACTTTCCTTCGAAGGAGTAAGCATCTTTTAGTTTCATGGCTGCAATCATCATCTACAGTGATCTTGGAGCCCAGAAAAATAAAGTCAGCCACTGTTTCCACTGTTTCCCCATCTATTTGCCATGAGGTGATGGGACCAGATGCCATGATCTAAGTTTTCTGAATGTTAAGCTTTAAGCCAACTTTTTCACTTTCCTCTTTCATTTTCATCAAGAGGCCCTTTAGTTCTTCTTTACTTTCTGCCATAGGCATACAAATAATGAACAAATGACTGTGTGTGAGGAAAATTTTCTGCTGGTAAGATTCAGTCAGTTCAGTCGCTCAGTCGTGTCGACTCATTGTGACTCCATGAATCACAGCACTCCAGGCCTTCCTGTCCATCACCAACTCCCGGAGTTCATTCAGATTCACATCCATCGATTGAGTCAGTGATGCCATCCAGCCATCTCATCCTCTGTCGTCCCCTTCTCCTCCTGCCCCCAGTCCCTGCCAGCATCAAAGTCTTTTCCAATGAGTCAGTTCTTTGCATGAGGTGGCCAAAGTACCCATGCTCGAACTCTTTGGTAGATGATTTTATCTATTGAAAAGAACCTAAGAATTGTGTGTGATCAAACTGGTTTGGGTCATTTCACAACAATAGCTATAGGAATTTTCCCTGGTGACTTAGAGGTTAAAGCATCTGCCTCCAATGTGGGAGACCTGGGTTCGATCCCTAGGACAGGAAGATCCCCTGGAGAAGGAAATGGCAATCCACTCCAGTATTCTTGCCTGGAGAATCCCATGGACGGAGAAGCCTAGTAGGTTATAGTCCATGAGGTCGCAAAGAGTCGGACATGACTGAGCGACTTCACCTCACCTCACCTCTAAGTAAAACTAGCAACATTAAAAGTTTACCTAAAAAAAAAAAAAATTTACCTAATGATCAAAATATCTAAGGGTAAATTACAGAAACCATGATTCATACAACAAAATCTAAATTAAAAATCCAGAAATCACACACACACAAAAAAATGTATAAAATTTAGACAGAATAAGTAAGACATAATGCTAAGTAGTTTTTAAAAAACTGGATATTTTGTATGTGTTATTTAAATACTTATGTATACATAAAATTTGCTAAAAGGATACATTTTAAAATAAATCTGCTTAACACACACACATGAAATGATAACTATGTGGAGATAATGGATAAGTTATTTAGCTCAACTATGGTGATATTTTCACAATGTATGTATATATCAAGATATCAAGTTGTATACCTTAAATATGCAAAATTTTTATATGTCAAAGATTTCAATAGAGGTGTTAAAAATGTTATCTATTCTGGAAATTTCAAGTGCATTTTCCTATTAAGTCTTTATTAGTCTGAAAGTAACATACAAACATATAAGTAAAATAGGCATTGCAATACTTACTAGAGAAAAAATTTGCATATAAGTTAAACTATATATGAATGAAAGAAAAACTAAAGAAGCAATAGAAAAGTAGAATTTTATGTAGAAATGAAAGAAAATGTAACCCCAAAATATAATTTTACATGAAAAATTGTAGTCAATAGATAAAATGTAATGTATGAACTTGTCAGGCCAATACTATACTAGAAGAATGTCTCAGAAATGTGTACAGTTAGGCGGTTGGTGCCATGACTATTATGCTACATTCATAAACTGGGTTAATTTTCTCTTTTAAACTTTACAGTTGGGTTAGATAATATTTAGAATATTTTTGTTAACAAATTTTATTAGCCTCATTCTACAGCTAATTCAGTAACAGTTTTAGAAATGGTGACAAATTAGTACATACAAAGAAAAAAGTGAGGAAGAAAAGTCATATTCATCTAGTAATGAATGATTTTTCTTTTACTAATGTGACTATATACATATCTCTTTTCTTATAAAATGTTTAAATTGTCTAAATTGCAATCTAATTTAAATAAGAAGTCTAGTATGAAGCATATCTTCAATCTCTTTGAATATCAAATTGGCTATTAAATAATAAAATATGAATGGGAAGAGATGAGTAATGAGAATATTTTGTTATCTTACAACATTTCTATTCACATATACTCATTCTTAAGTTACCAACAAAGGTCCATCTAGTCAAGGCTATGGTTTTCCCAGTGGTCACGTATGGATGTGAGAGTTGGACTATGAAGAAGACTGAGTGCCAAAGAATCAATGCTTTTGAATTGTGGTGTTGGATAAGACTCTTGAGAGTCCCTTGGACTGCAAAGAGATCCAACCAGAACATCCTGAAGATAGTCCTGGGTGTTCTTTGGAAGGACTGATGCTAAAACTGAAACTCCAGTACTTTGGCCACCTCATGCAAAGAATTGACTCATTGGTTAAGACCCTGATGCTGGGAGGGATTGGGGGCAGGAGGAGAAGGGGATGAGAGGATGAGATGGCTGGATGGCATCACCGACTCGATGGACATGAGTTTGGGTAAACTCCGGGAGCTGGTGATGGACAAGGAGGCCTGGCGTGCTGCGATTCATGGAGTCACAAAGAGTTTGACATGACTGACTGAACTGAACTGAAGTTTCCAAATATCTAATATGTGTGAAGAACTCTATGATCATGTGGGTGCTAAAGAAAAGTTAAGGATTTAATTAACTAGCCAGGTAGAAGAGAAATATACATAAATATATATGGTGTAATATATGTATTCATTCTGTAGAACATATATATTGAACATTTATTGAAAATTTTATTTCACAAAAGAGGTAGAGAGAAATGATATGAGAGTTGTATCTATCTGTATTTTTCAAAAACTTTATTACACAGGGAAATACCTAAAAATATTCTAATAAATCTTAAAATATTTTACCACATTTAAGTGTATTCCAGAAACCTAATTTCTTTGATATGTATTGTCTAAGATAAACTAACATTTATATTTTGACTATTTATTGAAAAAATCATTGAATAATAAAAGTAAAAATGATACAAAATATTATTCAAACTGTTAAATAGAGTAACGCTGATTTCTTTGTTCTAAAGAACTACTTTTTCAAGAGATCACCAACTTCCTAAAAGGTTGAAAAGTGAATTGTATCTGTAATAAACTTCTCACTCAGGAGAGGAAGATAACATGAATGTGTGTGAAAGTAGTCCAGTTTTCCTATCAAAGATTTTACAGTTTATATTTATATGAAGAGAAAACAATTATTAAATGGTAACATGTTAACAATGATTTCATAATATTGTCTGAGTCAAAGAATGCTGTCTTTTAAAATTTTAAAAGAATGATTTAGAGGCTGTTACATAACAGCTGAGGGTCAAGATTACATCCTGAGTAAAAATGGAAAATCTAAAATTGCAGCATGTTTTTCTCTAATATATCTCCTTAAAAGATTTTCTTAGTACTAAAAATATATATTTTAATATATCTATCAATCACTGCAAACAAGCTAAATTTTCAATAACGATCCTATGGAGTGTAAATAGTATAGGTTATATCTAAAATCTTCTGTCTATTTTTAAATTTATTATCCATGCAATATTTATGAGGAGACTTAAGGAAACTCTTTAATCCTTTAAGATGTGGACAGTAAAATTGAGGGAAAAACAATAATACTGTTCAGGGACCTGGGTTTCATTCCATCCTCTGTCATATTCTGGCTCTGTGATCTTGGGCAATAATTTTGACCCCTGAGACATATTTTGGAGTTAATAATAAAGCACAGTATTCCAGGTCAAGTAAATGGCTTTGCACATGTAGTAAAAAATGAAGTTTAACTACGTATGATGACATATATTTGCAAATTGGCTTTTTAAAAATTAGGACTCTCTGTTTGGCTCTCTGATATATAAGTTGAGCTTTTTTTTCCCCCAGAAACACAAGGACACAATGATGCTTAACAACACAAATTGATGGACTTTTTTTTTTTTTTTTTCCAAAGAGGAAGAGCTCAAAACCACAAGAAATCCTACTCTTAGGGAAAAAATGGCCTTACTATACCAAGAAGTTTGCAAAACCAATAGCAATTTAATGACAAATTCTGTGCTTGGAGAGAAAGAAGAATGAGTTATTGGCAAACTACCTGTATATGATAACATTTTTGGTGCTTTGTAATATAACAGAGATAGAAAAGCAATTACTATCGCTCTTCTTGAAGCAGTAACAGAGCCTGCAAAGGTGCATTGTACTTGGTGTCAACAGCAAAACAGCCACATGTGAAGCAATTAAGGCTGAGATCTCCATTATATTTTAAAATTTGAGTGGCCACTTCCTCAATCGTAACCCACACATTCCAAAATCGTGAATGCTATATAGTCACAGACTTATCTAGGTAAAAGGCTTAACATAGTTTGTAGCCCATAATTTTTAGGTTGGCTTTTATCTGAACATCTAGAATGATTTGATACAGAATACCAACATTTTTGCATTCCTGATAGCATAAAATTGAATCTTGGGATTGTCTGGCATATACTTCAAGTTATTGTTCAGTTAAATATGAATAGCTTAGTGAAAGACAGTAAACAATATGCTTCTTGAGCAAAAAAAAAAATTGTAATTATATTTTATTATGTTGGAGAATACAAATGCTAAAGGTTTTGTAATTGCTCATCTCTTATTAAGCAACATGGAAAAACATTTTGAAAATATTTTGGTAACCTCTGCAGGTGAAAGTAATTACTATCAAGTTATATATAGTGCTTTCCTGGAAGATAGGAAACCATGATAATATCCCCAAAGACTAAGTTTTGGGAAAAAAAAATCACATAAAACCCAATATTTTCAATACAATAGAAGGGTTGGTAACTAATATTACTAACTACTCAATTTCCTTTCTTTAGTATTTTTAATAGTAACCTTACCAAAACTAGTGATATCAGTGACATGGTCTAGGGTAGGAACAGTGAATAAATGGAAATAAATGCTTAGATTTAAAATATATTTAGGAACTGGATTATTGAATGTGAGAAGATGAAAGAGAAGTATCAAAGAGGCACCAGGTATCTGCTTAGACAGCAGGGTGAATGATGGTATAGCAAATTCACAAAGAGAAACAAGCAGAAGCTGCAGACTGAGGACCACAGTTTCCATTCATTATAAATGGCTGAAGGTTATTAAGAATGAATATGTCAAAGAATTATGGTTTTTAAGCTTTCGTCGGGTCATAGACGTTTCTCAGAAACTTCAAAGCTGCAGAGTAATGCAACTAATGTCTTCTTGTCTCCAGTGAATTAGAGAAGGAACTGAGAAGCTGGTAGCATAGCCAAGCAACCCAGATAAATAGGTTTTAGACTCTGAATGATCTAATAGCATGATTTGGGATCCCATCTGCCATACCTGACATTGGTGGAGTTTCGGACAATATGCATATTTCCTTAAGAAGACTAGGAATCAGAGGAAACATATTTGAAGGGCTCGAGGATGTAGCTATTTTGGTTTCACTGTTCAGCCCAGTTCCAGAGGGAACAATAGAGATTTTTTTAGAAGGATAAAAGCAATGGGAACTTGCCTGAGACAAAATAAAGCACAAAGCAATATATAGAGAGCAGAATATGGAGAGGAGGGTTCAAAAATGCTTACATTTGAATCAGAACAGAGGTAAAGTTGGGAATCATAGAAGAGTTGTACTCAAGACTTTTAAGTAATTAGTGCTTCCTCTGTGGTTCAGCAGGTCAAGAATCTGCCTGCAATTCAGGAGACACAGGAGATGCGGGTTGGATCCCTGGGTCTGGAAGATTCCCAGGAGGAGGGCATAGCACTCCAGTGTTCTTGTCTGCAGAATTCCATGGACAGAGGAACTTGGCAGGCTATAGTCGTCCCAAGGGACATGGAAAGTTGGACACAACTGAGTGACTAAACACACACACACACACACACACAGAATTTCCAAACTCCTTATATCTTTCAGTTACCACGTATCTTTGCTCCATCAAACTAACGTGTGTGTGTGTGTGTGTGTGTGTGTGAAAGGCATATCAGTTTTACCCTTTTCAGCCTGTGAAATACATGCGCGAGTGGTCATGTTCATCAACATTTCTCTCAGCACAGGTTTTGGCACATAGTAAATTTATACAATAAGCTGTAAGATCTAGATTTGTTTTCCTATTGGTGCTTAAATTAAAGTAGACTTTAATATGTATAGTATTTATCCATGGGATGTCTATATTGGATTGTGTACAGACAGGAAAAAATGAATCAGACACTGAAAGATCTATTCCACTTATTTTCTTGATTTTATTTTTTATTCAAATATTTTTCTCAACATATATAGGTAAATAATTTCAATAAAGGTGAGGCTGTCTATTTTGCTTGCTATTATTAATAGACCCTTGAATCTAGATGGTTACCTGGCATATAGTAGACATTTTTTATTTGTTAAATTATGGAACCCACAAACATTACCGAAAAACAACAAAAGCATCTTCACCACATGTTCTTTGTTCTTTGCTGACTAAAAATTTGTAGTAATGATATTTTATAACATTCCCAATAGATCTACTACTTCAGCCACATTAAAGGGAACCAAGATATGTGCTATAATAGCAACTTGTTATATTTTCCAAGTAAAATATCTAAGAGTAACATAAACATATAATAGAAGCATTATGCTCAAAGAGGTTAAAGTAATAATCTGAGAAATATAGTAAAAGATTTGTAATGAGGTCACAGCTCCTGAGTAATGTACACAATAATAGTATAAACTATTTGTGTATTCATTTTTAAATGCATGTCTAGCTTCACCCTCAGGGAGTAATTTTATTTCCTATTTAATTTCAGGTGTTGTAACTGCCTTAAGGTTGTTTTAAATTATGCACAGCACTATATAAAAATAAAAGTTGCAATTTCTATTCTTTACCAAGTACAAATTTTGTTTTAAATCAAACTTGTTGTAAATTTATGGTTCGATTCACAGTCTTGTGGTTACATGATATTAACCAAGGGAGAGTTGCAATGGACATCTTCAAAAAATGCCAGATTTTTCAGTAGATTATCAAGAATTCTATTAGTGTAGTTAAAATTCATAGAACAAATACATAAAATATAATTAAAATCCCATTCTTGATCTGAAATTATAGATAAGTTCCCTTTCTTTGAAGCTAAGTTTTCAGTAGTGGCGAATTTGTTTTTTAATACCCGTATGCAATCCTCATTTCTGTCTTATATCTCACATAGTAACAAAGCTTGAAAATCTCAAATCATTTCCATTTCTCTTTTGTCCTGCATAGCAAGAGAACAGGGGAATAAACTATGATTTTCCTTCCTTATGTGTTTTTTTTTAAGAAATTATTTGACAAACATATTATACTATTCTATAAAAATTTGTTTTCTCTTTTAATCTCTGAAATTCGGTTAGAAAATTAATTTGCTAAATGTAGTTATCATATAATTGCACTATTATACATAAGGGAAGCTTCTTAGATTAATATCTGATAAAGCCTTTATCTGCAGAATTTCTAAGCAAGACACTTTACTATAGTATCGAATGAGATATTTTATAATTGAGTAAAACAGTGAAATAATTCTTTTTTTTAAATTACACTAACAAATTTTATTTATTAAACACAGGCTTTCATCTTTAGTGTTAGTTGCTCAGTCACATCTGACTCTTTGAAACCCTGTGGA
The DNA here is from genome assembly GCA_917880005.1 of Nanger dama. Taxonomy (NCBI): domain Eukaryota; kingdom Metazoa; phylum Chordata; class Mammalia; order Artiodactyla; family Bovidae; genus Nanger; species Nanger dama. The sequence continues at coordinate 49,254,700 of CAKJTW010000011.1, forward strand.
CTGTAGTCTGCCAGGCTCCTGCCTTGGAATTCTCTAGGCAAGAATACGGTAGTGGGTTGCCATTCCTTTTTCCAGGGGCTCTTCCAGACCCAGAGATCGAACCTGGATCTCATGCACAGCAGGTGGATTCTTTACCATCTGAGCTTTTGAGACATCTACAAGGAAACATTCTTATCTCTTGAATTTTCTGGCAGAATACTTTGCTGCTTCTCTTTCTATCCTTCTGGTAACTACTTTCCAGTACTAATCACATTATCCTCTCTATTCTGTGCTGCCCTTAAGCTCAGTTCTGAGCCCTCAAACTGACTCAATTCTGAACACCTTGGGATAATCTCAAAACTACAGCATCACTGGAACTTTTCCTCAGCTTCTCATCCTTATTTAACTAGCCTTTCCCTACTGTGGAAAGTGTTGAATACTATGTAAATTATTTTCTAGTTGTGGAAGTCAAATATTAAGATACTCATTTTAATATTCAATTTTGACATTTAAATTTTAAGAATTCTCTTTTGCTAAAGGCTTATTACCCTCTTAGTAAATACTTTTCCTATCCCTTCAATTTTTCCCCAAATGTACATGTTATATGCATTCTCTTCTATCTCCACTACCATCACCACATGTCTCATCTAAAGTACTGAAATAGCATCCTAATACGTTTCCCTGGCCCATTCATGAACCAAAGAGTTAATTGCTCACACAGCAACCACAGTAGCATTATCATAATATAAACCAATTTTACTTCTTTAAAAACAAACAAAGAAACAAACTTCAACGGTTCCTTATTGCTTTCACAATGAAACATAAATGCCTTGACCAGGTTTATACCACACATCATGATGGTCTCTAACCATCTGTCTAATTTCATTTGAGAGTATAGCCCTTATCTCCCTCTCCATCATATTATACCTTCGCTAATTTCCTCTCAATTCTTCATAGAAAAGAAATTACTTTTCTCCTCAGGAACTCTACCCTTATGCCTCAGTTCCTGCATAAGGTTACTTTAATCTCATGTAGACTTCAACTCAAATATCATATTTCAGAAGGGAATAATCATCTTTCACAACATAATCTTTTTAACTTCTTAATAGTAGTTAGTAATCAGGAATTGTTTTATTTTTAATGTACAACAGTCAGTTTTCCCTTTCTGTAATTCAAACTGAATCAGTTCAGTTCAGTTCACTCAGTCATGTTCTACTCTTTGCGACCCCATGAATGGCAGTACACCAGGCCTCCCTATCAACATCTCCCAGAGTTCACTCAGACTCATGTCCATCGAGTCAGTGATGCCATCCAGCCATCTCATCCTCTGTCATCCCCTTCTCCTCCTGCCCCCAATCCCTCCCAGCATCAGAGTCTTTCCAATGAGTCAACTCTTCGCATGAGGTGGCCAAAGAACTGGAGTTTCAGCTTTAGCATCATTCCTTCCAAAGAAATCCCAGGGTTGATCTCCTTTAGAATGGACTAGTTGGATCTCCTTGCAGTCCAAGGGACTCTCAAGAGTCTTCTCCAACACCACAGTTCAAAAGTATCAATTCTTTCGTGCTCAGCTTTCTTGGCAGTCCAACTCTCACATCCATACATGACTACTAGAAAAACCATAGCCTTGACTAGACAGACCTTTGTTGGCAAAGCAATGTCTCTTCTTTTGAATATGCTCTCTAGGCTGGTGATAACTTTCCTCCCAAGGAGTAAGCGTCTTTTAATTTCATGGCTGCAGTCACCATCTGCAGTGATTTTGGAGCCCCCCAAAATAAAATTTTACCCTGTTTCCTCATCTGTTTCACATGTAGTGATGAGATCAGATGCTATGATCTTTGTTTTTTGAATGTTGAGCTTTAAGTCAATTTTTTCACTCTCCTCTTTCACTCTCATCAAGAGACTTTTTAGTCCCTCTTCACTTTCTGCCATAAGGGTGGTGTCATCTGCATATCTGAGGTTATTGCTATTTTTCCTAGCAATCCTGATTCCAGATTGTGCTTTTTCCAGCCCAGCATTCCTCATGATGTACTCTGCATATAAGTTAAGTAAGCAGGGTGACAATATACAGCCTTGACATACTCCTTTTCCTATTTGGAACCAGTCTGTATATCATGGGTAATAAAGGTCTTCTTCAAATATATATATATATATATATTTCTAGCCACTAGCATAGTACTAGCCTATTGCAGGCACTATGTAAATACTGAATGAATGAACAAATAAATATATGAATGAATGAAAGAACATAGAAGTCATGTTTCCACATATCACTGGAGGAAGTGACCTTTATTTAAGTCTTTTTTTAAATTTTATTTTTACTATATTCTACTTTACAATACTGTATTGTTAAGTCTTTATCATATAGAGAAGTTATGCATTAGTGCAATGGGGAAAAAAGAACACAAATAGAGCTACTCTATTTGCATGAACTGATCTTATTTTAAATCTCATAAATTACCTTCTTTCAAATCTGCTCACAGTCTGTGAAAGACCTAAGTTGTTTAGAACAAAAATGACTTTGTAGAAAGTCAGAGCTATATCTTCATAACACAGATATAAACCATCTTACAAGCACTGATAGAGTTATTTAAAAAATTTTTTTTTAGGTAACGTATCATCTGAGAAAGATGCCTTCTAAGCAAAGTTCTTTGCTTGGCCTCTGCAAGTGTATGTTACTATAATATCTGATACCAGGAATGAAGAATATTTCAAGATTATTTGACATCCACAAGTTCAATGATACAGAAAAGGCAGGTGTTGCTAATGAAGGAATAGGATAGCATTTTGCCAACTCCTCCAGATGCTTCTCCTTATAGCCAGATGAAGCCTCACAGCAAGTTTTATTTTGTCCAGATGCTACATGTTTAAAGTTTTGGCAAAACAAGGGTAAACTAGGTCTATGATCCAGATAAAGTTAGTGTTCTTTCTCTCTGCCTTTAATGTCCATATCAGGTTATCAAAAATGGGCTCCAAATTCAGAGCTAGTTCACTGACCCAATTCACGTAATAGTATATGACTTAAGGTTCTTTTCTGATTGACTGTAGCACATCAGCCACTGTACAGATCAAACAGACATATTAAATAAAACAGTTTATGCTGAATTGCTACTCATGTACACAGGTGTTACTGTTACTAAGATATTTAGATTTAACATTTTGATCTTTTTCAGACTTTTTAAAAATCAAAATTTACTTATCTTTTTTCCCTCAAGTTATACATCTTCAATCATCAATTTATGTCTGGAATCTCCCCATACACATCTCATAAATGTTCTATTTTCTCTCGTGGTGGGAAAGCATAGCCATTCAAGTCACATAAACATATGTGCAAAGCTGGGTTTTGGAACTTACCTGATACACCTGAACTAAGTATGTAGATTTGACTTCCAGTCTTAACTGGAGTCTTTCTAGAGCTAATAACCATCTCATTACACAACCGTTAAATGATTAAATGATATGTAAAAAAAAAAATTCTATAAAGTGACTCCTAGTATTATCTAAAAAATACATTACATATGTTATGACATTAAACAAATCTCAAATGTTTTTAAAGAAAAATACATTGAACTAAATGAAGCAGTGCTTCTATGCATACCTCACATTTGGAATGACTGTTTAAATGTTTTATCTGTATCAACAGAAAATACCATATTCATGTGCAAAAAGGATGTAATAAAATTGAATTTTAACTGAATAAGATTCCAAAGTTACTGAAACAAAGTAATGAACAAAAATAGGAGCCTGAGTCATATAAAAAAATCTCAGAAGCACTGAAGGAGGGACAAGAGTTGAGGAAAAAAGTTAAAGACAATTCATGCTCAGTTAGGGTATCTAAAAGTGTATATGTATTGATGAGAATCTATAGTGAACCATTAAACTCCAATAAAGAAAATAAGCCTTTACATAAAATATGCAGGTATTACATTTTTTCATAAACAGTTTTTGAGGGTTACAATCAAATTAAGTCTTACATTTCTTCTGTTAACATATTTGCATTTATTAATTCAGTATTATAGTTAATAGTTGAATCCACTTAAAATAAAAAAATACATAAAACTAATTTATGCTTAATGGGCCTATGATAGTTCCAATTTAGATGTATTTCATCCCTGCCTCATCAGTACCTTCCACACAACAAATGAAACCTCTGTTTGCTTCATAGCCAGGGAAAAATAAACCTGGACCAACCTATCAGAGAGCTAAGGTGTTCCTGATGGAGAGACTTTTTTTTTTTTTTAAGAAAAATCATTTTCATTATGCTAACCAATTCAGGGCTGGTTTGTAGCAGGAGTTTCAGCTTTGGATTTGTTATCAAAAGGATGCTGAGAGGCAAATTTATGTAACATTTGGCTAAACCAATTCTCATCATTTTCAATTTTTCTGAGCTCAATTAATTTATGTGCCATGAATTCAACTTTGGAAAGTATGTTTCTAATCCCAGGACAAACTGTTCAGAATGTCCCAAAAAAACCAGAGCAGTTACTTAAACTTTAACAAACAAATTCAAGCTCTGGAAAAGAGAAAGATAAAAGATAAGAGAAAGATAACAAACGTTTTCACCTGCATATAGAAAATGTGGTATAGTAACATCAAATTGCTTTACAAAACTTCAAGATTTCCCAAAAAATCAGGTTAAAAACAACGGATTCTATGTAAGTTGTTCTTCTGTCTGCAAATCTTACTGTGTATATTCTCCAAAAGAAAGGTAGTCTAAATTATTCAGTGAAAAGTAAAAGCATTGGTTCTGCAGAATATTCATGGAAACTATTGTATTTTAATTTGAACTGTAAGAAACTGCCATTACATAGGTCAAAAACGTCAAACAGTAGTTTCATGTTTCAAATATGATAATTTCATCTTTACCAGTTTATATAATCTGTATCATTTTTCTGCTGAGCTTGCATCAAGTCAGTGGCTCCAAATTTTGCTGCACATTTGGAATCACCTGGGAAGCTTTATAACCTACTAATACCTGATTTCCATCCCTAAACATTCAATTTAATTGAATGTTATGCTGTGTAACCTGGGCATCAAAATTTTAAAAATCTCTTCTAATGTTCAACAGTGGCAGTGTTTAGGAATCAGTCTGCTATGCTGTTGGTTTTCAATAAAGCTATGCTTTATTTGATTAAAATTAATTCAGGAAGCTATTTAAAATTCAATATTAATGAACTCCATTCTATGAAATTCTGGTTCAGAAACTCTAAGGTTGTCTTCTTGAACTGAACCCTAAAAATCAGATAATCCAATTACCATTTTTGTAAATGTTTTGTACAAACATCTAGGTCTGTGTTTTGGACTGTGGATACACTCAAGTTCATCCAATTAAATCAATGAATTGATAGAATTAATACAGAACTCCTGATTGTAAGGCCAGTGCCCCAATTAAAAATTTCCACACCTAGTTCCAATATGCTGCCAGAGACGATATACTGTTGGTTTGCAATTTCAGTTAAATATAGTTATAAAAGCCACAACTAAAAACAGAAACTGTAGTCTGAGCTCTGCAATTCAATTAGTAATCATATAACTTGGGACAATATACTGAAAAACAGCATATGGGTTGAATAAAGCAGAAATCTCATGGTTATAACTATTATAACTGAATGAGGAAAAAATTAAAAGTCTTAAGCATGATATGAAAGTGTTTATCATTCTTTAGAAAACAGCAACAACAACAGAAAATGTAGTCAAGCCATTTTTTTCCCCAGTAGCCAAATTCCTATCTACTCTGTTCTTATTCTTACTACTTTGATAAAACTTCAGTCAGATTCCATCAATATTTACAAATAACAATGAAATTATTATTTTTTTACAAAAACTTCTTACCTCTGTCTCAGGACATCAGTGTATTGGTTTCTGTTACCTTAGTAAATGTCATTTTCTCACTGTGAAATGCTCCAGAGGTTAGTCTTCAGAATTCTCCTCATTATCATCAGTCATTCTCCATAGAAATTATCCCATCCACTTCGACAACTTTAAATATTAATTCTGTGTCAGCACCTCTGAACATTATTGCTAACAGCAGACACACAGTCATTACTCAATCATACCCTATCTAGAACTGCTCCTCACTTTCCTAATCCCCATTTAGAACCATCCACCACACATCCAAGATCCTTCCCAGAGCCTCTCAAGAGTTCCCAGAAGTATGTATGCCCTCCCTTTCTGCTAAGTCGCTTCAGTCGTGTCTGACTCTGTGTGACCTCATAGATGGCAGCCCACGAGGCTCCCCCTACCAGAAGGATTCTCCAGGCAAGAACACTGAAGTGGGTTGCCATTTCCTTCTCCAGTGTAGGAAAGTGAAAATTGAAAGTGAAGTTGCTCAGTCATGTCCGACTCCTAGCAACCCCATGGATTGCAACCTACCAGGCTTCTCTGTCCATGGGATTTGCCAGGCAAGAGTACTGGAGTGGGTTGTCATTGTCTTATCCTCCTTCTCTGCAGCAAATTACATAAAATTTTGATTGGCTTCACCTGTCTTCCTAGAGCTAATTCTCTTTCTTTCATGGTCTTGTACCTCAGGATAACCAAGTGGTGAAGTGCATGCATGCTCAGTCATGTCAGATTCTGAATTCTATGGACTTTAGCCCACAGGTTCCTCTGTCCGTGGAGTTTTCCAGGCAAGAATACTGGAGTGGGTTGCCATTTCCTACTCCAGGGTATCTTCCAGACCCAGGGATCAAACCCGTGTCTCTGGTATCTCCTGCTCAGTGGTAAAGAAACTGCCTGCCAATGCAGCATATCCAAAATAGCCCATATATCCAAAAGGTGGATCCTCTCATGGAGATTTTTATTTGCTTTAAAATTTTGCTTCCTTTTAATCACGTTTTTTTTTTTTTTAAAGCCTGTACATGCATATAATACATGTATATTCAAAACATGTATCCACTTTAAAATTTTTTTTGAAATAAAATAATTCTCTTTCCAAAATATTTTTGCCTTGGCATCTGTTTAGATCTAGAAATGCCATACAATAGAAATAAATGAAATAAATATAAAATTATCTCATAAGTGAAGAGTTCCTATTCTTTCTATATTTTAGAGAATCTTTTAAATATTGCATAAAATATAAATTATCCTACAACCATATGGAATCTCACTGGAAACACCTACTTTGCTATTGCATAGTGGGTAACAGACTATATATGTAATAGATAGGGCTGGAAAATGAAACATGTGATTGGGTAAAATGAAAGTTCTGCCCTTACAGCAGCTGCCATTATAACTTCAAAGGCTTGCTATAGGTAGACATTGATGGTTCAACAAATTAAAAACAGGTGGACTATTTGAACAGGAAGCTATACCATTCCTAGGTTAGGCTGTTAGTGATAATAAGATAATTCACAACAGCAGGTGTTTAAAATGCCATTTATGTGTGTGGAAAGAGATGAGTTGGGTATAGAAAGTTATTTTTAATCTGTTCAGGATGTTTTTCTCAATTTGGGAAATTAGGTTCTTTTAAAATATGATCTAAAGGTGGTATCTCTTCTGAAATTCAACTGATTACATAATTCTTTAGCATAGAGATTCATAGATGGACATGGTCACATATTTTGATAATATATAAGGTGTTTATTTTTATAGTTGTGTACTTAATCTAGGTCCTTAAAATACAACACACTAAGCAGTTATCTTTCTTATACTTTGGCTCAAAATAGACTATAATCAGTCAGGTAGGCATAAAACCCAACCTGGGTTTTGTGTGTGTGTGTGTGTGTATGTGCCATTTTACTGAGTCAAGGATATGTAATTGTGTAAAATTAGTTGTTGTTTACATTTTGACATAACTAATGATTTACATTTTTAATGAAAAGATACAGGCTGGCACTAGGTACACTATTTTCACTTATATAATATAATATGCCAATTGTGAAAGTTAAAATGAATTGCTTTCTGTGTTTGAGTGACCTTGCTTAAGCTTTTTATGTGTGACAAGATTATTTTTAGCATTACATTTGTTAAGTGAAGAAAAATCCACAACTTGGAAATAAAGCAAGCAGATGACAGCATGTCCTCTCAATGTCATTGTTTAATAGGTTCACTCTAGAATTATTTAATTATCTAGGAGAATGCACCTGTGTTTTATTTTGCTATTTACTATTTTATTAGATCCCTGAAACTGTGAAATTAAATGTTAACTTACAGGTTTCTATGAGGTGGAAAAGATAAGCCTAAAGGACTCAGGGTTTCACTTTTAAGGCTTATAGGACATTTTACAGTTTTATTTACATTATCAAATACTTTTCAAGAATCCCTTGATGATATAAATCTCTCTTCCTTGAATTAACATTTGAATCAGATATTACCATTTTATTGGTTCCCTTATTGATGAATGAGGTTAATAAAATTGTTGAAATATGCTTATTCTATATTTATATAAGGAGTTTTGCTTTTAACTCTAGAATATTACACTTCTGCAGTTTAGTAAATTCTGCAGAATAGACTTGCCTGCCAGAAAAGATTACACTGAGTCATCTGAGAATAGTACTTGATGGCACATCTCATCCTGGCTCCCAGAGTAATTCCCAAGGGGCATTAGGACTGTTAAGTCCTTGACTCCCTGTTTCTGTTACTTTTCCTCATTTTGAGTTGTTTTACAGTTTGCTTCAGTTCTAGTCCAAGTTTCGTTGTAGTTCTGATTTGTTTAGGATTGAGAAATTATTCCTATCTGGTGGCAGCACAAATTAGGATTCTGCTTTTATGAGCTGATTACTTAGTGGTCTGGTCTGCATTGAATGAATGATGGATGTATGTTATCTCTTGGGTGAAAGCTACTAGAGAATCCTGCTTGATGATCTTTAAAAATTGCTTTTCTATATGGGAGAACAAATCAATTGGGAAAACAATTCCCATCCCTCCTGGAAGGGAAAATATGTCTTTGAAATCTGGATAAAAGAGTTATGTTTCTGTAATTATTTTGATCTGCTATGGAAGTTTTACAATGTAATGGCATAAGTCCTGTGTCCCTATGTCTGAATTGATATGGGCCTTTATCATTTTATCTTGTGAGTTGAAACATCATCCTAATCTGAGAAATTATTATTAAATTAGATTATAAAGGCTCAAATTCAGGTAGTTTTATATTAAATGCTTTATAAACAATAGAGTTGGTATAGATCTAATATTTCAAGAAAAATTGAAAATAAACTGATTTGGAGATAATTTAAAAATATTAAATTTTAATATTTAACACTTTTACAGTATAAGACATATAAAAATTACTTTCTTAGAAATTTTTAACCTCAAGAACTTGTTTATATGAAAATGCAAATTCAAATAAGTCTCCTGATAACTGAGGATATATTAATAATTTTTATTTAGAACACAGATTTTCCTTATGTTTATCAGTGTGGAGTATGTTTATAAAGTTTATAATATGTAGGATGGTGAAAAAGTATATGTTCAATAAGATTGAGACATTATTCTGCAAAATGTCTTTATAATAGTAATTATGGTTTGTAGTATGTTTGCTAGAAAATTTCTAAGATCACTCCTTAGTTAATTAAAAAATTAGGACTAAAATTAATATGTAATCTTTTTTTTTCTTAGTGTAGTGAATCTCTTAGACTTCCAGAGGAAAATTAGACAATAGAAACAACTGCTATTCCAAAAATTTCCAAGCAACAATAAACATAGCTATTTCTTAAAAAAAAATGCACAATGTTATATAAGTAACAGGGGTACAATATAATGATCCATAATTTTAAAAAGTTATACTGCATTTATAGTTGATGCTGTGAAAGTGCTGCACTCAATATGCAAGCAAATTCAGAAAAGTCAGCAGTGGCCAAAGGACTGGAAAAGGTCAGTTTTCATTCCAATCCCAAAGAAAGGTAATGCTAAATAAAGTTCAAGCTACTACACAATTGCACTCATCACAGAAACTAGCAAAGTAATGCTCAAAATTCTCCATGTCAGGCATCAACAGTATGTGAACTATGAACTTTCAGATGTTCAAGCTGGTTTTAGAAAAGGCAGAAGAACCAGAGATCAAATTGCCAACATCCACTGGATCATCAAAAACTAATAGTTTCAGAAAAATATCTACTTCTTCTTTATTGACTATGCCAAAGCCTTTGTGTTGATCACAACAAACTGTGGAAAATTCTGAAAGAGCTGGGAATACCAGATCACCTGACCTGCCTCCTGAGAAATCTCTAGGCGGGTCAAGAAGCAACAGTTGAAATGGAACAACAGACTGGTTCCAAATCAAGAAAGGACTACATCAAGACTGGATATTGTCACAGTGCTTATTTAACATATATGCATAGTATATCATGAGAAATGCTAGACTGGATGAAGCACAAGGTGGAATCAAGTTTGCCAGGAGGAATATCAATAACCTCAGATATGCAGATGACATGACCCTTATGGCAGAAAGTGAAGAAGAACTAAAGAGCCTCTTGATGAACATGAAAAGGCAGAACTCATTAGAAAAGATGCTGAAGCTGGGAAAGACAGAAAGCAGGAGGAGAGGGGGACAACAAAGGATGAGACTGTTGGATGGCATCACTGACTTAACGCACATGAGTTTTAGTAAACTCCAGGATTTGATGTTGGACAGACAGACCTGGTATGGGGCAGTCCATGGTGTCACAAAGACTTGGACACCACTGAGTGACTGAAATGAACTGATAGTTATTATAAAATATTAACTATATTCCCTTTGTTTTATAGTATATACTTGAGCTTATTTTAGACATAATAGTTTGTACCTCTTAACGCCTTACCCCTGTTCTGTCACTCCCTTCAGTTCAGTTCACTTCAGTCACTCAGTCGTGTCCGACTCTTTGTGACCCCATGAATCGCAGCATGCCAGGCCTCCCTGTTCCTCACCATCTCTCGGAGTTCACTCAGACTCACGTCCATTGAGTCCGTGATGCCATCCAGCCATCTCATCCTTGGTTGTCCCCTTCTCCTCCTGCCCCCAATCCCTCCTAGCATCAGAGTCTTTTCCAATGAGTCAGCTCTTTGCATGAGGTGGCCAAAGTACTGGAGTTTCAGCTTCAGCATCATTCCTTCCAAAGAAATCCCAGGGCTGATCTCCTTCAGAATGGACTGGTTGGATCTCCTAGCAGTCCAAGGGACTCTCAAGAGTCTTCTCCAACACCACAGTTCAAAAGCATCAATTCTTCATCACTCCTTCCTTCCCTCTAAAACTGAAGTGAAGTGAAGTGAAGTCTTTCAGTTGTGTCCAACTCTTTGTGACCCTATGGACTGTAGCCCACCAGGCTCCTCTGTCCATGGGATTCTCCAAGCAAGAATACTGGAGTGGGTTGCCATTTCCTTATCCAGGGGATCTTCCCAGCCCAAGAATTGAACACAGGTCTCCTGCATTGCAGGCAGATGTTTTAACCTCTGAGCCACCAGGGATGCCCTCCCTCTTGCACTGCTGCTGCTGCTGCTAAGTCGCTTCAGTCATGTCTGACTCTGTGCGACCCCATAGATGCAGCCTAACAGGCTCCCCCATCCCTGGGATTCTCCAGGCAAGAACACTGGAGTAGGTTGCCATTACCTTCTCCAATGCATGAAAGTGAAAAGTGAAAGTGAAGTTGCACAGTCGTGTCTGACTCTTCACGATAGTAACCTCTAATTTGTTCTCTATGAGTCTGCTTCTTTTTTGTTATAATCATTATTTTGCTAATTTTTTTAGATTTCACATATAAGTGATATTATATAATATTTGTCTTTCTCTGTATGACTTATTTCACTTTGCACAATGCCCTCAAAATCCATTCATTTGCTGCAAATGGAAAGATTTCATTCTTTTTATGGCTTAGTAGTATTCTATTGTATGTATATACCACATCTTCTTTATCAATTCATCTGTTGATGGACACTTAGAATGCTCCATACCTTGGCAACTGTAAATCATGTTGCTGTGATTATCAGATTAGGAACATCTCCTGGAGGAGGGCATGGCAACCCACTCCATTAATCTTGCCTGGAAAATTTCATGAACAGAGGAGCCTGTGCATTTACAGTCCACAGGGTCTCACAGAATCAGACACTATTGAAGCTGCTAAGCAACAGTGACTAATGGAGTACATGTATCATTTTAAATACCAAAAATGAAACCGTTGGGTCATTTGGCAATCCTACTTTTGTTTTGTTGAGAAGCATCCATGCTGTTTTCCACAGTGGTTGAACAAATTTACATTTCCATCAACAGTGTCTGAGGAATCCTTTTTTCTACTTTAACATCAAATTTGCTATTTGTGTTCATTTTGATTATGGCCATTCTAACAGTAAGGTGACATCTCACTGTGGTTTTGATTTAAATTTTCCTGATGATTAGCAATGTTGAGCATTTCATATGCCTGTTGGCTATCTGCATTTCTTCTTTGGAAAAATCTTCAGATCTTCTACCCAATTTTGAATTGAGTTTTCTTTTGGTGTTGAGTTATATGAGCTATTACTATATTTTGAATATTAAACCAAAATCAGTCATATAATTTGTAAACATTTTACCCTATTCAGTTGGCTGTTTTTGTTTTTAAAACTGTTTCTTCTGCTATATAAAAATTTTCAATTTTAATTAGGTACCATTGTTTATTTTTACTTTTATTTCCTTTAGGAGACAAATTCAAAAATATGATTCCATAATTTATGTCAAGGTATGTTCTCCCTATGTTCCCTCCTAGAGTTTTTATGGTTTCTAGTTTTACATCTAGGTCTTTAATTCATTTTTAGTTTATTTTTGTATGTTCAGTTCAGTTCAGTCACTCAGTTGTGTCTGACTTTTTGTGACCCCATGAACTGAAGCACGCCAGCCCTCTCTGTCTATCACCAACTCCCGGGGTTCACCCAAATTCATGTCCACTGAGTCAGTGATGCCATCCAGCCATTTCATCCTCTGTCATCCTGTTCTTCTCCTGCCCTCAATCTTTCCCAGCATCAGGGTCTTGTCAAATGACTAGGCTCTTCTCATCAGGTGGTCAAAGTATTGGAGTTTCAGCTCTAACATCAATCCTTCCAATGAACACCCATGACCAATCTCCTTCAGTATAGATAGGTTGGAACTCCTTGCAGTCCAAGGGGCTCTCAAGATTCTTCTCCAACACCACAGTTCAAAAGCATCAATTCTGTGCTCAGCTCTCTTTATAGTGCAACTCTCACATCCATACATGACTACTGGAATAACCATAGCCTTGGTTAGATGGACCTTTGTTGACAAAAATAACATCTCTGCTTTTTAATATGCTTTCTAGGTTGCTGATAACTTTCCTTCCAAGGAGTAAGCTTCTTCTAATTTCTTGGCTGCAATCACCATCTGCATTGATTTTGGAGCCCAAAATAATAAAGTCAGCCACTGTTTCCACTGTTTTCCCAACTATTTGCCATGAAGTGGTGGGACTGGGACTGGATGCCATGATCTTAGTTTTCTGAATGTTTTTGTATGTGGTGTTAGGTAATTTTCTAATTTCATTCTTTTACATGGAATTGTCCTTTATTCTTTTTTTATAATGGTGGCTCAAATGGTAAAGCTTCTGCCTGCAATGCAGTAGACCCAGGATTGATCCCTGGGTTAGGAAGATCCCCTGAAGAAGGAAAGGGCAAGCCACTCCAGCTTTCTTGCCTGGAAAATTCCATGGTTGGAGGAGCCTGATAGGTTACAGTCCACGAGGTCACAAAGAGTCGAACATGACTAAGTGATTTCCCTTCCACTTCCACGTCCAAGTAAGTGAAAACATTAATGCTTCAGTAACTAAGCATAATTTATATACATATATTTATACTTATAGAGTATAGCTGTATATATAACATATACAGTTACATGTACTTATATTTGTATAATATGTATTTACATTTTGTATAATATATATTGTTAATTTATTTATATATAAAATATATGTATTTATAAAAACCATAAACATACATATAATAAATTAAAGTGTTTTAAGACATCAGTTCTTATTTTTATATTTGTAGAATAGCCAAATTCTTGGGCTCTAGTTGGGGCTATTTTCATTTTTTCCACTTTAATAGGTACAAAAGTGACATATGTGGCTATAAAATGTTATGCCATATGTATGCTAATCTGCAAAATAAATTTTAAATTTTAAACATTAGTTTTAAAATATTTAAGATTGTAAAAATTGTACTAACATCAAAAATCTGGAAAACCACTGTGGTATACTATATTATGTAAACTGATGGAAATATATTTTGAATGGTTCCTGACTCATTGAATCAAAGAATATTCAAATCATATAAACAGATATTTTACTGAACTTTTTTACATAAATATACAATTGTGTGTGTATTTTCATTGAGTCTGCTCTTTATCTTTTATTATTATATAAATAAATTTTGCAGCAAAAACCATAATTACAGTATCACCTAAGCATGCTGCTGCTACTGCTAAGTTGCTTCAGTCATGTCCAACTCTGTGCAACCCCATAGATGGCAGCCCACCAGGCTCCTCTGTCCCTGGGACTCTCCAGGCAAGAACATTGGAGTGGGTTGCCATTTTCTTCTCCAACGCATGAAAGTGAAAAGTGAAGTCACTCAGTTGTGTCCAACTCTTAGCGACCCCATGGACTGCAGCACACCAGACTTCTCCATCCATGGGATTTTCCAGGCAAGAGTACTGGAGTGGGGTGCCATCACCAAAGCATAAGCCTCATTTAATTAGATATGACTAGCACACCACCAAAGAAAAGGATTGCATTTATAACAAGCTATAAAAGAAATTTTAAAAGGAGCCAAGTGTAAGGCAGAACACAGTATTTTCAAATGAGCAAAAATGAAACACAATATAACAAAGAAAGCTTAAACACGTTTTTTTCTAATATACTACAAAAATAAATCAGCATAAGCCTTAAATTCCAAGTCATTAAATAAAGGAAAATATAAGCAGCAAAATATAAACATTTAGAAAGATAAAATTGGGATATAAAACTTGGAGAACTCCAATAAACAAAATAATAAAAGTTTTGTAGGAAGTTCTTTAGTCATAAGGAAAACAACAGCAGATGGAAAAGCATACATGCAGAAGTAGAGCACACACATATACAGATATGCACACATATATATATACACAAATAATATTCTTATGAGATTTAAAGTATATGTTGTATTAAAATACATAATAAATGCACAATGCTTAAAATTCTTCAAAAAAGGCTTCAGCAAGTTTAAGTGCACTGAGAAATTCCAGATGTTCAATCTGGATTTAGAAAAAGCAGAGGAACCAGAGACCAAATTGCCAGCATCCACTGGATCATAAGAAAAGCAAGAGAGTTCCAGAAAAATATCTACCTCTGCTTCATTGACTATGCTAAAGCCTTTGACTGTGTGGATCACAACAAACTGTGGGAAATTCTTAAAGAAGTGGGAATACCAGACTCCTTACTTGCGTCCTGTGAAACTGTTATGCAGGTCAAGAATCAAGAGCTAGAACCAGATATGGAACAATGGACTGATAAAAATATGGAGAAGGAGTATGTCAAGGATATATATTGTCACCCTACTCATTTAACTTATATGAGGAGTACATCACTCGGGAAATACCAGGCTGGATGAAGCACAAGCTGGAATCAAGATTGCCAGGAGAAATATCAATAACCTCAGATAGGCACATGACACCACCCTTATGGTAGAAAGTGAAGAGGAACTAAAGAGCCTCTTGATAAAGGTGAAAGAGAAGAGTGAAAAAGCTGGCTTGAAGCTAGCATGTAAAAAAATAAGATCATGACATCTGGTCCCTTCACTTTATCATCACTTCATGGCAAACAGATGGGGAAACAATGGAAACAGTGGCACATTTTATTTTCTTGGACTCCAAAATCACTGAATGTGAGAGATGGACCATAAAGAAAGCTGAGTGCTAAAGAATTGATGCCTTTGAACGTGGTGTTGGGGAAGTCTCTTGAGAGTCTCTTGGACTGCAAAGAAATCACAGCAGTCAATCCTAAATGAAATCAATCTTGAATATGCATTGGAAGGATTGATGCTGAAGCTACAATACTTTGGCCACCTGATGTGAAGAGCCAATTCATTAGGAAAGACTCTGATGCTAGGACAGATTGAAGGCAAGAGGAGAACATAACAACAGAGGATGAGATGGTTGGATGACATCCCTGACTCAATGGAGATGAGTTTGCACAAGCTCTGGGAGATTGTGAAGGACAGGGAAGCCTGGTGTGCTGCAGTCTATGGGGTCACAAAAAGTCGGACACGACTGAAAAACTGAAAAACAACAATGATACAGTATTCTAGATTCTTGCTTTGTTTGTAAAAGGCGTTGATATTAGGTTCTAATAAGTTATAATAAGAATGTATGTTTGCATGTTTTTATTTTTAAACTGTCTATTAAAGTAATGATAAAAAATGATTTGACTAACAAGGGCTTACTTTCAAAATTATTTAAACAGTTTATAAAACTCAATAGCAACAATGACAACAACAATAACAAAAATTAAAATAAAATGGCAGAATACCTTTATAGACATTTCTCCAAAGACATAGAAATGGCCAATAGGCATTTGAAAAGACATGCATTATTACCAATTATTAGAGAAATGGAAATCAAAACTACAATAAGATTCCAGTTCAGAGCAGTCAGAATAGCTACCAGTATAAAGTATACAAATAACAAGTGCTAGAGAGGATGTGGAGGAATGGAAACTCCCTTCCACTGTTTGTCAGGATGTAAGTTGGTGTAGCTACTATGGAAAACAGTATGGAGGTTCTTCTAAAGCTAAAAATAAAATTAAAAAAAAAAAAGTTGTCATATAATCTAGCAATCCTACTCATGGGCATATACCTGGAGAAAACTATAATTTGAAAATATACATAGATCCGTATGTTCATACCAGCACTATTTACAATAGCCAAGACATGGAATCAACCTAAATGATTATCAATTAATGAACAGATAAGGAAGTCATACATATACACATTGGAATATTACTTAGTAAAGAATAACGTAATGTCATTTGAAGTAACATGATAGACCTAGACATTATCATACTAAGTGAAGTAAGTTAAAAAGAGAAGGACAAATACCATATGATATCACTTACATGTGGAATCTAAATATAACATAAATTAACTTATTTAAAAATATGAACAGACTACCAGACATAAAGAAGAGACACGGTTTTCAAGGGAGAGGAGTTTGGGATATGTAAATGCAAATTATTATGGATGAACAACAGTACCCTTAACAAGAGAATAGTCAAACTTAAAAAAAAAAGACCTACAACTATGAATTCACAAATAAGAATAAACTAGTTCATCTAATTTAGAAAAGGTTTTGCAGTACCAACTAAGTTAGATAGATACTCTATGGCCAAAGAGTTATCCTACTCATGGTTAGCATGAAGTGAAATGAAGCCATTCAGTCATGTCTGACTCTTTGCTACCCCATGGGCTACTACTACTACTAGGCTCCTCAGCCCGTGGGATTTTCCAGGCAAGAGAACTGGAGTGGGTTGCCATTGATCACTAAAAGATATGTTCAGAAATATTTCTGGCTACATGATTCATAAAAGCCCCAAACTATTAACAATGCACATAATCAAAAACAGCTGAATTCTTAAGAAAATTACATAATATTCATGGAATGGAACACTGTGCAACAATGAGATTATATATACTCCATATGGCAGTATGGAATAATCCCACAAACAGAATATTGAGAACAAAAAGGCAGATACAAAAGCATATATGTTATATGATTAACTTTTAAAAGTTCAAAAATAAGCAGAACAGTTAAACATGCACTGTTATGTGAAGATTGTGTTTCTCTTCAATAGGTGCAGGTGTGGACTGAAAGGTGAATGGAGAACTTCTGGACTGCTAGAAAAGATGTCATTTAGATATATATTACTCATTTTATTTTGTAAAACATCATCAAGTTATATGTTATAATATTTGAATTTTTCTCTTGCTCCTTTATGTATAAAGAAACTTTATTACATAAGCAGAAAATGTGTCACTTAAATGTGAATCAAATAAGCAAATATCTTCAAATATGTAAGAATTCATAAATAATAATATCAACTGCCCTTTCTTGGGGAAATAAAAGAAAAACAACAGTAAATATTGAGTATCCAGCCAGTTAAGAGGAGAATGAACAAAGATTTTAGAAATCATGTGAGCCTTGAGTTTACTTAAATATAGTACTAAGGAGTAAATTTAGCACGGTTAATTTAATATAATAAATTTGCATAGTATAAATATTATAACATGGTGAACAAAGATCAGTGATGAGCAAACTTGGAAAGAAGACTAAAGCGTTAATTTTCTCATCTTTTTTTTTTAATTTATTTCAATTGGAGGCTAATTACTTTACAATATTTTAGAGGTCTTTGCCACACATTGACATGAATCAGTCATAGGTGTACATGTGTTCCCCATCCTGAGCCCCCTCTCCTTTCCCTCCCCATCCCATCCTTCAGGGTCATCCCAGTGCACCAACCCTGAGCACCCTGTCTCATGTATCGAACCTAGACTGGTGATCAATTTCACATATGATAATATACATGTTTCAATGCTATTCTCTCAATCATCCCACCCTCACCTTATGCCACAGAGTCCAAAAGTCTGTTCTTTACATCTGTGTCACTTTTTCTATCTCACATATAGGGTCATTGTTACCATCTTTCTAAATTCCATATATATGCGTTAATATAATGTATTAGTGTTTTTCTTTCTGACTTACTTCATTCTGTATAATCGGCTCCAGTTTCATCCACCTCATTAGAACTTATTCAAATGCATTCTTTTTAATAGCTGAGTAATATTTCATTGTGTATATGTACCACAACTTTCTTATCCACTTGTCTGCCAATGGACATCTAGTTTGCTTCCATGTCCTGGCTATTGTAAACAGTGTTGTGATGAGTACAAGTGCCTCTTTCAATTCTGGTTTCCTTAGTGTGTATGTCCAGCAGTGGAATTGCTGGGTTGTATTTCCAGTTTTTAAAAGAATCTCCACACTGTTCTCCATAGTGTCTGTACTAGTTTACATTCCCACCAACAGTGTAAAAGGGTTCCTTTTTCTCCACACCCTCTCCAGCATTTATTGTTTATAGATTTTTGGATAGCAGCCATTCTGACCTGCGTGAGATGGTAAATCATTGTGGTTTTGATTTGCATTTCTCTGATAATGAGTGATATTGAGCATCTTTTCATGTGTTTGTTAGCCATCTGTATGTCTTCTTTGGAGAAATGTTTAGTTCCTTGGCCCATTTTTTGATTGGGTCGTTTATTTTTATGGAGTTGAGCTGAAGGAGCTGCTTGAATATTTTTTAAATTAATTCTTTGTCAGTTGCTTCATTTGCTATTATTTTCTCCCAATCTGAAGGCTGCCTTTTCACCTTGTTTCCTTCATTGTGCAAAAACTTTTAAGTTAAATTAGGTCCCATTTGTTTACGTTTGCTTTTATTTCCATTACTCTGGGAGGTGTGTCATAGAGGATCATGCTGTGATTCATGTCAGAGAGTGTTTTGCCTATGTTTTCCTCTAGGAGTTTCATAGTTTCTGGTCTTACATTTAGATCTTCAATCCATTTTGAGTTTATTTTTGTATCTGGTGTGAGAAAGTGTTCCAGTCCAGTTTCATTCTTTTACAAGTGGTTGACCAGTTTTCCTAGCACCACTTGTTAAAGAGATTGTCTTTTCACCATTGTATATTGTTCCCTCCTTTGTCAAATACAAGGTGCCATAGGTGCATGGATTTATCTCTGGGCTTTCTATTTTGTTCCATTGTTCTATATTTCTGTCTTTGTGCCAGTACCATACTGTCTGGATGACTGTAACCTTGCAGTAGAGGCTGAAGTCAGGCAGGTTGATTCATCCAGTTCCATTCTTCTTCCTCAAAATTGCTTTGGCTATTCAAGGATTTTTGTATTTCCATTCAAATTGTGAAATTATTTGTTCAAGTCTCTGAAAAATACTGTTGGTAGCTTATAGGGATTGCTTTGAATGTATAAATTGCTTTGTGTAGTATATTCATTTTCATTATATTGATTCTTTTGATCCATGAACATGGCATATTCCTCCATCTATTTGTATCATATTTGATTTCTTTCATCAGTGTTTTATAGTTTTCTATATATAGGTCTTTTGCTTCTTTAGGTAGATTTATTCCTAAGCATCTTATTATTTTCATTGCTACAGTGAATGGAATTGTTTCCTTGATTTCTCTTTATGCTCTCTCATTGTTAGTGTATAGGAATGCAAGGAATTTCTGTGTGTTAATTTTATATCCTGTAACTTTACTATATTCATTGATTAAAACTCTAGTAATTTTCTGGTGGAGTTTTTAGGGTTTTCTGTGTAAAGGATCATGTCATCTGCAAACAATGAGAGTTTTACTTTTTTTCCAATCAGGATTCCTTTTATTTCTTTTTCTGCTCTGATTTTCTGTGGCTAAAGCTTCCAAAACTATGTTGAATAGTAGTGGTGAGACTGGGCACCTTTGTGTTGTTCACCTTTGAGGATAATGTTTGCTGTGGATTTATCATCTATGGCTTTCATTATGTTGAGGTATGTTCCTTCTATGTCTACTTTGTGGAGAGTTTTTTATCATAAATGGGTATTGAATTTTGTCAATGGCTTTCTCTGCATCTATTGAGATAATCATATGGTTTTTATCTTTCAATTTGTTAATGTGATATATCACACTGATTGATATGTGAAAGCTGAAGAATTCTTGCATCACTGGGATAAAGCCCACTTGGTCATTATGTATGATCTTTTTAATATGTTCTTGGATTCTGTTAGCTAGAATTTTATTAAGGATGTTTGCATCTATATTCATCAGTGATATTGACCTGTAGTTTTCTTTTTGTGTGGCATCTTTGTTTGGTTTGGATATTAGGGTGATGGTGGCCTCATAGAATGAGTTTGGAAGTTTACCTTCCTCTGCAATTTTTCTAGAAGAGTTTGAGTAGGATAGGTGTTAGCTCTTCTCTAAATTTTTGGTACAACTCAGCTGTGAAGCCATCTGGTCCTAGGCTTTTGTTTGTTGGAAGATTTCTGATTACAGTTTTGATTTCTGTGCTTGTGATGGGTCTGTTAAGATTTTCTATTTCTTCCTGGTTCATTTTTGGAAAGTTGTACTTTTCTAAGAATTTGTCCATCTCTTCCAAGTTGTCCATTTTATTGGCATATAGTTGCTGATAGTAGTCTCTTATGTTCCTTTGTATTTCTGTGTTGTCTGTTGTGATTTCTCCATTTTCATTTCTAATTTTGTTGATTTGTTTCTTCTCCCTTTGTTTCTTGATGAGTATGGCTAATGGTTTGTCAGTTTTATTTATCTTCTCAAAGAATCATCTTTTAGCTTTGTTGATTTTAGCTATTGCCTTCTTTGTTTCTTTGCATTTATTTCTGCACTCATTTTATGATTTCTTTCCTTCTACTAACCCTGGGGTTCTTCATTTCTTCTTCTAGCTGCTTTAAGTGTAGAGTTAGGCTATTTATTTATTATACATAAAATTTATATTTTATTTTTATAATTATATATTTTTATAATATTTACATTATTAAATGTTTATAATAATTAATATTATAATATTAGTTATTATTTGTGATAATATATAATTATAATAAACAGTAATATAATTACAAATATGCTTATTATATAAATAAATATATTTATTATATGATATAAATGCATTTATTATATAAATATAATTATCATAAACAAAATATAACTTTATTTATATATAATATTTCAATAGCCTAACTCTACACTTAAAACAACTAGAAAAAGAAGAAGTGAAGAACCCCAGGGTTAGTAGAAGAAAAGAAATCATAAAAATTCGGGCAGAAATAAATACAAAGGAAACAAACGAGACAATAGCCAAACTCAGCAAAGCTAAAAGATGGTTCTTTGAAAAGATAAATAAAATCTACAAACGATTAACTCAGATGACCATTATATCTACTACTGAGGCCAAGAATCCCTCAGAAGAAATGGAGTACCTATCATGGTCAACAAGAGAGTCCAAAATGCAGTACTAGGATGCAATCTCAAAAATGACAGAATGATCTCTGATCATCTTCAAGGAAAGTCATTCAATATCACAGAATCCAAGTCTATGCCCCAACCAGTAACACTGAAGAAGCTGAAGTTGAAGGTTTTATGAAGATCTACAAGACCTTTTAGAACTAACACCCAAAAAAGATGTCCTTAGATGACTGGAATACTAAAGTAGGAAGTCAAGAAACACCTGGAGTAACAGGCAAATTTGGCCTTGGTATGGAGAATGAAGCAGGGCAAAGACTAATATAGTTCTGCCAAGAAAATGCACTGGTCATAGCAAACACCATCTTCCAACAACACAAGAGAAGACTACACATGGACATTACCAGATGGTCAACACTGAAATCAGACTGATTATTTTCTTTGCACCCAAAGATGGAAAACCTCTATACAGTAAAAAAAAAAAAAAAAAAAAAAAAAAAACAAGACCAGGAGCTGACTGTGGCTCAGATCATGAACTCCTTATTGCCAAATTCAGATTCAAATTGAAGAAAGTAGGGAAACCCACTAGACCATTCAGGTATGACCTACATCAAATCCCTTATAATTATACAGTGGAAGTGAGAAATAGATTTAAGGGCCTAGATCTGATAGACACAGTGCCTGATGAACTATGGAATGAGGTTCATGACATTGTACAGGAGACAGGGATCAAGACCATCCCCATGGAAAAGAAATGCAAAAAAGCAAACTGGCTGTCTGAGGAGGCCTTACAAATAGCTGTGAAAAGAAGAGATGTGAAAGGCAAAGGAGAAAAAAAGAAAGATATAGGCATCTGAATGCAGAATTTCAGAGAATAGCAACAAGAGATAAGAAAGCCTTCCTCAGTGATCAATGCAAAGAAAGAGAGGAAAAGAACAGAATGGGAAAGGCTAGAGATCTCTTCAAGAAAATTAAATACCAAGGGAACATTTCATTCAAAAATAGGCTCGATAAAGGACACAAATGGTCTGGACCTAACAGAAGCAGAAGATATTAAGAAGAGGTGGCAAGAATACACAGAAGAACTGTACAAAAAAGATCTTCACGACCTGGATAATCATGATGATATGATCACTAATCCAGAGCCAGACCTCCTGGAATGTGAAGTCAAGTGGGCCTTAGAAAGTATCACTATGAACAAAGCTAGGGAGGTGATGGAATTCCAGTGGAGCTGTTTCAAATCCTGAAAGATGATGCTGTGAAAGTGCTGCACTCAATATGCCAGCAAATCTGGAAAACTCAGCAGTGGCCACAGGACTGGAAAAGGTCAGTTTGCATTCCAATGCCAAAGAAAGGCAATGTCAAAGAATGCTCAAGCTACCGCACAATTGCACTCATCTCTCATGCTAGGAAAGTAATGCTCAAAATTCTCCAAGCCAGGTTTCAGCAATACGTGAACCGTGAACCCCCTGATGTTGAAGCTGGTTTTAGAAAAGGCAGAGGAACCAGAGATCAAATTGCCAACATCTGCTGGGTCATCAAAACAGCAAGAGAGTTCCAGAAAAACATCTATTTCTTCTTTATTGACTATGCTAAAGCCTTTGACTGTGTGGATCACAATAAACTGTGGAAAATTCTGAAAGCGATGGGAATACCGGACCACCTGACCTGCCTCTTGAGAAATCTGTGTGCAGGCCACAAAGCAGCAGTTAGAACTGGACATGGAACAACAGGCTGGTTCCAAATAGGAAAAGAAATATGTCAAGGCTGCATATTGTCACACTTCTTATTTAACTTCTATGCAGAGTACATCATGAGAAATGCTGGACTGGAAGAAACACAAGGTGGAATCAAGATTGCCAGGAGAAATATCAATAACCTCAGATATGTAGATGACACCACCCTTATGGCAGAAAGTGAAGAGGAACTAAAAATCTTCTTGATGAAACTGAAAGAGGAAAGCGAAAAAGTTGGCTTAAAGCTCAACATTCAGAGAACGAAGATCATGGCATCCGGTCCCATCACTTCATGGGAAATAGATGGGAAAACAGTGGAAAGTTTCAGACTTTATTTTGGGGGGCTCCAAAATCACTCTAGATGGTGACTGCAGCCATGAAATTAACAGACGCTTACTCCTTGGAAGAAAAATTATGACCAATCTAGATAGTATATTCAAAAGCAGAGACATTACTTTGCCAACTAAGGTGCATCTAGTGAAGACTATGGTTTTTCCAGTGGTCTTGTATGGACGTGAGAGTTGGACTATGAATAAGGCTGAGCACTGGAGAATTGATGCTTTTGAACTGTGATGTTGGAGAAGACTCTTGAGAGTCCCTTGGACTGCACGGAGATCCAACCAGTCCATTCTGAAGGAGATCAGCCCTGGTATTTCTTTGGAAGGAATGATGCTAAAGCTTAAACTCCAGTCCTTTGGCCACCTCATGTGAAGAGTTGACTCATTTAAAAGACTCTGATGCTGGGAGGGATTGGGGGCAGGAGGAGAAGGGGACGACCGAGGATGAGATAGCTGGATGGCATCACTCACTCGTTGAACGTGAGTCTGAGTGAATTCCTCCGGGAGATGGTGATGGACAGGGAAGCCTGGCGTGCTGCGATTCATGGGGTCTCAAAGAATCAGATATGACTCAGTGACTGAACTGAACTGAACTGATGTATTATAAAATTTATATATTTATTTATTATTTTGTTTCTTGAGGTATACTTGTATTGCTATGAATCTTCCCCTTAGCACTGCTTTTACTGAATCCCATAGGTTTTGTGTGTGGTGATTTCATTTTCATTCCTTTCTATGCATATTTTGATTTCCTTTTTTTTTTTTTCTGTAATTTTTGGTTATTCAGAAGCGTGTTTAGCCTCCATATATTTGTATTTTTAATAGTTTTTTTTTTCCTTGTAGTTGACATCTAATCTTACTGCACATGATCAGAAAAGATATTTGAGATGATTTCAATTTTTTTGAATTTACCAAGGCTAGATTTATAGGCCAGGATTGCTCTATCTTGGTGAAGGTTCCATGTGCACTTGAGAAAAATGCTAAATTCATTGTTTCGGGGTGAAATGTCCCATAGATATCAATTAAGTCTAACTGATCCATGGTATCATTTAAAGTTTGTGTTTCCTTGCTAATTTTCTGTTTAATTGATCTATCCATAGGTAGAGTGGGGTATTAAAGACTCCCACTATTATTGTTTTACTGTTAACTTCCTCTTTCATTCTTGTAAACATTTGCCTTACATATTACAGTGCTCCTATGTTGAGTGCATATATATTTATAATTATTATGTCTTCTTGGGTTAATCCTTTGATCATTATGTGGTGTCCTTCTTTGTCTCTTTTTACAGCCTTTATTTCAAAATCTGTTTTATCTGATATGAATATTGCTACTCCTGCTTTCTTTTGGTCTCCATTTGCATGAAATATATTTTTTAAGCCTTTTACTTTCAGTCTGTACATGTCCCTTGGTTTGAGGTGGGTCTCTTGTAGAGAGACACCATATATAGGGGGTCTTGTTTGTTGGGACATTCAACCCAATTACATTTAAGGTAATTACTGATAAGTATGATCCTGTTTCCATTTACTTTGTTGTTGTGTTCTAGTCTTTCAAAGAAGGAAGTCAATAATTTTCTTTAAAACAAAGCAAGGAACTGAAAATAGCATTGCCATTCAAACCTCCCAATACTTTTTATAAGCATTTTCCAGGCTTAGAGTGATTTTTCAAAAACAATAACCTTCTGTTAAGAAATAAGTTTTGAAATGGAACAATAAGTTTCAATTTGGTATCTTTTCTCCAAGTATAAGAGAAAAACAGAAAGAAAAAAAAACACAGAAGTACATGAAAAGGTAAATATAACATTTCAATCGTGATATCATCAATAGTATATTGCTATTTTTATAAAAATGTTATTGTTTTACATTATAATCAACTTATTCATTCATTTTTATCTCTGGTTATATTCATGGAAATATACCTGGAATGGGCTCACCTAATTGAAGAAAATCAGTGGATAGTTAAATATTAGGTTTTTTAAAATAAATTTCATGTTCATATAATTTTCTGCATTTAAGTTTTTTCAATGCATATAGCATTAAAAATAACAGAAATATTGCCATATATAAAGTAAGACAAGGAAATAATACACCTAGAAACTAATATGCAAAATCATTGAAAATGATTAATTCAAAATGGTGACAGCATAGATGTTTGATTTTTTTTTTTGATTAGGTTCATTTGTTTGAAATTTTCAAATAAATTTTAAAATTAAAGTAATTTGAGGAAATCTGACATTTTGAGTAGCAGATCTGTTCAGTAAGTGCATATGTCTTACAGTGCAAAAATAGATTTGAAGCTTTTTATTTAAAAATAATAAATGTTTGCAATGTTTCATTCAGATCCTACTCTTTCTGCAAAGTTCAGTTCAGTTCAGTCACTCAGTCATGTCTCACTCTTTTTAACCCCATGGACTGCAGGAGGCCAGGCTCCTCTTCCCATCACCAACTCATGGAGTTTACCCAAGCTCATCTCCATTGAGTTGGTGATGCCATCCAATCATCTCATCTTCTGTCATCCCTTTCTCATCCCACCTTCAATCTTTCCCAGCATCAGGGTCTTTTCCAATGAGTCAGCTGGATCTGCCCACATTGAAAATGTATGGGACAAGTCAATTCTGAAAGGAAACTTTGAATTGTATGATTCAAGACTGATGACATGCAGAAGAGGTCTAGGGCAGTATATATAAGGAAACAAAGAATAGTTCACTCAGGTACCTCCACTGGTTTTTGTCAACTTATTTTACAATCGATATTTTACTATTTATTATTCCTAGTTAAAGCATCTGAGTGATATCACATATTCATGTACTACATGGTTACACACATGGTTATATATTCATGGTTACATATTGATGTCCACTCCTGGCAAGTAGGGGTAGGAAATACTTGATTGGTTTTCCTAAAAATACAGACATACTGGCAGTTTCCCCAGTTGGAAGATATTGCCCCAAAAGAAACAGGGAGGAAGCTTGGCAAAACTACAGGTGTTTTGTTGTTTTTTCTAAATAGGTTTTGGAAGTGAAAACTTAAGGGTAAGGATTTGAGGAAATTATTATTCTCTAATATGAGCTTCTCAGATGGTGCTAGTGGTAAAGAACTTGCCTGCCAGTGCAGGAGACATGAGATGAGATTTAGATCTCTAGGTCAGGAAGATCCCCTAGAGGAGGAAATGGAAATCTGCTCCAGTATTCTTGCCTTGAAAACTCCAAAGGGGAGGAACCCTGGTGGGCTGCAATCCATAGGGTCACAAAGTGTCAGATATGAGTGAGGTGATTTAGCATTTCCTAATGTAGGGACTTATAAATATATATTTTACTCTCAGAAGTGATTTGTGTGGCTCTCTTATGTTCCATTTCTTCCAAAATATGAAAACTTTGTTCTGGGTTTTTAAACTCTTTCATAGTTTGGCCACATACTCTTTCTTCCTGAAACCCTCTCTTCTTTTAGTCTCAGTAATACTGTACTACTCAACAGCTTTACTTCTTTGATTTACTGTTGCATATATGTCTTTCCTTAAAGATTATGTTTGGTGTTTTTATATTTTCTTTCCTATATTCTTCCTTTTATCTACTCATATAACATTATTAGAGCTCACATGTATTACTAAAGTCCATTTATTTTCCCAAGCTCTAATCTAGCATCTCAAATATTCCACTGTATACTTTAAACTGAAAAAACCAATAAACCTTTAAAAAATTCTAAAATATTTCACTCCCTGCTTATAGAGTGTCCTTTCTATTTGTCCCTCTCTCTCCCTACTTTTTCTTTCCCTTTATTTTATTCTCTCTCTCATTTTCCTTATCACACTAACCTAAAAGACATATTTTAGAGACACTTAAGTAATTACCTTTACCATTTAAATTTAGTTTCAACGTGAATTATATAAGTTGATTTAAATACTTTAATACCTGTGAATGTCATCTGAATTTTTAATACAATAAGAGTAATGGATGTCCTTTGAAATCACTTATTTTCACAGTAATGGTGCAGAAAGTATTGATGCCTAGAAAAATGAAAAACATTTGCTAGCTGATTTCCTACATTAGTTCATTTATAAAGGTTAGTAATTGTACTTAAAAGATAAAATTAGCACTAAAAATGTTTCATAATTGTTCTTTAATTATAAACTAGATTGCAGATGATTAACTGTGTGCAATTTATACATAAAACATCTCATAATTTCAGTGAACATTCGTCTCTCAAAAGTAAACATTGTTTATTTTAGTAATAGTGCAATTATAAAAAACAAATCTCAAATTAAAGTCACAGTTAAAAAAATACTAAGAATCCTGAACAGAGTAATAATACTCAAGAAATGTTTCTATTTCACGGGCAAGATAAAATTTTTATATGTATTATTTTTTGCCAATCTATGATTATAAACCTCTATGAATTGTTCTACTCAAAAATGTATTCTAAGATGTTAAATTTAAATCTGACTTAATATTCAACAGCTGTATTTTTCTAATCTAAGGCAGATGACACCACCCTTATGGCAGAAAGTGAAGAGGAACTAAAAAGCCTCTTGATGAAAGCGAAAGAGGAGAGTAAAAAGTTGGCTTAAAGCTAAACATCAGAAAACTAAGATTATGGCATTTGGTCTCATCATTTCATGTGAAATAGATGGGGAAACAGTAGAAACAGTGTCAGACTTTATTTTTGGGGGACTGCAAAATCACTGCACATGATGACTGCAGCCATGAAATTACAAGACACTTACTCCTTGGAAGGAAAGTTATGGCCAACCTAGATAGCATATTGAAAAGCAGAGACAATACTTTGCCAACAAATGTCCATCTAGTCAAGGCTATAGTTTTTCTAGTGGTCATGTATGAATGTGAGAGTTGGACTGTGAAGAAAGCTGAGCACTGAAGCTCTGATGCTTTTGAACTGTGGTGTTGGAGAAGACTCTTGAGAGTCTCTTGGACTGCAAGGAGATCCAACCAGTCCATTCTAAAAATCAGTCCTGAGTGTTCACTGGAAGGACTGATGCTGAAGCCGAAACTCCAATACTTTGGCCACCTCATGTGAAGAGTTGACTCATTGGAAAAGATTCTGATGCTGGGAGGATTGGGGGCAAGAAGAGAAGGGGATGACAGAGGATGAGATGACTGGATGGCATCACTGACTTGATGGTCGTGAGTTTGAGTGAACTCCAGGAGTTGATGATGGACAGGGAGGCCTGGCGTGCTGTGATTTATGGGGTCGCAAAGAATCGGAAAAGACTGAGCCACTGTACTGACTGATTTTTCTAATCTCCTAAGAAACAATATTTAAGCAAATGTATCTTCATAAGGCATTAAATAAAATATAGTGGATACATCAGTGAGAATTTGCTTCAGCCATCTCTGACTCTTTATGACCCTATGCACTGTAGCCCACCAGGCTCCTCTGTCCATGGGATTCTCCAAACAAGATTACTGGAATGGGTTGCCATGTCCTCCCCCAGGGGATCTTCCCAACACAGGGACTGAACCTGTGTCTTTTTCCTTGGCAGGTGGGGTTTTTACCAATAGTGCCAGCAGGGGAGCCCCCAAAATATAATGAGTAGTAGGCTTGATTAATGCTTGCATTCATTTTTCATTTACTAAAATGTCAATTTCATTTTTAAATGAAACCATATTAGTATCAATATATGCATGTAAGATTACTAATTTTATTTTATTAAGCTAAAATAAAACTCAAAAACATGCTTTTATTTTCAGAAAATATTTTATATTATTAAGAAATAGTAACAGTGTTTGAGTATAAATTAAATTTTCACTGTTCCCAATATTATTTTGTATAAGTATAAATTTGAAATTCTATAAGAAAGTGCATACTGCAGTCATTTAAATATTTATTATTTTCAGGATCCCAAGAACATAAAACATCTTAAAAGTTTTTGTTTTCCTTGTATCTGTTAGGAGAGTAAGCAATATAACTTTCTGTAGTGAATATTAAAATTCAAAGATAGATAACAGATAACAGTAGGCCTCAAACAGACATACTTATTGGAAAACATATTCATTCAACTCATATGGGAAAACTTGGAAGTGGAAGCCAATAAGGGTGGTTTTGTTTTGAAAACATGTGATTTCTTTCTCTACTGACAGTTTATTTATGATAAAATGTAGAAATGAATTTTATTATAACATAAGGGTTATGCTCGACCACTGCTTGACCCAAAAGATAATTCCTAACTGAGAAGTTCAATTTCAGTCAGAAAGTAAGACTTTCCTTTATGCTGCCATATTCTCTCAAATTGAAAAATCATTCAAATGTTGTCCTGAGAGGACTAAGTATATTCAGGCAGACAGTACTCAGGAGAGACTGACGATGCATCCTTCTCAGCTCCCTGTCTTCAGGATGCAAGGTTCCCCTGCTTCTTCATCAATCCAGGTCAACCTTCTCCTCTTCCTCTACTTTCTTCCAGCCCTAATTTCATCTATTTCAGGCAAGCACACTTTCAAATTTGTCTATTGTATGCTGAGGCCATAAAATGTTAAGGTATATATTTCTATTTCAGTGTGAGCAGGAAGAAAACAGAAGTTGCCCTTGGGTTCTCAAGGAAAGAATAATGTGGAAGGGAAATATTTAATAAACTCACCAAGTAATTCCTGAAAAGATAATGTTGCCATCTTATCCTGAGTACTTTCAGACTTAGAACTCTAGGCTACAGAATCTAATGATCCCAGAATTAAAATAGAAGAATAATACAAATGAAGAATAGAAATCTGTAAAGATTTGAAAACTTGTAAGGGGAGCTGGAGAAAGGACTCACATGAGTAATGGTAAGTGGAGCACTGATGAGCAGCTGAGTTTAAGAGGAGATAAAATTGGTGCATTTGAAAAGAAAGACCTCAATACTGAATATGCACATCACAGAAGTAATTCAAAATTATTACAAATATATCTAGGCAACAAATAATAAAAGCAGCTAAGAACCAGAAAGATAGTTAAATAGACACCTAATAAGAGCTTGTTTGTGTAATTCAGGCAGTGAGGAATAGACACAAAGGAGGAAAGAAGATGAAAAAGGTCAGTAATTCCAGGCAAGAGGTTTGGAGAACAGGAAGATTGATCAACTAAATATAAACTGTTAGACAAAACCAATTTCTCCTCAAACAAAGTGTCTGTATATGCTTTTTCTTAGAACAGAAACTAAGACAAGTAGCATAACATTGATATTCCAGTTAGATATCTTGGTACATTTAGTTTTAAGGAAGAAGATTTTAGTCAAACCTTATGACTAAAAGATGTTATTTAGAATAGTATATGTTAACCTCCTAATTATAGGTATCTATCATTTAGACTCTACAATGGAAATAGATAAAATATATATACTTCATATTATGATGCAATTAACTAGTCATCCAACAAGCAGTAAGCTGCTCACAACTCTATTGGCATCAGTACTGGCCAAGAATCATCCTTAAGAACTTTAATTTCCTTAAATTGTTGCCAATTAATCATTAAGATGTGTTAACATTAACATCTGCTCCATTAGGACAAATAACATTTGTTTCACAAGTCCTCCATGATGCCACATAGATAACTGTTAGATGGATTGAAAAAGTAGCATTGAATCCCTCGAGTATTTTACATCATGGAATCTCTCAATTAATCAGAAATTTCCCTGGCCAGGAAAAAAATATAACTATCAAAATATTTGGATCTATACCAATACTGATTGATACTATTAAGTATTAATTGTTAACCACAGTCATGTCTAGTTTTATTCTGCTCTATTAGCATAACTACTAGTATTAATATTAATTATATAAAATTCTTACTTTGAATCTTTAAGGGATTTTTTATTAAATAATTTTTATTTTTTTCTGCAAGAAATTTGATTAATATTTTGTATTTTCAGGCTGAATGATACAAAAACCTAAAATATCAGCAATTTTTGTTAAGGCAGATAATGTCACCTAAGTTACATGTATCTCATGACCATCCTCTGGTATAAAGATAAAATCACTCTATAATTTTTATCAACAATCATTAATCTTACTATGTAACTACTAGGACAAAGGGAAAGATATCAAAGCAAATACATGTTTCAGTTGTCAGTGTGGAATATCTACCCACCATTTTTAGTATATTTGAGGGAGCGCTCAACTTTGAGTTGATATGTGTGTATTCAACTATTAAACTTGAACAGAAACAATAAAAAAAACTCTGTGAAATAGAATTTTTATCAGGTAAAATATTAAAACATCATAGTTGATATACAATGATTCCTACCATCATGCTAGATAATTTTTCCATTGTAGTACATTTTTAAAGAACGTATATAATTACTGGAAAACAGGGAAAAGTCATGAATATTTTCAATTAGAAGTATATTAATAGTATCATTCAGGTCAACTAAATCTGTAATGAATTTCTGTATGCTTTGATCATTAGTTACTGACAGAAGTCTGTTGAAGTCCTCAACAATAATAATGGACTTTTTTTTTTAAACAGTTCTGTCAGATTTTGCCTCGGTGGCTCAGTGACAAAGAACTCACATGCCGATGCAGGACACCTAGGTCTGGAAGATCCCTGGAGATGGAAATGGCAACCCAGTCCAGTATTCTTGCCTGGGAAATCTAATGGACAAAGGAGCCTGGTGTGTTGCAGTCCATGGGGTCACAAAAGAATAGGACACAATTGATGACTAAACAGTAATAGAAAATGTTAAAACTATGCTTTTCAGTGCACAGATATTAGGAACTGTCTTCTTGGAACATTTAACCCCTTTATCACACTATCTGATGCTTCTCTCTATTCCTGAGAAATTTCCTTGTTCTGAAGTTGGCTTTGTCTCAGTTTTATAGCTTGTCTAGCTTTTGATTTGCGTTAGCATGGCATACCATCCCTATTTTTAAACAATCTGAGTAAAGTGTGTTTCTTGCAGACAGCATATAATTAGGTCTTTATGCAGTCTGATGATATCTCTGTCTTTTAATTGGTTCAATTTGACTTTTCACATTTGGAGTAATTGGTGATATAGTTGGATTAATAATATCTATTAAGTTTTTATCTGTTTCCAATTTCTTGTAGTTTTTCTTTGCTGCTTTCCCTCTTATTGTCCTGACTTCCCTGGTTTTACTTAATATCAGTATTATTTGAGTTTTTTATTCTTCTATTTGCATATTAATTATACCACTTTGAAAAACTGTTAATGAGCAAGTCAGAATTTGCAATAAACTTGTTTAAACTAACATAAACCCATCTCAAAAACACTATATTATTTTCTGCATAGTATCGGTATGCTTTTAACAGAGCATCCTCCATCTCTTATGACTTTGCTATCATTGATTTCTCTTATCCATGTATGATTATCACCCAATGTATTGATGTAATTATTATCTCAGTAATCTTTTAAATTAAATAAGAAAAATTAACCTCATTTGCTTCTTCTCCAATACTCTTCAGGTTTTGTTTGTTTATCTGTTTATATATAAGTTTCTGACCTATATCATCTCCTTCTCCCTGAGGAGTTTGAATATTTCTTGTAAGGCACACAAGGTCAATACGGCCTATTATTTCATATAAAAAATTAATAAAGAGAATAGGCTTCAGATTTAGTGCAATTCCATGTTGGGGCTCTACTTTTCTAAGATTCTCTTGATCTATCCTCTCTAGGTTAACTGTGTCATCTTTGGGCTAAGATAATAGCAGAGGTTTCCAAGAATAATAACAGTTAAGGAAGCAGAAAGTTGTGTTTTGGATTCATGTTTTTATGACTGATAATATGATTTTCTGAAGTACAACAGAAGGTATCACCTCTGCTATCACTGGCCAGAACTGGCCATATGCCCATTCACAATTCAGTCATTAACAAGAGCCATAAGAGTATTATGAATAACCTCGTATAATCAGGGAGAAAAAAAAAAAGGAACTGTTGGAGCTGGTGTTGGATTTACAAGTAATATGGGAGGAGTTTGAAAACCTGATCTGGGAAATGAAAGAAGAGTTCAGTTCAGTTCAGTTCAGTCGCTCAGTCGTGTCCGATTCTTTGCGACCCCATGAATCACAGCACGCCAAGCCTCCCTGTCCATCACCAACTCCTGGAGTTCACTCAGATTCGTGTCCATCAAGTCCGTGATGCCATCCAGCCATCTCATCCTCTGTCGTCCCCTTCTCCTCCTGCCCCCAATCCCTCCCAGCATCAGAGTCTTTTCAAATGAGTCAACTCTTTGCATGAGGTGGCCAAAGCACTGGAGTTTCAACTTCAGCATCATTCCCTCCAAAGAATGGCAAAACCAGTACAGTATTGCAAAATAAAATTAAATATATATGTATATATATATCACACACACAAAAAGAAATCCTGGGGCTGATCCCGTTCAGAATGGACTGGTTGGATCTCCTTACAGTACAAATGACTCTCAAGATCTTCTCCAACATCACAGTTCAAAAGCATCAATTCTTCGGCACTTAGCTTCCTTCATAGTCCAACTCAAACATCCATACATGACTCCTGGGAAAACCATAGCCTTGACTAGATAGACCTTTGTTGGCAATGTAATGTCTCTGCTTTTCAATATGCTATCAAGGTTGGTCATACCATTTCTTCCAAGGAGTAAGTGTCTTTCAATTTCATGGCTGCAATCACCATCTGCAGTGATTTTGCAGCCACAAAAATGAAGCCTTACAATGTTTCCACTGTTTCCCCATCTATTTCCCATGAAGTGATGGGACCAGATGCCATGATCTTTGCTTTCTGAATGTTGAGCTTTAAGCCAACTTTTTTCACTCTCCTCTTTCACTTTCATCAAGAGGATTTTTAGTTCCCCCCTCACTTTCTGCCATAAGGCTGGTGTCATCTGAATATCTGAGGTTATTGATATTCCTCCCAGCAATCTTGATTCCAGCTCGTGCTTCTTCCAGCCCAGAGTTTCTCATGATGTACTCTGCATATAACTCAAATAAGCAGTGTGACAATATACAGCCTTGACATACTCCTTTTCCTATTTGGAACCAGTCTGTTGTTCCATGTCCAGTTCTAACTGTTGCTTCTTGACCTACATATAGGTTTCTCAAGAGGCAGGTCAGGTGGTCGGGTATTCCCATCTCTTTCAGAATTTTCCACAGTTTATTGTGATCCACAGAGTCAAAGGCTTTGGCATAGTCAATAAAGCAGAAATAGATGTTTTTCTTGAACTCTCTTGCTTTTTCTATAATCCAATGGATGTTGGCAATTAGATCTCTGGTTCCTCTGCCTTTTCTAAAACCAGCTTGAACATCTGAAAGTTCATGGTTCATGTACTGCTGAAGCCTGGCTTGGAGAATTTCGAGCATTACTTTACTAGCATGTGAGATGACTGAAATTGTGCAGTAGTTTGAGCATTCTTTGGCATTGCCTTTCTTTGTGATTGAAATGAAAACTGACCTTTTCCAGTCCTGTGGGCACTGCTGAGTTTTTCATATTTGCTGGCATATTGAGTGCAGCACTTTCACAGCATCATCTCTCAGGATTTGAAATAGCTCAAGTGGAATTCCATCACCTTCACTAGCTGTGTTCATAGTGATGTTTTCTAAGGCCCACTTGATTTAACATTCCAGGATGTCTGGCTCTAGGTGAGTGATCACACTGTCGTTATTATCCTGGTCATGAAGATCTTTTTGTACAGTTCTGTGTATTTTTGCCACCTCTTCTTAATATCTTCTGCTTCTGTTAGGTCCATACCATTTCTGTCCTTCATCAAGCCTATCTTTGCAGGAAATGTTCCCTTGGTATCTCTAATTTTCTTGGACATCTCTAGTCATTCCCATTCTGTTCTTTTCCTCTATTTCTTTGTATTGATTGTTGAAGAAGGCTTTCTTATTTCTTCTGAGAGATAAGATATTCTTTGGAACTCTGCATTCAGATCCTTTTATCTTTCCTTTTCTCATTTGCTTTTCACCTCTCTTCTTTTCACAGCTATTTGTAAGCTGGCCTCCTCAGACAGCCATTTTGTTTTTTTGCATTTCTTTTCTATGCAGATGTTCTTGATCCCTGTCTCCTATACAATGTCACAAACCTCATTCCATAGTTCATCAGGCACTCTATCTATTAGATCTATGCCCTTAAATCTATTTCTCACTTCCACTGTATAATCATAAGGGATTTGATTTAGGTCATACCTGAATGGTTTAGTGGTTTTCCCTACTTTCTTCAATTTCAGTCTGAATTTGGCAATGAGGAGTTCATGATCTGAGACACAGTCAACTCCTGGTCTTGTTTTGGTTGACTCTATAGAGCTTCTCCATTTTTGGCTGCAAAGAAAATAATCAACCTGATTTCAGTGTTGACCATCTGATGATGGCCATGTGTAGAGCCTTCACTTGTGTTGTTGGAAGAGGGTGTTTTCTATGACCAGTGAATTCTCTTAGCCAAACTCTATTAGCCTTTGCCCTGCTTCATTCCATATGCTAAGGCCAAAACTGCCTGTTACTCCAGGTGTTTCTTGACTTCTTACTTTTGCATTCCAGTCCCCTATAATGAAAAGGACATCTTTTCATTAAAAGGTCTTGTAGGTCTTCATAGAACCATTCAACTTCAGCTTCTTCAGCATTACTGGGTAGGGTAAAGAAGGGTAGTTCCTTCTAATGAAATTCTTTATGGTCAGTTACTCAAATTCTTCCCATGTTACACTCTGATGATATACCCCGAGGAAACTCAGGATAAGAATTACAGGATAGTGGCTCCAGGTAGCTGAGATGCATGTCAAAAGAATGATTTCAATGAGCCCTGGCTCTGCATAGTTCCATATATAGAAAAGTGATAAATTCCTTTACTTGAGATATCTAGTTTTCCTTAATTAACAGTAATTTTTATATTACATGCAAAGATGGGCACAATAAAAGACAGAAATGGTATAGACCTAACAGAAGCAGAAAATATTAAAAAGTGGTGGCAAGAATATGCAGAAGAAATATAGAAAAAGACCTTCATGATCCAGATAATCATGAACGTGTCATCAGTCACCTAGAGCCAGACATCCTGGAAGTCAAAGTCAAGTGACCCTTAGAGAGCATCACTATGAACAAAGCTAGTGGAGGTGATAGCATTTCAGCTGAGCTATTTAAAGCCTAAAGATGATGTTGTGAAAGTGCTACACTCAATAAGCCACCAAATTTGAAAACTGAGCAGTGGCCACAGGACTGGAAAAAGATCAGTTTTCATTCCAATCCCTAAGAAAGGCAATGCCAAAGAATGCTCGAACTATCACACAATTTGCACTCATCTCACATGTCAGTGAAATAATGCTCAAAGTTCTCCAAGCCAGGTTTCAGCAGTATGTGAACCATGAACTTCCAGATGTTCA
Source organism: Nanger dama (assembly GCA_917880005.1). Lineage (NCBI taxonomy): Eukaryota > Metazoa > Chordata > Mammalia > Artiodactyla > Bovidae > Nanger > Nanger dama. Next base: position 49,291,959 of record CAKJTW010000011.1, read on the forward strand.
ATCTGGCTTTAGAAAGGGCAAAGGAACCAGAGATCAAATTTCCAACATCCACTGGATCATGGAAAAAGCAAGACAGTTCCAGAAAAACATCTATTTCTGCTTTATTGACTATGTCAAAGCCTTTGACTGTGTGGAGCACAATAAACTGTGGAATATTCTGAAAGAGATGGGAATACCAGACCACCTGACCTGCCTCTTGAGAAACCTATATGCACGTCAAGAAGCAACAGTTAGAACTGGACATGGAAAACAGACTGGTTCCAAATAGAAAAAGGAGTACATCAAGGCTGTATATTGTCACCCTGCTTATTCAACTTATATGCAGAGTACATCACGAGAAATGCTGGGCTAGAAGAAACACAAGCTGGAATCAAGACTGCCGGGAGAATTATCAATAACCTCAGATATTTAGATGACACCACCCATATGGCAGAAAGTGAAGAGGAACTAAAGAGCCTCTTGATGAAAGTGAAAGAGGAGAGTGAAAATGTTGACTTAAAACACAACATTCAGAAAACGAAGATCACGGCATCTGTTCCCATCACTTCATGGGAAATAGATGGGGAAACAGTGGAAACAGTGTCAGACTTTACTCTGGGGGACTCCAAAATCACTGCAGATGGTGACTGCAGCCATGAAATTAATAGACTCTTACTCTTTGGAAGAAAAATTATGACCAACCTAGATAGCATATTGAAAAGGAGAGACACTACTTTGCCAACAAATGTCCGTCTAGTCAAGGCTACGGTTTTAACAGTGGTCATGTATGGATGTGAGAGTTGGACTGTGAAGAAAGCTGAGTGCCGAAGACCTGATGCTTTTGAACTGTGATGTTGGAGAAGACTCTTGAGAGTCCCTTGGACTGCAAGGAGATCCAACGAGTCCATTCTGCAGGAGATAAGCCCTGGGATTTCTTTAGAAGGAATGATTCTAAAGCTGAAACTCCAGTTCTTTGGCCACCTCATGAGAAGAGTTGACTCACTGGAAAAGACTCTGATGCTGGGAGGGATTGGGGGCAGGCAGAAAAGGGGATGACAGAGGATGAGATGGCTAGAGGGCATCGCTGACTCAATGGACACAAGTTTGAGTGAACTACTGGAGCTGGTGATGGACAGGGAGGCATGGCATGTTGCAAAGAGTCAGACACCACTGACTGACTGAATTGAACTGAAATAGCAGGGAGGACACAGCTCCACTTATCAACACATAATTGGATAAAGATTTACTGAGCATGGACCCACCCATTAGAACAAGACCCTTTCCCCCTCAGTCAGTCCTATCATGAAACTTCCATAAGCCTCTTATCCTTCTCCATCAGAGGGGAAAACCCTCAGTTCTGTTCAGTTCAGTTCAGTAGCTCAGTTGTGTCCAACTCTGCAACCCCATGAATCGCAGCACACCAGCCCTCCCTGTCCATCACCAACTCCCAGAGTTCACTCAGACTCACCTCCATTGAGTAACTGACTCTCAAGAGTTTTCTCCAACACCACAGTTCAAAATTCTCAGTTCTTTGATGCTCAGCATTCTTCACAGTACAACTTTCACATCAATACGTGACCACTGGAAAAACCATAGCCTTGACTAGACGGACCTCATTTGGCAACGTAGTGTCTCTGCTTTTCGATATGCTATCTAGGTTGGTCATAACTTTTCTTCCAAGAAGTAAGTGTCTTTTAATTTCATGGCTGCAGTCACCATCTGCAGTTATTTTGGAGCCCCCAAAATAAAGTCTGAAATTGTTTCCACTGTTTCCCCATCTATTTCCCATGAAGTGATGGGACTGGATGCCATGATCTTCGTTTTCTGAATGCTGAGCTTTAAGCCAACTTTTTCACTCTCCTCTTTCACTGTCATAAAGAGGCTTTTTAGTTCCTCCTCACTCTCTGACATAAGGGTGGTGTCAACTGCATATATGAGGTTATTGATATTTCTCCCAGTAATCTTGATTCCAGCTTGTGTTTCTTCCAGTCCAGTGTTTCTCATGATGTACTCTGCATAGAAGTTAAATAAGCAAGGTGACAAATACAGCCTTGACGTACTCCTTTTCCCATTTGGAACCAGTCTGTTGTTCTATGTCCTGTTCTAACTGTTGCTTCCTGACCTTCATACAGATTTCTCAAGAGGCAGGTCAGGCGGTCTGATATTCCAATCTCTTGAAGAATTTTCCACAGTGTATTGTGATCCATACAGTCAAAGGCTTTGGCACAGTCAATAAAGCAGAAATAGATGATTTGAGGAACTCCCTTGCTTTTTTCCATGATCCAGTGGATGTTAGCATTTTAATCTCTAGTTCCTCTGCTTTTTCTAAAACCAGCTTGAACATCAAGAAGTTCACGGTTCACATATTGCTGAAGCCTGCCTTGGAGAATTTTGAGCATTACTTTACTAGCGTGTGAGCTGAGTACAACTGTGCAATAGTTTGAGCATTCTTTCGCATTGCCTTTCTTTGGGATTGGAATGAAACTGACCTTTTCCAGTCCTGTGGCCACTGCTGAGTTTTCCAGATTTGCTGGCATATTGAGTGCAGTACTTTCACAGTATCATCTTTCAGGTTTTGAAAGAGCTCAGTTGGAATTCCATCACCTCCACTAGCTTTGTTCATAGTGATGCTTTCTAAGGCCCACTTGACTTCACATTCCACGATGTCTGGCTCTAGGTGAGTGATCACATTATCGTGATTATCTGGGTTGTGAAGATCTTTTTTGTACACGTCTTCTGTGTATTCTTGCCATTTCTTTTTAATATCTTCTGCTTCTGTTAGTTCCATACCATTTCTGTCCTTTTCGAGCCCATCTTTGCATGAAATGTTCTCTTGGTATCTCTAATTTTCTTGAAGTGATCTTGAGTCTTTCTCATTCTGTTCTTTTCCTCTATTTCTTTGCATTGATCACTGACGAAGACTTTCTTATCTCTTCTTGCTATTCTTTGGAACTCTGCATTCAGATGCTTATATTTTTCCTTTTCTCATTTGCTTTTTGCTTTTCTTCTTTTCACAGCTATTTGTAAGGCCTCCCCAGACAGCCATTTGCTTTCTTGCATTTCTTTTCCACAGGCATGGTCTTGATCCCTGTCTCCTGTACAATGTCAAGAACCTCATTTTATAGTTGATCAGGCACTCTATCTATCAAATCTATGCCCTTAAATCTATTTCTCACTTCCACTGTATAATCATAAGGGATTTGATGTAGGTCATACCTGAATTGTCTAGCAGTTTTCACTACTTTCTTCAATTTAAGTCTCAATTTGGTAATAAGGAGTTCATGAGCTGAGCCACAGTCAGCTCTGTTGTTTTTTTTTTTTTTTTTTGACTGTATAGAGCTTCTCCATCTTTGGCTGCAAAGAATGTAATCAGTCTGATTTCGGTGTTGACCATCTGGTGAAGTCCATGTGTAGAGTCTTCTCTTGTGTTGTTGGAAGATGGTGTTTGCTATGACCAGTGCATTTTCTTGGCAAAACTCTATTAAATATTCTTTGTCTTGCTTCATTCCACATTCCAAGGCCAAATTTGCCTGTTACTCCAAATGTTTCTTGACTTCCTACTTTAGCATTCCAGTTCCCTACCATGAAAAATATACCTTTTTTGGGTGTTAGTTCTAAAAGGTCTTGAAGAGCCATTCAACTTCAGCTTCTTCAGCATTACTGGTTGGGGCATAGACTTGGATTACTGTGATATTGAATGGTTTGCCTTGGAAACGAACAGAGATCATTCTGTCGTTTTTGAGATTCCATCCAAGTACTTCATTTCGGACTCTTTTGTTGACCATGATGGCTACTCCATTTCTTCTGAGGGTACCTGCCTGCAGTAGTAGATATAATGGTCATCTGAGTTAAATTCACCCATTCCAGTCCATTTTAGTTGGCTGATTCCTAGAATGTCAACGTTGACTCTTGCCATCTCTTGTTTGACCACTTCCAATTTGCCTTGATTCATGGAACTGACGTTCCAGGTTCTTATGCAATATTCCTCTTTATAGCATCGGACCTTGCTTCTATCACCAGTCACATCCACAGCTGGGTATTGTTTTTGCTTTGGCTCCATCCCTTCATTCTTTCTGAAGTTATTTCTCCACTGATCTCCAGTAGCATATTGGGCATCTACTGATCTGGGGAGTTCCTCTTTCAGTATCCTATCATTTTGCCTTTTCATACTGTTCATGGGGTTCTCAAGGCAAGAATACTGAAATGGCTTGCCATTCCCTTCTCCAGTCGACCACATTCTGTCAGACCTCTCCACCATGGCCCGCCTGTCTTGAGTTGCCCTGCAGGCATGGCTTGGTTTCAATGAGTTAGACAAGGCTGTGGTCCTAGTGTGATTAGATTGACTAGTTTTCTGTGAGTATGGTTTCAGTGTTTCTGCCCTCTGATGCCCTCTTGCAACACCTATCATCTTACTTGGGTTTCTCTTACCTTGGGCGTGGGGTATCTCTTCACAACTTCTCTAGCAAAGCACAGCCGCTGCTCCTTACCTTGGATGAGGGGTATCTCCTTACTGCTGCCCTTCCTGACATTCAACGTGGGATAGCTCCTTTAGGCCCTCCTGCCCCTGTGCCACCACCACTCCTTGGATGTGGTGTGGCTCTTCCCGTCTGCCGCCCTTGACCTTGGATGTGGGGTAGCTCCTCTTGGCCGTTCCTTCACCTTCGCAGCCTGGCACTCTCGGCCGCTGCCTCTGACCTCAGACGTGGGGTAACTCCTCTTGGCCACCGCCCTTTGGGCATGGGGTCCTCCTGGTTTCTGCCCCTGACCTCAGACATGGGGCAGCTCCTCTCGGCCGTGCTTAGTGCACCAGTCACAGCCACCTGCGCTTAATACACTGGGAAAATAAATTTCCAGCTTAACTGATAATACTTTGAAATTCTTAATACTATGTATAAGTTCAGTTGAGTTCAGTCACTCAGTCGTGTCCAACTCTTTGCGATCCCATGAATCGTAGCATGCCAGGCCTCCCTGTCCATCACCAGCTCCCGGAATTCACTCAAACTCACGTCCATTGAGTCAGTTATGCTATCCAGTCATCTCATCCTCTGTCGTCTTCTCTTGCTCCTAATCCCTCTAGGCATCAGGGCTTTTCCAATGAGTCAACTCTTCGCATGATGTGACCAAAGTACTGGAGTTTCAGCTTTAGCATCATTCCTTCCAAAGAACAGCCAGGGCTGATCTCCTTTAGAATGGACTGGTTGGATCTCCTTGCAGTCCAAGGGACTCTCAAGAGTCTTCTCCAATACCATAGTTCATTGGCACTCAGTTTTCTTCACAGTCCAACCCTCGCATTCATACATGACCACTGGAAAAACCATAGCCTTGACTAGATGGAACCTTTGTTGGCAAAGTAATATCTGCTTCTCAATATGCTCTCTTGGTTGGTCATAACTTTTTTTCCAAGGAGTAAGCGGCTTTTAATTTCATGGCTGCAGTCACCATCTGCAGTGATTTTTTAGCCCAAAAAGATAAAGTCTGACACTGTTTCCACTACTAAAAAAACATAAATAATTAAGAAATGGCATCACAAAATGACAATGTACATTAAAAGGCAAGTTCAAAAAAATATACAAGTAGTTAAATACTTAAGAAAATCATTTAAATATCTCTCATAATAAAAATATTAAACCACAAAGTTACACTATTTTTGTATTATCAAACTGTCAAAGCTTAAAATAAATAAATACCAGTCATTAGTAGGACTATGGTAACATGAGAAATCTTTTACACTGTGGGTTAAATGAAAAGAAGTATAAAAATTTAAGGGCATTTTATCCATGCTTTGATCTAGTCAAAGGTAGTGAGCATGTTTGTATGGTGGTTAATAAAATGTCACACCTCTATTTTTAAAGCATACATTTTAAAATGATGTGAGTGTAAAAATATGGTCACAAGATTAGAACATGTTCAAGTAAAAGACTATAGAAACATAAATATAGCATGACCTTATATATCACATATGGAGAAAGAAAGAAGAGACAAAGAACAGAAAAATTTCATAGTGTAATTTTCAGGAAGAAATACTTCAAATATTTAAAAAAATCTTTTTAGAATTGGGAATTCATGGAAAATTCATTGTATTCTATATATTTTTTTGTTGTTGAACTAAAATTATACAAATAACCTTATGCTAGTCATGAAAATTGAGGCATATATATATATATATATATATATATATATATATATATGTCTTTACTATTCACCTTTGTATTCCATGTGCTAAGAACAGTACCTGAACTGGTAGAAACTGTGTCAAAAATATTTGTCAAATGATTGAATCATAGTGATGGGAGAAAGAAGAATTAGTATTTTTTAAGATGAATTTTCGGAGAAGACGATGGCACCCCATTCCAGTACTCTTGCCTGGAAAATCCCATGGACGGAGGAGCCTGGCAGACTGTGGTCCATGGGGTGGTGAAGAGTCGGACACTACTGAGTGACTTCCCTTTCACTTTTCACTTTCATGCATTGGAGAAGGAAATGGCAACCCACTCTAGTGTTCTTGCCTGGAGAATCCCAGGGACGGGGGAGCCTAGTTGGCTGCCATCTATGGGGTCACACAGAGTCGGACATGACTGAAGTCGGACACGACTAGAGTGACTTAGCAGCAAGATGAATTTTTAAAATTCAGAGGCCTTGGAGAAGGAAATGGCAACCCACTCCAGTAATCTTGCCTGAAGAATCCCATGGACGGAGGAGCCTGGTAGGCTACAGTCCATGGGGTCACAAAAGTCAGACATGACTGAGTGACAAAAAAAAAAAAAAAAAAATCAGAGGCCTCAAATGCTACTCATATTAATAATAATAATAAAACATTTACATATAATAGTTCACTAAGCAGTATGCAATAATTTAATACATATTTTGTATTTCTTACTGCATTCACCCTTTTAAAAAAAAATAACCTCCTTTCATCCAACTTTGCTCTTTCCTATATTTTGTAGTTTTAAATTTTGATCCTGATCATACTTTATATATTCAAACCAAACACTTCAACAAAAATGTACCTGTTAAAGAACTATATACAAGCCTAATCTTTCATATACAACATAGTTTAATAAATAGCATATATTCTCAATTAAGGAATTAAGTTTAAAAAGCATTCAATTCATACCAATGGAATTACAAAAAAATTTTAGACAAATGCCTTTAAAGTTTTTGAAAATAAATTTTATGTTAAATGAAAAGGAATTGTATGTCCAAAGAATGTAATAGAATAATAAATCCATTTTATGTATAATATCAGTCACTAGGTTTTTAAGATCAATTATTTTTCCTTCAGATTTACTACAAACCAAATCCAGTAGGGACAACCATACTGTCATAATAATGCTAATCCATTTATTCAAATGCTTACAAATAAGCTTGGAAAGGTGTGCATAAAATTTATGAGTTATTCATATATCTAGAAGTTTCATCGCATTCAACTCATTCCAAATTAGTTACCATCATGCTATATCATAAGTCCAATTTAATCAATTTCAAATTAAACACATTTCACCATTCACACAGTATATCATAAATTCTGGGGCTAAGACATAAAAACTTGAAATGTCTGAGAAATTAGGAACTAAGCTCCATATTAATAGAATCTTCTTATATTTAAAGAACCACTGTCAGACTTAAAGAAAGCTGCAATCAGAGCAGACATTAGATATAGCCTTTGATGATACTATTTATGAGAAGTGCTTACATAAAAAGAAAAATACAGGTAGATTTATCTTTGGGTGCCCTTATCTGTCAATTTGTGTATATCAGTATAAAATATTAATATAAAACATTTACTTCAGATGAATTCTTAATCTCAACAATTCCTGATAACTCATGCTGAGAATGTTTACTTCCCTAGTCTATTCTCTGATATATAAATGGATGAGAAATCTCCTGATGATAGCCTGTGATTTCAACAACATACAATTTTAAATATATAGGTTAAACCACCAGAGAGTCATTCAATATGGGTATTGATAATTATGAGCACTAGGCTAGAAACAGTCATTTTTTAAAGATGTTTATGACTTCATTGAAGTAGATGTTTACATTAGCACTGGCTCTCCATCCTATTTTCATTCATAAACTGTACATATTTAAATGAATGTTTAAATTTTCTGAATACTCATCATTTATTTACTGCAATAATATATTTAGATTATAACTCCAAATTTCTGAATCTTAAGTCTTTTCAAAATTGAAGACAATATACTGGGCTTCAAAGGAATGTCATACAAAACAAGTAAGTGAAAGTGAAGTCGCTTAGTCATGTCTGACTCATGACAGACCACATGGACTGTAGCCTACTAGGTTCCTCGGTCCATGGGATTTTCCAGGCAAGAATACTGCAGTGGGTTGCCATTTCCTTCTCCAAGAAAAATACAAGTAGATTACTTACAAAACAAGTAAGCTAGTACCAAAATTTTAATGAAGACAGGTTATTAGTTAATTATTTTACCGTATGTATAGAATACTATACTGAGATATACTATATAATTTAAACCATTTAATCTTTGCCACAATTCTACATAAGAAATATTACAGTAATAATTATCCTTTTTAGATAAAAACTGGAGTGTAATGATAATTGCTTCTACACAATTTAAAATATGAATTCAGATATCAAACCAATAGTTATCTGCTTTCTAAGTCAGTGTCCATTCCAGATATGCTGTGAACTGAACTAGATCTTTACTGAAATATGTTTGTTCAGTTTGAGGTCTTGCATCTTGAAAAAAACATAAATCTGACAGAATTCCAGAGAATACTGAAGCAAGAAATAGGAAAATGTGTAAAATCAAATATTGGTTTCATTATTTTTGTCTGTTTAAAAATATTTTTGCAGATTACTAAGAATTTTCCCACTGTTTTTACCCTCAGAAGATATTCTAGTACAATATTCTACAGTAATAGTTATCTATTCATGGTAGGTTACAAGAAAGCTGTAATCCTGAAAATTTTAGGTAGATGATTATTACTTCAGAAATACTATACAAACTATCCAATCAATAAAGGAAAATGTATGGGAAAGTAAAATATAGAAACATTTATGGTATTAATGTTTAGCCAAATGTTGTTCCAATGCTCAAAATAAAAGAAAAAGTTGAGAGAAAATTATAGAAATATTGTTAAACAAATTTTTTTATAAAAGAGTAAATTATCATTCAGGAATATTAGGGTCTTCATGAAGCCAGCAAGAAAACTAGAGTTCCTGTCTTTGAAACATGGTGGCCAGGTGGCCAAATCATGGTACCTATCTGAGTCTTATTTTTATCAATTTTAAAGTGCATATATAATTTCCTCTCTCTTACTATTACTAGAAGTAAATATGGTTTCTTATATAAGGCCTTTATAAGCTCCACCATATTTATTTTCAATACAAAATGCTCTGGTGCACTTAGTTCAATTCACATCAGTTAGTTGCTCAGTCATGTCTGACTATTTGCAACCCCATGAACTGGAACATGCCAGACCTCCCTGATTTTACCAACTCCCTGATTTTACCAACTCCCGGATTTTACCCAAACTCATGTCCATGAGTCAGTGATACCATCCAACTATCTCAACCTCTGTTGTCCCCTTCTCTTCCTGCCCTCAATCTTTCCCCAAATCAGGGTCTTTTCAAATGAGTCAGCTCTTCACATCAGGTGGCCAAAGGATTGGAGTTTCACCTTCAACATCAGTCCTTCCAAAGAATACCCAGGACTGATCTCCTTTAGAATGGACTGGTTGGATCTCCTTGTAGTCCAAGGGACTCTCAAGAGTCTTCTCCAACACCACAGTTCAAAAGCATCAATTCTTCTGCACTTAGCTTTCTCTATAGTCCAACTTTCACATCCATACATGACTACTGGGAAAACCATAGCCTTGACTAGACGGACCTTTGTTGACAAAGGAATGTCTCTGCTTTTAATATGCTATCTAGGTTGGTCATAACTTTCTTTCCAATGAGTAAGCTTCTTTTAATTTCATGGCTGCAATTACCATCTGCAGTGATTTTGGAGCCCCCCAAATAAAATCAGACACTATTTCCACTGTTTCTCCATCTATTTGCCATGAAGTGATGGGACTGGATGCATGATCTTAGTTTTCTGAATGTTGAGTTTTCTGAAAGCCAACTTTTTCACTCTTTTCTTTCACTTTCATCAAGAGGCTCTTTAGTTCCTCTTTACTTTCTGCCATAAGGGTGGTGTCTATTGCATATCCAAGGTTATTGATGTTTCTCCTGGCAATCTTGATTCCAGCTTGTGCTTAGTCCAGCCCAGAGTTTCTCATGATGTACTCTGCATATAAATCAAATAAGCAGAGTGACAATATACAGCCTTGATGTACTCCTTTTCCCATTTGGAACCAGTCTGTTGTTCCATGTGCAGTTCTAACTGTTGCTTCCTGACCTGCATACCTGTTTCTCAAGAGGCACTGCAGGTGATCTGATATTCTCGTGTCTTTCAGAATTTTCCAGTTTCTTGTGATCCACAAGGTCAAAGGTTGTGGCATAGATAAAAGAGCAGAAATAGATGTTTTTCTGGAACTCTCTTGCTTTTTGGTGATCCAGCAGATGTTGGCCATTTGATCTCTGTTCCTCTGCCTTTTCTAAAACCAGCTTGAACATCTGGATGTTCACGGTTCACATATTGCTGAAGCCTGACTTGGAGAATTTTGAGCATACTTTACTAGCATGTGAGATGAGTGCAATCGTGTGATAGTCTGAGCATTCTTTGACATTGCTTTTCTTTGGGATTGGAATGAAAACTGACCTTTTCCAATCCTGTGGCCATGGCTAGATTTCCAAATTTGCTGGAATAATGAGTGCAGCACTTTCACAGTATCACTTTTAGGATTTGAAATAGCTCAACTGGAATTCCATCAACTCCACTAGCTTCATTCATAGTGGTGATTCCTAAGACCCACTTAACTTCACATTCCAGGATGCCTGGCTCTAGGTGAGTGATCACATAATCATGGTTATCTGAGTCATGAATATCTTTTTGTACAGTTCTTCTGTGTACTTTTGCAGCATCTTCTTAATATCTTCTGCTTCCATACCATTTCTGTCCTTTATTGAGCTCATCTTTGCATGAAATGTTCCCTTGGTATCTCCAGTTTTCTTAAAGAGGTCTCTAATCTTTCCCATTCTATTGTTTTCCTCTATTTCTTTGCATTGATTGCTGTGGAAGACATTCTTATCTCCTCTTGCTATTCTTTGGAACTCTGCATTCAAATGGGTATATCTTTTCTTTTCTTCGTTGCTTTTTGCTTTTCTTCTTACACAGCTATTTGTAAGGCCTCCTCAGACAGCCTTTTTGCTTTTTTGCATTTCTTTTTCTTGGGGATTGTCTTGATTCCTGTCTCCTGTAAAATGTCATGAACCTATATCTATCATTCATCAGGCATTCTGTCTATCAGATCTAGTCCCTTAAATCTATTTCTCACTTCCACTATATAATCATTAGGGATTTGATCTAAGTCATACCTGAATGGTAGTGGTTTTACCACTTTCTTTAATTTAAGTCTAAATTTGGCAATAAGGAGTTCATGATCTGAGCCACAGTCAGCTCCTAGTCTTGTTTTTGCTGACTGTATAGAGCTTCTCCATCTTTGGCTGCAAAGAATATAATCAATCTGATTTCGGTGTTGGTCATATGTTCATGTCCATGTGTACAGTCTTTTCTTGTGTTGTTGGAAGAGAGTGTTTGCTATGACCAGTGTGTTCTCTTGTTGCACTTAGGAAGGATGTCAAATGCAACAAACATTGTGCATTTTACCTGTCAGGTCTCTTTAAACGGTGAAACTTTTGTCTAAAATATGTCTTAAAAAGACTGCTATTGTGGTAGATGTTATGGGCTGAATATTTGTGTTCACTCTAAATTCATGTGTTGAAGCTCTAACCCCCATGAAATAGTATTTGGATATAGGATATTTGGGAGGCAATTAAGGTTAGATAAAATCTGGAGAGTCATGGGGCCTTTGTTATTTGTTAGTGTGTATTGGTCACTCAGTTGTATCCAACCCTTTGTGACTCCATGGACAATGCCCACCTGGCTCCTCTGTCCATGTGATTCTCCAGGCAAGAATACAGGAGTAGGTAGCCATTCCCTTCTCCAGGAGATCTTTCTGACCCAGGGATACAACCCAGGTTTCCTGCCTTGCAGGCAGATTCTTTACCATCTGAGCCACCAGGGAAGCCCAGGAACTGGAACAGATTCATAAAAAACTTCTGGCCATAGTGTCCTAATAAGAAAACACGCCAGATGGTTTGCTTTTTTTCTCTACCATATAGAACACAGAGAGAAGGTGGCCATCTGTGAGCCAGGAAGATAGTCATCATGAGAAACTGACCATGTTGGCACCCTGATATCATATAGCCAGACTTTGGAAGTTTGAGAAAATACACACACACACACACACACACACACACACACACACACATATATATATATATATGTATAATATATATATGTTATATATATACATTTTTATGAAGGCAGCCCTAGCAGACTAAGACAGTAGAATATGTTATAATGGTTTTATTTCAATTTTTGTATTTTAAAAACAAAACTAGAACTGAATTGTGTTTTTATGTCTAGATACTATATAGACTTTTACCATCTTATAAATAAAAATTTTATATTGTGATCTTTAAGCCCCAAACTGTAAGTCAGAACTAACTCACAGTTAAATGGAAAAGAAATTACACCACAGATTATTTATTTAATGTTGCAAGTGCAACAGTAAAATACTGAACAGTAGAAAGATGTTCCATCTTTGACCAAAATCATTGAAGCATAACTATAACTTGATCAAAGATAATATGCAGAAGTCTGCCTTCAGTGAGACCATAGGGCCAGAATGCTTCTGATGGACACAAGCCAATTCTGAGCCCTGCAGCTGACAGGAATTATCTCAGCAGTTCAATTGCTGTTCTTTCAAACTCTTCTTCCATATAAATATCTACATAAATTCTTAAAGTTGTCCAAATATCATTTATGTGGAGAAATCCTGTTCTTTTTAAGGCAGAGTAGACTGAAAATCCCACAGAGAAACTAAGAGAATGTGTAAGTGACTCAATCAAATTTTATGAACAAAGCTAGTGGAAGAGGCAGAATTCCAGCTGAGCTATTAAAATTCTAAAAGATGATGTTGTTCAAGTGCTGCACTCAGTATGTCAGCAAACTGGGAAAATAGCAGTGGCCACAGGACTGAAAAAGTTCAGTTTTTATTCCAATTTCAAAGAAGGACAATGAAAAAGAATGTTCAAACTATTGTAAAATTATGCTCATTTCACATGCTAGCAAGTTTATGCTCAAAATCTTTCAAGCTAGACTTTAGCACTTGAACTGAAAATTTCCAGCTAGGTTTAGAAAGGGTAGAGGAACCAGAGATCAAATTGCCAATATCTGCTGGATTATAGAAAAAGCAACGGAGTTCCAGAAAAACATCTACTTCTGCTTCATTGACTACACTAAGGCCTTTTACTGTGTGGATCACTACAAACTGTGGGAAATTCTTAAAAAGATGGGAATATCAGACTACCTCCTTACTTACCTCCTGAGAAATTTGTATGTGGGCCAAGAAGCAACAATTAGAACTGGACATGGGACAAGTGACTGGCTCAAAAATAAGAAAAGGAGCATGTCAAGGATGCATATTATCCCCTGCTTATTTAATTTATATGCACAGTACCTCATATGAAATACCAGCTGGATGAATTACAAGCTGGAATCCAGATCGCTGGGAGAGATATTTACAGCCTCATATATGCATATGATACCACCCTAATGGCAGAAAGCTAAAATGAACAAAAAAGCCTCTTGATGATGGTGAAAAGGAGAGTGAAAAAGCTGGCTTGGAAATTAACATTCAAAAACTAAGATCTTGGCATCCGATCCTATCATTTCATGGACAACAAAAGGGGAAAAAGCAGAAGTGACATATTTTATTTTCCTGGGCTTCAAAATCACTGTGTATGGTGACTGCAGCCATGAAATGAAAAAACTTGCTGTGATAGCTGGACCATAAAAAGACTGAGCACCAAAGAACTGATGCTTTCAACTTGTGGTGCTGGAGAAGACTCTTGAGAGTTCCTTAGACAGAAAGAAGATCAAACCAGTCAATCTTAAGGAAAAGGAACCCTGAACTCACATTGAAAGGACTGATACTGAAGTTGAAGTTTCAATACTTTAGCCACATGATGCAAAGATTTGAGTCATTGGAAAAGACTGATGTTGGGAAAGATTGAAGGCAGGAGAAGTGGTTGACATAGGATAAGATGGTTGGACGGCATCACATATTCAATTGTCATTAATTTAAGCAAACTCCAGGCAATAGTGGAGGGCACAGGAGCCAGGTGTGCTGTAGCCCATGATATCACAGAGTCAGACACAATTTAGCAACTGAATAACAACAACAATCAAATTTATAAGCTGAAATTTCTGTTTTAACCAGAATAATTAGTTGGACCATAAAGAAAGCTGAGCACTGAAAACTGATGCTTTTGAACTGTGGTGTTGGAGAAGACCCTTGAGAGTCCCTTGGACTGCAAGGAGATCAAACTAGTTAATTCTAAAGGAAATCAGTCCTGAATATTCATAGGAAAGACTGATGCTGAAGCTCCAATACTTTGGTCACTTGATGAGAAGAACTGACTCATTGGAAAAGACCCTGATGCTGGGAAAGATTGAAGGCAGGAGGAAAAGGGGATGACAGAGGATGAGATGGTTGGATGGCATCATCAAATAGATGGACATGAATTTGAGTAAACTCTGGGAGTTGGTGATGGACAGGAAAACCTGGCATGATGCAGCCCATGGGGTCACAAAGAGTTGGACCCAACTGAACGACTAAACGGAATTAAACTGAGCTGAACAATCTCTACCAGGTTTCAATTTGCAAGTGGATTCTTTACCAGCTGGGCCACCAGGGAAGCCCAAGAATACTGGAGTGCATAGCTTATCCCTTCTCCAGCAGATCTTCCTGACCCAGAAATTGAATGGGGGTCTCCTACATTTCAGGCAGACACTTAACCACTTGAGCTACCAGGGAAGCCTAGTTATTAAAAAATACTTAAGTTATTCTTATAGCATACCATGGAAGCCCTGCTACTTTCAGGTACAGGTTGAAAAGTCATTAATTCACCAGGCTTACAATCTGTACTTTATATGAACAGACCACAATGACTTCAAATAATGACACCTGTGTTTATACATTGACAAGATTTTAGTTTGTCAATTTTTATTTAGGAAATGAGTATGTTGAATCTTTGCAACTTCAATTCATTCTTTTTAAAATTTCATATTACATTCTTTAATAATTTTAATGTATATTTCTGTTATGTGTCACATCTTTTATCAGATCATTTGAAGGGATATTTACTGTTCCTATTAATTTGCAAACTAATTATAACAAATATTGCATATTGATGAAGCATATGAAAATAACATTTGAAATAGTTCATTATGGCCCTGAATTTCTGATGAGGGTATTGAGATATTTTAAGTTCACATCTATAATTAAAATGCTTAGTGAAGTCAAAAGAAAACTTTCATTTAATTGTCACATAATCAAAATGGACTTTCTTTTCAAAGAGGAAATTTTGAACAAGTGATTCATAATCCCATTTTAAATTTTCTCTAAAAAATGTTTCACCTGTGGCTTCGGAAATAAAAGTCTGATTTGTTTCTACACTATTTCCCACATAAGATTCTAGATGATTATAACAATCAATCCCAGGCAAATGAATAAAAATGACTTTCAATTTCTACAGAAGAGGAAAGGGCTTTTAAATTCCCATTGATGTTTTATTTCCCATTTTAAATCCTATGGTAAAATTTAGTTTCTGTAATCAGTTACACATTTTAAACTCACATTTAGCACAGCTCACCTTAAAAGCCGGGCTTCCCTGGTAGCTGTTATTAAAGAATCCACCTACAATGCAGGAGACCCCAGTTCAATTCCTGGGTCGAGAAGAAACTCTGGAGAAGGGATAGGCTACCCACTCCAGTATCCTTGGGCTTCCCTTGTGGCTCAGCTGGTAAAGAATCCACCCACAATTCAGGAGACCTGGGTTTGATCCCTGGGCTGGGAAGATCCTCTGGAGAAGGGAAAGGCTATCTACTGCCATATTTTGGCCTGGAGAATTCCATGGACTCTATGGTCCATGGGGTTGCAAAAGTCAGAAACGACTGAGCAACTTTCACATACATACGTATCTTACAAAAGACAGCATATTTTCCCTCAAAATACCTTTTACAAAAAAAAAAAAAAAAGCACAATGTCCTATTTTAGAAAACATTTTTTGACACAATCATAGGTTAACTGTAAGTTGCAAAGAAATATGCAGGAAGACCCCGTGCAGGCTTTATGCAGCCTGTCCCAATTATAATATCTTGCAAGATTAAAGTATATCCAAACCATATGCATATTAGTTATCTATTCTTCTTGCTGAGCTAAATGAATTAATGACTTTTCTTTAAACCACTTAAATTTTACTTAGATCATGGCTTAGACGGTAAAGTGTCTGCCTACAATGCTGGAGACCTGGGTTTGATCCCTGGGTCGGGAAGTTCCCCTGAGGAAGGAAATGGCAACACACTCCATTATTCTTGCCTGGAAAATCCCATAGACGGAGGAGCTCAGTAGGCTATAATCCATGGGGTCGCAAAGAGTTGGACACGACTGAGTGATTTGTCTTCACTTCTTCACACCTTCACGTACATAGGTATAAGTGTGTGTGCCTGTGTCAGTATGTGTACATAAATGAATATGTGTATAAATTACTTTATGTTAAGTATCTGAAAATTAGCTCTCATCCCTTTTTCTTTCATATAATTTAAACATTTACTTTATTAACTCTACTATTTAAAATAACATTTTTATCTAAATATCTTAATCATATTACATTATAATCATCTTTTGTTTCCCTGTTTTAGTTCTTCTAAAGGTAGGCTTGTCAGTAATAACCGAAAAATAAGCACTCTTTATCTAGATTTAATATAATATAATGAGTTTAATAGCCTCAGCTATCTAAAACTACCCTCAGAAATATTACTCTAGGAGGACAAGTTAAGGATTTGTTTGTTCTTGAAGAATCTGAAGTAAGTACCTCATAAGTTTTCAGGAAATCAATACTATTTAATAACATATTACATAGCTTTCTCTTATAATTTAACTTAGAGTTTAATGCTTCATTGTAATTTCCAGCACTAGTTACCAATACCCTTACGTGACAGTACTTATAAAGTAATTTTTGCATCATTAATGTCACAATTCTCATGATAATGGTACAGCTAGGTTTCACAATCAAGTTTTTGTGGAATAAATTATCTATCATGTTGATGGAAATTAATGACAAAGCAATGCTTCTCTGTTTTTCCCTTTTATTTATCTGTTTAAGTCATTTTAGATTTGAAGTCCTCTTTGCTGTATTTTACATTTGCATTCCCCTATTCAGACATAAGTGAGGAGGCACAAATTTATCCTAGGCTTTGATTTTCTTCAAAACTGCCTGTTAAAAAGAATCATTAATCTAACAATAAGTGGAAAGAGTCTGGGCATCTTTAGTTTGTATCTCAAAGGAATCTTAGAGAAAAATGGTCACATTAGGATGTGGGCAATATTTTCTATTTTCAAGATGTGAACCAAGGCAAGACACAATATGGAAGACACATTGTATCCATACAAGCTGTAATATATCTAACTTGCTGAGGTCTTTAAGGATGACAGAATACACTTACTGGCAGTCTGAAACTTGGTAAATACTGAAAATTATACCATTGATCAGTCTTTATGATGGAACTGAAAACAATATTACCAAATTGGTGATGGTAAATAAAAAGGAAAAAGAGCAGTATTTGAGCAGGATTAGGAGATTTTCATGCACATCTTAATGCTTCTAATATCCTTTGGAAATATCGTCACCCCTTTGTCATTTTTACCATTAATTTAAAAATACAAAATCAAAACATAGAAATCACTTGAATTTCTATATACTAACAATGAAAAATCAGAAAGAGAAATTAAGGAATCAATCCCATTAACCATTGCAACAAAAGAATAAAATATCTAGGAATAAACTTACCTAAGGAGAGAAAAGAATTATACACAAAAAAATTATAAGACAATAATGAAAGAAATCAAAGACATAATAAAAAGATGGAGAGATATTTCATGTTCCTGAATAGGAAGAATCAATATTGTGAAAATGACTATACTACAGAATGCAATCTTAGATTCAGTGCAATTCCAATTAAATTACCAGTGGCATTTTTCACAGAACTAGAACGAATGTTTCACAATTCATATGGAAACACAAAAGACCCCAAGTAGCCAAAGCAGTCTTGAGAAAAAGAGTGGAGCTGGAGAAATCAACCTTCCTGACTTCAGATTATGTTACAAAGCTACAGTCATAAAGACAGTATATTATTGGCACAAAAACAGAAATATATACCAATGGAGCAGAAATATATACCAATATACCAATGGAGCAAGACAGAAAGCCCAGAAATAAACCCATGTACCTATGGGTACCTTATTTTTGACAAAGGGGGCAAGAATATACAATGGGGCAAAGATAGTCTCTTCAATAAACAGTGCTGGGAAAACTATACAGCTACATGTAAAAGAATGAAATTAGAACACTTCCTAACACACACAAAAATAAGCTCAAAATGGATTAAAGACCTAACTATAAGACCAGAAGCTATAAAACTCTTAGAGGAAAACATAAGCAGAACACTCAATGACATAAATCAAAGCAAGATCCTTTATCAGCCAGCTCCTAGAGTAATGGGAATAAAAACAAAAGTAAACAAGTGGGACCTGATTAAACTTAAAATCTTTTGCATAGCAAAGGAAACTACAAGCAAGGTGAAAATACAACCCTCAGAATGGGAGAAAATAATAGCAAATGAAACAACTGGCAAAGGATTAATTTCCAAAATATACAAGCAGCTCATACAACTAAATAACAGGAAAACAACCCAATCAAAGAGTGGGAAAAAGACCTAAACAGACATTTCTCCAAAAAGACATATAGATGGCTAACAAAAACATGAAAAGATGCTCAACATCATAAATTATTTAAGAAATTGCAAATCAAAACTACTATGAGATATCACCTCACACCAGTCAGAATGGCTATCATCAAAAATCTACAAACAATAAATGCTGGAGAGGTTGTGGAGAAAAGGGAACGCTCTTGCACTGTTGGTAGGAATGTAAACTGATACAGCCACTGTGGAAGATGGTATGGAGATTCCTTTAAAAACTAGGAATAAAACCATCATTTGACCCAGCAATCCCACTCCTAGGCATATACCCTGAGGAAACCAAAATTGAAAAAGACACATGTATCCCACTGCTCATTGAAGCACTATTTACAATAGCTAGAACACAGACCCCACCTAGATGTCTATCAATAGATGAATGGTTAAAGAAGTAATGGTACATATACACAATAGAATATTACTCAGCCATAAAAAAGAACACATTTGAGTCAGTTCTAATGCTGTGGATGAAACTAGAGCCTATTATGCAGAGTGAAGTACTTCAGAAAGAGAGATAAATATCGCATACTAATGCATATATACAGAATCTAGAAAAAAATTTAATGAAGTATTTATTTGCAGGGCAGCAATGGAGAAACATGAAGAATAGACATATGGACATGGGGAAAGGGGAGGAGAGGTTAAGCTGTATGGAAAGAGTAACATGGAAACACATTCAGTTTAGTTCAGTCACTCAGTCGTGTTCGACTCTTTTTGACCCCATGATGAGCAGCATGCCAGGCTTCCCTGTCCATCACCAACTCCGGGAGTTCACCCAAACTCATGTCCATTGAGTTGGTGATGCCCTCCAGGCATTTCATCCTCTGTCGTCCTCTTCTCCTCCTGCCCCCAATCCCTCCCAGCATCAGAGTCTTTTCAAATGAGTCATTATTTTAGTTAATATCAAAATATTCATATTAAGAAAATAACAAATCTGTTTCAAGGAATATGACTATTAAAAAGGAAAATTTCAAACCAGTTCAGTAACTGGTTTGCAATTTTAGAACTTTAAGTGTCCTAGGTAATCAACATCAGCAGATATTTGGCCAACACCTATACTTTATAACATACCTGTGTAACTTCTTACGTACCTGTCTCATATATCTGTGTTCATTGTCCAGCTAAAACTTTTCTTGTACTGTCTTATCTATGAGTACTTCAAGAACCTCAACTAAAGTTTTAGAAAACTGAGAAGTGGCTGAGAAACATTCTGGACTGTTAACATGGGTTAGAGTTGAGTGGTGTCAAGCAAAAGTTCAGAGGGAATGAGATTATTTTTCTGCTAGTTACTGATCAGTTCCCATAGGCAGCATGCTCCCAGTGAAGGGACAATAATCCTCGTCCAGTAACTATAAAAATGACTTCTGCATTACACAAGGAGAACACCACATGTTCACTTGAACAACAGAGGATAGGCCACAGGTAAAACCTTGGTTCTGGTCAAAATGTGCTCAACAGTCCTTTTATCTGCTCCTTCAACCTCTCCTTAGTAATCAGCTCCTACCACCATGTGGCTACTCATGGAGCCCTGAAGATCTTCATCTTGACAGTAGTTCAGTTCAGTTCAGTTCAGTTAGTTCAGTCACTCAGTCGTGTCTGACTCTTTGTGACCCCATAAATCGCAGCTCGCCAGGCCTCCCTGTCCATCACCAACTATTGAGTTCACTCAGACTTACGTCCATTGAGTCAATGATGCCATCCAGCCATCTCATCCTCTGTCGTCCCCTTCTCCTCCTGCCCCCAATCTTTCCCAGCATCAGAGTCCTTTCCTATGAGCAAGCTCTTCGCATGAGTTGGCCAAAGTACTGGATTTTCAGCCTTAGAATCATTCCTTCCAAAGAAATCCCAGGGTTGATCTCCTTCAGAATGGACTGTTTGGATCTCCTTGCAGTCCAAGGGACTCTCAAGCGTCTTCTCCAGCACCACAGTTGAAAAGCATCAATTATTTGGCACTCAGCTTTCTTCACAGTCCAACTCTTACATCCATACATGACCACTGGAAAAATCATAGCCTTTACTAGATGTACAATTGTTGGCAAAATAATGTCTCTGCTTTTGAATATGCTGTCTAGGTTGGTCATAACTTTTGTTCCAAGGAGTAAGCATCTTTTAATATCATGGCTGCAGTCACCATTTGCAGTGATTTTGGAGCCCCAAAAAACTAAAGTCTGACACTGTTTCCACTGTTTCCCCATCTATTTCCCATGAAGTGATGGGACCGGATGCCATGATCTTCGTTTTCTGAATGTTGAGCTTTAAGCCAACTTTTTCACTCTCCACTTTCAGTTTCATCAAGAGGCTTTTAGTTCCTCTTCACTTTCTGCCATAAAGGTGGTGTCATCTGCATATCTGAGGTTATTGATATTTCTCCTGGCAATTTTGATTCCAACTTGTGCTTCTTCCAGCCCACTGTTTCTCATGATGTACTGCTTTTCCAATTTGGAACCAGTCTGTTGTTCCATGTCCAGTTCTAACTGTTGCTTCCTGACCTGCATACAAATTACTCAAGAGGTGGGTCAGGTAGTCTGGTATTCCCATCTCTTTTAGAATTTTCCACAGTTTATTGTGATCCACACAATCAAAGGCTTTGGCATAGTCAATAAAGCAGAAATAGATGTTTTTATGGAACTCTCTTGCTTTTTCAATGATCCAGCGGATGTTGGAAATTTGGCCTCTGGTTCCTCTGCCTTTTCTAAAACCAGCTTGAACATATGGACATTCACGGTTCATGTATTGCTGAGGCCTGGCTTGGATAATTTTGAGCATTATTAGCATGTGAGATGTGTGCAACTGTGCGGTAGTTTGAACATTCTTTGGCATTGCCTTTCTTTGGGACTAGAATAAAAATTGACCTTTTCCAGCCCTGTGGCCACTGCTCAGTTTTCCAAATTTGCTGGCATATTGAATGCAGCACTTTCACAGCATCATCTTTCAGGATTTGAAATAGCTCAACTGGAATTCCATCACCTCCACTAGCTTTGTTTGTAGTGATGCTTTCTAAGGCCCACTTGACTTCACATTTCAGGACGTCTGGCTCTAGGTGAGTGATCACAGCATCGTGATTATCTGGGTCATGAAGACCTTTTTTACAGTTCTTCTGTTTATTCTTGCCACCTCTTCTAAATATCTTCTGCTTCTGCTAGGTCCGCATCATTTCTATCCTTTATCGAGTCCATCTTTGCATGAAATGTTCCCTTGGTTTCTCTAATTTTCTTGAAGAGATCTCCAGTCTTTCCTATTCCATTTTTTTCCTCTATTTCTTTGCATTGATCACTCAAGAAGGCTTTCTTATCTCTTCTTGCTGTTCTTAGGAACTCTGCATGTAGATGCTTATATCTTTCCTTTTTCCCTTTGCTTTTCACTTCTCTTCTTTTCACAGCTATTTGTAAGGCCTTCTCAGACAGCCATTTTGCTTTTTGCATTTCTTTTCTGTGGGGATGGTCTTGATCCCTGTCTCCTGTACAATGTCTCCTGTACAGCAGAGGCCAGAGTAAAGTTGTTTCCATAACCTGTTTTGCTTTTCAATCTTGTGATTGAACAATCTGAAAATCCCTCTCCCCTTGGTTATCTTCCCTTTTAGATTACAAAAGTTTTGCTTGAAAGTTTAAAATAAAACAAATAAAACAAATTGAACATGAATTGCCTAATTATATTCTAACTGAAATACTCCCAATTTGCATCTAGACAACATTAATTTTTCTGTCTCCAGAATATTTGGGGTAAAAAGTAAGATAGGAGAGTACATATTCTAAGATTCTATGTAGCTTCCTGCACATATATCTATCAATGATTCACATGTGCACAGACACATAAATAGCCACGCTGTATTGTTGTGATCTGTTAGTCACTCAGTCATGTCTGACTCTTTATGACCACATGGACTATATCCTGCCAGGCTCCTCTGGCTATGGAATTCTCCAGGCAAGAATACTGGAATGGGCAGCTATTCCCTTCTCCAGGGAATCTTCCCAACCCAAAGATCAAACCCTTGCCTCCCACATGGCAGGCAGATTTTTTTACTGTCTGAGCCATCAAGGAAGCCCATACATT
Organism: Nanger dama; assembly: GCA_917880005.1. Lineage (NCBI taxonomy): Eukaryota > Metazoa > Chordata > Mammalia > Artiodactyla > Bovidae > Nanger > Nanger dama. The sequence goes on from CAKJTW010000011.1 coordinate 49,315,022, forward strand.
TTATTAAAAATATGCACTAGAATATGAGCTCTGAAGAGAGCTAAGACTGTGCCGACTTTCTCACCTTCGTGTTTTCAATGTTTGTAAAGATATCTATCATGGAAAAATATTTCTGAGACAATTGCATATCCTGGCTGTATATTCCAGATATTTAGTTTGTATATCCTGGGTATTTTCAGTGGGCCCTTGAGGTGCACTTGCCACTGTTGACCAGTAGACTCTGTACCATGTGGAACTAATTCCAGGGACTTCACCGAAAAGCTCTTTTGCCCTCTGGTTTCCAATTTGGTTCAACTGTGGGGTGTCATTTGCTAGAGATGTGAGAACAGGAAACAATTTATTCCCACTTCCTCCCTCCCTGAAGGTTCATCAGAGTTTAGCCATGTCTTTCTACCAAAGGCCATGGCTTCTGTCAGGGAAGGCAAAGCATCTGTTCAAGTCACAGCACTTCTTTGTCAGCTTCAGTGACTGTTCCCTCCAATTGCATCTTAAGCATAAGGGTAGCCAAAGCTCTGGGTAAGGTTGAGGTCAACCCTTGATATTTCCCATTAACCCTAGCCACATCTTCATAAATAATTCCTTTATTAAACCCCACTCACTTAAAACAAAAGGATTATGACACATATCTCCCATCTAGACTCTAAATGATATAAATTACCTCTTATTTTTCTATATCATCTGAAGTTAGACTTCCATTTTAGTCTCTACTCTAACTCGAATAAATCATGACAATATTATAAAAATCCTAGCTTGCCTAAAAGCAAGAATTCTTGCTGAGATTCTCCATTCGTCAATATTTTTACCCTTCCAGTTCTAAGGAGCCCCTGCTGTATTTTCCCTTTCAAAGCAAAGATGGTATCAGGCAAAGAGCAAAACCACAGAGACTGCACATGAAGGAAGAGACTGTAAAACATGACACTCACAAATAATCTTTCAAAGAATCATATCACTTTACAGAACCAAAGTAGGTGAACAGCAAGTAACACAAACTTCCCCTGAAACTGCCTTACTGGGGAGCCATGTAAATGTGAATTTATTCTTTTTGCTTCCCAAAATTTGCAGTTCCTTACCACTTACTTTTTCTACTAGTAATAAAAGATAGAAGTCAGTGAAATAATCAGAAGTCTCACTTTAAAACTCGTTCCTCCTAATCCTAAAATACAGGTATCTCTTTTCCTGACACAGAATTTCTCCAGAGTTTTCAGAAATCTCTTCAGTCTCAACTTTTTTTTAAAATTCAGATTGGTGTTATGTTGTCCTCTGATTCTTCACACTGGTGTGTTTTCAATTCAGCCTTCTTATAATGGCACATTATTCCACAATCTTCTTTCTCTTCTTCTTTTAACTAGTAAAAGTCCCTGAAGCCCTCCACAGATTTCAACGAGGCACCTAATAGTCATGTTGTTCAAGTTTGAAAACCTCCCTGGAGGAGCGAAGTAATTGAAAGTGAGATGCAAGACATTGTATACACAGTAAAATTATCTTCCCCAGCCTCAGAGGGGATGGAGTGCAGCTTTGGAGTAAGTGACTGAAAGAAGGTTATTGCTTTCTTGGATAGCCGAAATCTCACAAATTAAGTTACTGCTGAGGGATTACTTCATAAGGAAGTCAGAGTCCTCTATTAATACCCTCTGACTTCCTTCTGAAGGAAGTCATTTTCTCTATTCTAACACAGTCATATCTCCAAAATTATTTCTACTGTATACTCTATGGAAAGAGTATAACCTCTTGGGGGGGAAAAAAAAACTTATATTGAAAACATAAATAGTATAAAAGAGAACAGAAGAGAAAATAAATAGAAGAATAAAAGAGAAAATATATACAAGTCAGTTTTGATACTTCAGTTACTAATTAAGGTCAAATGCAGACTTGCAATGTGCTTTATCCTAGTTCTCAACTATTTGTTTCAGTTTTATAATTCTGCAGCAGTTTTTATTCAGAAATGATCCAAATTGCTCTATCCAGCTAAGAGGGATGTTTTTATCACTTTGAAATTTAAGGATTTAGAGGAAAGTTGAAAGCTACTTATATGTTGTTTTTTCAATTAATATGTTGCTATAGTTAGGTTAATTACTATAACTAGTTATTTACAACAGAATAAAAGGCTTCCCAGGTGGCATAGTGGTAAAGAATCTGCGTGCCAAAGGAGACTCAAGAGATGCAGGTTCAATCCCTGGGTGGGAAGATCACGTAGAGAAGGAAATGGTAACCCACTTCACTATTCTTGCCTGAGAAATCCCATGGACAGAGAAGCCTGGCAGGCCACAGTCCATGGGGTTGCAAATAATTAGACATAACTGAGCATGCACACACACACAACAAAGCAAAGTAGCTAAATTCTGTCAAAGCCAATGAAACAGAATAAAAACTAAATGAAGCAATATGAATTTATCTCTTATAAAAATTATACTTGATTTTTTTTGTTTTGTTTCGTTTTCTCTTCTTCACTGATATCCACATTTCTTTCTTTCTTTTCTTTCTTTCTTTCTTTTTTTTTTTTTACTTTACAATACTGTATTGGTTTTGCCATACATCAACATGAATCCAACACAGGTGTACATAAGTTCCCTATCCTGAATCCCCCTTGCACCTCCCTCCCTATACCATCTCTCTCAGTCAACCCAGTGCACCAGCCCCAAGCATCGTGTATCTTGCATCGAACCTAGACTGGTGATTCATTTCTTACATGATATTATACATATTTCAATGCCATTCTCTCAAATCATCCCACCCTCTCCCTCTACCTCAGAGGTCAACAATCTGTTCTATACCTCTGTGTCTCTTTTGCTGTCTCACATATAGGGTTATCATTACCATCTTTCTAAATTCCATATATATGTGTTAGTATACTGTATTGGTGGTTTTTTTTTTTTTTTTTTTTTTTTTTTCTGGCTTACTTCACTCTGTATAGTCGGCTCCAGTTTCATCCACCTCATTAGAACAGATTCAGATGTATTATTTTTAATGGCTGAGTAATATTCCATTGTGTATATGTACCACCACTTTCTTATCCATTCATCTGCTAATGGACATCTAGGTTGCTTCCATGTCCTGGGTATTATAAGCAGTGCTATGATGAACATTGGGGTACATGTGTCTCTTTCAATTCTGGTTTCCTCGGTGTGTATGCCCAGCAGTGAGATTGCTGGGTCATAAGGCAGTTCTATTTCCAGTTTTTTAAGGAATCTCCACACCGTTCTTCATAGTGGCTGTACTAGTTTGCATTCCCACCAACAGTGTAAGAGGGTTCCCTTTTCTCCACATCCTCTCCAGCATTTATTGCTTGTAGACTTTTGATTCACAGACATTCTGACTGGTGTGAAATGGTACCTCATTGTGGTTTTGATTTGCATTTCTCTGATAATGAGTGATGTTGAGCATCTTTTCATGTGTTTGTGAGCCATCTGTATGTCTTCTTTGGAGAAATGTCTATTTAGTTCTTTGGCCCATTTTTTGATTGGGTCGTTTATTTTTCTGGAGTTGAGCTGCATGAGTTGCTTGTATATTTTTTAGATTAGTTGTTTGTCAGTTGCTTCATTTGCTATTATTTTCTCCCATTCCAAAGGCTGTCTTTCCACCTTGCTTATAGTTCTCTTTGTTGTTCAGAAGCTTTTAATTTTAATTAGACCCCGTTTTTTATTTTTGCATTTATTTCCAGTATTTTGGGAGGTGCGTCATAGAGGATCCTGGTGTGATTTATGTCAGAGAGTGTTTTGCCTATGTTCTCCTCTAGGAGTTTTATAGTTTCTGGTCGTACGTTTAGATCTTTAATCCATTTTGAGTTTATTTTTGTGTATGGTGTTAGAAAGTGTTCTAGTTTTATTCTTTTATAAGTGGTTGACCAGTTTTCCCAGCACCACTTGTTAAAGAGATTGTCTTTTCTCCATTGTATATTCTTGCCTCCTTTGTCAAAGATAAGATGTCTATAGGTATGCGGATTTATCTATGGGCTTTCTATTTTGTTTCATTGATCTATATTTCTGTCTTTGTGCCAGTACCATATTGTCTTGATGACTGTGGCTTTGTAGTAGAGCCTGGAATCAGGCAGGTTGATTCGTCCAGTTCCATTCTTCTTCCTCAAGATTGCTTTGGCTATTTGAGGATTTTTGTACTTCCATACAAATTGTGAAATTATTTGTTCTAGCTCTGTGAAAAATACCACTGGTAGCTTGATAGGAATTGCATTGAATCTTAGATTGCTTTAGGTAGTATACTCATTTTCACTATATTGATTCTTCTGATCCATGAACATGGTATATTTCTCCATCTATTAGTGTCCTCTTTGATTTCTTTCACCAGTGTTTTATAGTTTTCTATATATAGGTCTTTAGTTTCTTTAGTTATGTATAGTCCTAAGTATTTTATTATTTTCATTGCAATGGAGAATGAAATTATTTCTTTAATTTCTTTTTCTATTTTCTCATTATTAGTGTATAAGAATGCAAGTGATTTCTGTGTGTTGATTTTATATCCTGCAACTTTACTATATTCATTGGTTAGCTCTAGTAATTTTCTGGTGGAGTCTTTAGGGTTTTCTATGTAGAGGATCATGTCATCTGCAAACAGTGAGGGTTTTACTTCTCCTTTTCCAATTTGGATTCCTTTTACTTCTTTTTCTGCTATGATTGCTGTGGTCCAAACTTCCAGAACTATGTTGAATAGTAGCAGTGAAAGTGGGCACCTTTGTGTTGTTCCTGACTTTAGGGCAAATGCTTTCAATTTTTCACCATTAAGGATGTTTGCTGTAGGTTTGTCATATATAGCTTTTATTATGTCTAGGTATATTCCTTCTATTTCTGCTTTCTGGAGAGTTTTTGTCATAAATGTATGTTGAATTTTGTCAAAGGCCTTCTCTGCATCTATTGAGATAATCATATGGTTTTTATTTTTCAATTTGTTAAAGTGGTGAATTATATTGATTGATTTGCGGATACTGAAGAATCCTTGCATCCCTGGGATAAAGCCCACTTGGTCATGGTGTATGATCTCTTTTAATGTGTTATTGAATTCTGATGGCTGGAATTTCGTTAAGGGTTTTTGCATCTATGTTCATCAAGGATATTGGCCTGTAGTTTTCTTTTTTTGTGGTGTCTTTGTCAGGTTTTGGTATTAGGGTGATGGTGGCCTCACAGAATGAGTTTGGAAGTTTACCTTCGTCTGCAATTTTTCTGGAAGAGTTTGAGTAGGATAGGTGTTAGCTCTTCTCTAAATTTTTGATAAAATTCAGCTGTGAAGCCGTGTGGACCTGGGCTTTTTTTTGCTGGAAGATTTCTGATTATAGTTTCAGTTTCCATGCTTGTGATGAGTCTGTTAAGATTTTCTATTTCTTCCTGGTTCAGTTTTGGAAAGTTGTGCTTTTCTAATAATTTGTCTATTTCTTCCACGTTGTCCATTTTATTGGCATATAATTGCTGATAGTAGTGTCTTATGATCTTTTGTATTTCTGTGTTGTCTGTTGTGATCTCTCCATTTTCATTTCTAATTGTATTGATTTGATTTTTCTCCCTTTGTTTCTTGATGAGTCTGGCTAATGGTTTGTCAATTTTATTTATCCTTTCAAAGAACCAGCTTTTGGCTTTGTTGATTTTTGCTATGGTCTCTTTTGTTTCTTTTGCATTTATTTCTGCCTGAATTTTTAAGATTTATTTCCATCTACTAACCAGATGTTATCCGTTTCATCCTTTTCTAGTTGTTTAGATGTAGAATTAGGTTATTTATTTGACTTATTTCTTGAGGTATGTCTGTATTGCTATGAACTTTACCCTTAGCACTGCTTTTATAGTGTCCCACAGGTTTTGGATTGTCCTGTTTTCATTTTCATTTGTTTCTATACATATTTTGATTTCTTCTGTGATTTGTTGGTTATTCAGAAGCATGTTGTTCAGCCTCCATATGTTGGAATTTTTAATAGCTTTTCTCCTATAATTGATGTCTAATCTTATTGCATTGTGGTCAGAAAATATGCTTGAAATGATTTCATTCATTTTTTTTTTTTAATTTACCAAGGCTAGATTTATGACCCAGGATGTGATCTATCCTAGAGAAGGTTCCATGAGCACTTGAGAAAAAGGTGAAATCCATAGTTTTGGGGTGAAATGTCCTATAGATATCAATTAGGTCCAACTGGTCTACTGTGTCATTTAAAGTTTGTGTTTCTTTGTTAATTTTCTGTTTAGTTGATCTGTCCATAGGTGTGAGTGGGGTATTAAAGTCTCCCACTATTATTGTGTTATTGTTAATTTTCCCTTTCATACTTGTTAGCATTTGTCTTTCATATTGCAGTGTTCCTATGTTGGGTGCATATATATTTATAATTGTTATATCTTCTTCTTGGATTGATCCTTTGATCAATATGTAGTGTCCTTCTTTTTCTCTTTTCACAACTTTGTTTTAAAGTCTATTTTATCTGATATGAATATTGCTACTCCTGTTTTCTTTTGGTCTCTATTTGTGTTGAATAACTTTTTCCAGCTCTTCACTTTATGTCTGTGTGTGTCCCTTGTTTGGAGGTAGGTCTCTTGTAGATAGCATATATAGGGGCCTTGTTTTTTATCCATTCAGCCAGTCTTTGTCTTTTCGTTGGGACACTCAACCCATTTACATTTAAGGTAATTATTGATAAGTATGATCCCATTGCCATTTGCTTTATTGTTTTGGGTTTGATTTATACATCCTTTTTGTGTTTCCTGTCTAGAGAATATAATTTAGCATTTTTTGGAGCTGATTTGGTGATGCTGAATTCTCTCAGCTTTTGCTTGTCTGTAAAGCTTTTGATTTTGCCTTCATATCTGAATGAGATCCTTGCTGAGTACAGTAATCTGGGCTGTAGGTTATTTTCTTTCATCACTTTAAGTATGTCTTGCCATTACCTCCTGGCCTGAAGAGTTTCTATTGAAAGATCAGCTGTTATCCTTATGGGAATCCCCTTGTGTGTTATTTGTTGTTTGTCCATTGCTGCTTTTAATATTTGTTCTTTGTGTTTGATCTTTGTTAATTTGATTAATATGTGTCTTGGGGTGTTTCACCTTGGGTTTATCCTGTTTGGGACTCTGGATTTCTTGGACTTGGGTGAATATTTCCATCCCCATTTTAGGGAAATTTTCAACTATTATCTCCTCAAGTATGTTCTCATGGTCTTTCTTTTTGTCTTCTTCTGGGACTTCTATAATTTGAATGTTAGAGTGTTTCATATTGTCCTGGAAGTTTCTGAGATTGTCCTCATTTCTTTTAATTCGTTTTTCTTTTTTCCTCTCTGATTCATTTATTTCTACCATTTTATTTTTTATTTCACTAATCCTATCTTCTGCCTCCATTATTCTATTATTTTGTTCCCTCCAGAGTGTTTCTGATCTCATTTATTTCATTATTCATTATATATTGACTTTTTGTATTTCTTCTAGGTCCTTGTTAAACCTTTCTTGCATCTTCTCAATCCTTGTCTCCAGGCTATTGATCTGTGATTCCATTTTGATTTCAAGATTTTGGATCATTTTCACTATCATTACTTGGAATTCTTTATCAGGTAGATTCCCTATCTCTTCCTCTTTTGTTTGGTTTGGTGGGCATTTATCCTGTTCCTTTACCTGCTGGGTATTCCTCCGTCTGTTTATCTTGTTTATATTGCTGCATTTGGGGTGGCCTTCTGTATTCTGGCAGTTTGTGGAGTTCTCTTTATTATGGAGTTTCCTCGCTGTGGGTAGGGTTGTATCAGTGGCTTGTCAAGGTTTCTTGGTTAGGGAAGCTTGTGTTGGTGTTCTGGTGGGTGGAGCTGGATTTCTTCTCTCTGGAGTCCAATGAAGTGTCCAGTAATGAGTTATGAGATGTCATTGCTTTTGGAGCAACTTTGAGCTGCCTGTATATTGAAGCTCAAGGGCTGTGTTCCTGTGTTGCTGGAGAATTTGTGTGGCATGTCTTGCTCTGGAACTTGTTGGCCCTTGGGTGGTGCTTGGTTTCAGTGTAGGTATGAAGGCGTTTGATGAGCTCCTATCGATTAATGTTCCCTGGAGTCAGGAGCTCTCTGATGTTTTCAGGATTTGGACTTAAGCCTCCTGCTTTTGGTTTTCAGTTTTATTTTTACATTAGTCTCAAGACTTCTCCTTCTATACTGCACTGTTGATAAAACATCTAGGTTAAAGATGAAGAGTTTCTCCACATTGAGGGACACCCAGAGAGATTCACAGAGTTACATGGAGAAGAGAAGAGGTAGGGGTGAGTTAGAGGTGACCCAAATGAGATGAGGTGGAATCAAAAGAGGAGAGAGCAAGCTAGCCAGTAATCACTTCCTTATGTGTGCTCCAGAGTCTGGAACTCTCAGAGATGTTCACAGAGTTATACAGAGAAGAGGAGAGGGAGGAAGGAGACAGAGGTGGCCAGGAGGATAAAAGGGGGAAATGAAAAGGAGAGAGACAGATCCAGCCAGTAATCAGTTCCCTAAGTGTTCTCCACCGTCTGAAACACACAGATTCACAGAGTTGGGTAGAGAAGAGAAGGGGGAGGGAGAATACAGAGGTGACCTGGTGGAGAAAAAGGAGAGTCCAAAGGAGGAGATAGCAGTCAAGCCAGTAATCTCACTCTCAAGTAAAAATGAGTAATGAAGGTTGGGTTTTTGAAGGTACAAAATTGATAACAAATACTGAAAAGCAAAGATTAAAAAATATAGAGTGGAGGTTGGATTTTCAAAAATACAATATTAAAGAAAAGAAGAAGAAAAATAAGAATCATTATATATATATATATGAAGTTTGCTTTAAAAATAGGGTCTTTTTATAAAAGTAATAGTAGGTTATAAAAATGAAAATTAAGAGAGAAATAGAGGACTTAAAAATTTTAAAAATGTTAAAAAGAAGAAAAAACAAACAAAAGAATGATCATAAAAATAGTAAAGATATATCTAGGACTTTCTCTGGTAGTGTTGTGGACTGTGTGGGGTCAGTTCATTTTTAGATAGCTCCTTGGTCTGGCTTATATTTCTCAAGATCTGTAGGCTCCTTCCTATGTAGCTGGTACTAAGGACAGGGTTTTAATCTATGCACCTGTCACTTCCAAGGTGATTCCCTCTGTTTTAGCTTCTTTTGTTTGCTGGTCTCTTCAGTGTCCGATTTCTGCCCTGACACAAGCGGGGCAGTGGTGGACACTTTTTTTTAGGCTCACTTGTTCAGTTGTGCTGTGGGGAAGGAGGGATGCTGCAAACAAATAACACTGACATGTGCTCGCAGTATCTCAGCCACGCTGGGCCTGTCCCCACTCATGGAGCTCACAGCTCAGGCTTTAGGTTGCTCTGCCGGGAAGTGTCTGAGGCTGACCCTGGAGTGCATGCACCTCCTAGGTTAAGCCGCTCAGGCACTGAGGTAGTCCTCAGAGGTGCAGACTTGGTTGGGCCTGCATTTTGTGCCCTTTCTGAAGACATTGAGATGCTTTTCTGGGTGGCTGATGTCCTCTGCTGGCATTCAGAAGTTGTTTTGTGGAATTTACTCAGTGTTGAAATGTTCTTTTGATGAATTTATGGGGGATAAAGTGGTCTCTCCATCCCATTCCACTGCCATTTTAGGACCACCCCTATACTTGATTTTAGAATTCAGATCAGTTTAATCAATCACGTTCAGGTTTTTTTTTTTTTTTTTTGCTGTTGTTGTTTTACCTAACCCTTAGCTTTGGTTCATCAGAAGATAGTCAATGGCCAAACAGAATTTTCTAATTAATGGAAATGATTTTCAAAGTAAATTGCCCCTTAATTATTAAGCAGAAAAATATGATGATCAACTATAAAAGACATCAATAAATACATATTTACCATTAACAGCCAGTGTTCTAAGTGCTTAATATTATTTTTAATAAATTCTTAAAATTACCTTAGGCTGTAAGTCATTATCATTTTCATTTTATAAATAAAGGAAAACATACTTTGAAAATTAAATACTGCTTACATGATATATTTGACATTTGTAAAATATATCCATTTCTGCTCAAGACCATCTTTCTATCTAATGTGCTAAATTTTAATTATGAAGAAAATTAATTTTTGTTCCATAATTTGTAGTTCTTTTAAAGTCCCAAGAAAATCACTGTATATATTTTTAAATAGTTATCTCAATTATCTCAGATAAAAATATACAGTTATCTCTGTGAACATTTTCCTCTTCTATATTGCATTAGCATAGGTTAACCAACCAGTGAACACGCTGCTGCTGCTGCTAAGTTGCTTTAGTTGTGTCCAACTCTGTGCGACCCCTTAGATGGCAGCCTACCAGGCACCCCAGTCACTGGGATTCCCCAAGCAAGAACACTGGAGTGGGTTGTCATTTTCTTCTCCAATGCATGAAAGTGAAAAGTGAATGTGAAGTTGCTCAGTCATGTCTGACTCTTCATGACCCCATGGACTGCAGCCTACCAGGCTCCTCCATTCATGGGTTTTTCCAGGCAAGAGTACTGGAGTGGGTTGCCATTGCCTTCTCCAAATGCACATGAGGACAAGAGTTTTAAGATAAAAATGTATTTTTCAGCACATATAAATCATATAAATCAGTTATTCAAAGTCCAAGTGCACATTGTTTTAAATACTAAGAGAAACATTTAAATATCACTACACTTATTATTTACTACTGCTATTTTTAAAATATAAGTTTTAATTGCTTTGAGTGTTTGAACTGTTAAATTTCAACTTGAGGGAGTTCAATGTATTTGCATTTCTAAGACCAATGGGCATAAATTACAAGGCAAAGTTAGAATCACAGGTCTTGTCTCTTGGCCATTACAAATGAGAGCACACGTATTATAACACCTGTTCAAATTATCTTGAAATTTATTTGGGCCTTAGTCCCATTCTCTCTAAAAATTCTCTCTAGGGCCTGAATTTGTCTGAGGCCAAAATTTAGTTATATTAATTTCCTTTATCCTAGGATAGTCATCTTATTTGCCTTTATTCTAGAATTGTTTATATTTTTAACTTTAATAAAGTTAATTCTGATTAAGTTTTCTATAATTATAGTTCATACATAAATAAAGATTATGAATATTAATAAACATTAACATTTTTATCAATGATACAGTAAATTAAATTAGAAGAAAATTGATCAATAAGGGCATTTACAATACTTACTCAAAATGATGGAAAAAATAAAATATATGAAGAACATCTAAAAATTAATAAAGAAATACTAATGAGTTTAAGAAAAATATGAAAAAGATCAAAGCCAACCAACTCATGGTAGAAGAAACATACATGACCAAAAATGTATGAAAACATTATTTCATAGAAAAATGAGGAATACTAAAGTGACAATGAAATATTTTTAACACCCATGTTCAAAACTGAATAGGCTGGTAATACCTAGTACAGGTGAGGCTTAGGGGACATATACTTTTGAACTTTCAAATTGTCAAAATAAATAGATTGATAATGTCCAATACTGGCAAATTCTTGAGAAATCACTAGTCTTATACCCTGTGAAATTGTGACTGGAAATATTACATTCTTGGAAGGAAGGCATTTAGTATAGAAAGTAAAGTCTCTCAGTCGTGTCTGATTCTTTGCGACTCCATGGACTGTAGCTTACCAGGCTTATTACAGCATCATTATTTTATGAGCAAATTGTATAAGTAATCAGCTGGTTAAACAAATACTAAGAAGTGGCTATAGCAAATGAAATAAATCTAAATAGATTTAGAAAGATCTCTAAGACACATGTTAAGAGTTAAAGCAAATAATCAAAACTATATGTAAAATATAATACTATATCTACACATAGAAATAGATGTCTCTGGGCTTCCCTTGTTACTTAGATGGTAAAAAATCTACCTGCCATACATTAGACTCAGGTTCAATCCCTGGGTTGGGAAGATCCCCTAGAAAAGGAAATGGCTACTCACTCCAGTATTCTTGCCTAGAGAATACCATGGACAGAATAGCTTTTTGAGCTATAGTCCCTGGTGTCTCAAAGAGTCAGACTACCATACAACTACTTACTTACCGTGAACAACGACCACACACACACATAAATGTATTTATATATGGCATATACTTAGTTACTTAGTTCAGTCGCTCAGTCGTGCCCGACTCTTTGCAACCCCATGAATCGCAGCCCGCCAGGCCTCCCTGTCCATCACCAACTCCCAGAGTTCACTCAGACTCGCATCCATCGAGTCAGTGATGCCATCCAGCCATCTCATCCTCTGTCGTCCCCTTCTTCTGCCCCCAATCCCTCCCAGCATCAAAGTCTTTTCCAATGAGTCAGCTCTTCACATGAGGTAGCCAAAGTACTGGAGTTTCAGCTTTAGCATCATTCCTTCCAAAGAAATCCCGTGGTTTCTCTCCTTCAGAATGGACTGGTTGGATCTCTTTGCAGTCCAAGGGACTCTCAAGAGTCTTCGCCAACACCACAGTTCAAAAGCAGTAATTCTTCGGCACTCAGCCTTCTTCACAGTCCAACCCTATATTTACACGTACAGATATAAATATGGGCAATAAAATTCATATTTTATGACACGAGAAGAGACATTTTAAACAAAAAGTCTCCACCGTCCTTTGGTCTCCTCTCCCCGCTCCCCCACTGTGCATTGTCTATCTGCCTTATACATCAACCAGAACTCCCCCTCTGCCCATGGGCAGGAATACCTAAACAACCACAAAGAGCAACGTTCTCCTAGCATGAATAAGACAACTTTTAAAAAGACAGAATTCTTTCTTGATCTTGTAAGGAGTCGCATGACCCACCATGATGACACAGGTGTGGATTATGTAAACTGTCAATAACATGTCATTTGATAAACAGCCCTCTATCTCAAAAAAAAAAAAAACTTACTTGACTTCTAATGCACAGAACAGTTCTCAGAGTTTTCTGAGATGCTCTTGCTGGTTTATAATCTTCAAATTTGGCTTGAATAAAATTTTCTATTTCTTTCTTAGATCAACTGATTAGCTTTTCATTGACATATATAGGATCAATACTATTCACAGACTTATAGTTATAGATATATATATATATGTACAATATATAGATTGTATTCAAAATCTATATAGATATAAACATACAATATATCGTTTGTACTCAACATTCAAAAAACTAAAAACATGGCATCCAGTCCCATCACTCCATGGCAAATAGGTGGAGAAATGATGAAAACAGTAGCAGACTTTATTTTCTTGGGCTCCAAAATCACTGCAGATAGTGACTGCAGCTGTGAAATCAAAAGATACTTACTCCTTGGAAGAAAAGCTGTGCCAAACCTGGACAGCATATTGAAAAGCACTGACAACACTTTGCTGACAAAGGTCCATCTAGTTAAAGCTATCGTTTTTCCAGTAATCATGAATGGATGTGAGAGTTGGACTATAAAGAAAGCTGAGCACCGAAGAATTGATACTTTTGAACTGTGGTGTTGCAGAAGACTCTTGGGAGTCCCTTGGACTGTAAGGAGATCCAGCCAGTCCATCCTAAAGGAGATCAGTCCTGAATATTCATTGGAAGAACTGATTCTGAAGCTGAAACCTCAGTACTTTTGCCACCTGATGTGAAGAGCTGACTCATTAGAAAAGACCTAATGCTGGGAAAGATTGAAGGCAGGAGGAAAAAGGGATGACAAAGGATGAGATGGTTGGATGGCATCACTGACTCAATGGACATGAGTTTGAGCAAGCTCTGGGCATTGGTGATGGACAGGGAAGCCTGGTGTGCTGCAGCCCATGGGGTGGCAAAGAGTTGGAAACAACTGAGAGACTGAACTGAACTGATAGATATATATCTACATATTGATACATAGATACAGACACATAGATACATCATATCAATTACAATATATATCTATAGGTGAGCTCTTCTTTCTTGAAATTAAAAAAATCATTCATATATTTTTATGTAATTAACATTTAAAATGAAAAATAAAAATTTGCTTATCATTAATGTTTCTGTTTTTTTTTTTTTCTCTAAAGGTTTTAGAATGACATATCAGAAAATATGTCACCCAAAAAACCTGTATGTGGATCAAGTAGCAACAGTTAGACCTGGACATGGAACAACAGACTATTTCCAAGTGGGACAAGGAGTACATCAAGGCTATATATTGTCACCTTGCTTATTTAACTTATATGTAGAGTAAGTACATCATGTGAAATGCTGGGCCAGATGACAAACAAGCTGGAATCAAGATTGCCAGGAGAAATATCAACGTATCTGAGGTATGTTACAAATATTCAAATGGTACCACTCTAAAAGTGAAGTGAAAGTGTTAGTCGCTCAGTATTGTTTGACTGTTTGTGACCTCATAGACTTCAGCAGCCAGGCTTCTTTGCTCGTGGGATTATCCAGGCAAGAATACTGGAATGGGTTACCATTCTTTTCTCCAGGGGATCTTCCCCACCCAGGGATCAAACCCACTTCTTCTGCATTGCAGGCAGATTCTCTATCAGAGTTATCAAGGGGCTAGATACAAATCTAATGGCAGAAAGCAAAAAGCAACTAAAGAGCCTCTTGTTGAGGTGGTGAAAAGCTGGATTAAAACTCAACATTCAAAAAACAAAGGTCATGGCATCTGATCCCATCACTTCATGGCAAATAGAAGGGGAAAAGTAGAAGCAGTGACAGATTTTATTTTCTTGGACTCCAGAATCACTATGGACAGTGACTGCTGCTGCTGCTGCTAAGTCGCTTCAATTGTGTCCAACTCTGTGTGACCCCATAGATGGCAGCCTACCAAGCTCCTCCATCCCTAGGATTCTCTAGGCAAGAACACTGGAGTGAGTTGCCATTTCCTTCTCCAACACATGAAAGTGAAAAGTAAATGTGAAGTCATTCAGTCATGTCTGACTCTTTGCGACCCCATGGACTGCAGCCCACCAGGCTCCTCCATCCATGGGATTTTCCAGGCAAGAGTACTGGAGCGGGTTGCCATTGTCTTCTCCAACGGTGATTGCAGCCATGAAACTAAAAGATGCTTGCTCTTTGGAAAGAAAGCTATGACAAACCTAGACAGTGTATTGAAAAGCAGACATCACTTTGCCAACAAAGATCCATATAGTCAAAGCTACAGTTTTCCCAATAGTTGTGTATGCATGTGAAAACTGGACCATAAACAAGGCTGAGTGACAAATAATTGATGCTTCTGAATTTTAGTGCTGGAGAAGACTCTTGACAGTCCCTTGGACTGCAAGGCGATCAAGCCAGTCAATCCTAAAGGAAAGCATCCCTGAATATTCATTGGAAGGACTGATGCTGAAGCTCTAAGACAGCAGCCACCTAATGCAAATAACCAACTCATTGGATAAGACCCTGGTGCTGGGAAAGATTGAGGGCAGGAGGAGAAAGCAGTGACTGATGAGATGGTTGGATACTATCACTGACTCAGTGGACATGAATTTGAGCAACTTCTGTGAGATAGTGAAGGACAGGGAAGTGTTGTTTGCAACAATCCAAGGGATTGCAAAGAGTGGGCCACAACTTTGCAACTGAAAAACAACAACAAATAAAATAATCTTTATAATAAAATTTATTCTAAACTATTTTAAGAAAGAAGAAATCTATTTAGTTAACATTTTTAATTTCTTCAATGTTACTACTTTCCTAGGATATTTGTGTAAAATGTATTTGTGGAAAAACTGGAGCTTGGAATTCAGATGGTGCAGGATAGCTGCATTTAACAATTTTTAGTTCTCTCTCAACTGTGCCTGAAGTCAGTGATCCAGCTTCACCACTTTCAGCTCATCAGGGTTATTTCAAGAACACAGCAAATAAGTTATATTTTGCCTTACATTTAAGACACATCTCCTTAAATAAGTTGAAGTCCTTTTAAGGCAATGGATTTCAAACCTGTTTTGACAAATGGAATCATCTGGGAAATTTCTTTATAATATTGCTATCTGGAAATCCTGATCAGAAACCCTGTGGTGATTTCAGCAATCAGTCAGTCAGGGAGAGAGAAAGAGAGAGTGTCTTCTGGAAGACAGATACACACACACACACACACACACACACACACACACACACACTTAAAAGGTCCCCAGGTAATTTTGATTGATGTGTCAAATTTTAAAGTCATTCTCGTGTTTTTCAGAAACACTGAAAATAATTTGCAGACCCACTGTGTGCTATTTTTCTTTAGAGTTGTTTAAATATACAACTGGTTGAGAGGATGGTGAATGTCTGTGCTTTTGAAAGTACATATTGAGACCTGTATTTCAGTAGTTTTTTTGGAGAAGGCAATGGCAACCCACTCCAGTACTCTTGCCTGGAAAATCCCATAGGCGGAGGAGCCTGGTAGGCTGCAGTCCATAGGATCACTAGAGTCGGACCCAACTGAATGACTTCACTTTCAATTTCACTTTCACTTTCATGCATTGGAGAAGGACATGGCAACCACTCCAGTGTTCTTCCCTGGAGAATCCCAGGGATGGGGAGCTTGGTGGGCTGCTGTCTCTGGGGTCGCACAGAGTCGGACACGACTGAAGTGATTTAGCAGCAGCAGCAGCATGGGTTAAATTGTATGCCCAAAAGTGAAAGTGAAGTCGTTCAGTCGTGTCAGACTCTTTGCGACTCCATAAACTGTAGCCTATCAAGCTTCTCCATCAATGGGATTTTCCAGGCAAGAGTGCTGGAGTGGATTGCCATTTCCTTCTCCAGGGGATCTTCCCAACCCAGGAATTGAACCCGAGTCTCTCGCATTGCGGGCAGACGCTTTACCGTCTGAGTCACCAGGGAATGCCTAAAGGAGATATGTTGAAATCCTGACCTGTCCCTTCTGCTACCTAGGTATTTATGAATATGGTCTTATTTAGAAACAGAATCTCTGCAGGTATAATAAGGTTACAATGAGGTCATTAGAGTAGACACAGAGAAAAATAGACACATGGAGAGAAGACAACCATATGAAGACAGAGGCAAAGATTAGAGTTAATGCTCCTATGAACCAAGCAATGCCTGGGCCTTCAAATGCTAGAAGAGAATAGGAAGGAACCTCCTCTGAAGGCTTTGAAGATATCATGAACCCAGAGATACTAAACAGATCTTCTTCATTTTCAACTGAGCTCAGTGGAAAAGATGCTATGGGGGTTACTTCTGTTTTTTGTTTGTTTGTTTGTTTGTTTTTCCAATTGTTTCTTCTTATCCTTAAACTTTAAATGTTTATCACATCTGAATTGCAAGGAGTTTACAGTCAATTTTATGTGAACTTGAGATTTGTCCATTTTGTGAAATTTGGACCATATAACAAGTATAAAAATTTTTAGCCTTCAGTTTTCTCATATATTGTCATATATGCATTTTGGAATGTTTTGGATAATTAGGAACAGTGTGTAAAAGCACCTGACATTGTATTTGGAAAATAGAAAGTCCATAATATAAAGTAACTGTTTCTGACACTATTGTCTGGGACTTGTTCTCTGATACTTTCTATTTCCTTTTATTTGCATGTGCCCAAGCAATTTAGAAATTCATGTTTCATTGAATAACTCTTACATTAATGTAATTCAAATAAATTGACTGTAACTTAAACCTATTTATAAATTTTACAATGCAACTGAGTTGAATATTGGCTTTAGTCTTAACATTTAACCAAAAGCTATTTTTTTGGCTTTCACTTTAGCATTCAGAAGGCCAAATAATGATGCATATAATTCAGTATAATTTTTTAGCTTGTGTGTGATTAGAAGGGTAAATGCACACACATGCATACACCTTTATCTGCCAGGGTGTCCTTGCTTTAGACCAAGAAAGTCTATTTTTCAAGGTAAATTCTAGGAAGGTGTTAATGAGTTCAACAACAAAAAGCTAAATGACCCTGAACTGATAATTTTGTAAATTCCTACTGTGTCTAAAAACTCCAATAAAATGCTTAGAATCGGAGAGTGTTTTTCCTATGTTCTCCTCTAGGAGTTTTATAGTTTCTGGTTTTACATTTATATCTTTAATCCATTTTGAGTTTATTTTTGTGTGTGGTGTTAGAAAGTGATCTAGTTTCATTCTTTTACAAGTGGTTGACCAGTTTTCCCAGCACCACTTGTTAAAGAGATTATCTTTACTCTATTGTATATTTTTGCCTCCTTTGTCAAAGATAAGGTATCCATAGGTGTGTGGATTTATCTCAGGGCTTTCTATTTTGTTCCATTGATCTATACTTCTGTCTTTGTGCCAGTACCATACTGTCTTAATGACTGTGGCTTTGTAGTAGAGCCTAAAGTCAGGAAAGTTGATTTCTCCAGTTTCATTCTTCTTTCTCAAGATTGCTTTTTGCTATTCGAGGTTTTTTGTATTTCCATACAAATCTTGAAATTATTTTGTTCTAGTTCTGTGAAAAATACTGCTGGTAGCTTGATAGAGATTGCATTGAATCTGTAGATTGCTTTGGGTAGTATACTCATTTTCACTATATTGACTCTTCTGATCCATGAACATGGTATATTTCTATATCTATTAGTGTCCTCTTTCATTTCTTTCCGCAGTGTTTTATAGTTTTCAATATATAGGTCTTTAGTTTCTTTAGGTAGGCATATTCCTAAGTATTTTATTCTTTTCGTTGCAATGGTGAATGGAATTGTTTCCTTAACTTCTTTTTCTACTTTCTCATTATTAGTGTATAGGAATGCAAGGGATTTCTGAGTGTTGATTTTATATCCTGCAACTTTACTATATTCATTGACTAGCTCTAGTAGTTTTCTGGTCGAGTCTTTAGGATTTTCTATGTAGAGGATCATGTCATCCACAAACAGTGAGAGTTTTACTTCTTCTTTTCCAGTTTGGATTCCTTGTATTTCTTTTTCTGCTCTGATTGCTGTGACCAAAACTTCCAGAACTATATTGAATAGTAGTGGTGAAAGCGGACACCCTTGTCTTGTTCCTGACTTTAGGGAAATGCTTTCAATTTTTCACCATTGAGGATAATGTTTGCTGTGGGTTTGTCATATATAGCTTTTATTATGTTGAGGTACGTTCCTTCTATTCCTGCTTTCTGGAGAGTTTTTATCATAAATGGATGTTGAATTTTGTCGAAGCCCTTCTCTGCATCTATTGAGATAATCATATGGTTTTTATTCCTCAATTTGTTAATGTGATGAATTACATTGATTGATTTGTGGATATTGAATAGGCAAAACACTCTCTTGACATAAATCACAGCAGGATCCTCTATGATCCACCTCCCACTATACTGGAAATAAAAGCAAAAATAAACAAATGGGATCTAATTAAAATTAAAAGCTGCACAGAAAAGGAAACTATAAGCAAGGTGAAAAGACAGCCTTCTGAATGGGAGAAAACAATAGCAGATGAAGTAACTGACAAACAGTTAATCTCAAAAATATACAAGCAACTTATGCAGCTCAACTCCAGAAAAATAAACGAACCAATAAAAAAATGGACCAAAGAACTAAATAGGCATTTCTCCAAAGAAGACATACGGATGGCTAACAACCACATGAAAAGATGCTCAACATCACTCTTTATCAGAGAAATGCACATCAAGACCACAGTGAGGTACTATTTCACACCAGTCAGAATGTTTGTGAATCAAAAGTCTACAAGCAATAAATGCTGGAGAGGATGTGGAGAAAAGGGAACCCTCTTACACTGTTGGTGGGAATGCAAACTAGTACAGCCATTATGGAAAACAGTGTGGAGATTCCTTAAAAAATTGCAAATAGAACTGCCTTATGATCCAGCAATCCCACTGCTGGGCATACACACCAAGGAAACCAGAATTGAAAGAGACACATGTACCCCAATGTTCATTGCAGCACTGTTTATAATAGCCAGGACATGAAAACAACCTAGATGTCCATCAGCAGATGAATGGATAAGAAAGCTGTGGTACATATACACAATGCAGTATTACTCAGCCCTTAAAAAGAATACATTTGAATCAGTTCTAATGAGATGGATGAAACTAGATCCAATTATACAAAGTGTAGTAAGCCAGAAAGAAAAACACCAATACAGTATACTGACACATATATATGGAATTTAAAAAGATAGTAATGATGACCCTGTATGTGAGACAACAAAAGAGACACAGAGGTATAGAATGGACTTTTGACCTCTGAGGGAGAGGGAGAGGGTGAGATGATTTGGGAGAATGGCATTGAAACATGTATACTGTCATATAAGAAATGAAGAGCCAGTCTATGTTTGGTACAGGATACAGGATGCTTGGGGCTGGTGCACGGGATGATCCAGAGAGATGATATGGGGTGGGAGGTGGGAGGGGGATTCGGCATTGGGAGATCATATACACCTGATTCATGTCAATGTATGGCAAAACCAATACAGTATTGTAACGTAGAATAAAGTAAAAAAAAAAAATGCTTAGAATCATATTTAGAATACATAATTATACATAAATTAAGATTCTTTCCTGAATACAGTGGTAGTTACAGCAAATTCACCATAAGTAAATGTGCTAAATACAATGAAGTAAGATATAAGGGGTTGAAATAAAGGGAAAGTGTTTTAAATGTCTTGATGTATGCAAGCATTTAATTTTATTAAATTTAGCACAGTGAATCAAAATGTTAATTTTAGAGACTTTTATGCATTAAAATAACCCCCTTTATGAGACAATATATTGGATTATAAAGCAATAACATTTCATCAAGTATTTAATGATAATCAAAATTCATCAAATGTACTTTGTTACTTTAAAAGAAGAAAAACTATAAATGGATAAACTTATTTTTTAAAGTATTATTTAAAAAGTATCTGTTTATTATATATCATGCTACTGCTAAGTCACTTCAGTCATGTCCGACTCTGTGCAACCACATAGACGGCAGCCCACCAGGCTCCCCCGTCCCTGGGACTCTCCAGGCAAGAACACTGGAGTGGGTTGCCATTTCCTTCTCCAATGCATGAAAGGGAAAGGGAAAGGGAAAGGGAAGTCGCTCAGTGGTGTCCGACTCTTCACGACTCCATGGACCGCACCCCACCAGGCTCCTCTGTCCATGGGATTTTCCAGGCAAGAGTACTGGAGTGGGGTGCCACTGCCTTCTCTGATCATATATCATAGTTTTAGCATACTAAATAATTTTGTATTTCAAAATTGAAAGAAAATTCTATTGAATTATAATAAAATTACTTTATCATTTCTTTATCTAAAATCTCTCTTCAAAATATAATCAATATATGAATACCAGGGACCTAAAACTGCAAATATTTCATTTTAAATGTGAGTAACATAAGCCAGTACATCCAGAGAAGTTGTTAAATATTCATGTAATTGTAAACATTTTGCTGTCTATCTGCTAGCCTGAGTCAAATATACATGTATTCATCAAGTTTTAGTTCAATAATATTTATTGAGAGACATTCATATTATTTGCTAAATCTGACATGCAAAACATAATTTGGAAACATTATAAATTATATAATATTTATAAATAAACTTACAAAAATTAAATGTTCTATATGTATAGATCTATTTATTTAATGATTAGAAAAACACTTTTTAGCTGATTTTTATTTTTTCCACATATTTTTAGACTCTGTTTTAATTTTGATTTAATGGTATTTGGGTTTTTAATATTTTCTAGCTTGACATTTAGTTTACTATTTCATGTGAAAATAAAATCCACTAAAAGTTATTTTTCTACTTTTTCTGATTGCTAATATGTATACACACACACACACACACACACACACACACACACACATATATAGTTAAATTAAAAAAAAAACTGCTAATTTTCTGACCATATTCAAGAGGAAATACTATTTTAATAAAATTTTGCTTGTTTAATAAAATACAGTTCAAGTTATGCTAAGTAATCTTATCTGCAGATTGAAGGAAATTATAGAACACAGAAAGCTATTAAAATGTTACACTGTCATTTATTTCCAAATATCTTTAACACCTTCTTTCATACTTCAGTGACAATTTCACATACTGAACTAGTGCAGTATCAATGAGTACCAAATCAAAGAAATTATTATTCAAAGGTGCAACTGAGGTGAGAAAATAGGAAATGTAGAACTTAGGAAACAGGACTGAATATAATCCTTGGCATCTGCTAAGTATTATTCAAGTTAAACGTGTGCTGTGGGAAACAGTGTTATGCCAGAGTTAGAAGCTCAGAGGGCTTATTGGGAAGAAGCATTATAGAAGAGAAGGGAGGAAGCAGTATTGGGGAAAATGGGCAGTGCCACTGAGATGGTGCCCTGAGGACACTGCTGCCTGCCTAGGAAGGTGCAATAAAAACTGCACATTAGAGGAAATCCCTTTTGGGCATGAAAGCCAAGGCACTTGAACCACCTCCTGGATCTTACTCAATGGGGTCACCTTATGAGTAGGGGACCTCAGACAAAAATTGGAGCACACTGTAACAAAACACACTGGGGGCTAACTGCTAACCTAGCTCATCACAGCTAGGCAGCCAGTCAATGTCTGATACATAGATTTTTTTTTTTTTTCTGGTCTCCTCTTTTTACCTTGACACCCGTTAATCAAGACTCCTCCTTTTTAAGCTTTCTTTTCTGATTGCTTCTCTACAACCCAACTGTAAATTTGGTTTACTACTGGTCCTCATTTGTTCTAGGTCTATATGAAATATTTTATTCATTTGTTCATGTACTATATACATGCTAAGGATTTCACTCCTAGTACTACCCCTTGGGCTGCCAAAACATTAAACCAGTCAATCCTGAAGAAAAGCCTATGTAAATATTCAGAACTAGCAAAGGAGTACTTTACATAGAGAACTCAAAAAGGGACAAGATGGAATATGTCCGGAAATATATAATACAGAGGAGTGTGGTCATCCACTCTCAAACTATTCAAAGTAACCAGAACAGCCTGTGAGACATTGTGGAATCCTTCTGGTATAAAAGAAATGTCCCTTCAACTTGAAGAAATTCCTTTAGCATTTCTTCTAGAATGAACATGCTAGCATCGAATTCCCTTATTTTCCTTCATGTACAAGATCTTTATCTGGCTATTACTGCTCAAGGATATTTTTGGTGTATATGGAATACTGGATTCACACTTCTTTTCTTTCAAAACTGTGAAGAGGTTGCTTTACTATAGGTATTTTTAATGAGAATTTTCAGTCATTTGAATTGTTGTTCCAATGCATAAATATTTTTACTATTTCAAGATTTTTCTTTTAAACTTTGATTTATAGTATGCATATGATTTATTTGAGAGTGGGTTTCCTTTGATTTGATCTTGTTAGATATTCACTAATTTTCTTGAATCTGGAAATTTGTCTTTTTGGAGGAGATGTATGCATATGTGCTCAGTCTTTAAGTCATGTCTGACTCTTTGCAACCCCATGGAATGTAGACCACCAGGCTCCTCTCTCTGTGGGATCTCCCAGGCAAGAATATTGGAATGGGTTGCCATTTCCTTCTCCAGGGGATGTTCCTGACCCTGGAACTGAACCCACATCTCCGTATTGCAGGTGGACTCTTTACCACTGAGCCACCTGGGAAAACTTTGGAGGAGTTAGTTGTTATCTTAATTTTTTTTCTGCATTGATATTCTTTTTTCTCTTTCTGAAACTCCAAGGACAAAAGTACTATAAATGTGTATATTATCTCAGTGGTAACTGAGGCTCTGCTTACTCATTGTCTGTTTTTCCCTCCATCCTTCAGCTTGGATATTTTTGGTGATGTATCACGAAGTTCACTCTTTTCTCTGTTACTGCTACTCTGCTACTGAGCCCTCTCAGTATGAAATTTACTTCAGAGATTGTGATTTCCAGTTCTTTTTTTCTTTTTTTTTCTTTTTCGTTTATTTATTTATTTATTTTTAATTACAATACTGTATTTGTTTTGCCATACATTGACATGAATCAGCCACAGGTGAACGCAATCTCCCAATGCCAAAGCCCCTTCCCACCTCCCACCTCCCACCCCACATCATCTACCTGAATCATCCAGTCTAAACTGTCATTTGTTTCTCTTTTATAATTCCTATTTCCCTCTTAAAATATGTCTTGCCACTCATTTTAAAAATTTGTACTTTTACATTACAGGGCATGGTTAAAGCTGCTTTAAACTTTATGTTTGATAATCCTAATATTTGGTTCATCTTGAGTTGGCATTAATTCATTTGTGAGAGGTCTCAGAATGAGCAGTTCTAATAAGTACCTCGGTTAGTCTGATGCAAATTGTTTGCAGCATCTGAAGAAAATATATAATAATATGGAATATAACAGGTGACCCTATTTACCTTTTAATGAAATTCTTCAGTCTTAGAGCAAAAGAGCTTGATTAAGACATATTCTCTCTCAAAAAAGAACAAAATTATCCTACCTTGTAGTGTCCATCACCACTTGAAAAAGCACTTGCCGTGATCATTTGATGTAAGCATATGTTTAAGATTCTGATGTTTTAGTCTGGTGTATACACTCCTCCCATTCACCTATCATTTAAGAGATATCAATATTTTTTATATTAAAGAATATCCATGATTAAAATAATCTACCTAAAGAGAATTCCAAACAAAAGAAAGGATTAATTAGAAGCATAAAGCCCATTTAAGAAGACATATTTAGGTGGTTGAGTGCATAAAGGCTCAAATCTGATGATTTCTGTAGAAAGAACACTAAAATAATTAATAATAAAGAAAGAAATGCTCAGAAAGCCACTATAATTTTTTTTAAGTAAAGATATATATTTTGTTCCCTGGATACAAAAATTCCAGTTAGAGCTGCTCATATCAGTAATTATAATACTCTCATTCAAAGTGTTGGTCCAGTGGATAATCCACATTGCAATGCAAGGGATACTAGTTTGATTCCTGGTCTGGGAAGAGCACACATGCTACAGAGCACCTAAGGCTGTGCACCACAGCTAATGAGCTCACACTCTGGAGCCTGATAGCCACAATTACTGAAGCCCATGCACCCTAGAGCTTGTGCTCTACAACAAAAAAGCCACAGCAATGAGAAGTTCCTGCACTACAAGTAGAGAGGAGCCCCAACTTGCTGAAACTAAAGAAAACCTGTACACAACAATAAAAATCCAGCACAGCCAAAAATAAATGAATATTTTATTTAAGAAAAAGCCTCAGAGTAATGGAGAAAATACACAGAAAAATTACACTGTGATTTTTCCTCTAATAGATTATATATAGCATAAAGAAACAAAGTCGCTCATCAATTACCTTGACTTACGTGAAAAAAATTCAAATGAGTTCTCTATTATCAATCTAGAAACAGAAACTTTAAATCACCTTCACATTTTTCACCTTCAGTTTTTTGAGGTGTAGATATGTGTCAGTGTAGCAGGGAATCTCTGATATAATTCTTCTGCCTGAATTGCTTTTCTCACAAGAAACCCAGTCAGACAACAAATATTTGTTCAGTATCTACTTTATGTGTGCACTGTGTTAAACTCTGACAGTCATGAAGAAACAAATTAGAAATTTGGCCTTTTCAAGCGACACTTTAATTCCTTTCACAATCACTGTCACTGAGAGCACACCACATAGGCACAAAGCACTATACTATGTATGTGTGTATATTCATATGTTTCGTGTATACACACTCATGTGTAGAATTTCAATTTACATTTTATCTGAAAGAATAGAGATTATCCCTTATTCATACATGATATATATAGAGATATTGTATATCTATATATTTTATAAGAATACGTACATACATTTAGTTGCATACTTAGTCATTGCTCAGTGTGTCCAACTTGGTCTCTTAACTGTGTCTGACTCTCTGTGACTGCAAGGACTACAGCCCACCAGACTCCTCTCTCTGTGGAGTCCTCCAGGAAAGAATAATGGAGTGGGTAGCCATTCCCTTCTCCAGGGGATCTTCTTGACCATGGGACTGAAACGATCTCATGCACTGTAGACAGACTCTTTAACGTCTGAGCCCTGCATTTAGTTATATACTTAAATTAAGTTATATACTTAAGTTATATACTTAAATATTTGAGAAAATGATGTGCTATTGGATTTAGGAGTAGTATAGTGAATTTTAATTACTTTGCTCCTTTAAGGAAAAAAGTTCAAGCTTTTTTATTCATTAATGTGCTTAGCACAGTATTTAGCAGAGTTGCAAAAGCTTGAATTAACAAATTAATTTTTTAAATGATAGATACACAAATATGGAATGTACATGCTTTTCCTGGTAGTAAATTCCACTTCAAAGAAGTTGCTCAAACAGCAATTTTGAGAATATCAAAATGGCTTTTTGTCGTCGTTGTTGTTGTTCAGTTGCTAAGTTGTGACTGACTCTTTGTGACCCCATGGACTGTAACCTGCCAGACTCCTATGCCCATGGGGTTTCCTAGGCAAGAATACAGGAGTGAGTTGCCATGTTCTCCTCTAGGGGATCTTCCTGGATCAAGGACTGAATCCATGTCTCCTGCACTGGCAGTCAGATGCTTTACCACTGAACCATAATAGGAAGTAACATATTGGTTCAAATAAACTATGCAATATTTAACACCCTTGAATTTATGATTGTTGCTTTATTTAGCTTCTTATAAACATTATATGAATAGAAATGAATAGCTATGACCCTTATGTGAAAACATACTTTTTCAACTATATTTTATTGTAGTTAATATATATCTAGTCATTTGACTATATGCATTTTTCTTACAAACAACATAGTTACTGAAATGTGTATTAGTATTCTTGAACAAAAGTTGTCATTATATATCTTGTCATTTTATGTAACATTGGAAAACACGTACTAGCTAGTCCATAAAAGTGGATAATAAATACCTATATATTTTCAAATATGAGCCACACATGCCAAAATACATGTAAGCACTGCCAAACAAAGCTGAATATGGGCAGAAGGAAATCAGGGAAGAGGAAGGAAGCATGCAAGGGACGTGCCAAGACTTCAAGAAAGAACTGTCTGCATGAATAACCTTGCAGAAAGGGAGGGTCTCTCCCTGAAGCACAGAAACTAACTCTCTTATTTAACGTAAGAACGTAGGATTGGAGATAGGGGCAGAATGAGATCTGGCAGAAGTCTTCACAGCCCTGGTGTTAGAGATGCAAGGGAGACAAAGCCAAACAAACATATTATATACACTGCTGCTGCTGCTGCTGCTGCTGCTGCTACTGCTGCTAAGTCACTTCAGTCGTGTCCAACTCTGTGCGACCCCATAGACGGCAGCCCACCAGGCTCCACCATCCCTGGGATTCTCCAGGCAAGAACACTGGAGTGGGTTGCCATTTCCTCCTCCAATGCATGAAAGTGAAAAGTGAAAGTGAAGTCGCTCAGTCATGTCTGACCCTCAGCGACCCCATGGACTGCAGCCTACCAGGCTCCTCCATCCATGGGATTTTCCAGGCAAGAGTACTGGAGTGGGGTGTCATTGCTTTCTCCAATTATATACTAGAAATGCTTATAGGAAACAACATTTCCTGTGACCATAAAGAAGGAGCTTCCCATTTAAACAGCCTAGAAGGCTAATGTGGCCCTATCCTATTCCACACCTGAAGCTCCTGCAAAGAGTCACATCAGAAAATCTAACTCTTGTTTAGTACAAATAAAAAGACACTGATAAAAAGATTCGTAAAGTGCAATAAGAAAACATGTAAAAAAAAATGCAGTGAATTTACTTAACAGACATATTTCCCATATTCTCATGCAACAAAACTATGATCAACCTTCCGCTGTGAAAAAAGAAAATAAAATTGTATAGACATAGTTAACTCTATTAAAGAATATCAAGAAGCAGAAAATAAAGAATACAAAGTCAAAATAATAAAACCAAAGGATTTGAAAAATGAGCTGCTGCTGCTGCTACTAAGTCACTTCAGTCGTGTCCGATTCTGTGCGACCCCATAGACGGCAGCCCACCAGGCTCCCCCGTCCCTGGGATTCTCCAGGAAAGAACACTGGAGTAGGTTGCCATGTCCTTCTCCAATGCATGAAAGTGAAAAGTGAAAGTGAAGTCACTCAGTCGTGTCTGACTCCTAGCGACCTCATGGACTGCAGCCTACCAGTCTCCTCCGCCCATGGGATTTTCCAGGCAAGAGTACTGGAGTGGGTTGTCATTGCCTTCTCTGAAAAAGTGATCTAGAAGACATAAAAAATGGAATTAAGGCTTAAAATATAGGAATTAATATGTGCCATAGCCCAAGTGCACAAAATAAAACTGATACCAGAAAAAAACATGAACATGTTATTTGAGAGTAAATTTCAGGACAGCAAGAAGCTAAAAGAAAAGGGAATGAGGAAGAGAAGACACAAGAATCAAAATTACTGGCTAAGTCACAAGGGCAAGCACCCCTTTCTGCTTTTCTTAAGGTATATTTTCCTAGAGGTCATAGAGGAACTATACACCATCTGTTCTGAAGAAAAGGAAGGAGAAGAATTTATCCATAGGTTTCTGTATCCAATTTTCAAAGTTTACCTGATAAGGCTTCAACTCTCCCAAGATTCTGAATTGTACCAGTTTCCCCAAACCACTTTTGCAGAAGCCTGGGCCCAACACAGTAACATTAGCATCCAGGGTCCTGCACAGGTCAGTGAAGTCCCTATCTGCCCCTGTTGCCTGCAAGTTTATGGACTGGCAGTGGAATTCACAAGCTTCCCCCTGTGGCTCAGTGGTAAAGAACCTGCCTGTCAATGCAGGAGATGCAAGAGAAGTCGTTCAATCTATGGATTGGGAAGATGCCCTGAAGGAGGAAATGGCAAAGTATTCTTACCTGGAAATTTTCAAGGATAGAGGAGCCTGGTGGGCTACAGTCCATGGGGTTGCAAAGATTTGGGCAGGATAGAACGCATGAAAGAACAAATAAGCTGGAATTCGCGGGTGACAAGCACACCCTGCTGTTTATACTGCCTAAGCTGTGTCAGGAAAACCCCAGAACTTAAAGTGGGAGGCACATGAAGCAGGCATCAGACTACATACTACTGTGGTTTTTTTTTTTTTTTTTTTTTTTTTTTTTATGTGACAGGGAGGACCAGGGAAAAATCATTAAAGCAAAACCCATGGTCTTTACAGTGTGCATCAGCAACAACAGCCTAACTTTCACCTAATAGAAGAGCAGGCTCTTGATAGGAGTACGGTGGCCAAAAAGAAACCAAGTTCATAGATCTTTCACTTTCACTTTTCACAGATCTAGTGCATAAACTGATTTATCCAGATGCATAAACTGATTTATCCAGATGCATAAACTGAGTCCAGTGTGGTGTGACTGATCAGAATACAGAGGTGGTAAGCAATAAAAGTGGAGCCATAACACATCTAGAAATAAACTTGGGTGCAAGGGAGAAAGAATCAGTTAGTGGGATAAGTTTACTGATAGCTTCCCTGATGGTAAAACACAAAGAATGTCTCTTCTAGCCAACCCCAGTTATAAGAATAGAAGCATATTTATTGGTATAAACTAAAACACTTATATATCATTTCCTAAATTTGATTATATTATTTCCTGAATTTGAATGGTAGAGAGATGGAAGAAAGAGAATAAGTATTCTTCTCAATGAAAATGAATGAAATTAACCTGCCTAAAATAAACTTACTGATATGGCCAAGGTCACAAAATTATTAAGTAGTAGGATCAGAAAGGGATTTTAGGTCTTCTGACCCTTGGCAGGTGGGGAAATGATGTCCAGATAACACTATTCCATAATACTTAAGAAGCAGATGGTAATCCCTGGAAACCTTTGAGCTGTAAACGGCAGGATGCATGAAATTATACATGCCCAAATTTACTTTTTGGAGCTCCAAAATCACTGCAGATGGTGACTGCAGCCATGAAATTAAAAGTCACTTACTCCTTGGAAGAAAAGTTATAACCAACCTAGATAGCATATTCAAAAGCAGAGACATTACTTGCCAACAAAGATCTGTCTAGTCAAGGCTATGATTTTTCCAGTGGTCATGTATGGATGTGAGAGTTGGACTGTGAAGAAAGCTGAGTGCCGAAGAATTGATGTTTTTGAACTGTGGTGTTGGAGAAGACTCTTGGGAGTCCCTTGGACTGCAAGAGATCCAACCAGTCCATTCTGAAGATGAGCCCTGGGATTTCTTTGGAAGGAATGATGCTAAAGCTGTACTTTGGCCACCTCATGTGAAGAGTTGACTCATTGGAAAAGGCTCTGATGCTGGGAGGGATTCGGGGCAGGAGGAGAAGGGAATGACAGAGGATGAGATGACTGGATGGCATCACTGACTTATTGGATGTGAATCTGAGTGAACTCTGAGAGTTGGTGATGTACAGGGCAGCCTGGTGTGCTGTGATTCATGGGGTCTCAAAGAGTCGGACATGACTGAGCAACTGAACTGAACTGAACTACAGGTAGGAATATAAAAACACACACATTCACTTTAAGAAAAGCCAATGCTCATTATGAATATTGCACATCTAGTTTTATTTTTAATAAACTGTAAATTCCGAGAGGGTAAAAACCTTGTCTCCTATTTTGGTTTTGGACTTATGACAAAACACTATTTTGTGCATTTGAAACTTTAAGGAGAAATTCCTCTATCACAGACATGGTCCTATCTCACATAGATGAGAGTGTATTTCATTACTTAAGAAGTCAGAGGAATTTACAAAGTTGCTATTGACCATGCCCAATATCCCTCTTCTTTGTATAAACGAACTCAAAATAAAAAGTTATCTAATTTCACAACGCATTTTGGAAGAGTATATTTCTGGGATATAAAATAGACTGCTAAAAACATGCAACTTGATTTCTAACCTTGTTTCCAAACTTTGAAATGATTTATTTTTAATTCAAATCAGAGTTAAAATGTAAAATTTTAGAGTCAATTTTTTTTTTCTTTCTGCCTTTAAAGTAGAATAGTAAATACTTTTGTTTAACTTGAAATATTCTTCAAATTCTTTCAGACTGAAATATTGAGCGAGGAAATGGTGAACTCAGACAGAGTAATGATCCTACAAATATACAGAAATATAAATGCACAGAGAATCAAGTGACAGTATTTACTTGGGCCCCGCAAAGAGAGGTCTGACAGACATTCTGCATCTGCTAAGTGTCAGCAGGTCATCAAACCAAATCCTGCTTTGAAGTTCTGAGGTTGCTTGCAACACAGGCTTGTTCCAAGGGTCACAGAAGCAGAGCTTAGCTTTTCATTTGATGCCAGGCCATATCAATCAATTTAAGAAGAGTAACTGCACCCAGAAACCTTTGTGAGCAGTGGTACAACAGAAAACAGTGGCCTCAAGTGGGAGAACAGCTTCCTGGACACATCCGATCTGAAATGTGGCACGGCTAGATCTCAAGGGTGAGAAACAGCCAGTCTATCAGGGCTGATCTTTCTTCCTCCCAAAATACAGAATCCCAGGAATATTTGTCTTCTGGAACTGGCTCAACAATCATCAGAACCAGGAAAATAAGGTTTGACAGGCTGATGAGTGCACTGAAAAAGCAACAGCAAAGTGTGATAAAGAAGCGACTAAGTTAGTCGCCTGTGGTTCAGATAATGTCGTTGCAACGATGGCATGAAACCAGGGTGCTTTTCCAAGACTCAGAGCAGTGAATCCAAAATTGGCTGTTACTGCCACTTGGTTGATATCTGCAACAGCTTAGGGCAAGGAGGGGCCAGAGAGGGCTTCAGAAAGACACTGCCAGTAAGAGTCTAGGGAAAGACATCTCCTATTTCTTATCATACAACTTCCAGTTTCCAAAGATCTCAGGTATTAAAGGGCTTTGCAGTAGAGGTGATTGATTCTGAATGTCTTGTTAGGAGATGGTACAGGGAAATGGAGGAGGAATCTAATCCTGCACAGAGAAGATAGCTCTCAGGTGGCTGTGCTTCCACAAGGTCTCATGCAGGGCAGGACAGGCAGCCAGATTTGTTCATTTACTGTTTTACTCAGCAAGCAGCAGCCTAGCAAAGCAGAATTCAGTGAAAAATGCATCCAGGACCAGGAGTTCATTCTTCTATGCTGTCTTTGTGGCATCTTAAGGTAGTTCTTGTATTTTTGGTGGGTTAGATGACTATGTCCCCTGGGATATGTTTAAAGATTAAACACTTATGAGCACATAATATATTTATGCTGGTTGAAGATTATGTGGCAGCCCAGACTGTCTTTATGGGATAATTATTTTCTGCCTTTGAGAGGCAAGGTTATTTAGAATTTCCATCAGTGACACAGCCTCTGCCTTTGATGACACGCTTTATTACAGCCCTGCACCCAGTTTGCTGTTACTTGTTGATGCTTTTTCATCTAAGCTGTCTGCATACCCTAAACACGTGCCTAATACCAGATGAAATGCAAGAATAATCAGCTGACATTACCAATAGTGGTTGTAGTTTAAATAATGAGAGGTCCATAGAATTACCGTGAATTAGAGTTGACCACCACAAAGTTGGAATGGGCTCAGATAGCAGGAGTGAAGGCAAAGTCTCACCATATAGTGCCTGCCACCCTATATAGCGCAATGGTTCAAATATAGACTTTGATATCCAACAAATCACTCTTAGTTTCTCTACTACTTCTTATGCTGCTTTAGGCAATGCTAATTCTTTAAATATCAAAGAATTCATGTATTTAAAATAAGGGAAAAATGATAATGAGACACATAACTCATGGAACTTTT